>CM062923.1:103101886-104351886 GCA_031878705.1 Tapirus indicus | reverse complement strand
GGAGTCCGTCCAGGTGCACCTGGCTGTCCACGCCCAGCAGTGGTGCATGGTCTCTCTCCTTGCCAGACCAGTCTTGAGGAGGATTTCCAGCCTTTGTCACTGGCTGCCCAGCTTCCCAGCCTGGTCCTCATCCTCCCAGACACTCTGACCCACTTGGGATTAATTCTATTTCTGCCTGAATGAGCTGGGGTTGGTTTCTGTGGCTCGTAATGGAGAACAGGGCAGAGAGAGGAGACTTCCTGAAGGAGGGCCAGGCACTGGTGCGGTGTAAAGAGGGTGCAGGTGCCCAGGTAGAGGACGTGGCATTTGAGCAGGGAGACACGCCACAGCACCTTGTCCTTCAGACCGAGTCACAAGTTGTGTGGCGGGAAGTGAGTCACAGCGGGTAGGAGCGTCCTCTGGCTCCTCACAGGGGTTACAAAGGGTCATGGGAATCATGAACAGGCTGGAGGGATTTCCCGCAAGGCTGTCTTCTTTCCCTTTGATGCTTTTTGAGCTTTTCACTCAAGAACATGGGGCTTTCCCCTATGGAAGGGGAAGTGGCTAGGAGGGAAAGATTAGACTACCTCAGCCTCATCATAGGCAGCTTCTTGGGTTGGATTGGGAAGCCTCAGGGTGCTTCCCCACATCGAACCCAAAAAGCTAAGTCCTTTATCTAAAGTACTGTTTTAACTAGGGGTGGGTTTTCTTTTTACAGTGAAAGATAAAGCTTAAAATACCCACCCCCACCTCCAGCACAGCTCTTACCTTTACACCTTTGATGGGAGCAACGAAGTCCAGTGGAAGGGTCCTCACAGCTCTGTGTGCATTAGAAGGGGCTCGTGGGCCCAAGCCTTGGGGGGATGCCACCCCTCAGCAGCTGAGGGGGCCCTCTAGTGGGGCTTCACCCGATGTGGGGAGGTGCTGATGCACACTGCGGGGCTGGGGAGCAGGTCCTCTCTTGGGAGCAGGGTTTGAACAAGCAAGAAGCTGCTCAGAAACTTGGACCTGGAGGAGGAGGCGGAGGGAAAGGCCTCTCGAAGGTGGAGGCAGGGGTCCAGCACCCCACATATAGGCCTCCCTCCCCTGTTGTCAGAGACTGGGCTGAGTCTGTCATCTCATTCCTAACCCTGGTTTAAACCATCAACTGCCGCACAACCCTGTGTGCATGTCCACATGGACAGGCCTAGGAGGCATCTGCCCACACAGGGGGGTTTAAGGAGCACAGTCTGGAAAGAGCAGAAGCAGGACATGGCACTCCTGTGGCACTTACCATCCGGGGCCCTCAAACCACCGTCAGTCACCTGCTGCCTTCTGCAGGTCCTCAGCTCTGGGCGTCAGTGTCTCACTGAGTCCCTGCCTGGTTGGCTGTGGACTGCCAGGCACTATGGGCCATGCCTGAGTCCTCCGTGCACCCCCCGGGATGCCCCACCACCCTGGGGCTCAACAGGTACTCACAGTCCACCCATCCATTCAGTGGAGTGTCTTTGGAGAGCCTCCAAAGGAAAGAGAAGGAAATCCCTGCTGATCTAAGCCTCCCTCTTCACCAGGCTGATTTCCTTCCCCAAGAGGAAGGAGCAGTTGGCACTTCCATCTCTCTCCTTTGTCATTTTTTCTCACATTTTGTGTTTTTGCTATAACAGATATCCACAACCCCTCTCCTATTAGAGGCATTTGTGTATTTGCTTCTCTGAACAGACTAGGAGTCTCTGAAGGGCCAGGACTGGGTCTTGGTTGCTTCAACATCCCCCACATCATCTGACCCACGGTTGGCCTGCCATACAGTTTTTGAATGAAGGGACGTTCATCGACTGGAATTGTCATGCTCAGAGGCCACCTACCGCCCTATAACATCTGTGTAGTGTGTTAGAATGTGTGATTTAAAAAAAGCTTATTGAGATATCATCACACAGCATACAGTCTCAATTTAAAGTATACAATTCAATAGTATTTAATATATTCACAGAATTGTGCAGCCATCACCACAATCAATTTTAGAACATTTTGTCAGCCCAGAAAGAAACCAGGGACCTATTAGCCATCAATCCTGGGGCCCCCTGCTCCCCAGCCCCTGGCAAACACTAATAGATTTTCTGTCTCCATGGATTTGCCTATTCTGGCCCCTTCATATAGATGGAACCATACAATATGTGGTCTTTTATAACTGGATTCTTTGATTTAGCCTGCTTTCAAGGTTCTTCCATCTTGTAGCACAATTTTATGGTTGAAAAATGTTCCATTGTGTGGATGCCACACTTTATTTGCCTATTCACCAGTTGTGGACATTGGGCTGTTTCTACTTTTTAGCTATTGTGAGTGATGCTGCTATGTACATTTATGTGTTGATTTTTGTGTGGACATACATTTTCTTTTTGCTTAGGTATGTAGCTAGGAGTGAAATTGCTGGGTCATATGGTAACTCTATGTTTAACCTTTTGAGGACTTGTCAAACTGTTTTCCAAAACAGCTGCACCATTTTATGTTCTCATTGACAATGTATGAGGATTCCAATTTCTCTACATCATCGTCAACACTTGTTATTGTCTGTCTTTTTGATTCTAGCCATCCTAGTGTATGTGAAGCGTATCTCATTGTGGTTTTGATTTGCATTTCCTTGATGACCAATGATGTTGAGCAACTTTTCATGTGCTCGTTGACCATTTGTCTATCTTCTTTGGAGAATTTAGGTCCTTTGCCTATTTTTAAATTGGGTTATTTTTCTATTGAGTTGTGATAATTTTTTATATATTCTAGATACAAGTCTCTTACCAGATATATGATTTGTAAAGATTTTCCCCATTCTGTGGGTTGTCTTTTCACTTTCTTGATAGTGTCCTTTGAAGCACAAATGTTAATTTTGATGAAATGCAATTAATCTAATTTTTTCTTTTGTCACCTGTGCTTTTGGTGTTGCACTTAAGACATCATTGCCTAATCCAAGGCCGTGAAGATTTACAAAACCTATGTTTTCTTTTAAGAATTTTGTAGTTTTAGCCTTTACAATTAAGCCTATGATCCATTTTGTATTAATTTTTGTATTTGGTGTGAGGTAGGGACCCAAATTCATTATTTTGCATGAGGATATTTAGTTGTTCCAGCTCATTTCTTGAAAAGATTCTTCTTTCCCCCACTGAATGATATTGACATCCTTATGAAAAATCAATTGACCATAAATATAAGGGTTTATTTCTGAACTCTGAAGTTTATTCCATTGATCTATATGCCTATTCTTATGTCAGTATCACATTGTCTTTGTAGTAACTTTCGAAATTGATAAATGTGAGTTCTTAACTTTGTTCTTTTATAAGATTGTTTTGACCATTGAGGGTCTCCTGCATTTTCATATTAAAATTTGGATCAGTTTGTCAATTTCTGCAAAAATTCACAGCTGGGATTTTTGGTAGGGATTGTGTTGGATCTGTAGACCAATTTGGTGAGTATTGACATCTTAAGAATATTGAGTCTCTTTCTGTCTGCTTCTCCTTATTCGTTGTCTCTAAAGAGTTGCTATTGTTTGAAAGAGGCCATGGAGCTGGATTTGCTGAGTTCCAGTGGCCCCTGGGGCATTTGCTTCCTGAAATCAGAGAAGAGCTTTGCTTTTTGTCAGAGACCCTTGGGGATCAAGGCTCAGCTCCTGGCAGGATCATCTCCTGCATGATTGCAGAATTCCTGGGCCCCAGTCTGGATGCAATTTTGCAGGGCTTCTTTCCCACCCAGGCCTGGTCAGCAAATGCTCCCTGCCTGCCCAGAATGGTGTGGGAGGGCACCGAGGAGACTTCACGATTTCTGAGACCAGGCCTGGACTAGTTCCTGGTGGTTGAGAATGTTAGGGCCGGAGGGAAGTCCTTAGAGAGGAGAGGTCAAGCAGCACCGAGAAGGAAACCAGGTGAGGACCTCAAAGAGACATGGCTGCAGTCTGGAAGTAAGCCTGGGCCAGAGTAAGACTAGAGCCTGGGGCTCCCACTCCTTTCTTCCCTACACTGCACCTCACCACTGCCGCCGTTCCTTCCAGATTTACTGAGTGTCTCCTACGGTGCCGAGGACAAAGCTTGATGCTGGGGACATGCAGTGGGGAGCAGACAGCTTAATGGGGAAGAGACCCATCCATTAGATGGTTGTATAGTCATTTACTTGTAACTGCTGGTTGTATTAGGAAGATGGGTGGGCTGCTGAACGGGGCTCTTCAACCCAGTGTGGGGGCTGGGAAGGCGCCCTGAAGGAGACTAGTGATCTGAGGCCCTGGGCTGAGGAACTGGGGGGGCGGTCTCTGGTCAGGAAGGGGTTGGGGAATGCTGGGGGAGGAGTGAGAAGGGCAGGGAGCTCAGGGGGCCAGGGCCTGCCCTACACAAGGTGGAGGTGTGGGCAGGGCCACACGGGCTCTGAAGCTTCTTCCCAGGAGCAGCTGGGAGCCACAGGGGGTTTCAGTGGGAACATGACATGATCAGATTTGAATTTTCAGATGGTCATTGAGGTGACAGCCACCTCTAAAATCCCTGACCATGTCCCACTGCTGCAGCCAGGCCCTCAACCCAGGAGCTGCCACCCAGGAAAGCCTTTGGGGAGACCAGCTGTCGCCACTCTGCAAGCAGATCCATGTCCCTTGTGTAGAAACCACAGCTCAAGCTCCTTCCATTCACTTAAGAACAGGGGACATTTAAGCCCACTCTTAGTCCTGAGTTTCCTCGGCTCCCAGAGGCACCCTGGTCTGGCTGGCTGGCCCTCTCTGAGCTGGAGACCCAGGACCCCAGAGCACACAGGGGCATTGCTGGGATGGCTGGCCCCTAACTTGTTCCTGGGAGGTAGAAGTACCATTTTCTCTCAGGCCTTCTCTCCACCTCTCTGAAATTTCGGGAAGGCTACAGAGCCACCCTCTGACAAGGATGGAGTGCTCAGGTCAGCATGGTCCAGCTGCAAGGGCAGAGGAGTGCACAACTTCTCCCTTATTATTAGTATCTGCACAATGTGAGGGATGCTGTCGGACAAAATCAGCTCTGAGACCCACCCCTACGTCAAGAAGCTCAGTTCTAAATCACCAAGCTCCTCCTCTGTGGCCTGTTTATTCGAGGTGTCTGTGTACAAGGCTGGGAATGATGTCTGTCTGTCTGTCTTAGGAAAATTTCTGAAAAACAAAACATGCTTTCAGGGTGGAGCAATCTCTGAAGGTCTTTTCCCCAGACTATGGGTAAGTCCCTTAACCTTTCTGAGTCTCAGTTTTCTCGCTTATAAATTTTTCTTGACCCCAGAGTGTCTCAGAGTTGAAGTATCTGGACACCCCATACGAACCATCAGCACCCCATCCTGGTCGGCAGCCAGTCATACAGTGTCCAGAAACTCAAGTGCAGGGAGACCCTGGGCCTCCCCGAGTCATCCAACGGGTTTTACTGGATGGTTTACGTGGATGCAGACAAGCAGGCCCCGAGCTTCTGAGCAGCTGTCTGTGCTCCATATCACAGAGCAGCTCAGGTCCCAGCCTAAAACCCCAGGAAACATCCATTTATCAAAGGGCAGTCATCAGGGAGGAGGGGTTTGTTCCTTTGTTTGAAGTGTTTTTTTTAAAGTATCTTTGGAATGGAAACTATAAACTGCATGATGACATAGGAGTTTGCCAGTTCTTCTTCCACGCTCCTGACAATCATCCAGGTTTGATCTTTAGCTATTTTGCACATAAGAAGAAGATGATGTTTACGAGTTCAAACAGTGGTCTTGATTTCAAAGAGAAAATAGGAAAGCTTATTATTTCACACATGGACCGTGAGAAGCAGTTCAGCTTCCTCCCACAGACGCTGGCTGCTGGGTGCCCCGATGAAGAGGGAATGTGTGGCCCCTAATTCCAGTGGCTACATAGTCACTGCTCAGAAAGTAAAATTTGCTAAAGACTGGGACAATGTGTGCGGCCTCTGACTGAGGCAGTGAGTGATGTTCCTTCTTGCTGTAAAAGGAAAGAGTGGGCTCCAGCATCGAGACTGATCAAATCAACACAACTCTCCCGTAATTTGCATTCCTTTCTTCTCGAGGATGGAAATTATTGGCATCTATGAGCCTTTTTTCAAACTTGTCTAAGAATAAAACCTTCATTGTTGGATGCAATGTCTTGACAGTAAATGGCAACATTATTCCCTTATTCTGCAACACCACAGGGAATCACCCAGCCCAGGTGGGTGAAGGGCGGGGAGCAAAGAGGAGCTTCTGGGGTGATGAGGCCTCGGAAACACGAAGCCCGTCTGGGGTGTTTCATCCTCGCCTCTTTACCTTAGAGCACACAGTGTTCTGAACCCCCAGAATGCACTTTGAAAAGATCTGTGTTTCCGTTTTTCTTCCCTTTGATTTCATTGAATTCAATTGCATACGTGATTATTAAGCAGCTACTAAGTATCAGGATGGTGCTGAATTCCCTCCCTCCGCGCCCCAACCAAGGAAACAAAAGAGGAGGAAGGTGTCCTTGTCCTCTGGAGTTTGGGATGGATTGTTGAAAAGGCCAGACAAGAAGACACAGCAGAGCGGGTCAGCTGGGGAGTGGCTGGCGATGTTGTTTCTGTCCCGCGTCCAGTCGCCCATCTTCTAGTTATGTCCCATTTGGCTTTTGAGGAATCTCCTCAAACTAGCATCATTCAGTGCTTGTCGGGGGAGATGCTGGCCCTCCTCTAGCCCGGCCTGGGCACTTGACCGCCAGGCAGCTTGGACCCTCCCCCCAGGTAGTTGAGTCTTGCCTGGAGGGACACGAGGAGAGAGGAAAAGGAAACACACTCACTCACACACCTCTGCAGACTGTTCAGCACCAAGGCCCAGATGATACAGTCCACCACCTTTTGTTTCCCCGACCCCAAGGGCCAGTCCAGGTTCCTGCCTGTTCCAAGCCGCTTCTTTGGTCCTTTGGTCCTGTGCTTCTCCTGTTTCCTGTCATCCATTCCCTTTGTGCTTAGACGTAGTATTTGTTGCTTTCAAACAAAGAACCTGAGTGGGACACCTGGAAAATTATTTTCATGTCCTTCAGAGTTGGAAAAGATTAGAGAACATGACTAGTGCTCGGGGAGACTGACAACTGTCCAGAGCCCAGCCCCAGGCAGAGAAATGCTGGCCCTGGGGCTTTGAGCTCTGAGAACAGAAGGAAGACTGCCCTGAATATAGAGAGCAGGAAACCCTCTGTGTTGGTCAGATGAACAGAGATCTTAATATCTCCTCCCTGCTCTTCACCCCACCCCTTGCCTGTTCAGTAAAGGACGTTCCACACAGTGGGACTCACGGCTCCGAGTGGGCCTGTGGATGGACTCAGTTCCACAGGTCACTCGTTCTGCCAGCTTCACGAGCCCCCAAAGGCCTGATGGCCTGCATGAGTGAGCACACACAGCTCCTGAGTCTGAACTTTGTACCATATGCTCACTCACCCTGGGGATCATCTGGGTTAAAACTTTAATCCCCGGGCAGCCTCCTCTCACCATGCAGTGTGCTCAGAGGGGACTGTCTCCCTTACCAGTTGTTCAGGACATGTTTTAAAATGAGTTTGAACATAACGAATGGCGTGCCAATCTGTTGCTTGCAGCTCTCTCTCTCGTTGCATCTCTGTTCCTCTCCTCCAGGTTATGTAATCAAGAACTGGCTGCTCTTTGCTGGTGGGACTAGGCCTATGTTGTCCTTTTAAAAATCGTTATGAAATATTCCCAACATACAGAAAGACTCAAGGAATACTCAGTGAACACCTGTGTGCTGCCGCTAAGCTCAAGAAATAAAACATTAGAAATACAGCTGGAGCCTCCTGTGCAAATGCTTGCTTAGAGAGCCCAGACTCGAAGTCGGAGCTTTGCAGCCTGCTCATAGGCTTGGGATCAATAGCAACTCAAGGTGGGCCGCAGTTAAACATAGCTTCTGTGTCTGATCGGGTCTAGAAGATTGCTAACAATTATTATCTGTATCACTGTATTTTTCTGCATCCAAAAGGAGTCACCAGCAGCAAGATCAACATGGGCAGGCCTGTGTGTGGAGTTGAAATTTTGGCTGTGCCCCCTCCTCATCCTAAAAATAACCACACAGTCGAGGTGGGGGGTGTTAAGACATATTGCCCAGGCCCACGACCTTCCCCCCTGCCCAGACCTCCTGCAGAGCCACTGTGCCCGATTTCTTCAGGTCGTGCTGGCTCTTCCCTCTCTAGACTCCCTCTTCAAGCTGTGTAGTATATGACTGGCCTTAGACCCTCTCTCGATGTTTGTAATCTATCAATAACTACTCTAATTTCTGAGCACTCTGAAAGTAGCAGACACTTTATACAGAGTTTACAGTATAAAGAATCACCCTAGAGAATGTTCCAGTATTCTGCAGCCTGAGGGTCTGTTACAGAAAGAACTTGACTAAAGGATTACAATAACGTTATCTCTATTTTGCGGATGAGGACAGAGCCCCACAGAGGCCTGAGCCTGCAATGGTGCGGACTCGGGCAGTTTTGGGGGTGGTATCAAACTTGCCGAGAACGTGAGATTTGAGGCGGAGGTCTGCCCAGACCTTCCCCCAAAGGGTGATTCTGACGTTCTGCCAGGTGGTCCATCCACTGTTTTGGTTGTTTTTTAGCCATTCGTGGTCACGCCACATTGTTCAATGGAGGGACCAGCATGGCCTAATCTGCGCTTCCTGTGAGTTCCCCGTCAGTACCAGCTGCAGCCTCCGACTACCACAGGGTGCAATTTGGAGAGTACTGACTGGTGATTTTGCTCAGCTGTATCATCTGTGACTATGACAGTCTGATAGAATAAACACTAATAATATTTACTAGAAATATCCATGGATGCTTTACATACATTATTATCTTACAAAAATGAGATCCTTCATTCAATCTGAGCATGTGGCTCAGCGTCATTTGCAGCCAAACATTCTGCAAAGTAAACACGCAGATGGAGCAGCAGCAGGCCAGGCCACCCATCTGTGAGATATTTCGGGTGGTCTGAGGTTATCCCTTCTTCACCCCTCACAGCTACACGGCAGCTTCATCCCAGCCTTTGGTATCGCCTGGTTTTACACTTGGGCTTATTTCTTCCTTGTCTTATAAATAGCCAAACATGCCTGGGTTAGCTGTTAATCCAAGGGGCTGGCTCTGAGATTTCGGAATCACATCTATCTTAGTCTGAGCCGACAGCACACACTGCATAGCTGACCAAGGTTAAAGAAACACAAAATGCGAAGTGCAAGTCCAGTTTCGAGTCTGTGGCCGGATAATTGATCAAAGAACGGAATGTGCTAAGACCAGTCCTCACAACGCAATCCTGTTTACGTTATCCCCTGTCGCCTCCTTTTGGCCACACGCCCTCATGCTCTGGAAGACTCCACTGCTCTCTGGTAATTCTTTGTGGCGAAAGTAAACTTCTTCCATTTGGCCAGGAGGTTTCAGGGCCCACAGAAGGGGATAGGAATTGAGAATAAGGGCTCCAGAAGGAGGAGGATGGGCTCCAATTTCCAAGAGATAAAAAAGGACTAGCAGTGCAGAAAGAGCCACGCCACAAAGTCGTGAATGACTAACGAACAGGCTTCTTCCTCAGCAAATAAAAAATCCACTGATCTTTTTTATGCATCCAGTTTCAAACAAAGGCTTAGAAAAGATGTCCTGTCATTTCAAACTTGATGCAAAATATAAACAAATAATGCACCGGACACAGCCCAGGTGCAGGGAGTCCAAAGTCAACCGTAAACCAATGAAGCTTTACTCTTGGGCCAAATAATGACCTAAGTTTCTAAGTTGAGGACACATTTATTTCACTCCCAAATTTTTGCTTTAGCTGGTTGAGCTCAAGATCAAAATGTTTTAAGAAAAGCTCTCAGAGGGTAAATCTTGTTTTAAATATTCCTACCACAAAACAAACAAACAACAAAAAAACCCCCAAAGGGGCACAAGGAAACTTTTGGAGGTGATAGATATGATTATTACCTTGATTATAGTGAAGATTTCACAGGTATATGCATATGTCCAAATTCATCAAATTGTATACATTAAATATGTGCAGTTTTTGTATAATCAATTATATCTCAATAAAGCTGTTACAAAACTTCTCACTAAAAAAAAAAAAAGAAAAAAGTAAAGCTCTCAGGGGCACTGGTCCCAAGCAGGGCGCTCCCGGAAGTAGGTGGGAATGGGGGAGAGATTTGCTCATCCAAGGCACTGCGAGACAACACTGTTTTCTCCCTGGCTTTTAGAGGAGTCTCCTTTGTGTTGTGTTCATTTTGGTGTGACATTAAGCTTGTCTCCCCCCAGGTAAGTAAAAAAATACATCTTCCCCAAATGGTATGAACTACCAAAGAGGAATAAAGCAAGTGCCAGGAGAGAGAGAACAGCAGGAAAACCACGCAGTGGAATCAGCTGTCGCCTCATGGCCAGATCCATGGGGCTGGGGACGGGGACGGGGTGTATAAGTTTCCTGTTGCTGCTCTAACAGTTACAACAAATGACATGGCTTAAAACAACACAAATTTATTTTTTATTGTTTCCTTTTTAAAAATAGATTTATTGAGATATAATTCACATACCATACAATTCACCCATTTAGATTCTACAATTCAATGGTTTTCTTATTCACAGATATGTACAACCATCACCACAATATTAGAACATTTTCATCACCTCAAAAAGAAACCCCATACTCTTTAGCCATCATCCCCTTATATTCCTAAACCCCACAAACCTAGGCAACCATGAATCTAGTTTCTGTCTGGAGCTGGGGACAACGGCATGCTTCCCTCTGAGTGACACCCCTGCCTTAGGAGCTCCATGGTTGGTGGGGCTGGGGGTGGGCGGGAGCCTCAGGTCTTCCAGGCTCACGTCTCCCAGCATGGAACCTCTGCCTTAGGAGCCAGGGCAGGCACTCGGGGCCCTGGGGTTCTCAATGCACTGCACCCACAGTGGAGCCTCCATCCCACAAGTGGGGACTGGGCAGAAGAAGGGAGCCCTCAACTCCCGTCTACCCTTGCCCAGAACTTGACCGCAGCAACAGGTAGTTGGGGGCAGGATGAGAAATGCTGACATCTGGCCTCTCCTGGGGAGACAGAGAGCCCTCCACTAGGAGCTGGGGGAGAGGGAGCCCTGTGTTCTTGGCTAGAGTGGAGTTTCCATCTCGCTAAGCTGGAGGTCAGAAGTCCAAAATCAATCTCAACTTGGTCTAAATTAAGTGTCAGCAGGGCTGGCTCTTTTTGGAGGCTCTTGGGGAGAATCCATTTCCTTGCCGTTCCAGAAACCACCTACATCCTTGGATTTGTGGCTCCTTTCTTCATTCTCAAAGCCAGCAGCATAGCATCTTCTCTACTCTCTGACCTCCTGCCTTTCTCTTATAAGGACCCTTGCAATTACGTTGGGCCCACCTGGATAATCCAGAATAATCTTTCAACTAAAGATTCTTACCTTAATCTCACCAGCAAGGTTCCATTTGCCACATAAGATATTCACAGGTTGTAAGGTTAGGATATGGCCATTTTGGCGTTAGATTATGGCCATTTTTGGAGTAGGCATTACTCTGTCTACTATAGGGTGAGAACAGGAGACAAAGTGGTAGCCTTTAGCTCAGAGGCTGGCATTTTTGCCCTAATGCCCATTTTGGCTCATTCACTGAACTCACCAGGAGAAGCACGGGATATGGCTGCAGGGGAAGCTCCCTGTACTGTGGGGCTGTCTGGGGAGTGTCTCCCCCCAAACACTCCATCACCCACGCTGGGGTTCCATCTTTACCTGGACTGTCAGCAGATACTCTGGCCTTGGCCTTCTTCTGGACCCTAGATAACAATAACTACTATTTACTGAACACCTACTGTGTGTCAGGCATGGTTGTGCTAGGAGCTTTTAAACATCTCGAATCTGTATGACTATCCTTTGAGGAGATAGTGTTATACTCATTTTAGAGATGAAGAAACTAAGGCTTAGGAGTGTAACTAGCCCAACATCAAATGGTTAGTAAAATGGTGGAGTAAGGATTTGCACTTGCAGAGATGTTAAAATATGTCCACAAGTCCTTTAGTACTCCTCCCTTAAGAAGGTAGAGCCTAATTATCCTCCCCTTCAGTGTGGCTGCACTTGGGTACTGGCTTCTAGAGAATGTAATGTCTGTGACAGCTGAGATTAGGACATTAAAGGAATTGTGGCTTCCTCCTTGCTTCCTCTTAGATCATGAGCTTAGGGGAAGCCAGTTGTCATATTGTAGGGACACTCAAGCAGCCCAATTGAGAGGCAAGTGGCAAGCTACCTGCCAAGTGAGCCAGCCCGGAAGCAGATCTGCCAGCCCAAGTCAAGCCTTCGAATGATGGCGGCCCTGGCCAACATCTTCATCTTGACTGCAACCCATGAGAGACCCTGATCTCAGCCAGGACCATCCAGCTAAGCGGCTCCTGAATTCTTGACCCATAGGAACTGTGAAATAATAGTGGCTATGGTTTTAAGCCACTAAGTTTTGGGGTTGTCATGCAGCGACAGGTAAGTAATACAGCACCTGAGCCTGTGTTCATTCCATCAACTGCGGTGGCCTCCAAAATAGTCAAATTAGGTAATGATTTCTTTGGAAGACTGAGGGAAGCCAGCCTTGAGGGATGGAAGGTGGGTGAGTTTCAGAGGGTAAAAGCGAGGGATAAGTGGTTAAGGTGGTAGCAGGCAGAGACATTTTTCAGGGGGGCTGAGTCCCAGAAGGTTGGGTGGGTGGTAGCCAAGGAGACTGGGGAACCACTTGCCGAGAGCTGAGGTAATGAAGACCCAGGCCTTCCCTCCTGGTGATCTGCTCAGGGGCTGGTTTCTTCTGGAGCCCCCAGGTCACAGGACAGGGGTTGTAGGAGTGGAGCAATGAAGAGGCAACTGGAGGACAAGACCTTCAGAGAACGCTGTGCAGAGGAAGTTTCCTTGCAGAGTAGAGCAGAGAAGCACAGCTAAGAGAACAACAGAAAACTCTGAATTCAGTTACCTACACACAATTTTCGTACAAGCAAGTTAATTTGACTCATTCTTCTCAGATGTAAAATTATCGACATATATGTTGTGTTTAACAATCTTACTTAATTCCAAAAAAAACACAACATACATAAACCCTTCTCCCTCCTCAAAAAAAACCCCCCACAAATCCAAATCAGATAGCAAGTATTTGGACATTGACATTGACAGGTTTATTCTTTTCTTAAAGCTTGAACAAATACATCTTCACACACAGAGTCTGGTAAAAAATAAGCCCTTACTGCTTTGTTAAAAATAAAACCCACACATAAAGCTTTCTGGTCAAACCCTCAAATAAAGAAAATATCACATTTCTATGATACATCCACTTTTTGATACAAGTGGATTCTAGTTGATTTGATTCTAATTAATACAACTTATTCAGACCTGGGAACAAAGGGAAAACTAACTTTAAGACAATGAAGGGGAAAAATACATGCCCCTTATACAAGTTAAAGACAAGAAGGTATGGAATTCTGAAAATTCTCAATAAATAGTTCATAGTATAAAAGTTCTTAATTCCATATAATTTATCTTTAATTAGCAGCAGTACCAATTTTCACTATAATAAAGCATTCAGAGAGTATCACAACTATGCATATTTACAGCAACAAAAGAAACATGTAACATTTAGCTCTTCTATATAATCCCAGAAGAGGGAAAGTTCAGTATAAATTAATACTTGAAGATTCTAGCACAGCTAGAATTAGTCAATTTCAAAAAAAAAAGGTCTACCATAAAATATTATAAATATGGGATTCAGGAAAGCAGGTAAAGAAAAGCTACTACTTCCTAAAGGCAGGAGGTATCAAGCAAAAAAACCTCATTCCTTTAGGGAGAATTAACGCTAGATTAATACTAATAAAAATAATGGAAGATAGCATGAAAGGCAGATATAAAATAAAATTGATCCTTGATGTAAGAATAATTTTATTTCTTGCATCTTAAGCATATCTTATGTTTTTCTAGAGAGACTTAGAAAAACACCATGCAAATAAAATCCTAATTACATGCCAGTTGAGTGACTTTGTCAAAGGTATGCCCCAGAAGGGCTTTTTCAAAGAGGTTAAAAACCAGTTCTAATTGCCGTCCAAATTAATGTTTACAACCAAAATAAGAAGAAATCATCTACTCCCAGAACAAATCCCACTTATAGATTTCACTTAGAAGCACTTTTTGCTTTTTTCTTAATTAAAAAGGAATTTTCCATCTTGGAAAATCGGGGATAACGTGAGAGTGGGAGAGAAAGAGACAGATATGCAGGTAAGGAACCCCGTGAAGCCAGGCAGAATATGGCAAAGATCAACACAAGAAAAATGCAAGCAAGTTTCTGCAAGTAGACCAGCTCCCTCCCTTGAGGACAAATGAGGACTTGATCCAGGGGGAGAACCCGCACAGGCGCCTGGAGTCTGGATATAACAGATGCTCCTCAGTATTTAGGGGATAATGAATTAGCTACTGCGTGTCAGGCAGCAAGCAGAGCCGGCAACAAAGAGGTTACAAAGACACCTTCGGAGCCCTTTTGAAATGGGAAATAAAGTCTTGGCCAGAAGTGAACATGCACCCATGTATCTGAAAAGAGGCTTTAAGAGGGGCACTGACTACAGGTCTTTTATTTTAGAAACATATCCACTCCGGTTGGTGATTCTTCTGCCTGAAAGGCCACTCTGGACTGCTACATAGCTGATGGGACTGGACAGTAAATAGCTGTTTAAAACTGTCTAAAGTAGTTAATTTGGTGGCTACATGCAGAAAATCACAGCTACAGGGTTTAGAGTCTAAGGCTAATTCATCTGAACATGGGATAACCTGGATTGCAGCAAGAGCAAGTACAACTTCCCTTAAAAGGTGGGAGGAAGCAGAAGGAACACCATGGTGAGAGAGACAGAGAGAGAGAGAGAGAGAGAGAGACAGACAGACAGAGACAGAGAGAGTAATGAAAACCAAAAGAAAAGATACAATTAAAGTGATTTACTTCGTTGATGTGAATTTGGGCCAGTTAGCAAAACCAAGGTACTACCATTTCCCAAAGATGGAACAAAGGCTGGAGTTAAACATCAAGGCTATATGATGTCCCTAAATGTGACCTGCTAAAGGAAAATCAACACATTGTTTCATAGCATCCTTCCCTGGCAGCTGGTGCTACACTAGAGAGCCGTGGCTCTGGGAAGTATGTCCCTTAGAAGGAAATACACTTTCAGGACATTCAGACACTGTTCTCTATTCGGGGGTCCCATCAGCTTCCTCTTCCCCAGAGCTGCTGCCATCACTTACAGGCATTGACCTGAAAGGAATGACTTCTGGTTTTGAAAGACCTTTACACAGGAGACAGCAGTTAGTCCATTTGCCATAGTAAGACAAGAACAGAAGTCTTGTTTCAGCCCATTTTAAAAATAGACATCCCTTCCCTCTCTGCTACCATAAATGCTAAATGGAAGAAGATACAAATAAAAAGGGAAGAAAATATTTTCAAATTATTAAGAAAATGGAGAAAACAACCTAATCAATGGGGGGAAACCATGCCCCAAACAAAAGCAAAACAAAACCTAGAAAATATTGCAAACCTAGGTCCTTTAAGGATGGTGTTCCATAGAAAATTTAAAATGCCTGCATCTTCGAAGTATCACATGACTAGTTCCAAGTTTTAGGAAATTCTTGAACAAAAGGTACATATCAAAGTAATGACATAGCAGCACAACCCCCTTCCCGCAAGTTTTCAGGAAGAGGCTGCACAAGCACCTGCCAGTGACGTCAGCAGGAAGGAACCTTATTTCCGGTAGGAAATCGCACTGGGTGTGCTCTAAGCCCCTGAACTCTAAGATTCTAGGATCTGCTAAAAATACTGCTATGACTATGGTTTGCTCTGATCAACCATGTAGCCCTCTGGAATAAATGAAGTCAACTCAAATAACAAAGACATTCTACAAATTAGCTGAGTGCAATAATATATTTTAAACTCACACTCGGACCTGTAATATATACTATACATTTTTACGGATGCTGTTTTATGACCATATTAAAAATGTATTTCGGGGCCGCCCGGTGGCGCAGCGGTTTAGTCCGCGCTTGGCAGCCTGGGGTTCGCAGGTTCGGATCCCGGGCGCCCGCCGATGCACTGCCTGTCAGCCACGCCGTGGTGGCGTCCCATATAAAGTAGAGGAAGATGGGCACGATGTTAGCCCAGGGCCAGTCTTCCTCAGCAAAAAGAGGAGGATTGCACGGATGTTAGCTCAGGGCTGGTCTTCCTCACAAAAAAAAAAAAAAATGTATTTCATTTTAAACCTACCTATTCTCAATTTCCACTTCAAAATGCTAGTTGATATTCACTTTATAGAACCAGGCAAACACACTTTTAAAATTAAATTGCTACATAACAAAGTCTTCATTATTAAATAACAGTTACATCTATATTCTGCTCATCTTTGGGATCAATGCACCTTAAAGATCTTTTCCTCTTCTTTAATTGATCCTTCAGTGTGCTGGCGAGGTAGGGAAGGACACGTATAATTATTCCCATTTTACAGATGAAGAAACAGAGGCACAGAGGGGCTGAGTGACTTGCTCAGGGTCACCCAGTCTGTGACCAGTCTGGAAATGCAGTACCAAACTGCCTTCCCACATCCTTTCACAAAATCATCAACAAGGCTCACGGAGAGGGTCACACATAATACATTTCACTCTTCAATGAGAGCCAAGGGTTCAGGGAAGAGAGAAGGAATAAAGTGAACTTTTTGGGTAACCTGTTTTCTTTTTTTTTTTTATTTTCATTTTTATTGATGTCTTAATAGTTTATAACATTGTGGGGTTTTCGTTGTACATTATTATTTGTCCGTCACCATGTGAATGCATCCCTTCACCCCTTGTGCCCACCCCCCACCCCCCTTGTAACCTGCTTTTTTTAGAGGACAAATGTGCTTTTCTTAAGATACTGGTAAGTATAATTATTAAAAACTGAATGCTGAGGAACAAAGCTGGGCACCAACTAAGGCTGGACATGAATGACGGGCTGTGTGTCACCTGACTCACCGCTCCTGAGACTGCAGTTCCCACAAGAGGCTCACGGGACAACAGTCGACTTCGCAACTTCAACACACAGGGTTCCCAGTCATCTCAGTGCTCTTTTGAACAAAAGGGGGCCAATTTAATAACATGTTGGTTGACATGAAGAAATAAATAAATTATTCCGTAATAGTCCTAGAGTACAGACGCATAGCATTATGCCCAAGCAATTCATCTACAAAACAGTTAAGAATGGAAATTTCATCTAAAATTGTTCCTCAAATCTATGGCTCATAAACAAACCACTAATTTCCAATGTCTAAATATGTTTCAAGGAGCAAATATTTATGTATTAGTTCAACGATGTGAAATCCACCCAAATAAAATCTGATTTGAAAACACTTTCAATGTAAAGTGCTAAGTTTAATGAAAAACAGTAAATCTGCATGCTGTTAGTATGGTTAGCATCTAACACTGTGATGGAGTACTGCTAATTTAGAGGTCGCCATATGAGAGGCATATGTGCAACTTTCATTTTTTCCGTATTAGAAATATTTTTCTTTAAATAAAAATAAATGCCAGGCAGCCTCTTACCAGGGAGGAACATTATTAAGTTTGCAAAGCAGTCACAACGAAAAGAAGCCCAGAATGTTAGCAAAAAGTGCTAAATATGCTTGCCATTCAACACATGAGATGAATTCACTATGAAAAAAGAACTCGCTACGATGCTTCGCTTAATTTGCCTATCTCCCAATATAGGCTTTGAAAAATCCCTCTAAATGCCACAACTTTATAAGGGACCCATATGGTTTCATAATATTTTCGACTGCAGAAACTTCTTAGGTTATCACCTCTCCCCTCCAAAAAAACCCCAAAACCAACCAAACAAAAAATTCAAAAACCCAAAACCTAGCAGCAAGATTTGACTAATCAAGTTAAAATTTCCCATTAAGACACCAACAATTGGGGATGGGAGAGGGGTAAAGGGTGACACTTGTACAGTGACCGAGGGCAACTAGACTTTGGGTGGTGAACATGATGTAGTCTATACAGAAGTTGAAACATAATGATGTACACCTGAAATTTATGTAACATTATAAACCAATGTTATCTCAATAAAGAAAAAGACACTAACAATGAAGTAGCTAATGAAAAAATAAACATCACATTTGTAATGTCTAGGTAATATCAACCAAGTAAAAAAAAATGCATTCCTTACTTAATCTTTAAAAAGCAAATAGCTACTATCTATGGATGTTTTATATACCCTAAGTTTGGCACTCTGAAGTCTTTGTATTAAATCAAAATCCTTACCATCTTTAAAGCTACATTAAAATAATCCTGGAACTCTGGAATGTTACTCCCTCTTAGAGCTATATTAGTTCTTTACGAAACCAATCTGGTTTTACTAGTTTGTATCCATATCTTTCATTTAAAAAGAAACTAACACAGATATCTCACACCCTTGGTTGACTGATCATTCACACCATAGGGTACTTCATGCAGGTGGGGATCAGAGCAGAGCAGATAGTCAATTTAAGGAATAGGTGTTGTAAGCTCCAAATGTGCATGTGTACACGCTTATAAACACTAACACACACAGGTACATTTCACAACACTGAACTATTAAGTAACCAGTAGCAATCAAGTTAATTGTTAAGTAACTAGAAAACAGAATAGTATTGTTTCCTCTAAACTAAGGTATATATTTATATACATAGATAAACTATTAACACAATCTAATTTTAAGTAATTATAATGCAAGTATGACGATTTGGCATTGTAATTTATAATTTAACAATTCCTAAATATGCTACCAGATTTAAAACAAAACCTTTTACTAAAGCCACCATAATCTGCTAACATTTGAAAAACTTAACAACAAAGGCAGAAACTAATTTTAAAAAAAGCCTACAGAATGAAGATAATATATTAAATATAATAGTCACAAATAGTTATCTTTCTAGGTTTCATAATATACATATGGCTCAAATAAGTCAATATAAATTCTAATAAAATTTTTAAAGACTAGTTTTTCACTGAATGTATTTATCATTAGAAAAAGTTGTCTGGATTTTTAGGTGAGTAGGGTTTGATTATTCTGACATTAGAAAGTCAATACTAGGCTCAAAAGTAAGGACACTAAAATAGAAAAAATCTTGAATATTTTGACAGTATACTTTACTCAAATATCTAAAAGACATATCAGAATCACTCAGTAAAATAATATGGTACTTATTACAAATAAATCTTTATCTTCCCAGACCACTCTTGTTTTAAAACATATATACAATTAGACAAATGATATAATAAAATATTTATACTAGTTCATACATTTTAGGTGTGCTTTATTCTAAATAGTTTAAGAAAATTTTTTCAATAGCTAGTTACTATTAAAAAATACCTTCAAAATATTTCTCATTCAAAATGTATAAAAAGTATTAATTTTATCGTGTTGTGATATATAGTCTTCATATAAAGATTTTATGTAAAACAATTTGCATTTTGAAACCACCTTATTTACTTTTGCTATAAAAGCATTTTGAAATTTTCAAAGTCTAATTTTCTTCAATATGGTGCGTCTTTGCTAGGAACAAAAGCAAAGTTTCATGTGATATCTCAATTGGTGAACAAAAAGATTTATAAGTTCACTCTTGTGTTGATAAAACTTTTGCATTCAATAAATATAAATAAGTTATCAAAGATAAAAATATTTTAAATGTATACATCAGAGTTAAGGGAGACAAGACAGCCTCTGACTACTTAGTAAAATGGCAAAGTCATGGATAGCGTAATTTTCTGGTATTTCAATGGTATTATGATTGAGAAAAAGAAAACTGCTCCAAATGACTTCATGAGTAAATAATATTTCAGATGACTGCACCAATGAACCTGCTTCTGAGAGAAATTTAACATAGGTAGGATAGGAGAGATTTAAGAAAAGCATTCATCAAAGAAAAATGTATGTAAAACAAGAGCCTGGTGGTCCCATTATGTCAATGAGGCCAAAAGCAAGGGATTAACCTTTAGAGCAGAGACAAAGTAATGATAATGTGATCTCCACGAAAACTACAGCATGTTGATATCCATCCAAACACTAACCGGCACTGGGAAAAATAGGATCCAAAGGAGGGGTTCGCTCTCTGTTAGGCTGGAACTTTGATGTTACCTGCAAGAAGCAAATTCACTTTGTCCCCAAGAACTTAATTGCTGCTTGTAAGAGATTTTCCAACCATAATATCAATTATGCTTCAAACAGAGCTGCTGCCAAAGAAAGGAGGGCTGGGAGGGTATTCTCTGAATAGCCAGGTGTTAGAACGGACTTCCTCAAAATAACTATATCCTTTCTAGCTGGTAGTTTGTGTGTGTGTGTGAGTGAATGTGATTTTTAAAAAATTAAGGATAACATTCACATAACAAAATTCACCACTTTAAGTGTACAATTCAGTAGTTTTTAATATATTCACAGTGTTGTACCACCCCCCCCCACTATCTAATTCCAGAATATTTTCATTACCCCAAACCTCATCACTTATATACATGAAGCAATCACTTCCCATTTTGCCCTCCCATTAGTGGAAACCACTAATCTACTTTCTATCTCTATGGATATGCCTATTCTGGACATTTCATATAAATGGAATTATACAATACGTGGCCTTTTGTGTCTGCTTTCTTCCACTTTAACTGGCAGCTCTAAACCATTCCAAAAGGTTGTAATTCTAAGGACCCCAAATCACAGGTGCTCAAGATTCTGATCTGTTCTATGAGTGCACTCTAGTTTCTACAGAGCTCCTTATATGATGATGTTCTAGTACTTTGATTGCCTTTGATCACATGAAAACAGATTGTAATTGGAAGGACAAATCATCATCTCTGGAGTTGTCTTTAGAATAGAAAATAATCCTTTGGAAAAAGTTTCTGAAATGGGAAAGAATAACAAATAACAGAAGAGTGAAATTCTTGATTTGATCATAATATCTTAACGGTGACATGTGCCCAGGTTATATTTTTCTCCATAACAGTGACATTTAAGCATTTCTGGAAGACTGTGAACACCAAGCCAATTTTCAGTATCTCAAAGCATTTAATAAGTGCTTTGTAGCATGTGAAAACTGAAGTTAAAATGAGAAACCACAAGTAGGCTGATTCTTTATCAGATCTCCTATTGACATTCATAGAAAGATTTGATTTCAGAGCTAAGTTTGTTCTGCATAAGTCAGTTCCTGGAGTTTTAACTCAAATTGTTATATAATTGTGCTCCAAAGTGAGTTTTTCATGTGTTTTTGTCTGTACAATGCAGAAAATCATAGATAGGGAATTAAGCACAATGTCATCACTTTCAAAAGGCAGGCCTGGAGCCGCCTGGGGTGGCATAGTGGTTAAGTTCACGCACTCTGCTTTGGTGGCCCAGGGTTCACAGGTTCAGATCCCGGGCATGGACTTACGCACTGGTTATCAAGCCATGCTGTGGCGGCATCCTATATAAAGTAGAGGAAGATGGGCACAGATGTTAGCCCAGGGCCAGTCTTCCTCAGCAAAAAGAGGAGGATTGGCAACGGATGTTAGCTCAGGGCTAATCTTGCTCACCCCCCAAAAAAAGGTGGGCCGAGTATTGATGTATTGTGTGTGAACTATGAACTGGGTTAATCTCTGCAAAGTTTTTAAAAAGCCTAAAAATATTTGTATAAAATAGGAAGGTGGTGTCATCCAAAAGGTCTTGGTCTTGGTCTATGTCTCTCACCCACATGTAAGAAAAGTCTTTAATTAGTACAAGTACGACACAGAAACCATTTCTCTAACAAAAGGGTATAAGTCTCAAAGTGCCTGAGATCTTATCTACTGTTACATTTGCCTGTGTCTAGAACAGAACCTGGCCTGAAGTAGGAGCTCAAAAAACGTCTAGTGTATGAAAGAACAAACAAATAAACCTGGTGCCCTCCCATATGAACCTGTGACAATCAAGTTATCATTGCTAGAAGCAGGCAGAACAAGGAGATGTAATCCCTGAAAGAAGGGAAGTACCCTGATGCGAGCTCCACATTCATGCTGACTTCTCTGAAGGCACTGCCAGTTCACGGGACAGAGAAGTAAATTCCTAGCAGGAAGCAGCAATCCCACTTGGCTGAAGACACAAGCGTTAAGAGTTTGGGCTGCCAAAGTGGCCAGGACTTGAGAGGCAAAATCCGAGAGAAGGAAACCTCAGGGAAGTGAGCCCGAAATGCTACAACAGTGTCTCCTTGAGTTGTTTTTCAATTCTAAACATATGACAAGGTTGAGACCTCCAAAAACCCAGCAAACACCATCAGTTGGAAGGCTAAAGAGTCGAGCAAAGCTTTTAGTAGCTCTTAGTGTTGAGGAGATAGAGGTTGGAGGTCAAGGCCACCAAGTGACCCTGATAAACACCTCAAATTTTCAGTTGAGAACCTAGAGAGGTTATGTGTCAGGAATAAGGACAAAAACTGAAACCAGCCCTAAGAAAGTCTAAAATTAACCCTCAGTAGGATTACGGTGGTCAGCCTGTACTCTTCCTGCCTGCCAAAGGAAAACATAACAAGCTTAGGAGGAAGATAACACCATGCAGAGCCTCTCTAATCTTTAATACACAATGTATGGTATTCAGCCATATGAGACCATGAGGCATCCTAAAAAACAGGACCAAATGACTGAAAACCAAGAGAAAATATATACAGACAAGAGAAACAACCAATAGGTAGTAATTCAAACATTGGATTTATCAGACAAGAACTTTAACATTGCTTTGATTAATGTGTTCAAGAATATAGAGGAAAAGGAGAATTTCAGCAGGGATCTGGAATCTATAAAAGTCATGAATATTTTAGATCTGAAAATACAATATATGAAATTAAAATTCATTAGATCCAGCAGAACACAGGATAAATGAATTGGAAGACAGGTCAGTGAAAATTATACAGATTGAAGTACTGGGAGAAATAAGATGGAAAACACAGAAAAGACTGTAAGATACATATGGAACATGGTGAAAAAGTTGGGACGATTTCTAGAAAAGAGGAAAGAGAGAAATGCATTGGAAAAAATTTTTTGAAGAATGACAGGTTAAGAATTTCTAAAATTAAGGAAGAACATCAACCAATAGATTCAACAAGTTTACTATCCTTAGGGAAGATAAAGAAACCACATACAGATACATCATAGTCAAACTGTTAAAAACCAAAGACAAAGATATAATCTTAAAAATGACCAGAGAAAAAAGACATATTACCTTCAAAAGAGAACAGTAAGACTGATGGCTGACTTTTCCACAGAACTTAAAGAATGGAATGACATCTTGAAAGTGCTGAACCTAGAACTTCATACTCAGCAAAGATATCCTTCAAGAATAAAGGCAACATTGAATTGTACACTTTAAGTGGGTGAATGGTATGACATGTGAATTTTATCTCAATATACGTGTAACAAAAGGAAATAAAGGCAAAAGAATGTTTCAAAAAACAAAAGTTAAGAGAATTCATTGATAGCGGACCTGGCACTAAAATAAATACTAAAGAGAGTTCTCCAGGAAGAAGGAAATAATCCCAGATATAAGTAAGAAAGGAAAGACAGGATGGAATGAAAAAAATCAGAAAGAGTAAGTAAGTAAAGAAAACTGAATACTGATGCTTCAAAATGGATGGCAGTAGTAATAATAATAATAATAATAAAAATAAAATGTGTTGTGATGTTTTACATAAACAGAATGTAGAGGTAAAATACATGGCAACAATAATACAAAAGGAAGGAGGGGTAAATAGATTTAAACTGTGAAAAAGTTCTTGCCTTGTTGGGAAGTGGTAACGTACCAATTTAAGGTAGACTGTGGTAAGTCAAAGATGCATGTCGTAATCTCTAAGGTAACTTCTAAATGAATTTTTAAAATATTTCCAACACACTAACATAGTAAGAAACAAATGGGTAAGAGAGAATACTTAGTTTATTCAAAGGAAGGCAGAAAAAAGAGAAATACAGGAACAAAGAGGAAATGGGACAAATAGAAAACAAACTTTAAAATGGTAGACTTAAAACCAGTAATCAACAATCACATTAACTGTAAACAGACTAGATACTCCAATTAAAAGACAATTTTCCCACAAAGAAAACTTTTTATCCATGTGGCTTCAATTCATGGTGAAGTATTTTAAACACTTAAGGAAGGAGTAACACCAGGCTTATATAAACTTTTCCAGAGTACAGAAAAAGAAGGAACACCTTCCCAACTTGTTTTATGAGGCCAGAATAATCTTGATACCAAAACTCAACAAAAATATTAAAGAGAGGAAAATTATAGATCTATCTTTCTTATGAACATGGACTCAAATTTCTTAGCACATTGAATCCACTGATATATGAAAAGAATAATACACCATGACCAAAGGGGGTTTATTCTAGGAATGTAATGTGAAAATCAATTAGTATAATTCATCACTATAAGAGAATAAAGGTGAAAAACCACATACTCATCACAATAGAGGTATAAAAAGCATTTAATAAAAACTCCCAGAAAACTAGGAGTAAAAAGCCCCTTAATTTAGTAAATAGTAGCTACAAAAAAATTTACAACTAACATCATATTGCATGGTGAAATATTGAATTCTTATTTTGAGTTCAGAAGCAAGTCAGAGTTCCACTGTCATCACTTCTATTCAACATTTTGCTAGAAGTCCTAATCAGCTCAATAAAGCAAGAAAAGAAAAATTGGAAAGAGAAAAATGAAACTATCATTATTTACAGACGATATGATTGCATACATGAAGAAATCCAGAAGAATCTATAGAATTATTAGAATTAAAGTGAATTTAGTTAGGTTGCTAGATGCAAAAGGAATATACACAAATCAATTATATTTCTATATATTAACAAAAAAATTAGATAATAAAATAAAAACATCAAAAACCTAGAAATAAATCCAATCTCTACATGTAAATCTATGAAACATTGCTGAAACACATTTAAAAAGACCTAAGGAAATAAGAGGGATATACCAGGTCTATGGACTGGAAAATTCAAAATTGAGTAGATATAAATTTCTTCTGAAATTGATCTGTATATTCAACCAAATACCAATTAAACCTTAAATAGTTACTCCTCTCTGCCCCTCCCCTGGAAATTGACAAGCTGTTTCTAAAATGTATATGGAAATGCAAAGGGATAGCTAAGACTATCTAGAAGAACACCAAAGTTAGAAGTCTTACATTACCAGATATGAAGACTTTATAAAAATTGCAACTGCAATGTACTGAGCATTTTAATACATTGTGCTAGGTCAAGTGAATACTCACATGAAAGTATATGAACTTTGGCTACTATCTCACACCATATACAAATATCAGTGCCAAATGGATCATAGGCCTAATGTGAATGCAAAACAATGAAGATTTTGGAAGAACATATGAATATCTTCATAATCTTGGAGTAAAGATTTGCTGTATAGGACATAAAATCAAAGATTGGTACATTAGACTTCATAAAAATTAAGAATTTCTGGTCATCAAAGGACACCATTTGGAAAAGCAAACCAAAGAGAAGATATTTATAATAATACGTCAGACAAAAAACTCATATCCATAAAGAACCCCTACAAATCAATAGGAAAAACAAAGACAATCCAATAAATATGAATAAGTGACTTGAACAGGCACTTAACAAGTGAGAATATCCAAATGGGTAATAAAGATATTAAAAGGTGTTCCACACATCATTACTTCTCAAAGAAATGCACATTAAAACCACGCTAAAGTACACACTTGCCAGAATGGCTGAAACCATGATGAAATAGACACTTGTCAAAATGGCTAAAACTAATAAGGCTGACGGTACCAAGTATTGAGGAGGATGTGGAGCAATTGGAACCCTCATATATTGTTGGTGGGAGTGTAAAATGATACAACCACTGTTGAAAACTATTTGGCAATATCTTCTACAGCTATATATACACCCATCCTATGATTTGGTAGTTTCATTCTTATGTACAAACTCAAGAGAAATGAGTACACACGTCCACTAAAAGATATGTACAGGAATGCTCACGGCAGCTTTAGACATAAAAGCAAACAATTATAAACACCCCAAATGTCCACCAACAGTAGAATGGATAAACAGTGATATTCTCTTCTGATGGAATACAACACAGCAACAAAAAAGAGTAAACTATTGTTATTGTTACATGCAATAAGATAGATGAATTTCACAGACATGATGATGATCAAATAAAACCAGACACAAAAGACTACTGACTGTATAATTCCATTTACAGGAAGGTCAAGAACAGGTAAAACTAATCTATGGTGACAGAAGTCAGAACAGTGGTTATGTCTGAATATGGACTGAGAGCCGCACCTTGATCTAGATGGTATATGGGTACGCACACATGTAAAAATTCATTGAGCTGTCCACTTAAGATCTGTGTACATTACATGTTACACAGCAATAAAATTTTTTAAAAATATGATCACTACTTATATGTAGTCTTACTGCTCCATTTGGCCACAGAATGTCAGTGGTCTGAGCATAAGGCAGTAGGACAATTTGCAGAGGGAGTAGGGAAACAAGAGAGGTGAGTTATCACATGGGCCTCCTAGAAGAAAATCACCACCTTACAAGGCCTGTATAGACACGTTAAATAAGTTCATTTATCCACACAGAAGACAAACATTTTTTTGTGTATGTGTGAGGAAGACCAGCCCTGAGCTAACATCCGTGCCCATCTTTCTCTACTTTATATGGGACGCCGCCACAGCATGGCTGACAGGCAGTGCGTCGGCGGGCACCTGGGATCCGAACCCGCGAACCCCGGCCTGCCAAGCGCGAACTAAACCGCTGTGCCGCCGGGCCGGCCCTAGACAAACATTTTTAAAGAGATTTATCTATATGGTCACTGGAAATAGCATTTTTGTAAAGCAGCCCTCTGTTCATACCACATGTTTCTGTCTCAGAGCTATAAGGCTATTCACTTTCTCACACAGCATCATTATTTCCTTATTCCTAAATAATTTTTATCCCAAACTTTTCCCTTCTCTGCCCCAGTCTTCACTTCTCTGATCTGTTACAATCTGTAAATGTTAATCAGTACATGGAAACATTAAGAAGTAGTGAGGGAAATATCAGTGTAGGGATATGTTAATGTGTGTGGCCATATAACTGGAAAACAGAAAAACCAGGGAAGAAAAAGTACACCTGCTGAGTAGTGAAGACAGCACAGACGGTGGTGGATGGGAGCGCCACTCACCTGAGTTGTGGCTTGACTGTACTTAGATTCTTAATTGTCCTCACAGAACAGAAGAAAAACGTTTTTCATCTTTTTAATCTTCCGTTTACCTACTAGTGAGACAAATTCTTATCTTTATGTCAAGCTGTGGAAAAATTTACATAGTTACATAGAATAAACTATTACAGTTTAGGTTATTCTTAACAAGTTTTCAATTCCACACCTAAGGATACACACCATTTTAGAAAGAAGTATACCACTTATATATTTAAACGCCAGCCTTCGGAAAATTCCTCTAAGTATGTGTATATGTGGTTTCCTCCTCTTTAAAAAAAATCATGCCAGTAAAGTTTTTAGGGATTTTAAAAACTTTAGTACTAAAGCATTAACTTTATATGTGATGTAGCACCTTTATATTTCCTTTCTTATTCATCAAATGAACAAGAATTATTGTACATTTAATCTCTCCTTTTACCAGTATTCATAATTTGAGCAAAAAGGATAGCATTATGGTACCTAAAAGAAACCATTATGAATAGTCGAAAGTCTACCACAGCAAAGGTCTCTAATGTGGATAATTATCACACATCCATTCCACAAAACAGTGCACATTTTACACGACCAGCCTCTTACAAAGTTAAAAATAAAACTGCAGTTAAGAATGTCACGTTCCTCAATCTAACTGGATTTTTAAAGCAAAGAAGACAACAGTAACAATGACTTGCCAATCTACCTACAAGTAGAAATGCCAGAAAATAAATCTAGAGTATTCTGTTCATACAATTTAAATTTCCTTTTCTAAGTCATGACATTTTTTTGTTCTTCCTGTTTTCTTCTTCTTTTTTCATATAGGAGGACTTCAAAATATATGTGAAAAGATAAAAATTGCTCAATATGGGCAGGAACAAGAATGAAAGTGAAATTTTTTTAGTGAAGAGCCAAATTTTATAAAATCGTACAAATTAAAAATGTTATGCAATAGAAAAGAATAATGAGAGCAACATAATACTAAGTATTATCCTAGTTTCCTGTGTTCTGGAGAAAAGGTGCTGTATTAAATACTACCTCAACCTATCTGAAGTATTTGACTCCTTATGATAACCTAAACAGCATTCTAACTAGAAAAATATTACAAAATGTCCTTCCACCCATCCCAGCAGAAATACACCAGGAAAATCAAGCCTGATGAATAACTACCAAGAATCGTGTCTTTTAATCCAAGTCTCCTTCTTAATACAAAATATCAAGCTTTTTACCATGTGGTCAGAAGTAGTAATGGAAAGAAAATGGTTGAAATAAACAGGATCTATTTTGCACTAGCATGAAGAAGCCAAGATAGACAATATTTGGGAGCCACTTTAATTACTTACTCCTTTTCAGTCTAATAGTAGGAAAATATAAAATATTAGCACCTGCTTCATTCATGAATTCATGAAAGAAAAAGTGGACAACAGCCTTGGGGAAGGGAAGCATCAGTTAATTACATAACAGGGAGTTGGGCATACAAAGAAAAGGGCTCAGAAGAAATATCATGAAAGCTCAAAAGTGAGAAATGCTGAAGATGAGGACTGAAATGAGACTAACTAAATGTTCTTAAGATGAAAAATGTTGCCCCCTTGAAAATACACTTTTTCCTCACAGTAAACAAAATTTAAATAACTACTCTCAAGGAAAATATTCTAACGAATGTCACAATTTAGAGTTACTTAACAAGACAGTAAATAAATCCTTTATGTTGCTGTAGCAGCTGTTTCCTTCGGGTAGATTATACTTAAAATATTTATCTGATGCATACTTCCTCTGTTATCTTATAGTTACTTTTCCATTCTTTGAGTTTTACGGTAATTCACATTTGAATTCTGAATTTCATTAGAGCCCGCTACATCCATTTTAGTGCCAGATAAAGGTATCAAATGAAGGTGGATACTCACATGGGAGACATAAATCAATTAAAGGCCAGAAATTGGGGTGTTTTGGTGTAAGATATTTGAGGGGCCAAAAGTCATATAATTTTAAGATATTTCATTATGTTACAACAATTCATCTATAAGATTTATTTTGACATAGTATAAGTATAGTATACTGTGGCATATCATAGTATAAGTGGCATATCAGAATTTAACTTATTTGCTTAGATCTTAAAGAATATTAGAGGTGTGATAACACAAACACCCAAATCATGCTCTTATTATTGATCATTGGGAGAATATCCACAGTAATCAGGTGGTCTAAGACACACATAGGGCCAATGATTTAGGAATTTTCACCATTTTGAGATACTCTGTTCTTAATAAATATGAAATAACAGGTTTTTGAAATGGGGGCAAGGTGAACAAGTAGACAATAAATTGTTTACTTTGATAAAGTATTGGGGAACATACTAAAAAAAAAAGTGAGATACAAAATGAATTCCTTTATCAAAACAGTAGTCACTGCTATCCTAGTAGGCTTCTTTAAAATAATTTACCTTATATTTAAAATGTAGCCATTTACATAGTTATTTAAGAAATCAGCAGTAACATAAAAAAAAATTAAAAGGCAGTTTTTCATGTGTAAATAAATCTGCAACGCCAAGACAGACAAGCATGTTGAAATTAACTCAGGAGACATGATTTTCTGTGCCAGTGGTTCAGTGGTTTATTATTTTATAGAGGTTTGGAAGAATTAATGAACTTCAAAATAGCTAATTTAACTCATTCAGCCACAGGACCTGGCACAGTAATTAGAAGAAACTGGTCTTTTAAAATTCCTTTCCTCTACTACCTTCCTTTTCTTATTCTTGCCTCATGTCACCATATGCAGTTATAAAGCATATTATATGAGTCAGGATTGATGATGGTAAAAAACTACACACAATAAAATCAGTAAGGGAAGAAGAAAAGGGGTGATTTGGCTCAACTCTCCAAATTAATGTTATAAAGAGAATTTAAGGTATATATTTGTTTTTCTTACATCTACTTCTCAAAAAAGTCCTTTCATTTAACATTTTCATATGAAGAATTTTTTCAGTTTATTTTTGATGTGACTAAATGAAAGCTTTGTGAATTTTAAAGTGCAATTGACTGTACACCAACAGCCTGCACACAACTTAACTGCTGCAAACTTAGCATCAGAGGCTGTCTTTCTGGTATTTACAAGCAGGGCGAGGATGAAGATATTTGACAAGAGGGCACCACTCTTTTCTGAGTTCTTCTCAAAGGCTCATTCTAGATTATTCAGGGAGGCTAATCAGTTGATGGATCAGCTTTCTCTTTCCTTCTTCCTCTTTCTCTGCCTGTCTTTTTATCCATTTCATTTTCTGTCAAGTCCTTCAGAAGAAGATGCAAGGAAAATAAATGAAAATGAAACTCAACAATTTCCAATATTCACAGTGAGTCAATTCCATCATCAACTGTTAGGATATACTGACTGTTTTTCTGGATCATTTTCCATTAGCAACAAAGTCCCTTTAGTTTATACTGTACAACTAGTATTTCCTACTGGGGTGTGCAGTTTTAAAAATGACGTGAAGAGCTAACTTAACACATTTCCAAATACAATCAACATAACTATAGATCTAAGTGGACATTTTCTTGATTATTATAATTCTGTGCCTGATGGAATCACATTTTGTGAATTAGCTATAGTTGGGTAATAATTCATGAAGATTTCCCATGACTACTAGTAATGACTGAAGGCTGGAAGTACAAAACTTTCATTAACTCAATGAGAATTATGTAGCCATTTGGCTCACTTTGATAAGCATAAAAAGTTATTTCTAATAACCATTGTGGACAAAAATGTAGACAAAATAATACAATATTTTGAAAATATTTTAATATTTGCCATTTTTGTTGCCTGTGCTATTAATATATACATTGACTTAGTAATAAATATACTACTATTACAGAGTGCAATATTTTTAGTATTCATAACTTGTTGAAATTAATGCTGCTATTATCTCAAGAAAGGAATAAATAAATATCATGCCCAAATTCCAAACGAATGCTCACGCGGTTATCATTAACAAAAACTAAAAAATAAACAGGTTGGGCATTATCTTTTTAAGCACGATTCCTGTAAACACAGCAAAGATTACTTTTCTCAGCCCTGACATTTCATGTGATGGCTTTAAAAGAAAATATAGCATACAAATCCTATCACTTCTTTTTTTTTGCATAGGGAATGAATTAATCATATTTCAAAAATGCAGCAATCTTTCAGTGAAATGTCTTCATCACATTGCACTTATTTTCTGTATGAATTCAGAACTTTTGAGCAATAAAAATGCTCTGCATAAGTTTATAAAATACACTTTCAGGATTTAAAATTTAACAGAAAAATTTCAAAACAAGTCATAGTTACGATTCTAAAATATTATGTACATAATATCCAACTACAGGAGGAAATGCCTCGCTGTAGCACAACACAGTGTACAAATATGAAGCACAGTGTTTAAGAGAAATTCCCTTTAGGTTTTCCTCACATCCGTGCCTAAGTGGCTAACGATTACGGGATACAACACGGCCCATTGTTGCATACAGAGTAGAAGGGGGATGTGAGGATAAATTAAAGTAGATAATGAAAAATGGCAAAAATACAGTACATATACTTTAAACAGTGCACTTTATAAAATAATTTCCTTTATTCATATTCTTTTATAAAGTGCAATATTACTTAAAACAGAGACATGTACCTTAATATTTTGCAATGACCATTAAAACAAATTGCCAGGAAAGAGCAGTGCAAAATTAAAAACATATGTAGCTTAGCATGCATCTCAGATGGGTCCCAAATACAGAGCATGGGACCTGAAGTTCTTATATCCTTTTTTTTTTTAATTTTTAGAAAAAGATTAACAATAGCAGGTTATCATCATATGTAACCATAAAATAAAAACAATAAGTTAAAATCCTCTCTCAAGAAATAAGTATATGCTACACATAAAATTCATTACAGAATCTTTTTGAAAACAGTCAGACCTTTTTCTCTGATAAATCACTGTTCAAAGGGTGCAAATCTCTTAAAAACCCACATTGTCCACAAGGCGAAGCAAAAGGTGTCATCATCACAGTCTGAGCAGCTCTTGTTGGCAGACATCTGGAAAACCTGCGACTTGTTTCGTAAGCAGCTCCAATATAACCAGTCCCTAACTGAATTTACAGACACCTTTGCTCCTTCAAGAATAGTCCTGTTGGCATCACGCTAGGTCACTAAACAGTGTAATGTGTGCTCTATTCACAGTAACGTTCTCTGTCCAGTGCTTTTGGACAAGGATAACCAAGTGGGTTTTCCTGAAAAAAATTCCCTAAGAGGCAGATTCCAAAGAGACGGGACACATTTTTAAAAGCACAAAACATCACCCCAGGCATGTGCTGAGGGAAGGAAAGGAGGATGGGTCATCGTGACATTCCTACCACACCTGAGCCATTCAGTCTGAGAACTGGAAGAGGGTGTCTGGGTTGCTGCTGTCGGCAGGGTTGCTGGGCTGCAGTGTCTTTGTAGGTGTTGTTTTACCGTGAGAATGAGAGGAAGAGGAATGAGAGCTTTCACTGGAGCTGCTGCGCGTCTCCGTGCTGGTGCTAGTCTTTTTCATTTTCCTCCTCTTCGCCAAAGGGGCCTTATCAACATTCTGAAGGCAGAACCCCTCTCTCTTGTATTTGTTAAAGGCCTAGGGGAGAAAGAGAGGGAAGCCCAGTGAAGATGAAAGGACTGAAGACTTCTTGGCAGTTATGATTGAGAGCAGCAGACAATCTTTGGTGGGCAACCATGCCTCCAAGCTGTTTTGGGAAAAAAGTCCTTGAAACCATTGTATCCAAACCTCCTGGCAGGGTACAGAAGTTCATTGGAAAAGATTTCTGAGGGCTCTGTTTAAATCAAACCAGCTAGGCTATCCAGGAGTCACGATTCTAATAAATCTTTTGAAGAAGTTAGCACTACCTCTCAAAAAAAAAAAAAAAAAACCACTGACTGACTGGAAATTCCTAAAAAATATCAGCAATCTAAACCAACCCTCCTGCCCTGTTACTTTTCTAGTTCTGTGTCTGAGATTTAAATTCTGACCACAAAGTCCCAACACAGAGCAGACTCGATCCATTATGGGCCCCTGCTCTCTGATTCCAAGTCAGTGTAACTTGGGAGGATCGTGGACAGGGAAGCTTAGCTCTACAAACCTCAGCCTGGCTTCCTCCTCACAGCAGCCTCTCTCTACTTTTCCTAGCCTCAAGCTCAGGCATGCTACGGTTGCTCCTGACAACCTTGCATCATGTGTCACTGAGATGATGTGGATCATCTGCTACAAATTCTTGCAGTTAATCTCTTCACACCTCAACACACCCTAGTTCATTAACTTTTTAATCCATTTCTGCAGCTGAAGAGGAACCACTATCCCTTCTTTCTCAAGATAATCCCTTCAGAGGTAATTTTGTTTCTCCCAAACTCAGCTATTCCTTATACAATTATCTTACTGTATTTGCATCTGCGGGCACCACTGTGCAGAATCTGGTTACTGCTCTGTAGTCTCAGCCTTTCAAATATAAAATCTATACTTAATACCAATTAACTTACTTCTTATGTCTTACAGTCTCTAGGATATATTATGCACAAAATAGTTGTTGAATGAATGAACTTTCACATGTGCCTTAGTTCCTAATGTTTATTTATAGTTTTTAAAGAAAATGATTTAGCTTATTTGAGAGAAAAAGGTTCTAATATTATGTATATTATTACCTACTGAAAATTTTCAGCTATTCAAATATCAGACTACTGCCTCATCTCACAAACTCATTCTAAATGTCAAGAAGGTATTTTGTGGGTTAGCAGTGACTCTGGGCCCCCACGTACTTTTTAAAATAAATATGTTTATATCATGAAGGGATTTATAAAAAATACCTAAAACTTAAAGAACACATTATTTTAAATGTATTACTAAGAGTATGCCTCTGAGGGTATAGAGTAAGAACATCTGACTCCTTTTCAAACTGCCCTACATGTGCAGAGCACAGGGCCTTACATGGAAGGTTGCTTTCACACAGGTATGCACAGCAGCTCCTGAGGATCCGAGAATGTCTGGAGTCATCAAAGGATTTGAGGACAGCTGACTGCCATCTTGAAGCCATTCGTTGTATCTCAAGCCAGACATTTTAAGCCTTTTATTTGGATCGACTGTGAGAAGTCCTGTGAGAACAAATAAGATATTTTTATTTTATGATTTGTCATTTTGAACAGTTTAAAATCACCCTCAGACATAAATCTCAATTATGTTCACATGACACAATGGGTCCTATGAGGCTTCAGCCTCCTACAAAGATAATTACGTTTTCATATACATTTAAATCCCCTAGTGAATACTGGATGCTAATGGTAAAGCCCACAATAGCCTATTTCTAGGAGGCTGTAGGCTTCCTGGCTGTTCACCACCCAAAACAGACTCCCATGGTGACTAGGTAAACCCCAGGTGAACAGAGTATCCAGATATACTTCATTCATGTACAAACACCTTCCAAGTCAGGGACTGTAGCAAGGCACTAGAGATACGGAGATGGAGATAAAGACATAGACAAAAACCCAGCTATTATGACACCAGGGAACAAGAGCAATAGGAAAAATCCACATGCACATGTGTTAGTGGGCCCAGGGCAGGGGCTCACCTAGGGAGGGTGGGCACCCTAGAAGGCTACCAGAAGATGGGTCTTGGAGGATGAGCAGAAGGTGACTTGATGAAGAGAGTGCCCCCAGACATTCACAGGAGCACTGTAAAGGCATGCAAGAGTCCAAAAGCTCAGGGCATTTGAGGAATTCAAGTGTCCTACGATGGCGGAGCGAGGGTGACAAGAAGTAGCGGCAGGCAGGGTCAGGTCATGAAGGGCTTTGAATTTTGAATGCTCCACTCTGGAGTCTGATCTGAAGCTAACAGGGATTCTCAGAAGGAATTTTAACAGAAAAGAGCCATGATCACATTTGACTATTAGAAGGTCACTTTACCAACTGATGAAGGACAGGTAAAGTCAGAGGAACCGACTTTGTAGAAGTCACCACAAAGTGAAGGATGGATGTGGAAGGATGCTGTACGATTATAGGAGGGAAATGATGACAACAACTAAGGAAATGGCCATGTGAATGGAGAAGAGGGGATGGCCAGAAGGGATGCTGAACCTGCAGGACTGTGACTGGCCATGGAAGGTGAGTAAGGTACAGGTATCTAGGATGATGTCTGGCTTTCTGTTTCGATGATCTGGCTTCTTGGCAGAGCCAATGTCCAAAAGAGGGGAGATGGAGGAGGCATATGTTTTGGGGAAAGGAGAGTAAAAAAGTATAGGTTCGTTTTGGAGGTGTGGGATTGAGATGCTGGTGGATCCAAGTGCTGGTTCACAGCATGACCATGGATAAGGTTACTAATGGACAGTGTTATGAGAAGAGGAAAAGAAAGCTGAACAGAGTCACTTGGAAACCTTTTAGAACACACATGGCTTCTGTGAGCAATTAACAGACAGATACATGTGTAATGGGTCTGATGCCACTTCAATCACTACACGTCATATAAAATGTAAAGTTTCATTAGATTCTTACCTTGGATCAAATCTTTAGCCTCTTGGGATACATTCTTCCAGGCTTCTCCTTCAAAGGAGAAATCTCCCTTTTTAATTTTCTTCATGATTTCCACTGCACTGGTACATGTCAAACTTTTGTCATGAGATTGGAATGGAACTTGCCCTGACAACATTGTATACTATCAAGAAAAAAAGGAACAAAACAGAATGTCTGCCAAAATCACTGTCAAACCCACTCTAGTAATTTTATTACCAACTTCATCAGCATAATTTATCAAATATTACATCTAACATTATTGGGTTTAAGAGATTACATGACATCTATCACTGAAACAACTAACACATGTCAAAGATTTGTAAATAAAGAGGACTGGCTTATTATGATATCAAGATTTAAAACCATTTTTATATTCAGAACAAGAAGAATAAAAAGCGATAATCCAACTGCTTCTGAAAAGATGGTATTAATGTTAATCGAAAATTGACAGACAGCAGTACCTTTCAATAACTACTTTTTTCTATCTAATTCCACACATCCTTTCCCTAGGACATTAACTATGGTTAAGGACTTTAAAAGATTTTTATTTAGGCCTTCTTATTTTGTTCATAATTACCCCCATTTTTATTTTTCTCATTGTGGTGTTAAATATAATGAATTCTCTACTGTCACCTTATTTCATTGTAGCCATGTGTTGAAAACTTTAAGGTTTTTGCCCTTTAAAAAGTCAATAGCAAAACTGAAAAGCTTTGGCTTGTCTTTGTAGCAGAGACTGGACTTTTGAAAATTGATCCTTTAAAATTCTTGGATGGTTTTGTCTCTGCTCACTGAGAGACTTACAGACTTGCAGAGGTGGAAGGCGAGCTTAACTGGTGGTGGACTGGCTGGGGTTATGAAGTGACTGTGTCTGCGCACAAACCAGAGAGAACCGCCGCATAGTGTGAGAAGAGGGTGGAGGTGTCAGCGGGAGCCTGCTCACCATGGCTGTTCGTTAGGAAGGACACAAAGAGGACAGTCTCAACCCTAGCCCTCAGAAGGAGGTATGGAAGTTCCAGAGGTGTCCCAGTGACCTAGAAGGAACATGCCATTTTTCTTTTCTGACCATCTGTCTGACAAGCAGGCTCATTCTCACGATGGCAAGATGGTGAAGCAGCTCTTACACACTGGCTCTCGGAAAAGATGGAAATTCCCAGACAGGATAATAAAAATGACATAAAATGGAAAACCAGCAGATACAATAAGGTAGGCAGTCCACACAATTGGCGTAAGAGGGATGGAGGATGGAGGAATGAGGCCCAGAGAGAGAGGAGAAGAACTCGACCCCTCTGAGGTTACCAGAGACTAGGGGGCTTCGGGCAAATGTGGACTTTCTTTAAAAGAAAGTTGTGCCCGACAGAATAAAAACTATACTTGTGAAAATGGAGAGTCTGAAAACAGAAAACAAGAAGAAACCTCAGTTGCTAATTTGGAGCAACCTAACAGGAAGATATTTGTTCTAAAGGAGGAAAATGCTTGGACTTCTGAAGAACAAAGACAAAACAACTTAAAAAAAACCTGAAACCTCCCTAAACCCTTGGTGTGGAAGGCAGGCCACAACTTGATGCGAATGGATTAGAGCCCACGGGTTGGGGTAACTGCCCAAGGATAGACTGTAGCCATCTCCTACGGATCCATGGCCTCTCCCTACCCCTTCTAAACTCCTTCCCTCCTTCATCCTTCAGGCAGACACAGAATAATACTTACACAATCTAAATCTTATCCCAACATTCCCCTTTTCAAACTCTTTCACTGGCTTCCCAACACTTACCTGGCACTTTTCAAGCTCTGACTCTTGCCTGCCCTTTCGGCCTCAGCCTCTGCAGTCCCCATGTTCCAACCCCACACTCTGAACCAATAGTTCTTGTGCCTCCCTGACTTTGCACAAGCTACTTAATCTCTTTAGAATGCCATTTTCTTTGTTTAGTTGGCAAAGTCCCACCCATCCTAGGGTGTACCTTTCCAGGATGTGTAACTAGGACCTCTGCCCTCTGTCATCATAACTCCAGAGAGAAGACACACAGTACAGAAGGGGAGAAATAAGCTTTAGAGTCAGACAGGCCTGGCTTCAAACAACTGCTTTTTTACTTACCAGCTTTTTTGTTTACGAGCTTGGGCAAATTAGTTAACCTCTCTTAGACCATTTCTTCATCTATAAAAGAAAAGCAACAAGATCCAGCAATCCACTGTGCTTGGTAACAGCAGTGGCCGGGCTCAGTAACACACCCACTCTCCGTCCTGGCCTTACTCTGTTTCCTTTCCTCCTCTTTCTCTAGTTGGACAGCAATAGGGCCCCCACTGCTGAAGGAAAGTAGGGTGTCAGAACAGTGAGGCATGCAACTTCAAAGCCCCTTCCTAAAGGTCTGCTTTCTGGGTCACTGCTGGCACCAACTATCTTAGCCTGGGTTCCCCAGAAAGCAGAGTCAGAAGCAAAAGCTTATACACAATTATGTTATTAAGGAGCACAGTCCCTGAGGAGGAGGAATGGAGGAGAATGGAGAACGGTGCACACACCAGGGAAGGGCAGGCCCTGGCTAAGATGGACCAACAGGGACTGGCTTCCATGCTGAATGTGGTACAAATCAATATGGGCATTGCTGCTCCTGGCATTTTTTGGACCCAGCACAACTGAGACAAGTGTCATAGTATCTGGCTTTGCTGGCTACTAACAACAACGGGGAATACCCCCAGAAAAGCTGGGACACAAAGAAATTAAAGCTGCTCTTAAAGGACCCACACACAAATTCACCTGTTTTGGAAAGTAACCTAAAATCACCAGAGAGAAAGGCGCACAGTCCTTTGTTGAAAAGTGACTCACCTGATAGGCTCTGGGTGCATCTCGGTGAGAGGTGAGACCTCCCGAGGGACTGGGACATTGGTGGCGGCCATTGTTGTGACCTGGTGTGGGCGTGCTGACGCAGGCACTGGCAGACACCATTCGAGTTCTCCCTGTGGCCTGCTAGCCCAGGGTCTGCCCCACCATCTAGAGCACCGATTTAATCCACCACAGCCAAGGAAAGCAGCCTGCCCTAGGGACTGGCCCCACCCAACAACAAGCTCGTGGCCTGCTTAAAAGAGCTGCCTGGATTCTCTGCAGCCTGGCAAGTGGGTCCACCTCTGTGGGGCAGGGTGAGCCCAAAGAGTGGGTACAGAGTGTGGGGGCCCCTGCCTTGGAGCAACTGGGTCCACTTTAGAGGGTTGGGGACGTGTGCATGGGGCAGGACTGTGCTGACCATGTGTGAGGCCCTGTGGGCAGCGGGGCTTCTCAGCTGCAGAAGACTTGTGCTTCTCAAACAGCCACATAGGGGATCAGCCCCAGCCTCCAAAGCCTGAAACAACTGGGTGCTCCTGTGCCTGGGGCCAGCCCCACCTAGCTGCAACCCTCCAGAGCTGACTAGAGCCTAATAGGCTGAGGCCTATAGCAATTGTAAGCCCCTGAGCCTAACAACCACCCATGCTGGAGGCCTACTCATTTAATAGAAAAACTGCAACAGGAATGTGCTATTAGACCTTACAGTCAACTGTGCTGGGGTTCCCCACACCTGATAAAGAGACTGAAGGGCCTACAACAACCACACACAGCTGAGCATTACAACCAGCTGGCCAGGGAGACAGCCTAGCCTCCCTGGGCACCTGCAGCAAGAGCAACCCTGCCACAACAGAAAGACACAAGTAGCCCACATGGGGGTCACTCCTGGAACATTTGGAACTGGTGATGAGAGGGAGGCACACTGCTGCGCCTCTTAAGGCATCACTTACATAAGGTCACCTCTCCAAGATCAGGAGACATAGCTGACCTACCTAATACACAGATACAAGCACAGAGAAAGAGGAAAAATGAGGAGGCAAAGGAATACCTTCCAAGTAAGGGAACAGGACAAAACCCCAGAAAAGGAACTAAATGAAACAGAAATGTGCAACCTACCTGACACAGAGTTCAAACAAGAGTCATAAATATGCTCACTGATCTCGGGAGAAAAATGGATGAACTCACTGAGAACGTCAACAAAGAAATGGAACATATAGAAAAGAACCAATCAGAAATGAAGAATACAATACTGGAAATGAAAAATTCACGAGAGGGACTTAAAAGCAGAGTAGAGGATACAGAAGAACAGATCAGTGGGCTGGACGAAACACTAGAGGAAATCACCCAAGCTGAACAGAAAAAAGAATTACAAAGAGAGAAGACAGTCTCAGGGACCTCTGGGACAACATCAAGCTCACTAACATCCGTGTTATAGGTGTCCCAGAAGGAGAAGAGAGACAAAGGGGCGGAGAATCTGTTTGAAAAGATAGTAAGCTGAAAACTTCCCTAACCTAAGGAAGGAAGCAGACATCCAGGTACAGGAAGCACTGAGAGCACCAAACAAGATAAACCCAAAGAGGCCGACACCAAGACACATCATAATTAAAATATCCAGAATTAAAGATAAAGAGAGAATCCTAAAAGCTGCAAGAGAAAGACAAGTTACGTATAAAGGAAACCCCATAAGCCTGTCAGCTGACTTCTCTGCAGAAACCTTACAGGCTAGAAGAGAGTGGCACAACATATTTAAAGTGCTAAAAGGAAAAAACCTACAGCCTAGAATACTCTACAAGGCAAGGTTATCATTCAGAATGGAAGGAGAGATAAACAGTTTCCCAGACAAGCAAAAATTAAAGAATTTATCACCAAGAAACCAGTCCTACAGGAAATGCTAAAGGGACTTATTTAAGGGGGAAAGAGAAGAACACAAATATGAAAAACTTATCTATTTCCACAATAAGAGGGTAATGGATACAAATGTACGAGAAAAGATAGATATGATATCAAAAACATAAAATGTGGGAGGAGGGGAGTAAAAGAGTAGAGCTTTCAGATAGAGGGCAAACTGAAGAGATCATTAACTCAGTATAGACTGCTATATGCGTAGATTGTTATATATGAACCTCATGGTAATCACAAACCAGAAACCTATAATAAATACACAAAAAACTAAGCAAAAGGAACCCAAACATAGTACCAAAGACAGGTATCAAACCACAAGGGAAGAGAGCAAGAAAAGAAGAAAGGAACAGAGAAGAACTACTAAAACACCAAGAAAAAAAGTAAAAATATGGCAGTAAGTACATACATATCAGTAGCTACTTTAAATGTCAACGGACTAAGTGCTCCAATCAAGAGGCACAGGGTGGCCAACTGGCTAAAACAACAAGACCCATATATACGCTGCATACAAGACACATACTTCCGACCTAAAGACACTCACAAACTGAAAGTGAAGGGATGGAAAAAGATACTACATGCAAATGGCAATGAAAAGAAAGCTGGGGTAGCAATACTCACAGCAGACAAAATAGACTTAAAAACTGTAACAAGAGACAAAGAAGGGCACTACATAATGATCAAGGGAACAATCCAACAAGAGGATATAACACTTGTAAATATCTATGCATCCAACACAGGAGCACCTAAATATATAAGGCAATTATTAACAGATATAAAAGGAGGAATAGACAGTAACACAATAATAGTAGGGGATTTTAACACTCAACTTACACCAATGGATAAATCATCCAAACAGAAGATCAACAAGAAACACTGGCCTTAAATAACACATTAGACCTGATGGACTTAGTAGATATATACAGAACATTCCATCCAAACACCCAAATACACATTCTTTTCAAACTCATATGGAACATTTTCCAGGACTGATCACATATTAGGCCACAAAACAAGTCTCCATAAATTTAAGAAGATTGAAATAACACCAAGCATCTTTTCTGACCACAAAGGTATAAAACTAGAAATCAATTACAGGAAGAAAATCAGAAAAGCCACAAATATGTGGAGATTAAACAAAATGCTACTGAACAACGATTGGGTCAATGAAGAAATCAAAAAATATCTGGAGACAAACGAAAATGAAAATATGACATGCCAGAATTTATAGGATACAGCAAAAGCATTTCTAAGAGGGAAGTTTATAGCAATACAAGCCTCTCTCAACAGTCAAGAAAAATCTCAAATAAACAAGCCAACAGTGCACCTAAAGGAACTGGAAAAAGAAGAACAAACAAAGCTCAAAATCAGTAGAAGGAGGGAAATAATAAAAATCAGAGCAGAAATAAATGAAATAGAGACTAAAAAAAAATAGAAAACATCAATAAAACCAAGAGCTGGTTCTTTGAAAAGATAAACAAAATTGATACATCTTTAGCTAGACTCACCACAAAAAAAGTGAGAAGACTCAAATAAGTAATACCAGAAATGAAAGAGGAGAAATTACAATGGACACCTCAGAAATACAAAAGATTATAAGAGAATACTATGAAAAGCTATATGCCAACAAATTGGACAATCCAGAAGAAATGGATAAATATTTAGAATCAAAGAACCTTCCAAAATTGAATCAAGAAGAAACAGACAATTTGAATAGACCAATCACCAGTAAGGAGACTGAAACAGTAATAAAAAATCTCCCCAAAAATAAAAGTCCAGGACCAGATGGTTTCCCTGGTGAATTCTACCAAACATTCAAAGAAGATTTAATATCTATCCTCAAACTCTTCCAAAAATTGAACAGGAGGGGAAGCTTCCTAACTCATTCTATGAAGCCACCATTATCCTGATACCAAAACCAGAGAAGGACAACACAAAAAAAGAAAATTACAGGCCAATATCACTGATGAACATCAATGCAAAAATCCTCAAGAAAACACTAGCAAATCAAATATAACAATACATTAAAAAGATCATATACCATGATCAAGTGGGATTCATCCCAGGGATGCAGGAATGGTTCAGCATCTGCAAATCAATCAACGTGATACACCACGTTAATAAAATGAATAAAAATCACATGATCATCTCAATAGATGCAGAGAAAGCATTTGACAATATAAAGTATCCATTTATGATAAAAACTCTGAATAAAATGGGTATAGAAAGGAAGTACCTCAACATAATAAAGTCCATTAAGACAAACCCACAGCTAATATCATCCTCAATGATGAAAAAGTAAAAGCTATCCCTCTAAGAACAGGAACCAGACAAGGATGCCCACTTTCACCACTCCTATTTAACACAGTATTGGAAGTCCTGGCTAGAGCAATCAGGCAAGAGAAAGAAATAAAAGGGATCCAAATCGGAAAGGAAGAAGTGAAACTGTCATTATTTGCAGACATGATTTTATGTATAGAAAACCCTAAAGAATCCACCAAAAACCTTCTGGAAACAATAAATGAATATGGTAAAGTTGAGAATACAAAAATCAACATACAAAAATCAGTTGTGTTTCTATACACTAACAATGAAATAGCAGAAAGAGAAATTAAGAACACAATCCCATTCACGGTTGCAAAAAAAAGAATAAAATACTAGCAATAAACCAAAGAGGTGAAAGATCTGCACACTGAAAACTATAAAACATTGTTGAAAGAAATTGAGGAAGACATAAAGAAATGGAAAGATATTCCGTGCTCTTGGATTGGAAGAATTAACATAGTTAAAATGTCCATACTTCCTAAAGCAATCTCTAGATTCAATGCAATCCCTATCAAAGTTCTAACAACATTTAACAGAAATGGAACAAAGAATCCTAAAATTTATATGGAAAAACAAAAGACCCGAATAGCTAAAGGAATACTGAGAAAAAAGAACAAAGCTGGAGGAATCACACTCCCTGATTTCAAAATATACTACAAAGCTATAGTAACCAAAACAGCATGGTACTGGCACAAAAACAGACACACAGATCAATGGAATAGAATCGAGAGCCCAGAAATAAACCCACACATCTATGGACAGCTAATTTTTGACAAGGGAGACAAGAACATACAATGGAGAAAGGAAAGTCTCTTTAACAAATGGTGTTGGGAAAACTGGACAGCCACATGCAAAAAAATGAAACTAGACCATTTTCTTACACCATATGCAACAATTAACTCAAAATGGATTAAAGACTTGAATGTAAGACCTGAAACCATGAAACTTCTAGAAGAAAACAAAGGGAGTACGCTCTTCAACACTGGTCTTAGCAGCATATTTTCAAGTACCATGTCTGACTGGGCAAGGGAAACAACACAAAAAATAAACAAATGGGACTACATCAAACTAAAAAGCTTCTGCACAGCAAAGGAAACCTTTCATTTCAAAGGAAACATTGCATTCAACAAAATGAAAAGACAACCTAACAATTGGCAGGAGATATTTGCAAACCATATATCTGATAAGGGGTTAATCTCCAAAATATATAAAGAACTCATACATCTCAACAACAAAAAAACTGACAACCTAATTTAAAAGTGGGCAACAGACCCGAACAGACATTTCTCCAAAGAAGATACACAGGTGGCCAACAGGCACACGAAAAGATGCTCAACATCATTAAGCATCGGGGAGATGCAAATCAAAACAACAATGAGATATCACTTCACGCCCATCAGAATGGCCATAATTAACAAGACAGGAAACAAGAAGCGCTGGAGAGGGTGTGGAGAGAAGGGGACTCTCATACACTGCTGAAGGGAGTGCAGACTGGTGCAGCCACTACGGAAAACAGTATGGAGATTCCTCAAAAATTAAGAATAGAACTACCATACGATCCAGCTATTCCACTGCTGGGTATTTATCCAAAGAACACGAAAACACCAATACACAAAGATACACGCACCTATGTGTTCACTGCAGCATTGTTCACAATAGCCAAGACTGGGAAGCAACCTAAGTGCCCATCAAGCGACGACGGATAAAGAATATGTGGTATATATACACAATGGAATACTACTCAGCCATAAGAAATGATGAAATTCAGCCATTTGTGACAACATGGATGGAACTTGAAGGTATCATGCTAAGCGAAATAAGTCAGAGGGAGAAGGTCAAAAAGTGGATGATGTTGCTCATAAGTAGAAGATAAAAATAACAATAAACAAACACACAGAGACAGAGAGTGGATTGGTGGTTACCAGAGGGGAAGCGGGGAAGGAGGGGGGCGAAAGGGATGATTAGGCACATATGTGTGGTAATGGATTGTAATTAGTATTTGAGTGGTGACTATGATGTTATCTATGCAGAAATAGAAGTATAATGATGTACACCTGAAATTTATACAATATGATAAACCAATGTTACTCTAATAAAAAATAAATACTAAAAAAAAAATTTTAAAATAACGGTCAAAAAAAATATATGGCTCTGGCATTGATAAGCACCTATTCTGGTCAATGGGTTCTTCTTGATTCCTCTCAAGGAAAGATCAAAGCAGTAAGTCTTTACGTGGCAAGGATAGCATTCATTACTAACTCTTCCTGCTCTCTTATAATATAGTCTGTGGGGATCGTGATCATCTTGACATTCTAAAGAAGCCCATGCTGTTTCTCCATATCGCTGTCTTCATTAAATGAGACTGGGGAGCAGGAACTAGCAGGTATCCTAAATGTCCCATAAACCACATGAATGCCAGAGGGTCGGAGATAAACTGCACAAACATTCAGGGGACTAGGTAAAGATTTCAGAGCTCCAATGGTCAGAGGTACAGAGACTTCCCCCTCTGAAGGACAAATTGCTGTACCTTGTACCCCTAAGAAAGAGGCCCAGGACTTAGTGGGCTCCTTTGGAATTTGGCAGCAGCATATATTGCACCTGAGAACACTGTTCCAATCCATTTATCAAGTGACTTGGAAGGCTACCAGTTTCAAGTGGGGCCCAGAGTAAAGAGGGTTTTGCTGCAAGTCCAAGCTGTAATACAAGCTGTCCTGCTACTTAGGCCACAGGATTTGTAGATTTGATTGTGCTAGAGGTATCTGTAAAAGATGAGAATGCTGTGTGGAGTCTGTGGCAACTCCAGCGGAAGAGTCACAGAGTAGACCAGAAGGATTCTGGTGCAAGGTCATGCCTTCTGTGGCAGACAACAACTCTGAAAACAGCTCCTGGGATGCTACTGGGTCCTAGTAGACTCTGAGTGCCTCAACAAGCCATACCAAGAGCAGCGCATTGTGCACTAGGATCAGCAGATGTACTGATTCATAGTCACAGCAGCAATCCAATGCACTACAGGCATGACACACTCAGAATCAACACTAGGAGGTCCAGAAGGCACGAGTAAATTACACGCACGGGTGTGTATCACCCATCTCTGTTGCACCAATGCTTTTTCCTTAACTCGACTCACTGAGGGGGGCTCCCTATGATCAACTGATGGAGGAAGAAAGGAAATTGGGCCTACTTGACAGATGGGTGGGCACGCCTTCACTTGGGTGCAGCTGGCCTGTTAGAACATGAAAAGCTCAGTGAAGGCAGCAGCTCAGGACAATAACCTGTGGGGTCGGAGCCCTGTCCTTGAGGATTGTGCCAAACCAATTGATTCGTTGGTGCTGGGTCCCCCATATCTAGATTCTATGGGTATGTGACCTACTTATAGAATTCATGGTTCTGTCCCTTCAAACTTAGGGCCTGCTCAGTTAGAGGTCTTGGTTCCATGGACTCAAGTGATCCACTGCATTGATAACAACAGGTGGCAACCCAGTAACACACCCTCTGCTCTCCCTCCTTCCCCGCATCACTCCTGCTTCCCTTGGATTATGCTCTTTAGGAACAGGATAAACACAAGCTTTAGCTTCAGGTTCTGCTTTCTGAGGAACCCAGACTAGAATATCTTTCTATTGTTGATGAACATTTAACTTGTTTCCAGTTTGAGGTATTTTGAAACATGTTGCTATTTATCTTCGTGTATGTGTCTTTTGGTAATAAAAATACACATTCCAGTTGGGTGTATTCCTGAGAATGGAACAGCTGGGTCACTTTGTCTGTGTATGTTCAGTAGACACTGCCAAAGAGTTTTCCAAAGTCAGTCCCCCTTCTTAATCCTACCTCACTTCCTGACAGATACGTATGTGGCTAAATATAAGAAAGTAACCTTTACAAATACAGTTTTCTTGCTTTCTGATGTGTAATAATGCAACAGGCTGTTGGGTGGACAAACTAATTCTCCATCCTTGTAGAAAACTTTGCAGAAAAGATCCCTTTTCTGGAAGAGAACTTTAGGCTTGTTTACTGCTGATTCCAAGATCTTACAATTTTAGTTGATTATCCAGCAATCAACTTCTGTTAAGAATAATTTTGTGTCTGCAAATGGTGTGGCAAAAAAGTATCTATACACATAAAGATATATATCTATATACATATACATGTGTGTCCATGTATTATGTATACATACATACATACACACATATGAAAGAGAGAGAGAGCAAATGTGCATGCACACAAGACAGAATTAGAGAGAAGAGCAAATGTGGCAAAATTCTAGAGGTTCACAATATTATATTCCCAAATTTTCTGTAGGTCTGAAAATTTTCAAAATAAAATTTTGGGAGAAAAGTGAAAAAATAAGGTCTCCAGAATAAAACACTTGGAGGAAATATGTTTTATTTTATTTTATTTTTTTGTGTGAGGAAGACCAGCCCTGAGCTAACATCCATTGCTAATCCTCCTCTTTTTTTGCTGAGGAAGACTGGCCCTGGGCTAACATCCATGCCCATCTTCCTCTACTTTATATGGGACACTGCCACAGCATGGCTGACAAGCAGTGTGTCGGCAGGCGCCCGGGATCCGAACCCGCGAACCCCGGGCTGCCAAGCGCGAACTAAACTGCTGCGCCACCGGGCCGGCCCTGGAAATATGTTTTAAATGGAACTATATGCCACCCCACAAGTTATGTATAACATACATACCCAAGAGAAGGCATATAATCCTAGCCTACAGTTTCTAAATATTGTGTTATAGACTGAATGTTTGTGTGCCCCCTCAATGTATATGTTGAAGACTCAACCCCCACTATGACTGTATTTGGAGATAGTGCCTTTATGGAGGTAATTAAGGTTAAATGAAATCATATGGACGGGGTCCTGATTCAATACAATTGGTGTCCGCACAAGAAGAGACACTAGAGAGCTTACTCATTCTCTCTTTCCAAGTATATGCAGGGAGGAAAGGCCATGTGAGCACACAGTGAGAAGGGGGCCATTTGCAACCCAAGGGGAAAGGTCTCACTCGACACTAACCCTGCTGGCATACTAGACTTCCCAGCCTCCATAAAGGTGAGAAAATAAATTTCTGCTATTGAAGCCACCCAGTCTGTGGTATTTTGTTATGCTAGCCAGAGCAGACTAAGACACTGCGTAAGCTCTATTTTAATTAAAGTCCTATATATTTTAGATGGGGACTGCACATCCATGAGGCAGACTGGGTTGTAATCAAAGCCATGTGACACTACATGATGCGTCTTCCTGGAGTATTTATTTTACTCAAGGGGGGTAATATAAATTATTTTCATATTAAAATATCCACATTCATGTTTATTACAAGATACATGCAAAAGGGTCATAGATTTCTAAGGCAAATCAGGAGACTCCAAATAAATTTTGTGCTTGCTGTGGGTGATTCAGGCTTTGTATCCAGATCCTCTGGAGATAGGCATTCATTTATGAGGAAAAGTTCACAAAGCACTCCTTTTTTTGACAGAGTAATGCAGGTGTTACTTTTGTTTTTCATCTGTAAGTATTTCACTATGTATCTCTAAAGGGCAAGGACTTTTAAAACCCATAACCACAACACCATTATCACACACAAAAAATCAGCAGTAATTCCTTTGTATCACTCAATATGCAATCATGTTCAAATCTCCCCACTTGTGTTATACACATTAAATATACACATACGTTATAATTACTTCTGTATGACTTAGATTTAGAATCTGAATTTAACAAATAGAATTTAAATTAGAATTTGCCTGAATCAGAATTCGAGGAAGATGCAAACATTGTTTCTTGAGTGTCTTTCAATCTACAGGTTCTCAGGCTATGTTTTCTTATAATTTATTTGCTGAAGAAACCGGGTTGTTGGTCCTGTAGAACTTCTCACAGTCTGGATATTGTGATCGTGTCCCTGTGGTGTCGTTTAACCTGTTCTTTGTGTTCTGTTTCTCTTAAAAATCTGACAGTTAGATCTGGAGAGAAGCACGGTTTCTCCCCACGCCGTCGCACAGACGTTCCCACAGACGCAGAGGCTCTGTGGAATTCCCGGAGGCTCTAAGATACCTGTCTGCGTGTCCAAGACCGTCTTGTAAAACTTTAACAAGCATGATGGTTATAGCTGGTCTGCATTTAAAGCAAGGGCTCTTTTACAAGGAGTAATCTTATATCATTACTAAAAATAAAAATTTAGACTAATTTTTTAGGAGAGTGCTACTAATGAAAATGTAATCAATTTAAGTCCTTAAAACTCTCAAATCTACAGAAGTTAGTTGTTTCTTTTTATCAAAAAAATCTTATAAAACATAATTTCAATGTGAAAATTATAAATGATGACTTAAAATTGCTGAGAAGAAAACCATAAAAAGCTTAAAAATAAAAGAAGAACCATCCTGCAGGGACAACTGGCTAGTCACTGGGGAAAAACAAACTGACACCAAAATAAACCCCAGATGGAGTGCAGATTTAAGTATAAAAATAAAATATAATTCTGGAGGAAAATTTAGGAGAATATTTTTATAATCTGGGTTGGGTAGAGGTGGATGACAATCTGACATCAAAGCCACATACCATAAAGGAAAAGACAGACATATCTTACTATATAGAAATTTAAAAAACTTCTCTATTTAAACCCCTCTAAAAACCCAATTAAAACCCCACATTACTATAAAAAGTTTTCAAACAAACGACATACCAGAAAAAACATTTCCAATATTAATGGCAAAAGATTAAAACCCTTCATAGAACTTTAAAATTCAATAAGAAAAATTTCCCCATAGGAAAATGGGCAAAGCTCATAAACAGCAATTCATAAAGGAGAAATTACAAATGTCCAGATAAAAGATGCTCAGACTGAATATTCATCAAAGAAATGCATCCAAATTATAACAAGAGTAGGAAACAATTTAAGATTGAAATTGATAGTATCCGATGTATTTGTATACAGTTGATGAGAACACGGTATGATGAACATTCTAGAAGGAAATCTAGGCATATATGTCAAAATAAAGATGTGTACACCCTTCTCCTAGGAATCCATTCCAAGGAAATAATGAGACAAATGCAAGCACACATATAAAAAATATTTCTTTGTGTAGTTTATAATTAGTGAAAAGCTAGGAAATGCTAACTGCTCATTAGTAAAGAAATGCTTAAACAAACTTTGGGGAATCAAACTATATGTATAATATAATCTCATTTGTTAAAAACCCAAATATATATACACAAATATAGAAAAACCTGCAGAAAGATATAAAGCCTTCGGATACAGTGGGGCGGAGAGCTGGAAGGAGAGTGAGAGCCTGCACCACAGCATCTCTGTATGACGAGAGTGTGAGTGATTTCACTCTGTTCCTTGTATCTTCCTGTTTGTCTAAAAATTTCTCCTTAAGATTATGCAGTACAAATTACATGCAAAAAAATAAAGCTATTTTGAGAAAAAAACATGCCACGATTTTTCTAGCTTAATGTTCTGTTTCTGATCATGGCAGCCAAGGACACTTTGTGAAAAGCATGCTTACCACGATTACTATAAGTTACTATAAATACTCCTAAATTTTTCTATTAATTTGTTAATTTATCCTAAATAATATTCTTTAATTACATTTTTAGCCTGAAAATCTCACAGAATATTTTTTAATGTTTTTCTATTAATCACTTTGCTATTTCCACATGATATCTAACATAATATGCACATCTTTTGAAAATACACTATTGCTTCTTTTAAAAAAATATACAACACTTTTATATACATAAAACACAGCTGCCTTAAATATTTCAAAATAAACCAAAATAATTCCTAAATTTTCTCCAATGTAAGTTTTAAGAAAGGAAAACAGTCTGTCAGGCCTTGAAGTAGTTGTACAGGAAAGAAACTAATCTGCCAATTTTTTCAAGAATTTAAGAAAAACAGCAGAGAGAGAGAGGTACAGAGGACATCCAAGACCCGACTGGGTTTGATGGCTCTCCCGAAACGAACTCACCAAAATGACGCCCAAGCTCCAGAGGTCACAGGACTCGTCGTAGCCGTTGTGATTCAAGAGCTCTGGGGCAGCGTAATGAAGGGTGAAGCACGGCGTCTTGAGAGGCTGATTATCAGGCGGCTTCAAGCGTGCAAACCCGAAATCAATTACTTTAATTTCCAAGTTGTCATTTTCATCAGTGAACAACAAATTCTGCAAGATACAAACACTTAGTTTCTCATTAAAACGTCATGGGACTTGGTGAGGCCATTTCTGTACTGTGATCCGTCTATACGCTGAGACCAGATTCAGACACGGAGAGAGGGTCTGGGAGCTGCATGTCAGTGAACTGTTGCTCTCTGCTTCACCCTCTGCTGTATTGCTTCACTTTGACAGTGGGATAGGAAATGTCTTTCGACGGCACTGTCTCTCTTCTGCTGTCAGAATCCTCAGACATCAGATCATTCTGATGTCTCCTCTTTTCCCTGACTGCGTTTTGTCTTCTACTTTCTCCACCAACCTCCCTTTCAACCTGGCTCACATGCACCTACTCCTCATTTAGAGAGACCACAATAACCCTGCCACTAACTTTATATATTTCCTCGTAGCATCATTTACTTTTCCCTCCTGGCACCTAACACCTCTGCATTATTAGTTAAATGTTTTCACCCCCATTACACCGTAATTCCATAAGGGCAGGGGCTGTGTGTCCATCTTACTTACGACTCTATCCCCAGAGCCTGGTGCAATCACATAAAAGGTGCTTCGGTACATATTTGTTCATTGGATGAAGTCACAAAAAAATAGTTATAAATACCTAGTGTAGCCTATTAAAGAAGATATGGTGGGCATATACATTATATTTCAGAAGTATTTTATCCAAAACTGTTAATACTTAAACATTTTTTGATGCTTACGGGTATTATCCCTCAATTATTCAGAAAACATTGTTATTTTGACTCATTCATTGCCAAGGCTTCTCAATTATTGAGTAATCAATCAATCAAGATAATTACTCATATTACCTGAGCAATACAGGTTTTACTGTATTACTTCTGTATTTATTGCATGTTTAATATATGCTAACTGCACTGATACCCAAATCGTGTTTATTAGTACAGTAAGCTAGTATGCACAGTAAGTGAATCTGATTATATTGCCTTTAGACATCCTAACAAAATCTGTTATGCCTTTATGATCATTAAATTACTACCCTGCTCTGGAATGTCATTTGCTTTGTTAAAATTATTCTAACTGAAATAAAAGACATCACAGAAGGTTTCATTGAAACAAAGAAGCAAAATCTTCCAAGCCTTCCATTCAAAAGTTAAAAATGAATAAAGTGGGAGGAAAGAAAAGCAAAAAAAAAATGAACTGAAAAGTTTTCTTAAATTTTCTATCGTACAATGTTTCATTCTGAATTTCTGATGGAATTACAATGTGGACATAATTAAATGTAAGGCTTCACCACAATTGAAGTCACAGCTGGGGTTCACAGCTGGGTGCTTGGGAGAAGTCTTCAAGCAAATGACTTCTGAGCTCCTCTGCAGCATAAGGCATTGTGCTACATACAGAGCAGAGAGTAAAGCACACGTGGCCCGTCTGCATTGAGCCTGTCTTTGGAAACAGTTTATTCTATATTAAGACTGGCCAAGGACTTCCTTAATCTTCGTTCTTGACATGGAGGAGACGTGCCACTCCCCTCTCCACTCCCCTTCCAACTCTCCAAGTGGAGTTGGGTGTACATGGTTAGGAATGGTAGGAAGCAACCATTCAAACTCCTTTCATCCTCAAGTTCTGCTGAAACTAATTTGATACAATTTTTCTTAATCTTTCAAGAGTATGGGAACCAGTTTGAAAAATACAAAGCAGCCTACCAAGAATGTCGGCTAGCTTCTAATTTTATCTGATTCTCATCTAGAATTTAGGATTTCACCTATGCAGAAAATGAATGCCACATAAATATCTACCGAAAGATGTATAATCAGATCTTAAAATGCTATATCAATGGGAAAAGGATTAAACTTAGTTTGGAAATAATTACTCTGCCATTTAAAAGTCAAAGTGAACGTTATTTTATCATGAAAAATTTAGTACAAAGGCATATTTTCATTTCTCCAAAATATATTTTGATTTAGGACTATAACATAGTAGACTACCTTAAATAATCTGACATTCTTCATTTCAAATGACTATTTGAAAGAAAAGCTTTATAACAAATAAGAATTAAGCTACATAAGTATCTTTTTCAGTAAAATAGGAAAGCAAATTTAAATTCTGCCAGAGAAGACGGTTGCATCATTTGAGACTCATGAGATGACAGATGGCCAGTTATCAAAGAATAAAACATGTGAAAATGAATTCTATACAGTCATGGAACAGATCTTTTCAATTAAAAAAATTACATGCTTGTTTCCTTGTCTGTCAAGAAAACATTTAAGTGGTGTGCTTTCACATTTAAAAATAGACAGCTAATCTCCAATGTACAGAGCACCATATTTTTAGTGGGTGTTATGTAGGGGAGTGAGAACTATGATGAAGGAAGCAGAGGGGTAGCTATCACAGTTGCAAGTTCATAAAACACAATTCACTTTTGATTAATTATTAGTAATATGAAGAACAGTAATAGAAAGTACATAGACTGAAATTTAAATACTTTAGGAATCAGTCAATTATATTTGAATGCATAGAATTTCATTAAAAAAAAATCCTCTTCCTACCAATAAAAGGCAAAAATGGTAGTTTTGGGGAAATATTCTTTGTGGTCTAACACAAAAAATAAACACCAAATAAATCATTATTTTAAATATACTTGAGAATGCATTATAATCACATGGTAATTAAAAATGAAATTCTATTTTAGACAGGAAATATGTACAATTTTGCATATGGTAAAGGATGATTCATTGTTATTCTCTTATAAATTACTAGGTTTTGATATTCGATTTTCATTGTTATTTTGATAATTTTCTAAAAGGGAGGAATTTTCATATTTTTGACTCTAAAAAGGGATCATTCTAGAGCTAGAATCTTTTATATTAACCTTTCGAAAGAAGAAATATGTAAAAAACTGCTGCTTCTGCCTTGCTGCACAGTTCTATAAATACAGTACATGAGCAAAGAAAAGCACACATAAGGATGGCAGAACTAAGCCAAGACAATTCTTTATGTTTAAATATTTAGAACAGAATTCAATACATTCTTGTTCATGAGCTAATCAATTTGATTACAAGTGTGAAAAATAAGCTTTGAAACATATCATTTAAAAAAACCCCTCTAAAATGTTATACATATAGAAGGAATATTATTTTCCACTACAAAAATTTCCACTGCTATTTTTAGTACCCAACTATTGCATGAAGTATTTCTTCCATAAAAGGCTCTCACACTTACAAATAAACCTTGAGATGATCGGCTGACAAAAAAAAAAAGACAAATTTACTTTAGACTGAAATAGAAAAATCCAAGAAACACGATATTTGCAAGTATCTATTTAGCAGAAAGCCCTGAAAGTAAAAAAATAAAACAAACCAAAAAAAGCCCATACGTATTTGGGAGATATTTAATAATGACACTAGACTGAATGATGGGAGAGAACACACTTGATACCTCGGGTTTCAGGTCTCTATGCACCACTCCCACATCATGCATGTGGCTCACAGCTGAAACCAGCTTCCGCATGATGTAGCTGGCTTCCGTCTCACTGAAGTGTTTCTTTTTCTTAATTCGTTCAAACAGCTCTCCGCCGTTCAGAAGTTCCATCACTAGAAATGTGTGAAGCTGGAAAAAAAATAAGAATAACATGTAGGACCTTACTGAAGAGGAGTGGAAGTTTATTAATGTATAAAACATTTATTGACTATTAACTAGCACCAATAAATTTAAATAATCCCTTGTTAAAATAATCCACAGCAATCCTTGTATTTTATAGGAAAGAGTTGAAGGATAATGTAGCTTTTTTAGAATTCTATTTTGGTAATGGAAAATTTCAAGTACTGCAGTGAAATCTTTATATATCCTCTCCACTGATTCTTTTATTTGAATTCCATTCCAACCCTCGCTATCAAGTTTACATATCTTTCTTTTCAAAGCGTGACCTAGTGCTGATAATAATGTGAAATCGGTTGTTTTAAATAGTATAGAAGATTACTGACATGAGCAACTGCCCACGGGAGGCCTGACACACTCATTTAATGGCAAATTTACCTTAAAAAGGCATTGTTTGATGATGTCACTTTACACGTCCTGTTAGGGCTCAACAGATTAGTTTCAGGGTTCCTGTTAATATCCATGGCAAATATCCATGACTCACTGTGGGTACTTTTTAATAATCGCTTTTGATCCCAATGGTATTATCTTAATTAGTTGAAAAAGTTATATATTTACTATGCTTTGCACATATTTCCATAAAGAAAATAACATAGGAGTTATCAAAAAGCAAAGGAATTACATCAGCTCTCAAATGAACACAAAGTTTAAAAAAAGATAGCAAATCACTATTCAGATTCAGGTGCTACACATTATAGCATGGTCACTCAACAAACAAAATAAAGTATGTTTCCCTTAGAAAAATCCAGAAAAACTGCTTCTTAAAAAGATGATTATAAATACATCATCCTCCACATAAGAGGCAAATTCTAAAGGGTGAACAACCCTTTTAATAAGAGAATTGTTCCCAGGCTACTAGAGATCAAGCTAATTTGAGTTTCTACACCAGACAAATATGGTCAAAGTTGAAGGTCTGCTACAAGTATATGCCTGTGAGCTTCAAAAAAAAAAAAAAAAAAGGAGGGCAATACCTATAGTGGTTTAAAAGATAGGTTTTAGAATCAAACATGGATCTAAATGCCAGTTCTGCTACTTATGACCTTGAGGATGTTACTTTACCTCTATGTACTTTAGGACCCTTACCAATAAAATGTAAATAACAGAGAGAAAATGTACATATGGTACTTTGAATAATGGCCCTCTAAAGATGTCCATATCCTAATCCCCAGAACCTGTGGATGATTCCTTATGTGGTAAAGGGACTTTGCAGATGTGATTAAGGATCTTGAGATGGGAAGAGCATCTGAATTATCCACCGAGTCAACAGTATGAGATCAGACTATGCAAACAAGAGATTGGAGTGATGAATGAAAGGGTCACAAGCCAGGAATGTGGGCAGTCTCCAGAAGCTAAAAGAGACAAGCAAACGAATTGTCCCTTAGAGCCTCCAGAAGGAACCATCCCTGCTGATACTTTGACTTTACACCAGGGAGGCTGAGTTTGAATTTCTGGTCTTCAGACTATAAGATGATAAATTTCTATTGTTTTAGACTTGTGGTGATTTGTTACCGCAGCAATAGGAAACTAATAGAGTAGTAAAGCACAAAATGAACTATACTGCTGCACAGGCCAAGGCTGACGACCCACCCTCAACCATTTTCACACATTAGTTGAAGACTAAGTGGATTTGGGGATGATCTAGGCAAGTGCGTCACCATCATGGAAAAAAACAACCCAAGGAATCAACAACTGTATATTAGAATGATAATATATTTAGACTAGTATATATATCATGAGACAACTTATATTCGAGTATATCTAGTGACACTTGAACATAAAAATAGCAAATAATAAATTTAACTTGTGACATAAATAAAAAACTAAGGATGCAGTTCCTGAGATCTGACATCAGCCTGAAGGTCAGAGATCGAATGTCTCTGCCAGGATGTAGCTAGGGGCACAGCTAAACACCCACAGAGGGGAGTGTCGAAGGCCATCCATCAATCCCTCCATTGATATGTGAATCATCTTCAACAGGGGACTGTCCAGGCTCTTCTTAAACACCTCCAGTGGACAGGGGACTCACTACCTCCACTACAGTTGAGTAGCCTGATGGAGTGGAGGCAGCAGAGGAGCAGGGAGAGCAGATCTCCCCGAGTCCTTGCTTCAAAGATGCTCCTTTTCTGATTAGGAACCAAAGAGCAAGTAGACAATGATGTCCTTTTCGAGTGCTTACTCACCTGATGTGAAAACCAGCCTGTGTTTCTGCCTCCCCTGAGGCAGGAGAGCAAAAGCTTGTTCTGAAGTTGGACCGTTTGGCTTCAAATGCCAGCATTACCATTTATGAACTGTGAGACCTTTTACGTAACTTCTGTGAGTTTAGTTTTCTCACCTCATGGAGTTACTATACGGATTGAATAAGATAATACACGTACAGTGTCTGGCACAGTACCAGGGTCACAGAAGGTAGGTGATAACAAATGGCAGCAGTTATTACAGTTATGATGCTACTGCTGCTGCTGCCTGATGTATCATTTGGGGAAATTTCAATGTGGTAGAGAACTGGGCCACAGCTATCCTAGGACATGGATGTGACAGCAGCTCTATGGAGACAGCCCAGAATTGGAGATCAGATTTTCCCTACTAGATTTTCACTGACTTGTTATGTGACCTTGGACAAGCCTCATGACCATTCTGAATCTCAACTTCTTCTTCGGTAGAGTTAGGGCAAACCCCATCCAGAATTGGTTTTAGCTCTGGGCCTAGCATGTTGTCTTGAGGAGGACTGTGTCATCCCACCCAGTCCCGGGGGAAAGATAACTGTAATGGAGTAATTTCTGTCATGGAAGGTGTCAGTGGAGGGGCTGGGGAGGAGATATGGACCTGACACAAAGGCATTCCTCCCATATCCAAAGTCACATGCTTCTGTGTTAGCTTCCTGTTGGAAAGCAGGACTGGGAATAGAAGAAGTGGGCAGCATGACCTGGCCTGTGGTCTGAGCAGAATTTGCCACCCGGACTAAGAAGATGAAAGGAGAGTATCTTCGCCCTTCTGCTTCCTACTTGTTCTTTAGCTTGCACTAATTAGGTTTAGGCTCTCTAAGTTGTACTCCAGAAGTAAAAGGAAAGTTGAAGGTTGAGAATCACTGAGTACTGAGGGGTATGCAGTGAGTAAGCTACAGCGGGTAGCAGTGGAACTAGCAATAAGCATAATGCAGCTGGTGGCAGTGCCATTGGGCCCCTGACTTCTGTCCTCCTTCCATGTCATATATGACTACTGCTGAGTGAGAAAATCAGAAGTGAAAGGATGCATCGATTTTGGGCTGGGTGAGAGTATGTGTGCAGTGGTTTCTCTGCTCTCTGCAGTATCTGGGTGATGTCCCATATCCCTGACTCTGACCCAGCAGCACCAACAAAACTGGTGAAAAGTAGAACCTTGCATATGAATTAGTGTGCACAGAAAAAAATGTGGAATACCTGATCATGAAAAACTTCGTGCAATTTCACAATATTGGGGTGTCCTTCACAGAGTTTCAGAGCTGTTATTTCTTTCTGAGTATTGGCCTCCAACCTGCAAGAGGAACCAGATAGCTTCTAGGCATCTCTTCACCAAGTTCTTATGTCAGTATTGCCCCAACCCTGATTTTGTTTTTATTTACAGTGTATTCAGAACATAAGTGACAAAAAATCAGAATGAGGCTTCCATGAAAGTAATGAGTCATACTACCCACCAGAGTAAGTATGCATTATTCTTGAGAAAATGATTATTTCTGAGTCAGAAAAGAGCTAATCACAGGGAGAAATGGATGTCCTACTTCCCGACCATTTGGTAATGAGAATATACAATCATGGAGGTAATAATCAGTTACCAAAACAACTAGCTGGCTCTCAACCCCACTGACTAGGATGAATACATAAGACAGACTGCCAACGATGGCTGTACCTTTTGCTGATTATTTTGACTGCAAATGCCTGGTTACTTTTTTTGTGTATGCACTTTCGACAAATTGAAAAACTTCCTTCTCCCAATGGTTGGTCCTTCAGATCTAGGTCATAGTGTTGATAGAATGGAGAGTCCTGACAAGAAACCAACACCATTTAACTTAAAAAAACATTAGTAATACATAGGGACAAATAAAATTGTACAGTAACAGAACATTATTCATATTAACAAATGAATGGAAGACATTTATAATCTTTGAAGTCATCTTACTTTAGCTTATTTCTATTTCCTTCTATACCACTTACTTAAGATATATAATTTTCTATTGTCGTAAAAAGAAGCTCATTCAAACTGATGTTAATAATTCTCTAGGGCAAATATTGCTATTTCCATTTATTCCTTTTTAAAATTGTATTTTAGTTGAATGGTACTCTACTAAATTGATCGGACTTGAGACAGTCAATTAGTATTGGTATTTAAACCCTAAGTATGTCCTTTAATTAGCCACATCTATATACCTTCATCATTGCACTCCTAGCAACATTTGTCACTCCAGGACGTTCCACTCCCATGTGAAACTGAAGAGGATCTATGACGGCTGCATTACGCTTGAACAGAATGGAAGGAGCAACAAAGGAATAGCCCTAAATAAGGAAAGGAAAGAGAAAGAACAAGGATTTGCAATTTTCCAGTTTAGCACAGATTAGATTGTAATAATTTTTTTCTTAAATCAAGAAAAAAGAATGCAAAACACTCAAATATTTGTTAAGATGAATCTAATTTTATTTTACTTGTAATCTAAAATGCAAGGTTATTTCAAATCAATGCAAAAATGCTTTTCAGAAGGAGATAATGCCATCTTCTGGTAGAATTAAACCAATTCAAAATTAAAGACAGAAAAATACTTCCTCCCTATTCCACCCCCAATATCTGACTCATAGCTATAATTCTTTTGCATTCCAGATAACAGTTCACTTTTAAACACAACTAAACTTCTGAAAAAAGGTAGAGTTAAGGTATTAATCAAAGTGGTCCAAGTGCTATTGTTTTTCAAACTAGAAAAACAGCAAGTTTCATTACAGTTAGCTTCTAATTCAGCAATTATTTGACTCTTATATTTCCTTAGACTAATTAAATTTAAAATTGAGTTTAGAAAAGGAATAAAATCAAATGGCAGAATGATGTGCCGAACCAAATGTGGTATAATGATGGATGATTAATCTGTTCAAGCTAGAACATTCACTAGTTCAGTGACTATTTCCTAAACATCCATTATGTGCCCAGCCAAGTACTCACCATTAGTGTCACTCATGTCTGGAGAAACAGTCTGGACGGCCAGATTAAACCATACTAATGGTCTACTTAAGGGAGTCAAAGAAGTGAAGCTATGATGCCATTTAATAGTTAGAAATATTTTATCTTAAGTCTGAGAAAGATCCTTTTCTAAATATAAAATCCTTTCTTAATCTTTTTTAAGAGTTGGGAAGCAGTTGAGATTTTTCACTGAAAAACCAGATAACTTATGAATTAAAGAATATTTTATATGAAGAGACGTAAAATAAAAGTAGTAGTATATTTTCTATACAACAGCCTGAACAGAAATAAAATTTCAGGTATAAATTCAACATTTCTTTATATCAAAAATAAACACATATGGGGCCAGCCTGGTGGCATAGTGGTTAAGTTCCCCCGCTCCACTTTGGTGGCCTGGGGTTCGGAGGTTTGGATCCCAGGCACGGACCAATGCACCGCTTCTCAAACCGTGCTGTGGCGGCGTCCCATATAAAGTAGAGGAAGATGGGCATGGAAGTTAACTCAGGGCTGACCTTCCTCACAAAAAATAGACACCACATAAACAATATCTGCTATTTAACTAACTATAAGCTTCAATTAACAATTTGTAATTATCTCTGTATTTAATAATTTTGAAGAGATTAGAGAATTCTGTTAAGATGCCAAAAAAAACCTTTCATATGGGAAAATTAATAATTTCTTTCAAAGTACATACGGCCAACGTACAAGCACACACTCTTGGGGATTACCTGGAACAGCCTCTCGGAGCTCTGGGGCAGCGCTGCGGGAGAGTAGGTGGGATCCATTTCCGTGAACTCTTCTGCAAAGTTACTCACATCTAATTCATCTCGGATGACTGGCTTGAATGGTGCGGGCACCTTTTTGGCAGCTAAATCATCCCAATTTATTTTCTAAAACAGAGAAAGAAAATCGGTACAAAGTAGAGATAAAGTCGAAACATATTTTCTAAGAATAACAAAGACAGATTAGGATTTTAATTATCAATAAGGAGAGAGGCACATATTTCAAACCAATGATTAAAAATATATATTATTTACAAGCCCGAGCACATTTTCTGGCTGCAGTTTATAGCTCCAGCCATTGCTGTGTCTGAAAAATGAAACTGCTTTCCATCCCCATGGAGTCTCACCAGGTCCTCTGGGGGCACCAGGACACCTTAGTTTACCCTTAGGGACAACAGAAAAATTACTTTTGTCATGAGCCTCCTGAGAAACATTTTAGGTCAAAACAAAACGAAAACTAAGCTAACCTGTAATAAAGGGCTTTAAAATGCTACCTCAAAAGGAATATTCCTATTTTCTAGAGGCAACGTTAACTAGCTCTCTTCTTGTACTTGCTTTTCCTCATGGTCATCTGGACAGATTAGAAGATAAACAAACTCACTATAACTTATGCATTTTTTAATGTTTATAAGTCTAAATGATACTATGATAGTATGAACCGAGGTAACCATTCTTTTCTCATTCAACTGTATTCAAGCATTTTAAACACTGCCTCTTTCCTCCTCCATGGGATAATCCAAGCCCCTTTTCCACCATGTCAGTCACTTAACTGTTTGATAAACTGCTATGTTTTATATTATTCAAAGTTAACCCTCTGCTCTGTTTTCTTTATGCTCCTTCTGTCACTTAAAACAACTTCAGATAACACTGAATTGAATCCTACAGATATCCTATGAACATATTTCTTCGAATCATTGATAGTAAGATACACCACTATTTTATGTATCATTAAGAAAGAAAAAGCATTACCAACTAGAACAGTAAGATGATGCCCATTGTAAGATGCACACTGATTTCAGAGACAGTAAAATGTGAAACTTGCACTTCTTGGTTGATGACATTCAGTAAGTTTAATCAACTAACATAAAATGTTTTTATTATGCCCTCTTGTGGAAGCAATGGAGATAAAATCATAAAATTACAGATCTTCAAACTTTTCAGCTAGAATGGGTTTTAGAGATCATTTAGTTCATCTCCTTTATTTGATCCAGATGGAAATTGAAGCCCAGAAATAAGAATGAACCTTTTCACTTAAACATTAGCTAGTGGCAGGGTTAGTCTCTTGACTTTCTACTTAGTATTCTTTCCTCCATGTGGCTGTGAAGTTTTCCATTATAAGTATATGATTTGTGCTTGGCTATTGTATATACATTAAAAGAAAACTTCTAGAGTAAAGAGGTAATTTAAAGAAATATGTTGTTAGCAGGAGAATGTTCAGTATGTAGAACATTGAATGCTATTATGATCCTCTCCACCTCCACTTCATTTAGGTCTTTACAAGTAGAATTCTGGTCTTTCCTCAAGTGTCCCTGTCACTGAAAAAGTCTAGGCAATTAAATAATCTAAAATTACTATTCCAAGCTATAGAAAAGAGAAATTTCTCTAATATGAAAGACATATTGTAATATTCACAAGCAGGGAACCATGGAGAAAAAAATCCTAGGAAAATATGATAGGGAGTATTTTGCTTGAATATTTCCTTGAATTTTACTTTATTGTTAATTTTTGAGTCAAACTTCTGAACAAGATATTTGAAAGTTTGATCAAATATTAACCTTTCCAAGCCATATTAATCTATGAAATGCACACAATAAGAAATTAATTTTATTCTAAATGTATTTTTCACTATGTTACTAAACTTTTGTAAAATGTACACTAATATTATTTAAAATGGTTACACTGAGAGACTGAAATAAATGTGCCTTTTTTGAGCATAAAAGTATAGAAAGATCATTCTTATTCTCAGTCATTATTTGTTTTTCTGTATTTAAAAAACAATAAATAACAATACGAAACTTACTCTACAGCAGAGTTCTTTTCTTTGTTCTGGTGTGCTATTTTAATTTGTCTTGTGATAATAATGTAAAAGCTCAGTTTGCAGAACAAAAATAAAACTTGGACAGTCCCTTTAGACCATAAATATTGAGGTCATGCTTGTTGATAGGATGAAAGAATTTAAAAGTCATAAGCTCAGAGTTTTAGAAGGTCATGGTATCCCAGGTTGACCATTTAGACTGAAATAACCAGCCAACTCAGTCAATTTAACTTTTTTTTCTAGTTATCTAAATTTTTGGTATTTTTTGGACAAATTAAGCAAACTAAGTTGAGCAGATATGTTGGTGCTCTGTGGAATGGTCTCATTAGGCTTTTTCAGAATAAGAAAAGCACTGTCTCAAGTACAAAGAAGATACAGGAATAATTCTTTACATATTATAGCTAAGTAACTGAGACGTAGGTACATTTTGAATTTTCTAAGATTTCTCCTGGGAAAAGAAGAGATGAAATTACCATCTAAAAGGTGTGACACAGTGGCAGTAGTAGTTCAGGAACTGAGAGAGAAGTAAAAAATAGAATAAAAGTAAAGGTCTCCTCAGTCCACATGCTGAATCTTGAGATCATAAATGGAAACCAATACTCAGAAACTCTAACCAATTAGTACACAGAAAATTGAATGCTTTTATGATCCTCCCCACTCCCACTTCCTTTAGGGAGAAAAAGACCATTTAGGTCTCTACAAGTAAAATTCTAATCCTTCCTAAAGGGGCCCTGTCATTTAAAAAAACAGTATATAAAATAAGCAATATAAATGAAAATAGGGAGAAAATGACCCCAAAAGAGATCATGTTCACTCATTTCAGCAAGAATGCCAAGCACCCTGAAAACAGCAGGGCATATAAAACCATCTGTTCAATAAATTTCACCTGAAAAAAGAGATGTTCTTTGATTTCATCTGCATCACGTGGACCACATCCCAATCTTTTCTTGGGATCTTTCATCAAAAGACGCTGAATGAGGTCTTTAGCTAAAGCACTCATTTCTTGGGGATACGGAGGCTCACTTTTTAATATTCTCCTGTAGGCAGATAAAACTTGCTGTTAAAACAACCAGAGGATGAAGTTATAGTGATGGTATTCTTAGCAAAAACAAATACAATGCAACACATTCTGAAATGGAATTACACATGAAAAATGAAGAAAAAAATATTTAAATTGAGATACCATGAAATCAAATTTCTGAAACTTAAATAAGCAGAAACAAAAAGTACTGGATCATTTTTTAGTATAAGTCAGTCCTAATGGGAAGCCACCATCCCAAATATTTAATTGGAAAACAAAAAAGGAAGGCTTGAGGCTAGATGAGACCTATCTATGGACTAGACTCTATAATGAAAGATGTCACAATGGAAACAACTCTTCATAAATTCATGGAAGTGAAGTCAGCACTCAGATTTGAAAGGACAAAAGAAACCCCAGTTGTTCCCACCTCACTTCTTTCCCTGTGTGCCAGTGAACATAAGGGGCCAGCGGGAACGCAGAGGGAAGGAAACTGAGACCGGGAGAGTCGAACCACCTGGATATGGCTCAACCCCTGATATCTGAAAATGAGCACCAGAGCTGGGGCTTTTCATGGGGTGAAAGCAACAGCTTCATCATCTGCTATGATAAAGCAGGCAGGCAAGCCCTGTAAGGCTAGTGGCACTCAAACATGAAGCAAAGTCTACTTATTATGGAAAGTAAAATATTAAGATAATCAAGCTTCTTGATGAAATGTTTGAATTTGTTCTAAGGTCACAGAAGAAATCAATCCAATCCAAATGCACCTTTGCCCCCCTTAAAAGCCAGCTCAATAATTTAATAAGAAATAATGGAAGGGATTGATTGAAATTAAGAAGCATAACAGAGTATACATGGAGATAAACAGTAACATGACTTCTTTATTTGGATTTGCAAATAGATCCCCTGTTGTGCATTAAAATATTAATAACTGTTATGGAACAAAAACAGTAAGTTTACAAGAGATAGTATTGTGTGGTGAGTAAGAACATGGACTTAGGAGTGGACTAAGTTCAAATGTTGGCTCTGCTGCTTATTGGCTGTGTGATTCTGAGACAGCTAATTAACCTCTTTGTACCTTGGTTTCCTCCACTCTAAAATGGGGATAACAACAGTATCTACCTACAATGGGTATAGTGATGCTTAAATGAGTTAAGACATGATGTACAGTGCTTAGTGCAGCACTTGGAAAGTAGCAGAAGCTTGATAAATGTGAGCAACTGTTACACTCCCTCATTCTAAGGCAACCACAAAGAAAACAGACATAGAGACTGTAGCAAGTGGCCACTGAGAATCAGTGAGATGAGAGTAGAACTGTACTTTTTGACTACAAATTCCAGCAGGGTTGGTCATTTCAAAGCTAATTCTACTTCTAGCACTCCATCCTCGGAACCTAAGAAAACACTGGTAGAACAAATAAAAAAATAAGTAGGACCCTCTTTTCTTTTCTTTCTCTCTCTCTCTCTCTTTTTTTTTTTTTTTTTGGTGAGGGAGATCATTGCTGAGCTAACATCTGTGCCAATCTTCCTCTACCCTATATATGGGATGCCGCTGCAGCATGGCTTGACTAGTGGTGCACAGGTCTGTGCCTGGGATTCAAACCCGCGAACCCCAGGCTGCCAAAACGGAGTGTGTGAACTTAACCACTACGCCACCAGGCCAGCTCCCCTCTTTTCTTTTTGATTCTTAAGTATTCTCCCATTGCTCACTGCTCGTCAGGGTTTTCTGCATTAAAGATAATCCTCTCCTGAGATCAGGCGTGGGCATATCTGAGACAGAAACTGGGAGCTCTGTTTCTCAGGGAAAAATAATTATAGCCTTTTCTATTTTCTCCACCTTTAATGTACTTTTTGCAGGTAAGAATTTTTTGTGTAAAAGGATTGGGCTATAGATACACTGTTGTTACATTCACTTTTGCTGAACCAAGGTGTAGAAATAAGCACTTTGGGGTCAGTCCAGCGGCGCAGTGGTTAAGTTTTCATGCTCTGTTTCAGTGGCCCAGGGTTTGCAGGTTCAGATCCCGGGCACAGACCTACATCACTTATCAAGCCATCCTGTGGCAGCGTCGCACATACAAAATAGAGGAAGACAGGCGCAGATGTCAGCTCAGGGCCACTCTTCCTTAAGCAAAAAGATGAAGATTGGCAACAGGTGTTAGCTCAGGGCCAATCTTCCTCACAAAAAAACAAACAAACAAAAAGAAATAAGCACTTAGGCTGACATCATCTGAGGGTACTGACTCTGTGCCATCTGTCACTTTTTAAACTTTAGCCATCTGACATTTCGTGGAAGTTGACTCGTACCAGGCCCTGGGGGAGGAATGGTTAGTCATGTTGACCACTGGGGATTCTCACAAAAGGAGGGGCATCGAGAGAACAGTGAGCACCCAAAAACAGGGGTGGTCCCCCACAAGATGCCAAGACTGGAAAGAGGAGGAGGAGACCCCTTGCACAACTGGAGGAGGTGGCCGAGGCACACAAACAGCAGCATGGGTGTGCACCTGAGTTGTGTGGCAGGTGCCACGTGCAGGGAACTAGAGTTCTAGATTCGGGTGGGGCAGGGATCAGATCAGGAAGAAACTGAGTAGAAATCAGAAGGAATTTCTGCTGAAAACAGTGCTGATGAGGGAACATGGAGGACAACTGGTGATAGCCCCAAACCCTTCCCTTTTCCGAGTGAAAATAATATGGCCAGACCAGCAGAAGTGGACCCTAGCAGGTGATGATGAACATCAACCCCAGCTTAGAGAAGGGAACACAGGAGCCATGCAGAAGACAACACGGAAGGAACACACCTAGGCTTCCTGTTGTCTTAGTGAATGGAGAGGCACAGGGTTTCCTCAGCATGTAGAGAGGTTCTGAAGCCTAATCCTGCTAGAGACTGCAGAGCCAGTTAGAGGACCAGGAATCGGGACTGGGGTGGTGAGGAGAAAGGGCTGACAGCTTAAACCTTGTCTCCAAGGAAAGATGATCTCAGATTTATCTTCTTCTTATACTGTTTTCTTGAAACGTACCAAGTGAGATAAAGGTGAAATGTCAGCTGTGCCTGGTTATCGTGAAGTCACCCCTGAGAGGTGAACTGCACCTGGCCTGAGAGGTGAGAGCAGGCAGAGAGGCCCTGAGGGTGTTTTCATCCAGGACTATTTAAACACTTTCAGAAAACTTGCGGCTCCTGTGTGTTCTCTCTTGTCCCCAAGGATGTCTTTGTGGGGGCTTGGAAGCTGTGCTCATGTGAGTTACAAGATACAGTTCCTGTGTTGAGCTTCCCATGCTGGGGTGGTCCACACCCACCCGTCTCGTCCCATCACTACTTGTGGAGTGCGTCATTTGTGGGCTGGGAAGCTAGGCCGAGGTAGTTAGAAGAAGCCCTGACGAAGATACGTTTGATGTTGTCATGCCAGTATACCATTTCCTGACCCGTATCCTTCTAGAAAGCTAAGTAAAACTGGTGCCAGATTCCAGCCTATTGTGCCCTGTGAGTACGAATGCTGATCTGAGCCCCAGACCACTGTGGCTATGCAGAAGGGGTACTGAGGAAATGGGGGTGCAAGTGGAGGATCCCTGTGGGATGCCTAGTCATGACAACACTAGAGCACCCCGCAGCAAGGGCAGGGGTCACCTCTTCCAATGTGCTTGATCTATGATTTAGTAATAATCCAGAGCTATTTTCTTTTTGCTTCCAAATGAATCTGAGAGCCCTCTGTAAAATGAGAACAGGCTCTGAGTTGATATATCACATTACACGCTTCACAAGTCTGCTACCATTTCATCCTTACAACGATCCTATCAAAAGGCTGCTATTATCCCTGTTTTACAGATGAGGAAAGATTCCTTTCAAAAAAGCAAGAAATATACATATGAATTAAAATTTCAACCAGTTATTTTAGAACATGGATAATTTTAATATTTATTGCAAGAATAAGCACATAACACAGCTAAGAAAATTTTGAAAAAGAAAATAATTGGGGAGGATTTGCCTAACTACATATTAAAATGTATTATAAAGCCAAATTGTAAAAGTGAAGTACTAGTAAAATAGCTTAACAGCCAAATCAAGTGAACAGAAGAGACACCTGAAAAATACCCAGGCATATACAAAAACTTACACTGTTTTTAAAAAGGGACAAGCCACCTTAGGAAAGGCCGCATTGTTCCACACATGTGTTGGGGAAACCAGCTGTTTGGAAAAGAAACAAACAAGGCAAGAGCCTTTCCTTATACCACAACCCCAAATAAATTCCAAATGGATTGAGGAATTACACGTAAAAAGCAAAATGAAATAAAATTAAAGTCTATAATGGTATAAAAACAAATATAAAATTTCTTCCTATTTGTGAATGTTAATTTTCTAAAACTCCTGTGGTAAAAGAATTCACAACTGATTACCTTAAGAATTTACGAATTAAAGGGTAAGAGCATCCACATTAAAATTAAACCTCTGATGGAGAGAAGGATGGACAGACGCATAGATATGTAAGAAGCAAGGATGGCAGAAACATGTAGTGAGTATGTGGGTGTCCACTATAACAAATTTTTGAAATTTTCATAATAAAATGTGGTGGAGAAAGTGAACCTGTGCAATTCTGCACATGTGTTTTGTACGTTCACTAAAAATATGGTAATAAAGAACTGCCCCAGTAAGAAAGTATCAATGCCCTTAGTACAACAGTATTAGCAATAATGGGCACTGTTCACCTCGTCACCCCACTAAGGTCTTTGCTCAAGCATCACCTTATCAGAGCAGCCTTCTCTAACCATCCGAACAAAAACAGTTGTTTCCCCCACACTCCTTATCCCTTTCCTTTGTTTTATTTTTCTTCGTGGAATTTATACATTTGTCTATTATTTTTCTCTCCCAAGGGAAGCTCTAAGGAAGTAAGGATTCTCTTTTTTAAAACAGCAACTTTGTTCACTGCTTTATTCCCAGAGCCTAGAACGCTGCTTAGCACAAAGCAAGTTCTCAGCAAATATTTACTGGATCAGTAAATGTCTAACTGTTTTCCACTTACTATACCTTGCTCACTCGGGATATTTATTCCTCAGTTCCAATAGATGCCTACAGACGGCATGCATTCTCACGGGCTGTTTGTTTATTTCTACTTGTCTTCCATTTACAAGTTCACAATCTTTCCTATTTTGTGACAACGTTGTTGACTCTCACTTACTGGTTCCCATGTGGTCCCAGAATTACAGAGTTACTTATACGCCTGCCTGAGTTAGAAAGAGTTTTCAGTAAGCTTCATTTATTCTAAATTTTTGTTCAAGACTAGGAGAATAGTAAAGCATATTATGGTGGATCTATTCAATGGTATATTATACAGCTGTTACAAAATCATGTTTACAAAGAGTTTGTAATTAGAGAATGCTCACAAATTTAAACAAAAACTCCAAAATATGAAATTATATTTCTAGCATGAGCACAACATTATACAGGTGAAAAAGACTAAAAGGAAATATTAGCAGTGTTTGTCTCTGGGTGTTATTCCTGTGTTTTCCCCTTATGCACGTTTTAAACCACAATGAACATTACTTTTAGAACAGGAACAATTAAATGAACTTCAATTACAAGATCACAGACCCACTGAGAGCAGTTCACAGACTGGCAGGGAGTCTTAAATCTCCCTTTCTCTACAGGCCCCTGTGTGTATTTTCCCATCTTCTGAAAGGCATTCTCTTCTACCCTCAGCCTGGGCAAACCTTGTCTGTCCTCCCAGCACCAGCCCACGTGCCCTCTCCATCACGAATGCTTCCCGGACACTCCCAGTCCTCAAGGGACCATGGTGCCTTTGTATTTCCACGGCACTCATCTCATCACTCAAACATTTGTGAAAGCTCCCTGATACTGTGAATTGTCATCTATTTATTCCATACCTTCCCAAACAGTACATAAGTTTTCTCAGAACAAAAACTATGCCGTTATATTTCTCTTCCTCCTTAGGAGTTAAAAATTACTCAACAAAACTCCACAGATTAATGAAATCAATCCCCCTGTCGTCTGTGGGCCGGGACTTTCCAATCCTTTATCTGAAATAAGCATTTGCCTCACTAAAAAAGAAAACAGCAGCACGGAACTAAGTGTTACCCATGAAAGAGCAGGAAGCAACTTTCCAGTCACTTTGCACTTGACCCCAGCCCCACCTGCCAGTAGCTCTGAGTCCTGGACAAGATAAGCTCACTTCTCTCGTCTATAATCAACACATGCCGCTCCCTACTTTTCAGGGTTGTAAGGATTCAAGGATATGATGTGGGTGACTTCTTGGCAAGGGGCTGGCACACAGTGGGTCCCTGGTGAACGGTGTCCACTGTGGGGCTACTCCACAGGAGTGTGCTTTCTCTGAGCCACGAGACTGGCTGCCCAGAAGGACAGTCCCATGCTGTCACTTCCCTCTGGGTGTTACTGAAATCTTCCTTGATCTAGCTAACCTGTGTTTCCCTAGGCCACCCCAGTTGGGTCATTAATAATAATAAAATGAGATTCTTCACCTGCTTTTGCAGAATCTGTGACTCCACTCAAAGTCTCATTCAGTAATTCCTGGGGGTCCACAGGCATGTCTTCTGTGAGCTATGAATACTCTTCTTCACTCTCACATAAAGCATCTCACTTCCCTCTTTTGCCTAGCTCTATCCCCTACCCCAGCCTGGGAAGCCAGCTGAGGGGTTATCAATCCTGCACCGGCTTCTGGTGCAGAAGGGAGAAAATCTCTGTTGCTTATGAGGTTAGGGGAACCAAAGACAGATGCATGATCTTGTAAAGATTTTGGTGAAAAGTGCTTTCTTTTCAACATATAGCATCTTCTTCCTAAAAATGATAGATCCGACCTAGAAGTGCCCTTCATCTCTCAATAGCAAAGGCCTTTGTGAGCCAAGCTGGTCTGCCTGGGCTTCTCTTCCTTAAGACTCTTGGACACTTAGATTACTGGTGGGTCTATTAGACCGGTTTATCAGAAATGCCTGAATGTGTCTTAATCTCAGGGTGAGCACAGTTTAGGCTGAAGCTGGGATCCCATTACACTCACTATGGCTTTTACCGGGAGATCTCTTCCCAGTCCCTCTTTCTTTCTACACTATTCCGTGGCCCAATGCTCTTGAAGCTTTTATTTCTCCACCCACTCCATTACCTCTGTTAAGAGTACCTTTCCCTAATAGGGGCAAGATGATAGGGATGGGAGAGGGTGGAGAACTCACACCTTGGGGGCTCCTTGGGACCAAGTGGCTGCATGTGACAATAAACTAAGGCAGTGTCTGGAGTCGAGAGCAGAGTGGATTGCAAGGAATTTCAAAGAGATTGCTAAGTGGAAAAGAGCCAGAGGCAGAGAGCACGAGCCAGAGTACAGAGCCAAGACTGCCATCCAAAAGGATGAGGCCCTCCTTCCTGAGGAGGCCATGGAGAACCAGAGGCACATAAGGAACAGCAGGTTACTCCAGAGACCAAAACAAACAGCAGAGTCATGGATGTAGAAGGCCACCTTCTTCCCTCCACAGCCTTTTCCAGTAGGTGCGAGGTTGACTTTTAGACTGCAGGTGGATGGGAATAGTGGAGAACTGGCCGGGGTGGTGAGCAGAGGTAGCAGTAAGATGCCTACACAGCGGCCTCACACGGAAACAACAGAATGCCAGGTCTCACGTGGGAGCAGTGAGAGACTAAGGTGAAGAACAGGAAATGCTAATCCTTCTGATGGCATCTCTGATGAATCCTCTCCATGGCTGGAAGGATTATCTCTATGTTTTATTCAAGTCTCTAAACTCTATACCCACTAGGGAGTGCTTCAGAGGACAAATTAATAATACAGTATGATTCAGCTGTACCCCCACATGTTACACAAGTGAAGCAGGAAGTAAACAGATGTAAAGGATGATGAAAGGATATAAGGCAGAAAGCTGAGGAACTGAGTACAAGGGAAGAGTCATTTCACTCTGCTCCTCTCCTTGCTACACCCCTCCCACCACTGGACTCTAGCCGGAAGCTACGGCAATTGCCATCATGTAGAAGAATGTGTAGATGAATAGCTATTGTGACAAATATTAACAAATTTGGGGGAAACTGGTCAAAAAAACCCTGGAAACATAGATGCTGCTATTGGGTATAAAAATACCTAAAATGAAGAAGAAAAGAAAAAAATGAACAGCATATTGTGAATCAAGAAGGCTTTATAAAGTACGCTGATAACAGATTTTATCATAAAGATATAAGAAGGATAAGAAAGCCAAGGAAAAAATAATCTCTTCTTAAAACAGGATAAGAAATGATACTTGTAATTATTCCATACATAAGTCTCAAAGCAAGACATCTATAAACAGAAAATTTCTAAAAACACAAACGAGCTAATTCAAGGTGTTATGGACTAATCAACACAGATAAAATACAACAGAATTACTGTCTTGATTTTTCTAGAAGACTACAGCATGTCACACAAACTCAATGTATTAAAATAATTAGGTAAAGAGAAACACTCCTTGGGAGAACAAACAATAAATTACCTAAACGTAAGGGTTGGCAAACTTTTCTGTAAAGGACCCATGGTAGGCAGACTTTTACGATGGTCCCCAGTGATCACTGTCTCCTTGTCCTCAAGGCCTTGTGTAATTCCCTCCCCTTAAGTGTGGGCTGGACCTAGTGACTTTCTTCTAATGAATATTATTCAGTAAAGATGACACGATGCCACTTTCATCATTTGGTTACAAAACATTCCACCTTCCTAGTAGATTCTCTCTATTGCCTTTCCCAGCTTGTAGGCTTGGATGAAACAAGCCGCCATATTAGACAGGCCCATATGGCAAAGAACTGAGGGTGGTCTTCAGCCAAGTGCCAGCAAGGAACTGAGGTGTCAGTCCAACAACCCAGAGGAACTGAATCCTGCCAACCACCACACGTGCTTGGAAGCAGATCCATTCCCAGTTGAGCTCTGAGATAACTACAGCCTGACCAACGCTTTGATTGTAGCCTGTGAGTGACCCTGAAGCAGAGAACTTAGCTAAGCTGTGAGCAGAGTCCTGATCCACGAAACTCGGAGATAATAAATGTATGTTGTTTTAAGCCACTAAGTTTTGAGGTAATTTGTTACTTAGCCACGGATAAAGGATAACTAATACAGGGCCAGACAATAAGTACTTTAGGCTTTGTAAGCTATATGATCTCTGGGGCAATTACTCAACTCTGCTGCAGTAACATAAAAGCAGTCAGAGATGATATGCAAATGAATGAGCATGGCTGTGTTCTAATAAAACTTTACTGATGGACACTGAAGTTTGAATTTCATATAATTTTCACATCACAAAATATTGTTCATCTTTTGATTTTTTTCAACCATTTAAGAATGTAAAAACCATTCTTAGCTCACAGACCACACAAAAACAGGCAGCAGAATGGATTTGGCTTGCAGGCTATAGTTTGCCAACCCCTGACCTACAAACTACAGCTAAAGTTGTTTAATACCATTATTTTGATAACACCTAAACCTGAATTTATAACTTTAGGCTTAACAATAGTACAATGAAACACATTAATAAAGCAAGTTTTATTGAGGGATAATAAAATACCAAATAAACACCTCTTGGCAAATATTTTCTACATTTCAAAGGCAAAGACAGTAAAACAAAAAAACAACCCTGTCAGAGATGATGGGAGAGCTGCAAACAGAACCTAATTCCTAGGTGAGGGTATAATCAATCATCATGATTTGCAAAGACCCAGGCAAGTAAAGGGCTCCTTCTCGGAGAGGCAGGCAGAAAAACTGATGGAGATACTGACAACTGGGTGGACACCTTCCCGTGCAGCAGTAACATATACCCTAAAAGAAAAAGTTCTAGGCCAGCCTCAGTGGCCTAGGGGTTAAATTCAGCACGTTCTGCTTCAGTGGCCTGGGTTCAGTTCCCGGGTGCAGACCTACACCACTTGTCTGTCAGTGGCCATGCTGTGGCAGCGGCGCACAAACAAAATAGAGAAAGACTGGCAACAGATATTAGCTCAGGGCGAATCTTCCTCAGCAAAAAATAAAAGAAAGAAAGAAAAAGTTCTACACAGAAAGGCAATAAAAGCTAGTGGGAGACACATAGGTAAGAAAAGCACATGCTACATACCTGAAATAAAAATAAGAAATAGACTTACAGAAATGCTGAAGAGCAATCATTTAAATCTGTAACATTGACAATTTAATATTTGTCCAAAATTATACCAGGATGTGAGATCTGGAAATGATTTCACATGAACAATTAAAAGAACTAGAAAGGTTTACCCTACATAAAACTATCTTTAAGTACCTAAAGCAATGTCTGGAAGACGCAACAGAACTATTCTATGTTCTCTAGAGGATGGGACCAGGATTGACATGCAGAGGTTAAAGGAAGCTAATTTCAACTTATTTGAAGGGGGAAAAAACATTCTATACAACTAAAGTTGTTCAATAATGGAAGGGACTTCCTTGAAAATACCCTACACAACAGTGCCATCCGTTCATTGATGACACTCAGACAGAAGAGATGACCACCAGGGACACTGATGAAGGGAGTCTTACATCACGGTGAAGCTTTTCTTCTCATTCTAAATTCTTATCATATTTCAAAGTTTGATATACCAGAAAAACATTTTTATTCTGATTTTAGGCTACCTGTAGACAACAACAGGCAAGGAGATAACTTGGATAACACATTATTTTGAAGCATCTCAAGTAAAAACTATAGAAAGTATGCAGAGTTCAAGGAAGATCATAATAATTAAGGAACGGAAGAATTCAATGATGAGAGAAAGCCTTGGCTAATTAAGACATTTGGGGACAAGATAATGATACATTTATCTGAATGGTGCATATTTTAAGAAGAACAGGCTATGAAAGATTTCACACCAGGAAAGACAATCAGAACGATTATCTTAAAAGGAAACAGTAATGTAGGATAATTCAGTTTTCACACTGTTTGTAAAACAGTGTTTCAGTAACCAAAACAAGAAACCATGGAATCATCAGTTAACACCAAGTTTTAAACAAAGTTATTAACATGACAAAGTGGATAATTAACTGATTAAACGGAAAGAATCCTATTTAAATTCTTGAAAAGTTTGCTCATGTTTTAAGATTTTAGACAGTCTGATTCAGGCTCTCTTTCTAAAACCAGAATGCCAACTGATTGATCTAAAGGCAACAAAAGTGATTTAAATTTGAACATCATTTGGTTCAGAATATCCCTGCCACGATAACATACAATATACTCTCTATCTGGAGGCAGACGCTATGGTGGAAAGCAAAACTATAAAAAGAAGATTGCTTGTGTATGTGGAATCAGAAAGCGGGGAATTAGTCAAGGGAGCCACTATGTAATGCTGTCAGGCTAAGGCCACCCTTTGCACCTGTTACCATGACAGGTATGACCTTGCAGGGAACCCAAATTTTCAGAACTATGTCCAAGGTTTCCTATAATTCTGAGGCATTTTGAAATTCTCAAAAAGCCCATTCAAAATAAGCAAAGTCATATGTAGAATTTTTAATAAGAAGCATGATTTTAAAAAGAAATATTCCTAATCAGCTAACTTTGATATTAAATAAACTGGAATAATAAGAAATTATTTACTTCCTAACCTATCCTGTAAAAGTTACGTTTAAAAAAATTTAAGTTTTATTGACATGAAATTGATGTATGATAAACTTCTAAACCTCCCACATACAAAGTGTACAACTGGTAAGTTTTGACATATGCATATACCTGTGAAACCATTGCCACAATCAAGATAATAAACGTACTCAACACCCTCCAAAGTTTCCTTGTGTCCCTTTGTCATCTCTCCTGCCCTCCCCCCAATCAATTCCCACACTTGAGTCAGTTTACGTACCCAGAACCTCTTGAATGAAGGGAAGGGTGGGCTGTCTTGAGAAAGGACCCCGAAAATGCATACTGTTAATCTTTCTCCTAGCCTTCCCCAAAGGAACCTATGACCTTTACTAGAGTAACTGTACACAGGGGAAAAGGAAATAATCAGACATTTCAGAGACTACTGGACACTAGTTCTGAACTGACACTAATTCCAGGTGACCCAAAAGGTCAATATGGCCCACCAGTCAGAGTAGGGGCTAATGGAGGTCAGGTGATCAATGGAGTTTTAGCTTAGGTCCATCTTAGTGTGTTCATAAGGTTCTCGAACCCATCCTGTGGTTATTTTCCCAGTTCCAGAATGCATAATTGGCATAGACATACTTAGCAGCTGGCAGAATGCCCACATTGGATCTGTGACCTATGGAAATAGAGCAATTATGGTGGGAGAGGGCAAGTGGAAGCCATTAGAACTGCCTCTACCTAGAAAAATAGTAAACCAAAAGCAATACTGCATTCCTGGGGGACTGCCGAGATTAGTGCCACTGTCAAGGACTTGAAAAATGTAGGACTGGTGATTCCCACCACATCCCTATCCAACTCGCCTATCTGGCCTATGCAGAAGCCAGATGGATCTTGGAGAACGACAGTGGATTGTCATAAGTGTAACCACGTGGTGACTCCAATTGCAGCTGCTGTACCAGACGTAGTTTCATTGCTTGAGCAAAGTTAACACATCCCCTGGTATCTGGTATGCAGCTATTAATCTGGCATGTGCCTTTTTCTCCATCCCTGTTCTTAAGGCCACCAAAAGGAGTTTCTTTCAGCTGGCAAGGCCAACAATGTACCTTCACTGTCCTGCCTCAGGAGTATATCAACTCTCCAACCTTATGCCATAATTTAGTTTGCAAGGCTCTTGATTGCCTTTCTTTTCCATAAGATATCATACTGGTCCATTACATTGAGTGGTGATTATACTGACAGGATCTAGTGAGCAAGAAGTAGCAACTACTCTAGACTTACTGGTAAGACATTTCTGTGTGAGGACAGAAAAATAAATCTGACTAAAATTCAGGGGCCTTCTGATTTCTAGGGGTCCAGTGGTGTGGGGCATGTCAAGATATCCCTTCTAAGGTGAAGGATAAGTTGTTGCATCTGATCCCTCCTACAACCAAGAAAGAGGCACAATGCCTTGTGGGCCTCTTTGGATTTTGCAGGCAACATATTCCTCATTGGGTGTGTTACTCTGGCCTATTTACCAAGTGACCTGTAAAGCTGTTGTTGAGTGGGGCCCAGAACAAAAGAAGGCTCTGCAACAGGTCCAGGCTGCTGTTCAAGCTGCTCTGCCACTTGGGCCATATGACCCAGCAGATTCACTGGTGCTTGAAGTGTCAGTGGCAGATAGGGATGCTGTCTGGAGCCTTTGGCAGGCCCCTAAAGGTGTAATGTAGCACAGGCTCACAGAATTTTGGGGCAAAACCCTGCCATCTTTTGCAGATAACTACTCCCCCTTTGAGAAACAGCTCTTAGTCTGCTACTGGGCCCTAGTAGAGACTGAACACTTAACTGTAGGCCCCCAAGTTACATGTGACCTGAGATGTCCATCATAAACTGGGTATTAACTGAACCATCAAGCCATAAAGTTGGGAATGCACAGCAACTGGAAGTAGTATACACGAGACTGAGCCTGAGCAGGCCCTGAAGGCACAAGTAAGTTACCCGAAGAAGTAGTGCAAATGCCCACAGTCCCCACTCCCGCTATACTGCCTTCTCTCTCCCAGCCTGCATCTATGGCCTCATGGGGAGTTTCCTACAATAGTTGACAGAGGAAGACATGACTCAGGCCTGGTTTACAGATGGTTCTGCATGATATGTAGGTACCACTTAGAAGTGGACAGCTGTAGTACTACTGCTCCTTTTAGGGACATCCCTGAAGGACAGTGGTGAAGGGAAATCTTCCCAGTGGGCAGAACCTCAAGCAGTGCACCTGGTTATTCATTTTATTTGGAGGGAGAAATGGCCAGATGTGTGGTTTTATACCAATTGATGGGCTGTGGCCAATGGTTTGGCTGGATGGACTTGAAAGGAACATGATTAGAAAATTGGTGACAAGCAAGTCTGGTTGACAAAGATATTTGGGGAAGAAGTATGTAGACAGAACTCTCTGAATGGGCAAAAAAATGTGAAGATATTTGTGTCCCATATGAATGATCACCAAAGGGTGATTTTGGCAGAGGAAGATTTTAATACTCAAGTGGATAGGACAATCTATTCTGTGGATACCAGTCAGCCTCTTTCTCCAGTCAACCCTGTCATCACCCGGTGGGCTCATGAACAAAGCAATCATGGTGGCAGGGATGGAGGTTACGCATGGGCTGAGCAACATGGACTTCTACTCACCAAAGTTGACCTGGCTATGGCCACTGCTGAGTGCCCAATCTGCCAGCAGCAGATACCAACACTGAGTGTCCAATATGGCACCAATCCCCAGGGTGATCAGCCAGCTGCCTGGTAGGTTGATTACACTGGACTGTTTCCATCATGAAAGGGGAAACATTTCTATTTCTATTCTAGTTTTGTTCCAACTAGAATAGACACTTACTATGGATATGGATTTGTTTTCCCTGCATGCAACGCTTCTGCCAAAACTACTATCCGTGGACTTACAAAATGCCTTATGCACTGTCATGGTATTCCACACAGTATTGCTTCTAATTAAGGAACTCACTTCACAGCAAAAGAAGTGCAGCAGTGGGCCCACGCTCATGGACTTCGCTGGTCTGACCACATTCTCCACCAACCTGAAGTAGCTGGCTTCTTCAGGTGGAATGGCCTTTTGAAGACTCAGTTACATTGTGAGCTAGGCAGCAACATCTTGCAGGGCTCAGGCAAGGCTCTATATTCTCTGACATCCAGTATGTGGTACTGTTTCTCCCACAGTCAGGATTCACGGGTCCAGAAATCAAGGGGTAGAAACGGGAGTAGCACCACTCACTATTACCTCTAGTGACCCACTAGCAAAATGTTTGCTTCCTGTTCCCATGACGTTATGCTCTGCTGGCCTAGAGGTCTTAGTTCCAGGGGAGGACTGCTTCCACCAAGAGACACAACAATGATTCCATTGAACTGGAAGTTAAGATTGCCACCCAGCCACTTTGGGCTCCTCATGCCTCTGAATCAACAGGCAAAGAGAGGAGTTATGACACGCTGGGGTGAATGATCTTTACTACCAAGAGGAAATTGGACTGCTGCCTGACAATGGAAGCAAGGACGAGTATGTCTGGAATACAGGAGATCCCTTAGGATATCTATCAGTATTACCATGTTCTGTGATTAAGGTCAACTGAAAACTACAACTCAGTCTAGGCAGGAATGAGGGTTTGGGAAGCCTCACAAGGTAAAGGGCCATGACCAGCTGAGGTACTTGCTGAAGGCAAAGGGAATACAGAGTGGGTAGTAGAAGGTAGTTATAAATACCAACTACGACTCTGTAACCAGTCACAGAAATGAGGACTGTAACTGCCATAAGTATTTCCTCCTTATTTTGCTATGAATACATTTGTGTATGTATGTGTGTGTATAAACAAATATTTTATATATATCTATCTTTGTCTTCTTTCCTCCCTTATTTCCTTATCATGTAAAATAAGACGTATTGACTTTATACCATGGTATTCAAGTATTGTTAATTTTATACCATAGTATTTAAGTCATGGGACTTCAAAGAAGGGTGAACATCACTCAAGGACTTTACATCCTTTTCGGGGGAAGGGGTTAGTCGGTTTTCGGTTGTAGGTGGGACAGCTATATCATGTTAGGTGGAATTATGACCTTGTTATTGTCTTTATTTGGAGATTAAGAATGGTTTAAGGAGATGCATATGGCTGCCAAACTGACAAGGGGTGGACTTGTGATAGTTAATTTTAAGTGTCACTCAACTGGCCCAGGGGTTGCCGAGATTAAACATTATTTCTGGGTGTGTCTCTGAGGGTATTTCCGGATTAGATTAGCATTTGAATCCCCTCCCCAATGTGGGAGGGCACCATCCAAACCCCTGAGGGCCTGAATAGGAAAAAAAAAGCAGAGGAAGGGAGGATTTGGTCCCTTCCTGCCTGCTTACCCTGGCACACGGGCCTTCTGCCCTTGGACTGGGAATTACACCATGGCTCCTCTCCTTCTCAGGCCTTCAGATTCAGACTGGAATTGCACCGCTGTCTTTCCTGGGACTCCAACTTGCAGATGGCAGATCATGGGATTTCTCAGCCTCCATAATTGTGTGAGCCGATTCCTCACAATAAATCTCCTTCTATATATATATATCTATACATCCTATTGGTTCTGTTTCTCTGGAGAACCCTGACTAATACAGTTAGTCTCTTTATTTTTAGCCATTCCACTGAGAATATAGTGCTATCTCATTGTGTTTAATTTGCATTTCCCTAAAGACTAATGACGTTGGCCATCTTTTCATGTGCTTATTTGCCAAACATAGATCTTCTTTGGCCAACTGTCTGTTCAAATCTTTTGCCCATTTTTAAAAATGGAGTTTTTTTCCCTTGAGTTTTGAGAGTTCTTTATATATTCTGGATACAGTCCTTTATATATTCTGGATACAATATGATTTGTCATTTTAACCCAGTCTGTGGCTTGTCTTTCCATTTTCTCTTAACAGTTTCTTGTGAAGAGCAGAAGTCTTTAATTTTGATGAAATTCAATTTATCAATGTTTTCTTTTTTGGATTGTACTTTTTGTGTTTTATTTAAGAAATCTTCGCCTAACTCAAGGTCACAAAGATTTTCCTTTATGTTTTCTTCCAGGAATTTTATAGTTTTAGGTTTTACATTTAGATCTATGATCCATTTTGAGTTAATTTTTCCATATGATGCAAAGTATTTATCGAAGTTCATTTTCTTCCATATGGCCAATGGTTTCAGCATCATTTGTTGAAAAGACTACCTTTTCTCCATCAAACTGACCTTGCACCTTTGTAAAAAAAATCAGTTGCCTATATCTGTGTGGTTCTATTTCTGGATTTTCTATTCTAGTTTACTGATGATTTGTCTATCTTCATACAAACACCACAGTGTCTTAAGTATTGTAGATTATAAGTCTTGAAATCAACTTTAGTCTACCTTTCCAAAGGTGATTTGGCTATGCTAGGTCCTCTGCATTTCTATATGAATTTTAGACCCAGGTTGTCAGTATCTAACCAAAAAAAAAAAGCCTGCTGGGATTGTGACTATGTTGAATCTACAGATCAGTTTGGAGAGAAATAACATCTTAACTATATTGAGTAGTTCCCTCATACATGTGTGCTTATCAGTACTTAACTGAACACTTGAGGGGTACCTTCTGCAAATCTCTGGACTTCTCTCTCTCTGCAGCTTTCTCTTCTCTGACACTCTGCCCTGCAAACGGTAGCTGCCTTGGTCTTCCTGGACTTTCAGCTCCATCTCTTCAGCTCCGCCTGGGTTACCCCTCCCTGCAGCCGCAGCCTGGACACTCTCAAGGCAGCAAGCTGGGCAACCACAGGGCTCACCTCCTTTACACTCCACCTCTCAGTGCTCACTGGCCTTCACTGCTAGACGTTCGATGTCTTCAGTACTGCTGTTTCATATATTTTGCCCTTTTTTTTGTGAGGAAGACCAGCCCTGAGCTAACATCCGTTGCCAATCCTCCTCTTTTTTTGCTGAGGAAGACTGGCCCTGGGCTAACATCCGTGCCCATCCTCCTCTACTTTATATGGGACGCTGCCACGGCATGGCTGATGAGCAGTGCGCCGGCGGGCGCCCGGGATCCGAACTCGCGAACCCCAGGCTGCCAAGCGCGGACTAAACCGCTGCGCCACCAGGCCTGCCCCTATTTTGCCCATTTTAAAAATTGTTTCAGGCAGGAAAGTAAATCTGGTCCCTGTTATTCCATCTTGGTAAAAAGTGGAAGTCTCAAATTTCAATTTTTAATGTCAAATCTGCTCTCAAAGTTAGCAAATTCAAGTAAAAACAGGATAAAAACATAACTAATAATTAGTATGATGTTTTATCACTGTTTGTTTATTTGTTCATTAAATCATTTCATTCCAAAAATATTTCTTGAATTCTGCAGAGTAAGCATGGTGCTGGCACCTGAGCACACAATGATGAGGATCAAAGCCACACGTGCCCCTTGCTCTCACAGAGCTTACAATCTAGTGGGACAGACAGACATTCATCAAATAATGATAAACTAAAATGTAAAAATGTAACACTGCAATTGTCATAAGTACTATGAAGGAAAGGTATAGAATAATGCCATGATAACCTATAAGAGGGTGATTTTATGGTACTGGTTTCTACTGAGCCTACATCCATGAGTTGAAAAACATCACTACTATTTCTTTATGTTAAAGTCACAAAGAAATCACATTATGTATACAGTGGGAAAAAAGTATTGATTAAATAAACTTCTCCATATATGATGTACTTACTAGGTTAAGACAATATGCTGAGTGCTTTGGAGCACATAAAAATTATGACACTATCCCTATGAAACTTAAGATCTAATTGGTCACATAAAATATAAAGAAATATAAAGGTTATGTATCTTCAGCCTTTATGAATATAAATGTAAATTTATCACTTAAATATCATTTTGTCTACCCACATTTAAAAAATTATTTTTTCCATCAGCCTAATTACAGAAATTTGATCAGTTCCTTTGAGAAAACAATACATTTATTTTATTTTGTTAAGTCTTACCTAGATATCTCAGCTTGGGAATTCTTTTCTCCATCAACAGTGAAAGGAGATGCTCCAGTTAGTAACTCATACATTAGAACACCTAAACTCCACCAGTCAACTGCCTATAAAACAACAATAATTTCACTTTAATAGAATATTGGCTAATATATTATATAAGAAAGAAAAGTGAACAAAATAAAGCTATATATTTGGAAAACAACTGAACAAAAAGATTTTGTACATAGCTTTCTGTGCAAGGAGTATTAAATTAGCACATGCAAGAAAGACATTTAGAGGACAAATATCCAGGTATCCTCAGAGCAGAATTTAAACATAGCAAAGTCAATAGAGGGGCTAAAAGTGTTTTAATCTTTTCCCAAACTAGTAATGGTCTTATTTGGTTCAGTTTTTAAAAATTTTAAATTTAAAACAAAATTTTTAAATTTAAAGTAAGTGAAATCTTTGGACTTAAGACAGGAGGGAAAAAAAGTACCAATCAGTATTTTGATTAATTATTCAGCTCCAATAAATACAATGAAATTACTTAAAGTCAAAGAACAAAAATGAAAAAAAAAATCCCATCTAAAGCTGTTATTTTTTTCATAACCACCTAAATCAATTCCTCTTACAGAACCTATCACATAAATCTAAGAGTCTTCATTTGTGGGAAGCAGGAAGAAATCTTAAATAATATAAAATATAATGTGATCTAAATTGGAAACCAATTTATAAATGCACATACCTGAACTAGAAACATAGCAAATTATATATAATTTAGAGAATCTTGATATACTGAAAATTAGTTCTTTCATAATTAGGCAAATCAAGATTGCAATAACTGTTGAATATATTAGCTGACACCAGTGAGACATTAACTTGACGCTAAAATTTTAAACTCTCTGCTTCCAATTTCAGGGCCAAGGTTTCAGAGAGATGATGCAAAATTTATGAGCCTAGAGCTCATTTTAAACAAAATCTGTAAAAACGACATATAAAACAGCAGCAGGTAGCGTAAAATCAGGAAAGGAAGAGTCAGTGCCAGGCACGGTGATGAGCACTTTGCATACATTATCTCATTTAATTAACTCAAAGTTGTCAAGGTGTCCCACGAACAAGAAAGAGTATTTATTGACTAGCTGTATTCTGCACCTCAGGTTCTTTCCTATATTTGGTTCCATTAAGTCTTAGAAAGTAATTTTCATATTTTAACAGTTACAAATTCCTATCAAATTCCCCAGTAGTTTCAAAGAATACCACGAAGCAAACTACACCAGCAATTCAATTCTTTTATTTCTACAAGCAGTTTTACTGCCGTCTGAGTCAGGACCCTCAGAACGTTTTGCTGTTAGATTTGAAACCACGCTCTTAAATTGATAGAGATCTATAATCAGACTCCTTGTCACGGTCTGAAACTAATTCCACAAAAACTTGAAGAATGAGCTTTTAAATATATGATTAGTCATTAGCAAGGAGACCATGATTCTCCACACTTAAGATATCTGGACTGTATATATGGGATTTTGAAATAGGATGAGGGAGAGTGAGAGAGGAGGGGCTAAAAATAGTCAGAATTCCTTATTTGGAGAAAGTTATTAATAAAGCAAAAGTGCTGAGAAAGAACTGAACAAATTTGTACCCAGTAACATAGGAAGAAAAAATATGTGACCTAGATTTTATAACATAACTACTCAGAAGGTCTTTTCCACAATCTTCATTTTGCACATACAAAGGCAAGTGAGGAGGAAAAAAAACTGAGCTTTTTAGAGGGCTTAGGAAAATAAACTGAGACTATCTTGAATGCAGGATTTTTTTCGTTCTCCAAGGACTGTTACAGTGGTTATTTCTGTTGAACTGATGATCAACAAAGTCTCTGGTATCTCTACAAAGTGAAAAGCAGAAATGGGGAATAAGAAAATACGAGAGAGTCCCTTTCCAACGACCTCTTAGAAAGCAAATATCAACTAAAGGTGAAACACACGACTATATGTTTCTGTGTGTTTTTCTAGCAAAAAATCAATAATGCCAACAAGCAGTCGAGAATCATTCAGCCTGACTCAGACAGGAACAATGTGCACAGTTTTGGCTTTCAGTGACACTTTTGTATTGTACTGTGGCTCAGCTGTGTCCTAGAGGATCGGGTCCCATCTACAGGAAAAGAATGATTGTTGTTTTATTTTTTAATTTATTTTTGTGTGTGTGTGAGGAAGACCAGCCCTGAGCTAACATCCATTGCTAATCCTCCTCTTTTTGCTGAGGAAGACTGGCCCTGGGGTAACATCCGTGCCCATCTTCCTCTACTTTATATGGGACGCCGCCACGGCGTGGCTGACAAGCAGTGCGTCCGCGGGCGCCCAGCATCCGAACCGGTGAACCCTGGGCTGCCAAGCACGGACGAAACCGCTGCGCCACTGGGCAGCCCTGATTGTTGTTTTAAACAGTTACAACTGGTGCTCTGCTCAAGATATAGACTCTTTTAATGGAAATAAAATAAAAATTATTTGAAGAATTAGTTGATTTTGAGGTTTCCTTTAACAAGTGTTACTCTATAAAACAAAAAATTATCTTCACCAATAAAACCTTAAAAAAGGAAAGCCAGAATGTCCAAACCTTTCTATTACCTTTTTCCTCCAAAACGCTAGATATCATAATGTGTTCGTGTATACATACAAAGCAAAGGAGAGAAAAAAATTAAGGTAAGATAATACCAGAAAGAGGACTCTATTGAAGAGACTGTACCTAAGTTATTAACTAGAATTTGTATTATACATTTTATAGGGATATATAAAGAAGTGTCAAAAATAGAACATACCTTGTTATGTCCTGAATCTCCCCCTCTGACAATATCTGGTGCCATGTATTCAATAGTTCCACAAAAGGAATATGCTCTTTCAGCCTTAACCAAACAAAAAAAGATTTGATTTCAAGCTAGTATGGCAAGTGACAAAAGAAGAAAGTTAATATTACATGTCAGTGGCTGAGATACACCACAGTAGCAAAGTAGTGGTTGAATCTACTTGACAGACCCTCCTTTCACCAGGACAGACCATCACCTATATAGTATGAGTCCTGGGTAAATGTCCTGTCAGAAAGACTTCCCATGCCTGAAACCCTACTATTATTCATTCACTCATCCACCCACCCATCCATCCCTCCACCCCTCCCTCCATCCATCCATCCATGAATCCATTCATTCACTCTTCTTTTTCTTTTCTGTATGTGTGTATATTTCCATTATTGATCTTTCACCATTCATTTTGTAAGAATGCAAATAGTCCTAGTAGGGTAACATGGACTGCCTAATACTTGAGTACGGATGACCTTATTTCCCAATAGGCAAGATTGGGAAAACATTCGGAAACGTGAAGGGAGAAGGAAGATCAAATGCTAAGAAGGGAGCAGGAAATCCAGGGAAGAAAAAGGACAAAAAAATTTTTCCTCCCTTACCATCTTGTCTAGGTTTGGCACTACCAATGGTATGTTTAGTGATGATGAGCAAAACTGTCTTTTTTAAAAAAAGATTGTCTCTTAAAGACAATTATTTCTCTTTTGTAAAACTTCAAAAAGGGCTAATTTAACATATCAACCTGAAAACTAATTTAAAAAACTGAAGTAATTTTTAAGTGACCAACTGCGTCATATGACTCATTCCAATGTAATAAAGGAGAGTAAATATCTAAACTGCTATGCAGATATATTAAATAGGGAAAAAAAAGAATTCCTCTTTAATAATATACATTCGTATGGTTATATCTGAAATTTTTAAAGGCACTTTGGTGCCATTAAAATATTTCACAAAACTATTTTAGAGGAAGCTTTTCAATTTACACTTTACTCTTCTCCCACCAGAAATGTTTCAAGAAAAATAAGCATTCCTCTTATTTACCAACTTTAAACACAAAGAACACCATTCTAGCAATGTTACAGAAGTGACAGAAGTCCCCTACTTCATTGGCTGAAAATTAAGCCGAGATACAACGAATGTAATGAATTTATTTATTTCTATGGTAACAAATGTATTAAAACTACTTAACTATATTATATATATATATATACACACACACACATATATAAATAATATGGTTTATGACTCATTTCTTTCTATGTACTACATATACTGAAAGATTACTATCCCCCAGAAACTGAAAGAAAGAATTCAATTATGCTTAAATCTGCAGAAAATTTTCTTTTTTGTTAGCTGGCAGAAAAAAAATATGTGTATTAGGAAGCATTCATCTGTCACTGAATTATTAAAAAAGAAATACTACAAAATTACTTTTTTAAAAAACCTTAAACTTCATAAAAGTAAATGGTGTTTTTAGTTAATATACTATTTATTATGCAATAGCCCCCCTTTGGATTTAATTAAGCAAAAATCACTGTATAGCTGACATAAAGAAACACATAAAAATTACTAAGTCATAGTATTTATCATTTGATCTCATCTTAAAAGATACCTTTAAAGTATTATATCCTAAATCAAGTTTAGATATAATGAAAAAAAAATTCTCCAAACTGGTTTATGAGTAAAAAGATAGTAAGTTCCAATTTATTGCTTCTCTAGAATTTTATTTATTTAGAAAACTAGTATTTTTAGCAAATATAAATTTTCATTTCCATTTACAGGCAGATCCATGTCACAAACCATTTTGAAATTGTGTATATTTCCTTCTGAGAATGAGAAATGATTACATTTTACAAATTGAAAGTCATGAAAATCCGCACTTTCCTCAAAACACTAGATATCCATAAGTTTAGGGTAAAACGGGTATCGAACATACAGATCTCATTGATTACTGCCAGAAAGGCCTGATAGTCACCACTACTTCCAACTTACTTTATCTGACAATGAGAACTATGCAGCTCAGAGCTTTATTGTCTTGACATAGAGGAAGCTCAGAACCACATCAAGTGCTTGAAGATATCTCCTCCACCTTCTCCATGTGATTTTTGAGCTCTATTTTAGCTTCTCTGTTATTTTTTGGGAGGGAGGGGTGAGTAGGTAGTGTCTACATTAATAAATAATTAATAGATAATTATTGATTTGATACAAATTCCAGGGGACAGAAAAATTAAACTTTAAGTGTTGGGAAGTTCACTGCGGAATAACAGTAAACAAAAACAAAGCATTTCTTAAGTCTCTTTGTTATTTTAAAACACTGCCATTTTAGCCCCTTGCAATTCTGCACTGCTTCCTCTTCCTCTGCACCAATGGAAGTATACTAACTTTTAGTGTGTCAACCTCAATTTACTCAGAGTTTATCTTCTATTTGTAAAAATATTCCCATTTTTAACTGAATTTGTGTTTATCTGCCTAGGAAGATGCATGTCATCTAGAATATATACTAAATTCCTTTCAAATAATTCTACCAAGAAGACAAACTGATGAAGTATGACAGGGGAAGGTCTCTGGTGGGGGCAGGAGAGATTTCAAAGTAATATTTTATGAACTACAATATAAAAAGGCTAGGATAACATAGCTAAATTCTATTATGATTATTGTTTATTATTTGTTCAAAATATCTTTACAGTAATATTTTTCTCAAGGAGACAGGCAATCAATCTATTTATCATTTAAGTCCATACTATTTTATAAGCACATTACTTATTAAAGCTACCACAAATTTAAAAGATTGTGAATAACCCTTTAAATAGAAAATAGTAAAAGCAGTGTGTGCACCATCGTGGCAGATAACACAGAGTATTCTTGTATTTACGTGATCAGATCATCAGGAGGCTTCACTGTTCCTTAGAGAGAAGGATCAGATAACATTGGACAAAAAATTGGTTTCCTTCTAAGGAAGAATCCAAATAGGAACTTAACTGCCAAACTCTCAGGCATTTGTCAATACACACTGCATTAAATCATTCCTAGCTTTTATTTGCCAATATTTTACCCTAATCTTATCTGTTTAAGATAGATAAATTTGTGAGTTAAATGTAAAATTACCAATGAAAAGAAGATTTTCCCCTATCCTGTACTTTTTCCCATCTAATTTTGATAAATCTCCTCACAACAAATACCTAGAAATGTTTGATTTTTAAAAAGAAGTAAATATTGCACTGCTAATCAGCCAAGACTGCGCTCATAAGAAAGAAAGAGGAATCCCTAGGTGCCAGCCATGAAGAAGCTGCTGGAAACCCGTGAGGTAGGCCTATGACCTATGCTGTGGCCACACAGAGGCAGGGATGGTTAAGTTGTTACAGGACTCAGCAATCCACAAGCTTGAGTTTTAATACTCTTGTGAGGACAAAAGATGAGGTCTTCAGCTCAAATGAGGTGGACTGGAATTACCATTCTTGTGTAAACCTCAGAACCTAAGAAAGCTGAACCCTCAGTGAAAGCAAAGTCTAGAATAAATTCACCCCTTAGCACAGGTTTGTTTCTGTCTGGACCCTAGCTTAAAAGACAAACAAATGTTCCTCTGGTGAAATCAAATCCCTAGGTTTGTGCCTCTTGTAGATTTGGTGCCTGAATTTACTCTCTCCCCCAACAGTATGGGAAAGTGAGAAAGTCTGGTCCAACATGATGATGCTCTGGAACACACAACAGTACCAGAGACATTCCCAGAACTTACCTGGCCCAGGAGTCACACAGATAAAGTCCTGGTGTCTCAAAATTACTAAATAAGTGAACTATACTCCACAAACACAACAATCAGAGGATTGCTTGAAATACTAGAAAAACAATCTATAAAAGACTAGTATGTTGTAAAAGATGAAAGACATAAAGGAAGGAAAATATCTATAAAACAATATAGCAGCATAGAAAAGATCAGAAGATATGAAAAAGAATCAAAACTATATAAATGAAAAAATACAGTAATAAAAAATAGGCAGATTAAACAGTAGACACAACTAAAGAGAGAATTTGTAAACTGGAAGATATATTTGAGAAAATTATCCTGAATGCTGCAATTAGTCAACCAGACTAAATTACAATATATCCATAGGTGGTGAATTTTTATTTCTTAACTAGAGTGGTGGTTATAAGAGTGTTTGCCTTATAAGAATTCACTAAACAAAAGACTTCTGTTTTTGTATTTTATTTTACAATAAAAAGATATTGTTAAAAAACTAGACCGTTCCTAGATGTATTTATACCTAGCTAAATTATCACTGAATGTGCAGGGCAAAATAAAGGCATTTTAAGACAAAGATAGAGTTTATTATTCATTGATCCTTGTTAAAAAGACATCTAAAGGATGTACTCCAGAAATAAACTGAACTCACAAGAAAAGAGTAAGATGTAAGAAGTAACAATGAGCAGAAAAAATAAAGAAACATGAGAAAATCTAAACAAATATTGAATTTATAAAATTAAAATAGTAATTACATAATAATGATTAATTTGGGGAATATAACACAAGGTGGGGCTAAATAAGTAACAACAGTAAATTAAATGAGATGGATAACTGAAGTTAAAACATTCTAATGTTCTTGTAGTGGTTATGACAATCATAGACATAATGGTTAATTTTAGACTCTGTTAAGTCAGTACATAAGTTAAAAATTTCAGGGTAATAACCACTAAAAGAATAGAAGTAGAATACATGTAACTTCTAGACCATTAGGGGGCAGTGAGATAAAGAAATCTTAATCATTTAAATAGAAGACAGGAAAGGAGAGGAAAAAAGCAAAGAGAAATTATGATAAAAAGAAACACATAGCAAGATAAGAGAAATAAAAATATATCAGTAATTATAATATACAGATTTAACTCACCAGTTAAAAGATAGAAACGCTCTGGATCAAAAACAAAATCCAGCTATATGTTATTTACAAAAGGCACACCTAAAACATAATGACAAAGAAATATTGAAAGTAAAGAGATGGAAAAAGATATGTCAGACCCGCACTAACCAATAGAAAGCTGGAGTATTTTTATTAATAGCAGGAAAATGAACTTTTAAGGCAAAAAGGGTAATTATAATTAGGTAGGGTCATTATATAATAATAAAAGGAACACTTCACTAGAGAAATAACACTATTCCAAACCTGAATACTCTCAAAATTTTTTGAAGAGCCTTAAACTATATAAAGCAAAAATGGAGAGATCTTCAAGAAGAAATAGACAAATCCACAATCATAGTGGGCATTTTAACATCTCTCTTTTATAACTGACCAATCAAGCAGGAAAACAGTGAAGCAATGGAAGATTTGCACAATGTTCATGAAAATATACAAAACTTTATATCTAACACACAATCTTTTCAGGTATACATGGCACATTTACAGAAATTAACCCTGTAATAGGTCATAAAGCAAATTTCAGATACCAAAGAAATAAAATCATATATATTTTGTTCTTCAAACTGAAAGCAATAAAATTAGAACTCATTTCCAAAAAGATAACCAAAAAGTTCTATGTATTTGAAAACTTAAAAACTCATTTCTAAATAATTCATGGCCAAATGGGAAAAACCACAATGAATATTAGATTATTAGAATAACAGTAAAATGTTATATATCAGAACTTGTAAGATACATCTAAAGCTGTTCTTAGAAATTCAATTTTATTAAAAAAGAAAGATTAAATATTAGTGAGCTTTAAATCAAAAGTTTAAAAAAAGAACATGAAAGAAACTCACAGAAAGTAAAAGGAATGAAGTAGTAAAAGAACATCATCAAAGAAACAGAAAAAATGAGAGGCTTCACAAAAGCTGTTTCTTGGAAAAGACTAATAAAATGGATGAATCTCTAGCAAATTGATGAAGAAAAAAGAGGGAAGTTACAAATCAATAATAATAGTAATTTAAAAGGAAACATTACTGCAGTTACAACAAAAAAATAACCTGATTAAGAAATAGGCAAAGGACTTCAATAGACATTCTTCCAAAAACGATATACAAACGGCCAATAAGCACATGAAAGCATGCTCAACATCACGAGTCATTAGAGAAACGTAAGTTACAACACAATGAGACATCATCTCACACTCAGTAGGAGGACCACTATCCAAAAAAGCAGAAATAACAAATACAGGTGAGGATGTGGGAAAGTTGGAACTCTTGTGCACTGTTGGTGAGAATGTAAAATGGTGCAGCCGCTATGGAAAACAGTAAGGCAGTTCTTCAAAAAATTAAAAATAGAATTATTATATGACTCAGCAATCCCACCTCTGGAGATATATCCCAAAGAATTGAAAGCATGATCTTGAAGAGATATTTGTACACCTGTGTTCACAGCAGCATTACTCACAATAGCCGATAAGTGGAAGTAACCCAAATGTCCATTAGTGGATAAATGGATAAACAAAATGTGGTATATATACACAATGGACTATTATTCAGCCTTAAAAAAGAAGGAAATCCTGTCACAGGCTACAACATGGATGAACCTTGAGGACATTATGCTAATTGAAGTAAGCCAGTCACAAGAGGCCAAATATATATGATTCCACTTATATTAGGTATCTGAAGTAGTCAAATTCACAGAAACAGAAAGTAGAATGACAGTTGCCAGGGGTTAAGAGGAGGGGAAAAATGGGAGTTTTTGTTCAGTGAGTATAGAGTTAAGCTTTGCAAGATGAAAAAGTTCTAGAGTAGATCTGTTGCCCAACAATGTGAATATAGTTAACACTACTGAACTGTACACTTAAAAATGGTTAAGATGGTAATTTTTACATTATGTGTATTTTACCACAATTAAAAATTTTTTTAAAAGAGTCCAAGAATGGAAATCTTAAAAGATTAGTAAATTTGGTTATATTAAAATGTCAGATCTGATAATGGCAAAAACACCATTAAACAAAGTTCAAGACAAGTGAAAGACTTGGAAAAGAAATTCACAAAATATATCACTATGAAGGATGAGTATTTAGAATATTTAAAGAACTCCAACAAACCAGTAACATCAGAAAAAAAAAAACTGCAACACTGAGAGAGAGAACACAGAAACTGAAATGTATCTCAGTAGGAAAATGGATAAATAAACTCGATAATTCATATAAAAGAATATCATACAGCAGCTAAAATGAATGAAACAGATTCACACTTATCAACTTGGATAAATTTCAAAAATAACTCAAATAATCTGCAATTTGGTATGCCATTTATGTACATTTTCAAAACTCAAGCTAATAGTATATACTATTTATACACATATGAAGTAAGGGTACTAAAACAAGATGAAATTCAATCCATCACCCACTGTTTCTTTGTCTGCACTTACGCAGCTAAATGTGGTTGGAGAAAAACAGAATTAGGTTGACTAATTTCACTTTAAATTCATGATCCTGAACCTCAGGTGGGCCTTTAATGCTGCCCAGCAAACATGCTCATTTCCTAATCTATTCACTCTCCCACTGTCTTCACTGTTTATTTTATATCTTCTCTCTTCTCCAACCTCCAATGTCTCCTTTCCTTTCCTCATTCTCAGTGAGAAAATGGAAGCAATCAGAAAAGATCTTCTATAAGCTCCCACTACACTTCTTGACAGCCGCCACATCTGTGTCCAGTAACTCAACCTTCTCTGTTTCTAAGGATGAACTGACCAAGCTACTAGCGAAGGACTACGTCTCTACTTCTGCACTTGAGTTTACCCCTCTCAAGGACAGTGTTCCAGCAATTTTCCCCTTTCTCTCTTATTTAATTATTGTATCTACCTCCACTTTCCTTTTCAGGACTGTGCCAACCAGCGTATGACATCTGTCATTTCTCCCACCTTAAAAAAAAACACCTCTCTAGCCCCCACTTCATCCTCTGCTATGCTCTCCACACAATTTCTCTATTCCTTTTCACAGAAACCTCTATATTTTTCTAAAGAGTTGCCTATATTTGTGGATGACAATATGTCTATTCCCATTCTCTCTCTCCTTAGGTTTAAACTGAGCCAATGCTCAGTCTTCAGTCCTCATCTGACTTGACCTAACAACAGTATTTGACATAGTTGATCATTTTCATCCTTGAAACATTTCTTCACCTGGCTTCCAAGACAACATATTTACCTGTTTTCTTCCCAACTTCCCAGTGCCTTTTTCTCAGTCTCCTTTGCTGACTCTTCCTCCTCTCTTCACTCTCTTAATGTTGGAATAGCCCAGAGTTCAGAGCTTTGTCCTTTTTTCTTTTCTATCTCTACTTACTCTGTTGGTATGCTCATTAATTTTCATGATTTTGAATATTACTTCTATACTGGTAAATTCTAAATTTGTATCTCTAGATGAGACCTCTTTCCCCAATTCCAGACCCACGTATCCTACTGCCTATTCAACATCTCTGTCTCTATGTCTAATAGACATCTCAAACTCAACCTGTTCAACTGCACTCCTCCACCTACCGCAACCCTTCCCCCAACAGCAGCCCACCCCATGTTAGTTGATGCCAACTTCATCCTTACAAATGCCGTGGCCAAAAACCTCAGAGCTACCCTAGGTTCCTCCTATCCTCTCACACCCCATATCTAACCCATCAAGAAATTTCATTAGCTCTAATGTCAAAATATATCTAAAATCTGGCTACTTCTTACAACCTATCCTGCTACCCCATGGTCAAAACCAATACCATCTCTTGCTGGAATTAATGCAACACCTTCCAAACTGGTCTCCATGTTTCTCAACTTGTCCCACTACAAGACTATCATGCTTGGCAAACAGAATTACTCTTCTAAAATGAGTTGGACCATGTCACTCTTCTACTCAAAACTATCTAATGGCTCCCCATGTCAGTCAGAGAAGCCACAGTCCTTACAACAGTCTTCAATGTCCTGCACTATCTGTATGATCCTTCCTCCACATCCTTATTTCCTACTACTCTGACCCTCACTCATTCTATACCCCATGCTGGCCTCCTCACTGTCCCGCAAACTGCCCAGGCATATTCCCACCTTTAGGACCTTAACACTGGCTGCTCCCTCTACTTAGAAATAAATCTCTTTCCTAAGATAGTGATATGGCTCATGCTCTCACTTCCTTGATGTCTCTACCCAACTGTCACCTTCTCAGCGAGGCCTTTGCTGATCACCTGATTTAAAAGTGCAACCTTTTCTCACGCTGACACTTTCTATCCCTCTTGCCTACTGAACTTGTCTTCCTGCGACTTACCACTATCCAACATATTCCATATGTATTTTACTTACTTACGTGTTATCATCTGCATCCCTGTCTGGGGGAGAAATGTTTGTCTATTTTGTTCATTGGTAGATTCCAACGCCTAGATAGAAGTGCCTGAATCATACTGGACATTCAATCAATATTTGCTGAATGAGTGGGAAGAAAACCACAAAATGTTCAGAACTGCATATATGAATAGTGGGTGCACAGACTCTATCATTTTCTATATTTGAAATATTTTATAATATAAAAGATTTAAAAAGAAATTTGGAAAATATAAACATTTATTAATCACATTTATGCAATGTTAGTATTCCAGGATATCTTCGGCTAAATTTCCCTTATAGGTTTGGAAGTCTCTGACACTTAGCATGGTTTTAAATCATTTCCCCTTCTTTCTTAGAAAACAGATAAAAATAATCTACTTATAGATTAATATATTCTATATTAATATAGAATAATGTGATTGCTAAATATAGCATTCAAGTCAATAAAAATTACACATTTAACATGAACAAATGGAATATATAATAGAAGTTTCTGTGAAAAGAATCTCAGTTTAAAATAAGAAATAGTATTATGAATAAATCTTACCAGAGCCAATAATTTCTACCAAAAAAATAGTTATAGAGGGATCTGTGAGGCAGACACCTGAGGACAAAGCCATCTTGGTCCTCCTCCCCCTCCTTCTGTCCCAAGGTAGAGGATCTGCTCTGAATCTGGTGGAAAAAACTGTACAAACAAATGACTGAAGCTAATGTGTTCCTATCTGAATGCTGTGTAATACCATTTGACTAGAGGAAAAACTGGGGAAAGAGAAGAACACTTTGACTGGTTTCTAGGTCTCCTGCTTTCCCAACAATTACATCTCAATATTCACCTTAAAATAACTAAAATTATCCTAGAGTCAAGTCTGATCCTGGCCAATGACTGATAGGGCTTATTTACAGAGACCTAATAGGTTCTTTAGCAACACAAGCAAATGAGAAGAATCATGAATATAAGTCACTACAAATCAACCAGGAAGGGAGAGAGAGGTAACTAAAAAGCTGCCTTCGAGAGTTGGGTTATCTGATCCCTAAGGAAAACATGCTCTTTGTGGATCCTGAACCTCACTTGGGCATCTTGAGATACGTATGTTATAACACCAGAATCCTGCAAATGATGTTATTAACTAGGAATTTATTAAAGAAATATATAACTTAAAACTTTCCTACAAATAAGAAATTAAGGGAGAATAATTTAAGATTCTCATTCATGTATTTTAATTTTGCTCTCAGCAATCTGAAATCTGAATTTCACTTTCAAATAGAAATTGATACTGACATAGTGCTTTATACTTTAAAAAGTACTTTCAAGAGCATTAACTCACTGTGTCCATATGACAATCCTATATATTAGATAGGACAAATACTACTTTATAGATGAGGAAACTAAGGCTGAGAGGGGTATTATTAAGTGATTTGCCCAATGTGACATACTCAGGAAGTGGAGAACTGAAAAGGATCCTCTAACTTCAATATGTGCTCATTCCACTATACTAAAATGCCTCTTAGGTATTCAAAGAATTAATTAATGAATAACATTATTTGAACTGAGCAAAGGTTGCATTTTTCTATTTTGTGGAAAGAGAAAATAGTCACAAATCCATAGGTCTTTTCCTTTTAAGTACAGCTGCCATGGCAGTGGGTTATAATTAACTTAGCTACCTCTGTTTTAAATGCCAGGGATGTTATTTTTCTTCTAGTTTTATTTATCTACCTGAGGATTCATGCTAGTAACCTGTTGTGAAAATTTCAAACGCTTAATGTGAAATTACAAAAACATAGAATGGTTATACCATATTTAAGTATAGGGTAATTAATAACACATGAATGTATCGTTTTGACATTATTTGTTTATAAATAGGTAAGAACAGATGCCCTTTAAAAAAAAAGTCTGTAAAGTCTTCAATATTAGAATCATATATCCAATACCTAAGCAGATTGTCTGACTCACACTAAAAACTCAACAAATGTTTGCTGAACTAGACTCTCAAAAAATCCTATGAAGGACATATACTAGCCTGCAGGTATTTAGAAATGTCTTCTTTATTCTCAGAATCTCAAGGAATTTATCAGATTCTGTGTTTGAGAAAAGAACAAATCAGTAAAAGTATAGAATTTGTAAAGTGTTCATTATCATATAAAGATTTTTAAGGTTTCTAAAATAAATCAATTTTATCCTATATACAATCCAGTTAAGCAAACTATAATCTAGGAATCATTATATGATTATTTGATGAATACCTCTAGAAGACAGTCTCATTAGGGCAATTTGTTATATTCACCACTACATCTCTAGGGTCTAGTACAATACCTGGCACATAGTAGATACTCAATAATTATTTGCCGAGTTATTAAATTAACAAATATACAGAGAGATGAGTATTACACCATGAGCAGAAACTTCCAACAATATGAAAAGTGAATTCCTGAAAATTAAATACAAATACATTTCCCAGATCAAATGAGGGCAGAATTTGCAATGCACAAAATTGTGGTATACTGAAAGAGAAGCAGACCTGGGTGGGTGAAGATGAGTTCAGTTTGGAAATGTGGAGCTTAAGGAGCCTATGAGAGACTCAAGTGGAGATACACTATAGGTATGTTTGGGTCTGGAGCCCAGAAGAGAGGTCAGGGTTTGCCCTATATATTTGGGAATCATCAGCACAGAGGGAGACAGTATAGTATAAAAAAGAGAAGAGTACCTAGCACTGAATTGTAAGGAACCCTCAGGTAGAAGAGGAAGAGCTTGCAAAAGACAGTGAGAGAGAGAAGGAAAGCCAGGGGAGTGTGGTGTCACAGAAGCCAAGGCAAGAGGCAATTTCCAGCTCAACACTACTAGGTGGTCAAGTAAGATGAGGACTAAAAAGTGTCTAAAATTGAGGTCACTAGTGACCTTGGCAAAGAACAGTTTCAGTCAATTGGCTGGGGTGCAAGCCAAACTGGAGTAGACTAAGGAGTGAGGGACGTGTGGGTAAGGGAAGAGAGTGTGGAGACAAATACTGACAAAGGAGAACAATAGCACAATAGCTGGAAGGGAATATGGGATTCTAGGATCGTTTTTCTTGTATCTACCAGTTTTTCAGTCAGTCAGCCCATCCATTCATCTCTCCCTTTTTAAAACTTTAAGAAAGGAGAGACTAGGCATGTCTAAATGGTGATAGAAAGGGGTCCAAGAGAAAGAGGTTGAAAAGGAGAGAGGTCAGTTAGAGACAGAGATAGATAATCTCTATGTATAAACTAGAAACCAAGGAGACTCCTGAAATTGGAGTTTAAACTAGAAACCAAGGAGGTAGAATGGGGATGGACAAAAAAGAAACTCATTCCAAGACAGATATTTTGACATAAGTGAGTCGGACTGACATGTGAAACCAAAAAGGAATGCTAGCCAATCAAAACAGAAACGTTCAATGGGAATATTTTTAAGGTGGAAAGGGTCTAGGCAGGGAAATTTGCTAAGCAGGTGCTGGGTGGAATCAGGGGAGCAAAAATCCACTAGATCAAGTTTTAGGGGACTCAGAAAAGGACAGTTCCTACCCAAGCCCTGAGAGTTAACCTGAAGACTAGCATGACAGCATGTTCTCTACGGCTAAGAGGAAGAATGAGCTGGTAGTCTGAGGGGAAAAGAGATGAAACTGTAAAGCTTAATAACAAACGACCGTAACATACAACTATGTTACTTGCAGCTAGGCTGAATAATAAGGGAATCTATAAATTACTTCTCTACTAGATTGAATCCCAATATTTCATTTTTGCACCTAAAAAACTAAGTGCTCAAAAATTATGGCATCTGATGAGAACTCCCCTCACTCCCTTGAGGAGCAGCTGCTGACATGACCAGCAGAAAATACAAGTCTCTCTTGTGAGGAATGACTTGGCTGATTTAGTCACACAGCATTTCAGACTAATTTGTGTTACTGTATTAAAAACCCAACAACTCTGATCCATGTTTCATTTTTGTTTATTTTTGTTTCGGTTTCTAACATTTTGCTGTTCCCCAGGGCCAACGTCTGCCAAATGGTCAGCCACACATGCCTATAAATATAGGATTCACTAAGTGATTCTCTTCATTGTTGCATTACCAGAAACTAGCCTAACCTCTAGCACATAGAAGGCCCTCAGCAAACACTGATGGAGTGAAGGAGCCAATCTATGAACGGATCTATGGAGAGAGGAAAAGGTGATCACCAAATCCCTCCATGCAGGGAGTCCTTTACATGCCAAGGGCCCTGTGGCAGTCTGTTGAAGCAGATGGGCCCCTGCTCAGAAGAAAGGTTTTAAATACATAGTATGACAGAGGAAACTAATTATATTGAAATCAAAATATAAAAAGAAATTGTGACATCATCACAAACATGCTTCTGTGGCGTAGGCTGGGCTTGTCACATCACAGGCATCTCTGTAGGGAGATCTGGCTGGGCCAGTCCATTGGCAAAATCACCAACTAACAGCATCTGCAGATTTCTTTTTCTCAGTGTCTCAGAGAGGAAACCTCCAAACGCCTGTCTAGGAAGCCACTGTTCTCAGAGTGAGGTGGCAGAAAGAGGCCACGGGAGCTCCACAGCTCAGTGTGTCCATTTTCACGTCACCCACCAGTTTCCATGTGGTGTCCTCACCCTCAGCTGTGCCCATCGTCCCTGAATCCACACTCTTGTCTATTGAACTTTTTCAGTCTTCCATGAGGGTAAGGAAGGCACAGTTGTCTACGTGAACAGGGTAGACATGGGATCTGGGGGCTCCCTGTTTCTTACACAGACTTCCAACCAATCCTCCTGTATCCTGTATCCTACTTCAAGGGATACCTGGTGCCCCCAACTCCTAGCCTTTTTGGGGGTCAGAGGTGCAAATTAGCTTGCTTTGGGGCTTCTCACATTACTGGCTTAGGATTCAGCTATGATTAGGGATGCTAAATTGGTTACAACTAGTACTTCTGCTGTCCATCTTCCAAAATCTGGTTGCTATTTTCTTCTCTTCCTTTTGAGTGCATGCCTATTTTACTCCTTTACTTTTACTTGTAGGAGTTTGGTGAGGAAGCAATGGTAATGTCACATTTTACTGAAGTTGCCACTAAAATTTTTACAAAGGAGAAAAAGTTTTAAAAATCAAACTTTGAAGTAAATTCCTCAAAAATTCATCTAATCTATTTCATAACTACGATTTTTCCATCAAAGATAATCAATATGTCATTACAACCACAGCTTTATGACAGCAGACACCATTTCTATTTTAGTCATCATTGTATTATCCGGTACCTAGCAGAGTAGAGGTGGTCAAGAAATATTTATTAAATAGGTGAACTGAATGAAAATAGATATGATAAAAAATTGAGATCTTTAGTTTTTATAATTTCAGCACTTATCTAATTCACCTAGGACTGCTATGGCAATATTCCAAAAAGCAAATAATCAGAAATAGATACACCTGATTTGGAACTCAAGAGTGATGTGCTTTATAATAACAAAGTCCTTGACCATAAAAATTTTACTTTACTACAAAAAATTTTTCCAGTCTTTTACTACAAAAATAATCCTGCTTTCTTTTGCTCATATGAACTAAAATAATCATAAGATTATTAAATAACTAAGTCTAGTAGATCCTTGTCATTCTTGTCAAGTGAATTCAAAGGGCCGTCATGACATGTCCAACTTTGTAATTATAAGGTAAACTGTATGTGCTTTGTTTCGTAATTGTCTATTGGCTACCATCTAAGTCATAATTCTCCTATAGGCCCCAAAGGGTTATCTAAATTTTTCAGTTAAATTTTATGGGGAGAGTTAAATGCATAGTTTTGTTTTAAACTGTGGAATCCTGATATATCCATGAAAGGTTTACTGCAATTCTAACAGGATGGTTCCGTGGTAATTTTAAACTAAAAATCTTCACAGTCATTCATGTCAAAATGTTCCTCCCTGCAAACCTGCACAGAAATCCATAATCCATATGGTACTATCCTGTTAAATGCTTATTGTATAGCCAATTTTTCATCATTGTTTACATTCTGTTATTATTAACTTCCAATTAAAATATAATACTCACTTCATCAGCCACAAACTCCTTACTCAGACCAAAATCTGTGAGCACCACATGGCCATTAGAATCAAGTAGAATATTCTCAAGCTTAATGTCACGGTATATAATCCCCAACTGCAAAAACAAACAAATATGCATTTTAAAATAATTTCCAAAAAATAAATTAGGGAAGTCTTTCTTAATTACCTTAAAAACAAACCAGAAAAAGGCATTCTCCTGCTCAGGATGCTATAATGGCTCTCAGTCACTGGCTGGGGCAAATGTAAATTCCTCCACTGGGGGTTCATTGGCTGGGTTCCCCGGACCTCTCTAATCATGTCTTCACTCTCTATGTAATGAGGGTCCACTGCTGTTGGACCAGCTTCTGTAGGGTCTCTCTGGTGACTACAGCTTCTTCCTGTCTCTATTCTTTTTGGTCTATTTCATCCTCACTCCAGATGATCTTCAGATGCTTTCTTAGCCAATTCATGTCCATCACTTCCTAATGGCTTCAGAAGGCTTTCTGGACTAACAGGATCCCACGCTGGTCATTTGCTTGTTTTTATTCCTACAGCACTTATATTCACATTGTACTTACCTAAAAATAACTGATATTTTCTAGGTATTTCCTGTTTGTCTTGATATAACCATATGCTAACTCTGTTTTTCACTTTTTACGCATTTATCTAGTATCTAGCACAGTGCCATGTGTCAAATAGGTAATTAATAAAGGCTTGTTGAGTAACAGGCTCATAAACATAAAGGTTGAAGATCATAAGTTAATTTTAGTTGATCTTTAGTTCTAAATAAGTCAAGTAAACCAATTAGGTAATATTTATATATCCTTCCATTTTGTTTTGCATGTAAATTTTATAGCAAAACACTTCAGCTATATAACATAAATAAATCTACCCAAGTCATATAAGTTCTTAATATATGTGAATTCCATGTTTCATGTTACATCAGCCTGAATTAAATGTTTTTAAACTTAGAAACACTACTTTCTTCAACACTAAGTATTTGAAAAAGTAGATTCTTAATAATCTCTTAAGACTGAAATAAAAAATTACACAAGAAAAAATACTAGGCAATTTTCTCCCAAGAACTTCAGTGTCCCATGAGAAAGAGAGGAAGGACAACATCTACAGCCTACTGCACAGACATCTGATTTGAAGCATGACAAGCATCTAACAACCAGTAGGACTTTTTTTTTTAACAACCTCTTTGGAAAAGATTTTAGGAATAAATCATTTACCATCTGCTTTACCTCATCACTTCCAAGTAAACTCTCATTTTCGTCTCTTCCTGGGAAACCCAGTGTTAGTAGCTACATCAAAATTAATATTACTGGCTTTGTGTGATACTTCTTTGTATTTATCTTTTTTATTTTGTTTGTTTTTACTCTGGTATTTATGGTGATTTTACTGCTTTTATATTATAAAAATTTACATCTAACACCCCTAAGCATAAAACTCAAAGATCTTTTCAGCCTAGTCCTTGGCCCAATTTGGTTCATGTATGGAGAGGTCCTCACTACTTCATATCCCACAAAAACGATCACAGATATGAAGTTTGTCACCACACCGCCAGTTCTAGCAAAAGGAATGCAGCTGTGTGTTCCCATCCCTTCAGAGCAGCTCCCTACCTTAGTGCTCCTCTTTCCTTTCTCTCCACGGCATCGCAGCCCTGCCCCCTCAGCCTTTTCTGTTTCCCTCCTGTTCTTACACATTTTTCATGCACTCCTCTTAAGATTCCTATTCCAAACCCCATCTCCCTCTACCTGTCCAGTCTTGTTTCTGCTCTGGGCTAGATGGACCCTTTCCTTCTTTTCTTCCATCTTCTCATCATCTTTTCTCACAGCTTCTCCCATCTATTGCCTCCATCTTGCAATTCTAATCTCTCTGCCCCTTTAAAAACTTCATCCTTCTTCCCTGCCTTTTTCCTTCACTTCTCGCCATTCTTTTCTATGCTCCATAATCAGCACTTCGATCTCTCTGTTTATCTGTAATCTAGTGTAGGATCTGAATACATGACAAAGAAGAATAGAGGCTTTATGATGTACCTGTGTCATCCCAATTTAGTGACCCAAGTCATGCTGGTCTCCTTATGGTCTCACACACCTTTCATAAAAATTAGTCTAGCATTTTCTACTTCTGAGGAAATACACGCAAGCCTAGTCTAGATAATGATTGTTTGCTTCTACAATAATGCTTCCTCATTAAGTTGAAAAAAAAATTTTAGTCAAAAGTTTTTGGGTCAAAATTAATAGTATCTGAAATAATATTTTTTAAAAAGTTTAAATTAATTTTATAGAGTTCAAACAGCATAACAGACATGAATTCCATTTAAAGTGTTTAGTAACTGAGTTCCTGCTACATGGAGGCAATGGAGGAAGATGGAGCAAGACAGGGCCTCAGGGACAAAATAAACAGAAAAAAGAGCCAGAGGAGGAGAGTGGGACGACTGGGTAGCGTAGGTAGGTGCTTTTTTTCAAATAATGTATATTCTCCAACCTAAACAGGAAATATACCTGAAGATGTGCAGGCAGATTCTGCAGTGGGGTAAGTCACAATTAATGAAATACATATTATGACTTGTGGCTTCATCTTAGAAGGTATTTTAAGAATGAAAAGCTTTTATTCTAAGGATACTTTATAATAAGCATTAGGATTTTTCATGAACAAAACCAAAAAATTGCTCAGGTTCTACCTTTTTGATCTGCATCACAGGAACTACAAAAGGAAAGTAGATTTTTAAAAAGGGAACAATGAAACTTGAGAAGACTGGTAACGGTCTATTAGTGTGCTTTCACAATCTCCACTAAGACAATGACATGTAAAAACATTAGCTCTTTCAGCTCCGTCATTACCTCAGTTAATAGAGTTTGCAAAAAAAGAAATCCCAAAGATCAAGCATCTTACCTTGTGGAGATGTTCGAGGGCAAGCACAATCTCTCCAACATAGATCTGCACCTCGTGCTCTGTGAAACGCTCTCTTTGAGAAAGATGAGTAAAAAGTTCTCCACCATTTATATAATCTAAAAATGAAATATATTTTTTCTTTCTTTGACTTATATTCATAAACTAAGGAAGTATTTCCTTTTAATTACTTTGGATTAACCATAAGGCCCTGATTTTAATATATTATTTTTTATACAACTCTTAGTATACAGTTTCATATAGAATATATGACTAAATTCATATAGTAATACAGTTTCATAAGATAATGACTACCCTAAACCACAACCAAATGAATTTGCATAAAGCATCGCCATTAAAACCTATTACATGAAATCTGCATATATTTAAATACATTTCCCCAAACATAGCATATCAGAAGCCTCTGCCACCAGCATACAATACTTAACTTGCTGTGGAGGACCAAAACTTCAGCCACGATGATAACTAAAATAAAAAATGAAGAGAACAAAATACAAACAAAAATCCCAGGCTTTCCTTTGTAATAGTTGCCAGTCACTATTTTTAAGCAGAGTCCCTATTTTCCATAATTGTCTATGCACCCTTCCAAAATGTGTATTAGGCAGCAGGTAGCCTTCTTATTGCTCCAGGTAGCCCCAAAGTAAAACTAGCACAACATGGCCAAATCTAAACACCTAAAACTAGAAGATTTCCATTTTCCTTTCAATCTGCCCTATTTATCCCAAGAGGAATAATGAAAGACAAAAAGGCTACAGTGAGAAATAATAAGGGAGCTTAATAATAATTAAAAAAACACAATTATGTTCATAATGGCTCTAATAAGACATTTATGGATAAACTGACAATAGTTTCATCAGAAACTAACCACTGCTACATTAACAAACAATATTTGTGTGTCAGAAACAATGTACTCCTAGAAAATAATCACAAATGTTGTTTAAAGCTTTTCTCCTAAAAAATTTGAAAGCATGTATCCCAAGTATATTCACTTGTCAAGTTTACCACAATTTGATAAAAAAACAAAGCAAAATCTTCATGAACTCACAAAGTTTTGTTTTATCTTGCCCATTTAAATTTAAATTCCAAAAAGCAGATGCAACAGAATAAAAGAACTCTCATAGCTGGTTGTTTTGCCATGTATTTTACAAAGTGCATGCCAGCAATAAGCATTGCCCTTCTAAAGCTTTTGTATTTTGCCAAGGGATTTTAATTATATCTTAACACAAAGCTAATTATTAAAAAGGTGTAAAGGAACACAGCATTCCTGCAAACTAACAATGAATTTTTTCTACCTTTAAGTAGCTATTTACTTAAATCTAATACTGATGTTTATACATAAAAGGTTTCCATGGTTAGCCATGACACAGAAATAGGCACCCATAGGTCAGCTGACCAACTGACAAACTCCTACACATCCTTGAATGTCCTACTCAATTATCTCATCTTCAATAACCACTCCAGCAGAGTTGATCACTTCCTTTTATGTTAACCACTTATTAAAGGCTTCTATCACTAGAAGTCTTTATTATTTTGCTGTAATGAAAATGTTTATTTGCATACCAAACTCTTAAGTTTTTAAAGTCAGGATCAATGTACTCATCTCTACAAACCCAACACAGTTCTGGCATACAGTATGCACTCAATAGATGCTTACTGCATTATTAACTGAACAAATTCTTTACATTGGAATAAATATTAGAGTCTCTGAAAAAAATCACTCTGAAACCTTAAAGCAAGTGAGTTAAAAAAAAAAATCCAATGTATTCCTGTCTTTGAGGCAATTTGATATGGTCCAAAGCACATGGGCTTTGTAATCAATAGACCTGGGCTAGACAATGGCTCCACTGTGTCTGCTTTGAGCAAATTAAATCTCCCTGAGCTTCAGTTCTTTATCTATACAATGGGAATAATTACTATGGATTATTGTTGCTTGGAGCATAGAAAATGCTTTATTTTCCATTTTCTGGGGAGACTGAGAAAAAGTAACTACAAATCTAAGACAACATCAAGTAACCTACTTCCTACTTTTGGAATAGACTAGCAGCCCAAGGTGATGACTTGACTTTCATAATAAATATTTTATTTGTAGGTACATGGTCGCATACTTTACAAGGTGAACAGCCAACTCCATCCAGTGGTCCAGGCTGTTATCAGTAGTTAAATAAATAGAGAGGCTGCCAAGGGGCTGTAACAGCAGGAGCTATAGGACCTGGAGTGTCATTATGGGGTAAGCACTATAATCAATGGCAGGGATGTGAGGTTAGTGAGAATCTCTATAAGGGAAGCACTTGATGCTCTCAGTTGTTATAATTTTAGTTCTGTTTGGGGTGTAGTGGTATCTAATTATGGCTTTAATTTCCATTTTTATGAATAATAATGATATTTCGTATCTTCCCATGGCTTATTGGACATTTCTGTAAATAAAAATAAAGTCAGTTTTTTTGGTAAGAACTCCAGAGCTCTTTGTTCTTATGATCTACCTGTCCCTCTGGGGAAATCTCTGAGCCACTGCCCTGGAGCTGGGAAGACAGTGGCCCACTTCTCTTGGAGTGACACTCCTGCTTTATTGGCAGGGTGCTAGGTGAGGGCAGCAGTCTCTGGTCTTTTCAGTCTCTTGCCTCTACCAGCATGGAACCTCCACTCTACAAATGAAGTGGGGCAGGGGCATCAGAGCTCCATCTTCTCAACCTGCCACACCTGGAATAACGCTTCTGCCCTTTGAGTGGGGGCTAGGTGGAGGAAGGGAGCTCTCAACTTCTCAGCCACACTTGCCAGGAATTTAGCCTGTATAACACGGAGCTGGGTGGATGGGAAATGCTGGTGGCCTGCAACCTCCCCGTGAGATACTGTATCCTTAACTGGGAGCTGAGAGGAGAGGGAGCCCCATCTTCCCGGCCACACCTACCCAAATGGAGCTTCTGTCACACGGGTAGCAGGTCATGGCTTAAGTGTCACCCACTTTTGCTGTTCTTACTGAGATTTAGTAGATTTTCTTGAATAAATGTTTCTTCGTTTGCTATACACCTACCCATAGGCCAACTTCCAGAGATTTAAGTGTTTTTTTTTAATAACTTTTACTACTTATTAACTGGTTGATTCCCTGGAGAGCAGGTCCATGGAGCTCCTCATATTGCCATTCCAGGAGGGCGCTCTCAGGTTCTTTTTCAAATTATTAATTTGAAGGCATTCTTGTATATTGTGGATACAAGTCCTTTGTCAGGTATATGAATGGAAAATATTATCTCAATCTGTGGTTTGCCTTTAATTTCCTTAAAAGTGTCTCTTGATGAACAGAAAATGTTTAATTTTGATTAGTTCAACTTTTTTCTTCTTTTTTTTTTCGGTGAGTGTCTTGAGGAGTCTTTGCCTACCCCAAAGTTATAAAGATATTCTCCTATTATTTCTTCTAAAAGCTTTATACATTTAACTTTTATGTTTAGGTCCATCTGTTTCAAGCTAATATTTGTGTAGTGAGCAAAGTAAGGTTGAGATTCACTTTTTTCCATACAGATATCCAGTTGTTCCAGCACCATTTGACTCCTTTCCCCATTGAATTGCTTTGGCACATGTGTCAAAAACAAATGACCACATAAGCATAGGTCTATTTCTGGAGTTTCTATTCTATTCCACTGATCTGTATTTCTCATACCATACTGTCTTGACTACTGTAACCTTATAGTAAGTTTGAAATCAGATAATTTAAGCCTTCCACATTCGTTCCTCTTCTTTAAGACTGGATGGGCTATTCTAGTTCCTTTGTATTTGCACAGGAATTTTAGAGTCAGCTCATCAATTTCTACAAAAAAATTCTGCTTGGATTTTGATTTAGACAGTTTTGCATCTATAGTCCAATTTACAGAGAATCAACATGCTAACAATATTGAGTTTTCCAACCCATGAATATAGTGTATCTATTAATCAGGCTTTCTTTAATTTTTCTCAGCAATGTATTATAACTTACAGAGCAAATTCTTTTCCCAATTTTTTATGTTTTTTTAAAAAAATTATACTTTAAAAGATAATTTAAAATTTCATTTTCTAGTTGTTTTATGCTAGTATGTAGAAATATAATTGTTTTTCATTTTTATTTTGAAACAATTACCAATATACAGAAAAATTGTAAGTCTAGTACACAGAACTGTTTTCATTAACCACTAAGTAAGCTGCCAACTTGATATCCCATCGCTCATGTATACTTTCATTTGTATTTCATACCACAACATAATCATTTAAAAATCAGGAAATTAACATGAATATATTATTACCATCTAATCCTCAATCCTAAATTCAAGCTTCCCTAATTGTTCCCAAAATATCTTTTATAGCAAAAGGTTCCAGTTCAGAATCAAATGTTAACCCTAGTTCACATATCTATTTTCTTCAATCTGCAATAGCTCCTCAGCCTTCCCTTGACCTTCATAACCTTGACACTTTTGCAGATTACAGGCTTGCTGGACTGTCCACGATGTGAGTCTGTCTGATGTGCCTCCACAATCATATTAAGGTATGCATCTTGGAAGGAAAATCATGCAAGTGACACTGCGTTCCTGGTGCATCCTCTCAGGTGGTACATGATTTCAATTCACCCTAACAGTAATGATTTTCGCTTTGATCATTTGATTAAGGTAGTGTCTCCTCAGCTTCTCTACCATAAACTTACCTAGCTCACTTTTGTAATTAATAAGTAATTTTGGAGAGGTACTTTGAAACTATGTACCTATCCCAACCTACACCAAATATTCAATTTATTCATTTATATCTGAATAGACTCACAGTTTCCTATTTTATTTAATGGGTTAAAATTCACTACTATTATTTATTTTTGATTCTGGGAATGTGGTTCTTACTCCTAAGGCATGGCTCTTCCAGAATTTGATGAAAATCTTGTGGTGTTTACCAAGTCCATGTACCCTGGGAGAAATTTAACTCCAAACTTTGTCTCCCCCGGGGGTGGAGCTGCTGAAATCTTTACTCAGCTCTTTCAACCTTCCAGCTCCTGCTTTTGTCTGGGCTACTTAGATTCTCGCCCCATGCATTCACTGTTGAGAAGTCAGTCAATGCATGTGGATTTCTGAACTACCTCACTTGTGGTTCCCTTCTTTCCAGGATCCCTCTCCTCCACAATTTGTAGCCACTCCGTGAGCCTCAAACTCCAACTCTGGACTCCTCATCCTTGTTAAGACTGCTACTTCTGGACTACATTTTGACCTATTATTGTGTATATCCTTGGAAAGAATATTTTCAGTAGTTAGAAACACAGGTCTTTGATGTCAGAAAGTCCAAAAATCCCAGCTATACCATTTATCAGTTGTGTGACTTGAAGCAAGTTGCTTAATCTCTTTGAATCTAAAACAATTTTTATAAAAGGAGAACAATATATCTTCTTAGGGTTTGTTCATTTCATTCAACAGATACTTGAGCCCTTATTATAAATGAGTGACTCTTCTAGGTACTGCACACATAGCACTGAACAAAACAGACAATAACCTCCATCCTAGTGAAGCTTGTGTTCCAGTGGAAAGAGAGAAACATAGGTAAATTAGGCACTATTAATATGTTGGAAGATGATGATTATTATGGAAAAAATAGCACAGATAAAGGCAGACAGGGAGTGGTAGTGTAGAAGTGAGGAACGTACTTTAATAAGGGGGGGTCAGTGTATGGTTCACCAAGGTGACTTCTGAGCAGACTTTATGAAGGAGAAGACATGAGCTAAGCAGCTATTTGGGGGAAAACTGCTCCTGGCAGAGGTAACAACAAGTACAAAGACCCTGAGGCAGGAGAGGGCCTGGTGTATCTGAGGATCAGGAAGGAGGCCAGCGTGGCTAGAACAGAGTGGATGAGGGAAAAGTAGTAGGAGAGCCAAGGTCACAGAAGTAACTGAGTTAGGGCATTGGGCAGCTTGTGTAGGGCCTTGCAGACCATTACTGGGGCTCTCTGTATGCCATGCACTATACAACATATTGTGATCCAAGTGAACAATGGCCCCTGGAGCAGGGTAGCACAGAGGTTCCGGTCTTTGTAAGGATCTGATCTTTTACTCTGAATGAAATGGGAAGCCTCTGGAGGATTCTGAGTAGAAGAGTGGTATAAGACTTGCATTTTAGTAGGATCGATGACCCTGGCTGCTGCGCTGGGAACAGCAAGGGTGAAAATAAGGAGATCATTTGCAATAAACAAGTGAGAGATGATTGTGGCTAGGAGGATGGTGAACAGTGGTGGTGGGAAGGATCCAGCCTGACCTGAGCACCTGAGAGATGGAGCTGGTATTGCCTGAGTTGGGGAAGGCTGCAGGAGGAATAGGTTTGGAAGGGATGATCCAGAGTTCACTTTTGGATGTGAAGAATGCAGTGTCTGACAGATAGTAAAAGCTCAATAAATGGTAGTTAACCATTATCATCATCTTGAATTAGAGATTCTAAGACTACTAAGAGGTACAAGAGAGCCCTTCTGGAACCCTTTCAGGAAAAGAAAGATTTCTTACGGCCAGTTTTAGAGCATTAAGAGGAGGTTCCATGAACCATCCTGAAAGTGCTTCATGTAAATTCCTTGAAATCATGTGCAATTTTCTCAAGTACATGTAGGCACATGCGCATTCTTCTGAGAAGAGAAGGTCCACAGCTTCTATCAGATTCCCCAAGGAGTTGTAAGCCAAAAAAAGTTTAAGGAACATCACTCTAAAGAGGGCATTATAAATTTGAATGGAAAAGTCGCCATCCAGTTTATTTACAAACCAATGAGTGCTGCCTGCCAGCACAGGGAAACATCTGCAAGGAGTGTCCGACAGCTCGCCGGACACCATAAACTTCATCATCACGGCACACACGCCCGGCATCGCTTCTCCTGCGCCTTGACATTGCTCCTCCCTAACTTCTGCCCTTGCTTGTCATAGCTGTTCTGGAGCTTATTTGTATTTAGAACTGGACTGGTGAGATTCAGAGCTTAAAAAAGTGAAATGGAGCAAGGGGTTTTCATTTTCAACGAGATCTCTGACAACTGAGGATGTGCTGGAACTGCATCTCTGGTGTCTTTACACCTCTGTGTTTCTCAGATCTAGCAACTCTGTTAGGGGAAGGTTGGGACTTGCCCTTGAAACTCAAAACAACTTAGGCAGAGAAACAGCAAATAAAACAAAATTTTAAAAAGACCATAGGGATACTATTAAATATGAGCTGAATTATAAAATTTTTATTCTCTCGAAAGAGAACACTGAGATCAGGAATGGAGGCAGATTATGGGATAGAGTTAGCAGGGGCATAAATACGGTCAGTGACTTCATGTAAATCCAGATCCTTACTGACGTCTGAGAGAAAGATTCTTCTCAGGTTTATAACTCAAAGAACCCCCTCCCCCTCCCTCTGTACCTTTCCAATTGGGCATAAATTACATTTCTTCATATAAAAGACTTATTTAAAAGCTCAGACTGAATAAAGCACCTGAATGGAAACTGTCTACTATTAGAATTATTTAGGGTCCACTCTGCCTGGTGGGCTCTTAGTCCATGCCAACTTGTCCACCCTGAGTAACTTTCCTGCCAAAATTATGGATTCATTAGATTTCTAGAAATTAGATATCTCAAGTCTCTGCCAATTTCTTCCACAACAAATTAAGCCAATGCTGACTGTTTTTATTCTTTTTATGATAGGAAAACTGCCAGAAACAGCCTAAGAATGTTCAGTTTTAATTGATATTCCGGAGATTTTTTGCCTCTGTGGACATACAACAAAAATGGACTAAGTGTTGTTGACTCAATATATACTCCTGCCTACTGCTGTTTGCATAGAAGCAGCATCTTAATAACCCCAGCTGTCAGGATAAGTGGGAAAGGGCTGCTGACAGATAAGAATTAGGTGACGTAAAACAGGGTTTTGGCTGCCCTCCTTTAAAATCTGTATCTTAACACAGCTCACTGTTTTTGACACTAGACAAAGAAATAATAACAACTAGAGATATTGGGCACTTTCTATGTGCCTGTTCTATTTAGATATGATAATGAGTTTGATCCTCATAAACAATGCTTGGAGGTAGGACTATTATAATAATAGCATAATCCCCAGAGAAAATCATTAATCTCTAGAGAATAGTAAAACTCAGAGAGGTTAAACAAATTATCCAAAGTTGCATATCCTGTGAGTGGGAGAAGGAGAATTATGAGCATGGGCACTCTGACTCCAAAGACAGTGATGTTTTTTATGCTGTATTAGAATTGCCCTTTTCCCTCTCCTGACATGGTTTTACCATCACTAGGAGCAGCCTCATGAGGCAGCTGGTCTTGCTAATTACTGCCTCAAGATCAACTGTTCTCTCCTTCAGATATTTAAATGGCTTAGAGCCAATAATTCTATATATTCGGTCATATAATTTTGCTATCTTACACGCTTTTCACAATTTAAGTTTTGGAGTGCTCATCAGAATGCCACAGTACTCAAAAGTAGACATTCCAGGGGGGCTATACTGAGATTTTTTTGTTTAATGGCCACAGTAAACAATGAGTTTCAATCTTTTTTGAGAGTACATCAAGCTAAAATTACCACTGTCATATTTTTGGCACAAAACCGAAGAGAGTCCATTTATATCTTGTAGGAGTGGACTGCAGGCAGTTTTCTCAAAAAAAGTACTTGGCCTTGCCTGTAGGACTATCTACAGCCTTGCAGAAGGCTTCTTAATTTTTCCTAAGAGGTTATCACCTTAATCTACCTGCCTGTTAAAGTAGATGGATCTGAATTTGGCAACACAGAAGAGCCACACTGTAGGTTCTTGCCAGAGATTAGAACCTCAGATTGTGTGCAGTCCAAATCTCATCAAATGTTCGGTTGTGAGAAACATTACACACAAAGGACAAAACACGTAATCTACACATCCTTCCTGATATGCTGTAATGACTTTGGACAAAGAGCAGGAGAAAGCTACAAACTTGGGAAACACTGTTTTGAAAAAATTATACTCTGACCTTGATCCACAGGCTCACATTATAAGGCATAGTGTTATGAAACTTGGCATTATCTTGAGTCAAGGAAGGCTGGGGAAAACTGTCCATTACATCTGAGCCCTATTTAAAAAGGTTTTTATTTTTTTAAAACTTACCTTGATACAATTTCAAACATACAAAAAATATTTGCAAGAAAAGTACAAGGAATCCCCATATGCTCACTATGCAAATTTACCAATTGTTTACACTTTGCTTCATTTGCTTTAGTATTCTCTGTTTTTATATAGGTGCATATTTTTCCTGAGCCAGTTGAGAATAAATTGAAGACATTATGCTCCTACCTCTAAATCCCTCAATGTGCATCTCCTAAGAAAAAGAACATCCTTTCATTCGACCACAGTACAATTATCAAGATCAGAAACTTTATGATAAAAATACTATTATCTAATCTATACCTTCTATTCAAATTTTGTCATTTTCCCCAATAATGTTCTTTGCAGGTACATTTTTCCAGTCCAGAATATAGTTTATGATCACACAATGCATTGGATATCACAGCTTTTCAGTCTGGACCCTCAGTCTTTCTTCCTTGAGCTTGACATCTTTGAAGAGGACAGGTCAGCTACTTTGTGGACCAACCCTCGATCTGGGTTTTATCTGATGTTTTCTCATGATTAGATGCAGGTTATGCATTCTTGGAAGGAATATCAACGAAATGATGTTACCTGTCTTAGAAAATATCAGGAAGCATGTGTTCTCCCACCATTGGTGTTAATTTTTATCACATCATTAATCGGAGTGACTAAGGTAGTATTTGCCAGGTTTCTCCACTGTAAAGTTACTGTTTCCCTTTGTCACTAACTGGTAAATTATAAGGAGATGAATTGAGACTATGTAAAAATATCCTATTCCTCATCAAACTATCACCCACCCATTTTAGAATCCAGTGATGATTTCTAACTCCACCATTCCTTCTCTAGGTTGGTTTGCATTCTCCCATAAGGAAGAGCTTTCCCTTCACCCCATTTATTGCACTTTCTTACCTTCTGGCACAACAAGATGTTCCAGTCTCATGTACTTTTCTAGGCCTCATTTTAACACAGCCACCACTTATGGATCACTATCTGCCATGAGTGGTACTAAGCACTTTACATCCATCATCCCATTTAAGGCAAACAACTCCAAGTAGGTGGGAGAGCAGAGAGTCAGAGAGATTAAGCAACTGTCTGCTAGGAAATACTGAAATGCAGAGTTGAACTCAAGTTAGTACTTAAGTACAGAATAGGGGAAGAAAAACGCCATGTTCACAGAGGAGTGAGTGGATTATTCAGATTGCCTGGAGCACACTAGTGCGAGATTGGGTGGGAAAAACAGGCTGAGGCTGGGGTCTGATTGTTTTGAAAGTCTGATGATGGAGTTTAGACTACATCCCCTTCAAGTAAATGGGAGTCAGTGGGAGACTAAGCAGTGAAGTGATCCAATCATGGCTATGTGTTAAGAAAACTAATTAAATAATAATCTAAAGGATGGATTGGAAAGGACTGAGAGAGGTCAAAAACTGGACATTACAATCATCTAACTGTCTGCTATTAAAAATAATGCTGCTTGGGGCTGGCCCGGGGGCATAGCGGTTAAGGTCATGTGCTCTGCTTCGGCAACCCAGGGATTGCAGGTGTGGATCCTGGGCATAGACCAACACACCGCTTGTCAAGCCAGGCAGGTGTCCCACATATAAAGTAGAGGAAGATGGACACGGATGTTAGCCCAGGGCCAATCTTCCTCAGCAAAAAGAGGAAGATTGGGAACAGATGTTAGCTCAGGGCTAATCTTCCTCACACACACACAAAATAATAATGCTGCTGCTTAGGGACTGGCCCAGTGGTACAGTGGTTAGGCTCACATGCTCTGCTTGGGCAGCCCGGGGTTCGTGGGTTTGGATCTTGGGCAGAGACCCACACACCACTCATCAAGCCATGCTGTAGCAGCATCCCACATATAAAATAAAGGAAGACTGGTACAGATGTTAGTTCAGGGCCAATCTGCCTCAAGCAAAAAGAGGAAGACTGGCAACAGATGTTAACTCAGGGCCAATCTTCCTCACCAAAAACAAACAAAAATAATAATGCTACTTCTCCTGATCACCAAAGAAGTCAATATATGTGGGCTGAACTGTGTGGAGAAATGAAGTCACATGGTTCCTCCACATACCAGCTGTGGCACTAGGCACCTCTCTTGAATCCCTGAGCCTAGGATACCTCATCTGTAAAACAAAGATGATAATCTATACCTTAAAGGGTTGCTTGCAAAGACTGAATGAGATAATGTATGGAAAATGCCAAGAGTAGTGCCCGACATCAAGCATTACAAAAACTAAATATTACAATAAAAAATATTTGCCACCTTCATCTCAAACCCCTTTGTGATTTTGGACACAAGAATCTGGCCCACAGCCAATCTTACTTTATATTGACACTCTCATTTTAATAATAATTAGAATAATAAAAACAACAAAATAATGCCACAAGGAACACCCTTGTACATACGTTTTGTCCACTTAGGTATAGACTAGTAGGACAGACTCCTAAAATTGGATTGCTGAGTCACAACATACTTACATATTAAATTTTGTTAATTGCTACCAAGTTTTTATAAGTGCTTTCCTCAAAAAAGCTATAGTCATTTATATCTCCTACCAACAGAGAATGAATGCCTTAAAAAAAAGTTCTCACCAACTCTTGTTGTTATCATCATCTTTAATTTTTACTAATCTGATAGATATTTCCAAGATACAGAAATTTTTAAGGTGCAGAAAAAAGAAGAGGGGAAGCAAATCTGAGGGTTTGTAGCAGCTGGACTTGATATATTTTCAGTGGAAGTGGGGTAAATGGTCACCTCAGACAGGCAGGAAGATGGTGATAGGGCTGTGGGGTTGAGAAGTAGTAAGAGGCTGGGGAAACTCATATGAGTTCACAAGAGAGGAGTAATATGTTTGCTAATCTCTGTGAAGGTCTGTTGAGACTATTATAAGCATGAATTTCATGCCAGACCCAGCTGACACATTTTGGAGATGTTTGAGGAAAGCTTAGAAAGCTAGTTTTAGGGAAAAAGTTGAGAGTAATCAAAGTGACTCCCATGTCAGGCAAGGGGGAAGGTTAACAGGGCAAGTGTTCTAGTGCCAGACCAGGCAGATTCCAAGCTAGTAAGGATGCACATGAAACCCAAAGGAAGTGGATGGAGAGGAACAGGAAAGACTCAAGGGAAGGCAGCGCTCAAAGAGGATTAAAGAACAGGTTCAGGGTATGTGAGAAAGGTAAAAAATGGAAGATTACGGTCAAAAAGAGAAATCTCACTTTGAGGTCTTAGAGGTGGCGCTGGTTTCAGTGATGAGGCCCAAGGTGCGGCTGTGCTTATGAATGGCTAAAGACAAGTAAAGGTCACAAGGTCACAAGTCAAGGGGGGCCAGCATGGTGTGTTTCTGATTATCAATACGGCTACTAAAACTGTGGAAGGGGATGGAAGGAAACTGGAGGAAAGGGAAACCACACCTGATGGGTAAGTCATGGGAAACAGCAAGCACGTGTCCTAGGAGTCAGTTAACTACAGGATCAAGGGTAAGGGGTTAGAAAAGCTCCTTCAAAAACGAAGCTCTGCTGAGAAACGATTTTTTTTAAAGGACGTTTATCATCACTTTGTTGAGTGCAAGTAGCAGAGTGGGAAGATAGATGCTCTTCTGTGAAAGGGGCTGCTGGAGAAGTGACATTCTCCCAGGGCAGGAGGTTTCACTTAAGATGAAAGGATAAGGAAAGCACACTTGACTAAAATTTAGGAGCTTGCGCACACGGGGTTCTCCATAGAGCACAACGGAAGGGGTTAGGAGAGGAAGATAAGAGAGAGAATGGGGTTTAAGTAGTGGGAGAATAATTTTAAAATTCCTAAAGATATTAAAAAAAACCCTCCAAAGTTTCTAAAATAATAGATACATAGAAAGTTAAGCTTCACAGACAGTATGGTCCATAAACAGATTCATTCCTCTCTAATGACATATTTTACTTTTTATTCCAGAAACTAATTTAAATGTACCCTGCCAGAAAATGAAGTTGAAATCTGGTACCAACTAGGCAGATCAAAGTCCCAGGGCAGTTTTCTCTCTGCCAGGCACAGGTTCTAGCACTAGCAAATATAAAGCATTCACTGTTATTGGTTGCATGAAATGAATAAACATGTAAAACCTGCTTACTGACTGTTACAGCCACGTAGGAGTATTAGGGTAGATTCCTCCTCTCAAGTTTTAGTAAAAGTAGAAAGAAACAGTTAAATATTGTAATCACTAAAAATTGCAATTGAAATGGGCCAATGGGCAGCAGAAAAGAAGGGGAAAATGAAAAAAGGAATCAATAATAACCTAATAAGAACATTTTTCTTGATGGACACGTCTCAGATTTTGATCTCTTCTCCTCCTAACAAGGTTCAGAGTGAGTCTTAAGACTTACTCTGTTCAAAACTGAAGAACAGAAGGGGACCATCTATGGTACATCTTCATGACAAAAATTATAAACAAACAAGTGAATAAATCTGATATGTTCTCAGAAGCTGTGAGGCACATTTCATCAATGTGACTCTTCTAAAAAAATATTTATAAATTTATAATTATATTGAGATTTATTTACAGTCCATACAAGGGACTACCTCATAAGATGCTTGGATAGACTACTGGTTCCTTGATTAAGCTAAAAGGAACTTCTTATATTAAAATGATTATATCTCAATTCTTTTGTTTTTCTAAATGATCTTCTTTACATGTAGAATGGCTCATATTCTACATCTGTAAAATATGAATATAAATAATTCCAACTCCCACGTTAAGATTGTCATGAGGATTAAATGAGCTATTGAGAGTTAAACCTGGGCCAGACATATAGTCAGCACTTATTAAATGGTGACTATTAACTACTGCTATTATTTACAGACATCAATTACAATTTATAGAACTGAAAAATAATGCCAAGTTTAACTGTAATGATTTAAAAATAAAATTCAAGTTTATGGTGTTCTGACTTATCTATTCTCTCAATGTAAGCATAATTTCAAGGCTTATAAATGTTGAACACATATTTCTATAAATTACTACAAGGGTCTAATTAGTTTTAGTCAGTATTAAGCTAAAGAGAAATTTTCTTACGTAATTGATATTTTAGCACAATCCCCAAGTTTAAAATTGCGCAAATATCTGGTTTTTATTCAAGTGCAATTAACTTGCTTTTAAAGATTTTTACGTGACAGTAGTTGGAGTGCCAGATGAAGCACTCCGTTGCTGTGCCTCTAAGAAGAATAAAAATAACACAGAAATCACACAAGCCATGTGAAAATTCAAAAACACAAAATCTTTTCCATTTTAAAATACACTACCATTCTCCCTAAATCCCGCATGTCCCATCTTCTCTTTCTTCCTCCTTTCATGGCAAAACTTCTTTAAGGAGTGGTCTACATGTCTGATCTGACTCTCCTTACTTAGCCTCTCTTCACTTCCTATTGCTGCTGTAACAAATTACTACAGACTTGGTGGCTTAAAACAACACAAATTTATTATTTTATGTTGTAGATTAGAAGTCTGACATAGATGTCATTGGGCTAAAATCAAGATGTCAGCAGGCCTACATTTCTTCTGGAAGCTCTAGGGGAAAGTCTGTTTCCTTGCCTTTTCCAGCTTCAAGAGGCTGCCTGCATTCCTTGGCTCTGGCCCCTTCCTCCATCTTCAAAGCCAACAATGACAGGTAAGTCGCTTCTTATACTGCATCACTCTAACCTCTCCTGTAGTCACATCTCCATCTGACTCTCTTCTTCTGCCATCCTCTTCCACTTTTAAAGACCCCTGTGATTACATAGGATCCACCCATACAATCCAGGATAATCTCATATCTTAAGGACATCTGATTAACAATTTTAATTCCATCTGCAACCTTAATTCTCATTTATTGTGTAACCCAGGATATTCACAGATTCTGAGGATTAGGATGTGAGCACCTTTGGGTGGCCATTATTCTGCCTCCCACAGCCTCTATTCACTCCTTAATACACTACAGTACAACGTCCATGTCCATAATACCACCACAGCCCAAGGTTAAAAACAATCTCATGTTGGGCTGGCCCGGTGGCATAGCGGTTAAATTCGCGCACTCTGCTTTGGCGGCCTGGGGTTCGCAGGTTCAGATCCCAGGCACGGACAGACGCACCCCTTGTCAAACCATGCTGTGGCGGTGTCCCATATAAAGTAGAGGAGGATGGGCATGGATGTTAGCCCAGGGCCAGTCTTCCTCAGCAAAAAAGAGGAGGATTGGCAATGGATGTTAGCTCAGGGCTGGTCTTTCTCACAAAAGAAACCCAATCTTGTGTTACTAGAATCAATGAATACTTTTCAGCCCTCATATTATTTGACTTTTCAGCTGCCCTTTGCAAACCAAGAGAAAGAATATCTCAAGAAGAACAAAGTGAGACTGGCCCAAGAACAAATCCTGTGGGTCCAGCCCAAATTGAGTTCTCCAAACACAGCTGTGTTAAAGCCACTTAATTTGGGGGTGATTTGTTACACAGAAAAGGCTAACAGATACATTAGTGACTTGTAGATCATGCTTGTAACCAAGTGACTTGCTCAGGATCACACAGTTAGTAAGTGAAGAAGCTGGAATCTAAATCCAAGTCCACTGGACTCCAGAATCTAACGGCCCTGAATGATCTGACCTTACTACCCCCTGCCGCAGGACTCCACCCTGTATTCCCCTTTACCTTTCTGTAGTCCCCCAACGCTCCACATAGCTTCCTGTCTTCAGCCTACCACAGATGCTGGGTGGAGCCCTGTGCCTAGATTGTTCTTCCCCATCCCTCTTGTAGCTCCTCTAACTTCTATTCTTCCTCTTAAATTACACTTTAAATGTCACTTCTCCAGGAACATCTTTCCTGATAACCCAGAATACATTTAGGTCTTTTTATTATATGCTCTCATTAGTACCCTCTGCACTTCCTTCCAACTACTTATGTCAAGGTAATTACTAACTGTGTACTAATTTGTTTACTGTCTGTCCCCCTTTTAGATTATAAGGCCCTGAGGACAAGAATCCTGCCTAGGTTGTTTGCCACTATATCCAAGCACCTGGCACAGAGTAAATATCTGTAACATGAAGGAAGAATTTTAGAACTGACAATACCTTGATGCAGTTCACCTACTGCATCAAAAGGGTCAACAACCCCAAGAGTCCTCCAGGAAACCTACACAGTAACTTCAAGAATCTGAAGCCACAGATAATCTCTCTGATGAACCACAATTTCTTCTTCCACTTTTGAGTTCTACAAGGGCTCCCGCGCTTCTAAACTGGCTCAGTACTAGGCCCATGGACTGTGGAGAAAAGACTTCAGTTTGGGTGAAGTTTACGTCTAGAAAAGTAACAAGTTAGAATGCTCAAGACTTCTCTACCAATGTGCGGTAATTCTAGTACTGTGACACTGTAAAATGTCCTTTTAGAAAATAATCTAAAATTGCAAGCTTACACTGCTAGATGCTTTATTATTCTCTTTAAAAAAAAAAAAGGATCTTTTTCTGTTTTACTACAATGATGTACCCGTAATTTAGGTCAAACTTTTTTTCATATTAGAGACGCAATTTGCGTCTCATTTCAATGGCACTTAATTTACATAGATATTTAACAATAGCAAGTAAATTCTGTTTTGTTGTAAGGTTACTCCACCCTCAATCGTATTTTCTTCTTGGATTTAGGATAGAGTGCTGAGCGTGCGCGCGTGTGTGTCATCTCTGTGTGTATGTAGGAAGGTGGGTGGAGACTGGAGGCAGGGGAAGCAGCCTTTAAACTAGTAAATTTGTTTTTTAAAACAGTGAGTAAATCTTAAGAACTTGAACTGAAGATCTCCATAAAATTTCCAGGATTCTAGCAACTCCCTAAGACAAAATTATTCATATAGTTCTGACAATATCTTATGGGGCTATCATTAACAACACTGTATTGTATATTTGAAAGTTGCTAAGAGAGTAGATCTTAAAAGTTCTTATCACAAGAAAAACAAATTTGTAACTATGTGAGGTGATGGATGTTAACTAAACTCACTGTGGTAGTCATTTCACAATATATACATATATCAAATCATTATGTTGTATACCTCAAATATAATGTTATATGTCAATTATATCTCAATAAGACTAGAAAAAAATATATCTTGTGGGATTAACATTAGGGTGAACAGCATCTGTTCTCAATCAAAATTATTACTTTCTAAATACATATTATTTAATTACTTACATTTCAAAACAAAAAAGTAGGTGTTCAAAGTCACTTGTAGGTATTTGCAACAACTTTTTCTATTCGCGCTATGAACATCGCTATTGAGCAGCCATGCTATTAGAGCGCTAGGAACATGGAACCAATCCACCTTGTTGAGAAGGAGCACACACTGTCAGTTGGTAGATGACAGTTTGAGCTGCTCAAGACCTCTGCACATGTGACTGGACTTAACGCTGAACCCAGAAACCTCTCCCGTTTGTGGTTTATATGCTTCTAAATCCTACATCTCCTGCTTTCAAGGAAAGACTCTCTGTTCTGCTTTCACTCTCCAAACACCTACTTATTTCTAGTAAAACTCTGACCTCTAGTCATCTAACCTTTTTATCTCAAATTCTCTCATTTAGAATTTCTCCCTCTCATATTTCTTCTTATGGTGGCACCTTCCAAAGAGCTAACTGCTCTTAGTCCCATATTTCTCCCATGATTCAGACCACCCTACCCTCTGCCCCATGCACTGTTACTTGGTTTTCTTTTATTCTTTTTTCCTACAAATTTTTCTCTTCCATCAGATATGCCTCACATACACTATCTCCCACACAGTCTGCTTCTCATTTCCACCTACTCTTCCTCCTCCAGACCACCTAAATCTCTCGATTGCTCCTTTTTTCTTGTCTTGTATCTAAAGTACAGTCTTAACATGATGTACTACATACACCTGAAAGTAATTTCTTTTTAATGTCATGCCAGAGTCATCTCACTTTTTTTCCCTTTGGTTTTAGCTCAACATCCTAATAGCATCTCGTGTGAATGCACTCCAGCTTATCAAAATCATTATAAAGTTCTAAGACATATCTTATCAGTGTTGTTAATCAGTCATATTTACTTCAAAGCAAGGAAGCTCCTTCAGTTACTGTTTTGCTATATATTACAGACTGCAATGGATCATGACCATTCTAACTTTACCATCTCAGCAAATATCCTTACCTTTGCAATGTCTGAGGTGAAATTAATATCCAAAAGTGAAACTTTAATGTTTTAAATACCTTTTAACTCACATTGAAAGGATGACTCATGATGACAGAATTGTCTACAAGGCTGGGGTGGCATTCATTACTGAGAATGCTCCTTGGCATCACCTTTATAAATACCTTTGTGATTTGCTTCTTTAGTGTCTTATGAATTCTACTGATTAACCTGACAGTTTGTACAGTCATTGATCAGCTGGTGTTTTGACAAAATTACCACTAACAGAGATCAGAGAATGCCAAAAGAAAAATTGTTTTTTACAGATTATTTTCCACATAGAATTCCCTCCCACTGTTAGTTGAAATGAATACAAGTTTTGAGAGAGAGAGAGAGAATAGATGAAAACATTTTTATATTTCTTGTTGTAACCATGCAGAGGTACAGAAAAAGTTATAAAAGGAGGTATGGTCTCCATGTTATAAGATTTGGAAAGGCTAAAAAAGATATAAAGGAGAAAACCCAACAAACCCACATGATGCCATTATATATAAATTAAAACAGAACCTAAAACGGTATTAATGATGTAGAATTAAAAAAAAACAGAAATGTGACTTATAACAGATGGGTTGACAGGAGTGATCAACAAATTATAGCCTAGAGGCCAAATCTAGTCCACGACTGCTGGCTCCTGACTGAGAGGATAGCAAAAACAATATAAATGAATGGAAGGTAATTACAACTAAATAAAGCATATCGTAGGCAACAATCATACATACTCGGGTTCTGATAGAAATGCTATATTCCCTATCTGGCAAATGCCAAGGGTAAGCATCTGTCAAGACAATACTAACACTAGAATCACCTTATCATTTGGAGAAGCCTGTGCCAATCAGGCAAATTTTATCCCAAAGGAACAAGCCTGGTCAAGAAATCTCCAGTGAGCATGAATTCTAGTAGGAACGCGATGCCAACCTAAGACCTGAATCTCCACATCTGCTCCCAAATCATCTTCAAGAACGGCAAGAATAATTAGAAACCTCCATGACCGACTCCTTCAGCAAAACTCAGAGACAAAGAAAACTCATGCACACCAAACAGCATGCTGTGGGCAGGCGGAAAAGAACAGAGCAGGACATAAGCACTGCAGGAAGGTAACAAAATGCAGTAAGACAGCAGGATACAAAATTAATGTACAAAAATTAATAGCTCTCAGTTATTAGATATGGTAGAAGAGAAGACCCCATTTACAACAGCAACAGATGACAGAATATCTAAGATTAACTTAAGAAATGTGGGTAGAAGGAAAATGATAAAACACTCTTAAAAGTCTCAGGAGTAGATTTCAACATATAAGAAGACATACCAAGTTCTTGAATAGGAACAACGAATATCATAAAAATGTCAATTCTCTCTAAATTAATTATTTTAATTTAAAACAATCCCACTAAAAACACCCTAACAAATCCCCCCATACACACACACCCACAGAACTAGACAATTTGATTCTAAAGTTCATTGTGAAAAATAAACAAACATGATGGGCTCCCAAAGAGCTCTGAAAAATAACAGCAATGAAAGATAAAGGTGGACTTGCCTTGCCAGGTATTAAAACACACTGTAAAACTTTGATAAGCTAAAACAGTATGGCAATGGCATATGATTCAACAAACCAAACAGAACAGAGAATCAAGAAACAGACCCCAATATATATGAGAATTTAAAATACGAAAAAGGTAGCACCTTAAGTCAGTGCAAACTTGGACTTTTTACTAAATGGTGTTGGAAAAACCAAGTAGCCATCCAAAAGTAGCAAGTTGGATACTTATTTCATGTTATATCTAAAGAAAAACTCCACACGGATCAAAGTTCTCCATGCAAATAATAAAACTATACAAGTATTGCAAAAAAATCTCAGTGAATTCCTTTATAACCTCAGAGCTGAGGAGATCTTTCTAACTATGAATTAAAATCCATAAGCCATAAAAATAGTTCTTAAATAAATTCCACTACACATAAATTTAAAAATTTTATGTGGTAAAAACATCATAAAGTCAAAAGACAAATGGAAAACAGGGAAATATTTACAATGCATATCACAAATGGTTCATCTCTCTAAGAGCGCCTTGAAAATTAAGAAGAAAAAAATGGGCAAAAGGTACAAAGAGATAATTCTCAGAAAAAAACCAAATGACCTTTTAAACATATGAAAAGAAGTTCAGCCTCACTAAGAAAAAAAATGCAAATTAACTCTACACTGAGACACCACTGCTCATCTATGAGATAGGCAAATATCCAGAGGTTTGACAATACGCTCTGTGGAGAAAGAGGCACTCTAATACAATGCTGGTGGGAGTGTAAAATGGTGCAGCTCCTATGGAAAGATATATGCAAAATTACAGATGGCAAAAATATAGATTTAGCAATCTCCCTTCCAGGAATCAAGCCTATACAGTTTTTTCTTACGCAAGTGGGAAATGACATATCAGTGCAAGTTATACCCTGAAGCATCAAAATAGAAGACTGGAAACAACCCAAGGATCCAGTCATAGAGAACTGGTTGAGAACACTATGGAATGAAATGGAATACTATGCAGGAATAAAAAAGGATAGGGAAAATCTTTATGAACTGATATAGAGTGATGTCTAGGATACACTGTTAAGTGAAAAATAAAAGGTCAGAACAGTATATACAGTAGGCTACCTTTGGTTACAACTGATGGTAGTTATCAGGGACCCTGAAATATACCACCATTTGAGTTAGCTCTTTAACTTCTTACTTTAAATCCTGACAGGTAAAGGGAATGAACCTTGCCTTTCCATTAGAAACTGTATTTCAGGATAACCAAAGAATTACACTGGTTGAGAGAAGAATATCAACTAATAAATATAGGAGAAATGATAGATTTAGAAAATCACCATTTTGCAACTCATGAAATAGTTGATTTAAGGAAGAAATTATCAAGTGTTAAATGTTAAAACCATTAAGTGTCAAAACATCACACACATTATTTTCACGCCTAAGGAAAAAAACAACTTTATTATAAAGAGATCAGACTGTCATCTCTGCAATCTAGTCTTAGTATCACTAACAAGATAACAGGTTTCCCGGGTTGTGACATAGTAAGAAACATGCAACATCACCTACGGTATATTCCAGCAACAACATTTAATGACAATCTATCAAGACTTTAGATCTAACTTTCCAACTACTGGAATTCGGCAGAGAGGAATAAACTAAAAGATACTATGAGGTATTTTTTTCAGACAAATAAGCCAAGGATACAAAAAAGAGAATGTTCCAAATTAAGAGACTTCAAGGACATAACAAGCAAGTGAGTGTTCCTGGACTGGATCCTGGTTTGGACAAATCAGCTGTAAAGGATATTATGTGACAATCAGTGAAATCTGAATATGCATTTGTGTGGTAGATGGCCACGTGTTCTTTGCAGTCCTGTCATCAAGAAGTGAAGTCTATTTCCCTACTCATTGTATCTGAGCTGGCCTTGTGTTGGAAGTGAGGCTGTGTGAGCTCCTGAGCCTGGCCTCAGGAGGCTTTGCAGCCTCTACCTGTGCTCTCTTGGTGGTTTCATGAGCTGCCCTGAGACTGCAATGTTATGAAGCTGATCTACTTCATGGGATGCTGAGAGGCCATGTGGAGGAGAAATAACGTGCCCAGGCAGCACCAATCACCAGACATGAGAGTGAAACCATCTTGACCCTTCAAGCCCAGCCAACTCTCCAGCTGACCACCACAGGAGCAAGCCCAGGCTAAACCAGCAGAGATCTGCCCAGCCAACGTTCAGAATCATGAGAAAACAAATCATTGTTTAAACAGCTAAGTTTTAGAGTGGTTTGTTATGCAGCAATAAAGAACTTGTACCATTGGGTATTAAATGAAACTAAAATTTATCAACCAGGAAACACAGACATCAACTGAAAAAAAAGCTGGTTACATATTATAGGTACAGGACAACTTCATTGTGATAAAACATACATACATGCAGACACAGACAAAAAGATTTAGAAGGATATATATGAAGTAATAACAGAGGGATATATGATGAGGTAAACTCTGGGTAGTCGAAATATGTTTTTCTTTTCTTATTTTTGCATTCTTATATCTTCTATATGCATACATGTGCTTTTGTAGTAATAAAATCGTTTTTAAAACATATCATGTTTTTAAAAAGGTCTATAGTGTTTACTTATTCATCAGACAAAAAGGTCAGTTGGGTCCCTGAAAAGCTCAACATGTAGAATCTTGCTATTAACCTCTAACAGTACACAAAAACTGGATAAAGTCAGTTAACCAATAAACCTTTAGGAACAGTTAGGGCTGAATTAACTCCCCTCAAAACTCATATATTGAAGCCCTAGCCTCTAGTACCTCAGAATGTGACTGTATTTGGAGACAGGGTCTTTAAAGAGGTGATTAAGGTATTAAAAGGAGGCCCTTAGGGTGGGTCCTAACCTGTTCTGACTGGTGTCCTTATAAGAGGAAATCTGAACACAAAAAGCAACACCAGGGGTGTGAATGCCCACAGGGATGACAGTGGGAAAAGGCAGCAGGAGGGTGGCCATCTGCAAGCCAAGGAGAGAGGCCTGGAACAGATCCTTTCCTGATGGCCCTCAGAGGAAACCAACCCTGCCAGCACCTTGATCTTGGACTTTCAGCCACCAGAAACCGTGAGAAAATAAGTTTCTGTTGTTTAAGCCACCCAGTCTGTGGTATTTTGTTATGGCAGCCCTAGCAGACTAAGACAGGAACTAAGTGTACAGCACTGTATTTGGAAAACTAAACTAGTGTGCATTTTAAGCACTGCAAACAAATAACTGAACCATAAAAAGAGTTTACAGTAAGCCCTGTTCTAGACTGCTGAAAAATTTTTCTCTTTAAAGTCAAATAACAACTATAAACATGCACAAAGAGAAATTACATTAAATAAACGCATGTGGAAAGGAGGTAGAGGGCGTGCTTTCTAAATGCACTGCCTCACTCATGATGAACAAATATGTTGTCTAGTCTACACTCTACTCTTCAGCTGGCGAAAGAAATGGGTTTTCTTGTTTTGTATTTGTTTCTTTATGGGCCACTGACAAAGAGCAAAAACAAAAGAGAACCAACAACTAAAGAGCAACATTATCTAAAGTACTATTGCTTTTCAATCAAATACAAAATATTTCTTTCACTCATCTACTTTTAAATTAAAAACATTATTTACAAATAAACAATAAAAAACTTATAATAAACAATTAAAAAAAAAGAGTGAGTACAGTTATGGAAAAGAACAGGAGACAGGAGAGAAAGAAAGCTGTGGTGTGGTGGTGCTGAGCCTGGGAGTTTGGGTTCTTACTGCTTCTGGCTCATACTAGCTGTACCATCTTAGGCAGGTGACTTAACTTTTATGAGCCAGTTTATCGTAAATGGAGAAGCTTGAACAAGACAATCACTTCTCAACCAGTCTTGTGGACCCCCCAAGGCTTCCTTGGCAATTCCAGTAGGGTGAGGAATAGAAATGAACTGGTCCCCTTAAGCTCAGATTCAAGCAGAGCTACTCATTTCTATTTGTTTTCCATTTGAATGTTTGTGTTTTCACTTGAGGGAAGGGTTCTGCTGCTAAAAATGTTTGAAATCATTGTATTAAAATGCTCTGTCCCCTACAAGCTATGGGGTAAAAATACTGAAGGAATAAACATTTAAAAATCAGTAAATAACACAGCCAAGCAGATACACACAGGAGGCAGGATGAAGGGCCAAATGATATTGACTTGACAAAAAAATAGGCAGATGATAACATTAGTGAGGACTGTGACAGGACAGGAGAGATTGTGGCCTATATGAATAAAAGATTTAGGATTGTAGTTGATGGCAAGCTTTGCAAAATTAGCCTGAAGTATAACATCATGACTCAAAAAGTGAATCAATTTTAGGCATAATTAATAAAAGTATAATTTCCAAAATGAGAGCATTCAATAAAATTGCCAAATATATTCTAAAAAAACATGTTCGTACTACCTATAATCAAATCTCATCGTTTGGTAGACTTTGAAATGAGTCACTTGAGTTCCAGTCTTCATTCTCAAGCTTATGCAATATGTGTAACTTCAGAAATGCAGCTTCCAGACGTCTGACATAGCTACTGAAGGGACTTTGGCAGCGTTGTTGTGAGAGTTAGTGTTACTACGGATAATACCTAGCATAGTGCTGGCATACTGTAGGCACTCAAGAAATAGCTACTGTTTACAGAGCACTATGTGAAATTCTATCTCATCTAATCCTCAGAAAAGTTCGATAACAGGATTATAATACATAAATGCAAATTATCACAAGAATGGGACTAAAATTGTAACAGGTGATGGCAGAGAGCAATACTAGAAGTATTGCCATTTACTCCTAGTAAGAACAGAAAATGGTGCAACTTTTCTGCAAAGCAGTCTGGCAATATGCGTAGAGGACATTTCCAAAGTTCAAATGCAATGGTCCAACTCGACTTGGGAAAGGAAAGGATTCAGAAAGCGCCTGTGGGTAGAAATGCGAGTGATCCAAGTGTTGACTGATTAGTGGGTCTCTCCATTAATATGCAGGTATATCACCAGAAAAGCATCTCTAAGAATAGAAGTCTTTTCTTTCTGTCTTATTTTTCCCAATTACTGATTTCCATAAATATCCCCTTGTCAGCCCCAAATTATGTTCCTGAGAACTCCTAAAGCAGAAATTGTGGCCCACTTCACCATTCAGCTCCTCCTATTTGAATGGAAGCACACTGCCCAGGGAAGCAGATGCTCCTCCTGACTCAAGTGTTTCTTAAGATTAATACAGGAATGTGGGATAGACGTATATAAATTCCTTCCGGATGAGAGGTCCCAAATTCAGAGAATTCATGATGTTCAAGGAAATGTCACCACAAAGATAAGAATGAAAGTCAAAATATTTCATTTCTTCTAAGTCCGAAGTATGTAGCCCTTTGACTGCATTACAACTCAAGACTCGAGGAAAAATGTTTTTGCAGAAAGTCTGATGACAATGAACACTTACCTAAAATGAGATGAAGTTTGGTTTCTGTCTGGAAAGCATAGTGCAATGTCACCAAAAATGGTGACTGCCTAATGTGCTCCAGGACTTGTCGCTCCGTCCTTGTATGCTCTGTGGTTTTGGCCTTTTGAACTATTGTTGCCTTTTTCAAAACTTTCATGGCATACAGCTTTCCAGCATCATGACCACTTATTTTACGAACTAGAAATACTTTTCCATAAGCTGAAAATGAAAAGAAAAAATTAAAAATTGAAATGCGACACAGGCAGAATGGTAATTTATTGGAAGTTGAAAGTCACAATGCACAAAAACACACTCTTTGAATGAAAAAGTATCCTTAGTACTGTTTCAAACAGTTCTTTGATAATTTCTTCAATTTTATGCCAAATATATTTCTAGGTCTAACCCTCAGTATTTACATATCTAACCACTGCTGACAACGTTATGCTTTCACTCTTTTACTATAATTCTCGCCTTAATATTTTCAGCTGTACGAAACTAGCTGTTATTATGGTCAATTAACCACACTCCAATTCTGGAAGAACTAGGATATTTTAGACATCAGATAAAACCTCTAGGTTTTGCTATTGATGTGAACAAATGAAAACAGTTCTTAATAAGAATCCCATACACATATATAAATCAAGTACCTCAAGTAGCCATCTCTACTTATAAAAAAAGTCTAAAGCAACATAAGCTGACATAATATAAACAAAAGAAACCTCCAGATTTAAAAAACATTAAAAGATTGCAAGCTATACTGATAGAAGCCCCTTTACATCTCTGGGCAGTAACTCACAGTTTAGTAGGTCAACCTCGCCACATTTCCCTAAGTACAGACTCAGCTGGGCAAATCTTGTGTGGGGGGCCACTCCCCTACATGGAGCACTGGGGCCATATGGGCACTATGCCTCTCGGGCAGAGCAGGTATCTGCATTTACTTCCTTAGAGAGGGAGGAGAGGGCAGGAAGAGGTGGGAGGAAGAGGTAGGAGGAAGGACAGGGAAAAACACTGGGAGAGGGAAGAAAGAGGTAGGTCCCCAGTTCATCCCTACAAGGTATAAATTCTCTTCCTTTTTAAAAATGCAAACACCTCCTGGGATGGTTAAGCCCAGCCCCACTTTCAAAGTTAATCACTTTAATCAGACCATTCTGGAGTTAGTCTGAGTTCTGACCCAGACCAGTGCTTCCATACACTCTGCCCACACCTCTATAGTATGTAGCACAGAATTCTGTTCTAATCCACCCACTAGAATAAGAGAGCTTTATGGGAAGGGCTCTTGTACCCGGTATGTTATTCAGTTCAGTACTTCGGGAAGTAAATTAGTACTGACACACGATACACAATAGATCAGTGAATGACTGTAATACTCCTGAGGAGGAGAAGAATCAGCACTTATTAAGGACTTGTCTATGCCAGGCTCTGTGCTAAACATATTCCACATACTGATTCACTTAATCCTTAGAACAGCCAATAAAGTTGGTACTTTTAGTAATTCCACTTTATAGTTGAGGAAATATGTTCAGAATGCTTAAGGAAGTGGCCAAAAGACTTGGTTAAGAAGTGGCAGAACTGATTCAAATGCAAGCAGTGTGACTCCAGGGACCACACTCTTAATCAAAAATGAATTTTAAAAAAATGATTCTTCACGAATACTAGAAATTAGATCTTCTGGATTTTAATAAAATCAGCACCATAAACATACTGAACACCTTCTGAAATATATAAGAAGTTCACAAAAGGTTTAGGTCTTATCTCATTGTAAATAAAATAATTATAGATTGAGATTTTAGTAAGGCAGAAGTGAACCAAAAAAGAAAATGACGACTTTTAGAACCTAACAAATTAACCTAAAGTATAAAAATGAAAAAGTTCATCTACTCAGAAGCATTGAAATGAAGCTGGAAAATATTCTAATGAAGTGTAGTATATCTTCCACAGAGCAAGCCACTATATAAACTCAGGAGAAAGTCAAGTCCTCTATAAGTATGGGGCTTTTGTATTCCCTACGTACACATGGCACCTACCCCAAATTCCTGTCCTCCGAGATTCCTATCTCCAGAGGGCTACGGTCCTTAGAAATTATGTTAGCTTATCCTCTCCAACGAAGAACATCTTTCTACGATATCACTGGAAGATGGCTGCTCAGTTTCTTCTAGCACTCGTGTTTGTCTCAGCATAGGTGTTGGCTGTGTGGCAGACAGACCCAGGGTGTGAGCACTTAACCTCTGAGTACTTCTCAGGTACTTTAGAGACATATTAACTCATTCAATTCTTATAACATCCCTATAAGAAGGGCAGGAAGAGTAGCTCTATTTTACAGATGAAGAAACTGAAGCATAGAAGAGTTGGGTCATTTGCCCAAGGTCACACTTGCCCATTCGGCCCAACTCCTAAGCCCACACTCTTAGCTGTGCTCCAGCTGCCTCCCTTAAATGAATGACCTCATAAACAAATAAATAAGGAGCCAGACATTAAACAGAAGAAACAATACAGGTTAGGTGTTATAGTATTGGAATGGACATAGTGCTACTAGTCCCAAGAAGAGAAACTTTTGTAAAGTAGCCATTTTATTCAGAGGGTGGGATCTAAATAATAGGAAATGTTCCTGACATTGAGTGGAAACAGGCCTTTTTATAATATTCATCTGTTGATCCTTCTATAAGCTCTGGACTTACAAAAAAGAATATTACTTTTCTTCTATAATTTTTTAAATACTTAAAAGCACTGTCATGCTTAGGCAAAATATCCTTATTCCTTAAACCAATCTTAAAGTAAATGACTTTGAGACTTCTCACCACTAGGAGGTTCCACTGATGTGCTCTGTGAGTTTGTAAATATTGTTTCTGTGATTTCTTTCCTGTTACTTTAAAAAATGTCCTATTTCACTCCAAACAAATGTGAGGTAGCATGGGATTCTAATGTACGTGGCCAAATAATTTAATATCATCCTTACTGCCATGTTATATGCTATCTGGTCAAATAATAACTAGTCATCCTTCTCTCCATGTGATAATATCAAGAAGTTTTCCAAAAATATGAGCTAAGGACTACATATCCTGCCAATACAATTATTTTCATGTATCAGAAAATGTCATGGAAAAAAGTACGATGAAGCTCACAAATCTTTTGTTTTTACTTTATAATTGCCATGATTAACTAAAGCTACAGCACTTCTATCACATGGTAAGTGCCAATAGATGCTTATGTCAACAAAATTCAAGGAGTGCCTTAATACGTTCCAAACAATGAATATTTCGGACAAACAGGATCTTATTTATGAGTAGGCTGCCTAACTAAAACATAGTTGCCTCCCAACAGCCTAGTTTTTAAGCAGCCATAAGGCTGCTCACATTGCCAAGGGGGAAGAAAACACATTCACTACTGGAGAGACCTGGAAGAGGCCACCTTCCCTGGTTAAGCTGTTTTACAGATTAGTGCCGAGGAGAAAGTAGTCCTCCTGTGGACTAGTACCATCCACTCCAGAACCGCCTACGTGTTTTCCAATATCTTTAGGGGGGCCATTGAAACTGAAATTGGTGGCAATATTATTTCCTTTTAGTTTGGAACTAGATGAACAACTGACTGCCTTCTGCAGCCAACTCCTGGCTTCCATTCGTTATGTGGGTGCTGATGTAGTTAAAGAATTCCCATTTTGAAAGCATCTTTTGGGACTGCAAAGGCTACTAATGGTGAAAACTCTTTTGGCAAAAAAAGATGCACAAGGGCCAGCCTGGTGGCGTAGTGGTTAAGATCGTGCACTCCGCTTCGGTGGCCCGGGGTTTGCAGGTTCAATCCCAGGCACAAACCTATACGCCACTTATCAAGCCATGCTGTGGCAGGTGTCCCACATATAAAGTAGAGGAAGATGAGCACGGATGTTAGCCCAGGGCCAATCTTCCTCAGCAAAAAGAGAAGGATTGGCAACAGATGTTAGCTCAGGGCCACTCTTCCTCACACACACACACAAAAAAGATAAACAAGAGTACTTCCTCCTCAGATGGAGCCCCTAAAACGGATGTCTGGCAACATATCCAGATTTGCTGCTTAGATAAAGAAACTAAGCTTCATGGTTAGTCTTTATCTTTAATTTCTGCATCAAAATGCAATGGCTTCAAGTGTTCTATTAGCAATTTTCACAGAAGTCTTGTGTACTGCTGTGAATCTTATCAATTTCATCGGAGCCAGGGGCTTTTCAAGATACTCTGTGAAGCAATGTGAGCAAAAGAGGATATGAAGTTTCCTGGTTTTCCAGGGAGTAGTCTTACAGCACTTGACTGAACTTTAGGTAGAAGTCCTACTACTTTGAGATTGAGGACAAGTAAATTCTAAGAATAAATGACAAGAAGGATTAATTCCTGACTTAGCTTGATAGACATCTGTGACCATATGAATGAGGTAAATCTTTCAATCAAGGCCGTACAGACATCGTTTTGGATTCCACTGAAAACTTGTGTGCTCTCTTAGCCAAGCAGCCATGTCAGAAGAGAGAACTGGATCAAGACAGCTATGTAAACATTTCCAGAGCTGGAGAAAGACTTTCATAGGTTGGAGGAAATCACAGATATCTTCTGAGGGTTACTTCTGTTCAAACTGAAATGTGGATTTCTAATTCTATTCTGCCTGACGTAGACAGCACAACGTTGACAAACCTTGTTGCCATTGATCTCAATGGCTGGATGATAAAGGAAAGAACATAAAATGAACTAAAGGAGTGTCATGGGGAAGTGTCTAGTTCCTTAGAGTAGGTTCTGTCTCAGTTTGCTTTTCTAAACATGGGACTCATTCCATCTGCCACAATTATCACTATGAATCAGGTTTTTACCACTTGCTGTCATAATAAAGTTAAAACTGACAGTTTTAAAACAAGATGATGTTCATGCTGCTATGTCAAAAACCACTGCACAATTTCAACTACTTTTTCAAGCTAAACAAAAGCAGCCTTCTTGCTGAAATTTATTTTGAGCGTAATTAAATTGATCTTTTCACTTTATTTATAAAATCTGAATTCATTAAAAATTTTTAGGAAGGAGCCTGTTATCTTTGCATTAAAATGATTAATGAGATCAATTGGTTAAAAAATATTTTTAGTCTGTCTGTAAAAGCAATCAATTTACAATGCCATATAATTAAATGAGTGTAAAATTTGTATGTTTACGTGCATTATTCTGGAGGAAAAGGTTAAGAACCATTGTTCCAGAAGGCATCTGGTTTATTTCCTTCATTATAGTGCTCACGAAGGACATGCTGCTCTCACTGGAATTGGAATGGCTCAATCACCACGAGATCACTGTTTTTTGTCACTCAAACTTTTATTAACGCTGCTTAAAACTGTATACATCGTACACATTGCTTACCAGCCATGCCACATTTTGCGTTCATACCGAACTTGTAGCATAAATGACTATTTGAACCACTACTTTTAAAAAAATATATGACAGAAAGTCTCTTCCACTTAGACAACTCTCAAGACTACTCCCCTCTCCCTCTGTAAAACACATGGCCAAACACTGAACGCCTGTGACTAGCTCACCCGCCTATAACTAGTTCACCTGTGGCATCTGTGTCCCCATGCAGTTCAGCTGTCTGCTTCACACCAGTGAGTGCCTTACCTGTTTATGTCTGTTGCACATGCTATTCTTATTATATAATTTAACTAAATATTACATAAACCACTGAAATGTAAATATGAAAGAAAAGAGAAAAATGAGGTTGGATGCTTTGGGAGAACTAGATAAAAGCAAGACACTTAAAAAAGGGAACTGCTGAAAAATTAGGTATGGGTGAAACAACCATAAAAGACTAGGGGAAAAATTGTGAAAATCTAAAAGGATTTTGTACTCAGATTACTTCAAATGTGTCTCCTTCTCACTCCACTTCAAAGAATCTGAAACTTAATTTTATATGGATGCATTACAAGTGTGGTTTATGCAAAATAAACCATTGTTTAACAAGCTATTTTCAAAGAGTCTTGTGCCTACATCCAAACACTGGCAAGTGAATACATATTTACATGTTTTAAGTGAAAAGTAATATGTTCAAAGTACATATTTATATATATCCTTTTAAAATGATTTTCCACTTGAACCAACTTTTTTTTGACTAACCGTATGTATCAATCATGTCATATGAGAGAGTTTCCGCTAACTAAAGGATCAAATTTATCACACAATTTGTCTCTTACATCCTTCCAGATTACTGGAATCTTGTTAAAGGGTGACTTGGCCATCAACCATAGTACTATGCCTCCCAGCTTGCTTTCATCCTCAATCTGGTCAACATGCTTTTTGTACTGTCATCTAAGTTGTTGATAAAAATATAACTCTTCTAGCTCAAAACACTTTATTTCCTGTTGCTCTTAAGATAAGCACATCCTTAATATAACCTCACGTTTCTAAATTATCTGGCTTCTACCTACCTCTCTCCACATTCTCACCATTTCATTTAACTAACTCCTTCAGACCTCCAGCCTTTCCTCACCTTCCAGACTAGGACAATTCCTCTAATTTTATGCTCTCATAATACCAACTCTGTCATATAAATTATCAGAAACGTGAAGTTGTGTGATCCCTTCATTGTCTAACTTCCACTGGACTATAAATTCCACAAAATCATGGACTATGTCTGATTTTACTCACTTTGTATCATTAGCAAGTAACTCTGGGGCTGGCACATTGTGGAAACTCAAATAATGTTGACTGTATGGAAAAAAATGAACAAACAAGCAAGCAAACAGCATAAAACCAAAAAAAGAGTTCTACAGCCTACACCCTCTTCTCAGGTGACAATTCTGATCAAAAGTTGAAACTGGGTCTTTAGCAAAAGAAACTAGTCATTCAGATCCACAATACAGAGTCATTGCTGGCCAACTCTTTCCCTTTGGGGAAGGGACAATGAGTTTTCATGAAGTAATCCCTTTTAATTTCGGCATTAAATCTGATCCTGGCTACATTCACTGGTGAAAGTAAACTCAGGAAACTTAGCTGCCACCATTCTAGAACAGGAAAATATCTGAACATAGTGACATCTATAAATGGCCACTGCTTTATAATCTGCCACAACTACATAAGAACTGATTACAATGCCTGGCCACATCCCTTTCTCACATGTAATTTAACTTGGGGAAAGATTTCTATCCTTCCACATGTCATATATCCTGGGCACTGACAATCAATCCGCCTGCCTTCCCCTCCCCCTTCCCTTGCAGAACTTCATTCATCCCAAGACAGCACAGTGAGAAATGGAACCAAACAAGAAATACACTCTTGGAACTCTAAATTTCACTTGTGTTGCCCTTGGAAATTGGTATACATGGTAAGTATACATACATGGTAAGTAATGCTACAGCAGCATGTATCAATGCCCCAGTAAATGACCATCACTGAAAGGATGCTCAGAGAAGCAGCTTCATTTCGGCGTTACTGCAGCTCAATCAGTACACAAAAAGCAAATATTCAGAGTTCAACCGTGAAACTGAAACTGACTGGCCGTAATTTGGTACTTCTAAAAGACTCATCTGAAACATCTGATTAATTAGATCTCAGAATTGAAAAGAAACATTAGTGTCTGTCCCAGTACTTCTCTAAAATCTACCCTGTATTAAGACAGATCAACAGAAAGCATCTCACTTGGACCACAGTAGTAGCTAAGTTCTACTCAGAAAGACTAGTAAATTGAGGTTAATCTTTTGTGTGTCACTTTTTAAAGAGACTACATAAAATAAAATTATATTTTTTCAAGAATATCTCCATATCTTTTGTTAAAGATGCTGTTTTCATGACATTATTTAATGTCCATGATATAGAAGCCATTTGATAACTTCAGTACTTGTTAAAAGCTTCTCTAGACAATGTTTTTTCAAACTGTGGGCTGTGACCCATTAGTGAATGGTGATATCAATTTAGTGGGTCCAACCAGCATTTTAAAAAACTAAAACAGAACCAAATATACTAAAAGTGTTTCATGAAACGTCTGTTTCCTCTTTATATATACATGCACATGTTTATATAGGAATGTAAACAAATCTGAGGACATGGGAGGAAAAAAAGAGGGCAGTACAGAACAATGGTTAAAAACAGACTCTGATGCCAGATTGCCTGGGTGTGAACCCTAGATATGCTATTTAATAATTGTGTGACCTTGGGCAAAATAGTTAATATAACTGTGTCTCGATTTCCTCATTAGGGATAGTAATAGTTCCTACATCACATGGTTTGGGGTTTAAATAAATTAATACAAGCAACTAGAACAGGGCCTGCAGATAAAAAAACACTATATAAGTGTTAGTGGAAAAAAGTGTGTGTGTGTATCTTTATGTGTATACACATACATAAATACACAAACTGAGTTGCAATATAAAAATGTACCTATTTTGTCCTATGGGTAATAGTCAAAAAAGCTTGAAAGCCACTGTTCTATACGAATTTATATGCCTTTCCTTTAAAAAAAATACAAATTAGGTAGGCCAAATAATTTCCACTTTATCCCTAACTCTTAGTAACCTCAGAGTTAGATTTAAGACTCAATTACAATAAGTATCTCATCCCAGATTCTATAACATCTATTTTACTTTTCTTTAATCTGGCTTTTACTCTGCTTTCATTGTGTTTTTAGGTTTCTTTTTTGTTTCTCTTTGAAAACATCCTTAAATTTTTGAAAATAGGTATATTTCAAAACACATTTAAAATAAAACGCAATTGATTTTACATATTTATCAAACAGAAGTACTGATTCCTAAATTCCTTTGCACAATAGATTACCTTAATTGCACATTAAATTCCAAATATTAAAAAAATACATACCTAAAAACTAAGTATTTCAACATAATTTTAATATCTCAAAGGAGAATTTGAGTCATTTAATATAACTATTTTTCAAGTTAATCACTGCTTGTAAAATCATAAAAACAGAATAGACATAACAAAAGTACCAGCATTCTAAATTTAATCCAATTTTAGTTTTTAAGTTAACCAGGGCCATTTGACTTATTGGCTTAACTACTTCAATGGTCAAAAACAGCTGTACAGCTGACATGGAAACACAAATTGGTACATTTTCTCATGGATGGTCAATAGCTTCTAAAAAAAGACTTAATATCTAACAAGGTTAAAAATAAAAAATAGTTATGGGATTAACTATCTATGGATTCCATTTTTGCATACTGCATTAGCTTGAATAATTAAAGACTAATTGTATAAATATCTTCTAGATCAGCACTTGTTAAGTTTCAGAGAAAACACTAAGACACCACATGCATCAAACCAGCTCATAATTGTATGTATGTGGCTGTGGCCAACTCCTGACTATCTCCATATGGGTAACCCATGTAAATCATAGGCCATTTCTTACCCCTGATTCCAAATGACTTGAAAACCAAAGACTTTGGTCCAGCAGGAAAGAAGAAAAAGCTACAAAGGAAATCATGTCCTACTATGAGGTCTAGACTTAGACCTTTAATCACCCCTGGATGTGATTACCAGAGGATCTTACCAAAATAAAAATATACAAAAACAAGGAAATAAGGATGACTAAGAAGCACATTCATAAATCACTCTCTGTTTATACCTCAACACACAAGCTGTTTGCCGAGCTAAACATGTCTTAATGGCCAGCGTTCATGACCATCTGTTAGTAGATACAAATGGTGCCCTGCCAGATCACACCTTCACAGACTGATGCACCATACCCTAGCTGCTAACAGCCCGCAGCTGCTCCCTTCTCTGGAGTAAGGCCTAAGGCAGACAAGAGCTACCACCTCACTCGGGAGGCTACATTCCACCATTCTGTACCCCACCCCCACCCAAGCAGCCTGCAGCCCATGAATAACATGGCTACAAAAGGCTTGCCTCCTCACTCTTGCTCCAGAACCTCCTGTGGGTTCAGGCTGAATCTAGACCCCAGCTTAGACCACATGCTGCTTAGGCTCTTCTCCTGCCCTTGCCACTCCCTCCTTCTTTCCAAGAGCATTCCTATAATAAGTCATGTGTGCCCAGATCCCTGTCCCAGGCTCTGCTTCCAGCGAACATGACCTAAGACAGCATCAGTAATAAACTGAATTGTATTTACACTAGGGAAACAATGTCAACCAACATTTTCATATGGTATCATCTTTTGATTATGGCATAAAACGTCACAAACTTTTAACCTCTAAGATTTCCATAAACACTGCAGGCTTACACTGAGGCATAAGGTATAGTGAGTACACACAGATGCAAAATTATAAACTTTTTTGAACGACAATTTTGACAATTTAATGAATACATGTTTTTAAAAGTACTATTTTAATAGGGATACTTTCCAAACACCTAAGAGAATAAAATGACAAATGATGAGTAAGTCTTCCTACTTTTTAAAAGTCTTTTACATGACTCAACCAAAATTTTTTTCCTCATAGCACCAAAAAGTAGCTGTGCCTTTAAGCCGCCTAATAAAATTTCTAGCACCCTCTAGTTGCCAAGTACCCATGAGAAACAGAAATACATCTTACTTAATGAACAAAAATGTGTTTCTGAAAAGTCTGCAGTAAAAAAATTTTTTAAAGAAAAAGGCTGCCCTCTCAGGGATGATTTTCATAGAGTCTGGGACCAATGAGTAAACAATTACCCGAGTCAACATCTCAAGGATGGCACTTAAAACTGGGGTAAGCAACCCAAAGATTGTCTCTCTCTTGGATAAATAAGTATTTCCAAAGAACAACTTGCAAGATCTGCTGTTGATTAGATGACCAAAAAAAAAATCCACATGAGGAAAAAGTGACCTTCTTACAAGGTCAGAGGCCAGTGACAGAGGTATGCACAAATGGTTGTTGCTCATTAGATATTACTGGAGGCAAGGCATTTTGAATTTCTGTTCTCTGCCAGCACTCATTCCAAGGTTTCATAAACGCAGAAATAATTCTATATTAAATGACGACCAGATCCATATTATTCAATTTGTACATCACATATCTTTTTTTTAATGCTCACTACTCTATCCCCAGCACCCAAAATAGTACTTCTCTCTTGATAAATACATATGAGTGAATGAATCCCAAGAGCAATGGGAATGAACTGAAAGCTTTTAAATAAAGAAGCAACATGATCAAATTTGCACTTAAGAAAGATCACCCTAGCTGCAGTGTGGAGGATGGATTAGGAAGGACCAGCCTGAAAGCTCGAAGATCTTTTGATGGTTGTATTTCCCTATTGCTAGACTTATTTTAGGCCTTACAATAAAACATTTGTTAAGAAATGGCATTCACTTATGTATCAAGCTAATCTGAGACCTTGGTAACGAGTTATGCTAGCTCTTTTAGAAGCTGGGCTTCTTTCCCTTTCAGCTATATAAACAGCTAAAGTTTATATAGCATTTACTACGTGGCAGGCAATCTAAATGTTTTGCTACTCGTTTTATGTATATTTTAGCATAATACTGTTAACCTAAAATACAAAAACGTTGTTCTGAACCTAAAATGTTTGAATAGCTAAGAAAACAAAGAAAAAGAAATACAATCTTTTCATTTGACATGTTGTTTTTAAGGTAATATATAAATCAACTTCTTAGAAATGCTAATAAAATTTCAACTTCCAACATTTCATTTAGGAAATATTTTTGTTAGATTTTTATTACTAGAAATATAACTTTAGTTGAAATTACTCCTAGATAGCCTAAAAGAGTGACTGTATAAAATAATTAATAATCAATCCTTGTGAATAAGTCCTAAATAATTTTGTTTTTCTAATTGAGGGTACAGCTTTACAGTGGAGTTCCCTGTTCAATAAATAACCACAACTGATGGTTATCTAGCAATTGGCAATTCATATCCATTACCTCGTGAATCTTACAACAACACTGTCAGATAGGTATTATTAACTTATGCCAACAGGGACTTAGGCTCTAAGAGTTCATGTGATTTACCCAGGGAATACAAGTAGGCAACGATAAAGTCAAGATTCAAACCTGAGTCTTCTAAGTCATCCTAAATACTCAAGTACTTCACAACTGTGAACACACCACAATTGGAAGAGGAAATCAACCCAGTGGCACCCTTTACAGCTACATGGCAAAATTTATCTTGTCATAATAACAAAGGATGCTGCCTCAGCATGGCTTGATGAGTGGTGAGTAGGTCATAATGACAAAGATCTCCAAAGTATAGGATCATGTAGGATGAATAAAGAAAATTCAAAGAGAATACTAAAGTCTTTTAGTTGAGAGTTTCATGCTCCACTTCATCAAGCATCAGATTTACTAACAATGAACACAATGAGTATGTTTAAAGATTTTCTTCTCCTATACTTGGACAGATGTCTCAAAGAAAGCAAAATGGTCAAAAGGAAAAAAGGTAAGGAGAGAAATAAAAACAGAATCATTATTCTCACAAATAATCCAAAATTTCATTATGAAACAAAATAATTCTAAAAGATGAACCAAAGATATTTCCTGGATTTGGGAGTATCAATCTCAAGAAACAAGAACATGAATTATATACTTGTTAAACTATTATAATACTTCATACTGTTATGGGCTATAGGGAGGCAGCAGGGCAACAGGGCTGGAAAAATATAGAGGGATGATCTTAAGAGCTTACAATCTAGAAGAAAAATAGCAGATATGAAGGAAAATTCAGAGACCCACTCAGTGCTGTGTTCTCTACAAAGGACTTTCAGTGCCACAATTCAGAGAGTAAAGCAATTTGGGCAGGATTTGGACAGGTGGAAAAGAGGAGGAACACTGAGATGGGGGAACAAGATAGGGCAGGGCATCAGAGGATGGGAAAGTACGCATAACTGTGGGAGAGCAAAATAAAATTAACCAGACTAGAAAGCAGGTGGAATATTGGCATAAGTGGAAAAAAAGGACAGGAGAAAACAGAGCTAAGCCTGAAAGCAAGGCAAGAATTCAGACTTGAATAATTAACTGGAAAAAATGGCAGTATAAGTTCTGAAATAGGAGAATAGCACAATAATGTTGAATTTTAATGGGTTGCATATTATCTATAACAGAATACATATAAAATGGAAGAGAGAACTTGCAGAAAGGAGACCAGTTAAGAAAACACTAATAACAATCCATGCATAAGGTAATATGCATGATAACACTAGGAACAGAAAAGGTCATTTTGAAAGAAAAATTGTAGGGTTTTATGAGAAAAAAAAATAATAAGGTCAAAATAGAGAAGAATCAACAATTCTTTCCAAGTTTCTAGCTTAGGAAACTGATCAACAGATTAGTGATAGACCAAAAGAAACAAGATAGCTAAAAAGAGAAATAAGGCAATACCCTGAATAAAAGAGAGATTTTTTTTTTCATGAATATTACATGTATTTAAGTATGAGGTCAAAAGATAAATCTTTCAGGGGCCAGCCCAGTGGTGTAGCAGTTGAGTTTGCATGTTCTGCTTTGGTAGCCCAGGGTTCGCCAGTTCAGATCCTGGGCACAGACCTACTCACCACTCATCAAGACATGCTGAGGGAGTGTCCCACATAGAAGAACTAGAAGGACCTACAACTAGGATATACAACTATGTACTGGGGCTTTGGGGAGAAAAAAGAAAAAGAGGAAGATTGGTAACAGGTATTATTAGCTCAGGGCCAATCTTCCTCAAAAAACAAAAACAGAAACAAAACAAAACAGAAAATAAAATAAATCTTTCATATCCCAATATTACATAAAGTCTTCTAGATATTGGATGAATAGCTTTTTTTCCAGTTCAAAATATACAAAAATTAATTCATCAGAAGAGTTTTCAGTTTCACTTCCAAAGAAAATCTGACATGACACATAAAGACATCTGATGAGGCTTTTCTATTATTCTAAGTAGTGCTGGAAAAAAAATTATCTTAAAAAGGTAATGAAACTGAAAGATTAGTGGTGAAATTTTTGAATAAAAATTGAGATTTTATTATATTCATAATAAAAGTTTCCACCTACTCCATTTAGTCATCAAAATTGTGATTTTAAATACAGAAATACCTAAAATGACATTTCTTAGCTATTCCATCTTCTCATAAGAGCAAATATACTGTCAGTTGACAAAACGGAAAAGTATATCTATAGCTAACAATAGATCAATTATAGGACAATGAAGAAGCATGAAATGGAAATACAAAAGTAAAACATTACTGGTAAACTCTTTCCTCCCCTTTGCAGAATTATCTTAAAGACCTGTGATCAAACCATTCAAAAAGTTGAGGTAGATAATGAGACAAAGTATTAAATGTGCTGAAAGAAACTACACACAAGGTTAAATTTTATAAATTTGCTATTAAAAATTTCACATGTGAAACTGGCCTATAATTTTCCTTTCTCATGCCTTCTCTGTGTGTTTTTAGAGTCAAGGTTATACTAGCCTTATACAATGAGTTGAAGGAAATAATCCCACTTTTTCTGTTCTCTAAAAGAGTTTGCGGAAGATTAGAATTACCTATGCCTTGACTGTTTGGCAGAACTCATTCTTAAAATTGGACCAAGTGTTTTCCTAGTAGGCAGATTTTTACTTACCAATTTCTTTAGCAGTTATAGGACTATTCAGGTTTTCTATTCTTTTTTCAATCAGTTTGGTAATTTACACATGTTAAGATTCATAGGCATGTTAAAATTTGAGGAACACTAACTCCTACCAACTCCCAAATTATATGCTGTTTTTGCCCAATATTTCAGTTTTCTTTTTCAGACCCCCAAATTTGACATTATGACGATGGTTTTACACAGTCAATATTGTTTAGATTTTCTTTGTTCACCAATCCTTTTTGCATCTCAGAAACTCCCCTGAGATCATTTTCCTTCTCCCTAAAACTATATCCTTTAGAAATTCTTTTAGTGAGGATCTATTGGTGGAAAACACACTCAGCTTTTGTATGTTCGAAAATGTCTATTTTGCCCTCGCTTCTGGAAAATAATTTTGCTGGGTATACAATTCTAAATTGACAGTTATTTTCTCTGGGAATTTTGCAGATATTCTTCCATGCTCCTACGGCTTTCACAGTTGCTGTTGAAAAGTCATTTGTTAACCTAATTGTTCCTTTATAAATAAATCTTTTCTCTCTAGCTGCTTTTAGCATATTTCTCCATCTCTGGTGTTCATCAGTTTCTCTATGATATATCTATATAAGAATTTCTTTACATCTGTCTGCTTGGGATTTGTTCTGTTTCCTAAATCTGTGAGTTCGCATGCTCAATCAGTCCTAATAGATTCTCAGCTGTCATCTCTTTGGACAGTGCCTCTCCCCACTCTATTAGCTCCTTCTGGGATTCTGATTAGACAAATTTGCATGTTCTCTGTCTATCCTCTACATCTTAATCTCTCTTTTATATATGCCATTTCTTTTTTCTCCAGTCTATATTCTGCATATTTTCCTCAAACCTATCTCCCAATTTGCTAATTCTTTCTTTAGCTACATCTCATCTGTGAGTGAATCATTCACTGAGTTTATAATTTGAATTATTTTTTCACTTCTAGAAGTTATGATTTGTTCTTTTTCAAATCTATCTGGTCACTTTGTAGCATGTCTTGCTCTTTAATATTAATATCAAATCTTTTTAATTTAAAAAAAAACATATAAACATGTATATCATATTCCATATCCAATAATTCCAACAGTCTCTGCAGGTCTAATTTTGCTATTTGCTGTTTCTACTTCTTTCACTCATGGTGCCTGCTTCTTGGATGTTCATGATTTTTGATAGTAAGATCATGTCCATAAAACTTTCTTTGGAATTTCCTTAAGTTCTAGGTAAGAGTTTATTCTTCTAAAGAGGATTTACATTTGCTTTTGCTGGGCAATTTGCTTTCAAATATTCAAAGATCTTTACAGAAATCTCTTACTATATGGAATAAGTGTACTCCTTCATTCATCCCTTTATTCACTCATTCAGTAAACATTTATTGAGAGACTACCATGTATAAGGCATACTCCTGAAAAGTTACCTGTTAAGAGAATTTCTGTTTATCCAAATCCTATTTTCCTGGTGATTTATATTACTGAATTAAGAGATGAATTCTGATAGAAAAAAATACAGGCCAAGACATTACAAACTCCTCAAGCAATTAGATTATAATATAAGTTTAAGCATGTAATATTTTTCTGTCACAGATTTCTTACTGTCTCACAAATTGCTATACCTAATCTGTAGAAAAAGGAAGATAAAAAAGATCATTCTCACATCAAGGACCACTTAAACCTGGAATAAACTTAACGGGGGGGCCAGCCCAGTGGCGCAGCGGTTTAGTTCACGCTTGGCAGCCTGGAGTTCACGGGTTCGGATCCTGGGCACCTGCCGTCGCACTGCTTGTCAGCCATGCCATGGCAGCGTCCCATATAAAGTAGAGGAAGATGGGCACAGATGTTAGCCCAGGGCCAGTCTTCCTCAGCAAAAAGAAGAGGATTAGCAATGGATGTTAGCTCAGGGCTGGTCTTCCTCACACACACAAAAAAAAAACTTAACAGGGAAGTTACATAATCTTTCACTCAAAACATTTAAGTGTGCATGACTTTCTGTAAAATATCTGAAAATAGAAAATGAGTGAGCTAACCTGAATGATTTAATCATTTAAGCAAGAGAAAAAGCATTAGTGAATTTCATTCCTAAAAACTAACCTTGGTCACTTCCCATCCAGTAGAATGACTGTAATAAGCAAGTTAGAGGGCGCTGACCCAGTGGCACAGTGGTTTAGGTTGCGCTTTGGCAGCCCAGGGTTCGCGGGTTCGGATCCCGGGCACCGCCGACGCACTGCTTGTCAGCCATGCTGTGGCGGCGTCCCATATAAAGTAGAGAAAGATGGGCACGGATGTTAGCCCAGAGCCAGTCTTCCTCAGCAAAAAGAGGAGGATTGGCAACAGATGTTAGCCCAGGGCTAGCCTTCCTCACACACACAAAAAAAGTTAGAAAGTAGATAATAACAAGTGTTGGCAAGGATGTGGAGATACTGGAACCCTCACACACTGCTGGTAGGAATGTAAAATGATGCAGCCACTTTGGAAAACAGTCTGGTAGTTCCTCAAGAAATTAAACATAGAATTAAATCATTTGAACCAGCAATTTACTGCTAAATATATACCCAAGAGAAGTTAAAACAAGTGTTCACACAAAAATTTGTACAGTAATGTTTATAGTAGCATTATTCATAACAGCCAAAAGGTAGAAACAACCCAAATGTCCATCAACTGATGAATGGATAAACAAAATGTAGTTGTGGTACGACAATAATGGATTATTAAGTCACAAAAAGGAATGAAGTATTGATAAATGCTACAACATAGACAAAGCTAGAAAACAGTATGCTAAGTGAAAGAAGCCACACACAAAAGACCACATATTATATGATTCAATTTATATGTAATGTCCAGAATGGGCAAATATATAGATACAGAAAGTAGGTTAGTGGTTGTTTAGGGCTGCAAAGGATGGTGAGCTTGGGAAGTAATAGCTAAAGTAGCCATAGTTTCTTTTTGAGGTAAGGAAAATGTTCTAAAATTGACTGTGGTAATAGTTGCACAACTCTGTGAATATACTAAAACCACTGATATATGAATTATATCACAATAAAGATATTAGAATAAAAACCTTGCAGTTAAATAGATTCTGTGGCTATACTATAAACTGACCTGAAAAAACTTTTGACAAGATTTCTCAAACACTATTTTTAAGGGAATTGAGTCACCATAGGACTGTGATTCTCTTTCCCCTTAGAGTAGAACTGCTTTTGAAACAGGAAATAAAGATAGGGACAAAGGAGAGTATTTTGATATTTTGAAAGCATGATTTCTTGGACATAGGGTGAGGTGGGGCTAGTTGTGTTTTTTTTAAATACATCTTTACAAATGATCTGTAGGTGAGAATGCACAGTAAAATATCCAGGTTGACAATTACACTAAACTTTTCCTGTTGAGAAAATGCTTAGTTGATGAGAATAAACTATAGGGCTTATTCATTGGCAGCTGTAAAGGTTGGCCCTACAAGATATGCTAAACTACTCAGGGAAATTATGAAGACTTTGTACGGCAAGGCCCTAGGCATGAAGGCTCATTACCAAATGACTTAAAGACAAATTACATATGGAAACTTTAAACATATGCATCTAAATGAGTATCCTAGGAGAGTGCCTGGAATTGACTGTGAAAGCCAGGAGAGAGGACTTTTCTCCTACTAGAAGGTTTAGCACTTTGGAAGGGAAGGGCAGATATCCTTACACAGACAGTTGCAATCCATCTTGTCATACCCATTCCCTGGCTGGGAATCTAGGAAGGTATACAGGCTTCTGAGAGTGTGAAGCTAAACTTCAATGCAAAAGAAAAACGGTCTGTCTTCCGAGGCTCTCTCCTCACTTCCAGGGAAAGAGCCAATAGGCCTGCTGAGGATGGAAAAAAAGAGTTAAAAAGCCTCTTTTTCACTTCGACCTGAAGGAAGGAAAATGAGCGTAGCAAGTTCTCACAGCAGTGGTGACTGCAGAGCAACCCCTTCAGGGGGAGAGGTGAAGAGGCAAGGTGCATGCCTGACAAGACCAGCTACGTAATCGGCGGGCCCAGTGCAAAGTGAAAATTTGGGGTGCCCGTTCATGAATTATTTAGAATTTCAGAACAGTGAAAGCAGAGCATTAAACCAAACATGGGGCTCTTCCAAGTGTAAGGGTCTCTGCAACTGCACAGGTCATACACCTGTAAGGCCCTGACTCTTGAGCAGCAACAATAGTGGGAGCAAAAATTCAGAAGGCCCAGAAAAGTATCAAGCAGAAAGTCAAGATCCTCTAAAATCCCAACACCCAGAGACAACCACTATTATCGTTTTGGTGTATAGCTCAAAAATTTTCCATATACATATAGCCATTTATTCATACAATTTTTTATATTATGGAAATGGTATATTGTACATTCTCTTCTGTACCTTTTTTTAATTTATTACATTATGAGAGCTTTCAAAAACATTAGTAAATATAGATCATTTCAATCCTACTGTATAGATTATAGAACAGATAGATCCATGTTCCATTTAACCAAACCCATACTGTTGTTAGGTTTCTGAAGGATCTTGAGTTTTCAACTATTAAAAATGGTGAGCAATGAATATCAATCAAGTTGAGTGAGGATTAAATGAGTCAATCAGTATAAAGCACTTCAGAGTACTTGGCAAGTAACAAGCTCTCTATAAATGCTAGTGACTTCTTTAATATGGCGTCCTCTGTAAAGACTGAACTAATTTACATTCCTATCAGCAGGGTAAAAGAGATTGGTTTTTCTAAATCTTTGCCAATTCTTTCAAATTTTGCCCTTTGTATTTCTTCTGTGAATGGTTTGTCCATGTTCTTTGACAGTTCTCCTATTGGATTCCTCATGCTTTTTAAGTTTAAAGTGATTTCTGTATTGGGGATATCAATCCTTTGTCATAGGAATAACAAGTACTTTTTTTAACCTGAAAAAAAAAAAAAAAAAAGAATTAACTTAAGACTTACCTCCAGTTCCTAGGACCTTCAAGAGCTCAAAATTTTCAATCCCCACCTTCTCTGCATGTCCTGTTAAATTAGCTAAAAAGAGAAAGAGAAAAAAGAAATAATTAAGAGGATCAGCAAAAGGAGGGGGCCCACGGGGGCTTCTGAGGTACCAGTAATGTTTTATTTCTCGGGTGGTTAAACCAGGGTTCACTTTAGAATTATCTGTTAAATTGTACAACTACGTTTTCTGCAATTTCCTGTATGTTATACATTACAATAAACAAATGTTTTTGAATTTAGTAACTATCTGTCATTATGTACCAAAGGGTAACATAAAGTAAAGTGTTCATAGGCTCTCTACTGACCAATATAATCCGAAAACTGACACAAATTCTAATAGATAGATAGATACATAGTGGAAAGAAAACTGGACAGATTCAGAAGACGGATTCACTTATTCAACATATATTTCCTGAGTGTCTACTAAACGCCACCCCCGGGTTCTAGGCTGGGTTCTACCCCCATCTCTGCTCTAAGACTTGAACTTGATTCTTGCATCAATCACTCGACCTCCTTTCATCTCAGCTCCCTCATCTCTAAAATGAAAGCGTTGGTCTCAACGAACACTAAGATCTCAGCCAGCTCTAAAATTAGAGGCATTTAAATATGTTTAAAAATATAAACTCTTTGAAAACATATTCTGTTCTAAATAAGCAAAATTAGGATATCTTATAAATGAGCATTTTCCAAAGTATATGCTATTGAATTCTGGTCCTATTATATGAGATGTTAACAGGTATTATGTTTGGGGGAAAGGTGGGGAGCAGAATGCTCTGGTCAAAAAAATTTGAAAATGGTTGGCTTAAACAAAGTGAAACAGGTTTCTCTGTAGCTGAACCTCACGGATCCTGTACCATGAAAATATACACATGGATCTTCAAGACTGAGATAATGCATTTGTCAAATTTGTTGGATGACGAAATTATTTTTATACCTATTAACATGATGAGAATTAGCATTCTGTAGATATGGTTAAGAAAGGCTTGGTCCAAATCCTAGTTCTACCACTTATAAGCTGTGTGACCTTGAATAAACTACTTAACTTTTCTCTGTATCTCAGATGCCTACAGTGTAAAATGGGGATAATAAAAATACCTACCTTCAAAGTGTATTGATGTATGCAACTTACTTTGAAATGCATTAAAAAAATAAGATGGACTGATGGATGAATATAGGAATGGACAGATATGTGATAAAGCAAATACAATAAAATGTTAACTGCAGAATCTAGATATTGAGTATAAGGGTGGTCAACACACAATTCTTTCAAATTCTCTGTGTATTTGAAAATGTCCATAATAAAATGATAGAAAATAAAATAATACCTACCTCATAGGGTTGTGATGAGGATTAAATAAGTTAAATTTCCTGTGTGCCATTAAGCATTATTATAATTGTTTGTGAATAGATTAATGCTCTGGGACTACAACTTTAAGAAAATTAGACCCAACTAAGAACATCTAGAATTAAATGTTGTGGGGGTAAGTAATTTCATTCTCTTTCCAAAGTTTAACTAAATGCATAATTTAAAAAAATTTTTAAGAGCAGTCAAAAACACATAACATAAAATTTACCCTCTCAACCATTTTTAAGTGTACAGTACAGTAGTGCTAACTATATATATTACTTGCAACAGATCTCAAGAATCTATTCTTCTTGCAAAACCATCTCTATATCCATTGACCAATTCCTTTTCCTCCCCCAGCCCCTGGGAGCCATCATTCCACTTTCTGTTTCTAAGAGATTGACTATTAATGCATAATTTTATAGTGGGAACAAATCAGAGTACATGGTCCATGCCTTGAGTTCACATTGGCCTCAATAGAAATCTAAAATGAATACCAAAAACATAGGTAGTATCTTACAGTAAACAGACAATAGCATATCCTCCTATAGTATGTCAAGTAGATTATATAAAAGTCAAGCTCACAGGACACCCCCACTTTTGAAATAATGATTTGGCTCTCTTCTAATTGAATATTAAATTCTGTTATTTTATTGTGCAGAAGTAAAAAAAAAGTTGAAGACATTATTGAAGAGTCATGTTAAAAATTTCTCCTGATTCTATTAGAAATTATCTTATATTTACTATGAGATATGTAAAGACCCAGCTTTCCAAAAGCATTGTCCATATACTATATTACTCCCATATCTATAACTGCAGGTAGACTAGGAAGATAACGAACTATCTTTTGATACACAGCTACTTCAGCCTTTCTTCACTAACCATAGAATTACTTTCACATGAAATTAAAAGAAGTCACAAATTAATTCCACTTTGTTCTACAAAGTATACCATCCAGGAAATCCTGGCCATTCACAAAGATCTTTCAGAGGATCTGTGAAGGGCTGTTTTTGTTCATGATCTACTACTTTTCTCATTTGGTTTCTGACATAAATTAACACTTTGCCTGCAAGGGGAGCTGAAGGCTTCTCCAACCTCCTATTCTTGAGGTGGGGGCTAGGGGTGGGGGTGGGGAGAAGAACTGATAAGTTACATACAAAGGAAACCCCATAAGCCTATCAGCAGACTTATCTGCAGAAACCTTACAGGCTCGGAGACAGTGGCATGACATATTTAAAGCAAAAATTAAGGGAGTTTATCACCAAGAAACCAGTCCTATAGGAAATGCTAAAGGGACTTATTTAAAGGTGAAGGAGAAGACCACAAATATGAAAAAATTATCTATTTCTGCGATAAGAGAGTAATAGATACAAATGCACAAAAAAGATAGATATGATATCAAAAACATAAAATGTGGGAGGAGGGGAGTAAAAGAGTAGAGCTTTCAGATTAAGAGGGAAAACTGAAGAGATCATTAACTCAGTATAGATTGCTATACACATAGGTTGTTAAATATGAACCTCATGGTAATCACAAACGAGAAACCTATAATAAATACACAAAAAACTAAGCAAAAGGAACCCAAACATAATACCAAAGAAAGTTATCAAACCACAAGGGAAGAGAGCAAGAGAAGAAGCAAGGAACAGAGAAGAATTACTAGAACACCAACAAAAAAAGTAAAAATATGGCAGTAAGTACATACATATCAATAGCTACTTTAAATGTCAATGGACTAAATGCTCCAATCAAAAGTCACAGGGTGGCTGATTGGATAAAACAACAAGACCCATATATATGCTGCATACAAGAGACATACTTCAGACCTAAAGACACTCACAAGCTGAAAGTGAGATGGAAAAAGATACTCCATGCATATGGCAATGAAAAGAAAGCTGGGGTAGCAATACTCATACCAGACAAAACAGACTTTAAAACAAAAACTGTAACAAGAGACAAAGAAGGGCACTACATAATGATTAAGGGAACAATCCAACAAGACGATATAACACTCATAAATATCTATGCATCCAACATAGGAGCACCTAAATATAAAGCAATTATTAACAGACATAAAAGGAGAAATAGACAGTAACAAAATAATAGTAGAAGACTTTAACACTCCACTTACACCAATCGATAGATCAGCCAAACAGAAGATCAACAAGGAAACACTGGCCTTAAACAACATATTAGACCTGATGGACTTAGTAGATATATACAGAACATTCCATCCAAACACCCAAGAATACACATTCTTTCCAAATGCACATGGAATATTCTCCAGGACTGATCACATATTAGGCCACAAAACAAGTCTCCATAAATTTAAGAAGATTGAAATAATACCAAGCATCTTTTCTGATCACAAAGGTATGAAACTAGAAATCAACTATTGGAAGAAAATCAGAAAAGCCACAAATATGTGGAAATTAAACAAAATGCTACTGAACAATGGGTCAATGAAGAAATCGAAAAATATCTGGAGACAAATGAAAATGAAAATATGACATGCCAGAATGTATGGGATACAGCAAAAGCAGTTCTAAGAGGGAAGTTTATAGCAATACAAGCCTATCTCAACAAACAAGAAAAATCTCAATCTAACAGTACACCTAAAGGGCCTGGAAAAAGAACAAACAAAGCCCAACATCAGGAGGGAAATAATAAAAATCAGAGCAGACATAAATGAAATAGAGACTAAAAAAAACAATAGAAAACATCAGTAAAACCAAGAGCTGGGTCTTTGAAAAGATAAACAAAATTGACAAAACGCTAGCTAGACTCACCAAGAAAAAAGAGAGAAGGCTCAAATAAGTAAAATCAGAAATGAAAGAGGAGAAATTACAATGGACATCTCAGAAATACAAAACATTATAAGAGAATAATACGAAAAGCTATATGCCAACAAATTGGACAATCCAGAAGAAATGGATAAATTCTTAGAATCATACAATCCTCCAAAACTGAATCAAGAAAAAACAGACAATTTGAATAGATCAATCACCAGTAAGGAGATTGAAACAGTAATAAAAAACCTCCCCAAAAATAAAAGTTCAGGACACCAAATGGCTTCCCTGGTGAATTCTACCAAACATTCAAAGAAGACTTAATACCTATCCTTCTCAAACTCTTCCAAAAAACTGAAGAGGAAGGGAAGCTTCCTAACTCATGGTACACAGCCAACATTACCCTGATACCAAAACCAGACAAGGACAACACAAAAAAAGAAAATTACAGGTCAATATCACTGATGAACATCAATGCAAAAATCCTCAACAAAATACTACCAAATTGAATACAACAATACATTAAAAAGATCATACACCATGATCAAGTGGGATTCATCCCAGGGATGCAGGGATGGTTCAACAGCTGCAAATCAATCAACGTGATACACCACGTTAACAAAATGAAGAATAAAAATCACACGATCATCTCAATAGATGCAGAGAAAGCATTTGACAAGATACAGCACCCATTTATGATAAAAACTGAATAAAAAGGGTAGAGAAGGGAAGTACCTCAACATAATAAAGTCCACATATGACAAACCCACAGCTAATATCATCCTCAATGGGGAAAAACTAAAAGCTATCCCTCTAAGAACAGGAACCAGACAAGGATGCCCACTTTCACCACTCCTATTTAACATAGTACTGGAAGTCCTGACTAGAGCAATCAGACAAGAGAAAGAAATAAAAGGGATCCAAATTGGAAAGGAAGAAGTGAAACTGTCATTATTTGCAGATGACATGGTTTTATATATAGAAAACCCTAAAGAATCCACCAAAAAACTTCTAGAAATAATAAATGAATATGTTAAAATTGCAGGATACAAAATCAACATACAAAAATCAGTTGTGTTTCTACACACTAACAATGAAGTAGCAGAAAGAGAAATTAAGAACACAATCCCGTTCACAATTGCAACAAAAAGAATAAAATACCTAGGAATAAACTTAACCAAAGAGGTGAAAGATCTGTACACTGAAAACTATAAAACTGCTGAAAGAAATTGAGGAAGACACAAAGAAATGGAAAGATATTCCATCATCTTGGATTGGAAGAATTAACATAGTTAAAAATGTCCATACTTCCTAAAGCAATCTATAGATTCAATGCAATCCCTATCAAAGGTCCAACAACATTTTTCACAGAAATAGAAGAATCCTAAAATGTATATGGAACAACAAAAGACCCGAATAGCTAAAGGAATACTGAGAAAAAAGAACAAAGCTGGAGGAATCACACTCCCTGATTTCAAAATATACTACAAAGCTAGAGTAACCCAAACAGCATGGTACTGGCACAAAAACAGACACACAGATCAATGGAATAGAATCGAGAGCCCAGAAATAAACTCACACATCTATGGACAGCTAATTTTCGACAAGGGAGCCAAGAACATACAATGGAGAAAGGAAAGTCTCTTCAACAAATGGTGTTGGGAAAACTGGACAGCCACATACAAAAAAATGAAAGTAGACCATTATCTTATGCCATACACAACAATTAACTCAAAATGGATTAAAGACTTGAATGCAAGACCCAAAACCATGAAACTTCTAGAAGAAAACAGAGGGCGTACGCTCTTCAACATTGGTCTTAACAGAATATTTTCAAGTACTGTTTCTGACTGGGCAAGGGAAACAACAGAAAAAATAAACAAATGGGACTACATCAAACTAAAAAGCTTCTGCACAGCAAAGGAAACCATCAACAAAATGAAAAGACAACCTAACAACTGGCAGAAGATTTTGCAAACTATATATCTGATAAGGGGTTAATCTCCAAAATATATAAAGAATGCATACATCTCAACAACAACAAAACTGACAACCCAGTTTTAAAATGGGCAAAACACCTAAACAGATATTTCTCCAAAGAAGATACACAGGTGGCCAACAGGCACATGAAAAGATGCTCAATATTATTAACTATTAGGGAAATGCAAATCAAAACTACAATGAGATATTACCTCATGCCCATCAGAATGGCCATAATTAACAAGACAGGAAACAACAGGTGTTGGAGAGGATGTGGTGAGAAGGGAACTCTCGTACACTGCTGGTGGGCGCACAGACTGGTGCAGCCACTATGGAAAAGAGTATGGAGACTCCTCAAAAAAATTAAAAATAGAACTGCCATGTGATCCAGCTATTCCACTGCTGGGTATTTATCCAAAGAATACGAAAACACCAATATATAAAGATACATGCACCCATGTGTTCATTGCAGCATTGTTCACAACAGCCAAGACTTGGAAGTAACCTAAGTGCCCATCAAGGGACGAACAGATAAAGATGTGGTATATACACACAATGGAATACTACTCAGCCATAAGAAACGATGAAATCCAGCCATTCGTGACAACATGGATGGACCTTGAGGGTATTATGCTAAGCGAAATAAGCCAGAAGGAGAAGATCAAAAACTGTACGATGTCGCTCATAAGTAGAAGGTAAAAATAATAACAAACAAACACATAGAGACAGAGATTGGACTGGTGGTTACCAGAGGGGAAGCAGGGAAAGAGGAGGGCAAAAGGGATGATTAGGCACATGTGTGTGGTGATGGATTGTAATTAGTGTTCGGGTAGTGAACATGATGTAATTTATGCAGAAATAGAAGTATAATGATGTACACCTGAAATTTATACAATGTTATAAACCAATGTTACTGCAATAAAAAATAAACAGCAAACTAAATACAGTGAAAAAATAAAATAAAAAATTTTTGAGATATAATTCACATAAAATTCACCCTTTTAAAGTGTATAATTCAGTGGGTTTTTTAGTATATTCACAAGATTATGCCATCATTACTGCTATCTAATTCTGGAATCTTCACTCTTAAAGGGTATTTTCCTTTGATATAAAATTCTGGATTGACTGGCTTTTTTATTTTCTTCCAGCACTTTAAACATGTTCTTCCACTCTCTTTTGGCATTCATGGTTTCTGAGGTGAAGTCAGTCAAAAAATGGATCATTGCTGCTCTGTTTGAAATGTGTCATTTTTCTCTTACTGCTTTCAACATCTGCTCTTTATCTTACAAGAGTTCTGCCATGACGTGTCTTGAAGTGGACTTCTCTGGATTCATTGAGCCTGGTATTCACTGAGCACCTTATACTTGTAAATTTATGTTTTTCATCTAATTTAGGGAATTTTTGCCTTAACTTTTCAAATATTTTTCTATCCCCTACTCTCCTCTCCTTCCGAGATTCTAATTATATGTATGTTGAATTGTTTGATACTACCTAAGAGGTCCCTGAGACTCTGTTCATTTTTTCCCAATATGTTTTCTCTCTGCTCTTCACATTAGTTAATTTCTATTGCTCTATCTCCAAGTTCACTTACTTTTCCTTCTGACATCTCTATTCAACTGTTAAATCCATCCAATGAATTTTTAATTTAAAATACAATATTTTTCATTTCTAGAACTTTCATTTGGTTCTTTTCCATTGTTTCTATTTACCTGATTTCTTATTTTTTCAGTCATTGAAAGCATGTTTTTTATTTCATTGAGGATACTGTAATAGCTGCTGTAAAATTCCTGTCTGCTATTGCCAATATCTCATTAATCTCAGGGTAAGACTCAGTCTTTCTTCCCTCTTGGGATATGTTCCATTTTCTTGATTCTTCATATAAGGGTAATTTTGGATTGTACCCTTAATATTATAAATGTTATTTGTGAGGGCTTCAGATTGGTTTTTTTCCTCCAATGAGAGTTGTTTCTTTTGTGTTAGCAGGCAAATATCATTGCTTGGCTGGGCTTAACTTGAACTGCAAACTCTGTTTCTTAGGAGGCAGCTCTAGTCCAGTTCAGACTTTCTGTCTTTAGCTGTGCTTTTCTGAGTTTGTTGTACTCATGCATGATTCAGAGGTCAGTTAGAGACGTGTGTACACAAAATTTGAGGACTCCCCCTCCTCTGACTCTTCTCCTCCTGAAATTTCTCTATGATTTTCAGTTGTCAGGGTTCTCTCAGTTTCAGTTTTCTAGTTTCCCTGACCAGAGAGACTTCTGTTTTTCCACCAGAGTCCCCAGAGCATGGAATGTACTTAGCCTTAAGGTAAAATCAGTGAAGAGGCAAAGTTACTTCTTACAGCTACCTTCCTCCCCTCCTCCAACTGCATACTCCCCTTTAGAGTTTGTCTGCTTCTGTTCACTCTCAAGTGCCTTAAATACTTGCTTTTTGTATTAAGTCCAGGTTTTATATTTGTTTTCTGCAAAGGAATTCTCCAGCAGGGGGTCTTATTTTGACATCACAAGAAGCAAAAGTCTTTCTGCAGTCAACATTATAATAGTAGTTTCTACTTTAACTTCAACTACTGCCTTAGCAAGTTAACTTCAAAGAGTAAAATAAAATTTAAAAGGTGATATGATATAGGCCCATCTCAGGGATCTTGAACTTAATATACATATGATACTTTCTTTTACATTATATCTGTTAGGGAAAGTAAGTGATCACACATATGGAAGTGAATCAATAGAAAACTCTATCGGGGGCCAGCCCAGTGGTGTAGCAGTAAAGTTCACGTGCTCCACTTCGGCGGCCTGGGGTTTATGGGTTTGGATCCCAGGCATGGACTGACACACTGCTTGTCAAGCCATGCTGTGGCAGCGCCCCATATAAAGTAAAGGAAGATGGGCACAGATGTTAGCCCAGGGCCAGTCTTCCTCAGCAAAAAGAAGAGGATTGGCAACAGGTGTTAGCTCAGGGCTAATCTTCCTCACAATAAAAAGCTCTGTCATATTTAGGCATGGGGAAAATATTCGTTAATTATAAAGATTTTTTCATTGTGTTAACAACAAAACTCATCAAAGCAAATGGTAAATATACTATCAGAATCCTATGCAAAGACGAATACACATTCATGTGAGTCTAGGTATCTAAATGGTTTTCATTTCTATGCTATTATTTGTCATTGTAATTAGAAGCCTTTGAGCATGAAAGTCTAAAATTAAACTACATTTCTCTTAATTAAATTGTAAACCTAAGAGCAAGAGCTCAAACTTCCCAGCAACAATACTAACATTAATTAGAACAAGACGTAAAATATTTACCCATTTTATTTCACCCTAGAGGTGAAATAAACATCAGCCAATTACAGACATCTTCTGCATTTCTGGGACATTCGCTCATGCCTTAGTAAAGTCCAAGATGATATGCTGATCAGATGATGTGGAGCTATCTGCAAGCCTGGGACCAGATGGTACCAGAAACAGGCCTGTACTATTGAGATAGAATTGTCCATTGTCTTAATGCAAACATGAAAGTAGATGGTACTTTATTGTGGTTGTAGGAGCTCCTTCTCCTGTGCCAGGCATGCCTCTGCCCAACCCCCTGTCTGTTCTCCCCAAAAGTAAGAGAGGTTACTAATCTAATTATTCAAGAGTCCAAAATTCTGACTGTGCAAAGTGAGTAGTAGGTGGAGTCACTGTGTTACAAGAAAAGTCTCTGCACAAAGTCTGTTTTTCTGCCTCAAACTTCTGGGCTGGCCTGACCCCCTGGGGCCAAATGGCCAATCTCTTGCACTCTTCCCTTCACTATATATAGTAACTAAGCGGATTTGGAGGTTCTCTTGGGACCTGGTGTTCATTCACTAGTTTGTTCTCCCCTCTAACCTTCTAACTCATACACCTGATGTGCTGGTGCCAAGATTATGACTAGATGGGGTTGGGAGGGAAATAGGAGTATTCACTTAGGCCTTAAGCCTAAACTATATGCACCAGTGCTGCTTTTAAGAAGAGTTCTACACTGGTGAGTTGAAAGTTTGCAGAGCCTTTTTAAAGTGGTACTGAGTCCCACTCACTACTGTTCCTGGCAAACAGTCCCCTCATGACTCCTAAGGGAAAAGAAGAGATTGGCTGGGCAGAATTTGGGCATTTCTAGATTTCTGGCTATAATGGCAGCAAAACCTCACCCTCAGCCCCTAAATCCTATCTAAAAGGATAAACTCCTTCCCACAGAAACAATGCTTTATGAAAACTCTTCACAAATATATAAAATAACAAAGAATGTCAACAAACTTTAACAACTTAAAACTAGAGCTATTTAATTGGTACACAGCAGTATGACCACATCAGTTGTTTATACCTAGCATCTATTTTGATACCTGGCCATCCCTGGTGGTCTAGTGGTTAAGATTCGGTGCTCTCACTGCCGTGGCCTGGGTTCGTTTCTTGGTCAGGGAACCACACCACCCATCTGTCGGTTGCCATACTGTGGCAGCTGCATGTTGCTGTGATGCTGAAAGCTATGCCACCAGTCTTTCAAATACCAGCAGGGTCACCCATGGTAGACGGCTTTCAGCAGAGCTTCCAGACTAAGACAGAATAGGAAGAAGGACCTGACCACCCACTTCCAAAAAAAAAATTGGCCATGGAAACCCTATGAATGGCAGCAGAGCACTGTCTGATATAGCCCCGGAAGGTGAGAGGATGGCACAAAAAGACCGGGCAGGGTCCCGCTCTGCTGTCCACAGGGAGTTGGAATCAACTCGACAGCACTAACAACCAATTTTGGTGCCCACATCATATGAGTTGTTAAATACTAGTAAATCTGGACTGAAACAAATATTTTTAAACTTTTCAAGGTCAACTTTAGGCCTATCTGTATTGTTAATCATCTTAGTCTCCTTTCATCAAAAGCATTTATAGGCTTTTTACATTAACGCAATACCACGTTTAAGCATTTAGAAAGAATAATGCTATCACAAAGCAATTTTAACCAATTTTTTCTTAATAAAATATCAGGATCTATCCCACCGAAAATCTTTCACTTCTTGATTAGTGTTATTATCCTATAATGTACACTCCCTGGTTAGGAAATCACTTTTAAGACTGAATTTAAGTCCTTTATAAGAAGTCAATGAATTTTTTAAAAAATAGTTGCCAAACCAATGAAGTTCAATATTTAAATAATTCCCTTTAGAAAACAGTTCGAATTATTAACAAATAACTAAAAAGGAAAAATCTTATATTATACAATGAATATAAAATACTTGGTTCTTTACACTATAACTGGATTCCTTCAGCTCCTCCTATAATATTAACATGGTTATGTGCAGTGTGGAAAAATATGACTGATGTAATTTTTAAAATAATAAATTTAGATTAAAAGGATAATTGTCTTTTCTCCCAAATTTAAATAGCTTTGTTGTTTATTATTATAAAATAATCTAAGTTCATAGTTTAAAAAAAACAGCCAAATAGGCCTAAAGTAGACCCTGAAACTCTCCCATACTCCAACCACTCAAAGATAACTATTGTTAATCCTTGGCACATTCTTCCAGGATTTTAGCCCTAAACCTATGATTGATAAATGGCTTCTTAACCCAACTTTCTAGGCAATTCTATTACCAAACATAATTTGTAATGCATATTATTTATGATTTTTTTTTAAGTTGTGAGATATTTAACTTGGAACTTCCCACTCTGACGGAGGAAAACAATCAGTAAAAACACATTTTTCATTCTGTTGCCATAGTTTCTGCTAAACTGCACAAACGTAACTGCACAGAGCATGTGCTGAAATCATTCGATTAGATCCAACGATTCACTTGTGTTAAAGCTAAGAAAAGGCTTAATTTAAAAGCACTTTTACAATTAGAGTAGAAATAAAGAGAATAATGCTTTTGAAACCATTTCAAGTAAGTTTCTTAGCATATGACTAAGGCATTTACATGCCCGATTTTATTCAATGAATTAATCACTTATTAAACTTGCAATAAGCTGTGAGAAATGTAATTTAATAAAAAGGATCATGGAGTCTGTGGACATTAAAGAGAATATCATTATCACGTGAAGCTAGTTAGAAACGCTCATTGAGAATATAGGTCCTCATTCACTCATTTAACATTCACCAAGTGCCTACTAACACCTGAGCAAGATGTTAGGTCTTTAGCTAAGAACTACAGGATTTGAACTGGCAAAGATAAGAGAATGGCTGGGGAATTCTGGGCTAGAAGACTAGCTGGAGAAAAGGCATAAGTAGGAATAAGTATTTTCCTAGTAGAGAATAATAAGAGGGCTGTTCTAATTAGCTATAATGGGTTTATGTGGGACAAACAGTAAAAATATAACATCAAATAGGTACATGAAACTAGCTGATTCGAAACCTGGAATGCCAGACTAATTAGTTTTAATGAATCCATAGGCAATAATGGCTCTTATAAGATGAAAGTAAGGCTTTAGGAAAATTACTCTGGTAGTAGTATGCCCCTTGGATAGAAGCAAGGAAAGATTAAGGCTAGAAGATGGTGAGGTTATTGCAATAAACTAGATGGGTGCTAATGAGGGTCTGGTCTGAGTAGAAACTGGAATGAAAAAGAAAGAATGAACCTAAGAATCACTGTAATGTTCAGTTCAAGAAATATTCGCTGAACATCTGACTTGGGTGCTGAGACTAAAAGCAAACAGGACAGGGTCCCCACTTTCAAAGATAAATTAACTGAACTTCTGTTCCATTTTTTTCCATTGGCCCCATATCTGAAGTACAAGAAATGAAAGTCTGGTGAATGGTAATGTCACTGACAGAATTCTGTTGAAAGGGGAAGTTGAAAGGGAAAGTTGAAAGGGGAAGTTTTTAGGTTTCAACACCGATTTAAAGCGATGGCATGAGATCCCAAAAGGGCTGCCATGTAGACAGTTCTAGACAAGGAACTAAAGTTCTGCAGAGACAGCATGCTGATGAGGTTCAGGACACGCTACCCCAAAATACAGCACCTTGGCATACTGAATATTTTAAGATGAAGGAATTTGAGAAACAGCACGTGCAAGAAGCTTTCTGACCCTCCCCTGAAGCAAGTCATAAAACCCACATGTGAGAGGTGCCCTCCCTCTACCCAGAGGAAAGGAACATCCTTATCTCTGAACACAAAGGACACACAGAAGAATCTGAACAAACAAGTTTCCCCCAGTTTACTACACTTACCTCATTCCCTTTGTCCATCATACCCTTTTTCCAAGACTTTCCACTCTTCATCAAACCTAATATAAAAAAAGCTCAGGTTTAACTGTTTCTTCAGGTCTTTATTTCCTTACAAAGGCTCCCATGTCACATAAGACTTATATTAAATTTGTATGCTTTTCTCTTATTAATCTGTCTTTTGTTACAGGCATCCCAGTTGAGAACTTAGAAGGGTAGAGGAAAAAGCTATTTTTCCTTCCCTACAATGCACACAGTTATTAGGAGAGGGGCAATGGCTAAAGCTTTAAGAAGAAAGCCCTTCAGGAGACCACACAAGAATGAGTCAATGACGACCAAGAGTTAGGAATGCAAGGAGAAAAACAGCCTGAAAAATGGTTAAAAACTAACAGCGGGGGCCGCCCGGTGGCGCAGCGGTTTAGTCGGCGCTTGGCAGCCCGGGGTTCGCGAGTTCGGATCCCGAGCGCCCGCCGACACACCGCCTGTCAGCCATGCCGTGGCGGCGTCCCATATAAAGTGGAGGAAGATGGGCATTGATGTTAACCCAGGGCCAGTCTTCCTCAGCAAAAAGGGGAGGATTGGCAACAGATGTTAGCTCAGGGCTGGTCTTCCCCACAAAAAAAAAAAAAAAAAAAAAAAAAACTAACAGTGAATAGAATCCAAGGAAAGACATAATGTCGATAAAAAACCAATCCTCAATGAAGTCACACTGTGGTACAATGGGAAATATAGATTTGGTCTTTGTCCTAAAAGCTTAGGAATCTCCAGCGTGCTAAGAGTGTCTCTTGTATGCTCCTGAGATGACTGGTGGCTGGGGGCCCCTCGAGAGCTTCAGCGTGAGAGCTGGCTGCTAGAGCCCAAAGACTTTCAGGCCCACCCTCTCAGCCTCCCCCTCCCACCACTGGAGAGGGGAGAAGGGCTGGAGATTCAGTTAAGTACCAATGGCCAATGATTTTATCAATCGTATCTACATAATGAAACCTCCATAAAAACCCCTAAACAATGGAGTTCAGAGTTTCTAGAGTTTCTGCATTGGTGCACATATAAAGGTGCTGGGATGGTGGCGCTCCCTGAGAGGGCATGGAAGCTCCACATTCCCCACCCTCACGCCCCCCCAAATCCCTTGCCCTATGACTCTTCCATTTGGCTGTTCCTGAGGTGTAATTTGATCCTTCATAGTATGAATAAACAAAGCTTGGGCCTCAAGTCTACCCATGGAGGTCAGGGTGTGAGGCTGGGGAATGGAAAAAAAAATCCTTAAAAACAATGGATATAGATAATTCTGTTCAAAGAATGGGGAGATAAAAGGAAGGAATAGAGGGAAAATGGGAGAGAATCATATGAAACTTCTTTCCAACTTAGAAGGCAGATGAGTGAGAAGGCTCCCAGGGACAAAGGGAAAGCCTGGAAAAAGTGGAGATGGGAGGGGTGGTTCCTAAGGAAGCAGATACTTCAGAAAGTGATACATAATAGGATCTAGGATGGAAGGGGTTAGAGAGAAGGATTAAGGACAGAGAGAAGGATAAGGATATGTTAAGGTGTTGAGGACGAGAAAAGATTATATATAGTCTTTCTAATGGACACACCTGGTCTGCAAAGGGAGTATCAGAGAGGTAGCGCATTGAAACAAGAGTAAAATGCCTCAGAAATCAGCTTGGCTAAAATACACAACAGAGGATGAAATTATATCTAGGAAAAGTCACTTTAAGAGATAAAAATCACTGTAAACAGGGTAGAAGGAACTGAACTATCCTAACCAAAAGAACTAAAATATCTAAAGAATGGACAACAAAAGATGACTGGGCAAAATTAAAACTAAAAAATAAAATGCCAAATTGGGCAAGTGTTTCTAGCACTTTCCAGGAGATAACCTAACCAGTTGCTTTGAACACTAGGTCTCCTCAGAGGAACATCCCTATCCTGGAGATAACTGTATCACACTCTTGAGCCTCTATGTCTTTAGCTACTAGAATGTACAACCAACTCCCTTTTTCCTAATTCCATGCTCACCAAGAAACTCAATTTTAACTTGACACCCTTACCCAAAAGGAAAAATGCACTAAGCAAGCAAACAAATGTTTCACACACTTGTTTATTTGTATTTCCCACTGTAAGTTGGTAAAGTGTCATTTGGGTTTACACATCAGTCTTTTATGCTTATAACTACAGCTATATGCATGAAATCAGAGCATGAAAACACAAACAGTATAATGATCCAGCATTGAATCTTATTTGCCACTATCAAGAAACACTTAACAGCAATATATACAAGACACTGCAGTACTATACTGTGACCTTGTCAATGGTTTTGATTTTTTCATTTCATAAGAAAAGGAGAACAATTATAAAAAGCAACATTGTGAGATTTAGTTGTGAATGCAATAGGAAGTAGAGAAACTTACAGCTTGTTGCAGCAGAAACTGAAATAATTAAGCCATAATTTATCATAAATCTATGATCTACAGAACACCATCAACTTCAAAACCTTAATGTCTACTCAAAACCTTGGCCAATTTTCTCAGTACTTAACAGATTATTTTTTTCTCTTTGAGACATTAGCTCATCAATTAAAAAAAAAAAAAAGAGGGAAACAAAGCCTAACAAGTTAATTTAAAAAGTTCCTGTTTTTGGTAAAGAAAGGAGTTTCAGTCCTGGCCCAAATTCCCTATTCCTCAATGATTAGTTTCATCTTCCCCTTTCCACACCTTCGATATTAAAGAAATCTCAACATTAACCTCAAAAATTTCCAAATTCTGGTGTGAATAAGATCATGACACTATATTGTAGACATTTTCCTCTTTTTAAAACTTTTCTTTTATTATGAACTATAACAGAGAAAGTCTCAGGGTGGGGTCAACCGTAATCCCACCATCTTAATACTAGCTACTCTCATTTTGTGTGTTCATTTCCAGTCTTTTCTTACTACGTTTGTATCCTAGTTATTAGCTGAAGCTTGCCAGCTCCTTATAATTTAGACTAAAAGGACTCAAATTCTGCAGAACCACAGCCTGTGCAAGTCCAAGGCCTCGCCCTCCCCCAAGGTTCCTCTGAATTACTAGAAGAGCCAACATCCTCAGCACCCTCTGAGGTAGTCGGGTACCATCTCTGTTCTGCACTGCACCAGTCCAGACACAGCATGTGCATCTTTCTTTGAGTTCTATAAAAGACAAAAACAAAACCCAAACACATGCAAAAGGCATTCCTGAGCATAGGAGACTTCAGTGAAGACTTCTGGAGAAAGACAGAGGAGTGGCAGACACGCCAACAAAGAAAAAGGAACTGGAAGTAGGAACATTCTTAATCTCTCTCCATCTTCCATCCTTGGGGGAGGAGTCTTTATCGCACCTATTCCCTGGCCTCACATTTTTCTGACTTTTCTCCGTCTCCTTCCCTATTAGGAACAAAACCAACAAATCTGTCCCCCCTTGTTTCCTGTCAAGCAGCTTCCTCCACTTCTGACCTCTCAGCCCCAGCTAACATCCATACTCACATCCCTAAGTGAGCTTGATAACAAGGCAATGCCCCCAGGCAGTTCCCTCCATAAAAAGAACTCTGGTGCCCATTGCTGTGATAATACATTTTTCTTCTCGCTATCTATTTCGTAGGTTTTACATAGTCATCATACTCTACACATAACTATATAGTCTACTAATTGAACAAACATTCCGAATGCTTACTTATATCCGATATTATGTAAAGCACTGGCGAGACTGGAGCAGACACACTCCCTGATGCCAAGCAGTGCAGGGTCCGGAGGAGGCACTCAGGTAAGTGAGGAAGCCCAAGGCGCAAGCACTACTAGAGAGGTATGAGATAGACAAGTACCAGAAGAGCACCAGAGAGCATCTCTCCCGTCTGAAGCTTTGGGGAAGTCAAGCACTGATGGACAGGAGGGCAGAAAAAAAAGCTTGCACATCAGAAGGAAAAGCAAACAAAAGCACCAAGAAGACAGAGAACACAGCATATCCGGGAATGTGCAATTAGTGCAGACAGGCAGGTGTGTGTGAAGGAAGGAGAAAGAAGGCACCACAAGACACAAGGCAGGATCCAATCCATGAAAGACTCCGTTTGATTTGAAAAAGTATGCATTTTGTTCTAAAGGCAATGGGGAGCCAATGAGAGATTTTAAGCAGAAAATTAAGATAATCAGTTCTGTACCTTAGAAAGACCACCAGCAGTGGTGTGGAAGATGAATTAGAAAGGAAGTGAGATGGGAGACAGCAAAGCCAATGCACAGGTTGATGCAACAGTCGAGGCCAGAAACGATAAAGGCTGTGCTCAGGCACGGAGAGCAGGGAACGAGAGGGAAAAGTAAATCCCCTAACACGTTATTCACTAATACTACTAAGCACAAACTGAAAACATTGGAAATTACTAAAGTTATTAAATTCTGAATCGCCATAGTGCAACCTTTGAAGTTCAAAATTATAATCCTTAAGTGACCATGAGATCATAAAGTACTCGGAGTAAAAGACAAGTGAAAACCAGTTTTCAAAATATTACACATGAACTGTATTCATTTGTCAAAACTCACAGACTACATCTCAATGGAAAAAAATTAGGGCTATAAAGTAAAAATCATGAAAATATTTTTAAACATGAATATTATGAAGAAGAATTTTTCAGATTCAAAAAGATTTTCTCAATGTTTATTGGGTATTGTTTTACACATGTATCTATTTCCTTATCAAAGTTAATGCTTGCTTTTCAGAAGTCACATATTTCTAAATAACAATATAAAGCTTCTAAGACTTATTTTTCAAAATACACACATTTGTGACACATCCTGTACTACATCATCTAGGCAACTTGTTCAATTTTATAAAAATAGGTTATTTATTAATGCATTATTCTTAAATGTTGCAAGTTTTTCTGTTCTTGCTGTAAGAGCATGTGATTTAACAGCATATCACAACTTAACATGCAGTTTTGTGTGTGTTTGTGTGTGTGTCTGTATAGATTTGGTGAACATAAACATTATGAATTAAAAATCAGCACATGAAATGTCTGTGGGATTTCCAAATGAAGATGGCCAAAGGACAGTAAAGAATTTTACTGTAGTCAGATTATTTGAAAATTCACAATTATTATAAAACATATAGCTTTAAAAGAACGATCAACTCAAATACTTCATTTCCTGGCCATGTCATATGACTGAACTTAATACACACAAAAATGTGAAGGAAAAGATAATTTAGGGAACAACATAGTACATCAAAAGGATTGCACTGTTTTTAGAAGACTTATTCTCAAAAGCAAGTTCCCTTAGTGTTACTCTATAAATCATTAGCTATCTGACAGTCTAAAGACAACTGTGCTTTGAACCTAAATCTAAATAGACAAAGAACAGAACGGTGCTGTTCATACTCAGCATGGCATTCCTTATTCTTAAGTTAAGGTATATCTTCATTTACAAGAGAAGTCATGCTTCAGTATTTCGGCAAGCAAAAAATTAGATAACTTATAAATGATAAAAACTTAAACCATTACAGCACGGCAAACACTCTAGCTTCCAAAGTGCTACCAACATTATTTTTCTATTTGTTGATATATTTTAAATTACACCTTCCACAAAAGATATAAAGTAGCTTTATAATAGTCCAAAGTAATATTCCCAAGGATCAGATTTCAATTTGATGTAAGAAACAGCAGCACTTTGTTCCTCCTAAATCACAACCTCATTTTTCCACTGCAATTCTATTGTCACCTCTACACTTCTATTGTGAGAAAGTACTTCATCAACACCCTTTCCTTTTTCTATTTTCCAGACTACCAGCTGCTAATAGTGCCAATCTGGTTTCTATTAGCACTTAAATGTAGCAGCCCTGAATCAAATATCAGTTGGCAATAATTTGTGCTTACAGCTACAAACTTTCATAGGGCTACTGCCAACTCATTTTTCAAGAATAACCCTACTTTTTAAAAACATAATTTTCTCTCATAGTGAACTATCTAATTTAATGCTATGAACACTGGACCAAGGAAACCAAAATTATCTTGTCTTGTCCCCTCCTTCCTCTCCTATCTCAGTTTTAACTGTGTTTTCTCCACCACAACCACGCTCTGACTCCAAGTCTCAAAGAGGGCTCTGGAGGGACTTACAGGCACCAGAGCTCTAAAGCAACATGCTCCCCTGCTGCCCCCTCTTCTTATTTCAGACATGAAGTGCGCAACCTATTCCCCTGAAACCAAGTTGAGCAATTAACACTTCCAATTTTATGACAAGGTATCAGCACAATTATGTTGCCATATAAAAAGTTACAGATCTTCTGTGCCTCTAAACAATTACAGAACTCCCTGGTCATTTAACTTTTTTATTCTATTTTAAAATGATTTCAAAATCCAAAGTTGCAAAAATAATGGAAAACTCTCATATTCATAACCACCAAATTTTAACATTCTGCCACATTGGCTTTCTCTTATTCATCCACTCATATACACACACACACACACACACACACACACACACACATTATTTTTCTGATCTACTTTAGAGTGGTTTGCACATATCATGTATTTTTACCCCTTAATATTTCAGTGTGTATTTCCTAAAACTCTCTTAAGTAGCCTCAGTACAGTTATCAAATTCAGAAAATTTAACATTGATAAAATAGTTTAATCTTTGGTTCCTATTCTGATTTGTCAATTGCCTGATGTGCTTTATGATGGTTAATTTTATGTGTCACCTTAGCTGGACCACAAGGTGCCCAGATATTTGGTCAAACATTATTCTAAGTGTTTCTATGAGGGTGTTTTTGGATAAGATTAATATTTAAATTGGTGGACTTTGAGTAAAGCAGATTGCTCTCCATAAAGCTAGGTTTTTACAGCAACATTCCATCATCAAATAGAAGTGGGAAACATAAGACTGGGTCCAAGCAGGCCCTGAAGGCACAAGTAAATGACATGAAGAAGTGGCCCAAATGCCCTTGGTCCTCACTCCTGACACACTACCATCTCTCTCCCAGCCTGCGCCTACAGTCTCATGGGGGTGCCCTAAGATCAGCTGACAGACAAGACAAGACTCAGGCCTGGTTTACAAACGGTTCTGCATGATATGCAGGCACTGTCTGAAAGTGGACAGTTACAACACTACAACTTCTTTCTAGGACATCCTGAAGGACAATGGCGAAGGGACCATGTGACCAGTTAAAGAGAAATGAAGACTGATTGTCATGAGTATTTCTTCCTTATTTTGTTATTAATACGTTTGTGTTATATCTCTTTTCTTTTCCTTCTTATCACCTCATCATGCAACATAAGATACATTGACTTTATATCACTGTCTAAATTACAGGATATCAAGGAGAAGAGTAAACCTCACTCAAGGACTTCAACTCCTCTTCTGAGGAAAGGGTTAGTGTATTTTCGGTTGTACACAGGATAGCTGTATCATGTTAGCTGGAAGTATGACTTTGTTATTGCCTGTATTTGGAGACTAAGTATGATTTAAGGAGATGTATATGGGTAGCCAGATATTTGGTCAAACAGTCAAACATTATTCTGTGTGTTTTCTGTGACGGTGTCTGGATAAGATTAACATTTAAATCTATGGACTTTGAGTAAAGGTGATTGTCCTCCATTATGTGGGTGGGCCTCATCCAATCAGTTAGAAGCCTGAATGGAAGAAAAAGACCAGCCTCCCCAAGGGAAGAGAAAATTCTCAAGCAGACTGCCTTCAGACTGGAACTGGAAGATTGGCTCTTCTGGGTCTCCAGCCTGCCGGCCTATCCTGCATTTGGATTTGCCAGCCTCCAGAATCACATCAGCCAATTCCTTATAATAAATCTCTTTATACACACACACACACACACACACACACACACACACACACACATCCTATTGGTTCTGTTTTTCTGGAGAACTCTAATACATCCTGTAATAGCACTTTTTCCTTGAGTACAAAATCCAGTATATAATCACCTATTGCATTTATTTTATGTCTTTTTAGTCTCATTTAATCAGGAAGACTTCCTCAACCTTTCCTTGTGTTTTATAACTGACTTCTTTGAAGAACAGAAGTCATTATTTTCTGTTTGTTTAAATAGAACTTTCTGTTTGACTGACGCTTCCTCATGATTCAGGTTATGCATGCCCAGCTGGAATACTACTTAAGTGATGTGTGCTTTTCAGGGTATCACAACCAGAAGCATAAAATGTCAGTCTGTCCCTTAGTGGTGACGTTAGTTTTGGTCACCCAGTCAAGGTGCTGTCCAGATTCTCCATCATATAGGCACTAATTTTCCCTTTGCAATAAGCAATCTGTGGAGAGACACTGTAGGGCCATGAAAATATCCTGTTTCTCATTAAACTCCTGCATCTAGATTTAGCATCCATTGATGATTCTTGCCTGAACCAATCTTTACTACAATGGTTACAAACAGTAATTTTCCAACTCTTCCATTCCTTCCATGTTTATCAGTCAGCACTGTACTGCGAGAAGAGTTCCCCCTTCTTCCTATCTATCAGTCTATTCACAGATTACTATTTTTTCAATGGCTTAAAATTCATTCCTGTCCTTAATTATTTTGATGGGCAAATTGACCCAGATTCGGTCAGTGGAAGCACCTTCAAGCTGGCTTCTGTGTCCTTCTGATATGCTCCCTTCATTTTTTTCTTTCCTTTTCTTTTTTTCTTCAGCACTTCCTTGCTTTCTCTCGTAAATAGATTTGATTACTTTTAATGGGAAATGGTATTAGAAACCAAACTCTGGATGCCAGGTGGACTCGTTGCTACTTGTCCTCGGGGGTCTTTCAGAACAGAGCTAGGAAATGTGTATTTGTCATTTCATATATATTTAAATCTGCCATACATTTACTTATGCTGTACACATATGTGGATATGTGTTTCCAAATACTGCAAGAGATGCCTCATTCAGTTGGCTTATAACCATTTGCTTATAATTTCCTAATGCAGAAATTATTTGTACATGAAATTATTTGAACTTAAGCTTATTTGCTGGTTTAAGTCATCGCAAATGAACCAATAAGCATATGGCCAACTCACCCAGAACAAATACGAATATGATGAGTACAAGAGTAATGAGATTATCATGTTGAACCAATGGAATGTGAATTATATCAATTATGTCCATGTTTCTGGCTAGTATAAATATTATAATGTTGAACCAGTGGAACGTGAAGTATATCAATAATGTCCATGTCTCTAGATGGTCTGCCATGCCATCCTAAGACACTTCTCATTACACAATCTGTGTGCTCATCTCCCTGCGTGTTTCCAAGATACACCAGAATGTCAGCAGCTCAGGGACACTTAGCGGCAGATGAAGCAGAAAAAGAGGCTCAGCAATTTGAGGAGTCAGGTCCTATACCCCTTTCCCACCATGCTATTAGCTTAGAAATAAACACTTGAATGTGAGAATGTTTACAAGATTTGCATGGTTTCTTAGTTCTGCTTTTATGTGCTACATCTCAAAGAACTAGATTTTTGCTGTGACCTCAAGTAAAACGGAAACTGAACCTAAAATTGGGAACAAACATGTACACATCCTCACGCTCTAAGCATACTTCTGCAATATAAACTACATACATTTAGATATACAATATCATTTAAGGTTTACATACTCTTATTCTATGTGTGGCCCCAGCCTTGTTTCAGTCTCAGCTCTATAAATAAATATTAAGTGCTCACCATCAGAGCTTGTCCCCAGTCTGTTTGGACAAAACTCATTGTCTAGCAGATTCCTCAGGCAGACCACTTGTGTAGGGTGTTCTTTGAGTTCTTGCATACTCAAAACTTCTTCTATAGCCTTAATCTTGAAGGCAGTTGGCTGAATATAATTCTTGGTTTGCATTTTCTTTCCTTAAATTTTTTTTTAAATGGTTGTTCCAGCGCTGCCTTGCTTTGTATGTGCTTTTGAGAAGTCTGATGCCAGCTAATTATCCTACCATTGTGTAATTTATTTGATCTTTTGGCCTGAAGCTCTGAGGATTTTTTAATCTTTAGTCTAATAGTATTACTAGAATATGTCTCAGAGCTGATCATTATGGCAGCCAATCATATCACTATCAATTTTTCCCAATACCTAATGGTCATTTCAACGTGCAGACTCAAGTCTTCTCTTATTTTTGTAATTACAGTTCTTGGATAGTTTATTTTTCTTCTGTAAGGATTTCAGTTGTACATATATGACATCTTCTTTGCCTGTCCTCCATTTCAACCACTTTCTCTCTGACCTTTTTCTTTCTTCCTTTATCTAATTTTTAAAAATTTGTTTCCCTGCTTTTTTTCAATGCCGCTTATTAAATTTTCATTTGAATCTGTTCTTCCTTGGGGACTTTGTTATTTAGTCTTCATCTCTAATGTGATTCTGTCTTTTCCTTTGTTTTTTTTCCTGAATTCAATCAACCTTCATTGCATCCCCCCCACCCCTTTTTTTTTTCTGGTGAGGAAGATTAGCCCTGAGCTAACATCTGTTGCCAATCCTCCTCTTTTTGCTGAGGAAGACTGGCCTTGGGCTAACATGCGCACCCATCTTCCTCTACTTAAGATATGGGATGCCTACTATAGCATGGCTTATTAAGTGGTGCACAGGTCCACACCTGGGATCCGAATCTACGAACCCCAGGCCGCAGAAGCAGAGTGCAAGAACTTAACCACCACTGAAATATAACCACTGAGCCAGCCCCTCCCCTTTTTTTGGTCCATTTCTTTCTTAGTTTTTGAATATCTGATTCAAGGTGTTTTTGAATATCTGATTCAAGGTGACGTTTTTTTCAACATCATCTAATGCTTGTCTGAGGATATTTATTCAGTTTGGAGTGTTGTGTTCCTTTTTTCTTCTGCATAATGTTTGGATTTAGGGAAAACTTTGCATCAGCTGGAATGTTTTGATTTTCATTTTGTTTTTTTACAGAAGCTTTGTATTAAATTTTTTTCTATTTCTAGGTATTTGGTGCACAAGATTCTTAGTATAAGAGGGCCCTATCAGTTTAGTGACATTCACTTTGTTTAATGGATGATGGGAGGGACTGTGTATAATTTTTCTTGATTCTGCAAAATCTGTAATTTTCTCCTTTGCATTCTTTCTCTTCACTGGCCACACACCCAAGATGCCCATCCCTTCTATATGTATTCTCATCTAGAAGCAATGCTTCTTTAACGTTGCTACTTCTGATCCTGCCCACTTTCAAGCCCGTTTTTTTTTTTTTTGCTAAGGAAGGTTCACCCTAAAATCTGTCACCAATCCTCCTCTTTTTGCTTAAGGAAGATTTGCCCTGAGCTAACATCTGTGGCCAATCTTCCTCTATTTTGTATGTGGGTCACTGCCACAGCATGGCTGATGAGTAGTGTAGGTCCACTCCCGGGAACCAAACCTGGGCCGTTGAAGCGCAGCGTGCTGAACTTAACCACTAGGCCACCAGGCCAGCCCCTCAAGCCTGGCTTTCTTTAGCCTAAGCTCACCATCTAGAGTACTACCAGTTGCTGAAGCAGTGGGAATAAAAGCTTTGAAGGGTGTTACACTGGCAATCAAATGGACCACTCCTGACGTCTTACATGTAACTTCTGATCAATTTTGTCAGCCAGCACTAGTCACACGACTCCACTCAACCACAAATGGTCTATCTTGTGCCAGAAGGAGAACCAGAAATCCCTACAACAGAAGCTTCATCTTAAAACTAAAATATTTCTGTAAACAGCAATAAGGAAATGTCCTTCTTAGCATGTGAAAGCTAGATTGATTCTTAATATTAAAATCACAGAAACCATGTTCTAATGAAATTCAAATGACAAGCAGTAAATCCAAATAAGGCCTGTCAAATACATGTAATATTTTAATTGGCCAAATGATGGAAACTAAAATGCTTTAGAGTTTCTAGGAAACAAATTTAGTTATTGCCAAAGCAAGCTGTCAACTTCAAATTATCGGAGATGACTGTGTCCATAATACTCTTATGAAGAGAATTTGCATGATTTTTAATAAAAGGGGATCATTAATATATGCACACATAGGCTTACATTTATATACACAGAGATGTTTATCTACATATAGATTAGATGTTATTAATCACCTGCTTACCTAGCACAAATACATCAGCATATCTGAAGGGGTAGTAAACACAAAGGAAGACATTTATTTTTGTATTTATAGTAGTTCTTAATTTGGGCTACACATCTGAAAGGTAAAAAGGCAAGTTTTAAACCAACCATAGTAGCTGGACAATAATTCATTGATAACCATAAACATTTTCTTTTTAATTCAAGGACAACCATAGGGAAAGAAGATTAACCAGAGAAAAAGACTTATTCTTACTTTACTGTGTGCCTGTAAAAGGGAATTTTAAAGGAATATTACATGAATAAAAAAACTGAATACCCATAGACTCCTCATGGGAAATAACATAAAAAATTCAATTTTGCTTTCCTATTATTTGCTTTGTATTGTCTTTCATTTTCTATAACTATAAAAATGTAGATGAAAAACATACTAGCTTTTAAAAAGTGGCTTCTAGTTTACTAAGCAGTCCTTATTTATGATATTGAAATTGACTCTGAAAACGGGAGAATAAAAAGATATTAAGATTTCACATAGAAAATGACAGCAAGCAGGCAATAGCCAAGCAAAAAGTAGATCTATAGAAAAATCTTAATTAAAAAACTAAAACCCAGAGTATACTTTAAAATACTTATTCCAGAAACATTTAACCAGTTCTAATTACACGTGGCACTGCACAGAGCCATGTAGAATAGTGGCAGCAGAGAGGCTCACGGCATAGGTTAGAATCCAGGCTCCATTTACCAGCTACACATTCTCAGACAAGCTGCTTACCCTCTCTCTCTGTACCTCAGTATCCTCATCTGTAAAACGAGAATATCAATAGTACTGGCCTTATAGGATTTGTTGTTTCTTAGGAAATTCAGTGCCTGGCACAAACCAGATATTGTACGGATTAAATAAGATAATATATGTACATCACTTAGAATGGTGCCACATATACAGGAAGTGCTATGTTAACTGTTGCTGTAATTCACTGAAAAGAAATCATTCATTGACTCCCAATTTCAAGACGGTAAAGACCTCTCTATATCTTAGTCTTTCAAAACAATTGCTCCCAAACAACAGAGTACACAAGAAACAAAAACACACTCCACATTCAGTAACATACAAAGACATCTATAACCCTAAGCTACTATGCATGAAGATAGAAAACATTTGAAAGAATGGTAAATGACTCAGCAGAGCGGACAAAGGTCAAGTCAAAATGCTTGTAGAGGGAGCTGTTCATGTGAGCAAGCTGAATTACCCCAGAAGACCCCAAAAAGACTCAGGATATGGAGGCACCAGTAACCATGGACAGCAGAGGACTGAGAGAAGGGAGGTAAAGAATGAAAACAGGGGAAATGTCTAAAAGCCTTTTAAGGAGTTTTATTCCCCAGGTCCCCATACTCACATGACACAAGATTAATAATTTCAGATGGAAAAGAACCAGATTTGGGGGTTAGCAGACAAAGCAAGGGACAAGGATGAGGTAGGAGACTGAAAATAAAGAGCTAAGAAGTCTACACATCCCCTGCTGGCTCCAGAAAGCAGAGAGCCAGGCTAGTGCTCCCCAAGTAGAAGGTTGGAGGATCCTTCTCTGGAGAAATGTACAACCTTGAGTAAAAGACATTGATATTGATATGTAGGATTCCCAATGAAAAAGCTCTACAGTGTAAGCCTCCAACTAGTAAGTTAAGTATCCCTCACACAGAGTTTCTACCTAGTGTTTTAGTATCTCACTCATATTAACAGTCAAGGATCACTAGACAATTGAGAAAAATCCCTAACAAGCAAGACACCAAAATAAACAGGGAAAAGAAGGAATTCAGAAGAAAGAGGCAATTCAGGGTACAACACAAATAAAACTTTGTAGAAAGCATAATTAACATCCTTAAAGAAATATATTTTAACCATAAAACAGAAACAGGATGCAATTAAAAAGGAATAAATTAAAACAAGATGCTCTTAGAAATGTTTAAAACTGGAAAAAAAAGTCTGTTAAAGATCTGGATGATAAAGTTAAAGAAATAAGCCAAAAGTAGAGTAAAAATGCAGGAGATGAACAATAGGAGAGAAAAATAAGAAAATTACAGAATAATCTTGGAAACCTAGTATCTAACAGAATTCTAGAAAGAGTGACTAGAAGAACCAAGAGGAGGAAATTATCAAATATATAATTCAAAAAATATCCCCAGAACTGAAGGAGTTTTAAGGGGTGCACTCACTGCCTAGCATAGTGAATAAAAAAGGATTCACATCAACCCATGTAAATGTGAAATTCCAAAATTCTAAACCAGGGATAAAGAAAAGATCCTAAAACCTTCCTGAGATTAAAAATAGGTTCCACACAAAACACTAGGAATCAAAATGGCATCAAACTTCTCATCAGCATAATTAGAAGCTAGAAGACAATGGGATATGTCTTCAAAATCCCAAATGATAATTCAATTTAAAATTCTACACCAAGCCAACCTATCATACATATGAGAACATAATGAGCACATTTTAAGATTTGAAAAACCTTCAAGAAAAAGAAAGCCACGGGATCCAGGAAAAAGGATTCAGCACATTATTCCCAGGATGACAGCAAAGGAAAGTCAAGTAGAGGAAGATGGGCTCGGATGTTAGCCCAGGGCCAATCTTCCTCAGCAAAAGGAGGAGGATTGGCAACGGATGTTAGCTCAGGGCCGGTCTTCCCCCCCCCAAAAAAAAGTAGAGCTCCTGGGTTATCTCATCTACAGAAAATCATATAAAAAAGCATTTTACAGAGCTGTTAAAACATGTGGAAACACTTGGAGACTCAAAGAAAAGTAAACGAATGAAAAGTATGGGGTAATTTAGCTCAAGGAAAAACAAAAAATTTATACAAGGAATAAAAACATAAAACACTTGGCCCAGCAATGAATATTTACACGGCCATTAAAGATTGAATATGGATTCAACCAAAACCGTAATATAACCTCATTAAGCATATGGGCAGAGAAATACAGGAGGTCTAAAGCTGATGTCTCAAGAGCTTTACAGTGTCATTTGAAATTGGTAGACAATATCAGAAGGAAGTAGAAACTGGGAACGGAATGGCAGATGAGGGTCAGAGACTGCTGCTTTTATTTTCATCTTTGGTATAAGCCTTGTACTGCTATTTGACTAAATATCTTCATGGATTCATTTGATAAAAATTTTTGAATTAAATAAAGAATATTTATTGAGTACTCTTTGTGACAGATATTACATGCTTGTCCACCTAACACCAGTCTCCGCCATCGTCTTCCTTGTCTAGGGAGGTTGGGAAGCTAAACATTCAATTTCACAGCCTCCCTTGCAGAAGGATGGCCAAATGACACCATGTGGCCAAAAACAAAACATACAGAAAAGTCTGTTGAAGAGGATTTTAAATCCTAAATAGGAAGAAAACACCTCACAAACAGAAAGTGTTTTCCTCTTAGCCCCATATTGCTGTCTGAATGTGGAAAATCAACATCAAGGACAAAAACCACACACTAAGGTTGGCATGAGCAGAAAGAGCCCAGATTCTTAGGAGCATGACTGCCTGACTCCAGACTTCTTGTTATGTGGAGTTTTTAAAAATTTTACTTAGTATTTAAACCACTGTAGTTGAGTTTTCTCTTATCAGTTACTAGGGTAGGCACTGGGAAACAAAGATGAAGAAAACAGTTTCTCTCCCAAGAAGTTTATTGTCTAATAGTGTAGGCATAACCAATAAACAACCATAATACCAAACAAATGCACTACAGCCACAATGTGGTGCTGTAAGAAATCAGAAGCAGGAGACATCATATCCTGCTGAAACATCAGGCAAGGCTTCTCCTGACTCACGGCTGACTCCTGTGGGTCCTGCAGAACTGAGTGAGTTTTAACAGAAATGTACACTCCATGTCAAAGAAACAGCACGAGCAAATGCACAAGGATAGTACAGAGCATTTTCAAGGAAAGCAAGGGCTTCTGAGTTGAAAAGATCTAGTTTCAAATCTCAACCATATAATCTATCAGGTTTGTGACCCTGGAGAATATATTATATTTGCAATATATATATATAACTGACAAACTATCCAGAATTTATAAAGAACTCTTACATAAAAATAAAGACAAACTACCCAATAGAAAAACAGGCAAAATACACTTCACAGAAGAAGAAATCTAAAGGGCCAATAATAGAAAAATGTTCAGCCTCATTAGTAATCAGGAAAATGTAAATTTAAAATCACAATATGATCACAGTAAGATTCACACCTCCCATATTGGCAAAGATTTTTTAAAACCTGACAATAAAAACTGTGGGACAGAATGAAGAACAACCAGATTACTTACACACTGCTGGTAAGAGTATAAATTAATACAACTGTTTTGGAAAAAAAATTCAGTTCAGTCGTCCCTAGGTATCCACAGAGGATTGGTTCCAGGACCCCGATAGATACCAAAATCCTCAAGTCCCCAAGACGCTCAAGTCCCTTAGTAGGTCCTCCATATCTGAGGGTTCTGCATCCATGGATTCAATGCAGATGCAGAACCCACAGATAGGGAGAGCTGACTGTATTGTCCAGGAAAGCTGAAGATGTGTATACTCCCATAACTACTAGAGTATTTGACTTCTAGGTATGTATCTTAGAGAAACTCTCATAAATATGTGCCAGGAAAGATGTGACAAAAAATGTTCACAGCAATATTGTTTTTAGCAGGAAAAAGAAAACAACTCAAATGTCCATTCAGAGTAAAATGAATAAATTGTAGTCTTCATACGCGTGATAGCTTAATACTATAATAATGAATAAAATACATGTACGTGCCACAACATGGATCAGGCCAAGAACATAAGGCCAGATGAAAAAACTCACGTTGCAGAGGAATGCATACAGCAGCATTTTATGTATCTATTGTTTAGAAACTTACACATATGATAAAACTATAGAGAAAAGCAAGAGAATGATTAACACGAAATCAAGACAATGATCCCCTGCTCTGAAAGTGAAGGGATGAAATTGGGGAGCAGTCTCTAAGGGACTTCAAAAAGAATATTCTTTTTCATAAACTAGGTGATGGATATATGGATGATTTTTGTAGCATTACTCTTGGCATTTTACATATATTTCATAATTATGATTTTTAATCTACTCTATAGTTTAAATAATTTTTTTAAACCACACGGAATACACTTTGGACAAGAGTCATCCTTATCAGCATACAAAAAAACAGAAAAGACAAAAGAAAATACAGATAATTTAAGATAGAGATAAAGAAAATGATTGAAGCAAACACAAAATAGCTTTAATCTTCCAGTCAACTAAGTCAGGGTTTGTTATTAAAAACAAGGGAGGTGGAATTTATTCCATTGTTTATCCCCTCAAATACCTGAGTGTCTACCATGTTCCAGACACTCTTCTAGGTGATTAGATACAACTGTGAACAAGAGACAGAGTCCCTGTCCCCACAGAACTTTAATGCCAGTGGGGAGTCCAAAGCAACAGGGGAATAAAAAAGTTGCAGAATAGTCACTGTGAACATAAAAACTCAATAAGCAATGTTAAGCAGAGTGGGGGCCCAGCCAAACATATAAAATCAGAAGGATTTCATTACTGCTCCAGCAACACTCAGAAACCCAAAAGAGAAAAAACTGACTTTAAGTTGTAATTCAGAATTTTAAAAGATAATTTTTATGTTGATTTACAATAATACATACCAGTCTCAAAAGCTTATTATCACTACTGAAAGGGTATTGCAATGCTCACGCTAATCTAGAAGTCAAAGTTCAGCAAATCAAACCCAAGAGTTCAAATACAAGCCCCCAACTGAGAAAGACCTGAGAGGTCTCCAAGATTTGAGGAAAGCAGCTACATCACTGAACACTCACTTCGCAAAGACAACATAATTCTTGGAGCCTCACCCAGATAATTTTGTCTAAAATCAGAAAGCAGAGAAGAAGCAATGAAATACACTGAAAACATCAAGATGGAAAACAAGAGAAGAAAAAAAAAAGCAAGGGAAGGGAAAAAAAATTATGAAAAGTAAAGAGAGTAATTACAGAAGGCACAGCAGTCCAGGGCCACTGAGCACAGGAGCACCTCACACACCCCCAGCAGTGCTATTGATGCAGCACACAGTAATGCTGTTCATAGGTATTTGTAAAAAAGGTTAAATTATGTCCAGAATACTCTGTTTAACACGTTAGGGACACAATGCAGGTAGTATAAAGGACTCCTTTTAAACAAAGACAATCTAATTAAAAAAAAATTTTTTTTAAGTCAAGGGCAAATGATATGACAGACAATTTCACAGAAGAGGAAAACCAAATGGTCAAGAAACCTTTTAAACCTAATAGTTTCAGGGAAATGCTAACTCAAAAACAGAGACTACTTTACCCCCATCAAATCAGTAAAAATTAAACCACCAAGGGTTGGCTAAGTAAAATGAATTCCCGTGTCCTGTTGGTGGGAGTATGAACAGGTACCATCAATTTGGAAAGCAGTTTGGCAATATCGAGCACAGCTGAAGGAATGCATGCCCGTGACTCAGTGATTCTATTCCTAGGTATATACCATAGAGAAACTCTTGCACATATATATGTGGACACATATACAATGCCACAGCCAACATCACTGCACAATAGCAAAAAATTAAAAACCTAAATGTCCATCAACAGGACAATGAATAAAAAAATTATGATGTAATCATACAGTAGAATACCTAGAACAATGAAAATAAGTTAATAAAAATTACAGATGTCCATACAAACAACTCTCACTTATAACATCAGCAAGGAAAGATATGTATTATATGGATAATAAGGATATGTATATGTTTATTAAAGAGATGTATATGTCATTTATGTAAAGAGAAAGACATGAAAAACATTATTATGTACTGTAATTTATGGACATATACCCATGCTATAAAAGTATAAAAACATAATTGGGATGACAAAAATTAAATTCAGGATAACGGTTACTTCTGGAAAGGAAGATAAGGGGGGATGGGATCAAGGAGGGGTACTTAGGCTTCAAACTGAATTGGTAATGCTGTGTCTCTTGAGAAACAGGTCTGAACTCAACGTCACAAGATATTAAGATTAGATAACGCTAGTTGGCAGGTTTATGGGTGTTCACTCTCTACACCTATCAAAAAAGATCCATGCTTTTAAAAATGACCTCTTTAAAAAAAAAAACCTTGGACTGGCCTGGTGGCCTAGCGGTTAAGTTCGCATGCTCTGCTTCAGCGGCCTGGGGTTCGTAGGTTCAGATCCCAGGCGAGGATCGACACACTGCTTGTCAAGCCATGCTGTCGCGGCGTCCCATATAGGGTGGAGGAAGACAGGCACGGATGGTAGCCCAGAGCCAATCTTCCTCAGCAAAAGGAGGAGGATTGGCAACGGATGTTAGGGCTAATCTTCCTCACATGCAAAAAAAACTAAACTGACAATTCCTAAAGATATAAAAACAGTAGCTTCTCTTCCTTGGTTTGCCATCCTTGTCCTTACACAACCCCAATTTGAAAGCAAATAAATGAATAAATCAAGGTATGTTCTCAGGCAGGGTGAAAATCAGTCATGGAAAAAGTGTTAGGCAGAGCAGTCTCTGGAGTCCAAATATCTGTGTTCATACTCAGTTCTGCCACTTGCAAGACGTGTGAACTTGAGCAAGGCCCTGAATCTTAGTCTCATCTTCTGTAACACAAAGACAGTCACAGCACTTACTGCATGGGGTAGGTGACGACTTAACGAGAATGCATACATAGGTACAGCACCAGCCTGAACTGTACTACTCACAACAGTAATCATAACCGAGTAATAGTACGGTGAGTCTCATGTACTGCCACAAAAGATCACAGTGGTTTGTTCACAGTCTTTTGAATGGCTTACAGGTAACGCTGCTAAAAATAGTCAAGTCAAATAGCTCTCATAATGTCCACCTGAAATTAAAATGTTTCCAAAGAAATTACTCCACAATTCTACTTTCATGTGGCTTACTTACCATTTCTTTTGAATATAGCAAAAATAATCAATAGAATGGTATAGTTCAAAAATTATCATACAAATAGAACTAAAGAAAATGATCTTTCAATTAAAAAATTCTTGAAAAGAACACCTATACCTTACGGCACACAAATATCAGATGACTATCCATTCTGTTCTCTTTTTTCCTTATTAATTTCAGAATATAGAAAACTAACATCTATTTTCTGAACAAATTCATTTACCCAGACATTAGTAAATCAATGCAGTACAATCTTGACTAATGCCTGCTGTTTATAGCAATATTTTTCTATAGGGGATTCTGAATGATGTCAGTTGTTTTTTTATCCTCTGAACTACAATAAAGTTGTATATATATATACTTCTTAATCTTCCAAAATCTTATCTAATTTTTGTGTCTAATAATAATGGCTGACAATACCAAATGGAGTATTACAAATGACAAACCTGTTTAAACCCTTTCTTGGTCTGAGAAGAACTAGCCCTCACTTCTAAAAATGTTTATGTTATGAAAAGTTGGATAGGAAAAAACCCCCAAATTTCTATTTAGTAGTTATTTATTAATTATTATGTAAACAGTCTGAATTTTCACACATCTAGTTTAAGGATATACACCTACATTGTCAAATTCTTTATTTCAAAATCAGTTACAGAAAAAGCACAGAACAGATATTTGCAGGGTGCTAAAAAGTAGTGAAAACCGAGCAGAAGATGGAATTTTTGCACACCTACATCCAAAGTCAATCAGGTAAATTTAGCATTGTACATTTAAGAACCCAAATTTGTCTTTTCCATAAGTGGAATTTTAGCTATGTGGCACATAAAATACCTCTTGTATAGTAAAAAGGTAGAAAGTCCCTTATACATTGAAATAATCAATTAAAAACTAATTTTGCAGAACCTTTCCACAGATACTCTTTAGAAAACAAAAACAAACAAACAAAAAAACCCATGAATCATTCCAGATTCTAGAGTTTTAACTAATCAATAATATTGGAGGTAAGAAAAGGTATACATGAAAGTCATTTCAATTTTTTAAGATAATCAACTAACATTATAAGTTCTATGGGACAAAGTGATAATTGTATTACCTTAAACTTTAGTATTATTATAATATAAATCTGATCATTATTCAAATTTTCTACTTATCTATCTTCTTTTAAAACTGAAGATCAACTATTCAAAAATATTTACATTATTCATAGCTGATAGAGGTAGCATTAATCAACTGTTGTCTATTCTGCTTTAAGTAAATTAATACATTTAGTAGCTACCTACTATGTATCACAAAAAAGAAACGTGGTAGGCTAGTTTAGAGACATTCACAAGTTGATGGGGTGAGGGGAAACAAACAAATATATAATTACAATGCAATACAACAAATGTAATTAGAGAGAAGTAAAAGTAGTTAGGAATACAAAGAAGTAGCAAATATCTGAGCATGGGAACTGGAAAACAATCAGGAAAGACTTGAAAGAAGAGAAGACGGTAAAGTTTGAGCTGAGTGTTTAAAAGTACAGAGAAACTTCTGAGTTTGGGGGACAATGAAGGCTGCCCAATTTCAAATCTTCCTGTTCACCCTCAAAAAAACAAAACAAAACAAAACCCTACCATAAAACCAACAAAGAGAGGAAGTAAAACCACATATGACCCATGCCTTGGGCAGTACTGGGAGACAGAATACTACAACCTTCAAATGACCTATAATAGAAAAACATATCAAATGCCAACAGAGCTCCCGCCACCCCCCGAGAGCAGGTCTGCAGGTTTGGAGACAAGGACGGACACTTGAGACTGGAAAAGAATAGAGGGGCACCGAGGGACTTAGACACAGCAAGACAAAATCATCCCCAGAAAGGGCCCAACAATAAAGCCAAAATACTACACACAGGCCAGGACTTGTACTTTGAAGCACTGGCTAGAAAAGAAGCTTGAGGGTCAGTGGAATTGGACAGAAATGGCAGCCTCTGAGAAGCACAGCTTCTGAGGGCCAACCGGACAGAGAAGGGGAGGTACCCTTGGAAACCAGGCAGTGAAGGGAAAGAAGGAAAATTAAGGATCTCACAGAAACGAAAGGGAAACAAGACATATTCCAACCCCTCCCCTCAACACGATCCATAAAAGAAAGTGTACAGAGGAAGGTGCTATGGAACTCTCTAAGGAAATGAACAGATACACAAAAAAGCAGGCCATAGACACACAAAACTTCTGTAAAAAAAAAAAAATCAGAAAATGTTAATGAAAGCATTTCAGCTGATAAATCCCTCTCCCACCAAACGAAAGCTGAAGAAAACGGTAACCCAACACTCCAAACTGAATTTAAAATCTTCAAACAAGCATTTGGGATATGAAAAAAAATCCTGAGGCAGAAATACAAAAACTAGAAACAGAAATGAGCAAACAAACAACAACCCAAGAAAAGGAAGAAACGGAACAAAAGTTGACTGAACTCAGAAAAGAAACAGGAAAAAAAGAACACATTTTCCAAACAGACCGTGAGGGGTGCATCCCCCCGCAGTGAAGCACAGGGAAAGGACAGGAATTTACTGGCAAAGGGATGAGCACGTGCATGGCACAACTTGTAGACTGGTGAACTATCAACAATCCCCCTGCGTGTCCACACGCAGGTGGGGCCAGATCACTGAGGACTCTGAAGGACAAACTAACCCAGGTCTATTGACTTCATCTCCAAAGGTGGGGAGGCAGTCTAATCAAGGAAGAAGAGAATGTGTTTCGGCTTCAGATGAACTCAGTCTAGAACTCGAGCTCTACCATTTACTAAAGTTGTACTAAGCAATTCTTTTTACCACTCTAAGCCCCTGATTTGTAATCTGTGATTGGATGGATGGATGAAAGGAAAGAAGGACAGGTGGGTAGGTGGGTAGGTAGACAGATGGATAGACAGACACACATAAACACATATAACAATTGTAGTTGTCTGAGCCTGGGTTCCTTCCAAAAGTAGAGCATCAGAAAAGGACTTGTATATAGACAATTTAATTGGGAGGAGAAGTAAAGGACCAAGGAGGGTGAAACTGGAAAGACGCATGAGCCAAGGCAAGGAAGGGCACCTTATTGAGATGCTCACTGCTGGAGGCAACTGGAGCTCAATGCCGCCAGGACTCTGCGGAATGATTAGAAAGCTCTTAGAATTTCTGCACAAACACTTCTGTTCCCCTCTCCAAAAGCATTTCTCCACTGGCTCCTTCCCCCTCTGGTTAAGGGATGCCCCAAGCGGAGCATTGACTTTCCCACACTTCCAGGCTGAATATGCCTCCGTGCACTCCTACCTGTATCTCCTGTTGGGTGGGCCTTAGAGAAGCCCTGGAACAGAAAGGAAAAGATGCACAGCAAGCACACTTGAGACAAGATACTGTCAGGGCAAAGAGAGTCAAAGCCTGCATGGAAGAATTTGAAGAAAATATGAGGTGATGCTTAAGGGGCAACTGATGGAATATAGCTCAAATCCCCTCCCACCTCGGTCATTGAATATATGTACATCAAATCATCACGTAGTACACCTTAAATTAACACAATGTTATATGTCAATTATATCTCAATAAAGCTGAGAAGCAATAAATAAATCTTTGAGTCTTCAAGGAGGAGATAGCATTGCTACTATGTAATGGTGACATGGAGGAACTTACCTTGAACTCAAGAGATTTACTAGGATGCTTCTTGTTGCTTCCATGCCTGGTGGATAATACTGAATCGGCATTTGCAGCAACCGCAGTCCAACAAAGGCAAGGCAACTGAAGGCTCAGATCCCTCAGAGATGAAGGTCTGAATCACACCAGTCAAGTAACATCCTGGCTGGTTGTCCCTCTTTCTAGCCCCATGACCTTTCTAGCATTGCCACAGATCTCTGTGGGTCAGGGCACCCTGGATGCCACTCTGGTCCATTATGGTAATTACATCCACCTTGTCCTGGATGGTTAAGTACCACCATCTGGCCTCTGTTACTCCAGAATCCTATCATTTCTATGGATACTAGGGAACCCCAGCTCCATGGAAGCATCTCCTATTGACCCCAGCCTGTTTCTCCTCACCAGTACATTTTGTGTTACCTTAGGGAATTAAGTGTTTTCTTTGGACCCTCCTAAGGAACATGGTCAGATAGTGTGTTCTCCAGTCTCATATATAAATCCATTCTAATAACCTCTCTTCTCTGAGACTTCGGACCTCAATATTCTGCCAAAGCAGTTCTTGCATATTTATCTAATTTATTGTAGGTCATATTCATACCCAAGCTTCTAGAAACCATCCCAGCAGTATATTAGGACCAGGTTACTAGGATGTTAAATCCTGAGTTATGAACAGTGCTCCCACGTTAATTAAATTCTCCCCTATCCAGCCTTATTATTCTGCCACTCCTGGTCCAATACCTTCAAGATCCACTCCCCCACATGCTCCTCCTGTTCCTACTGGTACATATTAGCCAGGTCCTGGAATTATTTGCCTGAGTATTTTCTCCCAACAAGAGCAATATCCCTGATTAGATTATGCTGAGATCGCATCTAGTTATTGTTCTGGAGGCAACAGGGTTAGTGGGTGGGGCAGATTCTAAGAAGGACACGCATCATCTTGTGAGGCATCCACCTCGACGGGATCTTTGCATGGTCTCCAAACAAGGGAAGGCTGTTCTCTTCTAACAAGGCATTGATTCTGCCTTGTTACGCAAAGGATTCAGGGAAATTCAGGGGTTGAAGATTCTCGGGCTCATCAACCCACATGTTCCCATCTGAGATCTCAGGGTCCTACTCCTTCCGTATTAGGGCCCTGACTTTGGCCCTGAACGCCTGTTGAGGATGTATAAGATAGGCAGAAACACTAGGAACAATACAGAATAAGGGACTTACATAGGGATTTGACTTCACACAAGTATGGGAGTTAAATAGTCTATGTAAGACTGTTGCTTCTGCGTCTGGAGCTGAGCCTGAAAATAGCAGAGCAGGCAGGTGGAAAGTAAAGATGGACATGAAGTGGAAAGGAACAAGGATAAACTGGGATCCCAAAGACCAGCTGGAACCCATGAAATCAAATAAGAACTCATGTCTGTCTCACATTACCTTCATGTCTCCAACTTCAATGAAGTGGGTAACCTGCAGAAAAGCTGCACACACTGGCCCAGGATTCTAAGCTGTTGGAGGTGATCCAAGAGGAACTAAAGGAGCTGCAGGCCTGGCTAAAGTTCCATGCCAACAATATGACACAGCAGATCAGCAACAACGAGTGGGAACAGCAACACCACCTAGTACCAATCTTCATATGTAAGATAAATATGGCTGCTGCTTCACCTCTGCCTTTAAATTCTTGCTCAAAATGTCTCTTGTGGCCAGTGCTAACCCAGAACCCAGAAGGGAGTTCTGGGAAACATAATTCCACTTTAGCTCAGCTGACATAGTACAAACCGACCAGTATAGTACACAGCTCTATCACCCTTAGGATTAAATCCTAGCCTGCTTTTTTAGCAATATCTGTCCTATGGTTGCAGGCAATGAGGATCATTTCAAATGCTGCCATGGAGGCCCTCTTATCACAATGTGCCCTGCACTGATAACTGGCTGACCTCAGTCTGTCATTCTCTTGTTTTCAAGGTTGCCAAAGATAAAAGAGGTCAATTTCAGAGCCCTTATAATTACCATTGTCCCCATACCACTCAAGTCCCAGAGTTATGGCCTAACCCAATACTTCACCTTCCATTCAATGCTAGTCCCAATCTCCTGCAGGTGGGAGTCTTAGTAATTGTTCTGTTGCACATGCCAGAGGTTACCACCACCCTGCAGCAATGGTGTCCTTGCTACAGTCTCACCAGTGGGTGATCCGCTCCAATATCCCATCTGAGGTACACCTTCCAGCCACTGTAGGTACTGTCTTAGCCGGGATTCGTGTGAGGTGAAGGTAACCTCAGTGAGGAGTGAAGACTCAGAAGAGTGAAACAGGAAAGAAAGAAAAGCCGATACAAGGGTGCATTGCCAATTCAATCTAATCTGGACCTTTTGAGGAATGTATGGAATGCCTCTCAGAAATTTTCCACTCTGGGATCAATACAGAGAAGCATTTATTATCAGCTCCCATCCCTCATTAGTTGAGAGTTGCCCCAGTGGGACATGAATACCCTACACTTCTGGGATGTGCATTTGTGCTGGCTGAGCCAGCACCCACCAGTGTCCTAAACTTTGGAGTAGGAGTCAAAGTCCTGGGGCAGAAAGTGAAAAATGTGTATCATGCATGCTTAAAATTAGATGCTATCAACCTAAAGTGAGTTGATGCCCACACAGAACTGTTTGCCACTGCCCACAGCTGGACTCCAGAGTGAGGCGGACAGGATGTGAGCTTGTGCACCAGAAGTGTCAGACACAATACCAATCACAGAGGTGTGTTGTGAGAATCAAATGAGACATGCAAAATACTTGGCAGAGTACCTAACACACAAAGCTCAATAAATGATAGCTATTATCATTAGGTTGGACACTGCATTAAGACTGTAGTAGCAGCAAGGGTGAGCAAGAGACAGATAAAGGAGATATTTCAGAGTTATAATTGACACAACTAGGAGAGGGAATTGGTGGGCAGGGAGAATGAAGGTAGAGGAAGAAGCCCAGGATGTTTCTAGTTAGGGTCTTGGCAGGATGGAGAATGGCAATGACACTAAATAAAATACAGAAAGTTGGAAAAGAAGCATTATTCAACTGGAGAGTGTAAGGTACCTGTGGGCTGTCCAAATGCTGTCTGTTCAGGAAGCATTTGGAAGTAACTGACAAGAAACTCAAGAAAGAAATCTAAGCTGAAAGTAGACACTTGGATGGTAGTTCGAGTCCTGATAATATCTGATTTCCCAGGAAGAGTGTGTACAGTTACAAGAAAAGAGGGCTGACAATGGATTACTAATATTTAAGAGACAAGCAAAGGGAGAGAGGCCAGTGAAAGAGGGAGATGGGGCAGTCAGTGACAGAGAAGAACCAGGAGTAAGAGCACAGTGTCACTGAGTAAAGAGAGGACAGGACCAACACTCGAGCACCAACTGCTCTAAAGAAGTTACGTAAGATTAAAGGGAGACATTTCCACCAGATAAGGAAGACGTGAGTAACTTTAGAGAAGGGCAGCACATCAAAGAGTGAAAGGGAGATAAAGAAGTAGAAAGAGCTGGTATAAACGTTCTTTCAAAAACTACTGGAAAAGGGAATGATAAAAACTATAGGGCTACAGAGGATTTTTTTTTAAACAAGACGACTCAGCTGTGTTTGTGGGAAGGAGAGTTAGAGGATCAAGGAAAAGGGAGAACAAAATGGAGTAAATTCTCTGAGGAGGTGTAAGATTTCAAAAAGAGGTATGAGCGTGCAATCTGAATCAATCATCTTTATTTAAAATGCTTGGGTTTTTTTTTTAACATACCAACTAGGAAATATGCATTTAGCATCTAATTTCTGGGACCAACCTAATAAAGTTGTAAAATAACTTTTCTTATGAAACCTTGTCTCTTCTTACTCAACATTACAAAAACATAAGCTTCCTGGATTAATTTAGTTTCAGTCAAAAGGTGACAATTGTATGCAGTGAGAAAAAAATCTTTCTCTGCTATTTCAGTTTTTTTTTCTTTTTGTCAGGAGGAAATAAGTTATTTATAAAACAATTTATCAAATAAGCTCGAATTTAGGGGGTGTCCAGCATAGTACTGACAGCACATACATAACTCCGAAACCTAAAATCTTTAACTCCTGTCTGCAGGGTCCAATTAGCCCCATTCTAGGGAATATATGAGAGCTGGAAAATAAGCTAACTAGCTAGCACATTAGGTTCCTTTTAACTGCCAGGTGGTAAGCTATTCTGAAGCTGTTTAGATTTGTGGTTGGGCCTCAAACCATGTCTCTGGACAGCATTCTGCTGGAGGCAGAACAAAGTTATATTTAATATCTGTGTACTTTAAAATAATGCTGCCCACTTTTCTCTTATTGCCAGGGTCACTTACCTTGAAGACTCACTGTACTTTTGGTGTATAAAACAGCAATGTTTACTTATCCAACTGATTTTGGAATTACATGATGGAGCCAACATGAAAACTGAGTCAATAAGAAAACAAATGCTTATAAAGCAATAACAAACAGCCTCTTTTTCCAATACATGTACGAAATAAATTTAACTTAGAAGAACTGAACTAAATATAAAACACTTCAAAAAGAAGAAAAAGAACATTATGCTTACTAAGAATTTTGGCATGATCCAGAGAACGTGTTCAGGGAACTGACCTCTGTGGAAAGTACAGAAGCATTTCAATGGCTATGCCTGAAAGCCTCTTTCTATAAGTTATTCTACAACATTCTAGAAAATTTCATCTTATAGCATGTAAATTTTGTACCAACTTTTTGTCTTTTTCTCTATCTAAGAATTTTTAAAAGACCAGAATAACAACTTTTTAAAACAATGAAGCTATCTTTCTCTTCTTGAACAAAGAATTGCTCTTTCCTCATAATTCATAAAGGAGAAAAAAAAATCCATGAGCTTAAAACTCCCATCTCTTCCTGCCTCCAATTCTACAAATGCACCTGTATCCTCTCCCCCTTCCCTCTCACTGTAATAGAAGCAGTGGGCCTTCTCTTATCAGAGGCCAATCTCCCCTCATCCCCATGTCCCCCTTCTCAGGAATCTTGATGCCTTCAGCTATCCCCTCTTGTTTTGTAGTTTCAATCTCTCTCTCTGTAATGGATTCAGACTAGTGGTAGTTGTGCATGTTCTAGCACCACTTATCTTAAAACAACAAAAAATGAACCCCACATTCCTCTCTAAGTCTCTGTCTTTAATCCCCGCCAGAGCCAAGCTTCCCAAAAGTTGCCTTTACTTGCATTCACTCCTCAACCCATTCCACTCTGGCTTCTCCCACCAAATCTCCACCAAAATTGCTCTTGAGAAGATCATTAGCTGATCAGCCAGACCTGACACAGCCCTTGAAGCACCTTTTCTCCTTGGCTTCCATAACATCACAACGTTCCTAGGTTTTCTCCTGGTTTTTCTTCTAGCTGTTCTTCCTCTGTATCCTTTCTTAGCAACTCCTTTTCTATCCATCCTCTAAGTTTTGGGGTTTTTCAGGGCTCAGTTCTGAGTCCTCTTCCTCTCTCCACTACCTAATCTACCCTAAGATGATCTCATCTACACCTGGGCTTTAAATGCAATCTAAATGCCAATGTTGCTAGGATTTTTACCTCAGTTCAGACATCTTTTCTGGGCTCCAGACCCACATCCCACTGACGAATTAAAGCACAGTGGTTTAGATGGGCCTTGGAACAGATTACTGGGTTTCAAAACTAGTTCTTCTACTTACTTCCTGGGTAACCCTGAACAAGTCAGTGACCTTCTAAGACTCAGTTTCCCCATCTGTAAAATTAGAATTATAATACTACTCACTTCATAAGGTTATTGTGGGGATTAAATGAGTTGATGAAAGCTCCTACTATGTAGCACACAGCAAGCTTTCATTATCCATGATTACTATTACCATGTATGTCCACTAGAATATGTCAAAGCCATCTCAAACTTACTTTGATCTGTATAAAACTGGATCCTATCTTTTCTGCCCACCCTTCATTCACCATCTGTGAATTCTAAGGTGACTCCTTGCATGATCTCCTCCCCTTGAGTGAGTGAATATGAGGAGATATCACTCTTGTGATAAAGGGATTTTGCAGATGTAATTAAGGTCCCAAGTCAGTTGACCCTATGATGGGAAGATTATCTAGGTAGGCCTGACCTAATCACAGGAGGCCTAGAGGTCAGAAAGGAAGATCTACAAGTTAGAGAGGCAAAGCATGGGAAGCATTTGACACACCTTGGCTGGCCTGAAGATGGAGGGCCCAAATGAGAAGGAACGCAGATGGCCTCTATGAGCTGACAGAGGCCTCTGGCTGACAGCCAGCAAGGAAACTGGGACCTCAGGCCAACAGCTACAGGAACTAAAATCTGCCGACTACAAGAATGAGCTTGGAAGTGAATTTTTACCCAGAGTCTCCGGACAAGAACTCAGTCTGGCTACAACCTTGATTTCAGCCACGCCGTGGGAACTTTTAACCTACCAAACTGTGAGCTGATAAATGGGTGCAATTACAAGCTGCTAAATTTGTGGTAATGTTAGGCAGCCACAGAAAATTAATACACCATTTGAACAAATAGCACCTTCAAACATATTTGTTCCAGCCAGAAAACCCATATCAATACCACACCAAGTTCTGTTGATTCTATCTTCTAAATATACCTCAAATATACTCACAATTCTTAATCTCTAATTGTTACCTAATCCAAACTTGTACATTCCATCTGAACTTTTGCAACAGCCTCCTAACTAGTCTCCCTTCATGTAATCTTTCCTCCCATTCTCCTCACAGCAATGGGAAGCATTTTTCACAATGCAAAACTAATCTCTAAAAAATCCTTCAATGGCTTCACATTGCACTCAGGACAACGTCTTATCATAACCTACAAAACCCTGCACCAAACGGCCCTGGCTACCCTTTCAGTCCCATTTCCTGTGACTCTCCAGCTTGGATACGATGCTCAAGCCACAGAGGCCTTTCTTCCAGCAACCCCGGTGTGCCAAGCCATTTCCCACTTTAGCACCATCTGTGTCTCTTCTTTTGGCAGAAATGCTTTATCCCCCATTGTCACTCCATGAACATTACTACTTCACAGAGCCTTCCCTCATCCCTCACATGATGCCAGTCACCCTGCAGACTTTCTCACAGAACCCTGCACTTCTTCACAGAGTTGATCACAATTGCTATCATATAGTTAGCTGCATGATTATGGATTTAAGGTCTTTCTCTCAGGTGCAGTTCAATGAGGGTAGGAGCCCTGTCTAATTTGTTCCCTGCTAAAACCCAGCATCTGGTATGGTGCCAGACACTCAGCAGGAATCCAACATACCCTTAATGGATGAATAAAAATGTGGCTGTTTTGCCCAACTTACACATGACAAAATTAGGTTGAGTTATGAGTTTGATTGGGGTGTGCCCCATTAGATTTGTCCTAATCTACTCCTAATTATGATATTTCCTTACAAACAAATGATATTAGCATAAAGGAAAACCAGGGGCAAGTTCATGGGAAAAGGTTATTGCAAATCTACTGCTAAGATTCATTGTTCATGCCCTCTTAAGGCAGTACCATATTTAGATATGAAATGCAATACTATCCTTATTATATATTTTAAATAGTTTTTCCTTTAGGAAAAACATATAACTCCACGCCCGTATTGATGTGGTTTGAGGACAGAGTGCTTCAGTTGACTGAATTTTCCAGTTAACGATGGTATATTCCACTAAGGTAGAAAACTGCCTGATACAAAGACACCCTGTGTATGATCTCCACCTTTTTGCCAATAGAATTTGTTTTTAAAAGTATGCCTCTACTTTATTGATTTCTTATTTTGTATTTTTTTAAACAAAGGTGTTATTAATTAATCAGAGACTTCACTTTTTTTTCTCTTTAGGAGAAATATAAAAATAGCATGAACACCATATGACCAAGATTTTATTTAAGAAGCAAAACACTGGCTAGAAAGTCAAATATCTTCCCATATTGTCCATATTATTCATGGCTTGTATATATGTGTTTAGTATGTAAATGTATTTATCGTAAACTTACCTAATTCTTGCCTTGGTCCAGAAAAGATTTAAGGCAAATGACTTGGATTAACATAAGAAAAGAAAAAGAAAGATTAGGGACAGAAAATGATACCAGGAAGAGGCTCAAGATGTATGCCAGACCACAATTTCATGTGGTGTAGGCTTGAGATATGAAGCTTTCCAGCCACCAACTTGATAAAAGAGGTCTGCTCAGGGACCCACTTTACAGCATTCCCATGAAAACCAGAACAGCTGGACAAAAGCAGCTCAGCAAGGCTTGGTACTAAGATCAGAAAGGAATGTCTTCTTGGGGATTCCTTAGAGAGGACACCATTCTACTTCTACTAAGAATGACACTTGTTACCATTTTCCACTAAAATAGTTGTTTAAATTACTGACTGCTTCACATTGTTATCATACTCAGTTACCCAGGCCCGGGGCAAAATTATCTCTTGGCTCATCCAATCTTAAGCAAGATGTATTAGTTTCCTATCACTGCTGTAAAAAATTAACATCAACTTAATGGTTTATTAACAACCCAAATTTGTCTTCCTACAGTTCTGGAGATCAGAAGTCTGAAACTGGGTCTTATGGAAAAAAAATCAAGGTGACAGCAAGGCTGAGTTCCTTTTGGACACTCTAGGAGAATATCTGTTCCTTAGCTTCTAGAGGCTGTCCGCATTCCTTAGCTCACGGCCCCCTTCCAGCAATGCATCACTCCAATCTGCTTCCATCCTCACATCACCTCTGACTCGGACCTTCCTGCCTTCCTGTGATTACACTAGGCCCACTTGGATAAGCCAGCATACTCGTCCCCTCTTAAGATCCTTAACTTAATCACATCTGCAAGGTCTCTTTGCCATGTAAGGAAACATTCCAGGTTTCAGGGTTAGTACACAGGCATTGTGGGGAAGGGGGGAATCTTTATCCAGCCTACCACACATGACTCCATCATTTACCTGTTTGCAGCTACCTAAATTTTAAGGGTGGTGCCAGAAAATATCAGTGTAAGGCCAAATCTACATAGTAACAGAAAAGCCACAAATTGAGAACTGAATCAAAGTTTTTTTAATCCAAGAGTTAATCACAGAATTCTTTTAATTACCAAGTTCACCTTCTATATTCCAAATAATTTGATGTACAAAAATATTTACACAATTTTTTGTCAGGAACACACTATATAAAAAGAAGCACACCTACACAAAAACTTGAGTGTGAAATAAAATAACTGTAATACCAAGCACTGCACTAAAAATCAGGAATTTTACCTCCCTATTCTCCCTGCAGTCTCCCTGCCAACTGAATACTGAAAAAAAAAAAAAAAAAAAGTGAGAAAGCCAGCTCACTTACAACTTTAAGAAGATATAAAGTCTAGAGAACTTACTGGATTTTTGGAGGAATAGCTATAGCAGAACCCAGAGGGGCATTGCTAGAGACAAATATAATGAGGGCAAAATTCTATTTTAGACCCTATTCATCTTCCCTGACAAACAAGAGGAATGTAGGAGTGCTCATCCCTTTGAGGTGCACAGAGAGATCTGTAAATCATCAGGGGAGCTCAAAGGAGATAACTACGACAACCTCTCCCTCCCACTGCATTTTGGGATTGACATCTCTCAACAGTGTATTTAATTGTGAAGCTTCAGTCAACACATGATGTTATTATGTTAGATTTGCCCTAGAGGAGTTTTCACCAAGCACCAGCTTCTTTTTCTTGGGAAGAGTTCATTCCTGCCCACCAAACCACTTATGTCTCCAGGAAGCTGAGCTTTCAAGATTCTTCCTTGCTTTGGAACAGAGGTTAATGTTGAGTCTGATACAAGAGTAGACTTGCTACCTGAGAAGGTTTTTCCCCTTACGGACTATAAATACAAAATATACTTGAATCCCCCTTGACTTAAGGGCTGAGATGCCACCTCCTTTGCCCAAATGGATCATTTTCTTAATTTCTTAATTTCTAACACTTGTGGTAGAAAGTTAAGAAGGAACTTTCTTTTAGGTCTAGGCTCTAGGGAATTAAGTTAGGGTACTATCAATATTCTGTTTATATTTTTAACCTCACCAATATATCCTATAAAATTAAAGATAGTGCACAAGTTCTGCCTACTGTTCTCAAGGTGAGGAAAGTGTGAAAAAAGGGAAAAGTACTATAAAAAATACACACACACACAGACACAAACATATATTTATGCATATATAATAGAGAGCTGTGTTGTTTTCACAGATAACTAAGATTGTCACTGAAATCTTTCAAAGTGTATTACTGTAGGTAATCATTATGTTCCCAAAGAGGTAATTATAAATTAAATCATTATAAATGGAATCATATTCAAAAAGCACCAGGGAACTGTTGTTTTTCAGTAGGATTCAATCATGAATCCTTTGGTAAAACAGAATTATCTTTTAAAGTAAATCACCATTTCTCACTTGTGTCTATACCAAAGTTTCCACAGAAATTCCACAGAATGCCAGCTAATTCAGTCCAACACCTCTACTTTATGGATGAGATAGCTTGGGCTCAGAAAGGTGAAATGACTTATCCCAGGTTACACAGCAAGTTGGGGGCAGAGCTAGAAATACAGTCCACCTCCTGACCTCTGTCAGCCTTTTCTTAGAAGACCCTCATATAGATGCCAGCAAACAGGTAAAATCTTTAATTGGTGGCAAAAAACCAATAGAGCATATTTTGGGGAAACCAGACAGAGACATCACAAAAAACAAAACTACAGACAAATATCTCTTATGAATACAGACACACAAAAATCCTCAGTAAAATACTAGCAAACTGAATCTAGAATGGTATATAAAAAGGATTATAAACTATGACCAAGTGGGATTTATCCCAGGAATGCAAGGTTGGCTTAACATCCAAAAATCAATTAATGCAATACATCATACCAATAAAACAAAAACAAAAAACACACAATCATCTTCACAGATGCAGAAAAACCATTTGACAAAATCCAGTGCCTTTTCATGATAAAAAAAAAACACACCCAAACAAACTAGGAAAAGAAAGGAACTTCCTCACCCTCATAAAGGGCATCTATGAAAAATCCACAGCTAAACTCATACTTGGTGAAAGACTAAGCCTTTCCCCCTAAGATCAGGAGCAAGACAAGGATGTCTGCTCTCACTACTCTATTGGACATTGTACTGAAGGTTCTATCCATGGGAATTAAGCAAGAAAATTAAATAAAAGGCATGCAGATTGCAAAGGAAGAAGTAAAACTATCTCTATTTGCAGATGACATGGTCACGTAAATAGAAAATCCTAAGATATCCACTAAAAACCTAATAGAACTGACAAACTAGTTGCAGGATACAACTAGCAAAGTTGCAGGATACAAGATCAATATACAAAAATGTATTTATCTCTATATACTTGCAAAGAATAACCCAAAAACTAAATTAAGAAACTAACTGCTTTTACAACAGCATCAAAAAGAATAAAATACTTAGGAACAAATTTAACAAAAGAAGTGCAAACTCATACTCTGAAAACTATAAAATGTTGTTGAAAGAAGAGCTCAATAAATGGAAAAACATTCCATGCTCATGGATCAGAAGACTTAATATGCTAAGTTGGCAACACTCCCAAAATTAATCTACAGATTTAATGCAATCCCTACCAGAATCTCAGCTGGCTTCTTTGCAGAAATTGACAAGCTGACCCTAAAATTCATAAGGAAATGCAAGGGACCCAGAATAGCCAAAATAATCTTGAAAAAAGAAAGAACAAAGTTGGAGGACTCACAATTCCCAATTTCAAAACTAAACTAAAAAGTTACAGTAGTCAAGGCAGTGTGGTACTGGTATAAGGATAAATATAAAGATCAGCAGAATTGAATTGAGAGTCCAGAAACAAACCCACACATCTATGGTCAACTGATTCTTGACAAGGGTACCAAGACAATAAAATGGAGAAAAACAGTCTTTCAACAAATGCATCAAAAATCTAAAGGTAACAGCTAAATCTATAAAACTCAGAAGAAGACATGATTTCTCAGATACAATACCAAAAGCACAAGAAACAAAAGAAAAATAAGACTTTTGTGCTTCTAAGGATACCATCAAAAAAACAAAAAGAAACCCCACTTTATGGGAGAAAATATTTGCAAATCATATATCTGACAAGGGACTTGTATCTAGAATACATAAAGAACTCTCACATTTCAATAATAAAAAGACAAATTAACCAATGAAAAATGAGCAAGGATCTTAACAGACATTTCTCCAAAGATATACCAATGGCCCATAAGCACGTGAAAAGATGCTCAACATCATTAGTCATTAAAGAAACACAAATCAAAACCACAATGAGTACCACTCCATACTCACTAGGATGGCTATAAGCAAAAAGACAGACAATAACAAGTGTTGGTGAGGACATGGAGAAACTGGAGCCCTTGTACACTGCTGGTGGGATGTAAAGTGGTGCAGCCACTTTGGAAAACTTACAAAGTTAAACACAGACTTACCACGTGATCCAGTAATTTTACTCTTAATATCTACCCAAGAGAAATGAAAACATAGGTCCACACAAAAACTTGTACACAAATGTGCACAGCAGCATTATTCACAATAGCCAAAAGGTGGAAACAACCCAAATGTCCATCAATTGATAAATGGATGAACAAAATATGGCATATATCCATACAATGGAATACTATCTGTCAATTAAAAAAATGAAATACTGATACATGCTACAACATGGATGAATCTTGAAAACACTATGTTCAGTGAAAGAAGCCATCATAAAAAACTACATACTGTAAAATTCCATTATATGAAATGCCCCTAGGCAAATGTATAGAGACAGAAAGTAGAATCAGCGGTTGCCTAGGGCTGGGGATGGTTGGTGGGAATATGAAGAGATTGATATAAATGGGAAAGATGTTTCTTTTTAGGGTGATGGAAATGTTCTAAAATTAGATTGTGGTGATGGTTGTATAACTCTATAAATATATTAAAATTCACTGAATTGTACACTTAAAAAAGTGGATTTTGTGGTCTATAAATTATATCTCAAAGGAAGTTGTTTAATAAAAAAGACACTGCAGCTTTGCTCTTGCTCTTTCTCTTCAATCGCTTGTTCTGGGGGAGCCAGCTGTCATGTCATGAGGACACTCGAGCAGCCGTATGGAGAAGCCCACATGGCAAGGAACTGAAGCATCCTGCCAACAACATGTGAGTGAGCCGTCTCAGAAGGGGCACCTCCAGCCCCAGACAAGTCTTTAGGGAACTGCAGTCCTTGTCAACACCTTGACTACAACCTCATGAGAGACCCTGAGTCAGAACCATCAAGCTAAGCAACTCTTATATTCCTGACCCACCAGAGATCATGTTGCTTTAAGCCACTAAATTTTGGGGTAATTTATTATACAGCAATAAATAACTGATACCCCTTCCTTGACCCTCCCCTCAGTGTTAAACTCTCTCCTAATGATGGACATCTAAGGAAATGTCTTCCCAGCAATCCTTCCTCTTCTAAGAGTTTAGTTTCACCCCATCCATATGTATAGTTGTAGTAGCGGTCATGTTAGTGGAACATGATCCCATTCCCTGGCCTTGGTTGAATGATCCGAAAGAGGGCATCTGACCAAAGCCAAGCCAATAAAGTTCTTTTCTGAGATTTTTATACCTGGAGCTGACAAAAAGGTAGTGTGTTTCTCCAGGACCTGAAGCTATAAGATGTAAAACTTGGGGTCTGTCACAATGACATTCTTTCCCATGTGGAAAGAGCTGGACAGCAATGGAGAAGAATGAAGTCATCACACAGAGACAAGCAAAGATTCAAGATGGGGAGAGTTCAGACAACATAAGCTCTGGTTCCAGTGATTCCTAATGCAACCCTGTCCTTCCAGTGGGAAGACCACATCTGTCTTGTAACCCCAGCATCTAAAACAACACTCAGTACATAAGAGGTAATGAAATATTTATGGAATAAATGAACCAGTAAGATAACCCAGTATTCTTCCAACATTACCCCCTCTTTTTTTGTTGCTACTGTTCAACAGAGTTAGAGTATTTGAAACCCAAAAGTCCTAACCTCTTCTTTGCTACCTTTACACTCTGTATATTCCTCTATTATACTTATGACAATATATCCTCATTACTGGTTTACATGGCCTCCCTCCCTATTATCATAGGGCAAGACATTTTCTTGGTCATTTTTGGTATCATCAGGACCATCTAGCTTAGAAAACAGAAAGTGTTCAAGAAATGTATGTTTAACCGATCTTATCAATCCTTTACTCTTCATTCTTCAGATTTTATAGTCACTGTCATCAATTCATCAACCACCTAACATCTCCAAGGTACTGGGCATACAATAATCTGTTAGACTTGGTCCTGAATTTTCATCCATTTAGTGAATTCATTCAACAAATATTTGAGTACCAACCATAGGCCAGGGGCTGAAAATGGACAAAGGACATGGTATCTGCCCTCAAGGACCCTAAGAGTCTAGCACAGACTAGTAAATCAATTACTACAGTACTGTGTGTTAAATGTTATTGAAGAGCTATGTACAGGCTGCCAAGCAGCAGCAGGAATCGTGGGCAATTTACACTGTACTTCAGAAGGCAAGACATGTACAGAAAGAGATGACAGCCTGGCAATGTGGCATAGCCTAAGCACCAAATGAGTGATTTGTTTTCCAAGTTACACTGGATTAATTCATGCACTTTAAGAAAAGATATTGTTATGGAGTGATTTTTCAGATTTACATTCAACCAACATCTCCTCAGTGCCTAATATGTGCCAAGCAACCTGCTCAGCACTTTTCCAAGTTTCATTCAATTCTCACATTTTATAGATGAGAGAAGTAAGTCTGAAAGAGTGAAGTGGCTTGCCCAACTCTACATAGCTATTGGGTGGCAGAGCTGGGATTTAGAATTAAGTCTTCCAATTCCATGTCTGGGTATGCCATGCCATTTGGGCTACACAACTGGAACAATGTCCGTGTCTTTACATGTGACTCTTAATTGCCTTTGCATTCATCCAATGGTATACAATACAGTGTTGGGCACAAATGGGAAATCATCAACTGCTGACTTGATATGACTATATACTTGTCCACATTTTGAGAAGAGACCACATCAGACCCTAGTGGGGACCAAATTACTTTGGTGCCTATTATAGCATCACGTGCCAAGAGGAGCACAGTTGGCTGAAGATGAGTGAATCTTTCAAGTTATATTTTAGCAGTGTTTTTGACCACTATATCCGGTCAGTTGTTCCAATGTTCAGCAATAAATCAAAATGACCGTTCACTTCCTTTGAAAGTTAACTACTAATAAATTCAGTATAATCTCACCATCCATCAGAAAAATTTCTAAAATGCAAACTTGAAGCTGATGATTCACACAGTTAGTAGAGAAGGGAAAATAAAGCAGTATTCATTGTTTTCTACAAAACTAGCATTGTTTGCAAAACCCAGAAACGGAGCAGTTGGTTGACTACTACTAACAAGTAGGTTTCTCCTTGGTCATTTAGCAAAAAGCTGCTTCGTTGCACCATGGTCAATGGCTGAGAAGCATATGACCTCAAGTAGCTTTCACTGTACAGCATGATTCAACATATATAAATCAGTGAATTGTTATGTAAGATAAGAAACAGAAATTCAAAATCTCCACACCAGAATGCACCTGACACTGAGCCTGGCACAAATCAGATATTAATACTGAATAAATGTTTACTAAATAAATGACTTAACAGCCCTTTGAAAACATCAGTTGTCTATTATGTTGAAATAGAAAAATCAAACCAATCAAACCTACACAGGTTATATTAGGAACTCAAAAAGATTACGGAGTTAACAGCCTCAAGATAACATAAATTCACAATGACCAAAAAAACAATGTTTAAAAATGTTGAAATAAATAAGCACGCATTTGACATCCCTCTTAAATTAAGCAACCACACTGGCACTCAGTGGAATGCTAACCCACAATCTCACTAGTAACAACAAAAACTAAAAGGAGGAGGACAGATCTAACTTTATAATCTATTCCAAACCATAACAAGGTGTACTAGGTGGACACCTGGAATCTGGTGTATAAGCTCTGTGTCCACATTATAAAAGACTATCCCAATATGCCAAAGAAGCTGAGTCAAAAACCTTAATAAACGCTCACAAGAATATTTAATAGTAATAATGAACAACTCATTATAATGTATTATCTGTTCAGAAATGAAAAAACTATCTCCAATAGGAGATCAGGCTCCACAAATATAAACCGGAACAGTACTGATGAGTCCAAATAAGCATTTTCCAAAATGAACAACCTGGACAAACATAACGAATAAAGTAATCTAACAAGTATAAAGCTTGTGACAACTCCAGTGATCTCAAACACTAGAACGTAAGCGCTTAAGCCGGCTAGTTAGTCGCTTTTACCTAGAGTTTTAAATTTAAACAGCCGTCTTCTCAAGAGACCTTTGAAAGAAATTCAAGGCCAAGTATAGTATTTCACGATAATTGCAAATAAAAGCATTCAGTCCCTGGAGCCTGCGATCGCTCTTTATCTCACTAGAGACTGGACTCATGAAAAGCCCGAGGGACAGCCAACCTGTTCTGTCGTACAGGACCCCAGCACCTTAGGGGACAGTTCCACAAACCCCCGCCGGGACCACCTCTAGAGAAGCAGAGGGGGAGAGAAGGGAATCATGCTCCAAAACAAAGCGTCGTTGACCCCACACCGAGGAAGGCGCACCTTTCACCCCTGACGGGATGCAGTGACAGATGTGTCACCTGTGCGGCAAGGGGGCGCGAAGACATCCTCGGAGACGAGTGCCAACAGACAGCTGTCGGCTGCTCCGGGGCCCCAGCAGCCTGCGCCCGTCGTTCATTCCCGAGCTCCGGAAAACTTTCGGTCGCTCCCGCCCGACGCGCCCCCACCGGCAGGACCCCCGGCTCCCGCCCGGCCCGGCCCCCCGCGACCCCTGGGGCGCGCCCCCGCGCCGGGCCCGGCCGGCAGAGGGCGGGGTCGCTCACCCGTCCGCAGCTCGTGCTTGACAGTGAGGAGCTGCTCTCCCGCGGCGCCGCCGTCCCCGCTGGTCCCCGCGGCGCCGCCGGCGCTGCCGCCCTCCTCCTCCATCTTCTCCCTTTTCGGATCCCGCGGGGTCCTGCTAGGGGACCCGGGAGACAGCGGACGCCCGGCCCCTCACAAGTCCTGCTGCAGCCCCAGAAGCCGGGGTGCGGCGGCTCCAGAACTCGGACGCTGAGACGAGCCTCTTTCCCGCTCTGTCCGCACGGCTCGCTCCTCCGCCTCCTCCCCCTTCGGCGGGCACCGCTAGTACCGCGCAACCAAACCGCCCCCTGCTCCGCCGCCTCCTCCTTCAAGCAGCTCCGCCCACAGCCAGCAGGGTAGAGGAGCCATTCGAGCCGCCACCGCTTATTGGGCACAGGGCGCGCGCATCTGTCAACGCCGGCTCCCATTGGGCAGTCCGCTCTGACGCTTCGAGAGCTGCCCCGCCCCACTCCTCGAATTGTTGTTGCTTGGCGGGGAGGCAGGAGAGGGAGGAGCGCGACCACTCCGATTGGTGAGGCCCGGGATTCTGCCCCGCCCCTTTCCCCTGGTGCGCACGCGCATTCAGGACCTTCCCTCCCCTGACCTCCTCAGAACGGTCACACCCCTTATTCCCCAGCTTCGATCTGTTAGTAAACAGTATCTAGTAGTCAGGAGGCTTTCCGGGTCTGTGATTGGCTACTGCTGAAAGAGGCGGGGAAGGCTGATTGGAACGTTTGGTCCGCCAATCACCGTGGACGGAGGCGGGGCCTGGAGGAAAGCGCGTCTCACACACGTGTTTGCAGACGTGCCTGAGGGTCGCGGACAGCGATCCACAGGTGTGTGACCAGCTGGAAGACAGCCTGTCTTAAAAAGGTGTTACTCGCCCTAGTGAGCCCTAAACAAGTTAAGTGGAGTTTGTGCTTAGAGAGTTCTTAGACATTGCAAAAACTCACACTCCCAGCTCTCTATGAGGACTTCTGCAAAGGACAGACATTTTCATTATGTACAAGTCGCATCCTAAGCACCAAAAGGATGCAGAGATTAATAAAATAGAATACAACCCTTGCCCCTAAGCTGCTTCCAATAGATTATAAGAAACATTCTGTGTATAAACACGGGAAACTATAAAGCAGAATTTGAAATAAAACAGTCGTACAAACTGTTAGAGAATCGCACAGATGGCAATAATTATTCTCACTAGGAGAGATAAGGAATGCTTTTAGGGCAAGGAGGCGTTTGAAATAACCAACTTAAAGGATGGGTAAGATAGAAATAGCAGACATTTCATACAGAGATGGTAACTGTGAGCATAGGCCTGGAAGTAGAGAAGGCAAGCATGGGTTAAGTGATTGATAAGCCTGGATGGAACTATGATGTAAGAGAAAAAAGTCAAGTGCATTAAGATAATGGAGAACTTTGACTACCATGCTAAGCAGTGCAGATTTTATTTAGTACAGGATGGGGAGCCTCAAAGAGTAGTTACAATATCAAAGCTGTTCTCCTGGAAGTTAGCTTCGGTTTTAGTGATAAGGAAGGACTGAAGGGAGGAGGAGGAGAGCAGGGCAAGAATCCTGTTGCAAGAATAGAATTTATGAGGGCCTAATTTCTGGCAGTGGACATGAGAATGGGAAAAGGAGAGGATTAAAGATGGACACTTGGACATAATTCACATAGCAGTGGCCTTTTAAACTAAGCATGGATTAGATCAGAGGTCAGCAAACTTTTTCTGCAAAAGGCCAAATAGTAAATATTTCAGGCTTTGTGGGCCATATGGTCTCTTTCACAGCTACTCGACTCTGCTGTTGTAGCAGGAAAGCAGCCATAGGCAATAAGTAAACAACAGATATGGCTGTGTTCCAATAAAACTTTTATTTATGGACATTGAAATTAAATTTCACATAATTTTCACGTGTCATGATATATTCTTCTAATTCTTTTTAACCATTTAAAAATATAAAAACCATTCTTAGCTCTTAAAAAACAGGCAATAAACCATATTTGGCCTGCAGGCCATAGTTTACAGACTCCTGGATTTGACTGCCATGGAAGAGAAAGCAGAGAAGCCTTGGCAGCCCCTTCAGGTTGCCTCAGCTCCCTGGGCTTACCTGCCTGGAACATTTATCCGGGTAAACCATGACTGCCTACTTACTTGTCTTTCTCCTCCACAAGAAATGTGCTATTTGGAGCCAGGGAATGCCTGTGTGCAATTGTTCATTTGTTCACTCAACAACTTTTACACCAATTGTATACCAAGTACGGTGATAGATGCTAGAGGGATAGTGGAAGCAAAACAAATACAATCCTTGCTTTCACAGAGCCTACAGTCTAGGAATGGAAATAAATATTAAATAATCACATGAATGTAAACTTTCCATTGTGATCATGCTATAAAGGAAAATTATAGGGTGCTACAATAGAATATATCGGGGGGCCTAATTTAGGTTGGAGGAACTTGAAGGCCTTTACGAGGAAGTATTATTTAAGCTGATTCTTTAAAGATAAATAGGTTTTAACCAGGATGTGGCAGAGACTGACCTGATGCTCACCAATCTCATTTCCTCTTCCTGGACACACAGGAAAACTACATTTTTTTTCCTTTGCAGTTAGGCTAGGGTCATGTGACTGTGATCTGGCCAATGGGGTGTGGGCAGACATGATGTGTGCCTTTTCCAGCCCTGGCCAGAAAACCCCCTGCATACTCACTCCCACTCTCATCTCTTTCCACAGCAAGTACAAAAGCCACATTTTTAATATGGAGATGCCACAATTTAGAAGAACCCTGAACCCCTGAGTCTCCACTTGAAGAGGAGCTACCCTACCTTACATCAGACCATGATGTGAGCAAAAAATAGGCATCAGCTACGGAGATGTTGGGGTTGTTTGCTACCAAAACATAATCTAGCCCACCCTGACTATTTCACAAGTGAATTGTTGGGGGGAGCAAATTCTAGGAAGATGCAGATGCAAAGTTCTGGGGCAGACAAAGAGCCTACTGTATTTTAGGAATTGAGAGAAAGCCAATGGGGCCATCATACAGTAAGCAACAGATGAGGTGAGGGAGGCAGGCAGAGACCCAATCATGAAGTGTGTAGTAGGCCTTATTAATATTTTTGGAGTTTTTCTGTGTGAAGTCAGAAGCAATAGGAGGAATTTAAATAGGGGAATGATACAATTGGGGTAGTATTTTCAAAAAGTCACTGTGGTTAGTATTTGGAGACTGGGCTGGAGGGAGTGAGAGGTGATACAGGGAGACCAGTCAGGAAGTTATCACTGTAGTCGGGGCAAAAGATGGTAGTGGGTGCCGTAGATATAGAAAGAAATGGAGGGGGCCGGCCCGGTGGCGCAGCGGTTTCGTCCGAGCTTGGCAGCCCAGGGTTCGCGGGTTCGGATCCCGGGCGCCCGCCGACGCACTGCCTGTCAGCCATGCCGTGGCAGCGTCCCATATGAAGTAGAGGAAGATGGGCACAATGTTAGCCCAGGGCCAGTCTTCCTCAGCAAAAAGAGGAGGATTAGCAACGGATGTTAGCTCAGGGCTGGTCTTCCTCACCAAAAAAAAAAAAAAATATATAGAAAGAAATGGAATGTTTCTATTATATATTTTGGACTTCATGAAGGATTAGATTTGGTGGGTAAGGAAAAAAGGTGTGTCTGAAATGACACCCAAGTTTCTAGCATGAGCAACTGGGTGGATGGAAGAGGATGGTGGTACCATCTAATGATAGGGATGAGTTAAAAGAAAAGCATGTATCAGAGAGAATATCGAGAGTTTCATTTTAAGAAATCCAATGCCAATATTAAGTAGCTGTGTGGATATATGGGTCTGGAGCTCTGCAGAGAGGTGTAGGATAGAGATATAAATTTAGGAATCACTGGCATATAGATGGTATTTGAGGCCAGAAGTATGAATAAGGTTACCTGGGGAGAGAATGTGCAGAAGGAAGAGAAGAGGAGCCCATGACTAAGGAATTTCAACATTGAGACATTGGAATGAGAAAGTGGAACCAGAGGTTTAGGAGGAAAACCAGGAGAGTTTTGTATCTTGGAAGCCAAAGTGTTTCAAGAAGGAGGGAGTGGTCAGCTGTGTCACATGCCCTGAGAGGTCACATAAGATGAGGTCTGGAAAGATCTCATGAATTTGCCAACTTGGGTGCCATTGGTGACAATATTCAAAGTGGTTTTAGTGGAGCAAATGAGAGGTGAAGGAGTAGAAACTGTGTGTGTGGACATATCTTTCAAGGAATTTGCCTCTCAAGGAAAATAGAGAAGGAAGGCGCTAGCTGGAGGGATCCAGAGAGATTTTTTTTTTTTTTTTACTTTTTATTTTCAAACAACTTTAGAATTGCAGAAAAGTTGCAAAAGGCAGTACAGAGTTTCCACGTACCCTTCACTCAGCTTCCCCTAATGTTAATACGTTATATACCATAGTTCAATCATCAAAACTGAGAAATTAACATTGGTACAAAATTATTAAACTACAGACTCTATAGATTTCACCACTTTTTCCATAAAAATGGTTTTTATATTTTTAAATGGTTGAAAAAGTATTAAAAGAAGAGTATACTTGGGCCGCCCGGTGGCGCAGCAGTTTAGTCCGCGCTTGGCAGCCCAGGGTTTGCGAGTTCGGATCCCGGGCGCCCGCCGACGCACTGCCTGTCAGCCATGCCGAGGCGGTGTCCCATATAAAGTGGAGGAAGATGGGCACGGATGTTAGCCCAGGGCCAGTCTTCCTCAGCAAAAAGGGGAGGATTGGCAACGGATGTTAGCTCAGGGCTGGTCTTCCCCACAAAAAAAAAAAAAAGAAGAGTATACCATGATACGTGAAAATTATGTGAAATTTAAATTTCAATGTCCATAAATTACGTTTTATGGGAACACAACCACGTCGTTTCTCTGTGCCAGGATCCAATCCAGGATCGTACATTACATTTAGTTGTCGTGGCTCCTCAGTTTCCTCCAATCTGTAGCAGTTCCTTAGTCTTTCCTTGCCTTTCATGACCTTAACTCTTTTGAAAAGTACTGGTCAAGTATTTCATAGAATGCCCTTCGATTTGGGTTTGTCTGATGTTTTCTTATGATTAAATTGAAGTTACACATTTTTGGTGAGAGTACCACAGAGATGATGTGCTCTCCGTCAATTCATCATACTAGGGGTACAAGAAGTTTATATTCTTATTACTTGTGATGTTAACCTTGAACACTTGCTTCAGGTGATGTTTGCCAGATTTCTCTAAAGTTATTATTTTGCCCATTGTAATTAATAAATATTGGGAGGGCATGTGAGATACTTTTAGACTATGCAAATATCTGGTTTCTCCTTAAACTTTCACCCACTAATTTTAGCATCCATTGGTGGATCTGCCTACAGCAGTTATGACTGTGATATTCTAACATTTTCTATTTGTTTTTTAAGATGAGAAATATGGAATATGTTTGAATGGTGATGGGATGGGTGGACCGGGTGGAGGTTGGAGAACCAATGAAGAGAATCTGAAAAATCAAGATACAAATGCAATGCTGAGACGTTTGCCTTTGATGGGAGGAGGCCCCAAGTCCTTCACTGTGGGAGGAAAGAGAGAGGGGGGCTGGAGGCAGCCATGGCCCAGCTTGTTAGACCAGGGGGTATTGTGGTCATCTCATCTCCACATCCCTGGCATCTAGAATAGACTCTAGCCCAAAGTGGGCTTTCAGTAAATGTTTGTTGAATGAATGAATGAATGAATGAGAGAATTGGAAACCTACATTTAAAGAGTGGGTATAAAAAGAGGCGCCAATTGAGGATGTAATCTCAGTAAAGCAGGAATAAGCCCTATGAGCTGATCCCACCTGCAGATAGCTAAAAACCACTCAGATGTGCACATGCGTAGCAAAGAGTTTATTTCAGAGATGCAAGCCCTGTGCTGAGTGATAGGGAAGATGGGAAGAGATGGGCTTGGGATTTGAGGATAGTGGAAACAGTTTGGAAGAGTCACTGTGGAAAATAAATATAGCGAGCCAGCTTGGATAACTGCTGACTAGCACTGGGGGCTCAGGTGGAGTTAGGAAGCCTGAATCAGGAGGGTTAAATGTCTTTCTCTAGCAAATTACCTTCCCCTTGGAGTTGGAGATTAGCAGCTGGGCAAAAACCTGGTTGAAATCAGTGACCTTGGGGCCCAGCCAGAAATAAACTGCCAGCCTGGGAGAATAGGATGGAGTCCAGGAGCTGGAGGTAACATAGATAAATAAAACAGCAGTTCTCAACCTTGGCTGCATATTGGCATCACCTGAGATACTTAAAATAAAATACTTCCACCCTGAAAAGTGTGACTTAATTGGTCTGGGGCAGGGCCTGGACTTTGGGATTTTTTTTTTTTTTTGGTGAGGAAGACCAGCCCTGAGCTAACATCCGTTGCTAATCCTCCTCTTTTTGCTGAGGAAGACTGGCCCTGGGCTAACATCCGTGCTCATCTTCCTCCACTTTATATGGGACGCCGCCACGGCATGGCTGACATGCAGTGCGTCGGCGGGTGCCCGGGATCCAAACCAGCGAACCCCGGGCTGCCAAGCGCGGACTAAACCGCTGCGCCACCGGGCCGGCCCCTGGGATTTTTTTTAAAGCTCCTCAAATGATTATGGTGTAGAACCAATTTTGTAATGTACAACCATTAGAATAATGGATGGCAAATAAGAGCAAGTTGGAGTTTTGAAACAAGAGCAACTTTTCAGACATAGTGATGATGCTAGATAGGAGAGGAAGAAAAATTATAAATCAGTGGCTGAAAACTAAAATGGTGGGGGGCTTAACTGATTAGACAGTGATGTGGGAGGATGGCTTGGAGTCAAAGGAGGAAAAGTTGTTAAAGGGGCGTGAGATAATGGATGGTGGTCTGGATGTAGCTGCTGGAATTGAGGAAAATATCACTGCTCCCTCCTGCCCTGAGAGATGGACAAGTAGGGAGGGAGTCTGTCTATGAAAGGGCTGGGAAAGGGAAGGTGTCCAGAAGAAAGTCAAGTTTCTGCTAAGGCCAGGAAGAGTAATAGAGAAAAAAGCTTGAAAATATTTTTGTTCCCCTTAGACACTGCCTTTCACCAGGCTTGCTGGTCCTGGTGCCAGAATGGGGCTCCCTGTTCATCCCCTTACCTGGTGGCCCTGTGTCTATGGCACCATGCTCTACGGCCTCACTTATCCTTATCATGGGGAGAGGGCTGAAGCATAGTGGGGGGGCTTCACTTGGTGTGAGTCATTAGGACTTAATGACCTCATTATTCATGCAGTGTGAGCAGGAAGCTCCTCACCTTCGGATTAATAAGAATTAGGAAACACCAGAAGCTCACCATATCGTGCCACCCTGTAACTGGCTCTATCAAAACCCTCAGATGTATACTCAGATAAGAAAGAACTTCTTTCGAAAAGTCAATAAACGACATTATCAACATCTTGATTCTGTTTTGGGTCAGAACCTTCACTCTGTGATGTAGATGTGATAAATTTAAGGAACTCGCTGTGGGATACAGAGACCAACAGAGTTAGAGACACTCTCAGAAGACACCCATCCACGGCTGAAGTTGACATATTGCCACTGTTCTCAAAAGGATGCTGGAAAGGCACACACACCTTGAGTTGACAAACGGGAAGGAAATTCTGTGAGGGGGCAGCAGCCTTTAGGCCATTTTCTTACTCTACCTTCTGGTATCCCAGATAGTACCTACACAACTCAGAAACCCTCCAAATGTGGCAGATGTGGAACACTCCGCTGAGGGGGAAAACCTGGTCTGAGATCTGGCCGTGTGGACCTGTGCCAACCAGTGCATAGCTGGGAGAGACTTTACAGCCATGCACATCACATATATATTCAGTCAAAGATAGTAAAGATATTTTTACTCCCTTCCTCCCTGTCCACCCCCCCCATCTTCCGGAAACAACGAAAAAGAAAACAAAGCAAAAACACAGAAAAGGCCCCGTTTTTAATGAAACAAGGAAACTCTCAAAACCTCAAACCACAAACCATGAAGTATGCCTGCCAAATACTGTAAAATCTGTACTGAAATTGCTAAAATGCTAAGAGCCAACATACACTGCCTCCAGCCTGAGCAAGAAACATGTTTCTTAGATGTTAGTGCCACAGTCCCAAGGGACCGAATCATTGATCCTTGGACTGGAGTGGGGTTTCCCAAAGGTGAGAGGGACTTTTACTACTAAGCGTACAGGAGATAAATTTAGGTGGTATATGGACACTCATTTAATAATATCTAACAACATAATGAAAAAGTGATTCATTCAGAGTTCTCTTTCATTTGTGATTACATCAAGAAAAAAGTCTTGGTTTGGTGCCAATGGTCTTTAACTTATTTCTAATTTGTACAAATCTCTCTTTCTAACCAGGAAAATATAGACCTCAGACTTCTAGCAGACCACTGTATCTAGCTAGAACTTACTATCATTGTTTTCTTTTTGTTGCATTCATTTTAATAGTTACTTCCTATTTATGGCAAGTGATACTGGCTTTTCATTTATGATAGTTATATGCCTCCTTCTTAAGTAAAAATTGGAAATTGATTCAAAGAAGAATATGAACTATAATAGAGGTGATATGCAGATGAGGCAAAAATTGCGGCCATGGTACCCAAATGATTCAAATTTAGATTTCAGTAACCAGATCCAAGGACTCCACAGGAGAAACAGGTAGTGTTCTTGCAAAGAACTAGGATGACAGCAGGGAAGGTTGATATCAAGCAGAAACCAGGCTGATGGTTATTTATTTCTATTGTCTGTGACCTGGCCTCCAAGCCAAAGGAGTCTCCTGGAGATGAGAGGGAGAAGAGGATGGAGAGGCAATTGCTGGATTAGAACTCAGAAAGCCTGGACTGAGAGGGCTTTGCTGGGGGCCTCAGTCACCTCCTGAGCGCCCAAACCTGAGACTCTAAGAGACATTCTCTCATGGAGAGGAAATTAACAGATTCAGACACACACCAAAGTAAAGCTGCCCACTGCCTCAACGTCCTTCTTCCACCTCTTCCCTTGCTATTCTTTAACAAATAATTCTCCATCTCATTGGAGAAATTACAAAATTAAAAAAAAAACTCAAAGAGGAGGTTCAGGGGTACAAATAAGGAATTACATAGCAATAAAAGAGGAGCTCTTGGCAGAGCTCAAGAAAGGAAAAAGAAAGACACTTTAGAATCTGCCAAAAATAGAATGCACACAAGTAAAAACACAATGGAACAATATGGAAAAGAACAAAGAGATGTTAAAAATTATAAAAATGTGATAGTTATGGAAAATAAATGATGGAGATCCAATATATGAATAATTGGCATGCCTGAAAAAGTGCCCAGAGCAAATGGAACAACAAAAGAAACTTAACTGGAATGAAGACTTGAGTCAGCAGGTAGAAAGCACACACTGTGTCAAGGTAAAATTTGTTCGGAGTGATCAATAATAAATATACCAGATTAAAAAATGAAAAGCAACACCTAATATTAAATGACAATGAAGCAACGTCTGCAAAAATTGAGAACATGAAGATGTGAATCATGAATTTTATATTCTGCCAAGTTATCCTTTAAGTATAAAGGCTATTGGCAGTCATTCTCTAGCACGAAAGAACTCAGGGATTCCACATTCTTGAAAAAGCTCTTTATACTGAAATCCGGTCAACCAAAGGATGAATCAAAATAAATCAAGAGAAGAATTAAAGATTAAAAAAAAATACTGAAGATGAGTTTTGAATTGTTTAATATACAGAATTAAGACTAAACAGCTGTGGAATTTATGGTTAAAGAACAAAATGTAAACATTGCAAACTCTTACACTAAAAATAATTATATACCTCACACAAATTGCGAAGTGAGGGAAAAGAGCAGTGGGACATCTTGTAAGTGTATAATTTTACTCATCTTTCATGGCAGGGAAATAATCACTCTAAAAAATGAACTGCAGCTTTTTTAAACAAGAGTGATTCCAACTTCTTGATGATTTTTGTATTAGTTTTTCTTATCTCTAAAGGGGATATTTTAAGAATTTTTGTGATATGGAAACATTTAGCTCAAGTTCAGCAACTCCTGTTTTACTTCAGTTTCTTTTTCTGTAAAATTAATTGTAATCATTTTACTTAAAAGAAACTTGCAGAGTAAAATCCCACTGTTTCTATTGATCTTTCTGCTCTAAGTACCCGTTAAGATGATATATTCCAAATGTTGATGGCTGTTTCTGGGAAGTGAGATTTGGAGCATGTTTTTAAAAAGCTTCCTCTTTTGTACTTTTCTATGTTATTTTTGTCATAAAATACATCATGTATAAAAAGAATAGTCATTTTCTGAGTAGTGTGGTAGAACAATAAAATGGCCCTCATGACCTTTGTCCTCAGGTGTTACTCTTAGATTATGTTATGTTACATGGCAGAAAAGATTTTACAGATGTAATTAAAGTTACTAATTAGTTAGTTGACTTTAAGATTGGGAGATGATCTGGGTGAGCCTAACTCATGTAACCTAATCACATGAGTACTTTAAAAGCTGAGAGCTTTCTCTAGCTGGTAGAAGAAGTCACAGAGATTTGAAGCTTGAGAAGACTTCAGTGCAAGAGAGATATTTTGATGCTGGCTTTGAGATGGAGGGGGCCACATGGAAAGGCCTTGAGAGCAGCTTCTAGGAGCTAAGAGCAGCCCAGTGCCAAAAAACCAACAAGAAAACAGGCCCTCAGCCCTACAACTCCAAGGACCTAAATTCTGCCAACCGCCTAAATGAACTTGGAAGTAGATTCTTCGCCAGAGCCCTCAGATAGGAGCCCACCCTGCCTTACGCCTTGATTTCAGACTTATGAGACCCTAAGCAGGGAACCCATTTGTTCTGGCAAGTTCTGATCTACAGAACTGTGAAATAATAAGTGGAAGAACTTAGCTCATTTTCACCAGCACCCCCTCTTCTCTTCATGTATTTACATAACTTCTTTGTCTTTCCGTAGGTTACCTGTGTTACACAGATACATCTTTATTTCTTGTTCCATCAACTAAAGATAGTACCTCTTGAGTGTTTACTTTTGAAGATGAAGGTAACAGCATCCCTAAACTTCTCTTCCACATCTACCTCCCAACTTCTGTCATATACAATTTTAAGGATGAGAAGATTTACATTCTATTCTTAATCATAATTAACTCTCCCCTAGACTGATCCTAAAAAATGAAAAGCACTTAAACACCATTTACATCGTTGTGACTGTAAATATTGTTCTCTGAAGATTGCCCTTCCTTTTATGATACAAATGTTTGTCCCTTGGATTTTCTATTTGCCTTTCTTTTATCTTGTTGCCTTCTGTTTTTCTTTATTATAGCTCATTTTTTCTCCGGCTTCTTCTTCTAATCAGGTATTCTGTTGAGTTTTGTTTTTTTTTTTTTTTTGTGGGGAAGACCAGCCCTGAGCTAACATCTGTTGCCAATCTTCCCCTTTTTGCTGAGGAAGACTGGCCCTGGGCTAACATCCGTGCCCGTCTTCCTCTACTTTATATGGGACACCGCCACGGCATGGCTGACAGGCAGTGCGCGTCCGCGGGCGCCTGGGATCCGAACTCGCGAACCCCGGGCTGCCAAGCGCGGACTAAACCGCTGCACCACCGGGCGGCCCCCTTCTGTTGAGTTTTTAAGCCCTCCCCTCTGAGGCCTACCATCTTCCTGCTGCCTAGCTGACTTGATGGGATTTCCCTTCATGGCTCTCCTGGGTCAATTCCAGGTTTTCCAATATCCACGTCTTCCTACTTCTTAGATGATAGCTTTGTTTTGCTGCAGCACATTTTCAAGTACCTTCTTAAGAAATGGTGTATGCAGGGTTGGCCCAATGGTGCAGCGGTTTAGTTCGCACTTTGCAGCCTGGGGTTCTCGGGTTTGGATCTCCGGCGCCCGCCGACGCACTGCTTGTCAGCCATGCCGTGGCGGCGTCCCATATAAAGTAGAGGAAGATGGACACGGATGTTAGCCCAGGGCCAGTCTTCCTCAGCAAAAAGAGGAGGATTGGCAACGGATGTTAGCTCAGGGCTGGTCTTCCTAACAACAACAACAAAAAGAAACGGTGTGAGAGGTCAAATTCTGAGCCTTATTTGTTCCAAAAGATCTTTATTCTATACTTATACTCGATGATAGTCTGGCTGAGTATGACATTCTAAGCTGAAAATTATTTTCCTACAGAATACTGAAGGTATTACATTTTTGCCTTCTAGCATCCAGTGTTGCCAATGAGAAGTCTGTTTTATTTTCATTCCTTTATAGATGGTCTTTTTTTTTTCAATTGGAAGTTTTTAAATTATTCTTTTTGTCTTTAATGTTTAAAACCAGATTATGTGACTAGGTGGGTCTTTTTTTCCAAATTCTGTGTTTACCACTCAATGGGCCCTTTCTGTCTAGAAATGTGTGGGCTTCAGTGCTGGAAAATTCTCTTGTCTTATGTCTTTGATACTGTCATCTCCCTGACTTTCTTCGCTCTCTCTTTCTGAATCTACTACTAACTGGTTGTTGGGCCTCCTGTATTTCTTTTCCTATATCTTTTTTCTTCCCTTTTTATCTCTTTGTCTTTTGGTTCTAGTTCAGAAAGCGTATGGTAATTTTATCTTTCAAACTTCTTTTATAACTTTAACGTTCATATTTTTAATTTTAAGAGCTCATCTTATTTGTCCTTTGTCATAGCTTCCTATTCTTTTATGGATGAAATAACTTCATGAGTCTTTCTGAATATATTAATTGGAGCTTTTTAGTTTAGTTTGCTTTGACTTGGGTTCTCTTTCTCAAAATGATTGTTTCCTCCAGGGTTTCCTCCTTCACCTCCTGTTTATTTTAGTCTCTCTCTTTTATTATGGAGTCTTTTCTTGAAGTGCCTAGAGATTCTTCATTGTCCATTCTTAATTAAAAGTGAAGCCCAAAAAAGCTGATTAGGAGTTCTGTGTGCCTGGGCTTGTTGACTGGAAGGTTTCAAATGCCTGGGAGTCCTGAATACTAGAATGTGCTGATATGCCCCCTCCAGAGATAGTCAATTATTCTTATTCTTATTTTTTTGTGTGTGGGGATGACCAGCCCTGAGCTAACATCTGTTGCCAATCCTCCCCTTTTTGCTGAGGAAGACTGGCCCTGGGCTAACATCCGTGCCCATCTTCCTCTACTTTATATGGGACACCGCCACGGCGTGGCTGACAGGCAGTGCGTCGGCGGGCGCCCGGGATCCGAACTCGCAAACCCCGGGCTGCCAAGCGCGGACTAAACCGCTGCGCCACCGGGCGGCCCCAATTATTATTTTTTTAAGAGTGGAAACGGACAGTACCTTTCCTGGGTGAGACAGACCCTGCTTCCGGGATAAGGGTGAGAAGGGAAGGCCCAATTGTTCCCTATGCAGACTTTCAGTTAATTCCGTTATCAGCCTTGTGTCTCACATCCTCTGCCACATTTGGTGTTGTCACGTTCTGAGCTGCTCTGAGATTCAGCTAGGAAGATCAGCCTCCTCCCACCTTTGTCCCTCCCTCTGTGCTCCAGAGAGTAGTCCCCAAACCTCCTGCCTCTCCTTGGATTGTAGCACCCCACTTGGGGAGCCACCCATCTAGCCTGTGACTTTTTCTTCCTTGGCATCACAAAGCTAATGAATGCCAGGTCCTGGATGCAAACCCATTTTCTGATTCCAAAGCTGAGTCTCCTGCTACTAACCACAGCATTCTAGAAACTGCATGGTTAAGGTCTGATAAAGAAGGATGAGAAATTTGGGCCTATTTTTCAACAGACATGATAGATTTGTCCACTTTTAAGTGGTAATAGTGCTTTAGGATCATATTCCTTCCTTCAAAGGTTTCAAACTCAAATACTTACATAGGCCAGAGAGATAAAGTGAATCAGCCACCGGGAGTGGGGAGGAGGGTGCACACATCTCATTCAAGTGGCAGTCACTCCTCAGCTGTGGCCAGGTGCTGCCCTTCAGGGATGCTGGCCAACTATAGCCTAACCTTCCAAGTTTTTCAAGAGACACCAAAATCCAGATTATTAAGCAATATTATTAAGTAATGATCTAAAGTGTTGGCAATAATTCAAGTTCAGCCATGGCTGTAGGCCAGCTACGGCGACTAGTTTGCTGCCTCTGCAGACATTGCATGTGGGAGAGAAAACGTGAAATGAGATTGTGGAGGGAATAGAAAGTGAAAGCCATCACAGGGCCCCCCAGCCAATCACAGAAGGCTGGTTAAGACATATCCAGGCAGTGCATCTTCTTTGACCCCGGACACTCTAGGAGGTGGGTCTGGTGATCATTTCCTATTTCTCTTAACATTCCCAACTCCACTGCCTCTCTTAGATCCTAAATCAACTAGTTTCTCTCCTTGTCTTCTCTGGACTCATTTTGCTGAAAGGAATCTCCCACCTTTTGGATGACAGAGCCAATAGTCCATCTAAAGGACTCGTGAATACTATATACAGGTATTGAAGAGGGTGGAGAGGGAGGCTAAGGTCAGAAACCCCGAGGAGTGGCTTTCTGCTGGCATAGCTGCTATCTGTGTTTGCATACTTTGGTGACATGGGGGAGTTTTTAGCCAGAGGCCTGAGTGGAGACTGGGAAATGGACCAGAAACCATTTAACATCATTGAGGCTGACTTTCTGCCTCTATAAAACTGGGATAATAAAAATAGCTGTTTGTACTTCAGAGTATTGTTCCGAGAATCAAATGAGATAATGTACAAGTTGGTGGTATTGTGATTGCAAATAAGCCAACGCCTCTGCTGGAGAAATTAAGAATGCATGTGGATTGTACAAGGTGGGGGCAGGAAACAAACCTTAAAAATATCCCAAGGTTACCCTGTGATGAAATTTCCAGTCATTTCAAGGTTGATGTCATCCCATCTGATGCAATGGACTGCAGTTTATTTTATTTAATTGAACCTATTTAAATAACAAGACACCTAAAATAACAAGATACATTAGAAAAGAAGAGAAGCCTGTCATCAGAGGTCCTTGGAATATGCTGACTCCAAATCCAAATGAGGACATGAGCAGAGAACTTCCCGAAGACGTGGATCCTCCTAAGTTTTCAGGAACTTCGTTTATATGCTGGTCTCCTTCCAGAGGATCCCCTTCACACCTTACAATATTTTGGGAAACTGACAGAGAACTGTGGTGTCAAGGCCATACTGAGTTCTAATTCAACTCAGCCATCAGCAGAGCTGGACCTTCTAAATTTCCTTCCACTGGGAGATTATGACCTACTCCTCAGGCAGTGTCTGCTTTGTCCTTCAGTTTCAGCATTGTTGTGTACATTTCATATTGAATGGCCCAAAGATTCACGTACAAATATGTTCAGTGAAGCAATTTTTATAAGAGCAAACAATTTGAAAGTGACATATGTGCTTAACAACAGGGGAATTGCTAAACAAGTCATTTTTATGATGAAGGATTATGCAGCCATTAAAAGTGTATTTGCAGGGCAAGCCTGGTGGCGTAGTGGTTAAATTCATGCGCTCTGCTTCGGCCGGGGGTTCATGGGTTCGGATCCTGGGTGCGGACCTAAGGCACCGCTTATCAAGCCGTGCTGTGGCAGGCGTCCCACATATAAAGTAGAGGAAGATGGGCACTGATGTTAGCCCAGGGCCAATCTTCCTCAGCAAAAAGAGGAGGATTTGCAACAGATGTTAGCTCAGGTCTGGTCTTCCTCACCAAAAAAAAAAAAAAAAAACGTATTTGCATCGTGGTTCCCACTGGGGAATGGTAACAACAAAGGTGTAGTTCTGCTGGACTGGACTGAGGCAGACCAGGAACATCTACTTCTGCCCAGTACAAGCCAACTGAGACCACACAGAAACGTGACTTTAAATAATGCAGAACAGCTGTGTAGTGCTGGCAAGCATCTGCAACCTAGGGACAGGCGAGGTCTGCAGCTGTCAGAGCTGGGGCTGTTCACATCAGGCAGACACATCTGGCAACCTTCAGGGGGAAATTGATGCCACAGACCCTGCATAATCCGTGCACGCACACTTGCACCTGGGAAAACCCCCGGAAGCCATCAGTGCGCATTTTCTGAGAAAGCTGCATAGGGGGACATTGCCTCTATCAGCGGTGTCATCTTGAGTGAGAAGAGCCAGCTCAACAGGACGTGGAATGAAAGATCCAGGAGGAACTCAGCTGTATGTATCAGTGGAAGCTGAGCTCTGTGTGCTTGTTCAAAGCTGTTATTTAATGCAAAAAAAGTTGCAATTGAGTCAATGCTTTAATTCTTAACCCTGGGACATGTAATTCAGGGAGCTTACCACAAATCCAAGTCGATGGATTGGATAAGCTCCACAGACTGTTTTCAGAGGGGCTAAAGAGCCTTCTGGAGTGAATATCCCAGGAGAAGCGGCAGCCCAGCCAGGCACAGAGATTTCCCTGATAAGAATGTCATGGTAGTCACAGAAGCAGGGTGGTTCTGACATCAGTCTCCCGGCTGGGCCTTTGCGGGTTCTCCTGGCTCAGGCCCCAGTGATCTCCTTTCTGAATTCTGTGGGGTGGGGGCTGATGTGGGAAGGATTGTTTTACTGGAAACTCTCTTAAATATTGGGCCATGAGCAGTATTGCTCTGATGTCCCTCTAACAATGAACTATAGACAGGACAATGCAACCTCCCTCCCAAGTCATGCCAGACGACTAACCAAACTGCTCTGGTGTCGTGGGCAGGATCTGGACCCAGGGCATCAGTGATGGCACCTGATGGAGCCACAGCAGCACCAGCAAAGTCCATGGTGCCTGGCTGGACAATGGTAATGCCCACAGGCATGGGCTTGTTCAGGTGGGACCCCCAGAAGTCACTGAGGGAGGCTTTGCTAGGGACCAAGGGCCCTATATGAGAAGGTGGGGATGAGCACTAGGGAAACTGGTGACTCCATCTTTGCCCACAGCATGTTGAGGCTACAGGTGGGGAAACTGAGGCATGGAGCAGTTAAATCACTTACTCAAAGGCATAGAGCTGTCAAGTGACAGAACTCAGATTTGAACCCAGATCTTCTTGACTTCTGCTTGTTCTATTGGACCATGAGGCCTTTCAGGAGAAACCAGAGAACGTCCAAGGAATACCAGTATTCCAGTTGGATGGAAAGAAAATTCATCAGGGGAACAGCAACAGTCAAAGCTGGAAAGATGTTTGGGATTATATTGTGGAGGAGTTTGCACTAATTTGGGCAATAATGGTATAGTCCAGGGGTCAGCAAACTGTGGCTCTCAGGCCAAATCTGCTCATGTCTATTTTTGGGCCACGAGTTAAGCATAGTTTTTATAGATGAACATTCACGGTTGATCTGATGATAGGAAACACTAACTTTGAACCCCACTTAAGTGAAATGTTATCCTATAGGAAAGAACTCCATTCTTCTCATTAGCAGACCAATATGATAAAATATTATATTCAATTATCATTATGTTTTGATTTCATCAATAAAAATTTGTGAAAATTTGTTTTCTCTCTTGTTATATGAGTATCTATATAATATCCTTGACTTTGCCTCTTGGCCTACAAAGGCTAAACTAGTTGCTATCTGGCCCTTTACAGAAAAATTTTGCCAACCCCTGCCATAGTCAGTGATTGAAAAAAGTCATGGAGTATAATTTTTTTTATCGCACATTCTCACCAATAAAAAGTTTGGGCCTGCATGCCGTGTACATACATACTATTTGGTATATATTGTGCACCACGCTACAAGTGTATACAGGCAACACAGTCAGGGCCATGAGTATAGTCAGAGCTATGAAGCCAAACTGCCTGAGTTCAAATCCCAGAACTGCCACTTGCTAGTTTTGACATTAGACACCTTTCCTAACCCTTGTGCCTCAGTTTCATCTGAAAAATGGGGATGATAATAGTATCCATTTTATTGGGTTGTTGTGAAGATTAAATTAGTGAATATATGTAAAGTGCTTAGAACGGTCCCTGAAACACAGTAAGTGCTAAATGAGTTATTAATAATGGTATGAACATCATAATTACACACAACAAATGCAAATTTAAAATGAGGGATGATAACAATTGGCATCCTCACGTGGTATCTCTCATCACCCCTGGGGTGTGCACAGGACAGACCAGGGTTGATTCGGGTGACTTGTCAGGACGTGGAGGTAGGTAGCAGAGGCACTCATTAGGAGACAATACAGTGATTCTCAGAAATAGGAAGGCCTGACTTTGGAGCTGGCTGACTGTGGGAATGAAGAGGAAATGGAGCAAGGGCTGTCCCTACTCTTGACCAAATGCACCTTATAATGTCCTCTTTCAAGTCAATTCTTGCTACCACCAAAGAAGCAGCCAGCGTTAGCCTGGTGGTTGGTTTGTTCCTTCATTCTGCAATCTTTCCTGAGCGCTTTCTGTGTGCCCAGGTTACAGGGGTTGTAAAGATGAATCACAAACATTGCCTGCACTTAAGAAGCTCGTGTCTGGGCAAGAGGAGACAGATATGAAACAAGCGTGCACAGCAGTGTCTTGGAAGTTCTGATAGTGAAGCTGGGTTCTCAGGTAGAGTACTGGGTGACTGTGCATATTCAATAAGCAAATTGCTGTTTTCCTGTTTAACTTGAGCGGTGACTCAGGGGTCTCCAGGATTTGTGAGCTTGTTTTGCAGAAGAAAGAGAATGCCTTCAGGGAGGTTGCAATCACCAGATGGCCGGGCCTCCAGCAGCCCTTGAAACCCAGAAGTCAGATTGCCCAGGGGCTTATGAGGAGTGATCCCTTTGTTTCTCTGAAGCTCCTCCTGCCAAGCCCCTTAGCTCTATAAAACCCCCTGCTTTCTGTTGTTGTTAAGGCGGATTTGAGCAAACCCATGCTCCCACCTTCTCGGGCCTTTTTCCATCTCCAAGCACTGATATCTCAGTATCTGGCTTGCTGCGCATTGGGCACACCAACTTGAGATTAAGAGGTTCAGTATCAATAGGAGCCTGTTTAGAACCTGGTGGAGGTGGAAGAGGCGAGTGCTCAAACCTGGGAGGGGAGGTGGGGGGAAACTTCACAGGGATGGCGACCCTTGGTTTAAGTGTTGACAGATGAGTAGGCACGGGCAAGGGAAGGGGTAGAGAGGGCATTCCAGGCAGAGGGAGCAGTGAGAGCAACAACAAAAAGGCACAAGGCAGCAGCCCAGGGAGTTCTGGGGACTGCAAAAGCCCAGAATCCCAGAGCCGTGAGGCTGCACTCCGGGAGGGAGTCACATGCCAGGCCACAAGGCCATGGCGACTGGAAGGAGCTGGGAAATCACTGATGGCGGAGTAAAATAACTTTCTTTTTAATAACACAAGCCACCCTGCAAAACAGACCCTGCTTACAGTGTCGCAATAAACATTGACGGGCCTTAAAAGACTAGGCTATTTTCTTTTAATTATTTTTAGAGGCAATATCACTATCAATAAAGGCCATTTTGAATGGTATACTAATGAGCAATTAAATTGAGTTCTCCTCAAAAACTGAATTTAATAACTTTGACCTACATTTACTTTCAAAGAACTTGGTCATCTGCTTTTACCCTGAAAATGAAAGCTTGTGGTGTTAGAACCTAATTTTTTATGGTGAGGTTACTACAGTGGGGGAGAATGAAATGAACGGTTTTCCCCCCAGTGGGTCTCTTTCTTTGAGTCCTTTTGTCCCTCTGTCCTTTCATTTATTCATTCACTGAGTTGGTCAGTCTGTCTTTCTGTGAACAAGCATGTGCCTCTTTTCAAAAACACTGGATTGACCTCAACAACTAGGATTGAAGTAGCAGTTGTTTGAAAGGAAGACAGTCTTGTACCCTGGAGGATGTGGCAGCCCCAAATAAGCAAGAACTATGCCACACTGAAGTTTTTGGGTTTGGGACATTTTTAAGTTTTGGTTTTTGATCTTCAAAGTAATACATGTTTTCTGAAGAAAACTGAAGAGTACAGGGAAGTTAGAAAGAAGTGGGGGAAAATAACCTTTTATCCGACCATCTAGGGGCAACCTCTGCTACTATTTTGGAATATTTTCTTCTAGTATTTTTCTTCTATGCTTTTTATTTTTAACATACCCAGATGACCTCGATGAAGTTTACGTTCAGTTTAGGCTTCCTCGTCCCCAATACAGGCCTTTGGTTAACTTTGTTGGAGATAAAGGTTGTGGGTCATCTACTGGGAAAGATCTGCAGACCTTGCGTGCCCTATCCCCACTTTCAACCCCAAATCTACATGTGGGGAACTGTATAGTGGAGAGAGCCTTGTTTGTGGTCTGCTCTGAGCACATTTACACCTTCACCACATTGAGGGTTGTGGTCTGCCTCACACTTATAGAAGAAAGAGAGAAAGACCCAGAAAAGAGTAAGTCTCCAGGCCCTGACCCAGAAGTCCTAGTGTGGGCAAGCAAGAGTGCAGGAGCAGGAGAATACATTCCTTGAAGTTCCTCCCTGGGGAGTGGAGATGTCTCCTTGCTTCCGTGTCGGCTTTAGAACATGGATGCCAGCAATGTTTTTTCTTTAAGAAAATTTTTTTAAATTATTTAAGAAATGTGTTCTCACCTTGGAGCCTTGGATGGTCTGCCTCCAGATCTTCCCGTGGCTCACTGCTGATGCATTGTTCAGGGTTCAGCTCAGCTGTCACTTCTTAGAGTCACTTCCATGACCCAGGTCTCCTTCCACCCCGCCCCACCCCCATCACTCTTCATCTCATCACCCCACTTGATTATCTTCATAGCATGGACCACCATCTAAAATGATCTTGTTCATTTACTTATTTGCTTGTTTGCTGCTCATCTTTCCCCTTCTAGAATGCAAATTCCATGGAAATAGGGGGCTTCCCTGTGCTGTTCTTTGCTGTATCTCCAGGGCTCAGCACAGTCTCTGGCACACAGTAAGACTACCAACACGTGTTGTTGAATGAATGAGTGGTGCTGCCTGGCCAAGGCCCTGAACTCCGCATGACCCACATCCATTCAGTTCCAAACCTTCACAGTCCTTCTCTCCATCATCCGTCTCTAATTCATCTCTTCCTCTCCATGCCCCCAACCCCCAGCACTATAAATGTTCAGCCCCTAAGACAATTACAATGGTAATAACTGCCCTGTCCGCCCCAGTCTCTATCCCCCACCTCCTGCCACCAAGTGTTCCTCCTGAATCTCACCATGCTGCTTTCCTACTTGTAAACCTTACCTTCACTGCCCCTCCACACAAACCAATAGGCTAATTTCCAATATGGTGGCAGATAGGGGCACGCCAGGGGGATATATGTGGGAATTGGGAGTGGGAGTAAGACTGAAAGCACAGCAAAGCAACGCTTCTCCCACTAACTTGCTTTGTTCTGTACTCACAATATTTAATTTTTTATGTCAAATGTTGTGAAGGGAGGGCCCAAGATTTTGTGTTTATCAAGGAGGCTAGGATGTGGTTTTTAAAAGTTAAGAGAACTGTTAATTGCTCTTTCTCCTAAGTAGGTCGTGACATCTCACCCCTTAGGGCCTTCACCCGTGTGGGTCCTCCCACTCCATCTCTGCTTGGGAAACTCCGGCTACGCTTCAAGGGCCAGTTCAAAGGCCTCTCCTGTGATACCTGCCCCCATGTTTTCCCCCTTCCCTGGTAGAGCTAACTGCCCACTCCCTAGGCGCCATAGTGCAGTGTCCACAGCTCTAATGGGTCACTATTTTGTACTTGTTCAGATCCCCCGTCAGATTGGGTGGCTCCTGAGGGCAAGGCACTCAATGTCTGACTCAGCTTGGGCTACCATAATGTGGAGACCAGACCTGGCCACCTCAAGCACTGAAGGAGGCTTTGACCTTCCCTGCCCCCACTAACTGTCTAAAGGGATTTAGGATAGAAGGCCTGTCAGGCCTTCACCATGAATAACTCTGGGTATCGATAGACTGGGAGGGTCTTTGCTGGGCCCACTCTTATCAAAGTTCTGTTTACCAGACATTTACGTTTGTAAGGGAAATCCATTTGTAAAGCTACCTCCTTCTCTGTACCAGGAAGAAGGGGGGATGACTTTATCTCTAGGGATCTTGGTGCAGAAGGCGAAAACTTAAATCTGCATACTCTTGTTTACTGTGCTTTTCTTGTAATCCCTCATGGCTGACACTCCCAACACCCCCAAAAATCCTCGTTTGTCTATATAAGAGGAGAACCTCCGCCATTCTGGTGAGAGACACTCAGTTTCCCCGAATCTCTCCCATGTATACATGTTATAAAGCTTTGTTTGATTTTCTCCTGCTATTCGACCTCATGTCGATTTAATTTGTAGCCCAGCCAGAAAGGACCCAGAGTAGGAAGAGAATGCTCTTTCTCCCCTTCAGTAACAAAATACCATAGACTGGGGGGCTTAAACAACAGACATTTATTTTCTCATAGTTCTGGAGACTGGAAGTCTGAGATTAGGGTGCCAGCACAGTTGGGTTTGGATGAAGGCCTTCTTCCTGGCTTGTAGTGGCCAACTTCTTGCTGTGTTCTGACATGGTGGAGAGATAAAGCAAGCTCTCTGGTGTCTCTTCTTATAAGGGTGCTGATCCCATCAGACCAGGGCTCCACCCATACGAGTATATCTAAATGTAATTACTTCCCAAAAGCCCCATCTCCAAGGTATGAATTTGTGGGAAGGGGGCACAAACATTCAGTTTAACATAACATTCTGTAAACACTTTTTAAATAAAGATAGAACCCAGGCTTCCTTAAATTCCCCCTGACCAAGACAGACCCCAGGGTCCAAAGTAGGGCTGCACCTACAGGCTGCTGCAGCTCATGGGACCCACCTTGAAGGTCAGAGGCACAGAGGGAATCTAGCAATTTGCTACAATATTGATGTAAGCTGATCTTATTGCTGGGTCTCCTTGTCACAGAGTGAGAAATTCAAGCCCCAAAGAAGTTCAAGGGACTCAGCCAACATCTTATCTATCTGCTCTGTGCCTAGAATCAACCATTGCTTACAAAGTCATCTTTGCCATTCGAAAAACATTTATTGATCACCTACTGTGTGCCAGGAATTATGTTGCCATCCAGAACCCCCCTGCCTGGTGGGGGAAATAGACATATAACCAGCCACAGCAGCACAGTGGGATCTGTGCCTCGAGACAGCGTAGGGGTCGAAGGAGGCCTCTTAGAGAGGGGCCAGCCGAATGGAGTCCTCAAGGACAAGGAGGAGTTAGTAAGGCAAAGGGCCAGAGGAAGATGTTCCAGGCAGAGGAGGCGAGCCGGAAGCCAGGGAGAACAGGGCTCCCCTGGGAATTGCAAGTAATTACCGAGAATTTAGTCTATGTGCCAAGTGCTGTTCGCAGCTCCAGGGTTACAACAAAGTAGAAAACAAAGAACCTGCCCTCAAGGGATTTACAGTAAAAGACGTGTGAAAAGTGAAATGATTTGGAGCATTATGTTCTGCTTCACCTCTCTGGGGGCTACTTAATAAGATGACAGTTTGAATATGCTTCTGAGCCCCCACCCCATTATTTTTACAATGCATTTTTTCCCTTCTTGGGGCACCTCCTTCTTCCACAATAAGTCCCATGACCCCAGGGGCCCTACTCAGTCCACGAGGGCAGTCCTAGAGTTTCTGCCTCTCCAAGGGAAAATCAGAAGAGCTGAGGAGCCTCTGGAGGGTTGTGTTTTCTGCTGTTATCGTTGCCGCGTGCCAGCGATGCCTCTGCTGACACGTGGGAACCCAAGGCAGAGCTGGTCCAGGGAAGAAAGTGCTTCCACGACAGAGATGTGGGCGGTGGTCAGGGCGAGAGGAAGGGGAAGAACAAGCCTCTTTTCCACAGGGTCACCGGTAGCAGGGGATGCTGTGGGCCACAGTGGACCTCCTCTCCCAATGCTTCGGGCTCTGTAAATACACACACACACACACACACACACACACAGGCATACCCCAAGAGGTGAGGGCTTCCAACCTAAAGCCATATGCATTCTGGGAACCAGCATCTTTCCTGGAACCCTGCCCTCCAAAGCAAGGAAGCTCTCTCCCTCACCTGCTCCAAGGCTAGCTCCATCTCCCATCCTGACAGCGATGAAGGACATCTCTCTGTGGGAGTTGAGGAGGAATATGACTCCTCTCTGTACATAAATAACAACCAAGTAGTCAGATAAATGCCACAGGGGCCACTCCATAACTGTTTGATGTTGACTGTGTTGGACACTGAAAGGACTGTCTATTCTACACACTTCAGCCTTCTAAAATCTGCCTCTTCCTCCATTCTCTTTCTGGTTCACTAAATAGCTGCAAGGTTCTGAGGCTGCCTGGCCCTCCTGCTCACAAGTGGGCCACAAGTCCCTTCCTGGAGGTATTTTTGGGCTCGCAACTGAGAAAGTCAGTGTCCCTCTGATGATGGAAGCTGTCCAATGTACAACTCAGGAGCTGGTGGCAGCTCTGTCATAAACACTAGGGTGATGGTGCAGAGAGAAAAGAAAATGGAAAGAAGCAGGGAAGAGAGACAGCAAGGGGCCACAGGGGACGTGATTCCCTGGTTCCCACTGTGTCTGACTGTCCTGTGGTTCGTCCAATAAATCCCTCCTTTTCCTTAAACTACTTTGCATGCTTTTTGTAAGTCTGTCCATCATAACTAGGATAACTAAGTAATTTGTTGTCCAAACCAGGGCAATTTAAGAATGAAAGAGTTCACTATTAATAATTACTCTGGGACAACAGATGTAACCCGGGATGGTCCTGGGCTGACCAAGACCCCCGTTCACCCTCCTTATAACCCATTATTATGATGATGGGGAAAATCAATCTGTCCAGAATCCAAGTGCAGCAGGTGGGGCCCTGAAGGTGAAGGAAATCCCTGATGGTGTAGGTATCCAGCTGGCAGCTACAGAACCCTGTGCCCAGGTGGCTCTTCCTCCCTCCCCACTGCCTGGCCTCACTTTCACTACACCATAGAGAGGAAAACCTCATTCCAAAACTGCATCAGCTTCTTGTTGGGGAGGACCCCAGAGATTGGGAGCTGGACTGGTTTCCATTCTAGCCGTGGATCTTGGTAAGGACTGCTTACTCTCCCTGGACCTCGGTTTCCTTAACCAGAAAAGCAGAGGGGGAAGGAACCTGTTGAATGACAGCCATGTTGTCCCCACGGGCTCTGCTCTCCTGTTGCAGATGCTCCTGTCTCCTGAGCTACCACCTGTCTGCGATTTTTTTAAAACCTTCCCTCCCAGATTACTTTGACCGTGAGCATCACTCATCTGCGCTGAGAGTGACAAGGAGCTGCTGAGGGCTGGGCAGTGTCTCCTGCCTAGGCTCTGGGGAAGACCTGTCTTAGTTAGGAAAGTGGAAGCCACTGGCAGGAGCTTGATGATGTCAAGAAGAGTCCACTGGTGGCCATGGGGTGCACGCCCCAGCCCCCGCGACCCTATCTGGCACCATTTGAGGAATCACACAGGTCAGTTTTCCCAGACAGGTGGGAAGAGGGAGATACCCACGTCTTCTTGTGGAGCCAGGCTGTCTCTTCTATGCTGTCCTCGTCAGAATCCCAGGAAAGGTACACAGTAAGGGTGGTGATGGCCCTGTACTCCAGGGCCACTTACGGTGAGCTGTCAGGGACTATTCAAGGTTAGTCCCAGAGGCTGCATCCTCAGGTGTAAATCCACCAATTACTCTGGCTTCTCTAAACATCCTGGCCTCTTAGTCCTCCACCCTTTGCCCTCAACAAGAGTGGGACGAAGGTGTGGCCAATGTGGACTTTACCACGTGAAGGGCTATTGCTTTAAGGAGTGTTGAGTGTGGAAAGACATCTATAAAACCAGCTTGGCAAATTTCCGGTCCATTTGTCCATTCCCAGAGGGCAGGGGTCTTTTCCTGAACCCAGAAACAAAGCAAAAAGTTCTAGCAACCGGGCACAGTGCATAGCCTTTCTGGGCAATTCCCATGTGCATGTCTGGGGCAGAAGGTGGTTGGTATAGAGGGCAAAGACACCCAGGTCCTGTCATCAGAGACCACTGTGAGTACAGAGCCCTGTTCCACCCCTGGTGGAGTCCCTTTATAACTGCAGCCTGGAATAAATGTCCCCAAGTCTCCTGAACCCATCCCTGGCCCAGGCTCTCCTACCTCAACCAGGCTGAGTTTCCTGGGACACAGCTTTTTTTTAACCCTCTTCTGCTCTAAAACTTCAGTGGTTTTTAGCTTCCCATCAATCACCCTTGCAACTCTGGTGCTCTATCCTCTGACCTCCTACCTATGGAAATTGACCAAGTCTCGCAAGGCAAACCCTGGACTCCAGGCAGGCCAATATCTAATCTCCTATTCTCCTTACTCATTCCTGTCTCTACCTGCCTGGAGCCCCCTGCCCCTTTTAAACTTTGCCTGTCCTTCAAGGCAGTCTCTTCCTTGAAGTCTTTCCCGAGGACTTCAGCCCACACTGATCTCATTTATTACCTATGTGACTAATTTAACAGTTGCTCTCATGCAGATACATTCTTTACTATTGCGCTGGCCTGTGGATCTGGTCTTCTCAGTTACAGAGTGTGCAGGACAGAAACTACCTTCTGCTTGTTCATATCCCCACTCCCCCACCGTAGTGCTTAGGATAGTACCAAACTCATGGTAAATGTTCAATCAACTCTTGTCAATGGTTCGATTTCTATACTGAATTGAAATGCTTTGGTGTCTTTTAGTTTTGCGGTGTGCTAGCGGTTTCTAATCTTCTCAAGACCTCCACATGGGGTGAGTGGTGTTCTGAGTATTGCTACATTGAGAAGATGCATGATGATAAAAGGCTTTTGCATGAATTATCTTTTATTCATTCCAACAGCAACTACACAAATTTGAGAAATAGTCATGTCTGTATGTGTGAGAGAGTAAGAGTAGTCACTGAGGACTGGAGAATGCTTGTTGCAGATGTGGTTCAGGAACTCCTTGCTGTAATTGTATAGCAGAGACCCCATGGCTTCAAGGCCCCCAGTTTGGGAATCACTGGGGTATACATTCAACACAATCCTTGCAATTACCTAATTCAGGCATCTTCTATCTGCTGCTATCAAACCCCGATTTGTATTAAAGATATTTTGTGAAACAAATGGATGGATACAACAGAAAAGAGGTTAAGAGGAATTCATATAATCACAATAATAATATTAATAATATACTACTGAGCACTAATTGCTGGGTGCTTTTGGTCACTTTACCTACTGTATATGATTTCACCCTCACAGAATACCATGAAGTATCGTTATCCTCATGAGGAAACTGGGAGTAGAGGTTGCTGTGGAAATGGAGGAAGGCGCCGAGCTTTGCATTTGCAACAACAGATCAACAAAATGTGGTATATCCATATAATGGAATATTTGTCAGCTATGAAAAGGAATGAAGGACTGTCGTACGCTACAACATGGATGAACCTTGAAACATTGTGCTAAATGAAAGAAGCCAGTCAGAAAAGGCCACATATTCTATGATTCCATTCATATTAAATATGCAGAATAAGCAAATCCATAGACAGAGAAAGCAGATTAGTGGTTGCCAGGAGCTGTGAGGAGTGGGGGATGGGGAGTGACTGCTTAATAGTTATGAGGTTTCCGTTTGGAGTGATGAAAAGTTCTGGAACAAATCTTGCTGGTGGTTGCGCAACATTGTGCATATACTTATTACCACTGAATTGTACACTTGAAAAGTGGTAAATATGATGTGATGTGTATTTTACCACAATTTAAAACCAGAAAACAAAAATAGCAACAACAGCTCACATGGAAACAGGGTCCCAGAGGCAGGGTGACTTTTCAGAAAGAGCCCCTAGGATCCTGTAGACACAGGTGGGAGAACCTTGGAATTTCTTGAGGCCTGGAGTGAGAGTTCAAGCCGTGATCACATGAGACTGGGCTGTCATCTGGGCCATGTGGGCACCCATATGAAGGACATACAATTTTGTAAAAGGATCCACCACAAGTTGTAGATAATGAAGCCCACTCACTTTGAGCCTTGGGTCTAGGAGGTATAAAACACCAGCTGGTCACCTCTCCTCATCACACAAAACTCTAGTCGTCTTCTCCCCTCATGAGGCGGCACCCAAGAGAAATCCCCCTCCAGTTCTTTTGCCAATTCCTTTGGCCCTGGAAGCAAACCAGATACAGGCTCGCTTTTCTTCTCAGCAGCAACGGAGTAGACGTCATTCCTTGGCGGTCCTGCCTTCTCAAACTGCTTTCCTTAGTATCATGAAAACAGTGATTATTGCTAAGAAATTAATCCACCCCCGCCTGAAGAGCCACCAAGAGAAGTGGTTGGGAAATGCTGTTTCCTGGGGGGCACGAGGAGGAGGAGGGCTGGTTCTCAGGGTCCTCGCAGGAGCAGTTTGACATCTGGGCTGCACTTGTTTATCTCAACTCTGGCCACAACAAGGCCAGTGGCCAGTAAGAGTGTGCTCGTCGCTACATCTTTGTGCATGAAGGAAAGTGACTGTTATATGCACTCCACATTCTTTCTTTTGCAAGGGAGTTTTTTCCCTAATGGAGTCAAGCCTCTTAAAAAAAAAATACACACAGTTCAATCAATTTCTTTTGTGGATTTCAGAAAAAGACACTTTATTCAGTTCAGAAATGTGGCAACAGCTGGAGAACAAAGGCAGAGAACAAAGACTTGCAATTATTTATAGTGTGGGATGAGAGGAGAGAAAGAAGACTATGCAAATAGGGGGGAGGAAAAATGGTGGCTGAAGGGACCATATAGGAGCAAATGCCTCAGATTTTTCCCCAAATGTTGGGCCCTCTCCTTTCTACATCTTTTGAATTGTACTCTCCATCGATTCACCCCTCCCCCTCCCCCAGCTTCTCATCTGGGTCAACCTTTCCCACCCTCTTATCTTTATAATCTAGAAATATCCCTACTGCCTCAATCCAAACCTCTCATCTCAATGTACCATTGAGTGCAGGATCCAGTCCCTGCTTCCCAAGGTGAAATCTTGCTGGCCTGGGTCTGTAACCTGAGCCAATATATCTACAGGTGCTAGTGTCCTTCCACCCTACCCAAGCCCCCATCACAAGAATCTCACCTGTGACCTCTGGGGATAATGGTGTAACTCAGAGGAATGATGGGGATTTCAGGTGCTATTATGGGCTAGTGGTGGGCATACATTGAGATAGGTGGGGTCTTCATCATGCCCTCAAGTTATACTGCACAAGTGGCCAACTGAACCAGTGGAGTGATGCATTGTTGAAAATTGGGGAGTGAGACCCTCTCTCCACTCCTCTTGGGACCACCAAGTCAATGGTGGAGCAGTTTTATAGCCGTACAGGCTCAGAAATGCCTGGGGACTGACCACAGCATAGTTCTCCAGAGAGGCTTGTCTGTCCTTGGAATGCTCTGGGTCCACACCCACACTTAAGCCACTGCCTCTCTGGCTTGTTTCTCTGAATTCTTCAACCACCAAGATTGCAACTTGCACCTTCAGCCTGGGGCTAGCTCTAATGACCCCTCAGCTTACCTGTATGAATTTTTCTCCTTGAACCTTCCTAGGGAAACCAGTTGGCCCACTGGGAGGGGGTGGGTCAGCGACTGTCAGGAGGCAATTTTACTGAGCTCGCACTAGGAAAATTGGATTAATTGCTGGACTGGCACAGGGCATGCTACCCAGGAAACACTCTCCCAGATTAACTCATACAATTTCTGGTTTCTGTGTCAGCTTAAAAAAACAGTCTTAAATCTACAGAGGCAGATTACTGGTTGCTTAGGATGAGAGGCAGGGGGGTATTTGGTGGGAAATGGGGGGTACCTGGGTTTCTTTTTGAGGTGATGACAATGTTCTAAAATCAATTGTGGTGATGGTTGCACAACTCTGTGAATATAGTAAAAATGATTGAATTGTACATTTTAAATAGGTGATTGTGAATCATATCTCAATAAAGCTATTATTTTAAAAAATAGCCTCATCTTTCCCTCCAAAAACAATTCAACATTGACAATTCCCCTAAGACAGGCATGTAGACAGACGTGCCCCATCAATACCCTCACCCCATCTTTCTACTTAGCATTCAAGGACCAGTTCAGAGCCACCTCCTCCAGAAGTTCTTAATTACTCATTTGGTTCTTCTGCTTCATACTATGTCACTTGTATGCAGTGGTATGCTAGTAAATGTTTAACAACCAGCTCTCCAGGAAAAAAAGAAAAAGCCCTAGTTTGTAGTGTTCGCTGATTTCTGTGATGTAAATACTCCCACCATGGCCAATGTCAAGCTACTGACCTGATGGCTGAAGTCGAGTTGGGAGATACCGAGGCGTACACATTATGTAGCATTTCTACCATATAGATGTAAATGACCTCAACAGCATAGATCAAGAGTAAAACATCTTAAAAGGATTAGGAAGTGATGAGTTTGAGTGTGTATCACCTTTGTCTTTAATGTAATTTATTTAATTGTAAGTTTACATAATTTAATTTTTAATAATGGCTGTATTTAACCACCAGCTTACAAAATCTCTGAAAATTGATCAGCTCCCATAAGCTTGTATGAGCCAGCTCCAGCCTGTCTCATCCAGACCATGCCTGTCCTCTTGCCAAAAAGACATCATTTCTTAGAAGGCAGGCTGAACATTCTACAACGGCAGGGAGAGTGCCCATCATGCTGGTCATCGAATCACTTGTGTGACCTGGTGGCCAACAGGTACCAGGGAGGCTCACTTCATGCTTGTTGACTGAGAGCAAGGGGCCATCTTTGTATCCACGGCAGCAGTAAAAGAGTGCTTGGCAAATAATAGGCTCCTGTTAAGCTGCTTCCACAGCGGAAAATAATGGAATAAGAGAACACTTAATGCAAACAGGTGTTTAGCTCATTCATCTTTATAAGTTAAATAAAAGATGTCTGTCCTGCCCTGGACATGGGGCAAACTCTCTCTGAATTTGGGATGTAATGTTGGAGGAGAATGAGAAGGTGAAGTATAGAAAGGAGACTGCTTGAAGCAGGAAGTAGTTTTAGAAGAACTGAGGCAAAGAAACTGGTCTACCTTCTGACCCACCAAAGAGAATGACAAATTAAGAAGGGAGGTGATATAGTGTGGAGTCAGTATTTCCAAACACATTTTAACACGTGCTCTTCACTGATAAGCATAAAAATCTCCCTTCTTTACTCAGGCATTCTGATCTTTCCCCCCAGGGTGGTATTGCCTTGGGATGAGAATCATTCTTTTTTTGTTTTTTTAATTTTTTGTTTTTGCTGAGGAAGATTTGCCCTGAGCTAACATCTGTGCCAGCCTTCCTCTATTTCGTATGTGGGTTGCTGCCACAGCATGGCTGACAAGTGGTGTAGGTCTGTACCTGGGAACCGAACCCCTGAACCCAGGCCACCGAAGCAGAGGGCACCAAACTTAACCACTAGGCCATGGGGCCAGCCCGAGAATCATTCTTACTCAGAAGTTCTGGGTCTCCCCAACAGCCCAGGGGATTTGCAATTTTATTTATGAAAGCTTAACATTTTGGGTCAGTTTAGCTGTTTTTCAGTGACTCCCCTCCACACACCCTTACCTCCCAGGCTGAGAATCAGGATGTGATAGACAGCCCAGGGCTGACAGGCAGCACAGATGGTTTCCAGGTCTACACTTGCCATTTGACTTGCTGTGCCATCTTTGGCAAGCCCCACCCATCTCTGGGTCTCAGTTTCATCACCTTTAACTTCCTCACCTTTAACGAGAAAATTAGATGGTTTTGAAGTTTCCTCTCAGCTCTAACATTCTATGAGCCCAAGTTCATTTCTCATCCTGATCTAGATTTTAAAGATAATGTACTTAAAATATTACAAAATTTGAAAGTGATCAGTTATCTCCTCCGCTTGGAAATGTCATCCCTGGGAGTGCATTGGCGGGTGTTGGGGGCTATTTTGGTGCCTGGATGTTCAGAAGAGGAGGAAGAGAGGGTGGAGAGATTACCAATTCAGTAACCTCCTCACGACTTCTGAGGCCAAGTCGATGCTTGTCTTGAATGCCTGATGCAAATAGCGATGAGTTCTGGAGGTGTGTTAGAATAGTGATAAAAATAGCTGCCACTTTCTCTTACTGAGGGCCTGCTTAGGGCCTTGGACCTGACATGATTTCTCTCTGATTTTCAAAACAAGCTCTCAAGGTGTGCAGGATGATCCCCATTTTGTAAATGAGCAGTGAAGTAACTTGCCTAGGCTTCCAGAGCTTGATGGAGCCAGGATTTAAACTCAGTCTGACACTGCCTGTCTCCTTCCACAATACCGGTGGTCATAAAGTGTGGTTCCTGGACTAGCAGCATCAACATCCCCTGGGAGCTGAGAAATGCAAACTTCCTAGGCCTCCTGAATCAAGAACTCTGGGGGTGGGGATTCAGGGATTCTGATGCACACTCACATTTGAGAGCCCCTGCATGACTTTAGGCTGCCTCTTGGCAATGGCTTGGTCAGCAGTCTGTGGAGACCCTCAGAAAGCCAACATTCCTGATGCCTCTACAATGATATAACATCTCCACCAGGACATTGAAACCATCTACTCCCTGGCTAGAGGGTAACATCCTAATACTTGAGGGATGTTCCAAATGCCACACAAATCATATAGTTTGCTTATCTAAGCATTCTCGAGTCAAGTCAAAATAAACCACTAGAGATTGTTTTTCTAATTTAACTGTCTGGCTCCATTAAAGTGATCAGTGCTTCAGACTTCTGGGTATCTCTCTTATTCTTATTAAAGTTCTCTAGGAGAGGATGGCTAGATTCCAGAATGAGGTGTTGGGGTGAATTGAAATTCCTTTCATTACAATTTCCTTTTGTCTCACGTGTAGTAGAGGACTTGCCCCATTTTAAGATGAGCAGATCATAATGTCTGGAATTTTGCATGTTGATTCCTACTTGGAATCATTCCTCATACTTGCTGCCCTCTCTCTGAGACTGGGGACAGGAGCCCAAGGGAAGGTGTCACTGGGAGTGGGAGGCAGGCATGGTTTGCAGAGGAGCAGGGACATCCATTGGCAGAATGTGGAGGTCAGCAGACTTTGGTGACAGCTTGGTGGGGTGGAGGAGGGGCCCACAGGTGCATGCATAGAGAGCACGGACTTGGGGATTGGGTATGGCCTGGGAGATTTGTGCATCTGCTCCTGGGAATGAGATCGTGCTGTGGCCCCCCAGTTCTTGATCTTAAAGGTGCACAGATACCCTCATGTTTCCCTCCAACTGAAGGAAGAACAACCAGCAGGGGTATTAGGACCCTGCTCCTGCAGGCTGCCTCGGGGAGCTGCTGCCAGTCACCGAGACTTCATCCACCTGCTCCATGCTGTCCCCAGCGCGGATAAAGTTCCTGGAGAAAGTCCTCACACCACATAAGCTGGCTTCATTTCAAATTCCTGGCCTCAGACTGCAAATGGGCTATCAACACTGCCTACAATCCTACCCTCTTCTCCTTTTAGCTTGTTTTGCTCTAGTACAGGGATTTGGTGCCTCCCTCCTCCTCCCCACTCTCCATCTCAGCTCTGCTGCTGACCAAGCCACATGCTTGGTTGGGAAAATAGAAGCCAACAGATGGGAACTCCCTCCTCTTTCCACCGCCAAATGTACACACCTTCCCACATCTACTTCTGCATCAAGCCTCTCTTTTTTCTCGTACAGTGGAGTAAGTGTCTCTACTCCTTCCAAAGGCGAATCCCTCAACTTGTGGTCTGGATCCTATTTCTGCCTATCCCAGAAAATCACATCTACTGTTTCTCTCACCCTCTCTCCTTCATCAGCAAATTTCCACTCTCTTCTGGATCATTGCCATCACCTATAGACCTTCTCTGCTGTCTCTCATATGTGTGTGTATATATATATATATATATCATATCTACCTATATATATATGCATATGTATATGTATATAGGTATGATGAGAGCTTTAAAAGTTTCATGCATATGTATATATGTGTAAACGTATGTACATATATACATACATATATATAAAATTAGCATATATATATGAGTTTTAAAACAACAACAACAAATATCTCCCTTGGCCCTGCCTCCCACCTCCAGATCCCCCCTCATTTCTGGCTTTCTCCTCTCCCTCACCTCCCATTGACCCTTCTACTTACTCTAATCCAGCTTCTGCCCCACCACTCTGCAGAGCAGTAGTTCTCAACTCAGAGCGCTTTCATCCCCCAGGAGACATTTGGCAATGTCTGGAAACATTTTTGGTTGTCACACCTCAGGGGAGGGGTGCTACTGGCATCTAGTAGGTGGAGGCCAAGGATGCTGCTGAATATTCTACAATGCACAGGACAACGGCCACAACATAGAATTGTCCGCACATAAATGTCAATAGTGCAGCCACGATGCCAAGTCTGAGAAACTATTTTCTGTGCTCATCACACCCAGTCCTTCTTCTTGGATTTCATGACAATTCTTTCTCTTGGTTTTCTACCTACACTTTGGGCCATTCCTTTGCACATTTCTCCTCTATCTGACTCAGTCCTGGGCTTTCTTCTCTTATTTCTCTTTTCTCTCTCATCCTAATTGGTCCCTTCAGTGACTTCATATCATTTCCAAGCTGGCTCTGGAGCTGGACTGTCTGGTTGGAATCCTGGCTCTCAGCTTCCCAGCTGTGTGTTTGTTGTAACAATTTCTTCTCTGTTACTTGGCAGCCTCAGTTTCTTCTTCAGTAAAATGGGGATAACAGCACTTATTGCACAGAGTTGTAATAACTAAATGAGGAAATCCAAGCAAATCTCATAGCAGAGAGTTAATTCATCTTAGCTGTTATTATTTTTATTTACAACCTATGACATAAAAATTGTGTATCCTTTTACTTTTCACCAGAGAGCTCAAGAACAGATACTGAAAAAGATGCTCAACATCACTAATCATCAGGGAAATGCAGATCAAAACCACTATTAGATATCACCTCACACCTGTTAGAATGGTTATTATTAAAAAGACAAGAAATAACAAGTGTCAGTGAGGATGTGGAGAAAAGGAAACCCTTGTGCTCTGTTGGTGGGAATGTAAATTGGTGTACCCACTATGGAAAACAGTATAGAGGTTCCTCAAAAAGTTAAAAATAGAACTACCATATAATCCAGCAATTCCACTTCTGGTTATTTATCCAAGAAAACGAAAACACTATGTTGAAGAGATATCTGCCCCTCCATGTTCATAGCAGCATTATTTACAATAGCAGAGACATGGAAACAACCTAAGTGTCCACCAATGGATGAATGGATAAAGAAGTTGTAGTATATATATATATATATATATATATATATATATATATATATATGCACAATGGAATATTATTCAGCCATAAAAAAGAATGAAATCTTGCCATTTGAGATGACATGGATGGATCTTGAGGGCATTATGCTAAGTGAAATAAGTCAGACAAAGACAAATACCATATGATCTCACTTATATGTGGAACCTAAAAAAAAAAAGAGAAAATCAAGCTGATAGATACAGAGAACAGATTGGTGATTGCTAGAGGTGAGGAGTGGGGGGCAGGTGAAATAGGTGAAGGTGGTCGAAAAGTACAAACTTTGAGTTACAAAATAAAGAAGTCACGGGCATGTAATGTACTACATGGTGACTATAGTTAATAACACCATATTGCATATTTGAAAGTTGCTCAGAGAGTAAATCTTAGAAGTTCTCATCACAAGAAAAACATTTTTGTAACTATGTAGGGTGACAGATGTTAACTAGACTTATTGTGGTGATCATTGCTCAATATACACAAATTTTGAATCATTATTTTTTTTTAAGTGTCATTTTTTTTTATTGATGTCTTAGTTTATAACACTGTGGGGTTTTAGTTGTACATTTTTGTTTGTCCGTCACCTTGTGGATGTAACCCTTCACCCCTTGTGCCCCCCCCACCCCCCTTCCCCTTGGTAACCACCAATCAGTTCTCTCTGTCCGTGTGTTCACTTATATTCCATATATGAGTGAGTTCATGCAGTGTCTGTCCTTCTCTCTCTGGCTTATTTCACTTAACATAATACCCTCTAGGTCCTTCCATGTTGTTGCAAATGGGACAATTGTGTCTTTTCGTATGGCTGAGTAGTATTCCATTGTATGTATATACCACATCTTCTTTAACCAACCATCAGTTGAGGGACACTTGGGTTGCTTCCACTTCTTGGCTATAGTGAATAATGCTGCAATGAACATAGGGGTGCATACGCCTCTTGTGATGGTTGATTTCACGTCCATTGGGTAGATGCCCAAGAGTGGGATTGCTGGATCATAAGGTATTTCTATTTTTAATTTTTTGAGGACTCTCCATACTGTTTTCCATAGAGGCTGCACCAGTTTGCATTCCCACCAGCAGTGAATGAGGGTCCCCGTTTCTCCACAACCTCTCCAGCATTTGTTGTTATTTGTCTTTGTGATTGTAGCCATTCTAACCGGTGTAAGGTGATATCTCAGTGTAGTTTTGATTTGCATTTCCCTGATGATTAGTGATGTTGAACATCTTTTCATGTGTCTATTGGCCATCTGTATCTCTTCCTTGGAAAAATGTCTGTTCATATCCTCTGCCCATTTTTTGATCGGGTTGTTTGTTTTTTTGTTGCTCAGTTGTATGAGATCTTTGTATATTACTGAGATTAATCCCTTGTCGGACAAACGATTTGCAAATATTTTCTCCCAGCTGGTGGGTTGTTTATTCATTTTGATCCTGGTTTTATTTGCCTTGTAGAAGCTCTTTAGTCTGATGAGGTCCCACTTGTTTATTTTTTCTTTTGTTTCCCTTGTCTGGGTAGACATGGAATCTGAAAGGATCCCTTTATGTCCAATCGCAATTAGTGTACTGCCTATATTTTCTTCCAGGAGTTTTATAGTTTCAGGTCTCACTTTCAGGTCTTTGATCCATTTTGAATTGATTTTTGTATATGGTGGTAGGAGATGGTCTACTTTCATTCTTTTGCATGTTGCTGTCCAATTTTCCCAGCACCATTTATTGAAGAGACTTCCCTCTCTCCATTGTATGTTCTTTGCTCCTTTGTCGAAGATTAGCTGTGAATCATTATGTTTTACACCTGAAACTAATATAATGTTATACGTCAATTATAACTCAATGAAAAAAGAGCAGATACTGAAGAATCACAGATCAAATTAAGACAGGTGTTAAGTTCAATCTCATTAAGAAAAGAAGAAGAAGAAACACTGAGCATGAGCCGTGTGCCAGGCACGGTACTAAGGCTGGGGGTTCACGAGGTGTGAGGTGGGATTCCTGCCCTGATGAGCTTACCTGCAGTGAGTAAGTGGGACAAGAAACACAGAGGAATACGTGGAAATGTTAGGCAGCATACGATGGGTGCCCAGCTATTGAGAGACAATAGTTTTAAAACAGGGTTCCATGGAACCCATTCTTTAGAGATGCTTCAGGTGGGTCCTCAAACTTTTGAATTCAAATTTCTGTTTTAAGCTATTTTAAAACTGTGATAAAAAGAACATACTTATTAACGTGTTGCAGGCTAAATTTAAAAATGGTAGAGAACACCAACACACTGAGCTTTGTTTCAAGTTGATAGATATTTGTCGAGACTGTAATGAAGTGTCTCCTTCTATCTCTATTTAGAAGATAAAATCTACATAACAGTTGCAAGAGGAATTATTTTGTTTTTTTCATTTAACAGCTTTATTGGAGATATAATTCACATACTATACAACTCATCCATTTGAAGTTTTGGGGTTTTTTTTTAAATAGTTACAATTTGCAACGGCTTATCTCGGTGAATCAAGATTCTCTTGCGTTTGTGCAGTCAAAGAAAATGCAAATATAAAATGAAATGAAGATGGTGCGAGGTGGTACCTAATGCCCACAAGTGTCCATAATATCCATTTTCACATATTTATGTTCAAGCAAACCAAAACATTTCCTTTGGCTGCCTTTCTAAGCAATTACATAAATTTGAATGTATAAAATTATTTCATACTAACTAAAAAACTTTCTTTATCTGCTTTGTATATTGAGGTTGCATGTAAGAGTTAGCTTGAAGAGATTCAATCCGACAAATATTTATTATGTATCACATATCAGACCCTGTTCTAGGCTTTGGGACTCAGCCATGAACAGAGGGACATCAGGCCCTGCTCTCATGAAGCTTCGATTCTAATGCAATAACTAGAGGGAAATAAATGGAATGGGACACGAGATGGTGATAAATGCCATGAAAAACTGAAGCAGGACAAGAGGGGTCAGGAGCTGGGCTGGGGAGGGGTGAGAGACAGGGAACAATCCGGTGAAGAGAGCGTGCAGGGTCTGACCCTGTCTTTATGTGAAATTTTGGTATTTTGCTCATCATGGATTTTTTTGCATTAATTTTGATTTTTTAAAATCGGTGCTTGTCTTGGTTACTGAGTTATTTGGTGCTCTCTTAAATTTTGCACTATTCCACCCTAGTTTCAGCCCTGGAAGCAGAGTCTGTGTAACTGTGGTCACAGTCACTAGAGGAGGACTTTGGATGCCTGGCTAAGTCTTCAGACTGTACTCTGTGGTCTGGGGAAAAGCCACTGAAGGGTCTTGAGCAAATAGATGATGTCACCAAAATACCATCTGGGGACTACTGCTCTGGAAGCAGCGTGGAGAATGAGGGGAAGAGACCAGAGCGCCAGGACCAGTCCGGAAATTCATCGCGATGCTCCAGGCCCGGGTGTTAGAACAGAAGGCAGTGGAAAGGAAAGCCGGTGGCCCCACGCCTTTCATGTGTCTTTGCCCGCCTCTAAACCATCCCCAGAAGTCAGCATTTCCCAAACAACTGAGCAGATGCCAAGAATGCCAGCCTCTTGCCTCTTTCTGTTTTTAATATGGTTGATTTGTGCAAAACAGGAAGTGCTCCCGTGACAATGGCATTATTTGTGGCTGAGAAATGTATTTTTGAAAACTCTGAAAACCATTGGTGTCTTGTGCTGAAGCTCAGCTGTTCTTCTGGAGTCTCCGGGTGGGTGGGCCCCATTCCAACAGGGGCCACGATTTCCCTCTGCTCTGCCAGCAGAACAGACTCAAGAGCTGCTCTGTTCCTAAGGCAGGGGCAAGGTTGCTTAGCCTTTCAGGAACACCCAGCTGCGTGGGGCCCTGGCAGTGCAGAGGAGGGCGGTGGGCCGAGTGCCCGCCAGGCCCTGTGAAGGCGGAGAGATTTACTGGGAGGTCACAGGAAACCCTTCCCTGCCCAGGCTTTGGTCCTAGATAAACGGTTCAGTCGAGGTAGTGGCTGCAGGCCGGGGGACTCAGAGGAAATGTAATTCCCCGAGGCAGAGGAGGACGGGAATGTGCAGCGGGCACCAAGCTGGAGTGGGGGGACCAGCCCCTTCAGCATGAAGGTCTAGTCTTCTGTTCAGTTGGATCGGAATTTCTCATCATGGTTCACCTGGATGCCCTCACTCACTTGGACTTCTCCAGTCATTTTTTAAAATGACATTTTCACTTTGCCAGGAAGGTGTTCTTCTGGAGAGCAGTCTTTTGGAATCAGAGCCTGGTCTGAAGCCTGACCCGTGGCTTCCTAGCTGTGTAACCTCATGCAGACTGCTTAACCTCTCTGAGCCTCTATTCCCTCATGGGGTGTATGTGAGGATGAAATGCAGGTATATAGATAAAGGACGCAGCAATAGTCAAATCCCTGCTCTGCCACTTGATGTCTGTATGGCAGTGGGCAAGACGGCCAACTACGCAGGGCTTCAGCTTTCTGCCTACTCCAGAACATGGTTGTCAGGATCAAATGACACAAACCCCTAAATTAGATAAACTATGAACACGGCATATAGTGAGAACTCAGTCAATGGTTACTATAATGTCTAGTATGGTTGGAAATGGTAGTATTATTAACATAACTTTGGGATAAAGTGAAATAAACACAGGAGCAGTTTAATTTTCAGGACCCCAGTGAAATGTTCCAGAATTCCCTTTCCATATCCTCTGGCTCCCATTGATTCATTCAGTCACCAAGTATTAACTGAGCACCTACTATGTGCTCGTCACTTTGCAGGCACATGGGACACAGTTAGCCAGCAAAACAGGCCTGTGTCCTGCTCTCATGCAGCTTAATATCTAGTGGGAGAGTCAGACAGTCAAATAATTCTGTGGATTTAGAATTCCATAAAGTAATGAGTGTTTTGAAGGAAGTTTGGGAGCTCTAAGAAAATATAACATGAGGTGCTGGCTTAGTTTGGGTGGTCAAGGAGACTTCTGGAAGAAGTAAAGCTTGATTTGAGATCTGAAGATGAGGGAAGTGACTAAGCCTGTCCCTATGTCCCTCCCTGAGGACCTGCAGGGGCTCTGAGGCCTGGCTGTCTTCATGTCCCTGCTCCCCTAGACTCTGGGGGCCTCATCCCGCAGGTGTAAGGTTCAGATTGTAATACTCAATAACATGCCTCCCTACCTCCCTCCCTTACCTTGGAGAGGTGGAGCAGATCAGAGGTGCAGGTGCGCTTTGCAGAAAGGGAAAGTGGTATGCCGCCTGTGAAGGCAGAGACCCAGCTGGAGACCCAGAATCCAAGTCCTTCCTAGCTACCTCTGTGGACCCAGTAGACGAGAACATGCATTTTTCCTGCCCTAACTTACACTTCCTTGGGCAGACATAAAAGCAAAGGAAAAGCTGCTGAGAGGTGATGGCCGGTGGCTAACGGTTTCTCCTCGGGGTTCCGGGCAGAGCCTGGATACCCCAGCACAATGCAGCTGATACAAGAAATGGATTTTGATCTCTTCAACAGTTTGCAGAAAACTTGATTCCAACTGGAGGCCATATCAACTTTGGAGGGCTAATCCCTCAGCCCCACCATCGTCAGTGGTGACCATTTCTGGAAGCTCCATATCTAATTCAGGTCAAGGCACCTCTTCGGGAAAAGCATCTTGAATTCCTGTTTCTATCATCCACTGACTCCCTTCAATTGCCTTCCCTTTTCTTAACTTTTAAATAGCTACAATGACCTGGCATACAATAGTTACCTGAGTTTAATTTTTTTCTTTGAAAGGGTCTCATTTTAGCTAAGCAATTGCAAACAATAGCTTGATTATACTTCTAAATTCTTTTGACACTAGCAATTGCTTCTTTTCCAAAGCACGCTCTGACACCATCTGAATATTGTGGCATTTCTCTCCCTCAGCAGTTTCGCCTGGATCTCACCCACTGAAGAAACCAACTGGAAATGTTTGGCATTCCTTGCACCTCTGGTCATCCACACAGTTTAACCTTCTGGGGCTCTGCATTGCAGCTTTGAGCCTCAAGGAAAATGGAAAAGAAAGGCCAAGGCATGTTTTAGGCCCTGAAGCTCTGCTCCTTTATAAAGTCATCCCCTGAGGGGTGCAGGTTAGGGTGTTGCCACAGTTGAGGTTTCCAATAAAGCCATATTTTTTATTGTGGTGAAATACACAAAACATATAATTTACCATTTGAGCCATTTTTAATTGTACAATTCAGTGGCATTAAGTACATTCACAAGGTTGTGCAACTTTCACCACTATTCATTTCCAGAACTTTCTCGTCAGCCCAAACAGAGTCTCTGTATCCATTAAACACTAACTCTCCATTGTCCTCTCCTCCATCCCCTGGTAACCCCTATTCTACTTTCTATCCCTATGAATGTCTATTCCAGGTACCTCATATAAGTGGGATCAGACAATGTTTGTCCTTTTGTGTCTGGCTTATTTCACTCAGCATACTGTCTTTAAGGTTCATCCATATTGTAGGCCTGTGTCAGAATTTCATCCCTTTTTATGGCTGAACAGTATTCCATTGTATATATATGTTACATGTTATCTGTTCATCTGTTGATGGACAGTGGGTTGCTTCCATCTTTTGGCAATTGTCTAATAAAGTTTAACATAATAGATGGGCTCTGGCTCCTCTGTGACCTAGGACCAATTTAACAACTACCTTTTACTTTATTTCATTCTCTGAAAATAGGTCATCAAACAGAGAAACTTTAACACCAAGATTCTGCAGGCAACCTGGGGCTGGAGAGGGTGAAGGATGGTTTGCTGTGGTCTCTATGGACCTTTGCAGAGCTACACCTGAGGGTCCAGCTGGTCAAAGATAGCACCCTGGGAGGGTGGGACTACATGACATAGGGTTTCTGATTCTACATAAAAGAGAGCTTCATTTACACATTCATACCATTAATTAAACCCATTCATTCTATTATTCACTCACTCACTCATTCCAATATTATTAAACATGGTGGTAAGCAAAATAGGTCTTGCCCACCCTCGCCTCCGGCCACTGGAGTCAGAGATAAGTACACTGACACTGACAGTGCCTAAGGGTAAGGGCTTCGGGAGGAGAAGCGTGGTGTGCTGTGGGAACACAGAGGGGGCACCTCCCCTGTACTTGGGAGCCAGGAAAGGCTGCCTGGAGGAAGTCGCAACTGTGCCAAGTCATAAGGGAAAGGAAGAAGTTAGCCAGATGGAGGCAGAGGGCGGAAAGAGTGAACCAGGCCTAGGTAGGGACATGCAAGGGCCTGCGGCTGAAAGGAGGGCCTGCAGTGGGCTTAGGTGTGTGATGCTTTTTGAAATGGCTTGCAGAGGTTCATGAGAGGCGGGGAAGGTGAAGTTACGGGAGTGGGCGAGGACCATTGGGCTTCATCCTGGGCAAAAGAGAAGTCCTGATGGTTTTGAAGCAGGAGAGAGACAGAGCAGAAGAAAGCAGGTCCTTTTGTTCCTGTGAAGGAGGCATCCAGCTGAAAATCATAAAAGCTAACATCTGTTGAGCACTTTCTGAGTGCTAGGTGCTGCTCTAGTCCTTGCTACCTATCTCAGTCAATCCTCACAACAGCCGACCAAGATGAGTGACAAGGAAACTGACACCTTGAGAGAAACTTAAGGAGGACTCCAAGTGTGGGTGGACGCAGATCCAACCATCACCTCTGCTGTTTAGTGCGGTCCATGGACCAGAGCAACTGCATCTCCCAGGAGCTTGTTAGAAATGCAGAACCTCACCCCAGCCCTTTTGGATCAGAATCTGCGTTTTAACAGGATCCCCAAGTGATTTCTGAGCACACTGAAGTTTGAGAAGCACTGACGGTGATTTCCCAAGACTGGCTGCACATTAGAATCTCCTGGGCAATTCTGAAAATCCTTGGCTGTACTCCTTAATGAATTATATCAGAATTTCTGGGGCTGCGACCCAGGCATCAGAATTTTTCAAAGTTCTCCAGGTGATGTCAGCCAAGCCCTTGCATTATGCATCTCTGTCTTCAGTGAGGGCAGGCTAACTCCTGCAGGGAGGACCAGACACCAGCTTGCAGGGTCCACCCAGTCGCCAGAGGCTCTGTGGCTTTAAGATCTGGGGCTGGCTGCCTGCCCGGGTGGCCACCCGCCATTGTACAGACCACGTGAGTGCAGGCTGCGGAGCAAGGCTGCGACAGTCAGCGCTGGGGCTGGCCTGGGCTTGCAGACCCGAGCCCTGCAGAATGGCCCCAGTGGCGCAGGCGAGCCGAAGAAAAGGGACCTTTGTGTCTTTTTGGTGGAAGCACATATTCTGCAAGGCGGTGGAAACAAAGAGAAGAACTGTTTGTAGCCCTAGTCCAGACGTCCCAAACAAACAGTAAGTCAGGAGGGCACGGAACACAGCACAGCAGCACAGCCCCTTCCTCTGCCCCAGGCGACATCCGCACACCCCACCCCACTGGAGGAGCCAAGGGTCTGCAGCGAGCCCACCCTGGGGCTGGCAGGGCAAAGCCAATTAGCAGGGCAGGAAATTCCCTGAAATTCTCCAGGGGGGGCGGGGACATCTGTTCCTCTCTTGGTGAAAAGTCCTGTCTCATGACAAGTAGGTCCTGACGGTTGACAACACCTCAGGTGCCGGTAGTGTTTCTCCCCCCATCCTCCCTCCCGCATGGGCCATTTGGTCTGTGTCATTGCCCCGAGAACCCCCAAGGTCGTGTGAAAGCAAAGAAAGTGAAACTGAAACCTGTCAGAGGTATCAGTCAGCCTTTGGGCCACAAGCTTGCTGGGGATGAGGTGATGAAGTGAATGGCCAAAATTGGGGGCAGCCATGGGGGTGAAAGGACTCCAGGCTGTGGCAGACACAGGGGCAGCCAGCCAGCACCCACAGGGCAGGGACCTTTGAGGAAGGAAGGGTGGAGGTGAGGCAGCAGCAGGAGGCAGAGCTCTGTAAGTCTCCTTCAAGGCTTTCACCAGGCCGTGAGTCGACTTGTCTCCATCTCCACTTGGGGGCCAGGACCAACACAGCACAGGTGACTGCAGTGGCGTACTTTTGACCTGTATGCCACCAAATGCTAAAGACAAAGCCATGTGACTTTGGGGTGTCTCCTCTCCAGTACTGGTGCCTTCCTGCCCCCCTCCTTCATTACGGACAATTGAGAGCCGACTCTAATCCCCCTTGCTTCATGAGAATACGTGCAAAAATGATCATGTGTTGGGGGCGGGTAGCAGGTTGAGAAGAAGTTGGAAGAAAGAATGTTGGCATTGATTGGCACGCAGAGGAGGGAAGGCGCTTTGTGTCTTCAGGATAACGGGGTACAAGCTGAAAGGGAGAGGAGAGGTCTGAGAGTAGAAAGCAGAGAGAAAGCAGGCTTCACCGGAGGGGTGGAGTTAAGGTGAGGAAGAAGAAAGAGGAAGATGGCATGGGTGAGGCGGGGCAGGGCAGGGTGGGGTTAGCTGAGAGAAAGCTGAACTGCGGCTTGCACATAATTATGATGAAGCATCTTAAAGAGTCAGATGTGACTTCCGGCTACAGGGCTAGATCCCAGGAGATCAACCAGTGGCTCCTGACATGTTCTATTTATAAATTTGAGCATCCTTGGAAAATGGGGAAATTTTACACGTGAAACACCAGACTCACATTGCAGCAGGGCAGCTGAAGCTGGAGCTGCCTGTTCACCAAAGTCCCCACTCACTCACACTATAAGTGTTTTGCATTCCTCACTCCACTCCCCTACTTCTGTACCCGCCTGGTTCCCATGGGCATTGCAGATTGCTGCTACCCCTGCTGTTGATAATAATGATTCCCTTGTATTGAAAGCCTCTGTGTGTGTGTGTGTACGCATGTGTGTGTGCATGCGTGCGCACGTGCACGCCTGCACACAGGTATGCTCTCTTTCAATTAATTTCAGTTAATCTCTCCCTTTTTCAGTTGAGGATGACAGACGTACAAAACCAAATGTACCTCTCTCCTCAACAGATTTTGCAGCCTTTCCAGGCGATCTGCCAAATTGCTAGATGGTATTTGCATTAAAAAAACTTGAGTGCATCTTGTTATTTTGGTTTTAAGGATTTGCCAGCCTGCCTTAAGGCAATATTCATTTATGCCACACTTTATAGCTTTCAAAGCATTTCTTAAACATGCCTGAATTCATTTTACCCTTCCAGCAGTTCCATGAGGTCAGTAGTTTGGGTCTCCTTCCCGGGCTCTCGGAGAAAACTGGCTAGTGGAGAAGCTAAATGACTTGCCTTGGTCCTGCAGTAATTTTGAAGAAAAGTTAACATTCAGGCAGAGCTCTCTGGAAAACTAAGCTGCGTCCTTTTAACTGCATGGAACTGGAAGAAGTTTTGCTTTGAAAAGCATAGTAACTGAGGGTGTGATCTCCACCCAGAGTACTTGTTTGACTGCTAGTCAGGCCACTCAATAGCTATGAGTCTTTAGACAAATACTGAATCTCCCTGTGCCTCCCTTTCCGTAAAATGGTGGTAACAGCCCTCATCTAGGGAGTGTTGTGTGGATTAAATGAGATAATACATGTAAAGTATTTAGAACAATACCTGGCACACACGGTAAGCTTTCAACAAATATTGCTATCAGTACTGAAATTATTATTATCTGTACCTTCGGGAAACACTCTGTATTAGTTAGGGTACGGGCTAAGTTGTAACAAAAAGACCCCAAAATACATTTGCTCAAAAAGAATAGAAGCGTATTTCTCTTTCACCTAACAGCTAAGAGGTAGATGGTCAGTTCAGGATGGTAAACAATGCTACTCTGCAGGGTCATTCAGGGACCCGGGATCCTTCCATCATTTGCTTCCCATCCCTTCGGGCAACCTCATCTGCATAGTCAAAGCTGGCTCAACGTCACATCCACCTTCTTGCTTGAAGGCAGAGGAGGAAGGGATGTGGAGGGCAAACAGCCTCCTTCTAAATGACATAATTCAGAAGTTGTCCATGTCCTTTCACTCGTATCCCATTGGCCAGAACTTGGGCACACTTAGTTGCAGGTGAGTCTGGGAAATGTAGTCTCTAGCTGGGCCAATTAAATATGCCCAACTAAAACTTAGGAGTTCTCACTGAAAGGAACAAAGGGAGGGGGGAAATTGGGAACATTTCATCATCTCTGAGCCATGTTGCCACAGACATGTGCTTCGGACCTGAATTTAAAGTCGTTAATGTCCTCTCAGTCTGCCAGTTTCTCAGCCCACCTGTGCTCCGTTGGATGCCCGCTTTGCCCTTGGATTTCTTCTTTAGCAAGATCCAGGCATGGCTCTTGGCTCCATGTTTCACATAAACACTTCTGGCGGTGGTGTGGTTATCTCCTGCAGGCTGGTCAGGCTGGTCAGACTGTCCACTGGGTTGAGAGCCGGTTCCCTTCCTCCCAAACCTCCTAGCAAGAGTGACATTGGCTTGTTTTTTATTTCTTTCCTTCTAGATCTTCCGAGGATTTCCTCAACATGCAATGTAAAGTCCAAACTCCCTTGTCTTTGGAGGGTCACAGTCCCTTGTAATCTTGGGTCTTGAATGGCTGATTAAGGAAGAGTACCTGTGTTCCTTCCATTCCCCTGTAGTCCATCCTTGCATGTGTTGAGGAGGGAGCCTTCTCCCCACCTCACCAGGGATTAGGTATGAGCCCACAGGGCTGTGGTAAAGAAGCCAAGCCACTTGTCTGGTGGATGGATGGGCAGCCACGTGGTCTTGAATCTGTGTTTTTAGAGTTTCTACCTTCATGACGCATACTTTCCTGAAATCATAAGTTAAGTAACAGCCTGGCTCAATGAAAGGAAGTGTGGATCAATGTTCCATTCTCATTATTGCAAGTGATTGAGGTTGGACGAGTCAGGAAAGGGAATACCAATTGTCTCAGAGGAGCTTACTCCGGGACCAGAGAAGGTGATTTGATGAATATTGCCTCACAGATGAAAAAGGAAATTTGAATTCATTGAGGACCTACTATGTGTCAAGCACCTACTAGAGGCAGAAGTTAGAGCACTAAATAACAAGACACGACCCTGAAGGAGTTTACAACCTAGCAGGAGGACTTTATATTGATCATCTCATTTAATCCTTGCAAGTTCAGCAAAGCATGTATTTTTCATATTTTGTAGACAAAAAAGTTGAGCTCAGAGAGGGAAACAGTAAAGGTGGTTTGAACCCACATCTGTCTGATTCTAAAAGTCCTGCTCTTTCCATTATTATCTCATCTGCCTCCAGTCACTTTCTTTGTTGAAGCGGGAATCTAGTCTATACACAGCAGTGACCTTGACCCCTCTGGTAAACACCTAAATCAGTGACTGTTGTTAACTCAGAGGTTGACTTCATTTGACTGTGGTGATCAGTTTTTCTCTCTGACCTGCATCTCTCTCTAACCACTCTTGTCCACTTATCCTTCTGTGTGAACCCACCCAGCTGAACCCAACTTCTGGAACATTTCTGCTCTGCTCCTTCCTGGGGTTCCAGCTGCTGCTGGAGGAATTGGTCTATCTTGGCCATTACAGTCCTGGGTCCCCAAAGCTGCCTGGAAACCCTTCCAGGTATCCCTATATACTGCCCTGTCCCATTGCCATTAGCATCTCCTCCTGACTGTAATCTCTTTTCTCAACCCTTTTTTTAACCTCGATTTCATTGTTATTTCATTGTCATTGACAGAGAATCCATTCTGTCCATTGATAAAACTGAACAAAATTGAGGCTTCAGGAAACTCCCTCAAGGTCCTGCCTGGCAACCACACAGCATATCTCCTATTCTTCTTCTCCATCCCTCCCTCCCATGCCAGGGAAGAGGTGTGCTCCTGCCCGTGGCTGACCTTCCCCTTGTGCTCCAAATTCCACCCCCCATCTTCCCTGGAAACTTCCTCCAGTCATTGTCCTCTCCTGCTTGCCATTTTAGCCTCTTCCCTACCACTATTTCACATCAGTGCCTAAACTTGTTCAAGCTCTCCAAGTCAAAAAATACCCTGTTCTTGATCGCATATTTCTGTCTAATTTCTTTCTTCAGTTTTCCTTTCTCTCTCCCTTCACAGCCAACCTTCTTTTCTTTGTGTGTGTGGTTTTTTTTTTTTTTTTGGTGAGGAAGACTAGCCCTGAACTAACATCTGTTGTCAATCCTCCTCTTTTTTTTTTTGCTGAGGAAGACCGGCCCTGGGCTAACACCGTGCCCATCTTCCTCCACTTTATATGGGACGCTGCCACAGCATGGCTGACAAGCAGTGCATCGGCCAGTGCCCAGGATCTGAACCCGCGAACCCTGGGCTGCCAAAGTGCAACCTAAACTGCTGTGCCACTGGGACGGCCCCTCACAGCCAACCATCTTGAAAGAATCATCTACACTGTCTGTCTCTACTGCCTCCCTCCCCACTCAGTCCTCCATCACCCATGGCAGTCTGGTTTATGTTCCCATGATCAAACACCCAGACTAAAGTCATTAAAGGCAGCCATCCTCCACGTTCAGTTGATGGTTTTCTTCCCTGATCTGACTCCATCTTTCTGGAGTGTTGGTACCGTTGCACAGCCCCATACCTTGAGCCTCTCTCCAGGTGGCTCTACTCTCGAGGTTTTTACCCAACTTTGCTGGACATATTTTTCCATCTGCTTCACAGAGACCTTCTGTTCCATTCACTCCTTGAATATCCCCTGGGTCTCTGTGTCCCGTCCACTGCTCTTCTTGCCCTCTGTCCTCTCCCTTGATGTCCTCAATCACTTATAAGCTGATGGCTCCCAGCTCTCCCTCCTCCATGCAGATCTCTCTCCTGACATCTGGCTTTGAATGTTCAGTTTCTCATGGACCTCTACTTGTGGTTGTCCCACAGGCTCCTCATACTTAGCATTCTAAAGCCAAACTCTTCATCAGTCTCTTCCAAGACTTGCCCTTCTTCTCGTATTGCTTCTTTTCAGGAATGTCACCATTACTCCAATTGCTCACGCCAGAAAAAAGAAATAGAGTGATTATCTTGGATTCCTCCTTCTCCTTGCACCTTTTGCGTTCAATCAGTTATCATGTCCTGGTGAGTCTACCTCTTTCAATTCCTGAATCCCCCCTTCCTCTCATTCCCCTACCACTGGGGACAGTTACTGCTTCTCACACAGCTATGACAAAGGGCCCTCGAAGGACCTCCTTCTCCCCTTCCATCCCCCAGTGGAGTACTGCCAGGGTCATCCCTCTAATGCTGTCTGCTCAGGGCATCCTCCTGCTCTTCCGTGCTCCCAAAGCTCTCGGATAAAGTTCACACTCCTTCAGTTAATCACATGACCCTTCCTGATCAATTCATTGTCTACTTCTCTAGCTCCTGTCCATCTTTACTCCAGGTGTTTCCACCACTTGGGGTACTGCAGGTTCATGCCTCAGGACATGCCTTCACTGCAGTGCCTTCTTCTACCTTCCTCCTAGGGCTAATTTCCAGTTGTCTGTCAAAACTCAGCTCAGGCAACACCTCCCAGACCATAACTGCCCGGTACTGTCATCACAATTTCACTTGCCTCTTTCCCCGTTAGCAGCTCCAGTGGTTAAGCACGTGGCTGACATACAGGGGCGCTCTATAAATGGTAAAGAAATGGATTATTTTTTCAGAAACTTTTAATTCTCACCTTCAAAGCCTAGTGCATTAAGTTAAGGTCCATTGTAACAACTCTTGAGGATGTACCTGATTTTTTAATAGAAGCATCATCTGGCCTTAGTAACCAGACATTTAGAAGATGCACACCCAGCCAACTGAGGGTGAAACAGCTATTCCTTACTAATTCACTCCCAAGGAGCTAAGCAAAAGGAAGCACCACGTGCCCTTCCTCCCTGCTGCCTCCTCTGGGCTTTCTGCATTCATTGTATTTTCCCTGAGGTCCTCTCTTCCCTGGGGTTTCTGCATTCATCATATTATTGCATTTAGCCTGGGGGGTTGATAGTTCAGCAAGACTTAAGGCTTGAGGTAGGAAATGGGGCCTCTGTGGGGGCAGCTGCTTCTTAATTCTTGGTAAATTAGACTTTCTGTGAACAGCATGGCTTTCCCCAACCAGGAGCTTGAGGAGGCTTGGAGAAAGTATTGGTGGAAGGCAATGTTGCACGGGCCAGGGAAAGTGTCAGAGGGGTTGTGACACCGGGTCAATACAAGGTTGACATAAGGGAAGCCATGTTGTAGAAAAGGAAACTGTATTGTAACTTTGAATGACCTCTGATTAAATAGCCCAGACATGCTCTGTGGGTTTTGTGGCCCCTCCCAGCTGCTATAAGTTGATAACTTTGTTCTCTTGAGTTCCTTGGGAGTGTGGTAACCCCCGGGCAGAGAATCTAGGCTGATAGCCATCATCAAGGACAACTGAAAGATCAGGGTGTAGGGCATTGCTCCAGTTTCTGATGAATATCAAGTGAAACAAAAGACTCAGGAACTAAGATCAGATGGACGCCTCCACCCTGAGACCAGATGCCTCCCCCACCCAGAGACCAGCCCCAATATAACTGGCCTGTAGTCTTTGTTCTGTAAGGTGGTTCTTTCAGACATTAGTCAGCCATCTTCCCTCTTGCTGGTAAGCTGTAATAAACAGTCTTTTCTCTCCTACCACCTGGCCTCTTGACTATTGGCACGTCTTGCAGTGGGCAGACGGGCCCCTTTTTTGGCAGTAACAGTTGTAACTCACTCTGATTCTGTGGTTGAACCGAAGCAAATTTTCATGCTTTACAGAAGCCTTTATTGTTTGTCATGATGCGATTTTACTTGCCGTACTTGAAATTTACTTGTTGCCAATCTGCTGTTTGGAACGGCTGCGTGTCTGTCTCCAGTCTTGGGTAATCAACTCAGCAAGTCAAACAAGGTAACTGGCTGCCTGTCCAGCTGTGTGGACCCAGGGAGTTCCAATGGCCCAGATCGTGAGAGCCAGACCTGTCAGAAGCCTCGTCCCTGTCACCAAGTGGGACCTCTACCTCTGTTGCTCCCCTAAGTCTGGACTCCACATGGATCGGACACCTGACAGAATGTACAGATCAGGACCTAGGAGGTTTGCAAGTGACAGTCTCAATTCATGAGTGATGCAAAAAAGATGAATTTACTGACTGAAAAGTCCAAAGGGAGCTCTGTATTTAGGTATGGTTGTTTGTGGGGTCAGGGATGGCTTCATGAAGACCCGTCTCTCCCTTTATACCACTTGGCTCTGCTTAATTCTCTGTTGGCTTCCTCCTCAGGCCAGCTGTCTCTGTGGGGTGACAGAAACGGCTGTTGGCGGCCTATCCTTACCTTGTCCTTGCATCTAGCCATTTCAGGGCAAGAAATACTTCTTTCCCAACAGCTATACAAATTCGAAGGATAATTCATGTGACTATCTTAGCCTGTTTGGGCTGCTAAAATAAAAATACCACAGACTGGGTGGCTGAAACAACAAATATTTATTTCTCACAATTCTGGAGGCTGGGAAGTTCAAGATCAAGGAGCTGGCAGATTTGGTGTCTAGTGAGGACCTTCTTCCTGATTCATCGCTGGCCTTCTCACTGTGAACTCGCATGGCAGGAGGACAAGGGAGCTCTCTGCAGTCTCTTTTATAAAGGCGCGAGTCCCATTCGTGTAGGCTCCACTCTCATGATCTAATCACCTCCCAGAGGTCCCACCTCCTAACACTGTCACACTGGGGGTTAGGATTTCAATATATGAATTTTGGGGACACATAAACATTCAGCCCATTGCAGTGACCATCCCGAAAGGAAACAGTGTGATCATGGGGATGAAGTATTTTGATTGATCACTGAGGTCTGAATAGTGATTGGCGGCCACACCAGGAGAGGGCTAGTCTTAAAAATGTCTGGGCGTGCATTAGGCTCTTGAGGCTGCCACAACAAATCATTACAAACTTGGTGGCTGAAAACAACGGAAATTTGTTCTCTCACAGTTCTGGAGGGCAGAAGTTCTAAATCAAGGCGTCAGCAGGGCCACACTCCCTCTGAAGACTCCAGGGGATAATCCTGCCTTCTCTGTTCCAGCTTCTCTGGCCCCAGGCAATCCCTGTGTTCCTTAGCTCATAGCTGCATCACCCCAATCTCTGCCTCCATCTTCAAATGACCACCCCTTCTCTGTTTCTCCTGTTCTCTCTCTGTCTTTTTCTCTTATAAGGATACTTGTCATTGGATTCAAGGCCCACTTGATTAATCCATAATGATGTCTTCTCGAGATCCTTTGCTTAATCCATCTGCAAAAATTCTTTTTCCAAATAAGATCACATTCACAGGTGTCGGGGGTTAGGACTTGGACATATCTTTTTGGAGGCCCATAATTCAATCCATTATAGGACAGACAGAAAGAAATAGACAGACACTACACTCCACCCCTTGACTGCTCAGCATCCACCCATGCTCTTTTCCCATACAAACAATTTCAGAAATGCATCACCCCAACGGTACAAGCTGCCCACGTATAAGCAAAGCGGGTGGATGTGCATTCTTCTTGGTTAGGTCTGGATGTTGCTCTTAATCTGTCAAGCAACAGCTAAATGATTAATTTAAACACCCTCGGCATTTAATGGTGGAGAAAAAATAAGATACCTGGAATAAAAACGCCTGCATTTAGTAAAGAGGAGAAGAGGAAAACAGAGGTCACTCATCCAACATTCTACAGAAGAGGTTTGGCAAGGAGCCACCGCGTATCTACTGAAGGATTTGAGTTCCTCCATCAGCCAGTGGTGCCTGGGGTTCTGCTGTCTAGAAGACTCTCCTTTGTCCGTTGCCCTCCGTGAGTGACATCAGAGAGAATGTCCCTTCTGGAAACTGTATACTCTAGCAGGCCACTATGTGAGGACACAGCATAGAGGTCTGGGGCTGGCCCCAGCAGTTGAGAAATCTCACGCTGTGGTTTGCTAGACTGGGGTGTCTCTGGCAGGATGACTCTCTAAAACTCTTAGACTATTGCTGGGCGGTTAGTTTTCTGATAACTCCGGGGGCTGACAACCAGAGCTGGAACCCAGTCAAGTCGTGCTCTGGAATCTGGACACCATCCTCACCACGTCTGTCTCCTAACAACTGTCTCTGCTCTGCCCTCCCCAGCCTTCATTTAGACTTCAGTTGTTTGGCCTCTGCCCTGGACACAGTTGGGAGGGGTGGCAGGGAAGGGGCAGGGCTAATCTCGCCACTTGCCCTCAGGCTCTTTCCCAGTGGATGGCTGTCTCCAGTGGAGGCAATGGCCACTTTGGTCAGGAAGGGAGTGCCTGGCAGGAGCTGCTGGAGGGGAGGGGAAGCAGCCCTCTCTGGGGTCCCTCTCCTAGCCCTGCGTGTTTTCCTTGTCCCGGCCTCTGCTTGCACCAACATTAGCCTGGGGCAGGGATTTGACTTATGCAATGCTGAAAGATGATTTTCTGGCCCTCAACTCAGTTGAATTACTGGCCACAGGCAGAAAGAGGATCTCTAGGCTTTGTTTTCCCCATCTCTGCTTTCAGAAAGGCCAGCTGAGACTCGAGTGTCTTTTCTTATAGAACCTTACTAAACGCTGCAGAAGTGGCCAACACACCCAGTAACCTGGCTTTTTTATTTTAACAAGTTCCCTAAATTTCCAGCCTCTTTGGGCATGTGGTATGACTCACCAGATTCAACAGGAGAGAGTTTAGCGACTTTGCTCCACTTGACAGATATCACTCGCTTCCTGGTCAGGGAGGGGGGACTCCACACTGCCCTGTGCCCTGCCCCAACACAGCCAATTCCACATATTATGAAAACCCTGCTCCTGGTGCAAAATTCTACACTACTTAGGACACTTTTGACTGCGACTGGATCCGCAGCTGCCTACACAATGGGAATCAGGGATGGCTGGGTCCAGACACTCAAATGACAGGGTGAGGACTTTGTTTCTCTCTTACTCCCTCTCTCTGCCGCCTGGGACTCCACAAACCTGCACTCTGCTTTCTTCTCTGCGGGCCTCATTTTCAGGTTGGTTTTCATAGTGCTCTAGGCTTACCATACATTTACGTATATCAATCCCACCTCTTTCTTGATTGTTCCAACAGAAGGACAGATGGCTCTGACTGGGGTGGCTTGGGACCTCTGATCATCCATGTATTAACCACTGAAGCCAGACAAGTGGAAATACCCTGATTAGCTGGCCTGAGTCACACGCCCACCATCGATGTGACAGGTAGTGCCATATGAATGACAGCCTCTCTGGGTTGTGGGGAAAGGCAGTTTCTGAAAGGAAAAAAATGCTGGGGAGACAAAAATAAAGGCTAGGCCTCTGAGTGGGTTCTTGATTTGCATTTTCCTGTTGGTCAAGAGAAAGAGAGCCTGCCTAGACTTTGCCTGCACCCTCGGGGGATTTGACCCCCTTCCCCATCTTAGTCATCACGGAGAGGATTTTACCCTTTTTTTTAAGTTTTTAAAAGTTGTGAAATCTATCATGCATACACAAGCTATGTGTTCAGCTTAAAGAATAGTAAAACAAACACCTGCATCCCTACCACCCAAGTTAAGAAATAGAACAGTGGGTCCGCCCGGTGGCGCAGCGGTTTAGTTCGCGCTTGGAAGCCCAGGGTTTGCCGGTTCGGATCCCGGGCGCCCACCGACGCACTGCTTGTCAGCCACGCCGTGGCAGCGTCCCATATAAAGTGGAGGAAGATGGGCACGGATGTTAGCCCAGGGCCAGTCTTCCTCAGCAAAAAGAGGAGGATTGACAACGGATGTTAGCTCAGGGCTGGTCTTCCTCACACACACACACACACACACACACACAAATAGAACAGTGTCAGCTTCCTAGAAGCCCCTGTATGCTCCTCCCATCACATATTCTTCTATCAAAGGAAAACCGTACATAATTCTGTGTTCATCATCTCATGCTTTTCTTTATGGTTTTACTACACACACACACAAACACACTTAAATCTCTAAACAGTATATTGTTTGGTTTTACAGAGCACAGAAGCCTATTTTTAATGCTGTATTTAAGACTATGATATATATTCTTCTGTGACTTCTTTTATTCAACCTTATGCTTTTGAGATTCATTTGTGTTGATGCAGATAGCTGTAGTTCATTTTTCACTGCTGTATAATATTCCATTGTGTGATTATCCCACATTGCATGTATCTATTCTACTCTTTAGAGTATATACGTATGAGTGGAATTGCTAGATTTAAAGGTGCTCACATCTTCAACTTTACTAGATAATGTTAATTTTTTTTCCCAAAGTGGTTATAACAATCTACACTTCCACAAGCAGTCAATGACAGTGTTTTGGTTGATCTCATTTTTGTCAACTTTAATTTTTGTCCATCCAATGGGTGTGGACTGTGTCTCATTATGGTTATTATTTACATATATTTGACTACTATTGAAGTGGAGAATCTTTTCATGTTTATGGACCATCTACTTTTTCTGTACTGCAAAATGCCTATTTATGTCTTTCCCTCTATTTTCTAACGGGCTTTTGGTATTTTTTTTATTGACTCATAAGAGCTCTTTACATATTCTGGATTATAATCCTATGTCAGCTTTGTATGTTCAGATATCTACTTGCAATTTGAGATTGCTTTTGCATTTTATTTATGGTGACTTGAGTAGAAGATCTTAATTTTCATGCCAAATTTTTCTTGTCTAAGAAACTTTTTCCAATTTAAGATCATAAAGATATTCTTTTCTATTATCTTCTAAAAATTTCTTATTTTGTGTCTCATGTTTAAGTATTTAATCTTTCATGTTTAAATGTTTAATCTACCTGGATTTGATTTTTGGGACTGCTTTAGATGATCAACATCCAATTTAACTTTTTTCCACTCTGCAATGTCCTTTCTCTCAGAAATCAAGTTTCCATATATGAGTGGTTGGTTTTTTTTCTCTGAGCTCTCAAGATTTCTGTGTTGAACTCCAGTTTTTCCCATAATCCATTGCAGCTCAATATTTTTGTAAATATAATAAAAATAATTACTAGAAAAATTAAATGAAAAAAAGATACACAAAATAAAGGCCCCAATTTTTTATTATTAGATTCAATAAACAGAAGCTTACTCTGTCAAGTTGCTACCAAAGTTTCTAAATGATCACTGTCCAAGTCTGTACTGATCATGGGCCCATGGCAAACAGTTCAAATATGGCAACAAGTGTACAGATGACATTTTAAGTAGTGCTAATCTGTACTGCTCTACTGGTGTGTTTTTTATTCCTGCTCTAATATCACTCAGTCTTTTTTAAAAATTCTGGTAAAATATACATAACATAAAATTTACCATGTTAACAATTTTCAAGTATACAGTTCAGTGGCATTAAGTCTTAATGTACAACCACCACCACCATCCAGCTCCAGAATTTTTTCAGCATCCCAAACTGAAACTCTGTCCCCATTAAAGAATAACTCGGCCTTCTCCCATCCTCCTAGCCCCTGGTAACCACCATTCTACTTTTGTCTTTATGAATTTCACTATTTTAGGTATCTCATATAAGTGGAATCATACAGCATATGTTCTTTTGTGTCTGGCTTATTTCACTTAGCATAATGTCTTCAAGGTTCATCCATATTACAGCACATATCAGAATTTCATTCCTTTTTAAAGCTAAATAATATTCCACTGTATGTGTATAGCACATTTTCTTTATCCATTCATCTGTCAATACACACTTGGATTGCTTCCACCTTTTGGCTATCGTGAATAATGCTGCTATGAACATGCATGTGCAAATATCTCTTTGAGTCCCTGCTTTCCTTCTTTGGGGTATATACCCAGAAGTGGAATTGTAGTTCAATGTTTAATGATTTTGAGGAACCGTTCTAGTGTTCTCACAGAGGCTGCACCATTTTACATTCCCACCAGCAATTCACAAGGGTTCCAATTTCTTCACATCCTTGTCAACAGTCATTATTTCCTGTTTTGTTTTTTTAAATAACCTTACTAAAGAGTGTGAAGTGGTATCTTATTGTGGTTTTGATTCTCATTCTGATTAATGATGTTGAGCATCTTTTCGTGTGCCTGTTGGCCATTCGTACATATTCTTTGGAGAAATGTCTATTTAAGTCCTGTGCTTTTTTTTTTTTTTTTGTGAGGAAGACCAGCCCTGAACTAACATCCACTGCCAATCCTCCTCTTTTTTGCTGAAGAAGACTGGCCCTGGACTAACATCCGTGCCCATCTTCCTCTACTTTATATGGGACGCCGCCACAGCATGGCTTGACAAGCGGTGCGTCTGTCTGCGCCTGGGATCCGAACCTGCGAACCCCGGGCCTCTGAAGCAGAGTGCATGAATTTGACTGCTACGCCATGGGGCCGGCCCCACCTTTGCCCATTTTTCAATTTGGTTGTTCGGGAATTTTTTTTTTGCTGTTGAGTTGTGGAAGTTATTTCACTCAATCTTAATTACTATAGTTTTATAATAAGTGTTGATATCTGGTAGAGGAAGTACCCCATCCACACACACGTACACAAACACACACATGTCTGTTCTTTAAAAATGACTTAGTGTTTCTTCCAAATAAATTTTGTAATCAGCTTTTGAGTTCCTCTTTAAAAATCTTGTTAGGATTTTGATTGGAATTGCCTAGAATATATACATCAATTTGGGGAGAACTGATATATTCACAATATTGAGTCTTCCTGTCACACTTGCTGTCTCTCCATTCGTTTAGGTCTTCTCTAATATCTTTCAGTAAAGTTTCACCACTTTCTCCAGAAAGGGCTTTCACCTGTTTTGTTAGATTTACTCCTGGGGATTTGATATTTGCTCATGTGATTACAGATGGTATCTTTTTAAATTACATTTTCTAACAAGTACTGGTAAATAGAAATGCAGTTGACGTTTACATATTGCTTTTGTATCCAGAAACCTTCCTGACTCACCAATTTTAATAATTTATTTGTAGGTCATGTTGAATTTTCCATGCAATCATAAGACCTGAACTTTTTCCCCTTCCTTTCCAATCCTTACACATTTCTATTTGCTTTCATTTTCTTGTTCTACTACGCAGGTTGGTCTGACGTGGTGATAATGGGAATTTTGGGGCCTTGTTCCAGATCTTAAAGGGAACGCTTTCAACATTTCACCATTAAGTATGGTATAGGTTTTCTGTTCTTTTTTCTTTTCTTGCTAGATGTTCTTTATAAGTTCTAGTTCAAATTAATTAAGTGGTTTTTTATTATTAATGGATGTTAAATGCTATTAATTTTTTCTGGATTTATTAAGATGGTAATTTTTTGCCTTTAATCTGGTAATATGATGAATTATATTAACCACTTTTCTAATATTAAGCCAACCTTAGATTCCTGGCATAATCCCAATTTTGTTGATAGATTAACTTTTTTATATATTGCTGGATTTAGTTTGCAAATATTCTGCTAAGGATTTTTGCATCTATGTTGATGAGTTAGATTGGCCTGTCACTTTCCTATCTTGTTTTGTCGTTGTCTTCTTTTGGCCCTGAGGGTTTTCTTTGATCCGCGTAAACTTTGCTCCCTGCCTAAAGAAGAATAGTGGATCCGTGGCTTTTGCTGACTTGGCAACACATCGGTGGCATATGAGGATTTGTGTTTTGATGGGGCGTGAATTTGAATTATATGGACTTTAGGGGCCATGTGCTGACCAGTCAGCTCCAGAGTAGCCTTGACAAGGACTCAACACACTTTAATGTAAAGGACCAGGCAGTAAATACTTTAGGTGTTGTGGGAAACACACATCTTAGTGTCAGCCGTGGTTCTCCAGAGAAACAGAAGGGGTAGGAGAGAAATATATTTATATAATATATGGAATTGGCTCATGGGATTATGGAGGCTGAGAAGTCTCATAATTTGCTATCTGTAAGCTGGAGACCCAGGAAAGCCAGCAGTGTAGTTCCAGTCCAAATCTGAAGGCCTGGGAACCAGGAGCACCGTTGGTGTAAGTCCTAGTCTGAGAGCAGGAGAAGACAAATGTCTCAGTTTAACAGTCAGGCAGAGGACAAAGTCTCCCTCCCTCTGCCTTTTTGCTCTGCTCAGGCCTCTAATGGATGATGCCCACCCACTTTGGGGAGAGCAGTCTGCTTCACTGGGTCTCCTGATTCAAATGCTAATCTTATCTGGAAACACCCTCATAGACACACCCAGAAACAATGTTTAACAAAATATCTGGGCACCCCAGATATTTTGACCCAGTCAAATTGACATGTAAAATTAACTATCACACTGTTAATATTTCCTCTCCTCCTCCTCTTCTCTTTCCTCCTTCTTCTTTTTCTCTTTAACAACCCTTTAAAAATATAAAAACCAATCTTAGCTCACAGCCTATACAAAAAAAGTTTACTGACCTCTGGCTTAGACTATCTCCTGATATCCACACATCAATGAAGTTTTGTTATTTCCTACAATATAATGATGCTGGTGTGATTTCCTAAAGTAAATAATCTATAAAAGTCGAGAGCCACAGAGAGAGCCACCACCCACGACGCTAACGTACACCCACCCAGCATGCCGTCCATGCTGCCACACCTCTACCCACCAGATTTAGCATCTTTTGAAATTAGTACCAACCTAGACCACATCAAGTAAGTGCCCCCAACACCTAGGCATTGTGATTCGAACAGCTACAGAGTTAGACTCTGGCTCTCTCTTGCTGCCCTCTCCTGGCTGGCCCGTCGTTGAGGATCAGCCGTAAGTCCCTGTGGAGTTCTTGTGGTTCATGATAGTTTCAGGTCTGGTTACTGGTCTGTAGACTTGTCCAAACCTGTACCAGTGGAAAGTACTAGCAGGGGATCTTAACACTGGTAGTGATGGCCAAGTTTGTTATCTCTTGTAGGATCCTAGGACTTTTCGAGTACAGGTATTGTGTAAAAAGGAGAGTGATAAATAAAATGGCAAGCAATAGGATATATTGGAGTATATGAGGAAGCCATTTGGTATAAAACTAATTTGGCCTGACCTTGCTTTTCCAAAAGGGCCTGACTGGCCTTTGAACATGCATTGTATATCTGCTTTAAACATTTACCATATCCCAGAGACAAGAACAAATGCCCTTAAGATAAGGATGCAACTTCCCCCACACTGGCATTTCCTTAAGGATAAGCATTTCTCCCTAGGTGAGGATTTGATTGTTGTGCTCAACCTGTGACCACCCAGCTCGAGACAGCAGACTTGCTACCTGTGGTGTCCATCAAAGGCTGTGCAATCGTGTGACTATTGTAAAAAGGACATTGCATTCATACGTGATATGTGCTCTTTGACGGTGTATAACCACTCTGTACACCCCACTTCTTTGGTGCCCTTCCTTCCTTGGGGAAGGAAGGCCCCGGGCTATATGGTCCTCAAAATTTGGCTCATAATAAACTCACCCCAATTTTGATTAATAGATTGGCTATGGATTATTTGCGTCAGCAAGAGTTATCACGAAGTGAATGCTTACTATATGCCAAGCATTGCTAAACATGTATTATTTCATTTCCTCCTTATAACAACCACCTGAGATCCTTATCCCTTGACTGTTCAGCATTCCTTTAGTACAGGTGATGAAACTGAGACCCAGAGAAGTTAAATAACCTGCCCAAGATCCACAGGTTAGTAGGTAATAGAGCTGGAGCCTGGAGTTAAGTTTATGTTGATCTGACTCTAAAACCCATGTTCTTAACTCAATCTTTTAAGAAAAGTCTAATTCAGTGGGAGTAGTATGGAGCCAGAAATTTGCACTTTTAACAAGCACTCCAGGATTCTGATGCAGGTGTCCTGGAGATCTACACTTTGAGAACACTGCCTCCCATAAATAGAAACTGAACTGCTTCCAGACGAAGGATATCACTATTCAACACCAGAAGCCTCATCCTGGGGTGGAACAAAATGCTGGGCCTACCCGCCTTCTTTGGGTACAAGAGGAGATTAGAAGATATGATAAAATGAAAACACATCTTATCTCTTCCTGTCCCTCAGGCTTTCTAAACCCACCCCGACCCAAGCCCCAGAGAAGTGCTGCTCAAATTTACCTAGCGAGGAATAACATTCCCCGTGGCTGACAAAGAGCCCTGAGCAAGTGTACACTGGTTATGTGATAACACTCAAAATCGAAGGGAAGTCTGGCTGTTCTGAGGAACAATTTCACATCTTAATTGAAAATGCATACTGAGCCATGGGGCAAATCCCCTTTCCTTTCTTTCCTAAGTCAGTCCCAGTGCTCAGGCTGTCAGATCTGGAACTGTTCATGGCTTGCTGGGCAGAGACAAAAGGAAAAAGGCTTAGTTATAATCTAAACACAATGAATTTGCAACGAAACAAAGCAGGCTGTTCTACAATCATGCCTTGGCCTGTTCTGGCTTTCCAGCAGCAAATCTATGTTTGGCAAGGAGTGGAATGGAAACTTCTCCCCACCTGGTGGCTAATGTTTTCTTGAACTTCTATATCTCTCTTTGGCTCCTGGGTGGGGCTGGCCATCGTCCACAGAGCAGGGGCGGGGGAGACACACGTCTGTGAGGGCCAACCACTGGTTATGATACCGGCTCAAGACATGGTTGACATAAGGGAAGCCATATTGTAGAAAAGAAACCCTATTGTAACTTTGAATGACCTCTGATTAACTAGCCCAGACATGCTCTCTAGATTTTATGGCCCCTCCCAGCTGCTATAAGTTGATAACTTTGTTCTTTTGAGTTCCTTAGGAACGTGATGGCCCCCCAGTGGAGAGTCTATGCTGACAGCCCTCATCAATGGCAACTGAAAGATCAGAGTGTAGGGCGTTGCTCCAGTCTCTGATTCATATCAAGTAAAACAAAAGACTGTCAGAAACTAAAATCAGATGCCTCCCCTACCCAGAGACATCCCCCTATATAACTGGCCTGTAGTCTTTGTTCTGTAAGATGGTTCTTTTGGACATGAGTCGGCCGTCTTCCCTCTTGCTAGCAAGGTGTAATAAAAAGTCTTTTCTCTCCTACCACCTGGCCTCTTGACTATGGGCATGTCTTGCGGCAGGCAGACGAACCCCCTTTTTGGGTGGTAACAATTAGTGCCCAGCAAAGAAGAAGTATAGTGGGGACAGAGCAAAACTATGCCAGGCTTTGTGCTGTGTGTTTAATTGATAGGATTTAATCTTCCAACAGTCCAGAGAGGTGTTGGGATTATATCTTCATTTGACAAATAAGAAAACTGAGGCATAAACATGCAAAGTAACCAACCAGATAATAAGAAGAGCAAGGAATCAACCCCAGAGTCCTTGCCCTTTCCACGCATCCATGTGCCACTGGAAGAGACCAATGGTCTCTGTGTTCATTCCTTGGAATAGATCTTCCACTTCCAGTCCAAACAGGTTCCATTCACAGACCTTGGCGAAAGGCCACTTGCCCTTGGGTCCAAGAATAATGTAAATACAATGAACCATTTTTTAAAAATGAGATTACATATGTCAACCACTTAGCCCAGTGCCTGACTTTTTAAAGTACCCAGTAGACCTCCGGGCATTGTTGGGCCTCTGGGCCAGGGTGTTCCTGGCTGCAGGGGTTCCGTTGACGATATGGTAACAAACACTTCACAAGTAACTATAGTGGATGGTCAAAACAGGAAGAAAAAAGTAGCTTTGGACTCAAGAAATTTATAATCCAACTGGAGAATTGAAATAATTTAATATTTAGAAAAAGAAATAAAAACTTATTAATAACCCACATAGCACACAGGGTCCTCACTTCTATCCTGATCTTAGCAACTACAAAATGTGTAGCCTTGGAGAAAATGATTTCACATCTTTTTGGGGTTCAGTGTTCTCATTGGAAAAATGGAGACACTGCGGATTTTGAAGGGTTTTATTGTTAGGATTACATATGTGGTCAATTCTTAATAAACAGTGCATAGGAGCTGAGGGTGAAGGAGGAAATACAGTTAGGTGATCTTCCTTCAAGACCTAGCTTTGGGATTGAGCTCTGAATGTGATAAAGTCTCTGCAACTATAGAAAGGAAATAATGTTCCAGGTGCTTTTATCGTCGTGTCACAGAAAATCCAACTCAAATTGGTTTAAATATAAATAGAATTTATTGACTCATAGACCCAAGAAATTCAGAAGTAGAGCAAGTTTGAGAGCAGTTAGAGCTAAGTGATCATAATGCCGTCACGGCTCCGGCTACAGTTCTTGACAGGGCTTTATCTGGCGCTCTTTACGTGTTAGCTTTGCCTACTGGTTTTGCTTATGATGGTCAAACGGCTGGAGCAGTCAGGCCTCCCATCTCTAGCCCCTGCAATCTTCCATCCCCCATTCTCAGGAAGAGTCCTCAGAGTCATTTTGCCTGGACAAACCTAGGCCACATGAACCAATCCCTGCAACAGGGGATGGGATGATGTGATTGGCTTAGCGTAGGTCACATGTTCAGTCCCCAGAGCCTTGGAGGAGAGTCCAGTCCTTGGAAACACATGGATCCCCAAATGGAAATTGGGTGCTCTTGGAGGGTAGGATGTGGCAGGGAGACAGCAATAATGCTCACAACAGGGAAATTGTGTTTTGTTAAATAAAAAGAAACCAGTAAGTTATGTATGAGAGGGAGCCCACGGTCTTGTTTGGCAGAGCATTCTTCAGAGGGCGTTCTGAGAAATGGCATTTGCGAGGGCAGGGGGGGCACTGGAGTGGGCCGTGCCAGCCCCTGGAGCCTGGGGCCCTGTGTGAACCTGAGAGTTTTACTGTAGCATTTACCAGCATCACCAGCAAATTCAGGAAACAAGCCTGTTTCCGTCTATTATAATGGCTAATCCTTTATTCATTAAATATTTACACCACCTTAAAACGTTCAGTGTGGGGAAGAGAGGAGAAGGGAGCCCACAGTTACTGAAAGCCCGCTGTGTGCTGACTCTGGGCTTGTGGCTTTTTCTACATTTTCTCCTTTAATGCTCCCAACCTCCCTCCCTCTGAGATGGGAGGCACCCCCCCATTTTGCAGATGGGGAAAGAAAGGGAAGTTAAGCGACTTGTCTGGAGTCACTCAGCTAATAGATGGGCGGAGGGGAGACTTGAGTCCCGGGGCTGCTTGACTCCAAAGCCAACAAGCAGGGAATCACCTTGGGATCTTCTCCAGTTTGTGAGAATTCCATTATCTTGTGTGTCATAGCAAGCACCTGGGCTGATGACCCTTCTGCATGGTGACACCTGCTTCAGAGCATGAGCTTGTCCTCGGCTGCATTTGTTGTGCCCAAGGACATTGATGAACATGGGAGTCTGGAGGCAGGGGGCTACTCATGAATAGGGACCCTGTTTGTACCTGTCCCCCTGGGACCGAGGGCAGGAAGTCAGGCCCGGGAGAACCTGGGCAGGCTGAGCATCCTTGGCCTGGCTGTGATCACTGCCCTCCTCCTCCTCACACCCTCCTCTCCAGCAGCTGTGAGAGCCCTGCTCAGAGCCGTACATACATTGTCTCCTCAACCGTCACAAAGCTCCTTTGAGGCAGGTGCGATTATTCTCCCCATTTTATAGATGGGCAAACCAAGGAATGCTGAGGTCACAGCAATTGGCTTGTCCCTATGGGGTGTGTATTCTCATCCCCATTTTACAGATGAGTGCATTAACCTCCGAGTGGTTGCCCACTGATCTCACGTGGCTGGCCAATGATTGAGTCGGGATTCGAACTCAAGTTCTGTGCGACTCCAGAGACTGGATTAAGAGCTCTGCTGTGAAGGGTGACCTTTAATTTAGGGAAAACCTCAGGGAAGCTATTTGGCCTTCTGGATCTGTCCCTGAAGAGAATGTCGCATGTGCTCCCAGGACTGCTCATGGTGCACTTTGTTGGAATAAACACAGGTGCTCTCTTGGGTCATCTGTGTACACTGATGTCACCATCCCTCTCCCCTACTCCCCACTTCTTCCCCTTCCCCAAACACCTTATAGGGGGCCTTGAACAAGCCCCCAGGAGGAGCTACTTCCTGTGTGGATTCCCTCCGCCCCAGGAATTTTACACCTACAGCAAGTAGACTGCAAACTTCCTGGAGCCGCAGGCCGCATCACCCCCAAGATGACGCTGATGCTTATAGTAAGCCTTTTATTTTTTAAGGCCACCTACAACAAAAACACGGAAACTGGAATGGAAAAGGTCCATGTGAGCAGTCATGAGGTAGACCACAGCTATAGGAGAAAGTGACTGCAGGGAAGTGGATTGCCCCCCTTTTCTTTATGTTCTGTTTTTAGCCTGTGTTTTTCAGAGCAAGTAGGTGCCATGGTGACAGATGCCATAGAAATAGATGGAGCACATCGCCCAGTGCCTGGCTGCCGAGCTGTTCCCATGGAAATGCATCAAACGCCCAGGAGAGCCTGGGATTCTGCTGCGTTCTGGCTGCTGTATGTGGCAGGACCCCTGAACGGCCCGGCCCCCAGTCCTGTCAACTGCACGGCCAGGGGAGGAGGCGCCACTATAGGATGGCCCCTTGAGGCTCCTGACCATCTCACTGTGATTGTCCGAGGTCCCTGAGAGTCTCCCTCCAAGGGCACCCATGGCAGCCTTCTCTCTGAGTCCTCCCAGGCAGCTCACTTAAGGACTTTTGCCCAGAACAGTGATCATCTCGGCCAACAGTGGCCTCTAAACTGACACTGCCAGTGTTCCTGTCCCCACCGTTGGGAGCACACTGTCCCCATTTTGCCTGTGTGTGGAACTGTCACTGGTTTTATGCAATGGGTAATAAAGAGCTTCTAGGGCAGCGACTGAGTCTGGAACGTTTGGTGGTCAGGAATAATCATAAAATGAAATCTCAGAGGATCTCAACCAGAAAGCAGGGCAGGGCATAATTACCCCTGAGACTGGGGTTCTCAGTTTGTGAAACCTCGGGCAGTACAGACTCAGGCCCAGCCTCAACTTTAAGGGAGTGAAAGACCCTTTGAAACAGCTGCTTGGGCCATCCCGTAGCATTTACATAACCATCTCTGCATAGCTGCCGATAGATGTATATAAATGATCCTGGCCCGAGCTTAGTTCGTTTTTATTTGGATTTAGACCAATCATATGTCTTCTGAAACATAACACACACACCCTGTAAACCTGTCTTATATTAGGCCTGGTATAAGAGGATTAAAGGGCATGTGTTATTATATCTGTCCCATAATATCTACTTCTGAATGGGGCTTTGTTATATATATTCGTTCCCATACTTTTATGCTATCAGATGGCGTGCTTCCTTGAGGGCAGCACAAATATAATTCTAGACTAAAGTATGGTTCTGAGACCAGTAATTCTAAGCACTGACCAACTGAAGTTAATTTTACTCTCAATTAAAGAAACACATGCACTTACAACAAAGGAATTTAAAAAAATCTTTAATCATCAACACCACCACCAACTCATAAATTGTTGCCTAAGTAGTTACAGATTATGAAAATCGTAGAACTGGAAGGTGCTAAAGAAATACCCATCCTGGCATGTCTGGCATTTGACAGGAAGAGGTCGAGGCCCAAAGAGTCAAGGTCCTTTGCTGTTTAGTTCAGGGTACCTTCTGTGTATGCAGGCGGAGTGACAGGTCATTACCGCCAAGCAAGCCCTTTCCCAGTGGGGGAAGTGCATGGAACCTCCAGCTCCTCCAACCGGTGAGCGGTGCTCACAGTGACGGTGAAGTAGGCTTGTAGGTTATGCTGTTGGTTGGGCTGTGCAGTGGAAGAGTAGCTCAACATTAAAGCAACTGCCTGGTTTATCCCAGGACTCAACCATGGAACCATGTGACTTGGCATTTGCTGTTAGTAAGGTCACACACTTAAACTACATCTGGATTCCATGTGTCCTGTTTCCTGGTTACAGGACTTGGTCTGACAGAGCATTGCAGAACCTCTGTACCAAATAAGCAAACATGCATGTTCTAGTTCTACAGGCCACGCAAACTATGAAACACAAGGATTTGCCTTTCTTGCCCATAAAAGTGTCGCACCTCGGAGTATTGCCCCTTGGTTGGATTGCTTTATCTGGCTAAGTAACTAAAAGCAGATTTGCTTTGAAGAATGAGGCTCTCAAATACTCTATAATTCTCTAAGAATGGACATCACAATCACGTTTGGCAGAAAGAGTTTTTCCCAAATTTTCACAGTCATAAAGTTAATGTTTGGCCATGTGAAGCATACACACAAATACCTTCCTTTCCCAAGATAAGCCCCTTTCCATGGAGTTGGAACAGGAGCCCTGAGTTAGAGAATATTTGATACTTAATCCAAGACACACACTGACCCTGGTGTCACTTTTCATGCCAACAATTTGAAACTAAACATTTAATGTGAATGTACCTTAAAAATCAGTTTATTTTTTTTATTTTGATTTTAACTTTTTATTGTGGTAAAATATATATGACATAAAATTTACCATCTTAACATTTAAAATTGAAATTTAACTTAAAAACTTAAGTTTAAAGTGTACAGTTCAGTGGCACTGAGTACACCCACATTGTTATGCAACCATCCATCTCCAGAACTTTTTCATCATCCCAAACTTAAAATTTGCCCCCAATAAACACTAACTCCCCATTCCCCCTGTCCCCAGCCCTTGGCAACCACCATTCTACTTTCTGTCTCTACGAATTTGCCTATTTCAGGTCCCTCATATAAGTGGAATCATACTGTATTTGTCCTTTTGTGACTGGCTTATTTCACTTAGCATAATGCCCTCAAAGTTCATCCATGTTGTAGCATGTATCAGAATTTCCTTCCTTTTAAAGGCTAAATATATGTATTTAAAGGCTAAATATGTGTATTTAAATATGCATATTCCATTGCATATTACACATTTTGTTTATCCACAATTTACTACATTTTGTTTATCTACAATTTAATTTTTCTATAGTTTATTTCTTATTATATTTTAATTTTGAAGGAATCACAAAGTGACAGAAAAATTGCAAGGGCAGTACCAAAACCCCTCTTTTTTTCTTGAACTCTGTGAGAATAAGTTGTCCTGATACTCCATCATCTTCTAGTACTTTCCTGTGTTTCTCCTACATACGAAGACACTTTCCTACCTCACCTCAACACAACCATCAAAATCAGGAAACTAACATGGATTCCTCACTACCATCGAATCCTCATACTCCATTCAAGTTTTGCTGGTTATCACAATAGTATCTTTTATTGCAAAAGGGTCCAGTTCAAAGTTACTCTTGTGTTTACTTATGTCTGTTCAGTCTCCTTCAGTCTAGCAGGACAGCTCGTCAGTCTTGACTTTCATGACCTTGACACTTTTGAAGATCACAGACGTAGAATGTCCCTCAGTTAAGGTTTGTCTTATGTTTCCTAATGATCAGATTCAGGTCACACATCTTCAGCGGGAACATCGCAACAGCGGCACTGCGTGCTTCTCCTTGCACCCTACCAAGGGGCTCGCCATTTTGATTTGTTCCTATATCAATGACGTCCACTTTGATCACATGATTAAGGTGATGTCTACCAGGTTTCTCCACTATAAAGTTAGTCTTTTCCTGTTTGTAATTAATAGGTATTTTATGGGGAGTTACTTTGAAACGATGTAATATCTCATTCCTCATCAACTTTAACTTTTTATATCTATATGGACTTATGGTTTCCTATATTAGTTTAGTGAGTTGTACTCCATTCCCACCATTATTTATTGTAAAGCTTATATTGTCCCCAATTTGACTCGTGACAGCCCCTTCAGTCTGTGTCCTTTCTATATGCTCCATCATTCTTTGAGCACATCCTCACGTTTCTGGCACAACAAGATGTTCCAGGCTTGTCTTCTGTCCTCCTTGCCCCGGTTGTGGAATCAATCGTTTCTCCAAGGAGTCTTGATTCATTTTAATGGAAAATGGTATTTAGAATCCAAGATCTGGGCACTACATGTGCTTATTCTGTTGAAATGCTTTTGCTCCCACGCAGAGCTAAGGAATATGTTTTCCTGCACACACACACACACACCGCATCATACACACATACATGGATACACTCCTTACCCTCTGATGCCACATGCCAGGCTGCCATTCCCTCTGAAGAATCCCTCCTCACCCTGATCAGTCTGTGACACACAGGCCAGGCCACCCTCCCTGGGGATGTCCTCCTCATCACCTGGGCTCCAACCTTGGGCCACCATGGCTTCCTGCCCTCCATCCCCCACCATCGACTCCTGCCTCCTTCTGCCCCACCTCACGACTGTAGAACTGAATTGTTTAGGAAGGGGAAGTAGAAGGGACTGCCGGTGGCTTTGATTGAAAATGCTTGGTTTGTTAACAATCCTTTGTGTATCCAGAGCACCTGTATCTGACGTATTAAATAAACAATACTAATCGTGACTGTCAGCATTCCCCCAATCTTTTGTCTCTGTTATTGTAACAAAATTTTTTTATGAAATATTTATACAGTTAGGATGCCTTCTTCCTCACGGCAACATCTATTTTGCAAATTTGCAGTTGTATTTCGGCTGCCACCAGCAACTCTCTTGGCAAATGTTGAGCAACTCCCACCACAAAAATTAATGAGTGAAGACAAGGTCTCTACACCTACTTATTCTGTTTTTCCATTACCAAGTTGTAGGACTCTGGGGAAGTGATCCAGGGGACATCTATAGAAACCAGAAAAGGAGTTTTGTCATACTGTGAATTGCTTATGCTTGTGGATAATGTGATCTTCCTGGCCAGGCTATGCATGTCAAGGAAATGGACTGTGTCTTCTATTACTTTTTGTACCTCTCAAGGTCAGGCCCTAAATATGATCCTGCATATGTACCGGGTGTTCCTCCCACCTGTTGGCCGACAGAGCCGTGATGGCTTCGTCATGGTAAGATGAAGGGAGGGAGAAAGAGCAAGAGTTACAACGTCTGATGGATGCTCTTTGGGCTTCATCCTCCTTGACCGCCATGATGACAAATTCTTCCTTGAAACACTTGCTGCCCTTGGCTTCTGAGCCACACGGCTTCTCTCCTACCTCCCTGGCTGCCTCCCCTTCGGTACCTTTGTGTATGCCACTTGCTCTGCCTATCCCACTGACAGTGGACATTTATTCGGTGCTTTCCATGTGCCAGGCACTGTTGTAGGTGCTGGAGATACAGCAAGGAATGAAACACATCAAAAGTCCCGCCTTAGCAGAACTGAAGGGAAGCAGAAAACCTTCTCCCTCGTGTCTGTGTGTGTGTGTGTGTGTGTGTGTGTGTGTGTATGTGATTCCTTGTCTCTGCTTCACAGGAGCTACCTCGGCAGCTCGCCCGAAGCATACTGAGCACTGGCTGGTCCAACAAGGCACGTGAAGTGTTAAGGTAGCCTCTCTCCTGCAAAGTTCTTTTCTGGGAGGGAGACTTTCTAGATGCTCCTGTCTCTGGCTGGGCCTCCCCTCTCATCTGCCTACCCTCCCACTTTGCCTGCCCTGCAGTCTGTCCCCACCTGCAGGCAGAGCCATCTTTATAAGAGGCAAGTCTTACAAAGTCATTTTACTGCTGAAAACCTTCATGATTTCCCATCACTCTGGATAAATCCAAATTCCTTCACAAGGGGCCAGCCCAGTGGCACAGTGGTCAAGTTGGCGCACTCCGCTTCGGCAGCCTGGGGTTTGCCGGTTTGGATCCTGGGCACAGACCTACTCACCGCTCATCAAGCCATGTTGAGGCAGCGTCCCACACAGAAGAGCTACAACTCTACAACTATGCTACACAACTACGTACTGGGGCTTTGGGGAGAAAAAAGAAAAGAAAAAAGAGGAAGATTGGCAACAGATGTTAGCGCAGGGCCAATCTCCCTCAAAAAAACAAAAAAACCCAAACAAACAAACAAAAAACCTTGCTTGTTCAAATTCCTTTACGAGGCAGCCTCTGCTTACCCTCCCAGCCCCTGGTCCCTCCACCTCCTCCCTTGCATTCTATATCCCAGCAGCGCAGGAAGCTGGTTCATCCACGGGCCTCCCTGCCTTTGCTCACGCTGTCCCCTGGCCTAGAACTCCCCCTCCCCACCTGTCTGTGAATGTGACCTCTACTCTTCCTTGTAGACTCAGCCCCTTTTCCTTCCCAACCCATAGTCTGTGTGGTCCAGGAGTGCTAGCACATGGTGTTATCGGTACCTATTTTCTCTCCTGGGGAGACAGGCTCAGTGGTAATTATGTGTCTAACGGCTGTCTCCGGGGATGGTAAACCCCCTGTGAGCCTGGGCCGTGGCTGTCTTATTCCCCACTGTATCTGCAGCAGGCCGGGCAAGGAGTGATAAACACAGGCGATGCTTCCGTGGCGCTAACTGTGGACTCGGCCAGGGACTGTGCTAAGAATTTCACGTGCGTTAGCGAATCTAATCCTTACCACAACTCAGTGAGGTACATGCTGTTATCAGTCCCTGTTTGTAGATGAGAAAATAGGCAACGAGAAGTTAATGATCCCCTCTTAAGGGAAGAGGCAGGTTGAGAATTCAGTCTACCCCTGCATCTGTGCTCTGTACCATGGTGCCTGGTGAATGAGTGGGTGGATGATGGGTTGTGCCTGGACACCGGGCACCCAGCAGGCACCCAGTAAGCGAGCTGTTATTATTATCACCATGGTGTTCACACTGCCAGGTGTGCGTGCCTTTTAAATGGGGATAAGTTCTGTTTTACTCACCTCTGCGTACTCAGGGTATCTCCACGTGGTTGGGACTAAATAAATATTTCCTGAATGAATGAAAAACCTTGTGAGTGACCCAAATCCTCATAAGTATAAGGAATGACTTATTTAATTGCAATGTTTCATATCTTTAAAAAGGACCTGATTCTACCTTCTTTATATATGTTTAAATTAAATTCCACTTTTTAATTAGATAGTACCTGCATGTTGTACTTTTCAAAGTTGCAGAAAGGATAAACAGCAGAAAGTCCCTCTTCCATCAGGGCCACCCCACGGCACAACCCCAGAGGGTGCCATTCACATAAAATATAGTGTGGCAGGCGCTGCTCGTGCTCAGGTCCCCATCCACCCGGTTTCCCTCTCTGCAGGCACCACTGATGCCAAGCTCTTCTCCATCCTTCCTGAGAGGGTCTGCATGCATTTAAACCGATCTACTCTGTGTGTGTTATTCAACATAGAATTCTCCACCTTGCCTTGTCATTGTACATCTTGGGGAGATTGTTTCATATGAGGTGTACAGAGTAGCCACATTCTTTTTAATGGTTACATAGTATCTCATTGTGTGGTATGGATGAACCATAGTTTGGCTACTCCTTTATTTAACCTGTCCTCCACGTATTTAATCAACCTCTCTTAAGTTGTTTCTATTACAAACAGTGCTGCCATGTGCTCATATTACTCTGCCCACTGTTTGAGTACATCTGGAGGATTCATTCCTAGCACTGGATTTCATGGGGAAAGCAGAGGAATGACTTTCTAACAGTGGAATTTCAGTCATCTGTGACAGGCATAGATGAGATAATTTTACACTGGACTTTTGGGTGTGTCAGATCCTGCCAAGGAATTGATTGTCTGTGAGCCCACTCTCTGGTATATTTGATGCTAAAGAATGATATTTGTGGGTTTGCTAGTTTGTGATTCTCTAGAGAAAGAGACCTCGCAGCAGAAAGATGGCTTCTTAGAGTCCGACCCAGGCTCACTGATTGGATCCCATCTTGCTTCACTTCTAGAGTAAGACCTTGCTGGGCAAGACACCTGGGCCACTCAGTACTGAGTTCACCAGAGGCCCTGAGAAGCTCAAGGTTCAGTTCCCAAAGAAACATGGGCTCAAGAGACTCTGGTCCCAGAATCACCTTGTGGGGGAAAGGGAGAAGGTCCCTGCTATTCCTTAGTGATATTGAGGCTGTGAGTCCTATTAACACCGCAGGATGAATGATGGATGGATGGATGGGTAGATGGGTAGATGGATGGTTGGATGGATGGATGGAGGGATGGGTGGATGGATGGGTGGTTGGATGGATACATAGATATAGATATCAATCAATCAAGTGTGAACTTAGACTTGCTTTTGGATTTGGGCTCTACCACATACTAGTTATAGGACTTTAGGTAACTTCTTTGACCTCCCTGAGCCCCAGTTTCCTTGCCTATAATGGGATTAACAATGTCTTCTTTGTGGGGCAGTGGTGAGGAACCAGTGGTTGCAGATCAATGAGGGTAAAGGGTTTAGCACAGTGCCTGGCACAGTCGGTCCCCTATGTGGTTGTAGTTACTACCATTTATCATATGACTGAGCATTCTCTGGTTGGTGTATTGAAGGCATTTCTTTGTCAGGAACCAATGAGCATGTACTTCCTGCTCTGTTTGGCCCCTGCCTTCAAGGGGATGACTCTAAGGTAGGAGTTCTCAGCTTTCTTTCCCTCCCAGCAGGCATGGCGGGTGATATTCAGGTGCCTGGCACACTCCCAGGATGCATTTCACAGGGCAGGATTTTTGCTACACTTATCTCCCGGCTAGGAAAGCAACATTATTACAGGAATGACCTAGATCCACTTACATTTATATTAAAACAATAAATACATAAAGGAAAGGAAGGGCAATCACCCTCAGATTTTGGTCTTCTGGCCACAATTTATTTACAAAACAGCACCCATCTTGCATCTGCTGCCTTATTGAGTAATAATAGGGGGTGAGGACTAACAGGTGCTTGTGAGGTTTCTCCTTTCAGTGGGTTTGGGGTAAACTCCATTCTCTCCTCCAGATATGAAGTGAGGATGATTATCAGAGGGGTCTGGCCACTGTCCCCACATGGTTATGAAATGCTCTCTCTTCAGCCTTTGCTGAGTGCCTGGCCGAGGTGCTAAGCCCTCTGCAGTGACACTGGGGAACCACAGACCTCCAGGACCTTAGTTGGTGCCTTGAGTGCTTGGCCAAGGGGTCAGACCTGCCAGACCCAGGTGCGCTCTCTCAGTCCAACAGTCAAGCACAGACTTGATCTGCCAAAGCAGCTGCTTTAAGTGTCAGCATCTTCAACTGGGGTATGGAATCCAACATCACTCAACCCTCCCAGCCCCCGCAGCCCAGCCTGGCGGGATCGACTGCGCTCTCCTCTGTGTCCTCACAGCACTTTGTTCCTGCAGCTATTAAAGCACTCACTGTCGGTTTAAAATACATCTCTATCCCTTCTAGAGAAATATTTTTTATATTTTGTTTGTTAGAAATTTTATACAATCTCAAATTTTTCATTAAAATGGCCATGGGGTTTAGATGGTTTTCTGTCTAGGAGATTAGAGTTGAAGAGACACATTGGTGGTTTGGAATCCCATTGGGGTCTTCTCTTCAGATAGAAGGAGTTGTAGAAAATCAGGCTTGTCTGGAGCCTTCACCATGGACACTGTGCTTGAATCCTGCTTTCACCCATTCTGCAGTCAGCTGGTCATCAACAAACATTTATTGAACTCCCACCACGTGCCAGGCACATGGTATATTTAGATGAAGAGGACATGGGCTATGCCTCATGGCTATCTAGACCTAGATTTTCCTGACACATTGAAACCTCTCTTTCTAGAGTAAAGAAGTCAACTTATAGGATTCCTTTCTGAGCATAACTTCCTGGAGATTTGAGACCATCTCTGTATTTTAAAATCTATAATATTTATTCATTCACCAAAAATCTGTGTCAGGCATGGTGCCTAAGAGTAGTGGCAGTGGGCGGGGCGGGGGGGGGGATATAAAGAAGAAAACATAAAATCCCCACCTTCCAGGGACCTGAATCTAAATAACAGAGGTCACGTATAGACAGGAAATCCGGCCTATTATTTCGCTGGTGATTGCTTGAGGCGGTCATTCATTTATTCACTCGACCATAAGTATTTTTGGTGTGTCCTGTGTGTTTAGGCTGTGGTAAGTACTCTGGGGCCTGTGGAAGAGCCCTAAGATGTAGGGAGGGTGGGGGAGACAAACGGGGTTCAGGGGCAAGTAGAACATCAGGCCGGCCAACTGTGACTCTAGCCAAAATCAGAAGCTCATAGAACGCCCTGGGGTAAGGAGGCCCTGTGTCCACTTGGAGTGAGCCTATTGGGGGCACCATAGAGGCAGAAGATTCTGAACCAGTTCTGAGGAGTGGAAAGGCCTTTAGGGAGGGAGGGAGGGAGGGAGGGAGGACGTTCCAGGTCAGAGGAAGGGCACAAGCAGAGGTCTCCAAGTGTTAGGAATTTCTCATTAGAAACTGAGACCTGAAGGGGGTGGGGGTGGGGGGTGGGGAGAGAACTTGCTCCAAACCACACCCACCCCAGGGCACGTCCAGGAGCAGCCCTGAGGACAGGAGCTGGTATCTGATGCTGAACCTGCACTGTCAGGGGACCTGTGCGTCGTCATCTGTTGCCCTTCATCCCCTCACTCTGCGGCCATTCAAGGATAGCACGATGCCCTTCACACTCCACCTCAAGTCCTGCCTTCCCTCCGCTGTAGGGAGTGTGAGTCTACAAAAGAAACCAAATGTCAGAAACATGTCAGTATGGCAAAGTGGTGCTAGACGTTAAAAAAAAAAATCCCTGGAAATACCAGCTGTGTAGGACCCAGGAATCCCTGAGACTTGTAGCTTCTGCGTGGGAGACAGATAGTAAGAGCAGAATATTAGTTCTGGTCACTGCTTAGCTTCCCAGAAGGCCCTGGCACTGGAGCAGACAGGTGTGAACTCGTCAGACCCATCAGACTGGCCAGTTCTGCTTGGTCCCCACAGCTCCATAGGGAGAACCGCCAATGGCCTCAGATGAGGAAATTGTTTTCCCTCAAGTATCCCCAGATTATACTGCATTTTAATCTGGTTTTGATTCGGACCAAGTCTCCCCACCTTGAATTGATCCTCTCCTCTGGGTGGCACCCATCTCCCCACCGTCTCCCAGGAATGACACCCCAGGCTCCAAAAGGTTCTGCAAGAGAAAACAGATATCAAAGTTGTCACTGACCCAAGTCCCAGCAAAATTTCACCATAAGGAAGACTTTTTTGGTTATGCTGGAATCACCAAAGGGAAAACCAGCAGCATGCTTTAAAGTACTAGCGCAGGACAATTTTCACTGCTTATTGACATGTCTGGCCTCTGTTGCTATTTGTGGGCCAACAGAGTTATCTACTGTTGTGCGACAAAGCAGCCCCACACTTAGTGGCTTAACCTGCAATTCCCATAATTCTGCAGTGAGGCTGGGCTTTAGCAGGTGGTTCTTCTGCTCCACGTGGGGTCTGCTGGGGCTAGAGCATCCAAGGTGGCTTCTTCCTCACATGTCTGGAGTGTCCACTGGGGTGGCTGGAACAGCCAGGACTCCAAGAGAGAGTATTCCAAGAGGACAAGCCCTAATGTGCAAGTATCTCCTGAGCCTCTGCTTGCGTCACACCTTCTAACGTCCCGTTGACTTCTAAAGTCACATGGCCCAGGCCAGAGTCAACGGGGAAGGGGAAGCTCAGGGATGTGAATACTGGGAAGCATTCTTTATGGAGAGCCACCAAGGTAATAGTCTTCCAGAACCCTTCCTACACATGAGGTGCCAGCAAACACCAGCTTGACCCCAGGTTGACCACTGCTTGCTCGAACCTCGGGGAGCTGAGAGAGCAGAATGGCATCAGACAGCCTGGCTGTGAGTCCCCATGTGGCTCCTTACTGGCCGTAGCTGTGGGTAAACTGTGTGACCGCTCTAAACCTCATCTGTAAACTGAAAGCAGCAATAGAATCTTCCGGAGCTGTCGGGAGGAGTAACTGAGCTAACGTAGATAAAGTGCTCAGTCCACATGAGCCGCTGTCATGGGCCGCTCCCTGAGGAAAGCAGCTCATTCTACAGAACAGCGGGAACACTTCAGCTTGGACTGTCTTCCAGTCCTTTAAATCAGATTAGGAGCTCTAAACGGATTTTTTTTTTCCCCTTGTCATCAAGTTAAAAAACAAAAAAGAAACAATGCTTTTGGGGTAAAAGGACTCAGGAGACTCATTTCATTTCTCTGCACGAAGAGAAAGCAGGATGACCTTAGACAGAGTCCGGGAGACCCAGAGGAATCGCTTCAGACCATCAAGCGCCCTCCCCTCGCGCGTCCACTGTCCCCTCCAAAAAGACACCAGGGAGCCCTCTATTCCTTGTCCTGTGACTAACGGGGACGACTGGGGGACTTTCTATGACCAGCGGTGGAGATGCACAAAAGCAAAACCCAGTGCTCTCTAAAGTACATTTAATTTAAAAGGAAACAAAGAAGCTTTGCGCAAACAATACCTCCCTGATTTATGGTGTTAAAAATCCAATTTGCTCTCGCACCAGGCCTGAGCAGTAAGAAAGGGGTGGCTAGGGATTGCGAGGCCGTTGGGTGGGCAGAGTTCCCTTCCTCCTCGCTCGGGATTAGTTTTGGAGGCACGCTGGGCTTGTCTGAGACGTGCAGTCGGCTTCCTCGGGCTTTCGGCAGCTGGGGTGTCATTTGTCCTCATTTCGAAAGCCTGTTTGCAGCATTGGCGAGCGCTGTGGGGTCTGAGATAATGAGTTCCAGGCAGTTAGGGCAGAAGCCAGTCCTAGACTTTTCCCTGCAGATGTTTGCATCTGCTTCACTCACCATCTTCGAGAAGGAAGGTGCCGGACATGGTGGTGGACCCAGGGAGGCCCGATGCCCAAGCCCAGTGGTGACCTGAGGGGGACTCAGGTGTCATCTATCTCAGGCTTGAATCTTGGCTGTGCCACACACCAGCTGTGTAACCCTGGGAAAGTCACTTCATCTCTCTGAGCCTTCTTCCCCTCGTGGATAGAACACAGATGATTACATATAGAAATTATAATAAGCACTCAGAAAATATTAGCTGACAATATTATTGCAGAAAAGAAGTGTCCACATGTTGATAGAGAAAATCTGGCATTTAGGAGAATTGTCACTGAGCCTACTTCTCCAAAAGAGCATAATTATGTTTTTCTTTGGAATGGTCTTTTTAAAAGAAATACCCCCCCCCCTTTTTTTGAAACAACCCTCTCTTGTTTGTTTTTTCTCCAGTTACAGAACGATACCTATTTCTTGTATAAATTTTAGAATATTGAGAAAAGCACAAAGGAGGAAATCAAAATCACCCAGTCTTGTCACCGGAGAGAACCATGATTAACATGTAGACGTATTTCCTTCTAGTTCTTTCTCTCGTTGATTTTATAAAAAAAGAGAATACGCTGAACATACTGTTTTGCTACCTCATATTGTTCCTTGAACCGTGTGTCACAAACGTCTTTTAATATCATTAACTATTTCTTCTGTGCCAAAATTTTAAATGTCTGTACAAGACTCCACTGAATGAAGACTCCCTGCTTCCTGAACAGCTGGCTCTTAGGTAACTTACACCCAGGAGTGAACTCAGAGTTCCCTTTGAAGTAGGTGTGGTTACTGCCGTCTCATCCTTGGAAAACCACTGCCCAGGGTCACACAGCTGGTCAGAGGCAGAATCGGGATTCAAACGCAGGTTTGTTTGCCTCCATAGCCAAAGGACTTCCCATTCCGGAGGAGGGCTGGTTGCCCCCAGAGGAGGCCATGGCATTGCAAGTGGGTGTCTTCCTCTATAGCTCCGTTAAGACCGTCTCTTTGGAGGGAGAGTCAAGGATTCTGTGAGCCTGCTCAGCCAACACTCTGCCCAGACAAAAGTCGTGAACAGTCTCTTTCCCAAAGTAGATACACACATGGCCAGTAAAACAGGTGGAAAGGCACTCAACCACATTCGTCACTGGAGCAATGCAAACTAAACCACGGTGCAATGCCACTGCACACCTGCTGAACGGCTAGAATGAAAAAGGCAGGCAGTACCAAGTACTGGAGAGGATATGGAGCAACCAGACACACACACGCACATACTGGATGATTCCATTATGTGGAGTGCAAGAACAGGCAATGGCAATCTGTGGTGTTGGAAGTCGGGGTATGGCTACGCCTGGGGAGTGGTGATGACCGCAAGGGGCACAAGGGGGTTTCTGGGATGCTGATAATGTTCTGTTTCTTGACCTGGATGCTAATTACATGGGTGTGTTCATTTCATGAAAATTCATCAAGCTGCACACTTACATGCATTTTTTGTATGTATGTTTGCCTGCAGTAAAAAGTTAAATTAAAAAGGCTCTACCAACAAGCACCTCACTGTGCATCTGTCCCCTCTGTCACCAAACCCAGGGCTCTGACCAGCCAGCGTGGTGATCCTGCACTGGTCCCTCGCTCCGGCCTTTGAAAAGTTCTGCCAGGCCAACAGTGGCCCTCTGCCTCTGCTGGGCTGAAGCGAGCCAGGCAAGTGGACGTTGCCTGCCCTGGGTGCTGTCCCAGATAACAGGTAAAATGCCTGGGTTACTGGGCTTCAAGCTTGGGAGTGGCCAGGTGCTGCCGCCAGGTGTGTCTGTCACCAGGGACCTCTATGTCCAGCCTCGGGGACACGGCATGTCCTGGCATGGAGCCTCACTCATGACTGTTGCTCAGAAACAAGCTGTCCTCCCCACCATTCCCACTCCTGTCCCTGTCCCTGTCCCCTGCCCCGGGTAAAATCTTTGGGATCACCAAGAAAGTCCAGCCCCGGAGAAATCTCGCTGGTGCTACCATCCGTGCACTTCATCACCCAAGCCAGAAACCTGTCTGCACAGGATGAAGAAGAAAATAGAAACACTTGCATCAACAGCGCTCGGAGACAGACATCGTTAACACTGTGGCATACGTTCTCCCAGACTTTTAAAATATAACATATCAAACGGCCCTGCTGATTCCGCGTCCCTAATAGCTCTCCAGTGAACCCCGTTTCTCCCCCCATCGCAGCTCAGGCTCACAGCCTCCCTCGCTTAGACTCTTAGGGCGTCTTAACTGGTCGCCTCACCCCACTCTCCCTCTCCTCTCCCACCCCACCCCTACCTTCTCTCTTTCTCCGAGATGACATTTTCTAATGCTACATCTGATCACGTGACTCTCTCATGTACAGTCCTCCCGTGGCTTCCCGTGGCTTGCACCTTAGCCTGATATCAAGACCTGTGGTGGCCTGGCCCCGGCTGAGAGGCCCCCCGAACCCTGACTCTCCAGCCATCCCCAACCCTCTCCCCAAATAGAAAGCTCCACAGGAATGTTTCGCTGTTATCATGTGTGGACTCCAGGGGTGGGAAGGTCCTTCCGAGACCCCACCTGGGCCCAGGTCAGCTCTTTTACGTTTTTTGTGAGCACCTCCTACTGCCAACACAGGGACTCCTAGAGCAGATCACCCAACGGGCCACGGTGCTTGATGCCTCCGTGCTGTTCACCTCCTTCTCCCTCTGCCTAGGATGTGCTTTCCTCCTCATTCACCTGGTGAACTCCTATTCATCCCTCAGTACCCAGCTCCAGCACCTTCCCCTTTATGGGAGAGAATGGATTTCTCCCTTCCCTATGTCCCTCCTCTACCTAGACTGTTAACACTCACTGATCTATATTGCAAGTATCTATTTTCAATGCAGTCTCACCTGCCAAAGTAGGATTTCAAGCTTCCTAAGGGCTGGGCCAGTGTCCTCTCCATCACTATAGCCCCATAGTGGCCTATGCTGGCACGGAGGAGTGGCTCAGCAAAATGATTTTGGAGTGAATGAAGAACAGGCTTGTAACCAAAGTCTTTCACCCCACAGAAGAGTTTCTCTAAGGAAAGAGAAAGGCCTCACCCACTGCTTTGCCGAGAGCCTTGTTGAGACACGTGTCCTCTGTCCCTTTGGTCTGCGGGCCCCGCCTCGATGGCAGAGAGGGCACCATTGTTTTGTTCTTGCTAGTTTGACCGGTCTTGGGTTGAGGCCACAGGAAATATAATGGGCTGGGGGTGGGGCTACCTTATAAACATGCTGATTTAATTGTTTCTGGTCAGGGAAGATTTGAAGGATGCCAGCCCCGGCTCACGACTGTGTTCCCGACCTCGGCGCCAGGGCCTGAAATGTCAGCCCCAGATGTCCTCTTCCCTCTCCCCAGTCCTTCTTTAACAATGCATGGTCAGGGGCCATACTGAGTCTGGGGGCCTCTGAGCTTTCCTCTGTGTCCCCAGGACGGGCTGTCCACAGTTCCGGAAGTACGAGCCTGGCATCTGCACGGCCAGCCTGGCCTCGCTGGAGAAGTACTCGGAGCAGCTGGAAGACATGGTGGCCTTCCTCCTGGGCTGCCGCCTGTCCCTGGAACGGGCCTTGGAGAAGGTGGGGCTCCTCACAAGAGACCTAGCAGGCCACGGCCACGCAGGTGCATACAAGGTAGGACAAAATCTGCAAGGGCAGAATGACTTGAAAATGTGGATCACCTTGTGTTTTCCTGTGGGGAGAACATTGGCACAGGAAGCAGGAGACCTAAGCTCTGGCCCCAGCTCAGCCACTTTCTAGCTGTGCAACTCAGGACAAGTGGGTAACCTCTCTGAGCTTGTTTCTTCATCTGGAAAATGGGACTGCCAGCCTCTCTCCTGCCACCTCTGGGACCGCTGTGAGCACCCAGAGTGGGCTTGAGAGTGAAGTCAAGCCCTTTTAGACAGATCATTGTGGCTGTGTAAACCAGACCTGTTTGGGATTTGTCTGGCTCCTCTAACTTAAGGCTTCTCAGTGAGATTTTTGAAAATCCTCTCTGGCTTGAACTTCCTGGCATCAGGGAGATTGCGCCTGGCTGGGCAAATGCCCAGGGATTTGTGGCAGAGCCTCATCCAGGCCGTTAGCTGCTGGGTGATGTCTCTGTCAGGAAAGCTGGGTCATGTTCTTGGCTAGAGGTGGCCGTGGGTGGTCACGAATGCAGCGTGGGCGCCTCTCCTGGGACATGCCCACTGTGAGGGGCTGCCTCCTGCTGTGTCCCTGAGGTTTTACTCCAGCCACTGCTTGTCACGGGGAGAGCACCAGATTCCCTCATTCCACTGACCCCCTGCAGCTCATTTGTGTGAAGTCCGAGAAGTTAATCTGTCGGGTCGGTGGTCAGCCAGCATCAACAGTCCACTCCAGGTTCCTTTAGGAGGACTCAGATTGGAGATTTCGTCCTGGGCTCCGGGACGTTTATTAAGACTTGCCTGGTCTGGGCTCCTGCCAGAGAGGCCCGAGCTGCCTCTGATGAGGAACAAGGCTGCCCACAGTGTGTGCTGCTTTTCACGTGTGAAAATGTGCCTGGGCGGTTTTCTTGAAGGTTGGGAAGGGGGAGGCAGAACTGCAGCCGCTGTCTGGGGCCCGGGGCAGCGTCCGGCCCCGGCACACACCACTGTCTGCAGCAGGAGGGCCTCCCGGCTCATCACGTGCAGCCTTTGTTTTAGATTAGGAATCTGAGGCCCAGAGAGGGAAAGGGACTCGCCCAAATCCAAAGCCAGATGGAACCCAGGACTCCTGGCTTCCAACTATGAAACGTCAGTAGTAGAGGCGTGACGACTGAAGGATGCTTTGTGCAGAGGTGCTCGTCACCACCCTGCTCAGCAGAGCCATGGTTTTTCCACGGCACCTCACGGACCACGATGGTTACCAAACAGCTTTCAGTTCAATATCGATGCCTTTGCCCCCTGGCTCCTGGGAGAAAGGGCCAGGTCGCCATCACTTTGAGGGAGTGAAGCGCCCCCAGAAGGAGGCCCCCCAGCCTCAGGGAGCACTGCCCTGCCTCCTGTGAGCGACCCGGCATGTGCCCCCTCCCGAGTGCTGTTATTCAGACACAGAGCTGGCAGGCACACCCAGGTTTCATCCCGCTGCTGCCAGGGTGCTAACAGCAAGTCCTTCAGGCGGCCGCCAAGGCTGTCCCAGTAGATTATGGTGCTGGCCATGTCCTAAATCTTTCATAAGCCCCACTGCAGGGACCAGAAACCATTCAGGGGACAAAAGTGAAGGTCACCCAGGTCATCCTGGGCGACTTCTATAGAGGCAGGGGAGCTGAGGCAGGGCTCAGAGGGGTCCGGCACAGGCCTCCAGCCACTGTGTGGACTCCTGGGGCAGGGAAGGCCCCGGGGCCTCCTCAGTGTTCCCACTCCCTTGGGTTCCTCTGCCTCTGATTCTCCCAGGGGTTCTTCACCTGGGGTCCAGGGGCCCCTTGAGGTCCATGGAGAAAAGTCAGAAGATCCGTAAAATTGGGTGGGGAAAAATTGCATTTTTATTTTCATAGCTTCAAACTGAAATTGAGCATTTCCTTCAATTATGAGTGTAGGCAACAAACTACAGTCGTATCAGCAGATCCTGTGACTTTGTGGCTGCCCAAAGAAATCACAGATACTTTCATGTCACCTTACAGTTCTTCCCCAAATCTGAAAAGTATCTTATTTGTTGATCACTACTTCAAAATAACAATGGTAGATCTGCATCTTGTTCCCTAAGGTGTTAACGAAGAAGCACACATGTTGCTGCATCGCATATTTTCATAATTTGATAACTGCATTTGCAATATAATTGGTTTCCTTTGTAATCCTATGCATTTCCTTTTATGCAGTTAAAAACATTTTTTTGACAAGGTTGGGGTCCATGGCGCATATAAAGTTAAGATTCTCTGTTTTAGACCAATAATTACAAGCAACCGTCCTCATCTCCATGTCTCATAAAAGTAGAAGCTAAGTTTTTATTAACGCTACTGGGACCTCCCACCTACTTCATTCACTGACTTGAACTCTTGGCAATGAGGGCTTCTATTTTTTAACATTTTTTTACTTGATTTCTTGGCAGACAACAGTGCCTTGTGCCACCATTGCTGGCTTTTGCTGCCCTCTGGTGGTCACGGTGAGGCCCATTCCCGAGAACAAGCTGGAAAGGCCACTGCAGGCCCATTGCTCCACAGGGGGTGAGCAAGGACAACCCACTCATATTGGCGACCCAGGTCAGTGTCCACTGTCGTTTGTGATTCCAACAGCCGCGCTTGGACTTCGGCCCGAGAAGACGGGAACTTGCTGTGTTCCTGAGCTCCCACGGCTTGTCCTCATCTTTCCCGGGGGCTCCCGGGGTCCTGGACAAGGTGCAGACTCCCACAGCAGTATGAGGGCTGGGTTTACAGACGCCCCTCAGGTTTAAACATGCTGCCCTTGGCAGAATAGCCAGCCTCACCCATTTGCTCCTGTGAACTTCAGGTGAACCTGGGGTGGGGAAGCAGGTGGAGGAGGGTGGCAGCAGAGCTATTTGTCCCAGGATTTGAGCTCAGAGCAACTTCTAATCTAGGCTGCTGTTCAGTGGCATGTTTGGGCAGGGGACAGCTTTGTTCCAAATGTTAATTTGGACTGAAATATGTTGATCCCCTGTGTACTAACTCAATCTGAGAGTGAGCGAGCCGATCCAAGTGTGGCAGCTGCCCAGGCCTCTTAGAGCTGTCAGAGGGCCTGACGAGAGCTTGGGATTGGGCCTTGGGTGAGAGTCAGAGTTCACTGTAACTGAACTTGCTCAGCTGTGTAACAAACGAAATCAGACAAAGCCTAGCATTCTATAAAAATCTATAAAAATGCAACCAGCACTTACCGCCTTCCTCATAGAGAGATGATCCCAGGACCACTCAAAGCAAAGTGTCTGCTGGATTGTCTTATCATTAGTGGAGATGGGTTGGACCCAGCACATGCATCTTTTCTGTCCTCGTGTGCACTTTGATGGCTGGCCAAGGGCAGGGACACTGCTGGTCAAGCAACAGAGTTTCAGTCTGTGTTGTGTGACTCAGTCTGTACCAAGATAAACTCAGAAACATTGTCTTTGTTGGCAACGAAGATGTTGGGCTAAATGCACACAAGGCTCCTCCCACAATCACACCAGGGGTCTGAGGTTCTGTGTTCTGAAACTGTGCCACTCAAAATCTAGAAGTTATCACATCCCGAGTTGTTAAAGTCCCGATTCCTTTTCTTCGTCCCCTCCTTCTCCAACACTGCTTACAGCAATCCTATGACTGGAGTTCCTCTTGGAGAAAGAACCACAAACTACTCAACATGCCAGTGCGGGACCTGACGGAATTCATTTTCTTTTTCCATTTGCAGAATGTCGGGCATCAAAGATCTTTCCAAACCCGAGTACGGGGATCCTGTGGTGTGTCAACCAGGGGATGTCCCAGTGTTCTGGCCTTCTCAGCTGACCAGTCTCGAAGCTGTCAGCAGCTACAGTATGTCCAGACTTGGGGGGGCAATTAATCTGACCCGGATGGAACGTGGTGGGACTCTAATTCTTGAAAGCGTAGGCTGACAGTGCAATGATTTAAGGGAAAGAGTCATAGAACACAGGCCTACAGCCCACAGCGGAGATCTCTCTGGCTTCCTTCTCTTCACTCCCTCCCAGGGTCTCCCTGCCAGGGCAGCTTGGCTCTCAGCTCAAATATGTTTTGATTAAATATATTTCTGCCTCCGGAAGCCTCACGGCCCGTTCTGACAGAAAGACTAATATTCACCTTGACCTTTTGAGACATTTTGGCGGTTAGTGAGTCTTTGAAAGTAAAGATGAAGGCAAGCGACACAAACAAACAAACCATTTCGCACAGTTTTTGCAAGCAATACCATCAGTTCATTTTTTCAAAGGCCTGGGGTGATATTACAATGAGGAGACGCATGAGGGCGCCTTCACTGGCTCAGAGTAAAGTAAGGATGCGATAGAAACGTTAAAAATAATTATTGCAGCCCATTGTCATAGACAGTGGGAAATTCTAGTGAGGTCAGCTGCACTGGTACCACAAATCATAGAATTTACTGTTACTTTTAGTTTGTTTTTAAAGCATTTGTGGAAGTTTAGCTATCAGCATGGCCTGATGATATGGAGATTATCTCTAATATGGTGACGAGGCATAAACACCAAGATCATAAACACCAAGATTCATTCATTTATTTGACATAAACGTATTGGGCACCTACTGTGTGCCAGGCATGGGCCCAGATCTTGGGAATAAAAGGATGCAGTTCTCAGGGAACTTGTCATTTCTGAACATGTGTGTACACAAGTGTATACACACGTCCAACACGGACAGTGAATATTCTCCGGCACTGTGTCTCACCCTTCTCCTGCCGCCGGCCACGAGGAATGCCCTGCAGAAGAGGTCGCCCTCCCACAGGCATCTCAGCACACTCCAACACCTTAGTTCTGACTTGTGGTAGCGTATTTGATTGTAAATGAGACCAAATGACATCACTAGATGAGGATGACCTTGCATCTTTCTAACTTGCAAAAATCATGCTCACAAGTCAATAGTTAAACTTCTATTAGCAATAGATTAATTGCTGCAAACCTCACAGCTGAAGGGGCGAAACCCCATGTCACACTCTGAGCTGACTGTTCTGAAGTGTACCTGGCTTTAGAGTGACTGATTTTAGGTTCTGTCCAAAGCACAGAAAAACAATGATTGCGTTCATCAAAATCCTTAGTTCTTCTCCTTACGCATCATGTCTAAAAGTTAAGTTAAAATGCTTTATGCATCTGTCAGGGCTTTCCTTCTGAAGGGTTGGCTAGCTTTACCTTTCCATTAGATCTGAGAAATTTTACTGTTTTCTGTGAAATCCAAGACGTTGTTATTTACTCAATTCACGTTTACATTTATTGAGCATCTTTTATGTGCAAGGCACTATGTGGGATTCTGAGAGGAAGAGACAATGGTCCCTCTGCTTCTGGGAGCATACAGCTGAGTGGGATTAGAGTATTTAAGAATAATGCAGAAGGTGTAAATTAAGTATAGTAAGTATTCAGCACCTAATGAGTGAGGCACAAGGACATAGAATGAGTAAGACACAACGCCTGTTCAATAATGCAAACCATCATTTGTTAAGAGCTAACGCTGGACCAGGCATTTTGCTAAATACTTTATGTGCTTTTTCCAATTCAGCTCTGACAACAACCATATGAGGCATAATCATTATTTTATAGTTGAGGAAACAGCTTTAGAGAGGATAAAGTCACAACTCAAACTCAAGTGTGTGTGCCAGGCTAAAGCCGTGTTCTTAATAACTAGATGCTAGAGTGCTTCACATTGCCCATAATCTAGTAGGGGAGAGTTCTTTTTAAGAGCAAAATTATCATAAAACCAAAGCAAAATATAAGCGCTATGAAAAAAATAGAAACTATGTTGAGAGAGTTAACACTGGCTAACTGTGTTAGCCAGTCTAACATTTGCTGCAAAGTAAAGCAAGACGGCTTGATACATTGTGAGAGTTCAGTAAGTATGTTCTGATATCCATGCAATTAAATTGATAGAACCTTCTAGAACCCTAACTGTAGCTGTGGCTGTACCTCACTTCTTCTCCCACACTCAACCCATCTTCACTTTCCCAAAAACTGGAGGCCCCTGTTTAAATAGAATTTGATTTAGTCATAAGCCAGCTTGTTCTGACCTGGTGCCAACAAGCGGTGTAGAAAGTGCTGTTGGCAGAGTTGATGAGGCGCCATCTTGCCCATCAACAGTTGACTAGATGAGGATGGACTAGGTTTGATGAAGTGGCTGGGCTCAGTCCCCCCTGGCTTTCACCAGTGCACCAGGTTGCACAGTTATGACTGACCTGAAGCATACGGAGTCTCCAGCCGGTTGTCTCACCCCTGAGGGAATTTCAGAGGTCTATCACATTTCCCAAGATCCTTTGCACTACAGCATTGCATCAGCTTCAGCTGTTCAGAAGATCAGAGAACTAGAAACTATAATTGCCATAGACCTAAGTAAGAAACAAAGCATTCACACCTTAATGACCCAGAGAAATTCATCACTGATGTAATGCTTAGTAAAAAAGCAGCATGCAAACTGTATCTACAGTATGATTTTTAAAAAATCTTTATAGTGTGTATGAATCCCAAAATGACTAGAAGTAAATGCACCAAAATTCTGATGGTGATGATCTCTGGGTAGTGGGATCATGGGTGATTTGTGTTTTCTTCTTTATGTTTTTAATTTTCCTCAAAATTTTTAACAATAACATGTGAGGGAGTTTAAGATGCGAGCTTATTAGCTGGGCACGTTGCCACCAGAACTGAATTGGGTTTGGGTAGGTAAGGAAAAAAAGGAGAATGTTTCCTGGGTAGTCAACTGCCACCATTTAGACAAGATCATTCATATATTTAATAGTGTCCCTAATTTTCCTCTTTTGTGCCATTGCCCTGGGGTTGGGTGTAGAACAGATTTTTTTCTACTGGGCAGCAGGGGTAGGGTTGGGGGGCTGCGTTGCTACTCCTCGGGGGATCCTGTGACAGCCTCACAACAGTTTGCAGCTGACGTATATTGTATATTGCGTCTCAGAGGACAGCCCTCCTGTGGTCTGCAAGCCGCTGGCTTTCTGGACGTGGGACAGGGCTGCGGGGATCCACTAGGGGTCTGCTCGTTCTAATTGGGAGGAGGTTTGCTGAAAGCAGGTTGACGGGCTTAGAACTGCCAGCTGCATCTTCATTTAAGAGCCGAATTTCTAATCCCAGGTGGCCAGCAGAGGACGCCATTGTGCATGGAAAATTCAATCCGTTTACTGACAAAGGCTCAGGAGAAAATTAAGGTGTAGACTTCTTGGCTGCTCCCCACCTCAGTTTCCTCATTAGTGTAAAAGGAGTAATGACAATTATACCTCCCTCTCGGGGTTGTGATAGGTGATAAGAATAATAGCTATTATCTACTGATTTTTACTCTAAGCCAGGCATGCGCTAAAAGCATTTACATGTTTCATCCTATTAAATTTTTCCAATGACCCTATGAAGCAGCTATTATTAACTTCCTTTAACAGATGAGGAAACTGAGGCATATAAGGTTAAGAAATTTGCCCAAGTCCACATACTTGGTAGGTGGTCAGGGCAGAACTTGAACCCATACCCACTGATTCCAAGGCCTGTGATGAGTAAGTGTTGGATAAGTTGGAATCTGTCTGAAGGGTATGTCACAGTCTCGCCTGGGCAGTTAAAAGAGTGCTTCAGCCTCTCCGGGCTCACTGTACCCCATTCTCTCTTCTATACCTTCTCACGGGCGGCGATTCTAGACCTGCGTGCTCTTTGCACTTTGAATGTCTGGAGAAGGCATATGTGGCCTCCCTGCTGGCCCACCTGACACCTGTTTCCCAAGCAGATACCTGGATGGATGGTGGTGGGGCCCCTGTGGAGACAGACGGGTGAGGCCAGCCTGGGGAGGTCGGCCATCTGGGCCAGATTCCCAGGACCCAGACCGAGCTGATCATGGTGACAGTGGTGTTGAGAACAGCACCTGGAGGGCCATGGAGCAGACAGCCTGGGGGCCCTTTCATGTTGGCCAACCCTGGGCCCAGAGTCTGACAGTGCAGACCAGCCTGAAGAATATCTGATCCCTTCCCTGGGCCTGGGAGCAAAGGTTATCCCCCAGTTACAGGGGGTTCTGCAGTAACAAAACTTCCTGCAAACCCACAAAGCATGGTTTTTGCTGGTCTGTCTCTCTGGTAGGTTGTTCATTCACTCATTCATTCATTCATTCAGTCATTCAGCAGAGGATATGGTTTCCTTTACATACAAACACACAGTAAATTTGGAATATTTGCCCACCACACATGTGCCTTTTAGGACACATGCATACAGGGAGGCGACTGCTCGTGGCTGTATACACAGAGTCTCCTACATGGCTGATCTCCTTGGTAGATATTTTTTTAAATTTCTGCAATACTTTCTCTCTCACAAACATTCTTACCCAGGCTGACGGTTCTCCCACTTGGCACAAAAGTCACGGGGGAAGAAGAATTATTAACTCTGCCATTAGCTCAGATAAAAAGGTAACTGGGACGTAAATTTACTGCAGACACAGTGCACCCATTGCTTAATAAAAATGACCTGGGAGGTCGTCCACAACACCCTCCTTCAGGGCTGTGCAGACTGCGTGTGTCAAAGTGTGAAGTAGGAGGCTCGGGCGAAAGGCAGATTTATGACTGTCTGGTTATGCCAGTATCGTCTATTAAGGAGCATCTTAATCCTCAAGAACAACAAACGCTTTTGGTTCCCACTCTATTAAATAAGCAGATGGAAGATTGATGGCAGATAGAAGATTAATGGCAAAGTGCTGAGCGTTACTCATTGGCCATAATAATAGAACCACTCAGTCATTTTTGAGAGAACGTTGGCCTGCATTTGATGTGCCTGGAGAGTATGAAGGAAAACAAGGTTTATAACAATGATGTTTACACTAATAATAAAATCATTATCAATGTACAGACGGCTTTAAAATTGACAAAGTTCTCTCTCCCCTCCTCTTTCTTTCAGTGCCCACCACACCCTATGAAATAGATTATATTCCAATTTTTTTCTTTGTAAATGTTGTTACACTTTTCTCCCCTTTATCAACATTAACTCATGTTTGTTGTAGAAGCATCAGAAAATATATGATGCAATAAAGTAAAGAGGCAATAAAAATTACCAGAATCCCATCACAATTAACTAATATTAACGGTTAGTGTTTGCCCTTAATGTCTTTTTCTTCAGTCTTGAACCTATAAGACTAAAAAGATGGTAGATAGATAGACAGATAGATAGATGATAGGTAAGTAGATGATAGATAGATAGATATTGGAATCATGCTGTGAAACTATTTTAGGACTTACTTCTTTCACTTTTTAATATATTGTGAATACCCTTCTATGTCATTAAAGAGTCTTCACAATATCCTTTTTAATGTTTGCTTGGAATTCCATTTTACAAATGTTCCACCATTTTGTTAATATCTTATTATTTGACCCCATAAACAATGCTGCAGTGAACATCCTTATGACTACATTTGTGTATGTACCCAGAATCACTTTATTAGGATAAATTCCTAGAAGTGAATTGCTGGCTCCAGTGGAATGTTCAACTTGAAGGGACAAATCCCCCTACAGACAAATGTTCCACTTTTCACTCCCCCTGGCAGTTATGTGAGGGGCCATTTCCCCACAGGCTTCCTCCACCTGGACCACCCCCATGCTCCTTGTAGGAAAACTGAGGTTCACAGCAATCAAGGAATGAGGCCAAGGTCACACGCCTACAATGTGCCAGCACATGGACTTGAACATGAGTTTCCAGATTCTAAATCTGGAACTGTTCCTCCATAACAGGGATCCATATCCTTTGTTCCTTCACATTCTCCAGGCACCTCAAATGCAAACCGACATCCTCTCGTGTCCCTTAGGCCCACCTTTCATTTCAGCCACAGCTGGGGTGGAACTTCTGAGTCATATCCTGCCTTCACATGGCACAGATATGGTCGGAGGTGACCTGAGTAGGGACAAAGGCACAATGGTGTGTGACGAGAGTTGGGAAGCTGTGCTGCCCAGCTGGGACCAGCACGACAACTTCCCATCTTAGGGTCGGGTCCCTCTGCTCCACCACCAGAGCAGGCAAAGCCCAGGAGTGCTGAAGAGTCAACGCCCTGATGGGCAACCTTCCCCCAGTAGGGGATGGGAGCCCGTGCATACATGCCCAGTCTCCCTGTCCTGCGGCAGAACAATCCTGAGGTATGTACCACACCATTTCTTAGAGGATCTCAAGCAGGCTTGAGCCCCAAATGTCTTTGGAGTTAATTGCCTTACTCACGTCCGTTAGTGGTTTTCCTCCCTTTCCTCTCTCACTCCTTCCATCTTCTGACTTGTTTCCAGGGCTCGCTTTCCCCTGAAATACCTACACACCAGCCCTTGGTTAGAGTCTTCTTTGGGGGAAGCCCCAACCAAGACAGTACTGTTTCCCTTCCTCCTCTTGTGTTCCTTGTATTTGGGTTTGCTAAACTGCTGTAACAAATAAGCCCCAAGATGCTTTGCTCAAATACAGTAGAAATGGATGCCTCTCTCACCCAGTGGTCCAAGGTGGGTCTTCCAGGGTGAATGTTCTAGTTCAGCAGGAACAGGAATCTGCTCCATCCAGTCACTCAGGGACCCGGCAGCTCTGCCATCACATCATGAGACCCCCAGGGGGCGCTATCTGTCAACATCCCAGCCTCCAGGAAGGGAAAAGCTTGGAGGAGTGTGTGGTAGATGTGTGGCCAGGCCCAGAGGTGGCCCACATCACTTCCACTCACATTCTCTTTCAACTGCTCTACGGATGCTGCCTAGAGAGAACCTAGTCTTGTGGCTACACCTAACTGAAGGAGAGGCTGGTCAGCTGTTTTTCCAGCTACCCTTCACTCCTGGGGGTGGGGGAAAAGAATATTCTGGTGAACAGTTAACAGTCTCTGGCACATCCCTCAAATCCACTTCTGAAACAAACGAAAAAACCAAACTACCATTTGCGTAAGTTTCTACTTGAAACACAATTACATTATTTTGTGATTTTATTTTATTTGTTTATACTTTTAGGCAACTGGGGGATCGGGCACCTGCTCTGTAAAGATGAGCTGCTGAGGGCCTCTCTGTCACTGTTGCACGCCCGCTCGGTGCTCATCACCACCGGGTTCCCACGCATTTCAACCACGAGCCTCCAGAAGAGACAGAGGGCCCACCGGGAGCCATTGCTCTGGCTGCCTTCCTGCAAGCCCTGGAGAAGGGGGTCTCCATGATTGTTGACCAGAGAGCCGTGAGTTTGTGTGAGAAGCTTGTTGAAGAGGCTGTTGAGCAAGGTGAGCAGTGAGATGAGGGCGGTCCATTCCCCACACGGGCCTTGGTGGGCAGAGGGTGGAGGGAATCAGTGTTTGTGGAACTTCTGCCGGGTACCCAGGCACAGTGCCATGCACTTGTGCGTCTTTTCCCTCATAGCTCAGAACAACTCTGATGTAAGCAGCATTACCCCCATTTTATAGCTGAAGAGACTGGGGCTCCAAGGGGTCCAGGTGATTTACCCAGGTGGGAACGGTGAGCTGGAATTTGAACCCAGGTTCACTATGCTCCAGAGCCCATGATCCCACATGTGCACCTGCTGCCCTCCCTAGGAGAGGCAAGAGTGACCTGCAGAGGACTCTCAGCAACCCAAGGCAGCCCTGGACCCCCAGAGTTGGGGGTGGGGTAGTTGAGTATAGAGTGGTTGAAATGCTCGGACAGCTGTGACCCGCCCCAGATGGGCAGGGATGCCCCAGGGAACGCTGCCTGGGTTCCTGGAGCACCCAGGTGGGCGTCAGAGCTGCAAGTGTTGCTGATGCGAGGCTGTGATGCTGCTGATGGTGGGCCATCCCCCTCAGCACAGTGTGAAGCACCGCTCCTTCCCTCCCCTCCATTCTGCAGGTGTTATTCAGGCATAACTGAGAGCCTGGTGAATCTGACCCGCTTCCCACTGCCTGTCTCTGTGCCCCTTAGAGAAGTATCTTTTCCTTTTAGCATCTAATAAGTGCTTCGACCACAGTAAGGCATATCCTAAAGCACCTGCTATGTTCTAAGCTTCAGAAAGTCTGTGTCTGTACATACAGAATTGATTTCATGCAACAAACATGTGTTGAGCACCTACTATGTGTCAGGCACTGTTTCAGGCTCTTGAGATCCATTGGTGAACAAGACTGACGACAACCCTGCCCTCAGGGAGGGTATGTTCTAGCAGAGTGTGACAGACAGTAAACAACACAGGAAAAGAGTAAGGTATATAGGATGTTAGGAGGTGTGATGCTATGGGAAAAAATGGACAAGGACAAGGGGACGGGGAGTGATAGGCCAGGTGGCGGGCTGCTATTTTAAACAACATGGTCAGGGAAGCCCTCCTGGAGAAGGTGACATTTGAGCCAAGACTTCTCTCAGGGCTGACTGAGAGAAATGGGTCCCAGCCTGGGGCAATGGCCAGGGCAGAGGCCTGTAGGTGGATTGGGGGCCTGGCAGGTTTAAGAAAGGGCAATGGGCCACCCGACTAGCCTGGATTGGACAAGGAGAAGAGAAGCTGGATAGGAGGTCAGAGAGGTCACAGGGGCCAGACCAGGAAGGGCTTCAAGGGACAGTGTGAGCAGCTGGGCTTTTATACTGGGTGATGTGGGAACCCTGGGAGGGCCACACTCTGGCTTAGGTTCTGAAGGATCACCCAGGTAGCTACAGGGACAAGGATGGAAACAGGAGCCTGGCCAGGTTATTGCAGGTGGGAGGTGAGGGTGGCTTGGAGTGGGTGGTGCCCTGTGGGACATCCCTTTGGCCCCCTTGTGATTTCAGCTGCAGCGGGGGTGGAAGTTCTGAGTCACACTGGCCTGACCAGGGCCCACCGCAAGCCACTGCTCTGTGGTATTTCTCAAAAACTATACAAAACCACGCAGCCTGGAAATTTGGGGGCTAATGCCTCTGGGACCTCCTCAACAAGTGGGGGACAGGAGCTAGTGCCCTACCACTTGTCTTTTGGAGACACGTAGGTCCTGGTGGAACTGGGACCCCATTGCCTACGGTGGTGACCTTGAAAATGCACATACCCTCCTATTGCCTTTTCCTCCTACTCACTTTCCCTTTTCCTGCCTACCTGACTCCTGGGATCATCTCCCAAATAAACCACCTGCACCCAAGTCTTTGTCTCAGACTCTGGTTTCAGGAGACCCCCAAACAGATGAATGGTACAGGTGGAGGTTGTGAGAAGTAGCCAGATCTATCTATGTTTTGAAGGTAGAGTCATGATTTCCAGATGGATTGGATGCGGGAGTGAGGCAGAAGAATCAGGGATTTCTCTAAGGTTTTTGGAGGGTAACTGAAAGGATGGAGTTGCTGTGAACTGGAATGGGGAAGACCGTGGGTGGAGCAGGTTTGACCCTTGAGCACTGCTGGTGGGAACGTAAAATGGTGTGGCTGCTGTGGAAAACAGTATGGCAGTTCCACAAAAAATTAAAAATAGAAAATACCATATGACTTAGCAATTCCACTTCGGGATATACACCCAAAAGGACTGAAAGCAGGGACTCAAACAGATATTTGCACACCTATGTTCATAGCAGCATTATTCACAATGGGCAAAATGTGGAAGGAACCCAAGTGTCCATCAACGAATGAATGGATAAATAAAATGTGGTCTAGCCATACAAGGAATATTATTCAGCCTTAGAAAGGAAGGAAATTCTGACAGGTGCTACAACATGGATGAACCTTAAGGACATTATGCTAGGTAAGATAAGCCAGCCACAAAGGAACAAATACTGTGTGACCACACTTATATGAGGTACCTAGAGTAATTACAATCAAAGGGACAAAAATTAAATTGGTGGTTGCCAGGGACGGGAGACGGGGGGAAATGGAGAGTTAGTGTTTAATGGGCATGGAGTTTCAGTTAGAGAAGAAGGAAAAGTTCTGGAGATAGATAGTGGTGATAGTCAAACAATATGTGAAAGTGCTTAATGCCAGAGAACTGTACGCTTAAACATGGTTAAGGTGGTAAATTTTATGTTACGTGTATTTTACCGCAATTACAATTAAAACAAAATTTTTTAAGAGTGCAGGTTTGAGCCTATTAAGTGTGAGATACTTATCAGACACACAAGTGGAGAAGTCACGCAGGCAGATAGATCTATGAGTCAAGTTCAGGAGAGCAGTCGGGGCTAGAAAGATAAATGGGAGAGCTGTTGGCATATTGATGGTCAAAACACTGGATGAGATCACCGAGGGAAGAAATAGAGACAGAGGAAGGGACCCCGGATTGCGCCCTGGGACGCTCCATGCTGAGAGGTCGAGGAGAAGGAGGAGGCAGCAAGGGAGACCAAGGAGGAACAGCTCCGAGGAAGGAGGAAAACTAAAGGACCGGGTTCTCCTCAAGGAGAAGGGACGGCCAACTGTGCCAACTGCTGCCAACAGGCCAGCGGTCACTTCCATCTGACAACTGGTTTGGTGGATATTTTCAGTCATCCACTTTTCCAGAAGTCTCCATGCCCTCCCGCTCGCCTGATCACCCAGCTCAGCGGCTTCTGCTTGATTTGAGCTCAGAACTCGGGTTTGCCCACACGGTGGCTTAGAGGGTGGGATTCGCTACACTGGATTTTGCAGAGCTTTCGTTACATTTGGTTGAAGAAAGTAAAAGCAATTTGGCCTTCTGGTGAAAATCCTTCCAGTTCTTTTTACAACTGAAGCCTAGGAAATGTTTAAAAAAGAAAAAGCTCAGTCATTTCTTCCTCGTCTTGAGCATAAATTGACCAAATTGATAAATTGATTCCTTGTAGCTCAGGTTTGGGGGCCCATTTTGTCCCACCCTTCCTTTCCCGAGGCTCTTTCTCTGTGTGCTCCACTCACATATTTTATGTTCTCTGTCCTCTTTGGCTCCCTGGTGCCCCTTCTTACTGCTAACCTGTATCCTCGATCCAATTTAGAGGAAGTGAGAAAGCGCCAGCCTTCATTTAGCACCTACTATGTGCCAGGCGCCCAGCTTGGTGCTTGGCACACATCTCTTCCTGGTGCCACAGCAGTTCTCGGAGGGGCATGGGGAACCTCATTGTGCAGAGGAAGAAACCAAAGCTCAGAGAGTTCCCGTGGCTTGCCCAAGGTCACACAGTTAGAACTGTCACCTCCCACCCAGGGTTGTTTGGCCCTATTCAGTCCTCTTGCTGGGATACTAGGTTGCCCCTCAGAGCACAAAGAGGGGCTGGGTCTTTCAGCTTGTCATGACTGCCCTCCATTTCCTAGCTTGTCACGTCACATGTACAATGTGCTCGGCGAGTACCCCTGGATGGACCGACTGCCCTCTGCTGTCATTCCCCCTTAGACGTGGGGTGGGACTGGGGAGGGAGGTCGGGGGGAGACTCGGTGGAGGGCACTTTAGGATCTCTGAGAATGATTCTGGCTCCTCACCCTCAGCTTGCCCCATTGACCCACTGGGGTGGCTGCGACAGCTCCTGAAGGGCTTGGAACGGTGAAACTGGAGTGGGAGGCAGCCATCCTGAAGCCACATTTACAACACAAGCACGTGGTTTTAACATAGAAAAGATGCTTCCTTGGGTGGCTTTATGTGAGGGGTATGAGGGCTGATGATGGAGATTAGGGGGGTGGCCGAAGCTCCTCCAAACTGCCCCTTGGCACCCCTCCTGGGCCACAGAGCAGTCTGGGAGCTCCTGCAGAACCATCGCGACCATAAGTGTTGGGTCAACAATCCCCATCCTGGGATCTCCGTCAGCTGTCTCAAGCTCTGCGTGGAACAGACTTCACCCTGGGCCAGTGACCATGCAAGGATTCTGCCCTAAACTACCACGAGGTGGATTAGTTAATGAAAAACCAAATCAATTTTATTTTATTTTGGGATTTGCTTGTTTTCCACATAGTCTATGATGATATGTATTATTATTTATTTTTAAGAGTCAAATTCTCTTTGGAAATCATTCCGATACCAGGAGCTACTCAAGGCCCAGACTCTGGGAACTTTCCTCTGCTGTTCTTGAACTTCCCTGAAGGCAGGTGGGGGTGGGGAGCAGACAAGAAGTTGGGTGGGAACTGGAGTCATGACACTGACCTACATCCGTACTTGGCTTTGCCCAACTTATTTAGCATCTCTGAGCCTCAGTTTTCTTCCTCTGTAAAATGGGGCTAATAATGGTTCTCATCACACAGAATTGTGGTGGAAATTAAGTGACAGTGTGCATGTCACCTGCTTAGCAGAGGGCTGGCTCACTGTCACTATGGGCATCTAAACGCGTCCCCAGCACTCATGATGGCAGTGGGCCAGAACAGGCTCTGTTCACATGGTAATTCTGCATCTGCATGCAGAATATTTGCAAGCCCGCAATACTGGTGACACTAGCCCAGTTCCACCCCCACCCCCTGCCCACCCTAGGGTTTACTCAGGACTAAAAGTAAGCTTAAGTATCCTCTGTGTCAAGGTCTTGGCTTACGTAACAAAGTAGTCTACAGGCAGACGTCATTCACTAATGGTAACGAGCCTTTCCAAAGAAGCTTTTGAAAAGCCAGTCTGAACTGCCAAAAATGCAGCAGGAGGGCTGATGTGTCCACCCTTTGCCTTTATTTTCAAGGTGTTCTGAAGACACAGATCCCAATAGTAACTTACCAAGTAGATCAGCGGGATCTCAGGCGTTTCTGCATGAAGATGGGGACCCGAGATCACCTAGGTATGTGTGTCCCATCCCAGTTTAAGTGGGTGACAGTGGAAAAGTCCACACGTTATTAACTTTGATGACAATGTTTCTGTACCCCTCAGCCCTCCAGACAGAACAAAACCACAAGCCCAGGGCTTCTGATGGGCCAGACTAACCAACAAGCCTGAGGGGCTTCAAGGTGTCCTGGGGGCTTTGCGGGGGCTCTCTGGAAGCAGCAGTTCCCTGAGAGATGGTATGTCTTCCTGCTAGAGGGAGAAGATAGGAAGATTATGAAAAAACAAAGACTAGCAGTTTCTCAAGCCCACTGAGTGTCCACGTAGAGTTTAGCAATACTGCCGCAGCAGGCCTGGGGGCGCGGCTCTCCTGCAGCTTACAGCAGAGCCTCTCCACAACGAGGAGCCTGAGTCACCAACGGAAAGTTCCATTGTGGATCTGATATGCTATTTAAAGCTGCAAGAATGTGTGTGGCACATATTAGAAATGTCTATATTTCCTGAATGGTTGGCATACAAACAAAGCCCTGGCTCCTCAGGGAGGAACTAGAAAATTCTCTTGGGGGCGACCCCTGATGCCAGATAACACAAGTGTTGCTCTGCTGAGTGGAGGGAGGTGAGCCAGAGCTGACTGTGGGGAGAGGATTCTGCTCTCTTTGGAGAAGCTGCAGCCACTCTTCCCAGTGAGCGGGCTTCCCGGGAGTGAATTACTAGCTAACAGCTAAATGGACTCTTCTGGCCTAAAAAAAATCAATTCACCTCCACAAAGTATATAACTGAGTTCTCCTGGGGGAAGGTCAAGAAACAGTGTTGTCTTTCCAGAACAGAGGATGTGTTGATCTCAACTGGAGCTCTTGTTCCAAATTGCCTTTCATCACCATTGGTGTAGGTCTGGAGGAAGTTCAGGGTTAAAACTCCTTCCTCCTGTTGATTCTACTTCTCAGTGGCTGCCTTTTCCTGCACTGGGCACGTGGCCTCAGGATCTCATTCCAACATCTGCTCATCCAAGCATACGTGATGCCACCACAATCTAGCACAACCAAAGGACACGGACAGGCATGAAGATTTTCTTATAAAACATTTACAGAGAAAGCATTCAGAGTTAAGATTTTTTTGTTGTTGTGGCAAAATATACATAACATAAAATTTACCATTTTAACCATTTCTAAGCATACAGTTCGGTGTCATTAAGTACATGTACATTGCTGTTCAATTATCACCATCATCTATCTCCAGAACTTTTGCATCTTCCCAAACTGAAACTCTGTACCCATTAAACACTAATTCCCCATTCCCCAACCCCCAGCCCCTGGCAACCACCATTCTACTTTCTGACTCTATGAATTTGTCAATTCTAATACCTCATATAAGTGAAACCATACAGTATTTGTCCTTATGTGACTGGCTTATTTCACTTAGCAAAGTGTCCTCAAGATTTATCCATGTTGTAAAATATGCCAGAATTTCCTTGCTTTTTAAGGCTGAATAATATCCCATTGTATGTTTATACCACCTTTTGTTTATTTGTTCACCTGTTGATGGGCACTTGGGTTGCCTCTACCTCTTGCTTTTCAGGAATAATGCTGCTAGGAATATGGGTATATAAATATCTCTTCAACACCCAACTTTCAATTCCTTTGGGTATACACCCATAAGTGGAATTAACCGCTGGATCATGTGGTAATTCTATTTAAAATTTTTTGAGTAACCACTACATGGTTTTCCATAGCAGAGTTAAGATTTTAAAGAACTCCATCATGGGGGGGCTTTAGAGAGATATAAAAGTACAATTTTCATGTTCTTAAATTGGATTATCAAAACAATATTCCTCCTAATCATAATAGCAACCACAACCACTAACATTCACTGAGCACTGAGGAGCTATGGGGCTCTATGCTAAGCTCCTCTTGTGCATTTTCTCATTTAACCCTTTCCACATCGTATGAGACAGGTACTGTAGTTAGGTCATCTGACAGATGCAGAAAATGAGGGTTAGAGAGGTTAAGCGATTTGCCCAAGGCCAGTGGCATGAGAACCTGGAATCGGAACGTACACAATCTGATTCCACAGCCACATTCTTACCACCAGGCCATCTGTGCCCCTTGTTTCTATCTTTCTGTCTAAAGAAGTTTATCTTGTGTTAGATTCATTTGTCTTCTGTTTCGATTCCTTTTAAATCTGTTTTGTGCCTGTAACAAGATCCTGGAAGAGGGCAGCAGTGGGCTAAGAGCAGCCAACACTCAAACCACTGGGTGCTGGCTACCCTGCTGGTTAATGGAGATCTGGGCGAGGCGCCAGCAGCATCCACTACATGACCCTGACCTTTGGGGGTCCCGCTTTCATAGCCTGACTCTAATAAATTGCTAAAGATCCTGATACTATTTCTGAAAATGATCTGAGGGACTAGCCCCCAGCACAGGCCCTGGCACATGGTAGATGTTCAGCCAAGTTCTGTAGGAATGAAGGAATCAAAGAAAGAACAAAGGGTCCTTCACACGAATACACGAAGGCCTGACCCGACAAGGCAGCCACACTCTCCATGAGGACCCTCTGTCCTTGTTTCCTGGCAGATTCGACCATCTGGTGGCTACAGAGCTCACAGGGAGGGCTGCCAATGGCAATCTCTACCACGCAAGGAAGATGAATGTCAAGCACTTGATTGACCCCATTGACGATCTTTTCCTTGCAGCCCAGAAGATTCCTGGAATCTCATCAACTGGTGAGCAAGGGGCACTGAGAATTCAACAAGAAGATGTTAGCACTAAATGCCTTTTTATTGACTGTTGAACACATGACAGGAAAGAGAGATATGGGGACCATCATTTTCCGCTCCAGAGATGGTCTTTGTTTATTACAGTTGGCATAGACACTAATGACACTGTCATTTAGAAATCCAATGTCCCCGCAATCAAGGAGGGGAAATGACACTTAACTGAGCATATTCTATTTGCCCAACTCTAAAATATTAAAACTAATAATAAAATGACAATAATAAAATCGAGGCATGGCATATTATTTGGGTCATACAGGACAAATGTACCATGTATACTATGCACCATCTTATGAAGCATATTAATTTTAAAAATATCTTAAATATAGGATTAATGCAATATTTAGATTGCTAATAACATCATAATGTGATCATTTGTGTTTGTACAGAACTGTATAGTTTTCAAAGAGGTTTCACATTCATTGTATTGTTTAAGCCTCAATAAAACCCTGTGAGTAGGAAAGGCAGGTATAGTGTCCAAAAATGAGGCCTAGAGAGGTTTCTTGAGGTTGCCTAGCTAATTAGTGTTGCTGGTAGAATTAAGAGTAGAGTCCAGACTCCCAGGACCCTGCCCAATATGCTGTTCACAGAATCCTGATGCCTTTATGAATTTCTGAAAGGCTTAAGGTAACTTCTGAGGAGAACTAGCGTTCCTCCCCCGGGGGTAGGTCCCAGACCCGGGAGTAATTAAGATGTGTTTGTCATTCTGTGTTTATTTGTTCTCTCCATTTAAACACTGCAGAGTGTTTCCCAGACTCATTAGTCTCCTTTGGCTTTTGAGGTTTTGACGAGACAATGAAAGTCTTCCAGGCTGAGGAGAAAATTTCTGCAAATTGCCCTGGTCTTTCCCAGAAGAAGCCTTTGGGTGTGGTACCCACAGTGCAGTCAGCTTGCGCTTCCCGTCTCTCTGGGCTAGGCAGAAGGAGGACCTGGGGGAGGCATTCCCAGGGTGGAGAAGGATGGGGCCTCTGAGTCCAAGGGGCAATGAGGGACAGAAGGAGCTGCTGGAGCATGCGCTCTTCCCCCACCGCATGGACCCCTGATTTGTGCAGATCTCCCCCAGTAATGCCCTCAAGACCCCAGAGGAAGCAGATGGAGCTGGCTGTTTGTACCTTCAAGCTGCCCCCTTTGTGGGCCCCAGGACCCTTCTTGGCCAAAGGAGCCCAAGCCCCTCCTGTGGCTTCCCACAGCCCCCTACCCAGCAGGGCTACCCCATGAATGCTCCTTCTGTCCTCTACTCTGGCTCATCTATCCCTTAGTTTCCACAGGCAGCTGCCTTGTTGTGGACATAGCACTCAGCTGAGAATCAGACACCCACCTTCCACTTACTACCCAGGTACTGCCCCTCTCAGAACCTCTGGGAGCTCTGAAAAGTGAGGAAAACAAGGCCAGGGACAGGACTGACCCGAGGGGCAAACAAGATGAAATTCATAAAATGCTAAAGAGCAGAGACAGAAATAGACAAAATACCAATGCTGGGTGGTGGTATTATTTTCCTTTATTCAATGGGCTGTAATGGATCTAGAAAACTGTTCTGAGAAAAATCCTCAGGGTGTGGACCTAAGGCATTTGGTCATTCACAATTGTCTGGTTCTTTTGGCCGAGTCCAGGTCTCTGATGCTGGAGGTGAGTCAGCTCTAGTTCCCTAGTCCCCTTTCCACCATCTCACAATGAATGCTACCTCTGGTGGAATTCTTCCACATATTTCAAGTTTTTGTAGAAAAAGACACAAAAACAGTCATACAACCATTCTGTAGCCTCAGGAGGCCTGGCCCTCTGTCCTTGAGGCACTTGGACAAGCACCTTGGGTGAACAGTTATCTTGAATCAGCTGCAACCATTTTCTAGAGGCAGATTCACCTGACCTCTACTCTACAGAATCCTCCAGAAATACCTGGACACAAGACCAATGGTGTTCCTAGAGCACCACCTCAAAGTGTACAGGCTCACCAATGAATTAAATAATTTCTAACATTTATTTATTCTAACATATTTATTCTAGCGTTTATTATGCTGATTAACAAACCCTCTGGTACCAATCATCAGATTAGCCTTTAAACTGTGGTCTCTTTCAAATGCTAACCAACCACCCCTGGGGTGTGTATTCCCGATTAGGCTACTTTAGGTGTTAACCAGGCACCCCTCTGGTGTAGACTAAAATTAACTGACACACATACATTTCATACTCTTTAAACAGAAGCCTTTAAAGTAAATTACAGAATTGACTTTCACGATCTATACCAGTTCCCTTCTGCCAATGGAATGCTGTCTGGTCACACTAATGGGGCTCAGGGCCTTGTGACTCCTCCCTGAGCAGGAGCCACTCGAAAGGAGAGGAAATCCTGAGTGTCACCATACCCATGTCTCTTGTGGGCCTGGCACCATCAGCATAGAGGGTGCTCCATCAGTAACTGGAGAACATGACCCAATAGGGTACATGGCCACACTCTGGTGAGTTCCAAACTTTGACTTATTTTTAACTAGAGAAGTTTCTAGTTAAAGAAACTGGAAGGAGAAGTACAACATGTTCTGGTAGTGTGAAAGTATATGCAGAGTCAGCCCCTTTCCCTTTCCTGAGGCAACAAGGTACGTGTGAAGGGGCTTCACTGCCCCCAAACCACCCCCCATTTTTGCCTGATGCTGTGTACTGACTCAGTTCCCCTTCCCTCCAGGGGTTGGTGATGGAGGCAATGAGCTTGGGATGGGCAAGGTCAAGGAGGCCATGAAGAGGCACATATGAAATGGGGATGTCATCACCTGTGATGTAGAGGCTGATTTTGCTGTCATTGCTGGTGAGCACTTAGATGGCTGGCCAGTCGGGCCTGGCTGCCCAGGGGGAGGGACCTGGCTTGGAGCCTGTCCAGCCAGAAACTCATCTCCTCTGTAAGTGGAGTCTAGAGGGCACCAGGACAAGAAGGGGACCTGGTTCTCAGCTTTTGGTCTCTCATTCAGTCATTCAACAAACATTTACTATGTTCCAGGCATTTTTCTGGGTACAGGGGTTAGAGCAGCGAGGGCTCTGCTCCACAGAGCTGCCATTCTAGTGTTAGGAGACAGACCATGAGCCCTAACAAATAAATACATGAGATCATGCTAAATAGTGATAGGAGCTACAGGTAGATGAGAGACAGTGACAGGCAGGCCACTTTAGATCAGTGGTCAGGGAAGGCCTCTCTGAAGAGGGGTCATCTGTGCTTTCATCTGTGACTCCTGCATGGTAGAAAGGAAGAGAACAATCTGTCAAATATTTGGAGGATGCAGGAGGCTTCCCACTTCTCCTTTCACTTACCTCTGCCCCAGACTGTCCTGCCCCTCCCAGCAGCTTCCCTTCCCCATCAGGACCAAACTTTTCTGCATCCAGGTCCTTCCAGGCCCCACCCTTCCTCCTTTGACAACACCACAACTTTCAGGAATTTTGACGGATACCTGAGGAAGGCCCTCTCCTATTTCATCATCAGAAATAGCCTGGAGATGAGCAGAACCCTCTGGAACCAGTGCTGAGGTAGGAAAACCTGAACTGTAACTGACAAATTGCTGTAGACTCAGTGTGGACAAGTCTGAGAAATAAAAACTCCAGGGAACCCAGTCATAGGGGTCCCCCATGCTTTTGTAAGTTTTACCTCCAGGAGCTCTACCAGGTCCACATGGTGAATATCAGAGAAAAATCCCCTCATGCTTTAGGCAGGGGTGGGGAAAAGGAACCATTCTGTTCTTAACAACATCTGCCCTCAGGAGAAACTGCTTGACCAGAGTCTAACCTACCCGGGAGAAGAGAAATACCCAAAAGTAGACAACATGCAGCAGCAGATGGATAATGTAAGCAGAGAGATGGAAATTCTAAGAAAGAATCAAAAAGAAGTGTTAGAAATAAAAAAATACTGTAACAGAAATGAAGCATGCCTTTGATGGGCTCCTTAGTAGACTGGACACAGCTGAGGAAATAATCTCTGAGCTTGAGGATAGAAATAGAAACTTGCAAAACTGAAAAGCAAAGAGAAAAAAGACTGAAAAAACCCCAGAGTGGAATAGAACTGTGGGACAATTACAAAGGTGTAACATATATGTAATGGAAATACTGGAAGGAGAAGAAAGAGAGAAAGGAATAGAAGCAATATTTGAAGCAATAATGACTGAGAATTTCCCCCCAGATTAAGGTCAGGCACCAAACCATAGATCCAAGAAGCTCAGAGAACACCAAGGAAGATAAATACTGTGAAAACTACTCCTAGACATATCATAGTTAAGCTTCAGAAAATCAACAATTAAAAAAAAAAAAAAAAACTTTGAAAGAAGCCAAAAGAAAAAAACACCTAACAGGAGCAAGATAAGGAGCAAAGATAAGAATTACATCCAACTTCTCCTCAGAAACCATAAAAGCAAAAAGAGAGTGGAATGAAATATTTAAAATGTTGATGGAGAAAAAGCACCAACCTAGAATTCTGTACCCTGTGAAATTACCCTTCAAAAGTAAAAGAGAAATAAAGACTTTCTCAGACAAACAAAAATTGAGGGAAATTATTGCCAGTAGAACTGTCTTGCAAGAAATGTTAAAAGAAATTCTTCAGAGAAAAGGAAAATAATATAGGTCAGAAACTTGGATCTACACAAAGAAAGGAAGAGCATCAGAGAATAAATAAGTAAAGGTAAAATAAAAACTTTTATTTTTCTTATTATTAATTGATCCAACAGATAACAATTTGTTCAAAATAGTAACAGCAACACTGTATTCAATTGTATATGCTTATGTATATATACATGCTTATAAATGCTTGTGAATGATAGCAAAAATACAAGGGATGTGAGGGAGGAATTAGGAATATTTTGTTATTATAAGGTGTTTGCACTATGTGAAGTGGTATAGTGTTATTTGAAAATGGACTTGGATTCATTGTAAATGTATATTGCAAACTCTAGGGCAAATGCTAAAAAACGTTAATAAAAAAAGAAGTATTACTGATATGCTGAGAAAATAGAACCATAAAAAATGCACAATTAAAATCACAAAAGACAGAAAAAGTGTGGAAGACAAAAATACGAAAAAAGAACAAGGACAACAAATAGAAAACAGTAACAAATATGGTAGATATTAATCCAACCATGTCAATTGTTACCTTAAATGTCAATGGCCTAAATACCCCATTTCAAATCAGAGATTGTGACAGTGGATCAAAAAACAAGACTCAACTATTTGTTGTCTACAAGAAATCCACTTTAAATAAAAGGATACATATAGATTAACAGTAAAAGAATGAAGAAAGATATATCATATTAATACTAATCAAAGGAATCAGGAGTGGCTATATTAATTTCAGACAGAGCAGACTTCAGAACAAGGAAATTTATCAGGGTTAAAGGGGGCATTACATAATGATAAAGGTGTCAATACTCCAAGAAGACATAACAATTCTTAATGTGTATGTGCCTAACACCAGAGAGTCAAAATACATGAGGCAAAAATTCAGAGAATGCAAGAATAGATGAATCCACTATCATAGTTGGAGACTTTAACAGCCCTCTACCAGAATTGGACAGATCCAGCAGGCAGAAAATCAGGAAGGACACAGTTGAACCCAACAACACCATCAATCAACTGGATATAAAGGACATCTATGGACTAGTTCATCCAACAACAGTAGATTACACATTCTTCTCAAGCCCACATGAAACATTCAACAAAATAGACCACATTCTGGACCACAAAAAATACCTTAACAAATTCAAAAGAATAGAAATCATACCATGTGTGCTCTCAGATCACAAGGGAATTAAACCAGAAATCAATAACAGAAATATATGTGGAAAAATTCCCAAGTACTTGAGATTAAACAACACACTTGTATATAACACATGATCAAAGAAGAAATATGAAGAGAAATTAGAAAATATTTTGAACTAGATGAAAATAAAACATCGAATTTGTGAGATGCAGCAAAAGCAGGGCTTAGAGGGAAATTTATAGCATCGAATGCATATATTAGAAAATGAGAAAGATCTAAAATCAATAATCCAAGCTTCCACCTTAGGAAACTAGGAAAAGAAGAGCAAATTAAATCCAAAGTAAGCAGAAGAAAATTAATTATAACTATTAGAAAATTAATTAAAATCAATGAAGTTGAGAAAGGAAATCAATAGAGAAAATCAACAAAACCAAAAGCTAGTTTCTTTGAAAAGATCAACAAAATCAGTAAGCCTCTAAACAGGCCAACTAAGAAAAGAAAAGAGAAGACAGATTATTAATATCAAAAATGAAAGAGGGCACATCACTACAGATCTCATGGAAATTAAAAGGATAATAAAGGAATACTACGTATAACTCTATGCCCCAAATTTGATAAATGAAATACTTAGGTATCAATCTAACAAGATATGTACAAGATCTATATGAGGAAAACCACAAAACTCTGATGAAAGATAAGGTAAATAAATGGAGAGATACTCTATGTTCATGGATAGGAAGACTTAATATTGTCAAGATGTCAGTTCTTCCCAACTTAATCTATAGATTCAATGCAATCCCAATCAAAATCTCAGCCAGTTATTTTGTAGATATCAACAAACTAATCTAAAGTTTATATGGAGAGGCCAAAAGACCCAGAAAAGCCAACACAATATTGAAGGAGAAGAACAAAGTTGGAGAATTGACACTACCAGGCTTCAAGACTTACTATAAAGCTATAGGATTCAAGACAGAGTGGTATTGGCAAAAGAACACACATACAGATCAGTTGAACAGATAGCCCAGAAATAGACCCACATAAATATAGTCAAATGATCTTTGACAAAGGAGCAAAGAGAGTCTCTTCAACAAATGGTGCCAGAACAACTGGACATCCACATGCAAAAAAATGAATCTAGACACAGACCTTACACCCTTCACAAAAATTAACTCAAAAGTGGATCATTTTATTTTTTTTTTTTAATTTTTTTTTTTTTTTTTTTTTTTTTGTGTGTGGGGAAGACCAGCCCTGAGCTAACATCTGTTGCCAATCCTCCCCTTTTTGCTGAGGAAGACTGGCCCTGGGCTAACATCCGTGCCCATCTTCCTCCACTTTATATGGGACGCCACCACGGCGTGGCTGACAGGCAGTGCGTCGGCGGGCGCCCGGGATCCGAACTCGCGAACCCTGGGCTGCCAAGCGCGGAGTAAACCGCTGCGCCACCGGGCGGCCCCAAAAGTGGATCATTTTAAATGTAAAATGCAAAACTATAAAACTCCTAGAAGGTGACATAGGGGAAAACCTAGACCTTGGGTGTGGTGATGCCTTTTTAGTTACAACACCAAAGACACAATCCGTGAACAAAAGAATCGATAAGCTGGACTTCATTAAAATTAAAAACTTCTGCTCTGCCAAAGACAATGTCAAGAGAATGAGAAGACAAGCCATAGACTGGAAAAAAAAAAAAATCCTTACAAAAGACATATTTGGTAAAGGACTGTTATCCAAAATATACAAAGAACTCAAAATTTAACAATAAGACAACCAACAGCCCAACTAAAAAATGGGCAAAAGACCTGAATAGACATCTCATCAAAGAAAAAATACAGATGGCAAATAAGCATATGAAAAGATGTCCATATCCTATGTCTCTAGTCTCCACCCAGGATTAGCTTTCCAGCTGGCACACCCAGCAGAGGAAAAACAAACCCTGCCCCTCAGGCCTCCAGAGTTTGCTTGCTGTTGGTGGACCCATTATCTGCCAGTCTCCTTTATCCTGGGGTCTTGGATCTGATTGGGAAGGGAGCCTCTGGGAATCTCTTTGGATTTCCTCAAGTTTATCTGCCACCCAGAATGTAGGTTCTCTGTATAACTGATCAAATCCCAAGAGCTTGGCCAACTGCCTCACTAATATGGGGATTTTAGCAGCAGGTGGAGTTCCCCAAACAGAGGAGACAATCCCCATTGGCAGTGGGGAGGGAGGGGCTGTTATTTGGAATGAAAGCTTCAGAAGGAAATCTGTGGGTTTGGGGCTGAGAGAGATGAAAAGGGGCCCCTCCAGTTAGGGTTGGGAGCTAATGGGACCTGAGGACAGGGAATTTTGTCTCTTCCTTCAGCTCAGTGTAGACAAGAAAGATCGAGGGCTTTGGAATCAGTCAGGCCCGGATGGCAGCTCTCATTTCCAGGCCTCGCTGTCCTCACCCATGAAGTGGGTCTCTGTGAGGATTAGAGAAAACCTTTGTAAAGTTTTCCTGGCTGGCCCTGGGCTGGGCGGTCACAGCAGATTGCTGCTCTTATTCCAGGCTGGATGGTCAAGAGGGGGCAATAGGCAGACAGGGGGATCTCCCAGGAGAGTGAATTAGGAGGCACAGCAGCTCTGCCCATCTGCATCCTCGGCTCTTGGCACCAGGGATGGCTGCAGCCCCAGGCTGGTCATCAACTTGTCAGGCCCAGCTACAATCCGGCAGGTATGACTGGAGTGAGAAAAGAACCCACCACAGGGTCCACAAGCCAATGGTGCCCTGGCCCTAAAGGTGTGCTGTCCTGTCCTGTTGGGCGCCTGCATCCCAAGCCAGCGTAGAGATCACAGTTTGCCGAGAGTTCTGGAATGGCTTCCTAGGGTTATAGCCTGAATCTTTTTCTCTGGTGGTCGTTAACAGTACATAACCCAGATGGTTTGGAGCAATGGTGCTCAAACATTAACTTGAATCAGAACCACCTGGAGGGCTTGTTAAAACTCAGTTTTCTCCCCCACTCACATGCTGAGTTTCTGATTAAGTAGGTCTGGGCTGGGGGCCCAAGAATTTGTGTTTCTGACAAGTTCCCCGATACAACTGGTGCCACTGGGCTTGGGACCATTCTCTGAGACAAGTTCTGCTGCTTAGAGGCAGGGAAATGGACTCCATGACCCTTTCAATTCTATGATGGAATCTATTGTTCTAGGTGTTTCTAACTGGGGAGGCTATGCCTTGGCCTGTGCACTGTACATCCTGAACTCACGTGAGGTCCATGGCGTTACCTGAGAAAGGCAGCTGGTCCCTCCAGAGCACCTGGGGAGCAGAACTGGACTCAGGCCCTCCCATCCGTCACTAAGGTAACATACCCATGGAAGCAACTTTTTCTCTGTCTGAGGAGCAGGCATGGTGTCCCCAGCCATAAGCCAAGGGCCAGCACCACTGCTGCCTGTCACCACAGAGGCAGAGCCTGCCTAGAGGCAAAGGTCTTCTAGCTGGCAACCGCTGCACTGGATTGGGTGACATTTGACCTACTTGTGATCCTAAATCATTATGGAAGACCTGATATAAATGACCATTTTCCTCTAGTCTGACTTTAGGCAAGTTTCTTAGACTCTGTGAGCCTCATTTTCTTTGTCTGTAAAATGGGGGCCATCAGCATTGTTGTCGGAAGAACTCAATACCTGACCCACAGTAGGCACTTCATACTGGTAGCTGTAGATGTCCTTATCATCCCCCTCCAAGGAATTCACAACCCAGCGAGGGCACTAAAACCCTGGGTGGGACAATTAGCCATCCCACAAAGTGTGAAGGTATGGGGACTAAGGTGGGAAGAGGATCCTGTGGGCTGGAGGCTGGAAGGAATAAACCCAGTAGAAGGGGAGGCATCCTGGGCCGGAGGGATGGCGGGAACAAAAGCTGGGTGATGAGGACAAGCTTAGTACTGGTTTGGGGAGACTGCTGTCGTGGTGGAGGGCAATCGGCATGGGGCGTGATGGGAGTGGAGGAGGGCTTCTGACTCCAGGATCAGCAAGGAGGGTGTCCATGAGCCACCAAAGCACTTTGCAAAATTGTTTCATACATGGACTTTTCTGGGAAAGGTCTGTGGTTTCATTGGATTCTCCAAGTTGTCTGGGGTCATTAAGAACCCCTGGGCAAAGGGAGGTCATGTAGTCAGATCCAAGAAAACCATGACTCCCTCATTGAGGGTTCTACCTGAGTGTAACAGGGAGCCACACAAGGGCTTTGAGTAAGGGAATTGGAACCCCAATGGGTGGCTTTTGTGTGAGCTCCTCTGACTACAGAGCCAACTCTCAGAAGGGCTGTGTGCAGTTCCAGGGGTGCCACTGTAGACCCTTGCAGAGGGAGGGCATTGCACACACACACACACATCTAACTTATGTGAACTTACGTACACATGCAGGGAAAACACTAAAGAGAGAAGGCCAGCCCTGTCAATGGTGCCAGTGACTCTGTCCCCCGTCCTGTAGCCTGAGCAGTGAGGTGGGTGGCAGGACTGGCCCTTCCTTCCTCGGCCTCAGTTCCCACGGCTCTCATGGAGCAGGCCCCGCCCACTGATGCTGACTCCAGACGCAAGCCCACCTCCTCACCTGGTGCTCCTCACAGAGCTGGACCACCAACCTGGGAGAAAAGCTGGTGGCACGTCAATCTCTAATGGGGCACCTTCTGGGGGAATTTTCCTCCAGAATAATTTGGATCATGGGAAATTGGGGCCAAAGCCCTAACTTTGCATCTAAATCCCGGGTCAGAAGTGACTTCACCTGTGACTGGCAGCTTCACCTCAGTTTCATCTTCACCTGGCTGGAAGAGCTTGCTCTCCTCAGAGCTGCCGGACCCCGCGGGGAGGGAGCTCTCTGACACAGGCCTCCGTCAGGGCATGGGGAGGGGTTTCCTGTGCTAGGTCAGGCTGCACCACTGACCCCAAGACCACTCCCAGCCAGTCCAAGCCAGTCTCATGCAACTTAAGGCTTTACTTTCCCATCTTGTCCTCCAAAAGTCATAGATTGCTAAATGTTAAAAAAAAAAAAAAAAAAAAAACCTCCTAGAAATCAGGAACCAGGTCTTTTGTATCTGCTTTCCCAGCAACCAGCAGAGGGGAAAATAGTGCTAGGTAAATCTTTCTGGAATGAATGAATAAATGAATGAATGAAAGTAGTGCATTATTAGAGCAGCAGTTCTCCAAGTGTGAAGGCATCAGAATCACTTCACAGGTATCTTAAATCACAGAGTGGGGGGCTCACCCCCAGGTTCCTGGTTCAGTAGGTCCGAACGGGCTGAGGAATCGGCATCTCTAACATGTTCCCAGGCAACATTACTGCTGCTGCAGGAACCACATTTTGAGACGCTGGATTAAAGGGCTGGTTTCCAGTGCCCTGGAAGAGGATTGGTCTGGGGAGATGGGAAGGCAACCCAAGAGGCAGGAAGGTTCCTGAGCATTGAGCCTGGGACAGCAGCTGAGACGGGGTGGTGGTTGTTACAAGTCCCCCAGCCAGTGGCTCAGGCCCTGGAGCCCCCCCACTTCTGAGAAGTGTCTGCATCCAGAGCCCGTGGCTCTTTCCCATCTTCTTTTCACATTGCTGAGCGCCCTATCTGCTCCCTTTTTCCTTCTGCCTGTCTCTCCCTCTGTTTCTCTCTGTCTCCCTCCTGCTCCCCACCCCATTTCTCTCTGACACCTCCCCGGATTGCTGTTTTAGCCCCATTTTACAGATGAGAGGGCTGAGGCTACAAGAGGGCAGCCCGCCCAGCTGAGTGGAGGAGCTGAGATCTGAGTCTGGGTCTTTGACTCCATGCTCTGGGCTCTTCCCAACAAGGCTCAGAAGTTTCCTGGTAATGCCAGGGTGCCATGCAGGGGAGGGGGGCATGGCTAGGGCAGCTGCAGTGACATTTTCAGGGGAAATGGTCTGCCTGAGAGGGGCCCAGAGGGCCTTCTGTGCTTTCTTTGCACTTCCTGGATCTGAACTGGAAAAAAAGCACTCAGGGGGCTGCCTCATATGATTCCTGATTCACACAGACACAAAAGAGTAAGCCCAGCCAAACATATTCAACAGCCTGACACTTACCCTCTGGGGATGGAAAATTCTCCTTTTGCGTTTCCACCCAGTCCTTCATAAATATATTAATAATGTACCACCCTTATGAAGAAAATACAAGGGAACATTTTTAAAGCAAAAGTACAAACCCATGTTTGTGGAGCCCCTAGGCTTGCTCTGGGAGACAGTGAGGTGTCCAACCTGGCTCCCGGGGAGGCCCCTTAGGATCCACAGGGGAGGCAACACATGAAAGGTAACTTCAGGAGCCAGGGTGGAAGTGTGCACAGCAAGCCACTGTGGGGACACAGAGAACGGGCACTTGGCTCATTCAGAGAGTTCAGGAAGGCTGCCTGGAGGAGGTGGCACTGATTTGGGTCTTGGGGGGTGAGTAGGATATAAGTAGCCAGGTAAGAAAGGGTGGGAAGGGTCTTCCAGGCAGCAGGACCCACATAAGCAAAAGTACAGGGACGTGAAGCGGTGCAGTGTGCAGGAGAATGACTAGAATCACCCTACCAGAGTCCTGTGGGTCACTCCTTGAGGGTCCCCAAGTCATCAAGAGATGCTGGGCAGAGCTGTGGCCTGAGCTGGTGGTGAAGTTTGATTGGTTAGGGGCAGAGGAATGTCCCTCATCTCTACTCTGTGAGTTGCTTGTAAGTACGGCCTCCCATATTCAGGGACAGTTCTTAGGGGTCTGATTGTGACTGTAGCAGGAGTGGGCACCATGCTGAGGAGCCCAGGGAAGGTGGCCATCACCATCCAGGGCACACCCTGCCCACTCTTGCCCTTGGCTGTGCCCTGGGGTTGTACTTGAGGGCAGAGCAAGTGGCTGTAGAACATTCCCCAGACCTTGTCAGGGGCCAAGAGCTGATTGATGACACCTTACAGGAGGGACCAAGGATGGACGGATGGGTGGATGGGTGGAATGGATGGATGGATGAATAGCCTGATGGATGAATGGATAATGAATGGATGGATGATGCAGAGAGGCAGGAACATGGCCTCTGGCCTCATCCTGGGTTCCCATTCTCTTCTAGCACTTTCATCCCACTCCACTTTTCTCTATAACTTTTTTTTAAATTGAGGTATAACTAACATAGAGTAAAGTGCATAAACCTTAAGTGTACAGTGGATGAATTTTTACCTATGTACACACCCATGCAGCCACCACCAAGATCACAATACAGAACAGTTCCAACTTCCCAGGAGGCCCCTTTCTCCCACACCACTTTGAACAGCAACATCACCTAACCATGAATATCAGCACCATGCCCCCAGTGTGAATCAACAGTCACCACCCACACACTCAGGAAGTCATCCTGGGGCCTCTGTCTCCATCCACAAGGAACTCTGCCCCAAGCCCTGTCCACTCTGCCTCACCTCGGTCCCCTCTCCCTCCTCTCCTGCCCCACTCTCTCAGCCTGGACAGCTTCCAGCCACCCCCTAGTCAATTCTCTCCGCTCACCCACCTCCACTGGGTGGGGCCTCCTTGAAGACGGTGTGGCTGTTCAGTGATCCCTGGAAATTTGCAGGCAGTCACTGTTGACCCAGCTGGTCCCTGTGACTCTTTGAGGCTGGGTGCCCTCCCTGGGACCCAGAAGGATGCAAACAGTAGGGGCAGGCAGTGTGCTGGGAGGAAATGGGCCCATGGGCCCAGAAGCATTTCCCCATAAAGAGAGGATATGACCCAATGGAGGAGAGAAATGGGAGAATGAAGTCCGAACAAAGGGTGGGAAATGCCATTGTGGGCGGCAGGCCCTGGGAGGGGCTATCAGACAAAGAGCTCCCTGGAAAGCTCTTGGCCTCCCTCCACCTTGGGCCTCAGCGCAGAACAGAAATGCAGGTTCAGGCCAGCTGAGAGTAGAGACAGTTCCTGGGTGACATCTGTCAATGCTTTATTCATTGTTTTGAAGAGTTCTTGGTGAGTGCTCCTCATGGCCCGTGCTTGGTCCTTCCTGCTCTTTTGTCACCTATGGTCCTAGTTGCCCCTCCTCCAGAAAGTCCTCTGAGCCACTCCAGTAAACGGAGTGTGTGCTCCTGCCTTGTGCTGGGATCCCCATGACTGCCTGCCTGATCACTCAACCCCGGGGGCAGGGACAGTATCACATTCACCACTGTGTCCCTGGTTCAGGGCCTGGCACACAGCAGGTGCTCAATAAAACCCTGATGGAAGATCAGATGAATGAGCAAATGCCTGAGCAGGATGTGAGAGCCCTTCTCATTTCTGCCCTGAGCTACCTATTCTAGATTCCTCTGTCCCCTCCTCTCAGCCCCCTCCTTTGTTTGTGGAGGAGGAGGAGGAGGGGGAGGATGTGCTTCACTGCTGCCCTCAGAAGAACCAAGACAGACACATTAGTGGCTTAGACAAGTGGTTCTTTGGGAACTTATTTTTAGAGGGAGAGAAGGAGAGGGGAAGCGCATCACTTTTTTTTTTTTTTAATCAGCAAGTAAGTCAAAGGAAGAAAGCTCCAGGCTAAAGGTCAGGGGCCCCAGTCCTGCCAATAATGATCCACCTCAATTCATGAGCACCTACTGTGTGCCAAGGACCATGCTAGGTGCTTTACTTGCATTATCTCATTTAATCCTCACAACAACCTTCTAAGGAGGCATTACTATTATTGTCATCAACCTCCCCATTATGCCGATGAAGACACTGAGGCACAGAGAAGTTAAAACACCTCCCAGGAAAGACCCAGTCAGATCTGATCCCAAACTGCTCTGCCTGCTGGGCCCTGGGCTGCAGCTTCACAATGGGGCTGCATTTTCTCCATGGCACTGCTCCCTCCAGATGCTCCCACATCCACAATGGGTAATTTCTAGAAGGCAGCTGCAGCAGGCCTTGGCTCGTGGCCCCCCAGGAGGCTAATGGTGGGGTCTCTGGAGGAACGAGGGGCTTCCTCCTCACGTGTGGCCTTCCATACTCAAAGGCCAGTGGCAGATAACCCAGAGCTGGGCAGGGGCTAAGTTGGCAGGAAGTAGCCCACGCTGCACCTGCAGAAGGAGTGACTATTCAGTGTTTGTTAACAAAATGCAGGTTTCCATAAAAAGCATATTATTTAGTTACATGAAGGTTACTACCAGAAGAAACGGCCCAAACTGTTCAAAGTGGCTGCTTCTCGGGAGGGGGTTTGGGAGCCAATGAGGTGTGATGTAGGATGCTGTCGTTTTTCATTAGGAGTCTTCCAGTGACATTAGCATTTTTTTTTTTTTTGGTGAGGAAGATTAGCCCTGAGCTAACATCTGTTGCCAATCCTCCTCTTTTTGCTGAGGAAGATTGGCCCTGGGCTAACATCTGTGCCCATCTTCCTCTACTCTATATGTGGGACCCGCCCCAGCATGGCTTGATAAGTGGTGCCTCGTTCAGTGCCCAGGATCTGAATCTCCAAATCCTGGGCGGCCGAAGCGGAGTGTGCAAACTTAACCACTGTGCCACCTGGCTAGCTCCAGCATTAGTATTTTTAACCTAAATTTTACTTTTTAAAAAGAGAGCATGTCAAGTCACTCTTTCTCCATTTATAAATACATGTATTTCTTTCTTTTTCCTCCCCCTCCACTACTTCTATCTCTGCCCCATTTTTTTCCAGGAAGAAAAAATGTTGCGCATCCTGGTGCAACACAAAGTCTGGAGTGGAGTCTCGGGCACCGTGGGCATGGAGGTGGACGGGCTGCCCTTCCACGGCATCCACGCCCAGATGATCCAGAAGCTGGTGGACGTCACCACAGTGTGCGTGTGACCATGCATGTTACAGGCATGTGGTGTGCGTACCAGATGGCCACACCTGGATCTACAGAAGAGTTCCCCGAGGGCCCCCAGCTCTTTTCCACAATAGCCTTGCAAATAAACACTGGCCCTGGGTGAGCAGTGCACTCTGCGCTTGTCTGGGACGCTGCTGGCCCACTTGTGAGGGCTGGGGGTGGGGTGCGGACAGGGGATAATGCAGGTGATGTGGACCATGGAAATCATTTCTCTGGGGTTTCCAGTTTTTGCTTTTATTCCTAAAGTACTAGAGGCATTGGTTTCAACCTCCTTCACCCTGCCTTCTTCAGGCCACCCATGTGGTCTGCTCTGAGAGTCTTCTGACCAATCACTTATGTGGACACCAGAGAAAAAGTAACTGCCTGGCGGACACAAGAGTAGACGTTACCAGGGCCATGAATAATCCCCCAGGCTAATTAAGAAATAGTAAAATGTACAAATGTGTATATTCACCAAGTCTGGGGCTTTACTAAAGGTTTACTCACCACCACCACCACCAAAATATTTATACCTTTGAAATGCTCTCTTTTTCAAACGGTGTTTTGTTTACTTAGGCAAAAGATCCCTCAAACCTTACATTTGTCACCATCACCTCCCCTCTGTCCCTCACCTCCCTTCACCCCCACACTTCCTGAGACCCCACCTTGGAGCCTGACACTTCTTCCACCTCCTCCCCATCTGCTCACCCCCAGCGCGGAGCCAGACTCTGCCCTTTCTGCATAGGAGAGTGGCCACACTCCTGGAGCCGGGGGGGGGCGGGGGGGGGGGGGCGGGGTCAGGACCTTCTGGGGCTTAGGTCACTCACTGAGTCCTCCTGGACAACTCTAGTCAGCTTATCCTTATCTCCTTCACAACCTCCCATTGCACATTTCCCAACAAATCAGAAGCCGAGTCACTGACCACATCCCATTACACAGCCGTATTGAACCAGTGCAATATCCTGTGCTGGTTCACAGCTGAGTGAGGGCTGGCTCATCCAGATGGGGTAGTCCTGCTTCTCAGCTAGGACCCCAAATGTTTACTGGGCCTGCTTAGTTTTATTTCCTTAAACATGTCTAGTTGGATTCTTTACAGGGCATTAGTTGTAAAGCATGGGACATATGCTATAGAAATTACCTCTAAATGGTACAGTAGGGAAGCCTGGGTGTGTACTGAACTGATCTGGGGTTAACTTCCAATGCTCCCAACGCAGGGGTGTGGGGAAGGCCCTGACTAGAAGCGGCTGTGGTGGGGACTGTCCAGACCTCCCTTTGTCCTTCTGGCAGGGAGTCCCCACCTACAGGTCTGTGCGTCTGCTGCTGTGGCGTCAGGGCTGACATGCCCATTGTAATGAGCTCACAGTCCCTCCATCTGTGGCTTCTCACAGCCTACTGAGGCCGCTCAGCTCTCAGCATCACTGGCCAGGTCCCTCCAATTGCAGTGTTTGTCCCTGATTTGAGACTGCAGAGCTCCATGTAATGCGAGCCTCTGATTGTGTACCCTGGCATCTTTGAAATCTTGATGGCTAGAAGGGAGAAAACATCACTCCAGTAAAGCTGCCAGTACTCTTCTGACTCATATTTTGGGGGAAGACACTAATGGGCCTTTGGTTTTGCAATAGTAATAGCAGAATTCTGTTCCAGCTTGGGGAAGTTTAAGGCATGACCGTGTATAGCTTATCGTCACTGTGGGCAGAAGTGTATGGGGAGATGATTAAGCTGTTCAAGAAAGAGGCTGAGACCCAGGTGGAGCCCAGAGAAGGCTGAGAGTAGGGGTCCTGCTCTGGGGAGAGGTGTCCAAAGGCCACCCTGCAGGGAGAGCAGGCCCATGGCCCTGCAAGCAGGAGCTAAGGGGCAAGGGAGGGCCGGGAGAACACCCCTTAGCAGGGCCCAGCCCAGGGACCACTGGAGCTCTGAGTTCCAGGATACAGTTTTAATGCTTTTCTGTTCCACAGTATGATTCCTGCTCAGGCCTTTAGTAAAGTTTCGCTCAAGTTAATCCTCAAGTCTGGCTGTTTTGGGGGGAAGGGGCTGTGTCCACGTCTGGGGTGGCATGGTGAACATGGCTACAACCTGAAGAAGCTGGTTACAGGGGGACAAGAGGTTACCTACAGGGAATGGTGGGTAGCCCAGGGTGAGAGATGGGCTGAAGCATCCACCAGGATGGATTCATGGGGCATGTGAGCATCCCTGGGCATTTCCAGGAATGTTAGTGGTGGGGGGGGAGGATCCTGGAAACAGTATCTGGGATGTGCTGTGGGTATTCAAGGGCAGGCTGGAGACCTTGGGCACATGGAGGTGCATGTGACCCACAGACCCTGTAGGTGGGACTCAAATTCAAGCGAGCCAGCTAAGGGGTCAGGGCTCCTTAGTTCCCTGGCTGTCCTCTGGCCAAGTGCCGCCATTGCTCAGCTGGACAAGACATTCCTCTGAAGTCATGTCCTGCCTCTCATTGCACAGGCCCTGCTGACCGCCAGCCCCACCTTAGTCCAGCCCAGTGCATTCTGCCCATTCCATGTGGGTTTCACTGGCTCCACAATGAAGTCTAACTTTCAGATCCAAAAGACCACTGCTCTAGGCAAGATGGAGATGTGGCTTAACAGTAATTCACATAAACTCAGTACATGTCAGCAACGTTATATGCTTGCCAGAAAAACTAATGCATCAATAGAAGCACAGTGAGGTGAATGGTTCATTTCTTCTTGGTGCAGGTCAGACAGACTTAGTCTTGCTTCAAATCCAAGCATCACATTTGAAGAAGTGGGTTTTGTTCAGGAAGGTACAGAAAAGTGAGTACTTAAAACCTGGTAAGTGGAGGTGGCTTTGAAGCCCCGTCTGTTAGAGACTGGCTGGATGCTCATCAATTCTGCTTCCTCTTCCTGCCCGCATAGGAAAACTACATTTCCCAGCCTCTCTTGCAGTTAGGTTGGGGCCATGTGACTGAGATCGAGCCAATGGAGTGTGAGTAGCAGACATGCAACCGCTTCCAGTCTTGGCCATAAACCTCCTATGAGATTCTCCTTGTGCTGTTTCAGCTCCCTGTGCAGATGGAAGGGGACGACTCCAAGATGATGGAATCTGTTGATGGAAGGATCCTGAAATACTGCTATCACTTGGGAAAAGACTTGCCAGAAAGCAGCCATTCATTGGACTTTGCATGAACAGGAGATAAACTTTTATTGTTTTACGGCACCGTGATTTGGGGTATATTTGTTCCTGCAGTATAATCCAGACTTGTCTAATACAAGCTTGGGAGGTTTAACACTGAGAAGTAGGATATCAAACTTGTCTTCAGATACCAATACCTGAATGGCCTTGTGGCTCCAGAGGCCAGAACTAAGGCCAATGGGAAAAGTGGTTCTACTTTGGCTTGTTAGGAGTTAAGATTTTCTTCCCCACCTTGGAATGACTTGTCTTGGGTAGTAGTGAATTGGTGTTATTGGTGGTATTTGTAAAGAAACTGGACCATCATTTTGGGGGGACATATATGTGATAAGTCATGGAGAGGGAATTGGATATCATGACATATAGGGTACATTCCCACACTGATATCTAATGTCTAACCCAGCAGAGTCCTTCTGAGAGTTGAATTACAGCAAATGGAATTGAAATCCCACCATTTCCCCAGAGCACTGGGCACCATTGTGACCCCAGGGTGATTGCCATCAAAGACCACCATTTGCCAGATGAACTCCTGGAGGCTACAGGATCACCAGCTGTAAGGAGCAAGTTTTTCAGAAAAGCATTGAACCACGAGTGCCAGATTCTGGCTCTCTCTTGGTTGTACCAGCCAGAGGAAAGTAGCAGATGGGGAATTATTCTGTGCTGAAAATTTCTCCCACGCTTGTCTGGCCAACCCACAGACCAGTGTGTGTAAACAGGAAGATGAGCCCTCATCTTGCTAAGCAACACTGGTGAATAAGAATCTAAATGCTTCTGCCACCTTTAGTCCAAACCAGATGGACCTTTTCCTCCACCCATTCTCTTAGGAGACAAAGGAGTCTTAAGTCCCAATATTTCTTCACTTAGTCTGTTTGGAAGGAGGATTGACTCTTCCGGAACACTCCAGGACTCCAGGAATCTGACCCAGAGAGGGATTAAGTGACCAAAACCAAATTTACATTTTAATATGATGCAGTTAATCCTTAGTGATAAACATGGAGTCTGCCACTATTGAGAAGATGCTCCAGCCTAACAAGGCTGGTCAACAAATGTGGGCCTCCCCAAACAAAACCCAAGCAGTGAGGACAGCCCCCGAGAGATGAGTGCAACAGGCTTTCTGCTTTGGCAATCTTCTCTAGTGAGAAGGGGACGGCGTGGTCTGATCAAGCCATCCCTCACTGTGGGAAGCAGCTACTCAGCAGGTAGAAGGTGTCATGTGTCCAAGGACAGAGGGAGTGATATTCTTCAAACCACAGGACTGGGCTCTGTCCTCAAAAGGGAGGTGGCCGAGTTAAAGTCCCAGAGTGGATTTGCAACAACGTGCTGAAGAGCTGAAGACACTTTATGAATCTCAAGAGGAGGAAGAGAATCCCTGCTTCACTGGAGGGCTGATCCTTCTGGGCCACTGCTGGGTCATCAAGGGCAAATCTCCTAATTGCTCTGTTCGAGTTTTCTCTGAGAACGTCAATCCCTCAACCTTCCTGACTCCTTTGGGTGTTTCAAGGGCCCTGTAGATCGCCCTGGTGTTGTAAGACCCCTTCCCCCATAAGGACGGCAGCACACTCCAGCTGTGGCTGGTTACGTTGCTTTATTTGCAGACTCAAGTTTGCCACGTAATTCCATTGCACAGTGCAACATTCGCACACTTGGCATAAAAGAGAGGACGATACAAAAATACAACTCTTGATAGTAAACGGAACTGCCTTCAACTCATCCCAGTCCATCCCAGTGGGAACGTCCGTGTTGAAGGTCAAAAGGAGGGGAAATACTGTGGAATGAAGAATCCTGGAGGGCTCCACCAGCGCCACTGCCCCAGGAAGATCCTGGGCTGATGCTGGGTGGGCTCTTCTCGGGTGCGTGGCCATTTCTGCCGCCTTCAGACCTGGTCACATCCTCCTCCAGGAACCTCCAGAGAACCTCCCCAGGTTATGGGAGGCCCCCCATGAGAGCCAAGTGTAGCCCTAGGACCCCAGAAACCACACTCCCCTGTGGCACATCCAGCCTGGGCTGTCTGCCTCTGGGCAATGATGGGAGGGTTAAGAGACTCAGGGTAGATCTACCTCTTGGAGAAGGGAGAAGAGAGGGGAAGAGAGACTGAGGAAGAGATTCTCCCTGGCTCACCTTTTAGCAGATTCCAGAAATGTTCTACTGATGTCAGCTTCTACCTTCCCAGGCTTGAGCCCACCTTGCCCCTTGGCTGTGGGGGGCTCAAATCCCAGGCCTTTGAGGGAAGTCAGAGATGGCCTCAGCCCACCGACCAGGAAATCTGAAGGGCTAGCATTTCTGTAAAGGTGGGCAGGTCCCTGGAGCAGCGAAAAGCTCTTCTGGTGCTTGGTATGTTCACCAGGACAGGGACTCAACATGGTTAGGCACAAAGTTGCAGGAGAGATGAGCCCTGGACCCAGCCTTCCAGGATAGAACAAAAGATGGCGGTCAGTACCCTGGGCTGCACATGGCCCACAGACCCACTATCATTCTCCAGGTGGGACAAGTGGGACATCTGGCAGAGGAGCAGTGCTGGAGGACAGAGGAGGCAAGATGAGCCCAGGGTCACCTCCTCTCCTTGTCACAGGGTCTATTTAAACCATCCTGGAGCTAAACCCCAGGCCTTTGGGCTGAGAGATGCCAGAGAGTAAGTCTCTGTTTTGTTTGTTTTCTTGTATCTGAGAACTTGGGGAGAATGTCATGCTCCTCTCTGAGGCTGCTAAACACTCCACCGTGTGTGTGGCAGGGGACAGAGGTGGAGGCTGGTGGGGGACACTGCCAGCAGTCATATGACCCTAGCCTCGTGGCTTGGTACACAGCTATCATGGAGACCCTGGCCTTTTAACCGTACACACTCTCTCTCTCTCTCTCTCTCTCTCTCTCTCTCTCTTTCTCTCTCAGGCTTCCAGGTCTGGTGCTTCTGGGCAGATGGAAACAGAAAACAAATTAGGAGGAATCTGTGTGTAGGCAGCTCGTTTGACATCCTGGCTTTAGGCCTCTGTCCTGACACCTGAGCTTCAGTACTTTTTTTTTTTTTCATGAGGAAGACCAGCCCTGAGCTAACATCTGTTGCCAATCCTCCTCCTTTTCCTGAGGAAGATTGGCCCTGGGCTAACAGCTGTGCCCATCTCCCTCTATTTTATATATGGGATACCTGCCACAGCATGGCTTGAGAAGTGGTGCATAGTTCCACACCTGGGATCCGGGCCTGCAAACCTCGGGCCGCTGAAGCAGAGTGTGCGAACTTAACCACTAAACCACGGGGCTGGCCCCAGTACTGACTTTTTAAAGAACCACAGACATTGCCCCAGGGAGCCCCAGGGAGCCCTGGGATTTGATTTCTATCAGCTCTGGGGCTTGAGAAATCTGCTCAACTCTCTCTATGAAATTGTGATGGGGTTGGAGCTGGCACCTCTCTGCCTGTCACTCCCCCCGCTGTCCCCCACACACACTCCTAGTGCCCCAAATGACTGTCCACCTTCCTTCTCCCCATCCAACCTCCTGGCCCCACTCATCTTCCTTCCCACCTTTTTGTGGGGTGGGACTCAAGTATTAATGATGACAATACAGTTTCGCATGTCACCTCCTCAGATAACACCAGTGCATTTGGACAGGTGTCATCTGTGACAACAATGGCACTAGAAGGCCCTGGCAGGTGCGCACACAGATACCCACCCTCATCTCCCAACCCCCTTCTCTCCATGTCCTTGCACTCGGCGCCGCCCACCCCAGCTTCTCTTTGAAGACCTCCTGGAGGTAACAGTTCACTCTCTTCCTCCCACCAGCAGCCCAACTGGCAGCAGAGACACCCAGGAGCTTGTGGGGCTCATCCCCAAACCCAACAGCCTCATCGGGCTCAGCAACTGGAGCAGTCTCCCTGGAACCGGAGGGGTCTTGCTGCGGCCCAGGCCCGGCCCAGTGACCCAGGCCCATCGTCCACTCCAGCAGAAAGAGGCACCTGCACTTGGCAAAGCAGGCAGCAGCCAGCGAGCAAGCTCAGGCCTCACTTCGCCCCACACGTGGGTGACCCTGGCTAGGCCAGCCCACCCGTGGGGGACCCTCCCACTGCAGATGAGTTAGGGGTCTGGAAGGCCGAGTGGAGCTTCATTAACAGCTCCGGCTCCTCGCTTTTCCCAGAGGCCTCGGGGACACCCAGCGGGTAGGCCTCCCGGGCTTGGCTGGTCCTGGAGCAGGTGAGGAGGGCCAGGCAGGCCCCCCGGAGGCGGGCCAAGTCCCGGTGGGTGGTCTCGCTGATGAAGCAGTACAGCACGGGGTCGGCGACACAGTTGAGGCTGGTGAGGAGCAAGGAGAAGTGGTAGGCGTTGAAGATGCCCTTGGCGAACTCGCAGCTGGACTCCCAGAGGCTGCGCACGAGCAGCAGCACGTGGTAGGGCAGGAAGCAGGCCAGGAAGATGACCACGGTGCTGAGCACCAGCCGCTGGATCTGGTCCTTGCGGCTCTTCTGGGTGCCGTGGCTCCGGTGCACAGCCCGCAGGATGCCCTGGTAGGAGGCCAGCAGCAGGCAGATGGGGAAGAGGAAACCCACCAGGAAGCGGTAGTAGTTGATGCTGCGTTGCCATGGCGCCAGGGGGTAGTGCTCGAAGCAGACGCGGTGCTGGTCCTCATCCTCCACGACCTCCTTGTGCATGAGGAAGTAGACACTGGTCAGCAGCTCCTTTACCCAGATGACCACGCTGACGCCGACGGCTGCCTTCAGAGTACGGAACTGGTGGAAGCGGAAGGGATGGGCCACGGCCAGGTAGCGGTCGATGGAGATGCAGCAGAGGAAGCCCACACTGATGTAGATGTTCTCGTAGAGGAGGATGCCACACACCTGGCAGGACAGGTCATCGTGCGACCAGTGGTCATGCTGCAGCACGTACTGCAGCCAAAAGGGGAGCGAGCAGATGTAGAAGAGGTCAGCCACCGTCAGGTTGCACAGGTACACACCCAGCTCGTTCCGGGCCTTGATCTGCAGATAGCCGAAGTAGAGGGACAGGCAGTTGGCTGGGAAGCCCACCACCAGCACTGTGACGTAGACCACCGGGGCCAGCGTCTGGTGGATGGTGTGGTCGATGGTACAGCTCAGCGAGGAGTTATCTGCAGTGATGTTCCCCATCTTTGGGCCTGAAGGGGCCTCACCCCTCATGGGCTCAGGGAATGGGCCAGTCTCTCTACTGCCATCTTGTTTATAGGATGTGGTTCAAGCTGTATCAAAGGCCGGGCCTCACTGGTGTCGGGTAAGCCCCTGAAAGTCAAAGGCGGGAAAGGCTGAGGACGATAGGAGCTAACATTGATCGAGCACCTACCTGTGTCAGGCACTGTTCCAAGTGCCTCACTTCCTTTAGAATATGATCCAGTCAACCAACTCAACTCAAATATCTGAATGGGTCACACACCAAGACACAGAAACGTAGCTTATGTCTCCCCATGCCCCTTCTTTGGCTTCCTGTTTCTTATTATTTTTCTGGTCCCTCAGTGCAGCAAGCAAGCCCAGGAGCTCTTGTGAGCACAAGCCCATCCCGAGCCCGGTTTTCCAAGGGAAGCTCAAGGTAAAGACGAATTCCAACCCACATGCAACAAGGAGGGACCCATGCACTCTCTTCTACAGCAGTAAGCATCATTTGCAGTTGCCCTACTTGCTCATGGGAAAGTACGAGGTTGGTCAACACTGAGGCCACAGCCTCTCCTGGGGGCCTCCCAGATAGCAATGGAAGAGGCCCACCCTAGTCCACATCCTACTGTGCTCTGGCAAGAAATAAAGACCAAACTTCCTGCAGGCACTGCCTGGATTCCTGGGTGCTCATCAGTGGGTGCCACCTCCCCTCTCCTCTGCAGAGCTTGGGGACCCAGCATTGGGGACATCACAGGACTTGAGCACCAGGTCAGGGTCAGCCACTTACAAGCTGTGCAAATCATTTACCCATTCTGAGCCTCAGTTTCCTCATCTGTAAAATGGGGATAAAAATGCCTGCCGTCAGGGTCAGTATCAGGGCCACATAAAATGACGGGTGTTAAAATGCACCGCATTGTTCTTCCAGAGGCAAAGAGGTGGAGTAAAAGATGGTAGTCTTACTCGAATTAGTGAAAAGTTCACACTGCAAGAATTTAACAAAGGAAATGCTATATATACCAATATGTTCAAATAAGATAGAATAAAATTTTTGTTGTAAACCTACTTTATAAACTAATATATCAAAATGAAAGGCCTGAGCTGCTGTATTGATTTCACGCTTCTGGCTCAGATGAAAAATCTCATTGTGTCTAAATCAGGATTTTTTTTTTTTTACCTTTTTTCTTTTTACAATCATCCTTCCAAGGAGCCTTTTCAGACATTTTTTCCTAACCACACCCTCCTCCATGAAATTTTAATATCCCAGGTCTACTGCATATCTGTTTATGCATTGCGGCCCTTTGAGATGACAAGTCACTGCAATATCCAAGATTTTTTTCACCCCACCCAAGAACCAATTTTCACTCCTCCTTGAGAATGCATAGTCTGTATGGCTGCAAATTCTGAACGAGAGGGGTCTGAATTAAGCTGTTTTGCGGTATCAGCAGATCAACCCTGCACTTTGCTCTCTCTTCACCATAATCAAGCTGGGACTCACGGACCAGAAGGGAAATCCCTCAAAATCCACCACCGACCGACATCTCATCACCCGCTGACCAGGGCCCCTCTCGCCACAGCCTGTCAGCTCTGTCGTGGGTCCTGCCTGGCCCTGTGGCCACAGGAGCCAGGGCTCAGCCTGGAGGCTGGTGCAGCATGCTGGCAAAGGGCTCAGAGACATCCAGCCCAGCAGTTCAGTCCTGGGGTTCATGGAGGATAAACTTGAGGGGCTTACCTGAATTTACATGCTCAATGTTGTAAATATATAAGTATGTGCATTTTTCCTGGGAAAGGGGCCTATAGCTTTCATAAGTGTCTCTAAAATGGGCAAGAGATGGGCCTTGTCCCAAGCCACCCCCCTCTCCACTGGACTCCCTGTGGCTCTCTCCACAGCCAAGCCTCCCCGACCTCAGCTCTCCCACTCCGGCCCCTGACCATTACCCACATGGCAGCCACAGCAGTCTTTCTAAAATGCAAACCAGATCCTCCCCTTTCTTGTTTACAACCCACTGAGACGGTTTCTTATCAGACTTATGGTAAAACCCAAACTCCTTTCAAGACCTGCAAGGCCCAATATTATCCGGCCCCAGCTCCCCCCACCTTGCCCACCACCACCACACTCCTGCCACACTGGCCAGCTTTCTGTGCCCCAGTGCTCCTGCCTCAGGCCTTTGCATCAGCTGCTACATCTCCTGGCGTGCTGCCTGCTGCCCTCCCCTCCACCTCCATCACAGGGCCGGCTCCTTTGCTGCCAGTTCTCACTTAAATGTCATCTCCTTGTGAGGCCTTCCCTGACCACCCCACTTAGAGCAGCCCCCTCCCCAGTCACCATCACGTCATCCTATTTGATTGCTCTGCAGCGGTCCCACCAGCATCTGAGAGTTTTTCTTGTTTATTTACTTGTCTGCTTGTTGATGACCTGTCTCCCCCACGAGCATGTAAATTCCAAGAGGGCAGACGCCCTGTGCACCTTGAACGGTGTCTGGCACATCACAGGCACTCCTGAATACTTCTAGAATGAAGGAGTAAATCCCCCTCCCCATTTTACAGGTGAGGAAACTGAGGTTCCAAAGGGGAAGTGACTTGCCCAAAGGCAGCCTGCGGACAGAGGTGTCAGCATTAGAATCCAGGTCTCCTTGCTCCACGCCCCACCTCGCTGCCACATCCAGTCCCCCTGAGACTCAGCCCCAGCCTTTCCGTCCCCAGAAGATGAGGACCCCCAGTCAGGCTCACCTCCCGTCCTCTCCAGGACACAGGCCTGGAATTTCAGTGATTGTGGCGGCGGCGGGGAGGGGGTGCTTCTTCTTGTTTTTAATTGTGGTTAAATATATACAACAAGAAATTTACCATTTTCGCCATGTTTAAGTGTACAGTTCAGTGGCATTAACTACATTCACATTTTGTACAACCATCACCACCATCCATCTCTAGAACATTTTCATCTCCCCAAACTGAAAAACTCTGTCCCCATTAAACACTGACTCCCCATTCCATCCTCCCCCAGCCCTGGCAACCACCATTCTACTTTCTGTCTCTATGAATTTGACTACTCTAGGGATCTTGCGTAAGTGGAATCAAATAGTTGCTGTCCTTTCGTGACTGGCTTATTTCACTTAGTGAAATGTCCTCAAGGTTCGTCCATGTTGTAGCATATGAAAGGATTTTCTTCCTTTTTAAGGCTGAATAATATTCCATTGCATGTTTAGACCACATTTTGTTAATCCATTCATTTGTCAGTTGGGTGGACAGTTGGGTGGTTTCTGCCTTTCGGCTATTGCAAATAATGCTATGATCATGTATGTACAAATATCTGTTTGAGCCCCTGCTTTCAATTCTTTTGAGTATATACCTGGAAGTGGAATTGCTAGATCATATGGTAATTCTATTTTTAATTTTTTGAGGAGCCACCATTCTGTTTTCCACAGTGGTTGTACCATTTTACATTCCCACCAGCAAAGCGCAAGTTTTCTTCTTTTTTTGTTTTTGCTTATATGTTTTGATGGTTTGAGAGGAAGAGAGAAGGGGCAGCTGAGGCCTGTGACCCCTAAACTCTGCCCACAGCCTGATGAGTCAGAATTTAGCCCTACTCTCCCTCCTCTTCCCAGCTTTTTGTCCCTAAATCCCAAGCCCACTCCTGTGGGGACAAATAGTTCACCTGGCTTACATATGAAGAAGTCCACAGCAACACAGGTCCCCGAACGGTCCCTAGGGGCGCCCACCCAGGACCCTCCATGTCTCTGAATTTATCTCAGGTTCTCCGCAGTCCAGATAAAATCCAACCACAGGAAGATAAAATTCATTCATAAGCCCAGGTCCCCAGGTGCCAACAAAACAGGGCAAATGAAGACATAATGAAAACACGTCCTGTCAGGTATTAGGAATTCAAGGAGAGTCACCAGGCCTGAAGCCTGTTGTTTACTAGTGGTGAGTGTATGCATGTGTGAGGTGGGCTGGGGCAACGGCTTGTAGCTTCCTCTTTCCTAGGCCAACAACAAGCAAATTCTGGCAAGCAAAGTTAGGAATATTCAAGCCTGCAGGGCAAAGAGGAAACATTTACTATGTTTAGATTAAAGCACCTTCTACGTTCCCTTTGGAGCAAAAAGAGGTTTTGGTATTCTAGAGCAGTGGTTCTCAAACTCAAGTGCATCTCAGTCACCTGGGGGATCTGTTAAAACATTACTGAGCCCCACCTCCAGAGTTTCTGACTCAGCGAGTCTGAGGTGGGGCTCAAGAATTTGCAACAAGCTCCCGGGTGATTCCGGTGCTGCTGGCCCACAGACCACACTTTGAGTAGCAAGGCACTTAAAGGTTTAAAAGTTCTGACAAGTGTTCTCAGGTTGGAGAACAGAGGTGGCTGGAAGGGGAACTTGAGACCCAGAAGAATCTGTGGGCAGAACCAGGATACAGCCCTTAGGAGATCAACAGCCGGATCCAGGCTGTCAAGAAATAGTGACTGAATCTGTCAGGGTACTTACACTTTGTATTTGCAAAATCTTTGACGGTGTACAGAGCACTTCACATCTGCCCTTTTGTCCGATTGTCACAACAGCCCTGTTATTTTGCCCATTTTAGGGATGAGGAAACTGAGACCCAGGGAGATGGACTGGCTTGCCCACCAGTCCAGTACCTCTGGGTGTCATTTGACAAGTATTTGTGGAACATCTATGTTCACGGCCCCAGCCTAGACAGGAGGGCGTTAGTGATGGAAAAGAAATGGATCCCACCCTCAGGGAGCCTCCAATCTTATAAGATAGGAATGTCATGTGCACAAATCACTACGACTCGAGGCAGTGTACGCAGGTGCTGTGGGCACCCCTCGCACTCACATTTAACGTTGGCTCATTCTTTTTACTCCACACAAACTCTCTGTGACACGGCATCTCCTCCGTGGTTTCAACCCCATCTACACTCTGGCCCAGACCTCCCGCTGGGTGGAAGGTTGACATAGCCAGCTTCCTGCCACCTCACAGGACATGCTCAGTGAGGCCCACCCTGCTTCCATTATTTTCTCCACTAGTCTGTTCTTGGAAGGGGCTTCTCCACCTGCCCAGTCACTCACGCTGAATGGTGGGCCTTCAGCTTCCTCCCTCACCTTCATCCAGAGCATCCAGTGAATTACTCAGTTCTATCATTTTTAACTCCTAAATATTTCCCATCATCTCCTCCTCTTCAGCTCTCTCGCCAGTGCCTAAATTGGCTTGGTCAAGATTTCCTCTCCAGAATCAGTGCAATGGCCTCCAATCGTATTTCCTGCCTCCATCTTACCACCCTCAAACTCCTGCTTCAAACCCTTTGATGGCTCTCCAATCATCCATCTGTCTGTCCATCCATCCATCCACCCACCCATTCACTTATTCATTCATACAACAAATACTTATTCAGTATTTGTTATAGCTACTTATACTTATCAATAAGAGATACTTATCCAGTGTCTATTAAGTGGAAGGCAGCGCACTAGAAACTGGCCTCTAGTGTAACTCAAGGTGCTTTCAGTCTCACGGGAAAGGGGAGAAGATAAGTGAACCCAGCTCCTAAGGAGAGTGCAGGATTTTGAAGGAGTTCACAGAAGATGACCTAACCCAGCCAGAAAAGCCTTCCTGAGCAGCAAGTTACGCTAAGACCAGGAGAAGGGGGAAGGGCTGCCTGTGGAAACAATGTGTGCATCAGGCCAAATGTGAGAGAGAGAGAGTGGGTGCCTTTGGGGAACTGGAAGTAGCTTGGCATGACTGGGTCTAGTGTGAGGAGGCAAGACCAACGTGAAGCTGTAGAAACTGACAGCTAATTAGAAGTGAGGTGGGGAACAGTCAGGGACAAATTTGAGATGTTCCTCAGTGCTTGGTCCTTATAAACTCACAAAAATTATTTGTTAGATGGATGGATGGGTGGAGAGGTAAATGGGTGGGTGGGTGGATGGGTAAATGGGTAGATGAGGGGGTGGATGGATGGATGGGTGAACGAATGGGAGGATAGATGGATGAATGGGTGGGTGGATGGACAGATGGGTGGGTGGATGTGTAAATGGCTAGAGGGGTGAGGGATAGATGGATAGATGGATAGGTTAATGGGTAGGTGGATGAAGGGGCTGGTGGATAGGTAGATAGTTGGGGGGTTTTGAGGTTGGGTGCTGGGACAGTGGAGATATTATTAACAGAAACAGAAAAGCAAGAAGGAGGATTCACTGTGGCCTCCTCTCCAGGAGCCTGGCATCTGCTTAAGCTGCCTGCCTTTTCACCCCGGCCTTATCACAGCCAACCCTCCCTTCTACCAATCCCTGAGGACAGGCACCCCCAGGTAGAGACTACACCTCGCCAGGGATGCCCCTTCTCTACCTGGTCTCCACAGAAATCTTGCTTCTCAAAACCCAAAGGACACAGTAGATGCAAAAGTGTTCTGTCAATGGAAAAATGTAGATGGGATGGAAGAACCAAGGCACACCTGTTGAGAGCCCTCTGCACGCCAGGCACATTCCCGTACATTCATTCTCTCTTTCAACACCACTCTCATCAGTGCCCATTTTACAGATGAAAAAACTGAGGCTCAAAGAGATGACTCAACCTGCTCAAGATTCCACAGTTACGATGTGATGGGTCAGGTTGTGAACTCAGACTGGCCCACGCTTTCCTTTAAGCCATGCTCTTTCTGTTTGTCATGACTTTCACTGAGCCACCACCCTCCACCTCCACACTTTGCCAGGCTCCAGTCCTCACAGATGCCACCATGAGGGCCACCAGGCTTAGTCCCAGGCTAGCCCCCTGCACCTGGAGGATGCTCTGCCAGATCAACCATCTCCTCAATACTCACCGAGGAAAACCCAGTGTGCGCCCAGCCCATGGTTCGTTCCTCAAGGCAGAGGGGGTTGGGGCGAGGAATGAACACAGGAGCTGCTGCATCTACCTCCAACACTTGATCATCCAGCTAAGAAATGGAGCGAGTGCACATGAAGCAAGCTGACACCTAAAATCAAATCTTTAGACAGATGCTCATCAGTGTAGAGGTCTCTGAGGACTCTAATGACCAAGAGAAATTCGGCCCTGAAAGGGAGGAAGTAGTCCTTTGACGCACGCGGAGAGCCTGCTGCATGTTCTCAGCCGGGAGGTGGAGGTGCCTGGAGCTGAGCGGGTGCATAAACAGTGATCTAATCTGTCACTGTCTTCCGTGTGGTGCACACAGCACGCACACAGACAGTTACTCACAGTGCCGGCGGCCCTGCTCGTGGAGCCCCAAGCCCACAAAGCGGGAGGTTCCTGCCAGCCCAGCTTCCCTTCCCTTTAGCTGGTCAAACCTCCACATGCTTGAAACCGGGCTGTTTCATTTCCTAAAAGTGCTCATCTCAGAGGCTGTTTGATATCTGCCTCTGGGGCAGGAGTAGAATCAGGCTGCACTTTTCCTTGGTCCCCATCTTTCCCCAAAACAGCCTCCTTCCAGCAACAACGAGATAGAATCTCATTTCTGAAGCCCTCGTAACTGTTGCAAAGTTCAGTCCCATCTGGGCTCACGAAGTCGCTGTGAATCAGGTGGGGCTGGCACTGCTAACCCATTTCACACAACCCGGAGCCCAGAGAGTTGCTGGGTTGCTCAAGTTCACACAATAAGTTGGGTGGATCTGAATCCAGCACCCAGGTGTCGAGGCACCAACTTGCTGCCTGTAAACTCTCTTGAACACAAATGACAGCAAGAAATACAGTTGATGTATTTCACGCAGATATTATACACACACATGCATGCACACAGAGAAACAAACTTCCCCACAGCAATACTTACCCTACTACTTGTGCCGTATTCTGACCACTTCCATTCTGTTTTTCTAAATGCAGGTCATGAGCTATGAAATTGATTTCCTGATCCACTAATGGGCACAATACCCAGTTTGGAAATGGCTGGACTGCCCCCCGCCTGCTCAGACTCCAGACCCCAGGACAGCGACAGTCTCTGCAGCCACGTGAGGAGCAGGCAGGGAGTAGGAGCGAAGGGGAATCCGGGTCCTCTCTGACTGCCCGCCCGGCTGAGCTCTGCCCTCAAACCTCAAACAGCCGGGCTTCCTCCAGCAGCTCCGCAGAGGCCCAGGGGAGGAGACTGGACCACCTTGCCTGGCCTGGCGGACAACCCTGCAGCCAGGACCCGTGCTCCCCTCTGGTGATTTCCCGCAGACCACGCCTCCCAGCTCGGTCTAGAAAATCCCAGCTGGAGGCTGTCCATTCCTGAGCTGAGGCAGAATCATGTGAACTCCTAGCTGGTGTCAGGCTGGGCGGTTGCCGGTTGCCGAGGAACACTCGCCAGCCAAAGGATGAGAGACTGCTCCCTCCACGCATCCTCGGTCTGCTTCCCACACACCCCGGAGGCAGGAAGCAACCTTGCTGGGAATGTTCAAGCCTGAACTAGGGACAGGGGACACTGGGCACTCTGGGGGGATGCAGGCAATGCACTAATTCTACCCATCAAACCACCTTTCAGCACCTACAGGACACCAGGAGAGCAGACACAGGGTGCTGAACCCCTGCCCCAGGGTCCTCGTTTGAGCCACTCAGACAGGCCGACCCTCAGGTAAGTAGAATATACGGTGGACACTGGCAAGAACAATGGGACAACAGGCAAGGTCAGGGGAAGCTGACCGTTTCACTCCACCCCCCCCCAGGCTGTCACCCGTCATCCGTTAGCAACCAACATCTGGGTCAGTGGGTCACAACGTACCTTAGAAAATATCTGGGGAGCTCATAAAAAATAATACCCATGTCCAGGCTCCACCCCAGACAAATGAAATCATACTTTCTGGAAGTGAGGTGCCAGCACCAATGTTTTTAAAAGCTCTCTGGACAATTGCAATGGGCAGCCAGGTGGAGAAGCACTGATGGGGTGGAGGCAGGTTGGATCCTGTTCTGCAGACCAACAGAGCGAGGGCAACGAAGTCAGGTTCTGGGCCGTGAAGAAAGCAAGCAGCAGTGTTTTTAAACAGCACGGCCCAGAGCAGGGAGCAGGCACAGGGCTCTGGCCTCATGGGGTCTTCTCGCTCTCAAGAGTGTTTACTAAACTCCCTCAGCACAGCAGGGCTGAAGGGACCCCGGAGGTTAACCAGCTTAGCCTCTCCACTTTACAGATGGGGAAACTCTGGCCCAGATGAGTTTCTAGACCAGGGCCTTGCGGCTCAATGACCGAGTTGTGATTCTCAAAACCTGCTGCCGACTTCTGGCGCCATGCTGTTTTGGCATGACCTCCTCCTTCCAAGGTAGTCTCCCTGGAAGCTGCTCATAGGTTATGTTGCTGGAGCCAGGAAGCCAACGTCCACCACGCATGGGCGTCACTGAGGACGTGTGTTCTCCCTGCTCTGTTTGGTGACCTGTGGGACTCGTCTTCTCCAGACAGAACTACTATAGTCCTGCCTGAGGACTGTATTGGTAGGGGTCCCAGGAAAAATCCCCCTCTGTGGGGCCTGGGCCCTTCAAGCAAATGCTACCACACGCAGGCCCTCTTCAATGGTCTCCTACATCGGTGCTGCAAAAGCCCGCACCTTGTATAGCGCAGTAGTGTGCATATAGACACAGAGGCTCTTTCTGAGTCGTAGAAGTGAGGTTGTCTTCCCCCGATGTCTTAGGAAAGGACAGGTGGGTTAGGAGTGCAGGACTGACTTAGTGGTGAGTGCCTGGCCACCCCCACGACACACCGGCCAAAGAGAGCACCCTCTCCATAGGGCAGCCCAGCCAACAGGACAGGCACACATGGGCCGTCTATACCATCACTGTCTACACCTGCAGGAACCACTCATGGCACTGCTTCCCTGCCTCCCCCCAGGACCCCCAAGCTGCCCCCAGGCTGCCCAGCCTCCTCTGCCAGCAGTATGCACCACACCTCACCTGGAGTGGGGAGACTTCCTCTCGCCAGGGATCCCCCTTTCCCTCCCCACTGGGCCTGCAGGACTGTAGACAGAGGGGTGGAGCTTACTTCAGTTTTATTCAAATCAGCTGAGCCCATGTCCTCTGTGAGATGTCCACTCAGTAAGAGAAAAAGGGGCCCATGCTGTGTTCCACTTTGGTGCTGGGATTTTGTCTTTAACCTAAAACAGGAGGGGAGGACTAGAAACCGTGATGACACCAAGCCTGAGGGGAACTAGAGACCCCCTAACTTCGAGTCCCCCAAATTTCACCAAGTAAACCTAAAAGTAAGTAAAAGTAGTGAGTTCGTAATAAAAACAGCCTCAAGAGAAGCCCCTGGCCTGCCTCCCCCCGACTTCTGTCCTTAAGCCCAAAGTGGCAGAATCTTGGGGCTGCTGCTGAGCAGAGGGGGGCATTTAGCAAAGGATGAGAATGCCTGAGCCCTGTGGGGTGCGGTGACCTCACAGGGGCTGCTTGGGCCTGCCTCTCCGGCTCCTTCCATCCTGGAAGGCCATAAGGGCCTACAGTGGGCCAGGCCTGCCACCTGAATTCATTTTCTCATTCTGTCTCTCAGCCCCCATTGACAACAGTCATGAATCCTCCCTGGGATGGCAGCCCCAGAAGGTTGGACTGAGCCCTGGACATCCCTATGTGTCCCCAGCAGAAACGTCTGCTCCAGGAACCTGGGCTCTGAAGGGCTGGTGGACTTTTCTGAGCTGCTCTAGAGGCTACTTTGAGCCCAACATGGCCCCAGGCCCTAAGGCCTTTGAGCACCCACTGGCCCCCAGAGATCCAGGCAGCCCGGGAGTCGTCACAGGGAGGGCTCTGGAGTCTGCCCTGAGCTGGTGGCACCATGCAAGGCCTCCAGCACATGGCAGCAACCCTGTTGTCACGGGATGGACATTAAGAGCAGAGCCTCTGGGCCAGACCACTGAGGATAAGTGTCTGTGCTGCCACTGTCTGGCCATGTGACCCTGAGAAATCGCATACCTGGGTGACCAATGGCCTTCTGTGAGAATCAAAGGAGGTGAGGTCCAGCAAGTGCTGGCACTCACTGAGTAGGTTCTTGATAAGTGTTGGCGAGGAGGCAGGGATGATGAGGATGGAGGTGGTGGTGGCAGTGATGACACATTCCCTCAGGCTCAAAGGTCCTGCCCCCCCATCTGATGCGCCCTAGAGAGGGTGAAGGACGGGCAGGCCAACTTGGTAAGACGCTTGTTGTGGCACAGTACCTTACTCCCCAGGGCTACTCTACTGATGCGGGGCCAGGCGGGGTAAAGTCCTTGGAGGCTCCCCAAGGGCTCCGACAAGTACAAGAAGTGCCTGTCATGAGCCATCTGCCGTTTGACTGCAGGGACCTTCACTGACTTGTGTCTTGAAGTCTGGCCTTGGCCTTCCCCAGGTGGCAGCCTTACGCTTCAGCACACACTTACATCAGAGGAGCCAATGCAAGGTGCAGTATTGTTGCAGGTTCAAAGTGGCTAGGTGTGAATTAAGGATGGCTTCAAGGACAAGAGGACGACCAGCAGAGAACCTCCCAGAGTGCCTGGCGCCACGGCCCTGGTGGAGTCAGAGAAGAGGCAGGAGCAGCTAAGGATCAAGAAGTACAGTCACTGCCGTTTTGGGAGCACGTGCTTTGTACTAGGTACCCTGCTGAGCACCTTCTAAATGTTTTCGGCTTTAACTGTCACATCAACCCTGGGAGTCAGGGTCATCCTTGTCTTACACGCAAGGCAACTGAGACTCAGTGCCAGCAACCTGACCAGGGTCACAGAGCTGGGAAACAGCAGAGCCGTTTGACTCCAAAGACAGGGCTCCTGACCACTGTATGAGTTTCCTGTGGCTGCTGGAACAAATGACCACAAACTTAGCAGCTTAAGACAACACAAATTTCTTAACTTACCGTCTGGTGGTCAAAAGTCTGACGTGGGTCTCACTGGGCTAAAATCAAAGTGTTAGCAGGGCTGCATTCCTTCTTGAGGGTCTAGGGGAAGATCTGTTTCCTTGCCTTTTCCAGTTTCTAGAGACTTCTGGCATTTCTTGGCTTGTGGCCCCTTTCTCATCTTCAAAACCAGCAGTGGTGTATTGAGTCTGTCTCACATTGCATCACTTTGACCTCTGCTCCCATCATCACATCTCCTTCTCTAACACTCTTGCCTCTCTCTTCCACTGTCAAGGACCCTGGATCACACTGGACCCACCCAGATAACCCAGGACAATCTCCCTATTTTAACATCAGCTGATTAGCAACCTTAATTCCACCTGCTACCTTAATTTCCCTTTGTCATGTAAGGTAACATATTCACAGGTTCCAGGACTAGGAACTGGACATCATTTGGGGGGCTATTATTCTGCCTACCATATCACCATATTGTACGTACTTAAAACCCTGTAGAACAGCACTTCTCAAATGTCAGCCTGCACACACATCTCGCAGGAATCTTGTTTAAGTGCAGGTTCTGGTTCAGTAGGTCTGGGGCGGGGCTCGAGTTTCTGCACTTCTAACAAGCTCCCAGGCCCGTGAGCCCAGCCCCACCTTTCTCTCTTTTGTAGCTCCATGGTGATTAGTACAATGCTGCCCAAGTGTTTGGCTCTTAATAAACGCTTGACAACTGAAAGAAAGAGAGAAGGGAGAGGGAGAAAGAAGTAGATATGGGAGGGGACAGAGGAAGAAAGGAAATAAATATCTGGACGGTGCCCCCGACCCCGAACCCGGGACACAATCTGACAAGGAGAGAGAAGAGAGCAATGAAACCAGAGCCACATGGACCCATCAATAGTGCCGTCAGCGATGTGTGGCGAGGCCCAGTTGTGAGAGAGCTGGGGGGTGGGGGTGGGCTTTGAGCTCTGCCCTGAGAGAGAAGTGTGGACAGGGTGGGCAGAGACAGCTGAAACATGAAGGGAGGGAGGAGTATAATTCCTTATTGACGCCCATCTCCCCCTCTAGACAGTAAGCTCCACGAGAAAGGAGGAGCTGGGTCTGTTTTGTTCTCTGCCAGGAAAAACGGTTTGGCCCCAAATAAATGCACAACAACAAAAATGTGTTGAATGTTTCAAGGAATAAATGAATCTCAACTCCATTTCTTTCTGCAGCCTGCCTGGAAGGCCAGTGAGGCTGAAATTGAAGTTAGGAGCCAACGAACTGGGGGGGACAGTCAGGACACGGGATTAGGCGACAGGAAGTGGTTTGGTTTTGACTCTGAGGGCATGGGTGGTGGCCACGTGTGAAGATATATTACGACAGAAGCCTGCTGCTGAAAGAGAGACTGTAATTTCTCTTTGGAGAGTCTGTGGTCTGTCTGAGAAGGTCTGAGCTGCCTGGGGCATCCTTCCTGCTCTGAGCACAAACCACATGCCTTAGGTTGCCATGGTGACCCCCAGGCCTGCCACCCCCACGGGCCTCCTTCTTCCCCACCCAGAGTGCTCCAACCCATCAATTAATAACCTGATAACGTATGACAACAGTCACTCCAAACACCCAGGCGGCTGTCGTCTTGAAAAACAGACTTCTCCAGAGAACTGAGAGCTGCTCATTACAGCCAGCCCAGGCCACCTGTTAAAATCTAGTTTTCTGAATCCAAATGACTCTCTCCCTGGCTTCTCCCTCTTGTTCTTGGGTTTTGTTTTTTTTTCTGAGGAAGATTGGCCCTGAGCTAACATCTGTTGCCAATCTTCCCCCCTTTTTCCTTTTTTATCCCCAAAGCCCCAGTACATAGTTGTGTATCATTGTTGTAGAGTTGTAGCTCTTCTATGTGGGACACCGCCTCAGCATGGCTTGATGACCGGTATGCAGGTCCGCGCCCAGGATCCGAACCGGTGAACCCCAGATCGTCAAAGTGGAGCCCACAAACCCAACCGCTATGCCACTGGGCCAGCCCCTCCCTCTTGTTTTAAAAGCACGGGGTTGGCAGAGCTGGGGACTGAAGCCTCAGAGGTCCCAGGGAAACAGATGCTAGAGAAGCCACCATGTAGGATGATGCCTACTCCCTCAGCCCTGAATCAGGCCCAGAGAAACTGACCCTGCCCCAAACAGCCTCTGTGAGGCCCTGGTCATGGGTATTTGTATCTCTGCGGATCTTCTGGAAGAAACCCTACATCCTTTGCAAAGATGAATTAATTTATCAGTACGGCAACCAGAGGGAGAAAATAAAGCAAAAGGGAAGACTTTCAGGTTGTAGTAGATTCAAGATGGTTGCAAATTGATATTCTTCTCATTGAGAGGTGGGGTCTAAGTCTAGGTGGGCCCTGTGACTACTTGACCAATAGAATTCAGTGGAAGCCACATGGCGCCAGTTTCAGAGCCCAGGTCTGAAGAGACCAGCAGCTCCCACTTCCCGTCTCTTGGGATAGTTGCCCTTGAAACCTTGGTGCTATTCTGTGAGGAAGCCCAAGCAGCCTCCTAGAGAGGCCCACAGTGAGAGGGACCAAGACCCTGGCCGACAGCCCCAGCTGAGCTCCCAGCTGACAGCCAGGATCAAATGGCTTACCCCATGAGGGTGTGATCTTGCAAGAAGATCCTCCAGCCCCAGCTGGGCTATCTCAGCTGATGCCACAGGAGCAGAGCTAAGTCAGCCCCAACAAGCCCTGCCCAAAGCAAAGATTCATGAGCAAAACAGATGAGGATCGTTATTTTAAGCCACTGTCTTTTGAACTGGTTTGTTATGCAGCAATAGATAACTGGAACATAAGTATTCTTTTTCTCCAAAATCACTTAAGGGCTTAACATGTGCGGTTAACCATTCATATGGTTATTTGACTTTAATTTTTATAACAACTTTGTGAGGTGGGTATAATAATCTTCATTTTTCCTATAAGATACTAAGGCTCGGAGAGGTAAGGTATCTTGTTTGAGACCAGCCAGCTAAAGGATGAAATCTATTTTCCACTGTTTCCTCTTAGATGAGTCTTCTCTCCCTACAGTATGCACAGTACCCAGAAGGGTGCAGCACAATAGTAATAGCAAGAATACTCAGAGCTAACATTTAGTGGGCACTACAAGGCTTTCAAGGCAAGATCTTTACCTGCATGATCTCATAACCACCCAAGGAAGTATGCTTTACCATCACGACCATTTCACAGAAGGTGACACTGAGGCTTAAAAAGAAGATAAGTGATTTGCTCAAGGTAATAGCTCTAATAAATGGAAGAGCCGAGATTTGGACCCAGGCCTTCTGGTTCTGGAACTGGGCTCTCACCTGCAGATCCTCTAATCTACACAGTCTAAGCATCCACGTTGCTCCAGCCCTGCTTCCTCTCTTAAGCTCAGGAGTTCTTTTCCCTTCTTCCTTCTTTTGGAAGCTTACCTGGGGTGGGGGTGGGGTTGAAGCAAAACATAATCAAATCATCTCAGGTTTGTATAGTCTCAAACCATCCCCACATCTCTGGTGTCCTCACAAGCCCTCTGTGAGGTGGCTAGTATTTATCTCCGTCTTACAGAGGCCCGGCCACAGCAAGTGACCTGCCCAAACCCACACAGCCTGTGGCTCCAAGCCAGCGCTCTCTCCTCTGCCCTCCGCTAAATCCCAAAGAGCCTTCCCCTGCGCTTTGGCCACCGGATCACTGTTCTCCAGCCCGAGGATGACCTGGGTCCACGGGACTGCCAGGCAGGGGGCCTTGCCGACCAGAGATCCCACCCGGCGCTCCTTCGGCCAATCCCAGTTCAGCTTCGCCCTCCCTCGGTGGCAGCGGGGCTCGTTCGCCCGGTGCTCCACAAGCTGCCCTTCGCAGGAGAGGGACCGCTAAGATTTAGGGCAAGGAAGGAAAGCCCGGTCCACACGGAATCTCTAGGTCACCTGTGCCGCCGAACTCCGGGACATGAAGGGTTACCTGCCTTTTTTTTCTTTTTTGGAAGTAATTATCAGGCGGCCACCGAGCCAGCCGAGGGGGTGTCTGCTAAACCAGGCGGCGACCGCAGGCGCAGACACCTCACCCGGGAGAAGGGCAGACACTGGGTGGGCCTCGCCGCGGCCCCGTCTGCGCGCCGCCGCCGGCCCCCACCCGCACTGCCCGCTCAGGGGGCGCCCGCACCGGGCCGCCTCCGCGCGCACACGCGGGGGCCACGTGCCCGCTCCCCCAGCGCGCGCTCGCGGGGCCGCGCCGGGGAAGGCGCAGAGCCGGACTCCAGCTTCCTGGCCCCGCCGCCGGCGGCACGCAGTTTCCCGGAACTGGCGCGCCGGCGACCCCACGACCCCGGCGAGAGGAAGCGGACTGGCCCCGGGGAGGGGAGGGGAGGGAAACGTACCTGCGCGGCGAGGGGCTGGGGCGCCGGCCGCAGTCACCCCGCGCCTTGCCCGCGCCCCATCCTACGGCCGGTGCATAGCAAGCGTGTGGGCACTGCGTCCTCCGGCTGCTGGCGGAGGTGGCCTGGGGACGCCGGCGAGTCCGTTTCCCGGCCAGGCCCTCCTCCTCCTCGGACCATGGGGCCACATTATGCCCCAATGCCCCGATTCCCCTTATCACCCCCCCCCCGCCCCCGGCGTCGGGCACACCCAGCCCTACCCGTCCGCGCCCTGCCTTTCACTCTGACCGCAGGCCACCGGCTAGGCGCCTGCAGGGAAGAGCCGCGGTCGCGCAGACCTGTCCTGGAGGTACAGCACTCCCCGCCCCCCACTACCAACCTGTTCCCTTTGGAGCTGCCAGCGTGGGCTCAGAGTGGGCCTGCTTGCAAAAGGACAAGGGTCCTTCTCCAGCCACATCCAGAACCCCTAGGTGAGAAGCTGTGAGAAGGGTCCACGAAGCAACATTTCTGCACTATTCACCTCGGTGTCCCCAGCGCCAGCCCATCAGGAGCCACTCAGTAAATGCAGTGTCCCATCGCTGCTCAGGGCCTCTCTCCACCTCCCCTGACCTCAGCCCGGGCCGTTCAGTTGCCTCCTGGATCCGTGCTCTGGTGCCTCCCAGGGCCTGAGTGTGCCTGTGGCAGGGGTGGCCAGGGACAGCACAGAGGACCTGCTACTGGTTTTGTTGAGAATTCAAGGAGGCCTCAGGGCCCTCTGCCCCACAAACTCACAGATAACATCAATAACAGTCACAGCTCAGTCTTCGAGCACTTCCTGTGTGCCAAGCTCTGTTCTAAGCACTTAAATGCATGAACTCATTGGATCCTTCCCGCTCTATGAGGTAGATACTATTATTATCCCCATTTTACACATGGTGGAATGAGGCACAGAGAGGTCAAGTAACTTGCCCAAGGTCATACAGGTAATAAGTAGAGACACTGAGATTCAAACCCAGACAGGTGAGTCCAGAGCCCTCATCACCAGCTGCATCCTATCCCAAGCCACCCTTAGCTGTACCTTCAGCACCGTCTGCTCTCTCACATCTGCATACCTTAACTCCTGTGTCCCTCTCCACCCAAAAGATCTCCTGTCTCCCCATCTCCTGAACTCCTGTCGCAGTTTTAAGACCCGAAAGTTGCCTCCCCTATGGAGCCTTCTTGGTTGCCCCAGGCAATTTGTGCTGAGTTCCCTCTGGGGTCCCTTGACTCCCTTCCCAGTGTTCTTTTCACTGCCCACTGGGGTCATTGGCCCACAGCTGTCTATCTGTATGGTCCTCATTCCCGGCCCCATGCCTGGCTCAGGGCAGGGTGACCCATTCCTCTTGGTGAAGTGAGAATCTGGGACTGGTCGCTGCAGGAGTCTGCAGAAGCTTGTGTGGTTGGTCATCAGGACAGATGGTTGGGGGTTAGGGAGGGAGGGCAGTTGGAGTGCAGGCAGGAAGGTAGAGAGAGCAACATCTCACCTTCTGCTAACTCCTCTGGGCGGCTCCATGCTTTGTGACTTGGCTCCTAGGTGAGTCTCTGGAAGGAACTGGACCGTGGGCAAGAGGGCAGAAGATATCCTGGCAGGGGAGGCAGAGGGAGTGGGGGGCGGGGGGCAGGAGGAGCAGAGGGAAGCAGGGAATTTTGCTTTTCCTGCTGGGCACACACCCAGCAAGCTCCCAGCAGGCTCTTCTCGGAGGCTAGAATAGCCTCTTCTGCTGGTCCTCACTTTGAAATTCCTCCTCCTTGCAAGCTCTTCACAAATGCAGTTTTCTGCATGAACTATTCATGCCATAAAAATGCATATATGCTTTTTGAAAGTTGCCAAACTGGAAGTAGTTGTTAAGAGTTTTGCTTCGAAAGCCAGAGTGCCTGAGTCTGAATCCCAGCTCTGCTACCTACTAGTGGGGTGACCTTGGACAAGTCCCTTACCCTCTCTGTGCCGGGTTCCTTGTGTGTGAAATGGGGACATGGCTTCAAAAGGGGGCTGAGATGATTACATGAATTAAATCAAGTGAGGCCATTAGCTCAGCACCCAGCACATATTAGGGTTCCATAGATGCCTGTTATTATTTTTATTGTCCACTCCCCAAACCCTCATATATGGCTCTTATCTTTGAATGTTTACTGTGTCCTTAGTGCTTATGAATGATCTCTTTTCGTCCCAACGATAAGTAGTTTTATTCTCTCCCTTTCACAGGTCAGGAAACTGAGGTTCGGTGACTTGCCTAAGGCCAGTCGGTTCTGAGTGTCTGGGCCAGGACTTGAGTGAAGTCCTGCCTGTGAAGCTGCTCCCTGCAGTGATTATGTTCTGCCTCATCCTGTCCCCCCAGGAGAGAAGTGGGGTGTTTTAAAGCCCATCGTCAGTCGCTAGATACAGGATTCTGACTCTCAAGGGTACAGCGCATGCCGTGTAGAAAGTTTATTACAAAGTGAATCCTGCCTCATTGCACAATTCCGGGGGGGCGTACACACTGTAACCTATCAGATGGTGGCCTCTGGAGTTGGGACAGCGTGGCAGTACTTGTTGGCCCTGTCTCCCTGCCTCTCCTTTTCTAGCCCACAGTCTCTGTTTACAGATGTCCAAACATATCTAGAACCATTTACAGTCTAAACAATCTTCAGTTAAAACAAGCTCCATTTTGATTCATGTTTCACTTTTTAGAGACAGACAGCATGGCACCTATACCAGTTACTTACAGATCCAGAATTGGCCTGTGGAATACAGGGTTGGCATCTCTGGCCATGCTCTCCCTATAAAAATGCCATATTTGGAGAAGCAAATAGATTCATCGCACTGCCTGCAAAGTAGCCTTTTGGCTAGACTTTGCTGTGTTTCTTGGTGTCAAGATGTCCAGTCCTTGGCAGGGGAGGCAGAAGTTGTTTTGTAAACAAAACCTGGCATTGGCATTATAAACAACAAACAGCTCACTAAGTTAAAATGAAGCATGCATTGTTTTCCAGACCCTTCCTGGACCTACAGAAGGGTAAATTATGGCCCATACTCTGGAATGCTGATTTGAGACACTGCGCTAATAACTGTCTTTCTTGCCCACAGAAATCATCTCCCACATTGGGCTGGGCTCCAGAGACGTGGTCAGAATCAGAAATTCTCCATACCTGGAGTAAGTGCCGTTTATGTCCGTTTCTTCTTTTCCAGTCTCTCGTGGGTGACTGGCCTTGGCATTTGCATTTTCTCAGCGTCAAGACCAGGGAGGCACACTGCAGGTGCTCAGAAACAGCAGCCTATGGAATGGATGAAAGAGGTTGGTGCACCAGGCCAGAAGCTTCTCCGTCCTACTCTATGGATTGTATCACTGGGCTCCCTTGCCCTCTGGTTCTGTTGGGTGTGGCCAAAGAGAAGCGCTAACTGGGATCAGAGGATGGCAAGAAGAGTGGGATCCGGGGAGTATTTATCCCCCTGCAGGGTCGCTTCAGGTTGGCTGCCTCCCTTTACTGAAGTTGTCAGCTCCTGTCGGAGTCCCTCTTCTGCACTGCTGTCCCCTCTTCTTCCTCCAGGCCCGGGGATGCTAACAGCTCCCCAGAGATGCTCGTCCCAGGGTACTGCACCGTTCTCTGCTGGTTCCCATAAGCATTTCCACGCCCTTGAAAACCATCCCTGAGTTAAATCTCCTCAGTGACCCTGCTTGAGTGTGCCTCTGCTTCCTGCCAAGACCCTGACCGACACAGAAGTAGTGTACCAGATGCGTCTTCACTGCAAACTCACGCTAATGGAAGAATGTGCACATATTTTAGGATGCGCACAGATTATCCACTTTAAAAAAATCACTGTTTTTTTCAGTTCATTCTTCCAATTAGCACAGCTGGTCAGCCTCAGAGGAAATCTCTTTTTATCCCCCAAACACAGAATGAGTCCCTACTTCCTCCCTCGGCTCCAGAGCCAGCTCATCTCTGTTCCTGCTCGGCCCCAGGCCTCCTCCTGCAGATCCCCCTGCCCTGTGCCTCTTGTCACCATGGGCTTCCCAGCTACTCATTCAGGTGGACAACTTTCCTGTTGAGAAATACTCGCCATTGTGGAGTCAAGCACCTCCCAGGGCAGTTTCAGGTAGCAAGATGCGGGTTTTTCTGAGAATTGTCTTTTCTGGCATCAACCACACGCCAGCAGGCTTGGGCCTGAGCTGATTAATCAGAGGACTGACCTGATTACCACCACAACGTTGATTCCGCTCCCACTCAGATAATCCGTGGGCTCTCAGACAGAGTGTGACTAATGAGGACGCCCGGAGGCAGGAAATTCTGAGTCTGGTGGAGAGTCAGCTCAAGTGCAGGTGAAGCATGAACACACACGTCTGGAGAGCTGGGAAACCCATGTCACATCCCTGGCTGGACTGTAGACTCCTGGAGGAGACCTTCAGGTTGGGCTTGCTCAGGCTGAGGCAGTTGGGAGAGGGGGTAGCATCTGAACGTCTCGGTTCAAATCCCAAATCTGTTGTTTTCTGGTTGTAAGAGCCCTGGTAAGTTATGCAGCCTCCCTGAGCCTCAGTTTCTTCTGCTTTAAAATGGGATTAATAATGAAGATTGGGGTAAGAATCAAATATAAAGGTCCTCTCAAGAAATCTGGTTGACGTAGAAACCAGGAGCCCAACCTACCAGGTGCAAAGAGAGCAAGTTATACTGGGAAGGCACAAAAAGGGGCTTTGCTGGGTGAAGTAGAGTGGGCCAGGCTGGGGCTGTTCAGCCAGCCTTGACCAGCCTCTGCCATGGTTCTCCTGTTTATGGAGAATGGATCGAATTCTGGCTCTTCACACTGGCTGTGTGACCTCAGAAAGTTACATGACCTCTCTGTGCCTCAGTTTCCTTATCTGTGAAACGGGGATAAGAACAGTACCTCGCAGGGTTGGTGTGAGTATTGAATGAGTTAATAAGTGTAAACCTCTTAGAGTCATGCTTGCCCCTAGAGAGTGCTCAATAAATGTTAGGGTGCCCCTCTTCCTCCAGCACCTGTGGAAGGTGTATGCATCCTCTCTGGCTCAGGTGTGCAGGCTTCTTTGTGGTGGTGAGCTGGGGAAACGGGGTTTACTTTCTTTGCTTTGCTATATAAGATTTGCCTCCAGTGGGGCTCATCTGACTTTGCTGTGTGGATGCTGGCGGAGGACAGAGGTGAATTTGAGTGGTACTCAGTATCCAGAAACTCTTCCAGACTTACCTGCCTGGAGCCCCTAAAGAGAACCATCAGAAGCTCCCTACAGGGTCCCTGGATAAGCTTAGGTGCCTCTAAGGGGGTGTGGGTGGTAGGACAGTGAGAAAGGGCTGAAATGGGAGACGACTGGCAAAGAATTTATAACCTTCACAGGGCCCTCACCTAGAAAGTCTTGGTGAAAAGTCTCCTTCTCTGCTGGGCTTCAGACCTTGCCTGGCCTGCCTGCTCCCAGGCTGTTGACTGGTGTCTTGGGGGTGACACTGGTGCCAGAGAGGCGGTGTAGCCTTTAGGTTAGGAGGGTGCCCCCTGGAGCCAGACTGCCCGGGTTCAAATCCCAGCTCTGCCACTTGCCAGGTTATTTCACCTGTCTGTGCCCCACGTGTAAAGTGAGAATAACAATGGCACCTACCTCACAGAGTGTTGTGTAATGTGCTCGGAACAGCTCCTGGCCTGGCGTAAGTGCTCAGTAATGTCAGCCATTATTAATCATTAGTAATCATTAACCACCAGCCACGGTGCCCCCTGACTACCAGGGACAGCAATGTGGTACCCAGAACAATGCCCCCCACAAAGATGTCCACGTCTGGATCCCTGGAACCTGTGAACATGTTACCTTACATGCAAGATGTGCATTTGCGGATGTGATTACGTTAAGGATCTTGAGATGGGAGATTATCCTGGATTATCCACACCAACCCAGTGTAATCACAAGGGAGAAGAGGGAGAGTATCAGAGTGATGCAGGGCGGGAAGGCCTCCGCCAGCCATTGCTGGCTTTGAAGATGGGAGTGGGCCACGAGCCAAGAAATGCAGACAGCCTCTAGAAGCTGGGAACAGCAATGAAATGGATTCTCTCCTTGAGCCTCCATAGGGAACTCAGCCATGCCGACACCCTGAGGCCCACTTCTGACCTCCACAATTGTAAGAGAGTAAATCTGTGTTGTTACAGCAGCCGCGGGGAACTCACACCGCTGCCGAGAGCCAACGAGCTGCATCCTTGAAGAGGACCCACTGCCAGGGACGGAATATTCAGGGCAGCAGAGCTCAGGGTGAGCTCCATTGGTTGAAAAAGTCCTCCTGGAGAAGCTGGACCCTCAGCAGGGCCTTGAAGGATGGAGGGTGTGAGGTTTGGGTGGGGAGGAGGAGGAGGAGGGAAAGGCATTGCTGGAAGGGGCCCAGTGGGCTCAAAGTCAAGGAGGTCAACCCAGTTATTCATTCATCATTCATTCATGTGTCAGTTCAACACCTGCTCTCCAGTCCCTGTGGGGGGTACCTGGATAGTGAAGTTAGTGAGATAACCTGGTGGTTGTTCTTATGGAACTTACACTCTGGAGTGGAAGCCAATGCACCATCACAATAAACATGACAAGTGTTATAGCAGGAGAAGTATGCTTGTTCATCAGGATGGGCTTCCTGGAGGAGGTGACCCTTCAGTTGATACAGGATGAACTGAAGGTTTGTTCTGTGTCACTTTGGGCTCTGTGTGGTGCTCTGCACTCAGCAGGTGCAGACTGATAGCAGTTTATCCACATATTTTGTTATTCCCTGTCCAATTCTTTCTTAATCCATCTTCTTACACTAAGGAGAAGGTCTCCGTTGGGTGCTAGTACGTCTTGAGCACCACTTTAATTCTTGCTAATCTTCCTTTGTGACCAAGAGAGCCAGCCTCAGGTTGTGTTCTGCAGGCAACAGGTGCTAAATTAAAGTTTCATGGCACTGTTTGATTTTCCTTGTTTTTATTTGTTTAATTACCTTCCTCTTGTGGCAGGAGGTACTGATTTTCCACTTCTGGGAGTGGAACACAATTTCCATTTAAAAATGAGTGTATTTAAGTGTAATAGAGCCACAAGTGGGTGGGGGGGGGTTCTTCCTCTTGCCCTGGAGCTGACCACTGGGGTCCAGTTGAGGACAAAGACGCCCTAAGTGCCCTCAGCGATGGGCCTGACCACTCCTAGGACTGCCACATCCTAATCTTTGCCCCCAACACACACTCGGTCCTGGGAGGGCGGAGTGGGAACTGGGATCCGAGGGCAAGCATCTGAGAGGCTATGAGATTCTTCGAGAGAATTCTCATAGAGCTGGGGGTGGGGCTGCTGCAAGGAGAGGAGCCCAGGAGTCCACTACTGGGTGGACGTCTGCTTAGGCAGGGGACACGCCAATCTGTGCCTTTTTGGACAGGAAGAAAAGAAACCTGGAGAGAGGAAGGAGACAGCCAGGGGACAGTGAGGGGCCTGCATGCCCTCTATTTGTCATGCAGGGTCGTGTGCTAAGTGGACAGGGAGGAAAGGAGCTGAGCTTCCAGGAGGGCTGACTGGTGGGGGTGGGAGCTGAGGGGGTGTGGAGGAGATGGTGCTGGGGCCAAGGCTCCCATGTCAGGGATCTGGACAGCAGGGATGCCCCAGGGGACCTCTGGGGAACTCTTTGCATTGTGCCCCTGAGGAGCCACACAGGGGGCATCAGGGCCAGTGCAGGCTGGCCAGAGAGAAGAGATGATCAACAGGAGAGGACCCCAATGGTGGTGGCCGCATAATGGGACACGGATCCCTGTCTCTCCCTCCTGGCCCCAACACACTGAGGGAGCCAGGCTGTGGAGGAGTGGAGAAGAAGGAGGGGTCCCTGGTCCCTGGTCCTCTCTTTAGAATGTGGGTTCTTAGACCCTCTAGTCCTCAGTCGGGGGCCCGAGGGGTCATTCTGAGGTATCGTGGTTTGTACCCAAGGGACAAAAAAAGTGATGAACTTTGCCCAAGAAGATGTTGAGGTGCGCAGGGGAGATCTGAAAATAGTGACGGCAAGAGATGTAAGTTTCCAGTTTCTATTCCTTGACAGAGGTTCTGCAATAATCCAGTTTCCAAAGTAAGATATTAAAAAAACCATTATGAAAACCGATAGGAAAAACGGTGTATATAATAAAATTGAATTTGAATGGCTGAGTTTTTGAAACTCTGATTTAGAAGGGAACACTAGGATTAACACAGCAATTACAATACTCTAATAACAGCTATGATTGGAGGATGATGGGCAGGGAGGGGCCATACCTTGGGACCCCAAAGTACAGAAGCATCTGACCAAGAGGAGGGCAGTCAGGGTAGCCTTCCTGGAAGAGGTGACTTCCAAACTGACACCTGCACGGGGAGGGGAATCCTCCCAGTGACTGGCATGTATGGTGCTGTGGATTCAGAAGGGGCCCTTTGAGTATTGTTGGTGGGAGGTCCAGGGGTGTACCGCTGGGGGCAGGTGCCCCTTAGTTAGATTCTGATCTTTTGGAGCAGGAAGGAGAAGCAAGGTGGACCTCTCACCAGTTAGTTACTCCTTGAATTAGAGTCTGTCTCCCAGCTACAGTGAGTTATATGGTCAGGGACCAGCTCCTTCCACCTTGGCTACAGCCCAGCAGAGGGCCCATTTAAATGGATGGAGGGATCCACTGAGATGGTTAAAGGAGATAACGCCTGAGAATACCAGGCAGCAGCAGGCATTCAGTAGCTATTAGTTTGGTCTCCCCCCGCCCCTGGAAAGCTCCAGCCTGGGACTGGGTCCTTGGACTCCTCCCCCGCGTTCCTTCCTGGGCCTCAGCTGCAGCTACACAGGGTCAGGGCAGGTCCTCAGGGGACCCGGACAGTGTTGGACCTTTGACATCTGCTCTCACCCCAGGAACCCTAGGCAGGGTAGCCCCCTGTGGCCTGCTGTGCCCCCAAACGCCACCCTCCTGACACACCCTCTGGGTGGTAGGTTCCTGGGTCCCCAAAGCACTATCAATCTGAACGCCGAAACGCCGGGGGCGTACATCCCAGCCCTCCACCACCTCCTCCTCCTCCACTCCCCGCAAAGGCCTTTATCCGGAGACTGGATTTTGAATTTTCCGCCCCAGGAGATGTCGGGGAGCCGGCCTTGCTGAAGGACGGTGGTCCCCTCCGGCCAGGTCCCCAGCCGCTGTCATCCCAGCGCCGCCTGCCCGTTGTCCCGGCCCAAACCCGCGCTGCCGGGGCGCACTCACCTCTCTCGGGTCCCGGGCGCAGGAAGCCGCGCCGCGGGAGAGGAGGGCCAGCCTCGCGCGGCGGCGGGGACCGGGGAGGGGACAGAGGCTGCCGGCGGCGCGCGGGCCGGAGCAGCCGCCCCAGTGGCCTGGGGAGGGTGCAGCTTCCAGTGGGCTCGTTAGGGCCATTGCTCACGGAGGAGCCCACAGGTTTCCTCCCCACTGTTTATTTGGGGGAGGGGAGATGGGGAGCAGGTGGCTGGTTTTGCCTCTGCCAGTTCTCAGACTGCATGCACTATGTGACTCCGTGAACTTAATCTCAGTGGGCTGGCCCAAAAAGAGCTTGGAAAGAGGAGGACATTTCTGAGCCCTGCCAGGACCCCCCCACCCGGCCCCAGGCACGTGCCAGGACACCCCAGGCTCCTGCCTGACCTCATGTTGTCCACTCTGCCGGATGGAGACCATTACCCCACTTTACAGATGGAGAGTTGATGGACTTTCCCCAGGCCCTCGGGTCTATCAGTCTCCCCAGGGCCACTGTTTCCGATCTACCTCCTGGAGAAGGGCAGGGAGGGAGGATGGAAGGAGAGGGAAATCCTGGGGCAGAGTTTCCAGCCTTCAGACACTGCCCAAGTGGCCTCTCTGTGCGCCCTGTGTGGGAAGAACACTGTCTACACATACCAGTGTCAACTGGGATGGTCAGCTCTGTGAAGCTCGGGGGCCCAGCTACTCTTCTCTGCACAGGTTCCTCCTTCTTCTTTGGCTACTTCTCAATTGTTCTCTTCCTTTTCAGCCCATTCCTAAAGGGTGGTGCTCCCCGTGGTGTGACAGAGCCAGCCCGTAATGGCTAGTGAGAGCAGATGGGTGAATTTCCAGGAATTTTGCAAGCCAGTTGTTAAACACACCCATCATTAAAAATTAGCTTTGTTAACCTTCGATTAAACAATTTATATTAAAAACAAAGGTGACAAATACTCAAAACTTGCCACTTCCTCTGCTCTTGAGGTTATTTACACCTATTGCGTCTGTGTGGAGGTGATATGTAACAGCACGTCTCTCCCCACCTCTGATTAGTGACACCATGTTGGCAGCTTGAAATCAACCGTGGTGCGAATATTTACACCACAGGAATTGGCATATGTTACCAGTCAGGGCTTGATTTGTTTTCTTCAGTGTCTTGTGTCTCTAGATTTAAGAAAGTGATGGAGAAAATGTTCATGGTGCAGATTAACTATATCTCTATTTAAAAAAAGTGTGCCATGTGAAGTTCTCACATACATCATTGGCTTGTTTCATTTTCATCTTACTTGTTAACATAAAAGAAAATATGAACCAACATTCATGTTGGAACTACACTCATCTGTCAGTTGCAAGCATAGGTTGGCTATAAAGACACAAGTTTGGCAAAAGTAAAGGAGAGCTTTCTAAGAGAATCAATTGGCTGTATGAATTTTACAATAAAAAGTATTGTATATTTTATTATTTGTAAATTATGTTACACACCCTTTATATCAGTAAAACTTTGCATACATATTCCTTCTCCTCCCTTCCCCCTGCTTGGTGGATAACCTGGCTGGATGTTTAACATTGGCCGGATGCTTCCCAAGGTTTGTCCGATGCTTTCTAATTTTCTTGCTTTAATGTTCTCCCCGGGGTGAGCCTCTCTTGTCCCACAGATGGTCCCAAATCTCTCTCCAGGCAGCCCTCACTCCCGAGCTGTGGGCGTGAATATCCAGCCAGCACTGGGGTATTTCCCAGATGCCAGGTCACACATCTCCCAGGCAAGTGGAGAGAGGGCGGGGCCCTGGAGCTCAGGAGGACCATCGCCGCCCGGGGTTGTCTGTGCACGTGAGGGAGGTGTCAGAGTTGGAAGCCGCTGGAGTAATGGATAGGACATGGGGAAGGGGGAGGGGGTGTTGAACATCCCTGGATGTCAGGGGACAAGTACGATGAGATGGGGAACACAAAGAGGCTTTGGTGGGGGGAGGATGGTGAACTGCATGTTAAGCATCTTGAGTTGAAGGTGTCTTTGGAACATCCAAGCTGGAAACAGATGGAAGTTCCGGGAAGAGGTTGGAGCTGGAGATGTTTGGAGCCTTCTGGAACAGATTGTAATACAAGTTGCAGGTGTGTGTGTGTCTGTCTGTCTGGGGTGAGAGGACGGAGTGATAAGAGGACTGGGTGTGCCTCGAGGTGAGCCTTCCTAGAGAGGACCAAGTCTGCAAAGGGATGGGTGTGGCCGATGTGGAGGCCGAGGGAGGGGAATGGTCAAAAAGACAAATCACCTGGGGTGAATGCCCTGAGAGGGGCCCTGAGGGCTAGTTGTCCGAGGCAGGCTACTTCCAAAACCCAGGGCCAGGGTGTGCAGTGTGTGCGCACGCACGTGTATGTGACCTAGAATGGGTGCAGCTGGTTAAGACGAGGAGGGGCCAGATACCAGACACATTCTCAGGTCCAGGATGTGACCTACCAAATGTGGGATGTGGAGGGGGGGGGGGGTCAAGCCCGCATCCTGTAACTGTGAGACAGCTGGTGTCCTGGGGTGAGCTTGGGAGCCCGCAGTCCAGGCAGGGGGTCTGATGGGCGGTTGTGACTTCAGGCCTGAAGGTCAGGAGCGGCCAGCACTCGGGGTGCAGTCAGCCCTGAAGGGGTGCCTGGAGGGAGGAGAAGCCTCAAAGGCGGAACCCAGGACTTCACACATAGGAAGCTTTCAGTGAGTCTGTGGAAGGAATGAGTGAATGAACGGGGGGCTGGCAAGTCTGAGCCCTTAAGAGCTGTTCCAGAGGGAAGGGAATCCTGAGACAAGGGCTGAGAGATTCAAGGAGTGACGGGCCAGGTGGCAAATCCTGCAAAGGCCACACAGGGTGAAGACTCCAAGGTGGCCGCTGCTCAGTCTGGCTCAAAGCATTGTGGACGGCAGCTCCCGCCGAGTGATCAGATACAGCAGATGGCAGGGCCTCAGGAGAGGACGGGCTAGGAGGCTCTTTTTAAAAAAGTTTGGCGGGGCCAGCCCAGTGGCGTAGTGGTTAAGTGTGTGCACTCCACTGCGGTGGCCCGGAGTTCAAGGTTCAGGTCCCGGCAGGCACCGACCTACACACCGCTCACCAAGCCACGCTGTGGCAGCATCCCACCTACAAAACAGAGGAAGACTGGCACAGATGTTAGCTCAGGCCAATCCTCCTCACCAAAAAAGAAAAGTTTGGTGAGGAAGGAAGGAGACACTGAGGCAGCTGGACAGACAACCATCAGAAGAAAGGAAGTTTATATGCTGCCTTCCTCCCTCCATCTGATTTAAGCATCTGATCTGCGGTCCCTGAGATCTAAATTCCAGATCTGGCACTTCCTAGTTGAGGAGCTTTGGGAACATCCAAAGGACCACTTTAAGCTGAGCTCCTGTCATGATAAGAATCCCATCTCAAATGGGATTCAGCTTATACTAACTTAAAATAAATGCAAGTCTGGAGAAAAGCTGTTGTACCCAGGAACCCTGCTCTTCACATTCTCGGACCTAGTGGCAAAGGGGGCTGTGGGTGCTCATGGCCAAGGAAGACTCCTTGGGGTGCTGAAGCAGGGAGCCCGGAGAGCCCCCCGACAGCCTATTCAAAGCTGCCAATAATGTGTGGTGAGGAAAACTAGGACTCGCTTCGACTCCATTTCTTTTTATTACAATCCTGTCCTTGTGTTCCAGAACGAATGGCTATTAATACACAACCCAAAGTCTTCCTAAAATTGATCTTGTTAACATTCCCATTTCTCAGTGTATTAAATGAAAGAAAAAAATCTTAAAAAAACAAAATCATCAGGTTTAGTACATCCCAGGAAGAGCACCTTTACTAAAGAGCAGGAAACAGGCGTCAGGAATCGGACCAAATACACAAAGCAGCAGGTCCGACTCCTGACAGGAGACTGGTTCCCAGCGGAACATAAATAGATCCCCCCTCAAAGTAGGCGTATTTCACACGAGTGTGTACATATATAATATATTAAAAGAAATTTGGTTTCTACTGCAGGAGTTATTCCGAAATAATAAATCAACACCTCATCTGAGACGGGGGAAGTTGGGGCGCGGCGGCCACATCAGAAATCAGGCACGCGCCTCACTCTTGCACACGCCTCCCCTCTGTACACTATGTACACTTGCCGGGAGGGGGCTGGGGCAGGGACTTCTCTCTGCCCCAAACCCCCAGGCCCAGCAGGTCCAGTGTTTGTACAAGTGAGCCAGGGAAGGCAGGTCCCTGTGTGGCCCCCAGAGCCCACCGCGCAGAGCCCAGGAGCCATGCAGCGGAGAGACAAATGCCTGGAGCCACCTGCCACCTGCCTGGAAGGCCACCTTGGCCCTGGGGTAAAGGGAAGTGCTTGGGACCCCAGGAGTGGCATGGCAACACTCCTGGTTTCCTGGTTTTTAACAGTCATCTGACTTGGGGTCCACCCAAGGCCCTCAGGATCTGTGTAGTTTGGCCAGTCTGGGCTTCTCCTCCAGTCAAATGGCTTTGGGGTGAGGGAGTAGAGTTTCTAGACCCACTAGGGCCCAGCCCTGTGTGGTGTGTGTACACACACGCAGGCTTTAGTGGAGGTCAACAAGTTGCAAACAAGTGTTCTACAGGGGCACGTGCAAATAGTGTCTGCTTTGGGGTACGTCAGTTTTGTCACTGCATTCTGAGTGTCCCCATGCCAAAGTGGATTTGTTCAAAAGATATCAGTTGCTGGAGGCTACAGATACGGAAGACGCGTTACACACCTGGGCGGGTAATCCTCTTAAGGCTTGGCACAGTGTTTTCACTAACTGAACAGGAGAAATGCATGGGAACCTCTTTCCTCATCCTAAAACCCTTTCCTGGCACCACAGGCAGACAGGAGAAAAGGTCGTCGTGATCAGAACGTGTGTCAGGGGTCTGAATGTTCAGGAGCTGCTGGCCCAGGAGACAGTCACACGCAGCCGTACTCGTACCACACCGTCTGCTGGTCCCCACCCGGCTCCGGGGACACCGATGTGCTCTTTGAGCTGCTCCCACGACTGAAGTCCTCAGCGCCCCGGCTGGTGTGGGGGGCCACATCGGGAGACCTGCCCGGGCTCTTGGCAGGGAGTCCCTCGCTGTGGCCCTGTCCTGGGGCCCTGTCACCCTCCGAGAGGCTGAACCCGGCCCGGACAGGGGCGACGGTGGCCACCTCCCCCGAGTATGGGGGGGCCTGGGTCTTAGTCCTGGCGGCTGGGGCTGCAGCAGGTAACAAGTGCTGGAGCTGGGAGTTGCTTCCACAGCCGCCGCCACCTCCAGTGGCAATGGCTGGGGCTGTGGCGGACTGCTGCAGGGGTGCCAGCCTCTCCTCCTTTGGGGGAGCCAGTGAGAAGCGCCTCATGTCCAGTGGCCGGCTTCGGGGGCCCGGGCCCTGACAGGAGCCACCAGCCTTTCCCACAAGTGGGGTCCGCTCCCGGGCCAGGCTGTGGGAGCTGGGGGGTGTGGGGCTTTGCAGGGTCTGGCTGCCTGTTTCTCTGCCCCCCGAGGCCTCAGGACCCCCTGACTTCTGAGAGGACTCCTGTTTGCAGGCCTCTGGCCCGCTGGCCCGGAGGAGGTCGGCTGAGGCCAAGCTGAAGGCCCGGCTCAGGGATGCACTCCGGCTGGCAGGGGGGTGGGAAGTCGGGAGCATTGTGGCCTGTCGGGGTCTGCCCAGAGATAGGCTCTGGGGAGGCTGGGCCTGCCTCGGAGAGGTACTGGGTGGGGCCTCGGCCTCAGAAGGTCTGAAGTTTGGCTTCACACACTGCCCAGGCTTCAGCACCTTCCCCTCGGAGGTGTTGACGGCCATCTTGATGGTGGGGGCCACAAAGCTGGTGGGCATCTTGGCCCCTTCCTTCCTGGCAGGTGGTCCTGGCTGGCTTCCAATAGCAGGGAGATCATTGGCCTTTCTGAAGTAGTCACTTAGCAGGTCATCCCGGCAACTGGGAGTGTCCTACAGACAAGAGAGGAAGAAATGAGAGGCGGGAGCGAGGGCCAGGCGGGTCCTCGGAGAGCCCTCCTCCCACCCAGGATGCCTGTCCCCTGTGCAGCCCACATGGCCAGGACTGAAGTCTCCTGCTCCTGCTCAGCCTCTTCAAGGCATATTGTCGCCCCACCACACACACCACCCCTGGTCAGGACAGTGTGGGGGGCTATATATGGGTCATCAGGGACAGAACCCCAGACGCCACTCAGGCAGCCCCCTAACGTCACAAGCAAGAAAACAGATCCAGGGAATAAGATGACTTCCCACAAAGCTTCACTTTACGGAAGCTTCCAGCCCTGACCACAGCCACTGTTTCTGTTTCTCATTTTCCCACCAAGCAGAGCAGGAGGCAGAAGGCTGACTGGTCAGACTGGACCTCCTTTCCCTTGTCAGCCCACCAGGCTCAGACACGTCTCAGGCAAGGGCTTTCTCTGGGGCCACAGAGAGGAAGAGAAACGAGACCAGCTCCTGAGAAGCCGGAACCAACTGCCCTCAGGACCCTCATGGCCACTCAGATCTTTCTCCTGATGGACGAAAGGAAGGGGCAAGCACAACAGAGGCAGGGACCAGAAAGGTGGATGCACAGGAGAACAGCGAGGCTGCGCGGGGAGTGGAACACCGGTGATGGCCCAGCCCGCCACACTGTCCCCTCAAGCAGCTGCCCCAGCTGAGTAGCCACCACCCGGGCTGGGCTTCCCCTGTCCAGGGAACTCGTGTCCTTTGCCACCACCCTGAGGGCAGGCTGAGCTGCCGGAGGCCAAGGTCTATGACCTGCTCGGATAGCTTCAGCCTTCTGCCAGCACCTCACAGCCCGAGGGGCCAAGGGGAGGTTCCTCCAGAGGTTGCCGGACACTGCAAGAAGGAACTGAGCTCACGCGGGAGATGAGAGTTGGGGGCCGCGAGCTGACGCACTCGGACCCTTGCCCGCTGTGACCTGTCGGGGGGTCAGTCTGCAGGACGGGTCAGCAGCCCAGGAGCCATCGGCACCTGCCAACAACTCCTGGCCCGTGAAAATATCTAGATGCTCAACTTGACAGAGCCGTAATCTGCTGTTTTACGCTCATTTGAAGCCACGGGTCTTGGGTGGGTGTGAGGTAAGACCTTCGGTCACTACAGGAACCTTTACTGAGTGCTTCCAGTGTGCCGGGCACTATGGTAGCAACCACAGGTGTAATCGGAAAAAAAAACCCCACACAAACCTTGCTTAATTGTTAAACAACCTTGCAAAGTTGTGTAAGGTTGCATTAAAACCACCTTTAACAGGCAAGGAAATTGAGGTCCTAGAAGTTAAACAGGCCCTACATCTAGAGAGTGGCAGATCGGGGATTAAAACCTACAGCTGTCTGACTCTGGAGCTGTTTTCCACACCACCTGGCTCCTTTACACATACTTATAAGCCTTTGATGTCCACCTTGACGAGACCACCCAGGGAGCCCACCTTGTGACACCCCCTCCCAGCATCAACAACACTCGGGGAGTGGCTACACTGCTGGGGGCAGGGAGGCACCCCCATGCCTTCTCCAGGCCTGCTCAAGGGAGGGCAGGAGGTGTCAGGTGCGTGGGGTTAGCAGGGGTGAGCACCCTGGGCAGACAGAGAGGTGGGGTGGCTTTTGGGGGCTGAGCATCAGCTTCCAATGGAAACTGCTGCGGCGCGATTATTTTGGTCTCGTTCAGGCTGCAAAGGGACGGGTAATGATACAGAGCGTGAGAAACAGTGACTATGACGACAGGTCTGAGCTGAGCAGGGAGGGGCCCTGCCCCTTGCTCAGGACCCCCTCCCCCAGAGTTCTGCAAAGGGAAAGGAAACCCACTGTGACGGGCACATAATCAGAAAAGGGTTGAGAAGGAACATCTTCCAATGCAAGCAGCCTGATTTCTGGACTCTTCTCACTCCATTAGATCGGTGCCTCTCAGTGTGTGCTGCCTGGATACACAGTGACAGCAACAGCATCATCTGGGAACTTAGCAGAGATGCACGTTCTCGGGGAGCACCCTGCTCAGACCTACTGAGTCAGAAATGCCGGGGCCCAGCCTGTGTCCTGGCAAGCCCGCCAGGTGAGCCTGAGAGCCACTGTGTCCAGACCATTACCTCCTTGGGGGCAGGGCTTCGTCTTTCTCAGCTCTGTTTCTCCAGCCCCCAGCACACCGTAAGTGTTTGGTAGAGAGAAATACAAACGAAGGGAAGGCAGGGACCATTGTTTATACTTCCTTTTGGTGACAACCACAAGACTAGGCACCTAGCAAGGATGGGATACAAACTTGCCAATTAACTGGTTTGTTTAGTTTTTCTTGAGCAGGCACCATGCCTTCTGCAACACACAGCAGGCTCTCAATAAAAACCTACCAAACAAATGTTTTGTACTCCCTGTGTCACTAGTGGCCTATGAATGTGGGTCACAGAGTTTACTACATGGTTAGAGAAAGTTCAACGGTGTTCACTGAAGGGGAATGAGATGGAATCAAAGCATCAAAAATCCTTAAAAGATTTCAATTACAAGACAGTGTACTTCATCTACTCCATACCCCAACAGCTCTTAGGACTGAATTCAGAGCGTGTAAAAGACGCACGTGTAGCTTCAGAAAAGCCAAACTGAGACACTGGAAAGGTGACAGAGGAGGGGACCCTGATATAGGTGACATCTGGGGGGTTAGAGCTGAGAACAGAGGTCAGCCAACCTGACCTGTGGGCCAACTCCAGCCACCACACATTCCTGTACGGCCTGTGAGCTAAGAATAGTTTACATTTTTGAATGACTGAAAAACATTTTTTAAAAGAGAATCTTTTGTGACACGTGAAAATTATATGAAATTCAAATGTCTATGTCCATAGGTAAAGTTTTACTGGAACACAGTCACGTCCACTCATTGACAGATGGCCTAAGTCCACTTTCCCGCTAAAACAGCACAGTTGAGCAGTTGCAACAGACTGTGGCCCAGAAAGCCTAAAATATTTACTACCTGGTCCTTTCCAGAAAAAATTGGCGACCTCTGCTGGTGAAGGCTCAGGGTAGGTGGGTACTCAGAGCTCTGCCATGAAACCTAGTGTGAGACCCTAACCCTGGAAAATGGGGTGCTGGCCACATCGTCTTTGGAGAAGTGCCCAGTGTTGCTTTTCTATCATCCCTACCTTCCACATTGGCAACAGATTTCTGCCCGCTCGATTCTCCGATGGAGAAAACAGCCTCCGAGGTCCGGGCTGGCTGCCAGCACTTGGTGGTTTGCTGGCCAGTGGTTCCCCTCCCCCATCCAAGCCAGCTCTGTACCTAGGCCCGGCCGTGCACCCCCATCCGTCTCTGCCTCCAGTCCTGATGCGGGGAGAGAGTGAGGGAAGACAGACCCGCTGTGTCCGAGCCCTGGGCCACTCACGGGGGTGGGGGAGCTCTGGTTGCTCTCCTCCAGGAACTCCTCAAGAGTCACCATCTCGCTGCTCGGGGAGGCGGAGCAGGGCCGTGCCCCGGCATGGGGCTGGGCCGCGCCCCTCTTCTGGACGCCATCCTGGGGGAGAGTCCCATTCCGGGGTTGGGGGTACTCATGGCGGCCGAGGGCAGTGCGTCCCGGGGTGCTGGCCTCCCGCGGCAGAGGGGCCATGTCCCTGCTGGGGATCAGGTCTTCGCTGCTGAAGCTCTCGGACCTGCCGTGGAGCTGGTCAGAGGAACCTGGGTGTCGGGGGGCGACACAGAGGAACACACATCAGTCTCCCTCTCGCCTGCCCCAGGGCTCTGAGCTGCCTTGGGCTCCCTGAACACAGAACCTGCCCGAGAACCCAGGGCGCTCTTCTCCCAGGCGGGATTTTGGATGTTGAGGACATTTTGGAATACTTTAGAATGGTACTTTGGCATTTAAAAAGACAATAACTTGAGATACAAGTGGAACACTTCTGCTAAAGCTTAAATTATTAACAGCTGTAAGGCACACACACATTCGCTCTCATCCATTCAAGTAGTCAAGGTTGACCTAGCACCTGCTACATGCCAGGGGTTCTTCCAGGGGCCGGTCACGTGGACACTAAGAAACAAAAATCTTTGGAAGAGTTTATGGTCTCGGGACAGCACACACATTCTTTTCAAATGCACAGGAAACATTCATGAAGACAGACCATACTCTGCACCACACAACAAACTTAAAAACCTGTGAAAGAATCAAAGTCATCCACTATGTTCTCTGACCACAATGGAATGGAACTCCTGCGACCATTCCCATTCTAAAGATGAAGGAACTCGGGTTCAGAGGATGGGAGACTCGCCCAGGTGCCCAGAGCCAGTCTGGGGGTGAAGGACTGTGAACGCAAATCCATTCCATCTCCCAGGCCTGTGCTTGAAACTACACGATGCGGCCTTAGAACGCAAATGCGCAATGCAATTGGGCACGCTGTTAACTGTATTTCTTACATTACAAAAATAATACGAGCCCAGAGCCAAAGACCCAAATACAATGAAAAGTGCACAGAAGGAAAGGCTGACTTACCTTTGAGGTTAAGAGGTGAGCTGTTGCTGGACGCATTTCTACTGCTCTCTAAGCTCCCTGGCCGGGACGCTGGAAGGAAACGACCACATTTAACCTCAAGGGCTGATGACCAGGTACATCCTGGACGAAACCATCTAATCTGAGACAAATCACGTAATCAAGTAACTCGATGCCAAAGTTAAGGCGAATGTCCTCAGGAAGGATGGACTTTGGGATTCTCTATATTCTCCATGAGGAAGCCTGGCTTCGGCAGCTGAGTGTGAGGCGTAGTGCACAGCACAATGACAACTTGTGTTACCTATTTTTATTAGGTCTAGGGCTGGGGCTTAAATCAATTTTGTTAACAAAGGAAATCTCACGCAGAACTCCAGTATAGAAAGCAGACAGAAAAGGGCTGCTCTGGGTAAGCCAAGGTTGGGGTGGGGGTGCCTGCGCAGAACTTTCTGGAGCACGTGAAACCCCTGCCTAGACCATGACAGCGCAACCTGGTGAGGGTGGGCTCCAGGAAGCAGCAGCGTGTGTACACATGTACAAGGGAGCGTGTGCCTGTGCGCAGGGCAGCTTCACTCCGGTGAGCCGTGGGAGGGGGTGCTGGGACCCTCAGGAGGAAAGGGAGCACTCGCTCTTTCTGGTCATTTGCTGTCCTTCAGCTCCTTTACATCACCTGTCTCAAATTCACATCAGCCCCAAAGGGAGAAATCAACCTTCAGGGTGACAAGTACCAGAGGAAACCAGTCCTCCCGGCTGCTGGGTGCGCCGGCTGGAGTGTGTGTGGACGCTCTCGGATCAGTGGGTGAGGGCTGGCTGCCGGATGGGGTGCCCTGCCCCTACAAAGGGCAGGCTGTCCCTTCAAGGCCTACAGACTCATGTCTCCTGGTCCTCTCCTCTGGCAGCACTCATATCACGGCCCTCACCAGCCTGCCCGTCTGCACCACGAACCCCCAAGGGACAGGGATGGGGACTGTGTGTCTGTCATCTCTGCAACCCCCACACACAGCTGGTGTGGAGCTGAACTGCACTGAGGACTGGGGACACACTGGGAGACGCTCTGCTCACCCCCCCAACCCCCAAAAGCCCGTCTTGATTTACTGGGTCTATAGGGCAGCCAGTTCCCAAGGGCTGGTGCGCGCTGCAAATAGCAGCATCTGGAAAAGACTCGTTAGCAAACAGGGCTTCGTGATGAGCCAACAAATACTTGGTTTTCATGAACAGAGTAAAAGCAGAGTAAGTCCCCTCTTTGAGAAGGGAAAATTTGAAATAAAAACCACGTATCTCTCTTTAAAAAGGAAATTAAGTGTCACTAAAAGAAAGTTGTGATATGAATCAATGGGACTCCAAAGCATCTTTATTCAAGTCCTGCATTGAAAATCCCTTTCTCTTCTTTTTCCTGATAAGAGAAGCTTGAGGAATCAGGATACTTAGGAAGAAAATCCCAGATTTAGGCATAAATCTGGCTGCTCAGTGGCACTCACCAAGGATGCAGCAGATGCCTCCTGCTGTGTTACCCTCCACTCCCTCGTGTCACTGTTTCACCACAGAGCCTGTCTTTACTCACAGAAATCGTAAATGTCTGCATTCGTGTGAATGAACTTGTAAAACTCTTTAAGACGACAGGGCAGGGGATAACGCTAGCTCCTATACACTTATTGTTGATCACTTCAGAAGTAAACTGAATTTGATGGAAACTGTCTGAGTTTGCTTTTTTTTTTTTTAAAAGAATTATCTTCTCATCCTTCTAGGATTTGTTTTTCAAAAATTATAAAAACCCAAAGTAGCTTTTCATTTTTGAGAGGACTGGTATAATTCACTGTTTCCCTTCTGCAGAAATTTACACTATGCTTAAATGAAATGGCAAGTGCTTCTAACAATTTCTAGGACTAAATACAACTTGGAGCTACTCTGGGTAACTAAAACCCAAGTGAGGACAGAGACAGACCTTCCTGCCAACAATGCTCCCTGTGTGGGTCACCAGAACTTCCTGGCAAACCTGAGGGGTGCTCTAAAGCAAGGGGAGTCAGAGCTTCCAGCAGCGGGATGCTTGATAGTGACTTCCCCGTCACTGAAGGTATGTAAGCAGAAGCTACATGCTCAGACCCATGGGAAGGGCAAGGAAGGAGGCTGGAGGAACTGTGGGCCCCCCATGCCCACTTGAACATAACAACTCCATTTTCACCTGTTTTGTGTGTTGAACTCCCACACAGGACTCAGCTTGAAAGGTACTGTCCATGAAAACAAGTCTGAGACCCCAGGGAAAAGGGCACAACGCGCTGGCCACTCACCATACTGCCTGTGGTTGGTGAACTCAAGCTCCAGGGATGGCTCGCAGAGGCTGTCATCCGAATTATAGCCTACGGTGAAAATACGGCTGGTCAGTCAGGGGTTCCGGAACATCCACAGGGAAACCTGGGCCCTCTGCCAGAGGACTACTTCTTACCCTTGCCCGGCACCCAAGTCATGGCAGTGTCCAGCTTCGGGGGGGTGAGGGCGGGACATGTGGACCGTGCCCTGAGGACCTGCCTCTCCTACCCTCCCCATTTCTCCCGCTGGAACAGCCCTCACACTCGTGACTCCTGTTCAATTTAACTTTAAATCCCATGTCCACCTGTGCAATGACTGAGACTCAACACCAAAGCCAGGTTCCAGCCTAAGGATAACGCAGCAAACGAGCTGAATATGTAGTACCCTGGGAGCCCCTTCCCACCTTAAAGTCCAGCTGCACCAAAAGCAGAGGGCCGTGAACGCAATTCTCTTCTAGGGGCCACGCTGTCTTCAGGTGGCGGGAGGAAGGAAAAGGAAAGAATCCACCACCTGAGACGAGACGCTGAGTCCCTGGAGACTGACCCCTGCCCCAGCAGCTCCTAACCACAAACAGACCTGGGACCCTAGCCGTCAACTGCCCTCTCCCTGAGAAGGACTGGAAAATGCCCCATTCCTGAAGCCTGCTGGTTTCCCTCTTACAGCAGGCCCTGGGTCCCCCCAGAACGACAAGAGGGTTTCCCTTCTGAAGACACATGTCCACTGGCAATGAACGTCCCGAGCATGAGAGCTGACTGCCAGGGACTTGCTGTGGGCAGCGCCGAGACAGCAGTGTTGATGAACCCTCGTGCAGGCTCCGCAGGAGGATGAGCTACCAGTGATGTTTCTGGGCTCGGGCTCTGGTTCAAGGGCAGGATCCAGGCTGAGACAGCCCGTGGGTTAGCCTAGGGGATTGGGCCTTGAGCCACACAGGCCATTGGAGGTCCGAGAGGAGATGGTGTTCCTGGCTCTTCCCCAAGATCAGGCAGGGCTTCTGCACCTCAGAGCCTGGAGACTGGAGGAGATTGCTGACAATGGACACTCCTGCCATGCTGGGCCCAGAGCCTACCTGTCCCAGCCAGCACACAGCACAACCCCGGCATCCAACAGTAAGTGACTGCCACTGCCAGTGTCTGGCCTGGCGTGGACAAGGACCGCCTGGCTGCCCTGTGTTCACTCAACTCATCCTCTCCCCAGGGTGTTTCCTGCTTGTAAGTAACTGGGACAAGGTCATGAAGCTAACCCAGGTGCACCCTGAGGGCAGGGGCACTGTCTTTGCTTTGTTTTGCTTGTCAAACCAAGGTCATTTATGCATGCCCATGGTTTCGGGAGTCCAGTGGGTGGTATCATGAAAAATAACACCTTTCATGTTCTCTCTGATTTCTAACACCCCAGAGGCAATCACTTTCAGCTCTCTCCACTGCTTCTTTGGATCTTCCCATATCTCTACATCAGAAGCAGAACATCTTTTTAAGTTTTAAGCTTTATCTTTCCCTTTCTGTTTGCATGTTTTAAATTTCCAAGTGCTCCTTTTTATAGCATCCTGTTCTTGTTGCATGGGTACCACAGCGTCGCTTATCTCTATTAATGATGGGAATTTTAAAGCTTTCATCTGTTTAAAACTTAATGTCTGTTTACTCTGTTGCCCCTCAAGGTGGTTTTGGTCTCTGCTGTTGGAGGCTCTCCTTAGGGGTCCGGGGATCCCTGAACTTCCATGGGCTTCCCCTGGCAGGATCTGACTGAGCCGTTCTGCAGGAAATTTCTCAAGTTAATCAGATGACCCAAAGAATATTTTAATCTCAAGTCTAAAGGTGTGAACACACATGGTTACTGGCATCCTGGGAGACATTCCATTTGTGGATCCCCCACTGAATCCCCTGGTTTTCAGTTTAGGACACCCGTCCTCCACTCTATCCCCTGACCTCCAGTTCAGAGACCCCCTCATGTATCCTCTTGAGAGAATAAACTCCAGACTTCTACGGTGGGGTGAGGGCGGGTGCCTGCTTTTAGCCCAAACTCTGGTTCTCAGCCCCACCTTCGCTTCCCTCTGGAGCTACCTGGCGCCCCATTCCTGAACGGTGGTGGTGGGAGTGGCTTCTGGGGCTTTCCCACGAGTGGCTTAGGATCAGGCCTCTAGATGGTGGAGTTACCTGCCCCAGGTCACACAGCTGGTCAGCAGAGCTGAGGCCTGAACCTGTGTCTGTGTGATGCTAAAGCCTGCCCACAGCTTGGCCACTCTGCTTACCACCTCTTAGCCTGAGAGACCCCTCCTGCCTCTGCAACCCGGGGTCTTCAGGAAGGACCCTGGGCCCCAGATGCTCATCCCTCTTGGTTCTGGAGGGGCCCGTGACTCACCTCTGGTGCGGCCTGGGTGCCGGGAGATGGGGGTGGAGCTGGAAGGGGTTGCAGTGACGGCTGAGGTTGAACAGCTCCGGGAGCCCAGCTCCAAGGGCCAGGGCTTCAGGGCCGGGTCAGCAGAGGCATCCGTACGCTCAAGGCTGCCGCCGTGAGGGGACCCTCGCTTTGCTTTTGGGTCCCCAGGGCCTGGGGCAGAGAAGGACATTGAGAAATGGGGCTACGTAATCCTGTGCCAAGGCTGGGCTACCACACCGAGACCTGGAAGCAGGGGCAGCGGGGCACACAGACCACAGGACAAAAGCTGGGCGGCCGCGCCTCCCGGGCTGCGGTTTCAACAGGAGGGGCCCTGGCTGCAGGCCTGTGTTAGAGGTCCCGAGAGGCTGGCCCTGGCTCTAACGATGGGTCACACTGTGAGCCCTATAGGGCTGGGAGAAAATAAAGGGAGCACTCAAGAGGATAAACAAAAATGTTGGTCACAGTCCAACATGGTGACTGTAGGACATGCTTGCTGTCTGTGCAACACTTTACATAACTCAAATCCCTGATTTAAAAAGGTCCTGACAGATGTCTGCTCAGGGTCATTCCGGACCTGTGGCCGAGGCCCTGAAGGTCCAGGATGTGCATCCCACCAACTGGCTTCACTTATGATTTAGGAAGAAGTCCACTGCCACCCTAACGACAACTTCAGAAGTCTTCATCTCTGCGTGGTGAGACTGACGGCAAGAATGGTTTTTACCTCGTAGCTCGTGTTTTTCTGCAATCTCTACGTTTTCTACCATGAACATATACTTCTATCAAAATTAAATAAAATCCTACATAAAAACATTAGGGAAAAACCCCCAGCTACCTAGTAGGAAAGGGGATGGGCTCTCCAAATAAAGATAAAAATTAATGCAGTTGGAATTCCTAATAGCATTAGGACGGTGCTGTTTTGCACAATGTCCCACTCCAGGTACCCCGAGGGCTGTGGACCCAGAGCCATGCTCCCTGGGGAGATTTCGGCCCCTCTCCGTGCTCTTCCACGGACCTGCCCCCGCCTGCGCCCTCAGCCACTCAAAGGCTGGACTCACTATGAAGTGTTAATCGCCCAAATCTTACGACTTGAAATCAAGAGAAAATTTGGATTTGGAAAGATAACCTTGATGAGAAGCAAGATTCAAGTCTGGTGGAATGAATCGGGACAGGCATCCAGTAGCTGAAGGTAAATGAGGAGCAGAGGGGAGGCGGAGATGAGCGAACAGTTAGCACGGATGGCAGAGGAACAGCACGATCCCAGCAGCATGCTCTGATGCCCGAGGCCTGGAGGCCCAGGCCCGCGGCAGCCCAGGGTGCCCCAAGCCGTGCATGAGAGGAAGCCAGCGCCACGTCAACCGACTTCAACATTTTCAGAGTTCTGTATTTATTTTTACAGTTACCTTGTTTTTACGGTGATACTGGTTTTCCACTTAGTAGTGATAATAATCTTTCCTTTTAAAATAAATTTAAGTGGAAACGGTGAGTCAATTCAAGAGAAAATATGTAAGTAATCATACGGGTGATATAAAGGTATGGCAAACATCGTGAAGATGGCACAAGAATGACTGAAGAGAGAAAATACTGCAGTAGCTAAAGGCCTCTAGCGACCGGCACATTCCCCCGCTCTGGGTGTGACCGGTGTGATGTTCTTTCTGTCCGCTGCTGTGTGAACGGCAGCATCCGAGATGTCGAACTACAGCACAGCCATAAAACTTCATCCTGCACAGAACCCTGGCTCAGCGACATCGATTCATTTATTCAAAATGCTTGGACGGAGCAGTAAATCCTTCAACACACAGAACACATCTAAAAAGGGCCTTATTAGCAAAAGCCAACAATTCAGTGCTCTGACAAAGAAAGAAGAGAAAAGGGCAGCGGTTTTAAATTTAGCTGCTAAACATAAGTCTTAAAAAAAAAAAAAATCTCACTCGACAGAAGCCGTACATTGTAGGAAGCATAGCGACAACTGACCAGTTCTGCTTTACACATGGGCACGACATAAGCCTGCAGGTGCGTGAGGGGGCAGCACGCGGCCCCTGGACTTACTTAGCATGGACATCCTGGCCCAAGGACCTGTGCATGGATGTCCTGAGGCTCCCCTAAAACTGTGCTGCGCTGAAGAAACGGTCCAGAGGGTGTGACAACTCATCTTCTCTTTTGAAATCAGAATCCACGCTGGCTACTTTAAGCTTGGCTTGGAGGTGGGGTCGGGAGGAGGGGTCCACTAGAGGGCATCTGGCCTTTAGGTACTGTTTTTTGTTTGAGTTTCAGAAATGAAGGAGGACACAGGATGAAGACATATGATAAAGGGAAAGGATTAGAAGTCTCCAATCTCTGAGAAAGGGAGAGGCTCGTTAGGAGAGGATGGCATGTCAGAGGAGGACCAGAACCGCAGGCGTTTAGAGAGAGCCGGGTAGGCCGATGGAGACTTGTCTTTGTCCTTGCTTTTGCTTCTCAAAAAGGGACTCTTTTTTCGCTGAGTTGCTAAATTGTTATCACCCGGATAACCCAAAAGAGGAAGGAAAAAAAAACAAATAAATGAAGTGAATAATAACAACAAATGACTCTAAATTACCTAAATGTACTTAGGAAATCAGAATCCTGTCCAGCCCGGGAAAGATGGAAACAATACCCAAGACAAGACCAGAATCGGGACTCGGTGAATCATTTATGCTGTGACTCAATTTAATTAATTTAGTGGCATCTTAGTGCCAACGCTTTACTTACTCAGCACCTGAGAATTATACTGATCAAAGAACCATGGCTTAGACTGTTTTTCAATTTCAATGTGTTAAATTATTAAATAAAAACGTTGATTAATTTAGGACCCAGCTTTTCTTACTCATCCATTTTAATGACGGGATCCCTGACAATTCAGCTCACACACTCCTCCTCCTGTTCAAAGATCTTGGGAACACTTACCGACACGTTTCTGTAATGTAACGGTCTCCCTGAAGTATTTGCCAATAATATTTGTATATCTAAAATAACCTCTTTTGGCAGGATGAGTTTAAAAATAATGGAAATACCTCTTTTTCATACCCCCAAACCCTCAACACCAAGAATTATTTCCTTTTAGAGCTCCTATGCATCCTCTACTCCAATCCTACACTTTATGGCCTTTCAATTAGTCTTGTGACTGGTCTAACTTTCAGAACATGTATGTTAGCACAGCCGATCTATCCAGTTTCTGATTGAGAATTACAATTGATACAGGAACCTGTGATTTCTTCTTCCACAGCACCACCTGGTGGCCGTCGCTCACACCACAGAATGAGGGACTGACTTTATTCAATGCGGACCTATGTCTGGATCCCAGTTTTCCCAGTTATTATATCGGCAAGGGCTGAACCTTGTCGAGCCTCACTTTCTCAGCTCTAAAGGGGATAATTGTCACTTCACAGGGTAGTTAGGACTAAATGAGACAGACAGAGCACGTAAATTAGCTACAAGGCTGCTGAGCCCAGAGAGAGTGCCCATGGCTGCTCGATCACCGATGTGGTCATTCACGGGTCAGTGTAACAGTCTGGACCAGTAAAGAGTTTTTTTTCTTCTGAAAGTTTTCCTAACTCAATTGGGCTGCTTATAGCTAATTAAGTCAACGTGAAGAATAATACAAGTTGAGGTGATAAATGTGAAAAAATCTAAATAGCCAATATGAAAACTCGAGGCAACAGAATCCAAGTAAAAACACGTTCAACTTATCGTTTACCTGCACGTGAGCCTTTTACCTAATCTCATCCCTGTAAAGAAGAGGAATGCAAGCATTACTCCCCCAAAATGTGTGTTCGTATGCACATTTCTTTTATGCATTTGAAAGTGACACAACGGGACCTGAAGAGGTGAATGTCACCCCCAAAAGGCTTGTGCACATGTCACACTCACAGGGTGGCTTGTCACCGGCCCTTAGTGCTGTCACATCAGCCCCCGAGAGAGCATGGGTCTCAGGTATAAGCCCAATCTTCAGAAAGTTCTGGTGTCCTTCATAAAAATCTAAATTACTCAGAGTGCAGGTTTGGCATAAATAATCCAAAAATGATATTTAAAAAGTAAATTTGAAAATTTAACAATGTTTAAGGCATCTGCTGTGTTTAATCAATTCTAGGATGCTCATTTTTCCCCCCATACCTTAACATCTATGAAATCAGGATGCAGCTCTGACGATGTCTTACAGTCACCACTGGCCAGGTGGCAACTGTGACAAAAATGTTACTGCTGCAACCCATTTATTCTGCTCATATTTTCCTTTTATGTGTCTGCACAAAAATATAATTCAGTCTTTCAGAAGATCTCTTCAAGAAGAGTATAATAACAATTCCAAGTGGTAAGTACTGCATCATTTGATTGCCAGTGTTTTTTTCCCTAGTGGAATATGAAGTAATTGTGCAGCCTATAATTGATAGCCTCTTAGGTTCGATGAAATACAGCACATAAAACCAGAAATTCATTTTAGAACCTTGGGCAAACCCCAAATGACAGCATTAAGTGAAAAGGTAAACCGCGCCCCGTGGTGAGAGGACCTAAGGCCAGAGCAGGTGGGTAAAGAAAACCTGACCTGCCTTTCAAAGGGATAAAAAGATGAGCCACACAAGGACTTGCTGGAGATCCTGCACATGTACTGGAGGTGTAAAATGCCCCGGGATCTCCCGATAGAAAGAGTTTATTCTAGATCTTTGACACATACAAGGAGACCCCAAAACATATGCTACTGAGTTTGTCTCTATGGTGCCTATGCGGCTATCAGCTTTGGATATTCGAGTCCCGACCACAGTCTACATGATGAGCGATGCTTCTCCTTCTAAAATAACAAAATTGTTATGGGATGAAATTGCCACAATGCTGACATGGATTTATATTTTCTACTTGGTTATTAACACATCTGAGGAGGCAGATGTGCTATGCAGCACACCCCCTTCAGGACCCTACACACGTGTGCACATCCACACACCGTCTCATGCTATCCCTGTCCAACGGGAGAGTCCTTTAGATCGTCCCCTCCACACCCCGACTGCCTGCAGCCAGGCCGGCACCCCTACCTTTCCCCACGGGCCCGTTGTGGGTGTCACGCTCTTCTGCACAGTTTGAGCCGGACGGGGTGGTCTCGGGGTTCTCTGACTGCGATCTGAGTGCTTGAGAAGCAGACGGGGAGGCCGGGTCTGAGGACTCCGATGGCCAGGGAGGGCCGTCTGTGGTTGACCTCAGTCGTTCTCTGGAACCTTCTTTCTTTGGTTTGATAAATTTGACTAAGGCTTTGGCTCCAATCCAGTGGTTTTTCCTAGTCAGAGGTAGATTTTTAGAAGGACACAACCAACCCTCACTGCCCCCTCCAGCAGGTCACTGGGTGTCCTAACGTGGGCTGAGATTTCCATCTCCAGCCTGGGAGGCCGGCCATTAACTTGGGGTTCAGACTGATGGCACTCCTCACCATCACCAGGATCTCTGTACTTGGGGCTCGGTGGGGGGGGGGGAATGTAATTCTCAGTCAGGCACGGGCCCTGGGATGGTAGAAGGGTGCGCCGTGGCAGAAATCCACACTATCCTCTCGGGAAAACAGAACTTCAAATATACCAATTCTTGATTACTTGTGAGAAATAAAGGAAGCGGTGCAGTGCTAATCTAATCTGTGTCCATTGGCAATTTTTCTGTCAAAACGCCATTTTCAGCAACAGAGTCAGGGACCTCCCCTTTTTTGCTGAAGCTAACATAAGTGAATTCAGCTGGCATTCTCTGACAGCTCCCTGGCTCTGAGGAATCTGGGAGAGGGGGAGGAGGGCAGGGAAGAGTGAGTTGTTTGAATTAAAAACAGTGAGTTTAAAGAGCGAGTGCAGCGCACTGGCAGACGGAGGCATTCTAAAGTAGCAAGGAGACCACACCTGGGCTCCAACTCTGGCTTGGCCACTACACGGCACTGCGTTCACACAGATCAGGCCTCTCCTCATCCGGGCCTCAGTTCTCCGTCGACAGAAGACAGAGGCGGAGGCTCTGAAATTCTGTGGTTCTGTGATTTCCACAGAGAGGCCTTGAAGGGTTCATGGTGATTTTGACTTCGGGGCTGGGCTGGGACAGGATGGTCAGAAGGGCCGGCTGCTGGGCTCAGGCCCGGGACCGGGGGAAGCCCTGCTGGACGGATGCCAGTGTCTCTGGGGACCGAGCCAGCCCCACGACCTGGGGCTGCTGCTCTCCGGAGAAGAGAACGACTCCGTGAAGCCGCCTTGGGGTCCAGTGCATCCAGAGGAATCTGCACGAGGCCATAATGTCCCCGTGTCTGAAGACCGTGGGTGCCGGTCCAGGTGTCCTACCCAAGCTTCCCTCCCAAAACGGGAACGTGGTTTTCTACATCCTGTTAAATCCTGAGACAAAGCTGACAAGGCGACCCTTCCACCCTGCTTTAATGGCTCTGAAACCACAGACTCTGCCCCTTAAAAGGGTTTGTGGCTAAATTAGGCCTCGGTCTCATCAGGTCAGCTGGCATCTGCCCTCCCAGGACAAGCTGGAGTACAGAGGGCGGGGCAAAAGGAAATCCTAAATTCTTCTTGCTGTGGGAGGGATCTGCACACAGATGACCTCCCCACAGGGAAAGAGACGGGTCCCACAGGCCGGGCACTGCTCTAGACGGCCACACTGCTCACCCTCCTCCTGAAAAAGGAAGCTTTCCTGCTCTGCGTTCAAGTTACTGTAACTCACTTCTTTGGAGCAGGATCATAGAACTTGTACTGGTCCATGATTTTTTCTTCCAGTTTTTCCTTTTGTCTCCGTAAGGCATTTAATTTGTCTCTGTGAATAGAGAGGAAAGAAAAACAATCAATCCAGTTTTAAGTTAAACGAGTGAATCGACTCATCAGCCCGGCCTAGGACCTGGCCCAGCAGGGACAGGCATCTCTCTGGGATTCAGACGTCACGTGCTCACGACCATCACGATCCCTGAGCTGAGAACATGTGAATGGAATGTCTGGCATGGGTCCAGGAAGGCTTAATACCTCGAGGAGACTTACTAGAGACCTAAGATCCAGCTGTGAGTGAACTCCAGGGGGCAAATCCCCGACCAACGGAAAACTCAAGCTGGGAAATCCGAGGATTTCCAGCCAGGTCATTCAGGACGCTGGGCACTCGGGGTCAGACACAGCACTAGCTCCTGGGGTGCACACTGACAACACCTTTGGTGGGGGAGAGGGCTGCCATCAGCGAGTTGGATGGCACTAACGTTGAAAAAGCCAGTTTAGCAAAGTCAGACCTCTGACCGTGACCCATTCCAACGCTGGGTTTCTGACAACACTTCCAGGGGAAGACCCTGAAAAGCTTTCGGGGGTTGGACGAGAAGATAAGGAGCAAAGTGGGCCCGGAAAGACCAGAGGGAGTGGTGCGGACTGTGGCAAGGCTGAGTGCACGGTGCCAGCTCCAGCTGATGGCTGCCATGTAGGAGCGAAGGCAGGCCCAGTGGGGCAGAGCTTCTGATTATACCAGAGAAGCCAGAAACCCAGGTTAGGAAGCTCCCGATTTCTCAATGATGGAAACCAGTTCACATTTTCAAATACACAGAAAGGATCAAAGAGACACCTTCTGAACCTTGGGCTGCCAGAGGGCACCTCTGCTGACGGGGCGATTCCGGCCTTCCTGATACAAAGGGCAAGCTTTTGTTTTATCTCAGGGAGTCATGGGGTAGGCGGGGGGGCGTGCGCTGGACTTTACGCAACGCTGCCCACAGGGCCGCCGAACACTGTCCTGCTCCCACCTCTCACCTGTGTGGCCTTGACAGCCCTGACCCCTGGTTTCCTTGTTCAAAAATGAGGCCTCTGGAGCCGGCCCAGTGGTTTAGTCCGCGCTTGGCAGCCCGGGGTTCGCAGGTTTGGATCCCGGGCGCCCGCCGACGCACTGCTCGTCAGCCATGCTGGGGTGGCGTCCCGTATAAAGTGGGGGAAGATGGGCACGGATGTTAGCCCAGGGCCAGTCTTCCTCAGCAAAAAGAGGAGGATTAGCAACGGATGTTAACTCAGGGCTGGTCTTCCTCACAAAAAAAAAAAAAAAACAAAACAAAAAAAACGAGGCCTCTGGATCAGAGGCAATTGCTCAGGCCCCTTCAGTCGTGAAGCTGCTGAGGCTACATCCCAAACCAAGGACTTTCTTGAGAATTCCCTACTAAGTGAGCCCCTAACAAAAGCAGCAGCTTTGCGAACCCCTGGGCCTCTGATCATCAACCCTGCTCTGCTCCCAGCCCCCATGGCTGAACAGCCGTGCTGTTACTGTGTCCTCACAGCCGTGCTGCTGGGCCTTATGCTTCGTGGTTGTGTCTGGCCCCACAGACACACACAGACTGGCGGAGAGCAGGCATCGTGCCCCTCCCAGCACCCAGAGGGCCCAGTGCTCCCCCTGGAGCAGGCTCCGGGAAGCTTGCCAACTCCCTGGCCTTCTGCAGACACTCTCTAACGCAAAACTGTCATCAAATCACACCCCCGGGTACCAGGCTCCTACTCGCCTAGTTAGCACCTGCCCAACCTCTGCTGGCAATTTTTATCAGCTGGGTTACAGGGGGCCAACTTCAGGCAATGGTCATTTCTACCCCAAAATTACAGCATGGTTTTCAGTGTAAACCATCCTTCAGTATAGGTGGAGAGCCAGCTCTAGACAAGCAGATGAAGCCGGGAGAATAACAAAGGAGCACTGTTTCGCCAGAGAAAGCTAGGACAGTATGCCAGCATCCGCGGTGTCCATGTTCTTCTGCCAGCGGGTCTCCCTTCTCTTCCCCAACCCAGCCAGCCATTCCTGGTCATGTGAAAGGACAGTCCATCCCCCACAGCCCAGAGTGGTGAAAATGCCCTAGATCTACGAGATGCATCCTAGATTATTCGACTTCCAAACCACGAGGTCTCCAGCACCACGCTCTTCCTCCAGACCTCTGTTTCTGGCAGCTTCCTAGGCCCTGCTAGACCAGCATCCCTTAAACACTTCCCAGTGAACCCAAATTTGTTAGCTGGGCATGGAAGCCTTCCACGACTGACTGCCTGCCTCCTTCTCCAGCCTTCTCTCCTGATGCTTCCAGCACATTCCCTGCACCCAGACCAGTGCTGTGCTCCACCTCATATCCCTCCACCCGGCTTGCCTTCTCCCCATCCCATGTCAGCAGCAAAACCCCAACTCCCACCACCACGCTTCCTTCCACGCCTCCGTACGGCTCCTCAACATCTGTCTGGTACGGACGTAGCTCTGCTCACATCCCATCACCCTACTAGTTCCCGCCACCAGGGAATGGGTTCTGTGCACCTTGCAGGGCCAACACTTCATAAATACCGGCTGAGGAAGGATAAGCACAGCACCAATACCCTGCTCTCCAGATGATCCCAGGTAGAACAGACACAGGACACAGAAAGAGACAGGTCACGGCACCTATGCTCAGCCTTCGACTAGAATCTTTCCCTGAGATACTTCTCATTAGTGCTATAGTGTTTTTAGAAGTGAACTTAACTCTAAAAGCAGATTAAGAAGCTTCTGGCAGTGAGCAGTGCCTTTGAAAAGCAAACAAAAGCCAACCACCACCACTTGCAGAAACCTAGAACCATTCCAGGGAAACCAAAGGAAGGATGTGCTGATGAGATGGTCTGTCCCCTTGTCCAGGACCTCGCAGGTCTCGGTGTGGGGCGGGGGAAGCCAGGATCCCTCTGTCGACAGGCGTCACCCCCCACATCTCCTTACATGTACTGCTTCTGCTCCTCGTGGTACTGCTCCTTGCTCTCCATGTTCTGCTCTAGAAGCATCTGGTTTTGCTGGCTCAACAGCTGGATCTGGCTCAGGAGGTGATGATTTTCTTCCTCCAAGTTCCCCTTCAGACGGGAGAGCAGCTAAAACACAGATCAACAACGTCTCACACACTGTGACCCCATGATTCCACTGCTGGGGATCTAGCTTCTAAACGAAGGGAAAAGCCACGCGCACCAAGACGTCCATCTCAGTATTATCTAGACCATTCGGAAGGACCAACACAGCCAGTAACATGGGAACAGCCGAGTTCCCTCTGCACCGGCCCTGTCCAATCTGGCAGCCACTGGCAATGTGTGGCCACTGGGCACTTAAAATGCAGCTAGTCCAAATTGAGATGTGCGACAAGTACAAAATACTCAATAGATTGAAAAACATAATAATAAAAAAAAAAGTATGAAATATCTCATTAGTAAGTGTTTTGGGGTTACATGTTGAAATGATAATATTTTAGATATGCTGGCTAAATAAAATATATTAAAATTAATCCCACCTGTTTCTTTTTACTTTGTTAATGTACTACTAGAAAATTTTACATTATGTATGTGGCTTGCATTGTATTTCTGTTGGACAGCTCTGCTCTAGAAGAGGTCGGCACACTCCTCTGTAAAGAGCCAGATAGTAAATATTTCAGGCTTTCCAGGCCAGACGGTGGTCTCTCTTGCAACTACCTGGCTCTGCTGCTACAGCAGGAAAGTAGCCAGAGACGAGAGGTAAACACGAGGGCGTGGCCACGTCCAAAAACACCTTTACTTATGGACACTGATTTTCACCTGCCACAAAATATTGTTCTTCTTTTGATTCTTCCCAACCATTTAAAAAACATAAAAGCCATTCTTAGTTCACAGCTGTATAAAGACAGGCAGTGGGCGGGATTTGACTTGAGGGCTAAGTGCATCACTCCTGCTCCAGAATGTCATCGTGGTTGGTGTGGTGAGAAAAATCACAAGCTTTGGCTTCAGACAGACTGGGTTCCAGTCCACTACTGTAGGCCCTGGTGACCACAGAGCCCATGGTGGGCGAGGCTTCCTCTCTGCCTCTGTCTCAGCCCCCATCTCCTCCACCTCAGCGGGGCCTCCAGGTATCTCAGCAGCCTGGGCCTTGGTTTCCTCATCTGTGCTGTCCCACAGAGCTGCCATGAGCTCAAAGGAAAAGGCCGCTGAGAGTGTTTCTCAACAAACAAGAGGTGCTGTGTCCTGGGGTTGCTGGCTGTCCTCGGGCATCTCGGGGCTGGGGTGGGACCCGGCTGCTCTTCCCTACCTGATCCACTTAGCCTGTCTTACTTGTCCTGGTGTCTGCTTACAATTTCATTTGAGACGATTCTGCTGCTTAAGAAGATACTTTCTAGCCTAGTGCCCCAGAAGGGATAGCCCTACCCCTCTGGAAGCCAGGAGACTCCCGAGTAAGCTCCTCCTGACTGCCCCAGGATCCAGAGCCAGTCAGCCAAACACGAGAATGGGACAAATTCATGCCACTTCTCCAGAATAGTACGGCTATGGACATGAAAGCAAACGGAAAGCAGTGCAGACACGGCAGAGAGGACAGAAATAAAACAGCTGTTTCCATGCACCTCCCCCAACACTGCAAAAAGCAACGGTCAGATGACAAGTGTTTTCTAACACATGCCTACCAATCGTGGTGTCTGTCCCCCTTTCAAACGTCTCTGGCTTCCTCTCGGCCTCTGCACCACCTTCACACACAGTCTTTGAGCACAGACACCAACCAGGACCCATCACAACCCCGCTGAGCCCAAGACTGTCAGCCCAGGGGACTTGTCCTGGTGTCCCCAGGCCTCACCTCACAGTGGTTGTCCAGCTTGGTCAGCGAGATGTCCATGCTCTGGTGCTGCTCCTTCAGGTCGTCAAACCGGGCCTGCCAGCGGTTCAGCTCCAGCTGCGAGTTGTTCAGCGAGGTTTTCAGCTCCTTGGTGTGGGCATGCAGCTCCTCGTACTCCCCCTTCAGCTGGTGGTGCAGGAAATTGACCCTGCAGGGTGGAGAGCCACAGGGCCGAGGGGCTGAAGAGAGCTCCCAGGCTCTGTCCCAGCTGTGCAACCTTAGACAAAACCACAACCTCTCTGGGCCTGTTTTCTCATGTGTAAAGTGAGGAGGTTGAACAAAATCAGTGGTTTTCAAACTGTGTTCTTTGGGATTCTATGGGGGGTCCCCCTGGTGCCCCATGTTGGGCTGAGGGAGACAGAACAGGCAGGCTCAGATGCCCGCCTCAACAGGGCATCACTGTTATGATCCCATATTTGAGGCTTTGCTGTATCTACCTACTTGGAAAAAAGATTCTGCTGCTAAAACATTTTTTTAAAACATGAACCAGAATATTTTTGCTCTAAAACTCTATGTCTATGCCCAGCTCTTCTTTCCAATTCCAAGCCCCTTTCAAATTTCAACTCCTGAGATAAATAAAACATGAGAAGCTGGAGTATTATGTAAATCCACTAAAATTATCACCATCATAACTATTATCCAATTGGGGTTTCTTAGGAGAAGATTTATATCAGAAAGCTCAATTACCAGAGGCTCACGGACTCAGTTTGGCCACAGAGATGTCGTTTGCCCTGCATAGTTTTATTTCTTTTTAGTGAATTAGTTTGTCAACATTTAAAAATTTGGAAGTTTTATATCAACATGCAGATGTCCAGCTTCTCTTAAGAAAACAGCATAAACAAAAGGATGACCCAGCAGCCCCAGCCGGCCTCCCTTTAGACGTGTGTATTCTCCATGTCACTGTCTGGTCTGTCGCTGGCACTCTCACCCACACGCTTGACCTGCCTGACCACTGGCGACACCCGAGCTTGCAGTCCCTGGTACAAGTTAACACAAGGACGTGGGGAGGAAGCAGCTTCATATGGTTGTGCCTCTGGGATGAGACAAGACCTGGATTCAAATCCTGACTCTGCCATTAACTAGGAGCACTGACCTCGAACAAGTCAGTTAATGTCTCTGAGCCTGTTTCCTCATTTGAAAAAAGAAAAGGGGGGGGGTGATAATAGTTCAGTCGATTTTCATCATTCACGGTAGCGATGTTCTATAAATTTGCTGCGAACAATGAATTAGCGAACCACTGTAGGGAAAACACAGCCGTAGGTTCCTGCAAGTCTCTGGTCACAACATTTTTGTCAACTGATCAAGACAGACCTTGTTTTACGTGGGTTTCTGTTTTAAGACACCTTATGTAATACTCACAGACAACAGCACCGTAACTCACCCCTAAACAAAGCTTATCTACCACTCGTATTTTCTCCATACGGTACATCACAGCCTTGCACCTAGGACACTAGACAGCACTTCAGCACTCCGCCTGGGGTCATTTTAAATAGCGAAATTGCCACCAAAAAGCACAAAAATATGAAAGTATGGTCCTCAGTAGACCAAGAAAAGGACATTTGCAGAAGGACAGCTGGAAACAAGAAGGCAGAGATGGAATGACTTGTTCAACCCCAGATGGAAATGTGTGTGTCGGGCGACTCAAATATCTGGCCTGTCTAGGTGTGTCCGTGAAAGCACCCCAAGTACTTATTTGGGGGTTACAAATAAATTTTAGCAAGTAGGTGAATTCACAAATAGGGAATCTGTGAATAACGAGGATCGACCGTACCTCCTTCACGAGATCAGTGCACGGCTTAGGTTAGATGATGAACATTCCTGTGCCTGACACATCATCGTCATTGCAGGGGCAGGAGGTGAGGACCAAAGTTAGACAACGCACTGTCCCAAGTCCTTCCATCCCAGCCACTGGCTAGAGCTCCCTGCTACCTTATCACCATCCCTGTTAACACGACAGGTTTGTAAAAACACATGGCTCCTGGGGGACTCACTGGACCTTCTCTCAGTGGGTGCTAAGTGAGTTGGTCTGAACGGAATCCTGGATAGCAGACGCCGCCGCCTGTGGGCTGGTGGGACCCCTGGTGGCACTGTGCTTACCTGTCCAGCTCTCCCCGCAGCCTCTGGTTCTCGCCTACAGTGATGGCATTCGTCCTCTGCTCTTGCTGCAGAGCCTCCCTCTCAGTGTTCAAAACTTTCTCCAGCTCGTCCAGCTCTGCCTTGTGTTTCAGCATGTCATCGTGCCTGTTGGAGGGGACACACCAGCTGGGAGCTTGTCCTGGGCCTTCCTTTCCTATAGGTAATGCACGCTCCAGGAGACTGCAAAGCCCCCCATGAGAAAACGGCGTTCCTTCGGCAGCTTCTCTCTGCAGAGCTGAGGGGGACGGGCAGGGAGCGAGACCAGACAGCAGCGTAGCCGGGAGAGACATCTGGGCCAGCTCCTGGAGCCAGGAGTCCTCTCCCCGCTACCTGACACTTCTCCACGGTCCCTTCGATTCCCTGTCACAGCAGCCTTCCTCCTCAAGCCACCTGGGAACACCATGCCTGCTTCCTGAACTCTACACCCTTCTCTCGGGGAGTTATGAACAAGTTACTAGGTGGTTCACCAAGCAAACAGATCCAAAAGAAACCACAGAATAAACAGCTGAATTCCATTGCACAGAACAGCTAATATAATAGCTACTCCCTCCTCACCGGGGACTGGCTGAGCCCTCCACCCTTCTCTCGGGAACCGGGTCTCCCTGTTTAGTCTGGGTTTGTAGAGGGGACAGAGGCTTGCCTGGTGGGGCTCCAGCAGCTGCCCGAGACCAGCTGTTCACACACACACACACTATATTCTCCTCAAGGCCCTCACCCAGCCCTTACCCTCCCCCACAATTCCTCCCCCGCCATGGCCCCCTCCTCCTAGGGCTGTTATTTACTTCTCCAGTCTCAATCTTTATAGGTTACCACATGGCCGTCTCTGGAGGGCAGCAGAGCACAAGGATGGAGTCCCTGACAACCCCTGGCTATTCTCCCACCTGCTGGAACCTTCTGTGTTCACGGATGACTCAAGAGCTCTGCTAAGGCCAGGCTGTTACTGAGGTATCATCTTTCAATCTTCCCCATTCAGGCGAATCCCTCCCTCCAGATGCCCTTCCTGAGTTTCTCACGCTCAGAGACAGTCTGACAGAGACTGCCCAGCATTCCACGGTGTCCAGCCTTAAGTCTTCAGACCTCCACCCTGCTTTCCCCGACCATCACCCACCCCTGGCCCCCACATCAGCTGTATGTGCACCATTTGACTGAGCCAAGACTTGTGGGAAAGCAAAAGCAGGAAACCTGCTCAGGCAGCTGTTAAAGACAAAAGCTTGTGTGGCCTTAGCTGTGGGGCAGAGGCTGCCTCAAGCTACACCTGGGGGTTGGGGGCTCTGCCTAGCTTTCAGGGTAGTGACCTTTCTCATCCAGATTAATGATTCCAGAAAAAATCATCCAGGCTTGACAAATTAAGGCCACAGGCTGACCATCAGGGTTCCCAACTCCTGCCTCCCTGTTGGACTGTCTTGGAAAAGCGCACTGGTGAAGCACATCTCCAACCACTAGCAACCACCTGACAAGAGATTCTCGCATACTGAGGTATACGGGGTAACTATTTGGGTTTGAAACTTATTTGGCTTGAACTGAAAAGCCTGACTTATGGCCTATCAAACATACACTGCACATCTGCTAACCATTAAAGAATGCACTCCCTTAAGAGAAGAATCCATACTTCCCCTCCTGCGTCCTGTTGGTAAGGCCCAAATTAGGCCCTTTCCGGACATGACAGTCACAGTTACCTGCTAATTTGCACCTGAATACCTCTTTGAGATTTTTGACGAAAATGTATCCTGGGTGTGTTTAATGTACGTTCTTTGTTCTAAAAAGCTATAAGACTGTACTGAAAACCATGCTTCTCCAGAATGCTAAGGCCTTCCCGGGTTATAATCCTCATTTTGGCTCAAGTAAGCTCACCTTACTTCTCTTATCTATAGAATGGTCATTGGTTATTTTGCATCGACACACCCCACTGTAGGGCAGAAACTGTGCAAGTCTTGCTCCCCACTGAATCCCCGGTATGAGGCACGGGGCTCAGTAACTATCTGTTAAAAGAATGAATGAGTAAGTGTCCGATTTAAGTGTCAAATGAAACGAATATCGAGCCATCATCCTTGTGTTCCAAGAACCTACATGCCTGAACCCGTAGCCCTGCTGCAGACAGACCAAAGGGGCCTCCAGCCAGCAAAAAATACTGAGTAACTACGGGATGCTGAGTGAGCAAGGAACCAGGGAACACACCAGTGAACTCTCCATTCAGAGCCAGTCCAAATTCCACCTGCAAAAACCTTCCCCCTCTGAACAGACATGGAGAATATTATAATATGTAACAGACACTATTATAATATGTAACAGGACGTGAAGAATAAGACACATAACTGCATGCTGAGTGGTGGGCACTATGCTAGTTTGAGAGTTGTGTGAACACTTATTGTGCTCTACTTCTTTAGTCAACTGGGTAGATCCCCTGCCGTGTCTAGACACAGCACCACGCATACAGATGTTCACTAACTGTCGCATGAATACAGGACAGGTGCAGAGAGAGATGAAATGCCAAGAGGCAGAAGGAACAGAGTAGAGAGAAGGAACAGAGAGTCTTACAGGAGCAGAGAGTCTTACAGGAGCAGAAGTCTCAGCAGCCCCTGAAGGATTGAGATCTGGGTGGATTAAAGGGGTGGAAGACTCCAGATAGAGGCAAAAGGAAGCCTTGAGTGAGTGAATGAATGAACGTCATCATCCCCGTGTTCACAGCACCATCAGATGCCCTTGTGAGGCTTCGCTGGCTCAATGACCTTCCTGGGACCCTGTGATGGAAACGCCCTGCACTTCAGCTGCTCCCAGCAAAGCCTCAGCGTTTGCTGAGCTCTTGTGGAGGGTGACTCAAGGGAAACATTGTCAGCAGGGACAGCTCCCAAGCACAGGAAGGGGGTAATTACTCCGGTAAGCCATCCACAAGCCATCCACGTACATTTGAGAGCCTCTCTCTCCTGCCTTCAAGTCACGTGCAATCACACCTCCCCCAGACTCTGGGTCCTGCCACACCTGCCCAGGAGCCTGGAACAATCAGAGATCTGCCTGGATTGGAGCTCAGGCGATGGCTGGCTGACTGAATGCATGCTTTTAAAAACCCAGGCCCTGATTTGTCAAGAGTGCAAAGTTGAGATTTGTGCATTTCAATGCATGTAAATTTTACCCAAAAAAAAAAAAAAAGGAGTGTGGGGGTGGAGTGGGGGAGGTATAGATGGAACTTGAGAGAATGGCAGAATATTGATAACTGCTAAGCCGGGTGATGGGTACACAGGGGTTTCACTATACTGTTCCGATTACTTTCTATATATTCAGAAGTTCCCATAATTAAAGGTTAAACAAAAGAAAGCAGCAGCCCAGGGAAGAAAAAGCCTGGGAAACAAACAGAAAGGCACATCATTGTAAACTGGCAGCAGGGGTGAACTTCCTCCTTACTCTTGGCTTGGAGAGGAGCAGGGAACCCTGAGGCGGGCAGGGACCCAATGCCCATGCAGGGTTTTCCCACGCAGCCTGGCCCTGGCACCCCCTTCTCCACGCAGCCCCTCCTGCCGCTCAGTCTCCAGCTGTACAAACTCCAAAGCACTGAAGGGGATGTTTCGGTTACTTCCCTTTGGGAAAGTTCAGGTGCCCCAGATAATGTGAAGCGGCGGGCCAAGAGGAAATGCGGAACAGAGCGGAGGTGGACACGAGTCCCGGGGGAGCCCTCCCACCCGCACCTCTCCGTGAGCTCCTTGTGCTCCAGCTCCAGGTTCCGATGCAGTGTCTTCAGGCAGCTGTGCTGGCGGATGAGGGCCTCGTACTCGGTGGACTGGCGCTCGTGCAGCGCGCCCAGGTGCTCGTGGTCCTGAAGCAGGGCCTCGTAGGCCGCCGACAGCCGCTCCTGCTGCTTCTGCAGGGCCTCGTTCTCGCTCTCCTTGGCTGTCTGCTGGTTCTGGAGCAGCGCGTACTGAGTGGTGAGCGAGGCACTCTGGGAGCTCAGCGTGGAATTCTCCACCTGCCAAGAGGGAGAAGGCAATGCCCCCTCACTGTGTGCAGTGTGTAGGCCCCTGGGAGCCACAAACTCGGCGCCCCCACGTGCAGTGACCGGGGCCTGGAGCAGACACTAAAATAACAGGGACCCTCAGGGCAGGCAAACCCCAGCTGGCCGAGGACAGTTCTACCAGAGTTTAAGAAAGTGCTCTGGGAAGGGGCTGAAATGGCATAAAGGGACCATCAAATAGGGCTTGAGTCCTGAGCCCCTCTGCACAACATGACCTTTTTGGGCAAATTATGTTCTTTCTCCGGATAAGCTCCCTAGGTACCCTCTTTAGCTACTTTAAAAAGCCTATTTTCTAGAACAAGTAGACAGCAAACCAGTAAGGATTCAGAATACCTGAGCAACAGCTATACCTACCAACCAATTTAGCCTAATTGAAATTTACAGAACACCCATCCAACATGCAAAATTAACAGAAAATTGGAGAGGAGAGAATCCTTCCTCACTCATTCTCAGGCCAGAATTACCCTGATACAAAAACCAGACAAAGACATTACAATAACAAACCAACAAAAACGAAACTACAAACCAATATCCTATTTTCTAGTTTTAATAGAATAATTCCCAAGCTCTTTGCCAAAACACTTCCTGTTTCTCGTCCCCGACTCGTAAGTTACATATTTTCAAACACTTTCCTCAGAAACTGCACTAATAAATGGTAATTCATTTTCCTACAATCTATTAACCATAAATAAAAACCAACATCCTAAAACAGGTGGCAAAGAACACTGCTTTTGCTGGATGCTCTCAACAGCTTGGGAGCCACTTCACACCCCGCTTCTCTTGTGGAGATAAAAAATACACATTAGCTTAAAAAATGCTCTGCCCAGTTCTACAGTAAAGAAACCTGGTTTACTCTGTTGAACCGAGTTTATTTGATCTCAGAACCTCTTTTGCAAGTGATCCCTGATAAGACCTCAGGGAACACACTTTGGGAAACAGACAAGATTACCAGTAAAGCAAAGAAATGAAGTTTTAGCCCGTGCAGCCATATGCTCAAGCACTGAAAACAGCTTATAAACCATCACCACCTTCAAAGATCTTGAGGTTGGGAACCACTGCTTACAGTGAGCCTATTAAAAATAAGACAAAAAAACCCCAAAGCTCTCCCAGGCTTTGTCTAGCTCGTACAAGGAGTCCGAGCACTCCCAGCTGGTCTCCAGAAGACGCAGACAAACATCCCCCACGGGCTGAGGACCTGCTCGGCCTGCAAGCGCGCCCTCACCTGCAGCTTGGCGGTCTGGGTCTGTAGCGTAGTGTTGTGCTCCTGCAGGAAGGCGCTCTGCTTCTGCAGGGTCAGGATCTGACTGCTGAAGGCTACGTTCTGGGTCTCCAAGTGCTGCAGCTGTTCCTTGAGCAGCTGCCTCTCAGCCTGCAGAGCCGCGTTCTGGGGGACGGGGAAGCATGAGGCCCGTCAGGCCCCGGCTCGGAAAATGCTCCCCGGCCACAGGGACTTGAGTCGTAAGGAACGCTCATGAGGTGACGCTTGGGGGGCCAAAGCCAGAGCCCACCAGGTGAGAGAAGTGACATTTCTCCTCTTGGAAAAGACAATCAACAGAATTGGAAAAAAAAGACAACTTTTTCTTCGGGTGCGCTTTCAAGATATTAGTGAATACACATAGTGAGGATAGTGCGGTGAACCTGAGTGAGTAAGTGCGAGCCACAGGCAAGCTGGAGTTAAAGCTGCCTCATCCTCTCTCTCTAATGCTTTTCTTTGTTTTCTGTTGAACACCCCCAGAGTGTATTTCTGTGAGCTTCTCACACGGGACAGGGAGGCAAAACCTACAGCCACAGCCTCACCCTACCCAGGAGTGACAGCAGGGAGAATAAGGCGGTTCATGTTCCACGAGACTGATAAAGACCATGTAAAAATGCCACCAACTGGGCCAGGGGCCAGAACACATGGTTGAAGTCTCATGCTGTCCCTTACTAGCACAGGACTCTGGGTCAAGTCTCTCAAACTCTCTCTCAGCTTTCTCATCTGTCAAACGATGAAAATCATCACTATACTTCATGAGGTTGTTGGGAGAGTCAAATAAAACCAAGGGTTTAGACACACATTGGCAAACTTGCTCTGTAAAGGGCCAGACAGTAAATATTTTGGGGTGTGCCAGCCATGTGGTCTCTCTCTCAACCACTCACCTCCACCACTGCAGCGGGAAGGCAGCCCCACACAATGCATAAACAAAGGGCGTGTCTGTGGTCCAATAACGCCTTATGTACATAAATAGGTGGCGGGCTGTGGTTTGCCAACCCCCTGGTACACAGCATTGAAACAGAACACTATGGAGACAGAGTGCTCGTGTATAAGCTACAGGCCAAGTCTGATGGGCAGGCAGAGAGAGAACTACCACGGGAAAATGTGAATATGCCCCTTTATGTTAGACACGCTGAGGGACCTCAAATGAAAAGGAGCTTGTGGACTTGCCGGAACAACTCAGGACGTGTCCAACTAGATCTGGATAAATCTCAACGGATTCTGACATCCCGTGTCCTTTAGAGTAATGGTGTTCTACCAGCGGGACAATTAATAGGATGGTCTCTCTCTCCTTCTCTCTCTGAGGGACCACGGCCAGGGAAGCCACTCACATTCCGTTCCAGCTCGATGGCCCGGTCCTTCACGCGGAGCAGCTCCATTGTGGCTTCCTTATGGCTGGGCCCCCAGGGTTCCTTCCCTTGGTGATCGGTGACCAATGCCCCCACAGGGTGTTTGAAAGAGTTCTGCAAGTGCTTCCCCTCTTCCTGATTCTGCCTGAGCATCTCACATTCCTTCTTCAGCTGTGGGGATGGGAACACGAAAGCAGGCTTGGTGCAAGAAGAGGCCTAGCTCAGAGCCCCTTGTTAGTGGCTAGAGGACAGCCCCACATCAAACCTGTCTCCTTGGCACACCCAACCCCTCACCTGGCACTGGTGACAAGCCACACTTGGCTTTTGCTTTTGGGGGAAGCAGACATAACCTCTGTCCTGCGTGTTCCCCGCTCCTTCCAGAGATCACAGAAACGGCAGTGGCCTGCAACCCATCCTGCCTCAGTCCCAACTTCAGCCACGTGACTGTGGCAAGACTTCTCCCTTTCCTGAGCCCTGGCCGTCCCCTCCATAAAACAGAGGTGAGCCTGGGGAATATGGACCAGACGATGCTATGAAGCCCCTTCCAGCTCTAGATCCACTTTGCTCTAGATTCCTTATTCAATTATGTAGCCAAGAAACATGCCAAAGATTCAAAGATGAGAGATGGGAAAGGACCTGTGCGCATGTGTGGAAAGCACACGTTCAGAACATGCGTGTGGAGAGCACACGTGGAGATCTTGTGCACCGAGAGCAGACACATACACATCCTTACAAGTCCCTGTGTCTGTCCCTGAGGGTGCCCATGAGACTCTGCAGGCCTCTGTTTGGTGCCCAGTGCTCACAGTTTCATGCAGGGCTCTCAGCACTGTCCCCAGATCCTGCCCAGCAACATTCAGTGCTGCTCTGGGCTGCTGCTTCTCCGCCCCTGAGGCCTCTGATTCACACTTGGGTTCTGTCCAGCCCTGACGCGTATGATTCTGATTGTAGCTCCCTCAGCACCCTGAGGCTCATCCACTTCTGCTCCAGGGAACAGGCATTCAGGCTGCCCCCTGCTACACAGGTGAGGGGCTGGGAAGGGGACGCAGGCACCTCGCAGCTGGGACCCAAAGCCTGTCCCTTAAGGGGCCAGCTCTTACCACTTGGAGCTCGTTCTGTAACTGGTGATTCAGGTTGGCTTTCTCTTCCACCTGAGCTTCTAAGGACACAATCTTTTCTTCTTTCATGGCTAGTGTTGTTTTTAAAGCTGACTCATTTCTGCCTTCCAAAATCTTATATTTTCTGAAAAATACAAAGATACAATAGTATTATTTATCTGGCTCTTCCACCCACAAGCTCCCAATCTCCCAGCTGCCAACACACCCCTCCTCCATCAAGCTGGTTTCCTTCATCACCCTGCAGCAACGGGCCCAGAAGAACTCCGGAGCCAAAACCATTGTCCAGAGCCCCTCCTGGGATTCCCCACGTAGACACACCTGTGACATCTTCAAATGAAACATCACTGCTGCGGTTTTGCAGCCATCATCTTAGGGAGCTAGGATTATGGTCCTTTTACAGATGGGGAAACTGAGTCTCAGAAAAGTTAAGCAATTTTCCCAAGGTCAGAGTGCTAGGCTAGGTGGTAAGTCCATGTGGCCTTTACGCCACACCAAAAAGGTGGCACGTTATCAGGCACGTGGATCTTGGTTACAAGTCCAACAAAGTCCAAGACCTTGGATCTCCTTGAAAAATGAGATCATTTAAGAAAGTATTGCAGGAAAAGGCTGCAATAGTTAAATTAAAAATTAAAGGGCTGGGGTGAGGGAGAGAAGGAAGGATAAATAGGTGGAACAGGAGTTTTAGGGCAGTGAAAATATTCTACGTGATACTATAATGGTGGATACCTGTCATTATACATTTGTTCAAACCCGCAGAATGGGCACCAAGAGCGAACCCTAATGTAAACCATGGATTTTAGGTGATGATGATGTGTCAGTGTAGGTTCATAGATTGTAACAAATGTACCACTCTGGTGGGGGATGTTGACAGTGGGGGAGGCTCTGTCCGTAAAGGGGGAACTCTCTGTACCTTCCCCTCAGTTTTGCTGTAAACCTAAAACTACTCTAAAAAATAAAGTCTATTAAAAAAAAAAAAGCAGCCTTTTAATTGGACAAAAGAATCTCCTTCCACTCCTCCCTGGGAACCTCCAGGAAGACAACCTGGGGCATAAAGGACAACAGGCCCTCAGTTGTGAGGAGTAAATGGAACTCTCGAGCTGAGGGCGCGGAGCACGTGGGACGCGGGGCACGTGGGGTGCGGGGCATGAGCTGTGAGAGCCCACAGACCACGTGGGGAGGGAGGTCTCACGTGTCGCCATTGCCGTTGTCCTCCTGCAGCAGCAGCTCCTTGTGGAGGCCGACCTTCTCCAGTTCCTGGCTCAGTTTGTCCAGCTCACTGGTCAGCTGCTGGCTCTTCAGCTTCTCCAGCACCAGGTCCTGCAAGGACAGGGAGAGGACACGTGTGGGACGGGAGCCCAGCAGAAACCACAGGGAGGGCCGGGCGCAGGCCCTCCTCAAGGCTGAGCAACTGTCTTCTCACGTCACGGCTGACCCAGGTGTTGTGGGGGCTGAGCCGGTGGATCGATGGGGACGGGTGAACCCCGGGGACGGGACGTCTTCCAAAGGGAAGGGATAAACGTATGTTTCCAGCTCCCTGGCACTGTTTCAGGATGGATCTAATGTGCTCCAAACACATCCAAACATGTTTGAAATACCATTTATGTTGACCTTTGAGTAGCAGGGTTGATGTCTGAGAGCATGATTGCGTCTTCTGTGGAGTAATGTAATTAAACGCTCATTGCAGAGAACTTGGAACAGACCAAAAAAAGTATAAAGAGGAGAAAGATTTTATTTTAAATCCTGGTTTGATTTATTTTTCAGAAGTGTGTGTTGCTCTCATGTAGGCGGTTCACATACCCTAGTCCACCCTACTTCCACACCTCCGTAGCTCTCCAGGTAGTGACCACTTTCCATCTGGTGTCACGGCTATTCACATGTGTGCTGACCCCTACCAAATCATAAGGCCTGGGATAGGAGTGTGACAGAGAATGGTGCTCGCCAAACATTCTGTCCGCTCCCCCCAGATTTCCCAGACACCCTGTGGTTAGGTGAAGCCAGATGACCTGTTCTGGCCAATGGGCTGTGGGTGGAAGTGATGTGGGTCACCTCCTGGCTGGGCATAGAAGAGTTAGTGTATGACCTAGAGCTGCCTTTCCCCTGCCAGGGCAATCACCCAGACCTCGTGTTGAGATGGTGAAGCCATAAGATCAAAGCAGCCTGGACTGCTGAGTCACGGCACAGAGGACAGGCTCCCTGGAGTCACCTGGATTCTCGTAAGAAGTAAGCCTCTGATGTGGTAAGCCACTGCAATCCTGGGGTCATCTGTTACTGTGGCATAACCTACACTTAACCTATGCATGACCTATGCTTACAGAGGCAGGGACTATGGGTCATATTCATGTTTTCTCTCTCTCCCCCACAGCAAACTGATCTGCCTGCACTGATAGTAATCTTTTTTAAACATGGAGATCTCTCAGTGTTCACCAAATCTACTTCTTTGTCTTCCTCGGCACACAGCTGAAACAGATTTCCCAGCCTCCCTTGCAGCTAGGTGCAGCCATGTGACCAAGTTTTGCCCCATGAAGTGCAGTCCTTCTCATTCACTCTCTTCCTCGTCTATCTACCACATGCAGAGGAGCCAGAAGAGGACTCCTGTCCAAGCCACAGGACAGGAGAAGCCAAGTACCTGAATCACTGTGCTTAAGGCCACCTGCAAAAAGCCGCACTGAACTCCTACATATGCGAGTCTCAATTTCTGTGTTGGCCCACTCAGATGCTGAAGTTGTTTACTAGAGGCATTATTCACCCTAACACACTGAAGAAATGCACAGATGATGCATGAAGTACCAGGGAAAAGCAGGACACACATTTAGCAAGAAACTGTAAACTGTCCACACCCTGTAATCTTGTAATTCCACTTCTGGGAAAATATTCTAAGGAAACAGATAAATTCATGAAGGTGTATGTGTGCAAGATTTCTAACACTGTTCAAAATAATGGAAAAAATGGGAAACCACCTAAATATCCAAAAAATAAAGTAAATCTAAAGGATTAAATAACTTGCAGCCTAGATTAAACATCTAGAAATCGTGGCTTTGAAACCTATTTAATGTAATGAGAAAAAGCATAATGAGTAAAAAAATAGAATAAGATGAGGGTGTAGCAAGTAGGACGTCAAGCGTTGTGTATACACACGCAAGGGGAAATGATGGAGCAAAACAAGCCAAACCATTAGCAGTGGTTATCTCTGGGCAGTAAGATCATAATAGATGATTTTCACTTGGTTCTTCGTACTTTTAGGCACTACTCTGTTTAGAATCAGGAAAACATTCCAGAAGAACACACACGGTCCCACTTCTATTACGGAAGCACACACCACACACACCACACAGTGCCTGTGCTGCTCTGGGCAAATACGCCAGCCCTCCCATTGCCCCTCAGAGACGCTGCCTGTACCCAGCTCACCTCTCTCAGGGTCGTCAGCGTCCTTGTGTGCATGGTGACTTGCTTGGTGAGGTCCCTGTTGTCCTTCTCCAGCTCCTTCAGCTTGCTGGCAGCGTCCCTGCAGCGGGCCAGCTCCTTGTCCAGAGCGCGGCTCTCCTTCTCGGCGGCAGACAGCTTTGCGGTACTGTCGTCCAAGACGGCGTCCTTGAGCTCCACCTGCTGCCATAGCCGCTTCGCCTCCTTCTCCAGCAGCTTCTTGTCTTTCTCCAGCTGGGCCACCTCCTGCTCCAGAGCCTTCCTGTCCTTCTCAGACCTCTCCAGCTGCTTGTTGGAGAGCCGCAGGGCCTCCAGGTCCCGCTGCAGGGCCTGGTTTTCCGCCTCTAGCTCCCCGAGCTCTCGCTCAAGGGCCTGCGCCTTCTGGCCGCTGCTCTCCAGGGTCTGCTGCAGCCGGAGGTTCTCGGCGCTCACGCTCTGGTAGCTGAGCTCCAGGCGCTCCGACTTCTTGCTCAGGGCCTTCAGCAGCTCCACGTTCTTCCTCAGCTCCTCCTTCTCCCGCTCCAGCTCCTGGTTCTCCCTCTCGATCTGAGCCATCTTGGTGCTGGTGAAGCGCATGGTCTCCACCATCCTGCGCAGCTCCAGGTTCTCCTCATCCAGCTGCTTGTTGTCCCGCTCCAGACCCTCGAGCTGCACGGACACGTTCTGCAGGGTATCTAGAGACTTCCTCAGCTTCCGGTTCTCCAGCACGAGGCCCCGGCTCTCACGCTCCAGGGCATCAACCTTCTCAGTGGCCGTCTTCAGCGAGCTCACCTTCTTAGCCAGCTGCTCGTTCTCCTTTTCCAGCCGGCGCAGCTCCCTCTCCAGCTCCTCCACCCGCTCCACCTTCTCCTTCACCTGTTCCAAGTCCCTGTGCAGCTGCTGCTTCTCGAACTCCAGCTTGCTGAGTTTGCTGCTGGTCTCCGTCACCGTCTGGTGGAGGACTTTGTTCTCCTTCTCAATGTCTTTCACACGGGCCTCACTGCTCACCTGCGACCTCTCCCGCAGCGACCACACTGTTTGATTGAGATGATCTTTTTCTTGTTCAAGATCTTTGATCTGTGGGAAAACAACAAGAATGACACGAGCTGCTGCATGAACATATTTCAGTGATTTGGGTCCAAACTGGAGGACTAAAGTGTAGGCCTCGAAAGACCATCCCACGGTGCACCCCAAAGCCGCTGGAACACTTCCCAGAGGCCTGATGTAGACATAGGTGAAGGGCACGGAGTCATTACTTAGATAGTTCAAGTCAAAACATTCATCGCAGCCCGGATGATTTAGGAATGTAAACCACATCTCTCCCTCTTCCTTATAACAACAAAAGTGATGTCCCTTGGTACTATTTTATCCTGGCAGGAACCCCATGACCTGTAGCCTACCTCTGTGGCCTCCTCCTAGAGACACTGCACACAACCTTCCCTTGGCCTTGAAGACTCACCACGCTCCACCCCCCAGCCTTCAGCACCACTGGCTCCTTCTCATCCCTCAGGGCTCAGTGTGAGCGTCAGCTCCTCAGAGGAGCCTTGCACCACGACTGTAAAGCACTCTGCACCCAGCAGGATTCTCTCCCTGGGCACCATGTTTATTCCCTCAATAGCACAAGCCTGAAGTCACCTTGCTTGTCATTTGTCATTCTGCCTTCTAGACTGTAAGCCACATCTGGGCAGGGGCCCTGCCTATCTTTTCACCCCCCTGTAGCACCATCCCAACCCCCTTTTTTGCTCTACTTCAGAGGCTGAAAAACTCAACTACTTGATACCCAGCCTCCCTTGCAGCAAGGAGTAGTCATGTGTCAAGTCTGGCCAATGAGACGTTGACAGAGGGTCCTGGGGAGAGCTTCCCTCTACCTCTTTGCCCTCCACCTTCTTCCTGCCCATTTCTTGAGGATGTGCAGCAGCCACTACTAAGGCTGGCAGAGCAGGAAGACAGAGGCCTGGCTCCTGGATGGCACCCCTGGGTCACTGCGCCAGTACTGGACTGCCTGCCCAGGACTTCTTGTAGTGGGAGGCAAATAAACCCCAGAGGTTTGCCGGGGTTCTCGGTGTGACACTATGGACATTTGGAGCTGGATCATTCTCTGGTGGGAGCTGTCCTGTATAATGCAGGATGTTTAGCAGCATCCCTGGCCTCCACCCAGCACATGCCTGGAGCATCCCCCCTCCTCTCCCACCAGTCACGAGAATCAAAAACATCTTCAGGCACTGCCAATGTCCCCTGGGAGACAAAATCCATCCCCACCCCGCCCCCTTCTCCCACTGCTGTTTGACAGTTGTTGGTTTGAGCTGCAGCTAAGCTAGGTAATGGGTAACCCATGTTATCATTAATAAGTTACCAGGAAATGGCTATAATCCTGGATTCCCCCTCTTCCAGGAGAGGCCTTCTAGAGGTTCTAGAGCACCTACCTGCCTGGCTCTGTCAGCCTTCAGGGTCTCCATGTCACTCTGTAACTGTTCTTTCTCTTTGATCAGCTCCTCACTGAGGGTCTCCAAATCCTGGTTACTCTGCTTTTCTCTCTCCAGCTGGGTCTGCAACTTTTCAATCTGCAGAGCCAAAAGACCAGCCCACACAAAAGTCAGTCCCATAAAGTGAACTTTAAAACAAACCAGAGTTTTAAAATACACCAAAAACCTGTCAGCCCAAGAATTCTTGAACAGGCCTTTTCTCAACATCCTGGAGTTGCTCTGTAGCGACCTCCCCACACCCTGGACCACCAACTCTTAGCCCATGACTTGTGTTTTCAGCTCCTGGGAGCGAGGAAGGTCACAGGCATCCATCCGTCACCCTCCCTCCCAGCCCACCTCTTTTCACCCTCAGCGCCGTGTGCTCAACTGCCCCCGGGTCCCTTGCTTCTATCTTAGACGTTGTTCACTTTCCTGATGGTCAGACCCCATGTCCTGGGGCCCCTGGACGCCCTGTGGGGACTTCACCTGGTTGGCGACACTCCTCTTCACTCATCTGCTCGGAGCAGTCTTCTGATGTGTCTCTCTTCCTCTTTCACCCTCCAAGTAAATCTGTCACCAAGTCCTGTCCTCTCTACCCATGCTGCCCGCCCCATCCCCAGTGCCTGCCCCAGGCTGGACCGCATCCTGTCTTGCCTGGACAACTGCCCAATCACCTCCCTGACACCACGCTCTTATGCTGGGACCCACCAGTGCCCAACCTCCCTAAATCATGAACTACCGAGCTCAGTGCTTCTCACATTTTATTACGCCTAACAACTGAATGACACAGTAGATGCAGATTCTGACTCAGGAGCATCCCAGGTGATGCCCATGCTGCTGTCTGCATTGTGAGGGCTTTGAGGCCGCTGCTGTCCCTCCTGCCAACACCAAACTCCTTAGCGTGGGGGACAGGAGTTGGGACAAAGGCATGACTCTGGTGTCAGAGGGACAAGTGTTTAGAGTCTGGTCCCTTGCTACTAATGACGAGACCACGAGCGAGTTACTGTAACTGATATGGGGCCAGCAGTGTGCACCATCACGAGCTTTTGTCAGTGTGACGTGCTCAGCATATGCCTAGCAGGCACCATGTGTGGCAATGCCAGCTGACCATCCCTGGGAGAGTGCTGGGCCTGGCCTGCACCCCTACCCCCCAAGTTTCTGATCTAGTTGGTCTGCATTGTGACATGGTCCTAAGTGACCCTGATGTGCTGGTTTGGGATGACTGCCCTAAAAAGATGCATCTCAAAGATCAGGTGGTTTCCAAAGCCTTGAAAGATCCCGGACTTCAATCAGGCCACCAATCAGAACCTCTGGGGGTAGGACCCAGAGATGCCCGGTGATCCCAATAAGCAGCCAGGATGCGAGTCTGCTCTAATCCAACCTGCCTGGGATGAGGCCTTGCACGGATAGGTTTACAAAGCTCCTGGAAGGACTGCTGCCCTAAAGCAGACTCTGCTTGCTTCTCCTTGGGTGAGGGCCGCCCCGCCTTCCTGCCTCACAGATCCACACGCTGTCTTCCAACCTCCTCAGGAGGAAGTAGACATCCAAGCTTCTTCCCCCAGTGGGGAGAGCTGGGCCCGGCAGGGCTTACACTTGTGTTTTCACATCACACTGTCAGCATGTCAAGTCCCCTGCCCCAACCCGGGGATCCCAGGACGGGTGAGCCTCACCCTGCCGAGGCGGCCAGGAAAACACACGATACCATGCATGTGTGTGAGTCTTTCTCAAAAGTGAGAATATCTTTCTTATCCTTCCTTATCTCTACCCCCCTTCCCAGCACAAGGCCCGGGACTCAGCAGGAACCAGGAACCTCCTCTGACGCTGGTGCCTGCACCTGAGAGAGCAGCCACGTGGTGTAAAGGCAATAGCGGTTGTTATAACTGACCATCACACAGAGGACAGTGGGCCCTGGGGGGCTCCGTGATTTGCCCGAGGCCTTACAGTAAGGACGGAGCAGAGCTGGGATGTACACCGGTAAGGTGACCCACAGCCCTGCTCTCACTCCCAGTTGGGCACCAGTGGTGTGACTCCCACTGTTAATACTCGACCCTTGCTGCCCCTTCTCTCCCAGAGAAAGGAATGTTACCCCAACCTTTGCATTTCTGATTGTTGTTGCTTCTAGTCTAAAGACGTGATTTCCTCCTGTCCCCCTCCCCCCCCCCACCGCTGGAGGCCTCCCCGACTCCAGCTTTCTCCTTTTCTGGTTCTTTTTCCTGTGGAACCGAAGCCCCTACTCCTGTCCATCCCTGAAGGACCTCGGTGCCCCTGGGCGAGCTCACTGGGCTGAGATGTGAGCTGGCTGCAGGCCTTTTGGCCCTGAGAGGGTTTGCCATCCTCCCCAAAGCATCTGGCTCAGGCTGTGGGCTCACGTGGGGCACCTCTGGGTTCCCACAGCACGTGGGTGCCAGGGACCTGCCTCTCAGCCCCTGGGCTGCTTTTGCCTTCTCATGAAAGGCCCCAAAAGGGTTGCCCCTCTTCCTCTGAAAATAAAGATGCTTTTCCTCTTGCCTTAAGGAATGAACTCTTATGATATAACGGAAAGTTACAGACACGGGAGGGAGGCAGCTTCTCTAAGGACCATGGAAGTTTCATGAGTTAGAGGAAAGGATATTAACTCTGGGGAACCATTCATTTCAGACCTAAGCAAGCTTGCAGACTGGGCTATGCTTGGGGTGGAGTGGGAGACCAGATTGGCACCAGGGGGTCTGGGCCTCCAGGCTAACATGTCCTGGCTGACCCTTGTCCCTCCTTCTCAGACACCTCCCAGAGTGGCTGTGTTGTAGGGACTTGTCCCCAAACTGTGCCTGTCCTTGCTCCAGGAAGGTCAGTGTTGGGGCTGTGTCCCCTGTGGGCCCACAGTGTGACCCCTCCTGCTGGTGCTGAGGTCTTCATCCATCAAACATCAGGGACCACCCGTTACATGCCAGGCTCTGGGGGAGAAAGCAAAACCACCTGTGTTGCGTCAGGACAGACCTAGCCAGGCCCCAGGTGGGCTGAGCTGACAGTGAGGAGAGGCATTCCAGGGGGCAGAAGGGCCACCTTCTCAGGGCTCCCAGCACTGGACACAGGACAGCTCTGGTCTGGGAACTGTAGCACCTTCCTTCTACCAGGGACTCTGTGCCAAGACGTGGCCTCCTAGGGGCTGTGGCAGGAGAAGGCTGGTGTCCCACTAGGGAACCAGTCCAGAGAGGAAGCAGGACGTTGGGACCCGAGGCAGGGGGCTGAGGAGTAATGCCGGGCAGGCAGCACCCACTGCTGATCCTGTTTATGCAGAGGAGGGGCAAGAGTGGACCATGAGGCGGGAAAACTGTGAGCAGCCATCTCTGAGGCCTGCCGGGAGCTGGGCCAGTGAGACTACGCTGCAGGCTTTCTGTGGCAGAGCTGTGAGGACCCACAGAGTCGGAGGTTCCCATCTTTCTAAAGGTTGATTCTTTTTGATCTTGCCGGATCAGAAGGTCAGATTGCCATTTATAAAGACATTTCCTGTGCCAGGCCCACAAGAATCTAAATACCCGAACCGTCTAGTCGCCTTCCCCATGCTGCCCAGCATCAAGAGACGGAGCAGGAGACGGGAGGTTTCTATTGTCCTACAAAGAGAGGACAAACTTTTTGGCAGCTGACATGCTGCAGGGCAGACAATGCTTCAAAGGGACGAGAAGAGTGAGTAGCAGAGCCTGGGAGGTCCCAGGAGGGGACTGGAGAGACCACTTCACAGAAGGAGGGGGCTGTCCCACGCCTCACCCAGAGAGAAAGTACCAGCAGAGCCAGGACCAGCGGAACCCAGTCTGCTGCCTGCAGCCCATGTTCCTCCCAAAGCCAGTGCAGCCTCAGCAAATGACACTGGCAGGACACGTGGGCAGGTCGGGACAGACACCCAGACACCCAAAAGCGCCAGTCCTGCATGGTGGTCAGCAAGCAAGAGTGCTCTGCCCTCTCCCTCGGTTGGAATCTGGCAGCTGGTGTGTTCAGAGCCCACGATATAACTGCCGTCCACAGTGTGGGCGAGGCGTACTGACGCCCTCCAATCTAGAATGATCAACACACGGAGGCAATCCCTAGACTCTTGATGGCTCTTCCGCGTCTGAGACTGCACCCCACGTGAATGGGGGTCCTCATAACTGTAGCGAAGACTGTAAGCTCTGTCTGTTCCCCGAAATGTCTAAGTTCCACTGTGTTACTGGGAAGACACAGCAGTTGCCCTGAAAGGCAAATACATTTCAACCATCTCTTCCTCCCCATCCTGTAAACCAAGAGGAAGGAGAGAGCACTGATCTTATTTTACCACCGATGCTCTAAAATGGTCCAATGTTCACACGCACGTATGTGTGTCTTACATGACTGCTTCCTCTCCGTGCCCCATCCCATGCCTTTTAACCGTGTACTGCTCTCTTCTCATTGAGCACATACTATGTACCGGACTCTCTACATACACTGACTCATAAATCCTCATAACACCTATGAGGTGGGTTCCCCATTAATCCCATTTCACAGATGCACACAATAAGGTGCACAGAGGTCAATCATGGCTGGATCTCACCCTCAGGCAGTGGTGAGGGACACACCACACTGTCTCTTCTCAACGATTACTCTTGTTCCTCTAGCATAACTAACTCTGGCAGCACTGGATTCTGCATTTCTCCCAGCTGTGCATCCTCACCAACACCTGAATGCTCCCCACCTGGCCACCGACCTGCCTGTATATACTGCAGACAGGGCTGGGGGGACAGGAACCCCCCACTTCCAGCCCCGGCCGGGGTTACCTTCTTGCTGAGCTGCTGGTTCTCTTTCTCGAGCTCCCCGCACTTGAGGCTGCTCTCCTCCAGCACCAGCGATGCATCCTGCAGCCCCTGGATGGTGCTCTGGAGGCTCTGGTTCTCCTTCTCCAGCTTCAGGATGCGGCTGGAGGCGCATTCGTTCAGCTCGAACACAAATGACTTCCTGGAGGCTGAAGCACAAAGTCGGGTCAGAGCCCAGGTTCCAGGAGCCTCCGCCCTGCTCTCTGCCACCAGCCCTGAGACGGGGCCACCAGGCCCTGCGCCCTAGGTCTGAGGGGCCTGGGAGGGGCTCCCACGGGTCAGCTGGGTGCCCCCCCAATTCATGGGGTGCTGTTGTGTCCACACCCAAGGGTCCCTTAGGCAGTTACGGCCCCTCTGCTGGCTCAGCTGGGCTCTGTTAGGGGAGCCACCCAGAGCTTAAGAAGAAAGCAGGTTATGGAGGAGAAGCTGCCGCAAAAGTTAAAGACTGTAACTGCTGGGAACCGTTTTTTACCAAGCTGCTAACCTGACTGTACAACTCAAGGATTTCAGAGACTTACCAGAGATGGCAAACAGATGATATTTTCAGTGCCAGCTCTGAGAGCAGTGGGATTCTGGGTGGCTCAGCTGGGGCAGGGGGTGGCGGGGCACGATAACTGACTAGTTATGTCTGCTAGGGGTGGGAAAGGCTGTGTGGGTACATATGCCCAGTACTTGCCAACCCCGGAAAAGGTCCTCTGGGGACAGATTTCATCTCGTAATTTCACAATTATATTGGAAAAAAATGAGATAATATGTAAATTGCTTTAAAGATTCTAAGCAAGATGAAAATATAAGCTAAAGATAGAAAAAGGCGAAGTATTCACTAAGCTTTTAAACAGCTTGAATGCAAAGAGAGAAACGAGCATAGACCTGAGAGTCAGGAATAGGAGTTCTTGGCTCCATCTTGCCACGAGCAGGTGCGTGACTTTAGGTAAGTCACGGGGCTTTTTCAGGAGGAAAAAAGAACATACGTGAAAGCCCTCGAAAGAAGGGGTTAGGGTTGTTTGGTCTCCCACCCGTCCCATCAGTGCCACATACTCGGCTCTGGGAGCCTTATCACACTGTACTGCTGATACGGCTGCACGTCTACCTGCTCCTTATTCGTCACCCCAGGGGCTGGAGGGATGTAAAGGGGATGTACAGGGACGGCTTTCACAGCAAGCACTTCAAGCTGGAAACAACAGACCCTCTGAGTGACCATAAAGACTAAAAGGCGTCTGCACCCCCTTCGAGTTCTCATCATCCACTGAGAGCAGTACAGAACGTCCTAAAGACCCCAAGCAACAATGAACAGCGCAGTGACAGAGGCAGATGGAGCGTCTGTGGCCCTGACCCAGTCCCAGCACTGATTCACGCACGAACACACGTGCTCTCAACATATGAAGACACGTGGAGGGCTTCATCCCGACTATGCTACAAATGAAACTAACCTAAACTACAACTCCACAAGTCAGAGCCCGTGATCATTCGGAGGGTACCTCTGCAGCATTCATGAAAAAGAGAACATTTTTTTTTGCAGTAGTGAAATATATATTAAATTTACCATTTCAGCCATTTTTAAGTGTGCAGTTCTGTGGCCTTAGATACATTTGTATTGTTCTGCAACCATCACCACCATCCACCTCCAGAATTTTTCATCATCCCAAACTGAAACTCTGTACTCACGGAGAATAATTTTGAAGGCTCTCCAAGTTAAACAATGGAACTGATTACAAGCCTTCTTTCCTCTTCCCCAAAAGCCAGCGCCTCAAAGACTATTATGATGACACAAGAGTTTATTACGAAAGCAGCCAATAGTTCTTTACTGAGTGCTATGCTCATTAGCACTCCAAGCAACCAGAGTAATGGGATATGTTTTAATAAGATGAGGGCAATAAAAACAGCTGTCCTTTATTGGTGCCCCGTGGGCCAGGCATGGCGCAATGTTTCTCAGCCTCCTCTCACTGGATGCCCACAGCAAACCTGTGAGACAGCTTCATCATCCCCATCTTGCAGAAAAGGAAACTGAGGTTTAAAAGAGATCACCTAGTTGACCAGTGGAGGAGCCACGACTTTAGGTCAGGTCTTTCTGACTCAAGAAGCCACCACACCAAATGTGCAAAACTACATTTATGCTTTGCTTGCATTACGTCATTATCCAAACCAATGCTCATTAGCAACTACTAGCTAAGCACTAGAAGTTGGGAACACCAAGAATAAAATCAGGGTCACTGACTTGAAAGGGCTCACAAACTATACTGAATAGTCTGAATCCGTGAGGCTCTCTGACCCCATCAGTCACCCTGGTCTCCAACGGAAACACATTTGGTCTGAGACTGTCCCAGGCAGCCCGCACCACTTCTCCGCTCCACCAGGGGGCAGTGGTCCTCTCCAGTGGACCTGAGCTTCCAGAGCAGTAATCAGCGGGTCCCACCTTCCAGCAGTCCTTGGGCCGCAGCACACTGCCCAGGCACCAAAGCACAGACACAACTCACTTCTCACACAGGTCAACAGCTGAACGAACTGACTTCAGGTTTGGAACTGATGGGACCTCTCCAAGAGAAGAAATTTCCAGCTGCTTTCAACAATCTTTCCATTATTCTTGGAGACATTTCTCAGAATAGAAAAAGCCACCCCCAAACCAGCCAAAAGCTCAACCGTGCTCTGTCAAACTCCAAGTAAACAATAGCTTGCACTCTCCGGTGCACGTGTGCTATTTCTGAACACAGGAACTGGGCTATTGTTTGCCGGGTGCTGAAGCTTCCTGCTGCAGTGCTGGCTGCTGCCCCACCCACCTTCTCCTGGCCAACACCAGTGCTGGGCAGGGATGGTGGTGCAAGCACAGGACGGGGAGGAAGAGGCCTGAGAAAAACAGCCACTTAGCAGCCTCCACCCGGGGAGACAGAACAGACTGCATCCATCTTGCCCAATTATGCAAATGAATGGAGGAAATAATGCCCAGGGTACATTTATAGTGGGATAAGTGACCACTAGGGACGTCTCCTGCCATCCAGAGCTTTCAACCATCCACAGACAGGCCTATGATGTCCTCGGGTGTCAGCATGCTGTAATTTGGAAGCTCCTGGGACTGTCCATATGGGAACTGAGAAACCTGGCAACACTGAATTTGTATTTTATGTCCTGACATCAAGGCTGCCAGACCCCTCATGTTCTCCCTGGGGAGAACTGCAATGAAACAGTTCCAAGTGGCACTTGAAGGAAATCACATTTACTTGGGGTGAATGGATGGGCTGACACAGAAGGTTCAGAGCCAAGGGCTCAGCTCCCTGGATGAGGAAGCGGCCGCGTCCAGGCTGGCTCCCGGGCACCAGGCGCTGCCTACCGTCTGACAGCTCTGCATTCTTGGACAGCTGCTCCAGCTCCCAGCCGAGGTGGGCGGACTCGTTCATGCTCTGCTTCTGTGCAATCTCGAGGACCATATTTTCTTCCAGCAGCTCCTCAATTCGCTTCTTATCCGTGTCCCGGTCCTAGTGCAGGAAGAGGGAAGGAGTGAGGATGCGGCCGGGGGCACCCCCTGGACAGGCCCTGGCCCCCGTGCATCTACCCTCATTCCCCAAGGATGAAGGGACTCTATGCACCTGCTCACTTCCAAACAATACAGCTGCAGAGAAATGACTCCAACACATGGCTCAGCTGTGAGAGTTACAGCCACTAAAAGACACCCTGACCCAGTGACTTAGGTGATGAAGAGAGACCCGAGGTCTCTAACTGAATGCTGTCTGCACAAAGTGATGTACCACACAGGGCTTCAAAACAAGTACTACAGTGATGGGCAGCTTCGTGGCCCTCGAGCAGGCCTAACATGCCCTGAAAAGGCTGTAAAGAGACTCACAAATCAGCTCAACCCACACCGCACACGCCAGCAAAGACCCTCCTCGCAAAAGACACACACGTACATCCATCCTTACAGAAAAGCAATACAGCGGTCAAGTCCTATCTGTCTGTGGGTTCAGTGGGGCCCACTCAAGCCGCTGAGCCCAGCAGGCTACTCTCCGCAGTCAACTAGTCACCGTGGTGGCAGCAGCACCAAATCCAGTAGCTGGACAATCAGAGGAGGGCACAGCATAAACCCGAAACTGCCCCAATCTGTTTTAAATGTGGTGACAATGTTTGCAATACCAATTCCAGGTCGTGAAGCTTCGATTTCAGCTGCAGGTTCTCCTTCTCCAGCTCGTGAACTTTATCGCCCCGGGCCCGAGCAGCAGTCAACTGCTCCTCCAGCATGGCCTTGGTTTCAATTAAAATGATATTATCTTCTCTCAGCTCCTGGTCAGCGGAAACAGCATGAGAACCATCAGATAAAGGCACCTGGCCGCGAGGACAGATTCTAAGACTAAAGCTCCTCCAGGCACCTGGACCCAAACAAACAGGCTAGGCATAAGGCTGCTGTAGGCGGAAGTTCTGTCTCCGCTTCTAAGCACCTTTGCCTCTTCCATGAGGTCGGGCCAAATGGACTTTCTCTACTGAAAGAAAAAAATCCACGAATCAAGGAAATATTTAAATGCGGGAAGGAGACATTTCCTCAGTGTGCCTGGCACAGTATGAAGGCGTCTGACATTTATAACCTCATCTGGTCGGAGAAGGGGACTCTGCTGACACACGGGGCCTCACTGAGCACCCCCGTTTCTTTAACAAGGAAGAGGTGGGGTAAGAGTGTGTTCCAGGTTCGAGGGCAGAGTCTGGTCTTTCAATTCACCATTCGTTCCACTGATGAGGGTCATGGAAAAAAATGGCTACCTGGAAAAGCTTTCGTTCACTACACAGTTCCCACGTGAACATTTTACACACGTACTCTTGGAGAAACAACAGTTCTCAGAAGTTTCCTGGAAATGGGGAGTCTTGACGACAGTTAAGTCACAGACAAAGGTGAACCCCACAGATAAGTACCTCGAGCCTACTGTGTGTCAGACACGTGCTGGGTGTGAAATGCAATGGCTGGTCCCTCACAGACCCCCTCACGGCAAGGGGTCCGCTGGACTCTGACCCCTGCTCCAGGCAGCCGAGCACCCATGAGGGAGGAGGTCAGCTCCTTCACCTCATCTCTGCTCCTCCCTTGTTAAGGGGCTTCTCAGTTTCTTTTCTCCCCTGAGCGCCCCCAGCACCACTCAGGGCCTCACTCAGGGCCTTGGGGGGACTGATTCTCCCCCAAAAGCCTTCACAGGCTGCGAACACGCACACACAGGAATGTGTTCGTTTCTCTTGGTGGGCAGTTTTCTAAGGCTTGCCCCCTCCCGGGTTCTAGCGACTGGGAGCGGGGCCAGGAGCCCCTGCTCACCCACCGCAAGTTCTCCCTGTGCAGGCCGGAATCCAGGATTCCTGGTGGAGGGGAAACCACGTGCCTTCCGGCCAGTGGGTACGCTTCTGATCAAAGCCTGACTGCCAGGAAGGGTCTGGCCAGTAAGACTCTGGACTCACCTGGGCGCCCTCTCTCTGCTGGAGACCGTGTCCATGGTGCGGCTGGCCCTGCCCCAGGCACTCCCTGTCCCCGCCTCACACCCCAAGAGGAAGGCAGGGACAGTCCCTTCCTACAGATGAAGAGGCTGCCTTGGGTAAATTAAGGAATGAGCCCAAAGTGGCAAAGCCGGCAAGGGGTGAAGCTGGGTCTTGAACTTGGGGCAGAGAGCTCCAGACCTGTATCCTCTCCACTGCCCTCAGCTGCCTGCAACCCATTCTCAAGGGGCTTGTGTGGGTGAGAGGCCCAGACCAATGACAATGTGAGCCAGGGCACACAGAGGGGTTTCAAGCAGGAAGAAGGCCTGGCTCCCCCTCTCTGGCCACTGCCCCCACTGTTCTCACCCAGTGTTCCAGCAGGTTTACCCACCAGCACTCACCAGTATCACTGTACTCTTGGGCCCTGAGCTCCCACAGCGTAGGCTGCCCCTTTGTCCTCACAACCAACTCCTATTCAGCCTTCAAGACCCAGCCTGAGTTGCTCCCTCTGAGAAGTCCTGCAAATTCACTTTGTTCCACCTGCTGCGTCAGGTATTTGGGCTCCCAGAGAGTCCTGCGCACACTCTGAGGCAATGGTGAGCTGGCCTGTCCTCCTCCCCCAGACCACGAACTCCTCAGGGCAGGACTGTTCCACTTCTGCTCTTGTGGGCCTCACAGACATGTTCAATAATACTTGTTGGCTGAATCGTGCCATGAGGGGGAGTCAGAGGTGGGCTCTGAGGACTCAGAGACTTCTGACTGGCAGGGACGGACAAGGGTGTCCAGGAGCGGAATACAGCACAGAATAGGATGACTTCTAACCACTATTCAAATACATGATAATTTCCTGGCAGTATCACCCTCCACCATATATGAGGCAACAGAAATATCTCAATTTGCCTCGCACCCCCCACCACCTCAGAAATGAGGAACCAGATCTCAAGGAACCGTGCCCAAGCTCCTAAAGCAGCCAAGGGCGAGCCCAGAGGAGGGACAAGCCTGATTCCTCATCCCTGGGCAGCTGCCCGAGGCTGGCCAGCCTGCCCCCCGCAAACGTGACCCCAGGTGAACTGGGAGGCTATTTAAAGGCCTGACCCAGCCCAGTGAACAGCTGAGGGGCCATGTTTAGGAAGTCACAGCCAGGCCTGATGGCTGGTCCCTAAGTGGCTTGAGAGCTGCCACCGCTCATCTGCCACAGTGACCAGGAGCAGTGACTGGGAACGTGGGCTGATGGGCTCCGATTGCAGGCCTGCCACGTGCACTGTTAGCCATGGGACCTGAAGCAAGTGCATGGCCCTCAATTGTGGATCCCTCCTTCTTACGATGGGCACGAAAACAGCGCTATGTGGGGATCAGACGTGATAATGTGTGTGAAATACCCCAAGCAGGGCGCCTGGGGGGGCCTGTTAGCAGGTCAGCTACCATGACCACCATCTCTTCATGTCCCTGTAAGACATGGTTTAGTCCAGCACTTGCTGAGCACCCACCAAGCACAGGCAAACACTCATTTCCGGGGGTGCCTCCTGACCCCAACAAGCACCAAAAGACCAGAGGGGAGGGGAGGCGGAATCAAAGAACCAACCAGTTCCTTTCCACTGCCCTTAGGACCGCAGCACCCAATGGATCTCTAAGTGTCCAGAGCAACAAGAAGCCCACACAGCAGTGTCCTCAGGAGGAGGGAGACTCTGGGTCACTCACTCAGGGCAGGCACATGTCCTACTCACCCAGTCGAGATGGCCCCTCACTAAACACCTGTTTGCCCAGTTCTGCTGCAATGTGTTAAGCTTCACAGAAGGCCCACCTGTTTTTAAACTCCACCTGATTAGAGGAGTGTGGTGGACTGAACCGTGGACCAAACATCAGGTCTATCCCACTCTAACCTCTTAGAGTCCCGAATTTCATCTCAACTCCTTAGAAGTTATTAAGAAACCCAGAGAAACACAAAGTCCCAAGTGGGAACAGAAGATCAAGGTGTTCTTAGTTCCCTGAATTGTAATGTTCCCCTCTGACAACACCATGTCCGAGGGCTGACATGAAGTGCTGGGGGCCGGGCCCTCCCGCAGCACCCCCACGGCATCAGAGGCAGTGGCCGCCATCACCCCTCTCCCCTGCACCCGCTTTGTCTCTGTGACCCCACCCCTTTTATTTCCTTCTTCCTCGTCACGGCTGAGGTGCTGGAGGCAGACAAGTGTCTCATGCCAGGTCCGCCTCCTCACCAACTAGGGCACGGGCCCGTCATTAACTCATCCTCAGCTTTCTCCTCCGGAAAAACGAGAGGAACTAACAGTGGCTGCCAAACCTCGCAGGGCCGTCAGGAGGCTTAAATGTGATGATACAGTCCCTGGCAGGCGGAGGAGGCCCCATACACACCTGGGTGTTACTGCTCATTTAGAAACCTCACAGCGCACCTACTGTGGGCCACACCACGGGTCTGGAAAGGGCCAGACAGTAACTATTTCAGGTCCTAAGTCTCTGTCACAGCTACTCAGCTCTGCGGGGGTAGCAAAAGCAGCCACGGACAGTATGTGACCGGGTGGCAGCAGCTGTGTTCCAACAAGCTTCACTTGTAAGAACTGATGGTGGGTCAGAGGTCGCCCTTGGACCCGCGCAGTTTGGCCGTCTCAGAGCTCCACACTGTGCTGAGCACTAAGAACTCAAACTGGAGGTCATAGAGGCACAGCCCGTCTTTAAGGAGCTCCCGGCGTGGGTGGGAAACACAGGAAAATACATCATTACAACGTCATGTGATGAATGCTGCCCCTGGGGAAGAAGGGGGTCTACAGGAAGCAGACAGGAGGCTGGGGCTGCAGCCCGTAGGGCCCAGCCTGCCCACTCCTCATCCAGCCCTGCGCTGGGGAAGATGTCCCTTGGAACATGACTCTTGAGCTGAGTCTTACTGGATCTGAAGTTGTGAGCCAGGAGGAGGTAGGCTGGGGCGAGGAGGCCTCAGAGGGCACTGGGGGACCTGAAAAGGGATCGGTCTGGTGGGAGCAGGGAGTTCCACGGGTACCAGAGGGGAGTGAGTGCCAGACGAGGGGCGCAGTGTGGGTTTTATCCCAAGAACAATGGAAAGGGGCCTGAGGAGCTCCCAGGCCACTCTGGCAGCAGGACAGAGGGATGGAATGAGGAGAGACAGAGGCAGAATGGCCAGTTCAGATGTTTGTGGAGGGCATTCTGGAATCATCATCATATTATTCCTGTGCAGGCACTGGAATAATATGAGAAAGCCATGGCGGAGAAGGCCAGCACAGCAGTGGCTCTCTCTGACTCACTCTTCAACCTGCCTCAGGCCAGTGACAAGCTGGGAGATGGGAAACCTGGGAGATGGGAAACCCGGCTGAGGAGGAGGGGGAGCGCCTGGGGCCGGGTAGGGTGGGGAGAAAGAAGAATCAAGGTGGAGTGGGCTCTGGCTTAAGTACCTGGGTGGGTGGATGGTGACTCCAGTCTCGAGACTATACGGGCAGGTCTCGGGGAGGAAGGAGACATTGGATTTAGACACAGTGACCTTGAGATTCCTAGGGAAGATCCAGATGGACTGAGGACTGGAGGGCGGGAGAGACCCAGCCTAAATACTAAGATTTGGGACTTGTTGGTCTGTATGTGTTCGCTAAAGGAAGGGAGCGGGAGGCAGAGAAGACATCAGAGGGGAGAGCAAAGCAGAGGGCTGGATATCTGGAGGTGGGCAGAGGAAGGTGATGTGAGAAGGGGTAGAGATGCAGGGAAGCCAGGCCAGTGAGAAGAGGTGGGTAGCCAGAGGAGGCCACAGAGAGGGTCGGCCCCTGGAGGCGTCCGAGGGGCCACAGAGAGGGTCGGCAAGGGAAGCTGGGAAGTGCTCACTGGACATGGCAACCCTGATTCTCAAGAGTGGTTTCAGGTGAGTGGAGGCGGAGGCAGCAGGTTAGAAGACCACAGCTGGTATTCTCTTATTTCAAACAGCCCAGGCCGTGGAGGGAAGGAGGATGGGGTAGCTTGAGAGGGGGTAGCCTGGGGCACAGTGGGAAGGGTTTTGTTTGCATTAATTAAAGGTGGGAGCATCTTGAGGATCCTAAGGATTGGACTGAAATCAACACACATTTCTTGAGCACCTTTTCCTACTAAACCTGAGCCACCATGGGGGAAGTCGTAAGGGTGTGGGGGGTGTATGTGTGCGCACACCACAGCCCAGGACGGTAACTAACCCAGCTCCTAACTGCCTTGCCAACAACCCACACTCCATCAGTTCCAGGGGCTCCCATCTCTGTGGACAGGGGCTTGCTGGATAAGCTCACTGGAACGTGCTCCTATGCCACACGATGCCAGGGCACGAGGGTCTCAGAGACGCCCAGACCACCCCTCCTTCTACAGATGGGGACAAGGCTTGCCCAACACCCAGCAAGTGGTATGGCAGCTAGGACTGTGCCCTGCAGGGTCTCCACCTCTCAGACTACGTTTATTCTGAAGCCAGCACGGCCTAGAAAGCTACAAACCACAGAGGAGCGAGACAAGGCCCACCTTGTGCTCACCCCGCTCAGGACACACGGCACCCATGCACCTGTCCTTTGTTGCTGGGAATTCCTGCCAAAAACAAAACACGGGACAAAAGGACCTTCCAGGCATTCTCCTTCTGCCTTTGGCCTCCTCCCACGTGGCCCTGTGGACAGTGAGGTGGGCCTACCGCTTGCAAAGGGAAGTCAAGGACCACCCAAGTGCACTTCCCACTGTACCAGGGATGCCCACACTGCTCTCCTCTTCTTGTTGTTTTAATTCTGATGTAAACTAGACTAGGAGCCACATGGAAGCTGCCAGAAGTTTAAAAACAAAACATGGAAATTTGTGTTCCACATTTTTCTAACCAAAATTAACCTTGCTCTCACCCTGAACCCCCAGCCCTTTATCTTTTCCTCCCACGTGGCACTAACACAATCTCCCTTTTGTGATATGCATTTATGTGTTTCTCAGCAGTGAGACTGGGCAGGCTCTCAGGGCACTCGGGCCACCTGTCACTCCCCCGTACCTAGAAGAGTGTCCCCTACACGGCAGGTGTCCACAATGTGAACTGGCACCAAAGGGACAATCATGCTTCTCTCTCTGCCCATCACACCTAACACTGTCTCGATTCCAGAGGAGACAAAATCATGATTCTTCCCCGTCCTTCCCCCCAGATCAAAAGCATTTTCACTGTTGAGCAGTGGGTTTTTACTTGACTTGTAAGACAGTTACCAAGTACCTTGTGTATGCCAGGCCCCAGGCATGCGGTCAAATAAGACCCAGCCCCTGCCCTCAAGGGAACGAAGTCCACACTAGAAGCCTCCGGCCACGCTCCACACCCAGCCCTGCCCCTGGCCCGGCAAACCCCTCTCTCACAGAGGGAGGCTGGCAATAAGGAGCCTCAGGAGAAAAGCACTCTGCCCACCTCTGACTGTGGTCCTCAAGCTTGGCAGTGCAGAAAAGCCACCTGGGAGAGAGACTGCAGAAGGCAGATTTCCAGGGCTCACCCCCAGGGTCCAGGGTGGGGCCCAGGAATCTGCATTTTCAAAGGTACCTCAGTGATTCTGATATAGGTGCATACAGACCACATCTTGAGAAATGAAGATCTAAGACAGGGAGATGTTTCAAGGCTTTAAACTGATTAATATTTTCAATTGTTTCATTACTAAATTGATGTTAAAGGTATCAACTTATCCAAAACAGTGGATGTCCTGTTCTCTTTTTATTTGTGACTTTCTGTCCCCCACCAATATTTTATCATGAAAAACTTAAAACATACTGAAAAGTTGAAATAAATACATCGTGAACACTACATACATACCACCTAGATTCGTAATGAGCATTTTGCTGTATTTGCTTCATCACAGGTCCATCCATCTACCCATTTCTCCATCCACTTTATTTTTTGGATGTGTACATATCATATTTGGGGCTTTTCTAATCTAAAGTTTCATCATATGCAAGACCAGGAACCCTCTACTCGGCAGGGCTGCTGTGCCAAATGAAAGAGACAGCATGCAGCCGGTGCTCTACTAATGCCCCCGGGGCAAGGAGTGGGAGGAAGCTCAGTCAGGCTGACTGAGCAGGGCCTGCCCAGGCTGATAAGAGCGGCTGCTGGTTCCAGGTGGGCCCTGTCTGGCTGATAGACCACCACAGCCCACAGTATCCTGACACCCCTTCTGATCTGTTCCCCACATGGCAACCAGAACGAGCTCTCTGAAATACAAACCACTCCACCTTCCTCACTGAAACACTTCCACAGGGAGGCCTACGAGGACGGTTGGTGAGGCTGTTGAAACCACTCCCATCGGAGGACAAGTGCACAAGCACCCCTGTCCTCCACTGTCATCTGAACCCTGACGTTATGGGCATCTGAGAAGAGAATGACTCATCCTCTCTGTAGCGGCCTGGACTCCGTGGACCAAGCCCAATTCATCAGCCTGCAAAGTGTCTGCGAGCCCACGTGTGTCACTGCCTGCCCCCGAGCGCATGTCTCATGCAGACACGTGCTATTTCTCTTGTGATACATAAAACCAATGCAAAATTTAAGGCATTAGGAACCTCATGGTAACTCTTCTCTATGGAAATTATTAACCAATATGAAAAATACTATTACTATACAGAGGCTTGAAATTTGAGAATATGGAAAAGGGGTCTCCAGGGGAAACCCCTCTGAGAGTCCGGAAGCTCCCTGAATGGAGGGAGCACGTCTTATGTCTAGAACCCCCGCTCCTGCTGCAGGACTTGGCACCACACAGGTGCTAAGTCACTGCGTCTGCAGGACTGAGCGAGGCTGCTTGGACGAGGCCAGGAATGAACACAGAGACTAGAGACTGGATCCTGAAACCCACTGCCCTTCACGGGACAGAGTATCGGGGTGAGAGATGGGAGCTGCACTCCACCTGCTGTCCTGTTTGGGGGCTGCGTAAGATCCCCAACGTGCAGGAGGGGCTGCTGAGGAAGCCATTGGGGGAAACTTGTGCTTGACTGTCCCTGACTCTCCCAACTGTGGCGTTTCCAGGAAGCGATGAAAAGCCCCGGTATGTGCCCCTGTCCCAGAACCTGTCTGTGCTAGGGATTTATGCCTCTCTCCATCAGGAGGGCCAGTGGACCATTTCCAGGACAAGGCTGAGAGCTGGTCTCCTGCCCAACCCTTGCTCAGGCCGAGGGTGCTCTCTCGCAGCACCAAGGGCACCTTCTCCGCAGGAGGTAGGGCGAGCGCCATCACTAACATTCCTGGGGGAAGAGACACTCGATGAGTAGTCAGAGGAACAAATAGGCCCCGGACCACAGCCATCCCCACCCAGCCTCCACCCAGCTCAGGGACCCAGGGCCCACCTGCAGCAGGAGAGCAGGTCGAGGTCTTGGGCATTCTCCAAGCACACCTGCAGCAGCTTGGCAGGAGGCCTGAGCAGGAGGGGGCAACACTGTGCTCCCCAGACCCGTGTTCGGTCCCCTCGAAAGCCTCCTGGCCGCTAAAAAGACACTTGGGGATACTTTCTTACCACTGAACAGGCCCACTCAGTACGTGCTGACATCCTGATTTCACCCGGCTCACTTTTTCTGAGTGGAAGGAGTTCACACAGCTCATTAAAACCGCCCCCAAGCCTCCTGGGATTGGCAACAGGAGCAAAATTCCCAAATCCTCAGAAAAGAGGGTCCCACTGCTGACATGAGGCAGTCGAGGTTAAGTGGTCAAAGTGTCAGTGACTCCACCTGAGTCTTGGTCTCCGTCTCCTCTTAACCCTGACGCCCCTCCCCCCACGGCATCTACCCATAACCTCAGTGTCAGAGAAGGCTCCATCGTGAGGGCTTACTATGGGACTTGCCCAAATACCAGGTATTTTACCCGTCATCTTGAAAACCTCATGAAATAGTACAATTATCTCTATTTTACAGATGAGGAAACTGAGCCCTGGCAGGATTTAATCACAGAAATTGCAGGAAGTCTAAAAAAAAGAGATCCGTGAATAGAAGGTCATCATTGTCATGGAGTGGGAGAAGGAAAATCCTCAGTGCCCTTCATCCCACAGCCAAATTTCTTCCCCTCACCCATATGGACACCTCAAGACGGACAAGGAGCAAAGACAGAGATGTGCAGGCAGGCTGAGGTGCCGGGAAAGCATCAGCTGGGGAAACCTTGGGGATCCTCTCCCCAGAAACCTCCAAAGACAGAGCAGTCCCAATGGACGCCTGGGGAAGTGTCCCCCCTGCCCTGCCCCCGGGCACGGGCTCACCTCCATGCGGGCCTTGTAGAAGTCCACGTCATGCAGCTTCTCCTTGCAGCGCACCAGCTCCATCTCCAGCCTCTCCACGCGGTTTGCCTTCTCCCTCAGGGAATCGAGCTCATCGCGATAGGCACGAGCTGACCGGGCGTCAGACGCCAGCTGGATGTTCTGGGGGGGTGGGCAAAGGCAGGGCACCCGGCTTAGGGCATCCTCTGGGGGAGGAGGAGAGGGCCAAGTCCCCGCATTGTGGCGCTTCCAGGACATCCCAGGAGAAGCCAGTTCCCAGTGGCCAAGTGGCTCCGTATACAAGCCACCACGTGGGGTCCCCACATGCTGTCACTAAGACACACGGTCATCCCCACAGCAGTTCTCAGGACGACTGGCTCTTGGGCAGCCTTGCTCTGAGTGGGAAGGGAACAGGCCTTTGCTGGAAGCTTCCGATGCTGCATTCCTGAACTTCCAGACCACAGTTACTGGGGCGTCCCAGCCACTGCCACCCCCTCCACACACACACAGGCCTTCCTGCTCACCTCCTGCTTGATTTTCTGCAGCTCCAGTACCAGCTGATCCACCTCATGCCTGGCATCCACGAGCTGCTCTGTCTTTTCCTCCCTGGGGGGCAATTCGGAGGACATGTGGTGAGCAGGCTTCCTCAGCAAGCACCTGGGAACAGCCCACCTTGCAAGACCATAGCAGGGAAAGGAACCTGGCTTCTGGGGTGAGGAGGGAATCTGCAGGTGGGGTTTGCAAAAACGTTCCCCACTCAAATTTTTTCTTTTCTGTTTTTAAGTTTTCAACGCCTGCCCTCAAACTACATCCACCAGACACAGGGTTTCCCTGTGATGGTGCGGGACAGACAAGGAGACCCCAGACACGGCTGCACAACTCCACAGCCGGGCAGGGAGCAAGCCCCACCGGTGGGGAGGTGAGGTGGGCAGCTCCTGAGATGATGGAAAGTGACGTTCCCCACCTGCAGGAAACGGGGCAACAGGCTCACCAAAAGGGGTGAGCCGCACCTTCCCCCTGGCCAAGAAAACACACCAGCACGTGGTCATTCCAGCCCCAAACTGGGCCTGAGTGTGGACGGCAGGCTACTTCTGCAGAAAACCTGTAACGTGGACGGGTAGGAGCCCTAAGGACCTGGTAGAACCCCTTCTTGTGCAGGCCCGGGAAGGGAGGTGATGAGTCCACGTTTAAATGGTGACCAAGCTAGGAGCAGAGCCCAGCTGACGCTGGGGCCCAAGTCACAGCTCTCCCATTTGCTGTACCACACAGGGGTGAAGCGCACGACAGAAACATGTTTGAGACACACTGCACAAAAGCAGAAAAAACAGCCCAGGGGTCACCGGGGGACTCACAGCTCCTGCCTGACACGGCGCAGCCTGGCCTTGGTGTCCGCCAGCTCCACGGCTAGGTGCTGCTTGTCCTCGCTGGAGAGGCTGCTGGTCGGGCTGGGGGTGGACTCGGCGCTGGAGGACTTGACGGGGCTGGGTGGGTGCTGGGCCTGGAGGTAGTCCCGCTCCTGAGTGAGGTCCACGATCAGCTACAGCAGGGCAGGGAGAGAGGAAACGAGCAGGGTCTCACCAGTGTGCTCCTGTGCCCAGCACAGTGCCGACACTCAAGACTTGGTGGAAAACAATCAAAAGACAGAAAGTAAAAGAGAAGATGTCAGCTGAGACTGAAAAGTCAGGAAGGAGAAAGGTGGTGTAAGTTTGCAAAAAGGGATGAACTATTTAGTGGGACAAAAAGGAGCATGTGCATGGAGGAGGGTCCCCACGCTGGGCACTTCGATGACCTATCCTCCCACAGGTGTCTGAGGGACGCACCTCCGTGCACTCATCTCGCTCATCTATGAGCCTCCGAAGGTGAAACACCATGTTCCTGGAGAGGGCCTCCAGCTCCTCCGGGGCCACGTCGGGGAGCTCCAACCACTGCAGGTCAAACACGTTCTCCTGGTTGTGGGTCACCTGCGGGCGGGCACACGAGGCAGGCGCTGCAGAGGCCGGGCAGGGGGGGCTGGGGGGCCCTGAGAGCACCCACCTCCCCTCCCCTGGAGGGGTCACAGCTGACTCATTCCACTGACAGGATTAGCCCTCACTGACGTGTTCTGTGGCGAGCAGGGGGCTCCTTAACAAGTGCAGCCAAACCCTCTTCAGCCGAGCTCCACTAATACAGACCATGGGTTCAAAGAGGACACTGATTTTTTTTTTTAAATACCAGAAAGCACTCCTTACAAAGTAGTATTTCCCTAAACAGTCTTCAGACACTTTTACTGGAGCACCATCAATTTGCAACACAAAAAAGGTAAGCCCTGGGGGGGAAGGGAAGGGTAAGGAGAGGGACTGTATGTTATTTCTTAAAATAAAATCTGATGCGAATATGGCAAAATGTTAAAAATCTTATGTCAGAATGTTGGGTACATAACAATCATGTTATTTTGGGGAAAATATTTCATAATCTAAAAGAATTTTCAGGTAAGTCTGTACCTCATTCTCACAGGCCACATAAAACCACCTTGTTTTTCCCTTTCCATCTGGCGTGACCAGAGGCCCATTGCTTTGTCCACACTGGGCAGCCTCGACTGACTGCTGACCTGACCTTCTCAACTTGACCCTCCCAGACCTGCTGGGGGCGGTAACAGTGTGGGGCGGGGGAGGCGGGGGGGGGGGCAGGAGATCTAATTTCGAGTCCCTGCCCTCTCAGTTTGGGAAGATAAATACTAGCATACTCAGGCCTCAACTGGGGAAAACGAAAAGAAACCAGGGACATCCACTCAGTTGGCACACCAAAAAGAGTTCATAAACTTTTCAGAGCAGTAAATGGAGGCAGAGAACAGCTTAAAAAAAAAACAGGACCCTTCAGTTTCCCAAAAGACACCCACTTTCCTACCTCTCCCCATCTTACAAAGAAAAATCTGGGATTCAGCTGATCTGGGACAAAAAGGAGAAATCTGATGGCAATGTACAAAGCACCCTAACGCATGGAGCCGGGGCCTGCTCCACACCAATGCTTGGGAAAGGCCTTGTATGTCTCAGGCCCTCAACAGAAGGGGTTCAGAGACGCAACCCCATCCACACAACAGTCAGTTACCCAGGTAGCTTTTAATTAAAGGCTCATGCCCTCCTCCCCTGATTCTGACTCAGCGGGTCTCTCGTCAGGCCGGGCACCTGAATGTTTAAGAAGCACCTAACAAATTCTGAAGCACAGTCCCCACTGCCGGCCACTGAATCTGATCATCACGCAGGACTCTTTTGGCTGCATCTCTTTTTTTAAAAAACATCCTGCTGGCTGAGTAGGAAAGACAGTGAGTGGCAAGAACGGGCTAGTCTCAAGGACCTAGTTCCCAGATAGATACGTTTTCAGAACACACAGACACAAGGAAAATTAAAAGGCAGAATGGTTCTTAGGCTAACAAGTGGCCAGTCACCGATATGAATGGTTGAGACTATTGACTACAATACTGACGTTCTCCGGATGCCAGCTTTGCTGGACCCCTACCCACAAGCAGCCACATCTATCTTCTTCTTCAAACTGTGACTCAGAACCCACCATCCCACAGTGCCCTGGAGGCTGTGGAAGCTCATCAGCCCGGCCACAGCCTGTCCCCACACCGGCGCGGGAGGGTCTGCGTTCAGCTGCCTCTGCCAGTTACACACCTGCTCCTATGTGCTCCTGCTCATGTCTTTTTCATGCATTTATCTCGTCTGTCCAAGTAGACTGAAGGCTGAACCAGATCTCCTAATTAAAACATACATGCTTCCTTTTGGAGGGAGGGGGAGGGTGGAAGTCAGTGAAATATATTTTCAGGTGGGTACTTGCCCCGACAGGCTCGGTTTCCAGGGAAACCGCCTTCTCAGTTGATACCACCTCCGCCAGTCAACGGTAGAGGGGGTGCCCTCAGTGCAGAGCCCGCCCGACCCCACCCCAGGGGCTGAGCCTCTGCAGACAGCCCTCTGGGACTTGCTGGCTTTTTAACTTCCCAAGTGGTGGCAGCTTGACTCTCTGCCATGTCCCTGAGAGAAGCAGAGACTCTCTCTATAAAGATCAACCATTCGAAGCAGCGTGACATTTGCCAGAATACATTTTCAGGGCCTGTAAATCAAATTCTGAGCCTAAACCACTTGACAGTTTTTAAAAATAGTCTGAGTCCATATTAGGCAAGAAGAAGAGGCAAAAGAAGACTTGACTGAGGTGTTTTTTTTTTTTTTAATTTTTATTTTTACCCTCATTTTATTTTAGCTTGATGATGGCTACCTTTTCAAATAGAATCAATTTTTCTGTGGCATCTGAAACCTAAAATTAGCAAAATCGTTCATGGGTGATGTGTTCTTGAAACTTTTCACTGGTGGAGAGAGCTTGCCTCCTGGTCGCCACGGGGGCACCGCCCACAGCTAAGCCCACGAGGCCACACACCTACCTCCTGGATATGGGCCACAATCCCAGCTTGTGTCTCAATGTCCAGCTGTTTGATTCTTTCAATAAATTCCTCTTTCCTCTCACACTGCAGAGGGGTACACATGTTAATGGAAGCATTTTGTGAGTGAGGGCAACCTGGGGCCACCACTGCCACAGAAATACAGTTTCAAAATGAACTGCCCACCAGGCCCTGGCTTTCTCCTCGCTAATAACCAAGAACACTCCTCTCCTCCTACCAGCCCTTATACTGAGGTTTCTCCAGAAGTTATTCAGACCACCTACATCAGAATCACCTGGGGGATTTGTTTTTAAAAAGCCCATTCCAGACTGCAATTTGCACTTGAACAAGCCCACCAGGTGCTTCTTAAACACATAAAGATTGAGAACACCTGGCTTAGGCCAGCGGGTGGCAAACTTCAACTGTAAATGGCCACATGGTAAATTTTAGACTCAGCAGGCCATTTGGTCTCCGTTACAACTATTCAGTCTGCCGTGGTAGCGTGAAAGCAGCCATAGATAATATGTCAAGGACGAGTGTGGCTGTGTTCCATAAAACTTTATTTACCAAGATAGGTGGGGGGTCACATTTGGCCCACAGGCTGCAGTCTGCCGATCCTTGCTCTAAATGTTGCTATTCTGGGGACAACTTGCTAATGGCACCTTGGCCTGAGGGATCCCCATCTGGCCCAAGGGATCCTCATGTGGCCTCTTGCCCAGGTGCCCTGGTGCTAGAAATGGCTGTCACCTAAGATGGTGGTCACTTCTCTCTCTGGAGCCCAGTGACCTCTGTCACGTTGGGCTGAAGGCAGCTTCACTCCTACCTCACTAAGGGGGCATTTTATCCCCACAAATCCAAACACACAATGGCTAAGAGTGGGCCCTCTCCAGCCCCCACCCAATCCCTACCTGGACAGCACAGCCCAGCACCAGCAGCAGCACCTTCTTAATTTCTTCCATACTCTTCCCTAAATCAAAAGAGCAACACATTTAATTACATGCAACTGTGTGCAAAATGTCAGCGATACATGTCTGCTGTAAGAGAAAAAATGATCAGATACACTAAAAAAAAATAATCTCTCTAACCTGTGATATCCACTTAGGTATACACACACCATCTGTTTTCTACATATGGGTCTGTTTATTTTTTAAACCAAGTGAGAATTCTGTACATAACTATTTGTGGCTTTTTCCATTCAACAATATCATAAATATCTTTCCACGATAATTAATGAGCATGAGCATCTCTTTTTAAGCACGTGTGGTACACAAGCAAAGTACAGTGCAAGAGGATAATCCCCATAGGAAATACTGAGTCAACTCTAACGTAAGGCTGCCTACAGCTTTACCTTTTCATCACGCAAAATTTCAAAGAGAAAACACTGTAAAGAAGCCCCCTACTCATCACTCAGCTTCATGTTATCAATCTTTTGCACATCTTCTTGCATTTCCTTCCTCCCTCTTTCTCAGTTTCACTGTTTAGAGTATTCTAAAGCAAATCCCAGACAACACACACACATCATTTTCAATGGTCCCACACTTACTTCGTGCAAAGGCCACAAACTTATTCAACCAATTTCTTTCCAGAGGTTCAATTTTTCAATATTTTAATCGAAATGATGCTACAAAGAACATCTTGGTGGCTAATTTTTATGCACATCCTTATTTCCTTCTTTAGGAAAAACTAATTTTTTTTTTTGGTGAGGAAGATCCGCCCGGAGCTAACATCCGTTGCTAATCGTCCTCTTTTCTTTTTGGTTGAGGAAGATTAGTCCTGAGCTAACATCTGTGCCAATCTTCCTCTATTTTGTATGTGGGTCACCACCACAGCCTGGTTCCACAAAGTGGAGTAAGTCTGTGCCCGGGATCCAAACCCGCCAACCTGGGACACCAAAGTGGAGCACAGGGAACTTTAACTACTCGGCCACGGAGCTGGCCCTGAAAAACTCATCTTTTAAGCTTTTCCTATCGCTAAATTGCCCTGCAGAAGGGCTTTACCATTTTATTCTTTTACAACCAATATATGATAAACCCCATTTCCCCACACGCAGACCAATAGTGTCCTGCCACTCTTTCTCAGCTTTGCCAATCAGATAGGCCAAAAAATTATATTTCATCATTTTACACTGTGTCCTCTGATTATGCTTGAGGCCGAATGTGTCTTCATCTGTTTACGAGTCTCAACTACTTAAATAAACAGAGTCATGATACCGGGACTCTAGACCTGGCTTGGTCACCAGGAGCCCCGTGACAGGGACAAGCCGTACACACTTGTTTCCCAGCCTCAGTTTCCACATCTATGAAATGGAGGTGGCTGGTTTGGGTGATGTGCAGAATGGCTTTCAGGTGAAAAATTCTGTGGTTTTGTGCATTTCTCATTGTATCCTGTTCTATTTGGGGGAGAAGGGACATGCCAGAAAAAGCATCGTTTTCTTCAAAGACTTACCAACACCCACTCGCACTGTGTTAAAATGGCCCAAAGTATCACCAATGACCTGGGGATGAAAAAAACCCAAACTTGTGTCCCAAGAACTAGTGCTGTGGCTCACTTTGGGTACATGTGTGAAAGGCATGTATGGAGTAACGTGTGACCTTGGACTAACACTTCTCAACTGGGACGGGGCTCAAACAGCTTTTCCCGAGATGATGCCGCCATGGTTAAGCCTCAGAACTGGGGGCTGAGCATTCACTCACCCAACTGCATCCCCCTCCCCGCTTCCCAGCCTGAGGGTGGGCAGGAGGGGCTGGGGCGCTGGACCACAGGGCCCTGCGGAGCATTCAGATTCCACGCTGTCACAAATAAGGTTCGGTCTTGCGGATCAATCTACTGTGGCCAAACCATTCTCTTTACCAAGAAGTGCAGAACTTCCTCCATGTTTGAAATGGAAAAATTCTCAAAGACTTTGAGGTTTTTTTTTTCACTTGAGACCTTTTATTTGGCCCAAGAGGCTCTAATCCATAGACATAAATATATCACCACCACGACTCACTTCTCCATTAACGCTGAGCTGACGATCAGTCACAATTTCAATTTTGATAGAAAGAAAAGGAAATGCCACCCGAGTACTAAAAGCCTCCCATCAGTCTCCCCAAAATCTTTCCCCAGCCATGCCACAGCCCACGACTGTCTTCCCCTCAGGCAGTCCCCAGAGGACTGGCAAGTGCCCCCCGTAATCCTCTGGCAGACAGAACAGGTACAGACCCCTCCCAGCGGCCCCCGGCTCCTCTTCCCACAGCGGTTCAGCTTCGGAGGCCATGTACCTGGTGCTGTAACCAGCAGAGCCGCACACACAGGAAGGAAGGGTTTTAAGGGCCTCGGATCAGCCCAAACACAAAGCAGAGTTCACACACAGAATCTTTATCTACTCTGTTCACTGCAAGGCCCAAAGGACCTTAATTGTATCATACTTTAGATTAATTTAGACAACTCTGATGATCCATTTCCCCAGCCCACAGCAGAGGAAAAGAGCAAATTAAAAGTGGGAATGAGTGCTGGCCAGGCCTGCTGCTCATAGCAAGAGCATAAGCCAGTTATCTAATAGCAAGGAAGAGACCAGAAACCCTACACGCACACACACAGACAGACAGACAGACACACACACACGTACACATACGTGCTCAAAACTACATCCTGAGGCTATTCAGGGACAGAGCAAAGGGTTCTGCTCCCCCTGCACCCCGCAGTTACACACAATGACAACCATGATCATTCATTTATTCATTCATAAACACCCATCAGACATCAAGAAAAAACTAAATCTGATCCAGGGCACTGTTAAAGTCTGGAATTCCTGTTTGCTAAGTTTTATAACGGGGCGGAGAAAGGTTTTAAAGGTAAAGAATTTTAGAAAAAGTTTCATGAAAAATGTTATTTAAAATAAACTTTTTGGTGATGAATGAGGTACTAGGAAATTCACTTCTGCCTTCATTCAAATGAAGCAGTGATGTGATGTGCTTGTGCTCACCAGGCTAAGTGAATAAAAACAGTTGCTTCTAACAAATGCATCCTGTGATTTTCACCCCTGCACAGATTCCTAGGAAACTTAAAAATAGAGAGAAAGAAGGAGAATTTCCCTCATTTCTCATGGGCAGTAGTAAGAACTACTGCTATTTTCAGAAATCTACCAGACTGTGGGTTTTGACTAGTTTCAAAACATACTGGAAGACTCTCCACTGGGTCCCTGTCAGCAAGACTAGCTCATTGACACAGTTAAGCAAAGAAGAAACAAACCTACAGACAACTCCCTCTCGAGCACCCAAGATGTGCTGGGTGCCTGCTGAGAAGACAGTATAATCAACACAGTCCTCTGAGCTCAGACCAAGAAATCCAGCAACCGTAAAAAGCTGATAGATGCTATGGGAATCCAGAGGAAGGACTCCTAGTTTGCAGTAAGGATCAGGCAAGACTTCCCAAAGGAGATGACCTCTGAGCTGAGACTCAAGGATGAGGAAAAATCTGGGGGGTAGATGAGGGTGAGCTTTTCAGGGACAGGGAACAGCACTGCTAAGGCCTAGAGGTAAGAGAACATGGTGTGTGCCAAATTATAGATGCTTTGTGGTTAAGCTTACTAGAGCGGGTTTTCAGAAAGAGAAATGGGGGTGGAGTATGAGGCGATAGGGATTTCTGCACCGAGTGAGTCACAAGCAACCAATGGGTGGGGGAGAGTTGGAAACATCAGACACCCTCCACATCTACCCACATCTACCCACAACCCCGGGGGAAACCCACGACAGCCTGAGCTAATGGTTGAGTCTAAGAAAAACCTTACTTACTTTACTACCTGCTTCCTGGAGTCCCGACACAGAGAAGCCCACGTCAGCCTTTCTTAGCAGAAATGGAATGCATTTATGCTGATCTAAGCTCAACACAAAGCTACAGATATTTGCAGCAATCAGCTTCCAAAACAGAAGGGAAACTATTTGATATTGCACGTGTTGTAAGGGTAGACATGGGGATAGAAATGTAGTTGGACAATTAAAGTACACCAACTTCTAAAATGTGGAGGTTGGATTAGATTGGGGTTGGAAAATTCTCTTTCTAATCTTGTGTAGTGGCAGACAAGGCTAGTCCATCACAACATTTTCTTATTGAGCCTGGAACGGGGCCTCAGAATCCTTCTGAACACAGCACTCTACAGCCACTGCCAATCAATGGAAGTTGGCACATGAAACAAAACCTATATCCCATGCCTGGTACACGATCTTTAGGGTCCTTTCCCACTCTCCTCTTTGATTCTTTAAGACGTAGTCTTAAAGACCAGTTCACACTTCCTGGTCTCTGGATACGGAAAATAAATCTCGACATCCGTAAATGACCACTTAGGTTGAAGTAGGGGATTCAGACAAAGGAAGGCAAACAGCTCTTTCCAAGAGGGAGCTCCTCCTGCCCCAACTGCACACCCTCTGCTCTGCCTTGCTGAGGTCGGAAGCCACACTGATTTATCTGCAGAGATGGGAGTCAGAGAAAAGAAGTGACTTGGACTCCTCTGTCTTGCTGACTCAGCTCTCCACAACTAAAGGCCCCGGGTCTCCGAGTTGTCAGCCAGGCTGAGGGTTGAGGCCTCACAACCTGGAAGGACTGACCCGATTCAGTAGTTAATTCTGCCCTGCCCATGTGCCCTTCGTTCCTACAGACCATCACTGCAGTTTCATATAAATGCTATTGCCTGACTTAATCCCCACAGCAAGCCCCCCAAGGACAGTATTATCTCCATTCTACAAACACGGAGAGGCTCAGACAGGCTAAGTCACAGAACTAAGACCTGATCCCGGGCCCATCACCACCTGCTCTCTCCTAACTCACTGCCATCCCTTCCCCCTGAAACTATCATTACTTATTTCATTTCCTTCCAGGGCAGGGCTCGATGTTTAGCTTCTGATCCCAATGCCACAGTGCAGGTATTTAACCAGCACCTGCTGATGAAATGAGTGATGTCAATTGTTAGCATCAAGCCCCTGGGTGGAACAAAGAGAACTCCTTTCTTGTTGGGATGGACATTTTATGTATATGTATGTATATATATATACATACATATACATAATTTTGCCTTAATAATTCTACATTCTACTCTCCTCTGACTTATGTGCCAGAGTCAACTACTAACTTATTTAAAAACCAGTCCTTTCATAAGGATGACTACGGGGCTGTCTCACTGATTTGAAAACAGAACTGCACTGAATACAACCTCGTTTCGCCTGAATGTATGACATCCCAAGACTCACCCACAGGGACACAGCTCTGCAGGCCCTCCTGATACCAAGAACAGCTGTTTATGATTACTTTAAGAGTCAGGTCACCTTGGGTTCCACGGGCACTGCTGAGGAACAGTGGGGACAGTGAATTCCTCGTGGGCAGGCACACGGGGACCCTCCACCATACCTGTGCCAGTTCATGAGTAAGAGGCCGGCACCTCTACAGGCCACCTCAAAGACTGCAGAGCAACCCCTGTAAAACCCTCCCCTAGATTTCCTAAACCAAGAATGTTACAGATGTGGCCCCATCAGGCAGTAACATAACCAGGCACTCCATTTGTTTAATTAGTCATTCAACAAACATTTATCAAATGTGGACTTCAGCAGGCACCTAGTCGCTGTCTGTGTGAAACGAGTGCACCCTGACCAGTGGCCCCCCTATCCCAGCGTCTCTCCATCACCTGGGAATCCCAGCAGCACCGTGCGTGGGCAATGAGAAGGCTCTGCCCAGACGACAGAAGGCAACTCTCTCACGTTATGTAGAGAACATTTTGAAACAGCCACATCAAGCCCCTCAGACAGCGTTACCACCAAAAATGACTCCCTCCCCCTTCCGCCTGCCCAGGCTGCAGGAGCTGAGAGCTAATACACTCCCCGCCACCAAACTGAAGATCAGAAAAGGAGACTCAACCACAAGAATTCAGCTCGCGACCCAGCGTTCACACTGGCTGCAGGCAGGTGGTGGCACCGGCGGGCCATGCTCTGAGAAAGGGTCCCTCCCAGCCACCAGGCAGAAAACTCAAGACCCAAATATCGGCAGCGAACAGAAAGACCTTTGACAAACAACATCTCGTCCCTCCTCCTCGGGCGGCCGTGGCCACAGAGAACAGTCCCGCCGGAAGCCATGGCGTGGTTCTCGCGGCCAGGCGAGCATTCTCTCTGTGTACAGGCCATCGCTAAGAAGTTGACTAAACAAAGTCTGGTATCTAGGCAGATCCCACGGGCTGTCCAGGAGGCCGGCGTTTGGCCGCATTGTAAGGCTCGCCTGTGCTTGGTGTTCACCCAGCTTTCCACGTTCCTAGAAAGGCAAAGTGCTAGCTTTCAGCTCAAGGGCCCAGCAACTCCTGCATTCCAGATGGACTGAAAAACTCATTTCTGAGTCCAGCAAGCGGCAGAGAAGCAAAGTAGCAGGCCACAAGCCACGCCATTTGAAATAGCATTTGAGAGCTTTTTTTAAATTGAGGAAACGCCAGTTTATAACATTACACAAATTTCAGGTGTACATCGTTATATTTCAATTTCTCTGTAGACTGCATCATGTTCGCCTCCCAAAGACCAATTACCATCCGTCACCATACACAGGTGCCCTGTCATGCCTTTCGCCCTCCCCCTCCGGTAACCACCAATCTAATCTCTGTGTCTATGTGTGTGTGCGTTTGTTGCTCTGAACCTGCTCCCTCGAGGATGAAACAGGAAATATTAATAGGATCAAATGCCCGCGAGATTAGGTTTTCTTTACTTCTTCCCTCCGCGTTCAAAGGACCTAAGCTTTGTGCAAATGTAAAAATAAAAATATACATAAACAAGATTAAAGCGTTAAGGAGAAAAGAAAAAAAGTAAGGTTGGGAGAAAGAACACAAGAATGGCTCATTATCGCCTCCTGGTAGACCCTCGACCACCACGTCTGTCACAGGACGAGCGAGCAGGGCACCGGGGAGGGCAGAACTGCAGGAAGATGGCAGGGGAGGGAAGACAGCCCTCGCACTTTTCGAAAGGACACTCTGAGCAGCAAGCAGATTAAGACTGTTCCTGATAAACCAGGTTCTGAGCCCTCTTCCCCGGGTGCCACGGGGAAGGTGAGCAAGCCGCGGGCACGCCAGCCTCAGAGGTTCCCAGTTTGTCATCAGAAAGCAGAGCTGTGTGGTGTGGACTGTGAGGGAAGGTTTCCATGGGATCCAAAATGCACTTCAAGGAAGCCCTTGACAGGACAGCAAGTCAACACCGAGAGGGTTAAATATTAAATTGCAAGGCGTGTCAGGAGCTCGTTTCCCTCCGGCCTTTGAAACCTAAACTTTAGCTGTGACTGAAGACTTCCGCCCTGCGCCCTGAGCTTGCTGCTCCTCCTGGGACTCCCTGCACATTTCCACTCTGAGCTCATTCTGCCTGGGACACCTTCCCCTGCTTCTCTGAGAGTTCTTCCAGGCCTTGCCCACACACTGCTGCCTCCTCCAGGAAGTCTTCCCGACCTGCCCAGGCTGAACTCATCACCCACTCTGCATTCTGTGAAGCATGCTCATACCACTTCTCACCCTGGAAAAGAAGCAGTTATGGACACTGTCTTGCTCCCCTCCCTGCCCCAGTGCAGACTGGGGGCTTCTCGAGCAGAGACAGCCTATTCATCTCTGGGGCCCCTGGACCCAGCACGGTGGGCATTTGACAACAAAAGCTGGAGGAGAGGCTTGCGCTGAGCTCCTCTGTGAGCCTCTGGCTGAGGGTCAGCCAGTCCAGAGGAGGAAGGGTGTGAGGGCGTTCCAGTCTTCTATCTGGGAGGGTCAGGAACTGGCCCTCTCGTTTCCTCAGCCAGAGCAGCAGACAGAACAGTGGCCTGCACTGAGCTGTGAAGGAAGGACATTCACAGCATCTGTGAGCACAGAATGCTCTGACTCCTAAAGGTGCTTTCTCTGTCGCCGGAAGCCCCTTCTGTAAGAGGGGGGAAAACTGAGGACCAAGGGCCAGAGCCTGGCTGAAGGGCAATTAAAGGAATCCCCAAGGCTATTCTCAAAGGCTCCAGCTGTATTCAGACAGGACCCCGTAGCATGGGAACATGGGGTCAGCCCCTCCATGGACCTGGGAATCTTGCCTGACATTTCAAATGAAAGGAACAGCAGGCAGAACAATGACAGTGGCCGGTCCTCCTGCTTGGAACCAGAGACTGAATGTCCACATATACAACCATCTGCACAATTTATGGTGATAAATACATCTCTTACCTATGGGGCCACCATGCTGTGTGCCTCTGAACAAGTTCCCTCCCTCTCTGGGCTGGGTTTCTGCAACTATATGGCTTCCTCCCTTCCGTTCTCAATGGCTTAGATGGGACCAGCGACTTAGGATTCTGAAAACTACTACTGCACTTGGATACAAACCTGGGAGAAAAAACAATGCTCTCCTCCAGCATGACTGTTCTGTGATTCATCGCAGAAATTAATTTGCTAACACCCTGGCTTCCTGTCAGACAAATCTAGTCTTTTGTGTGTGTGTGTGTGTGTGGCACAGTGACAGGCCTGGCCTGCTGAGAAAGCAGAGCTCGAAGGACTGGGGAGCTGGTCTAGTTCTGGTCCAACACCCTCCCTCATTCTACAGATGAAGCAGACATCGTGATCTTGTGGTTTCATACGACTTCTTGTAGAACAGACTCTTCGATAAACCACGTAAATGTGTTTAATGGACGCGCAGCTGGCAAGATGGTGGGGTGAGGGCAGTTTTCTCTGGCCTAGGGGAGCCACACATGGGGCTGGCAGAGATCAACTCTCACTTGACCTTGACCACTGACACCTGACCTTTGTATCTGTGAGAGCACGTGGTTAACGCCTGTAAGGAGCACTACCTTGAAGGAGTAGGGAAGTGGGGAGAGGAGGAGTTACGGGTGAGTCTCCAGCACTTACACTGAGCACCCACTATGTGTCAGGAACTGCTCTAGACACTTAGAAGACATTGGCAACAATAAGAACAGAAAACCCAAGATTCCTGCCCTCATGAGAGATTACATCCTAGGGGGGAAAACAAGCAATGCGACAGACACGAAAAAATAAGTCAGTTCTATCGTATACTGGAGGGTGATCAATGCTTTGCAGAAAGGAAAGGCTGAGCTGGATGGGGGACAGGGAGTCCCGAGGCAGAACTGCAGCTGCAAACAGCGAGGCCAGGGTGCGCTGCACTGAGAAAGCAGCATCTGAGCAAAGACTCCAAGGAGCTGTTCTTGTGATCTGAGGGAAAAGCGTTCCAGGCAGAGGGAACAGCCAGTGCACAGGCCCTGGTGCCGGGAGGGTGCGGACAGAAAAGTGACATAATCTGACTGACTTTACAAGAGGACTCCCCGGCTGCTGCACTGAAAACAGACTGCAGGGGGCAAAGGCAGAGTGGGCAGCCGGTCAGAAGCTCCTGTGGTACGTCACCAGGTGAAGGACGGCGGTGGCTGGAAGCAGGGTGGCAGCAGGGCAGGAGAAGGGAAGAGCGCAGATGTCTTGAAGGTAGAGCCTGAAGTATCAGGCACAGGGTGAGACAGAAGGATAAGATTTGGCCAGCGAGACACAAAACAAAGGTCATCCTACAATACCCAGTCCTGGGAGTCTGCACACGGCTCAGCCACCAGGGGGAAGGCTGTTGGGCTAAGTGCCATCACACGAAAGTGAGGGAAGGGTTCAGAGCAGGGTCCTGCAAGGCCCCAGGCCAGGCTCCAGGAAGAGGGGTCTCCAGTAACGAGGCACCAGACAGACGCTTCCCCAGGAATGGGTATCCAGTTGAGGGAGCTGAACCATGCACAATCGTAGAGGAAATCCAGAGAGACGACCCGAGGTACAAAAGAGGACATAAGAGAAGGAGGATTCTTGGCCAAGAGGGGCAGACAATGAGGAAAGATTTCAAAAGCAGTTTAAAGTCTATGAAGGGCTTTCTCACATTCACTGATCTGGCCCTGAATCCCACCCAGGGCAGAAAAAGAGAACATCCTTTTGTCTGATGGATGCAGGAGGTCAGTGAGACACACAGAAAAATCTCGTAATAGTATGAGTCGTGACATTTCCCTGTTTTAGATCAGAGGAAGGGGGACAAATGCTTGGCATCTCAGGATCTTTTAGTGTCTGTGTCGGGGGGGGGGGTGGGGGTGGACTAGATGCTCTGCTGGGATCTGTCCAGCCCCTGGCACCTGACTCCACTGTGGTGCATTTGCCAAAAACAAAAAATAACCCAAAACTGTGAAACGTTATAAGTAACAGTACAGTGTCAACATCAGCCAAAAAGAGCACAGGCGTGCTCCCGAGCCATGTGGGAGGCAGAATTAGTTTAAAAGAAAGCAGCCCCCCACCACTTCCAGGCAACCACACAAAAAAGAAACCAACTTTGTTCTTTATTTAAAAAGAAACCCAAATGCTTCACATATCTATTTTTAAAATTTAAAACAGAAAACGCTATTCCATAAATACGTCTCTCCACCTCTGGCACTCATATTTGCGTCTTCTTGCTGGTGGATATCCCCTGCCAACCTCCTCTGCTCTTGGAGCCCCCCTAGGACTCCTGTCAAAACCTAGCCATGCGTGCGCCCAGCTCGCACCCCTCCAGCCTTGACATCGAGGTGAGGCAGCCCCTTCCCTCTCTGTGCAGCCTGCTGAAGAACTGTCAGTCAGGCCCTGCCTGGGGGCCCTCTGAGCTTGCTGCGCTGGTGGGATTCTTGTCCTTCACTTCCCCGGTGCTCACTGTCTCATCTCTCCACCTTCTTCAGAGCCAGGCCAGAACCTCTCTGATTGATGTGGACGGAGTCTGTACGGTGCTGGGTACCAGGGGGCACTCTATTCACCTGTCAATTGCTTTCCCACAATGTTCTAAAACTGGATTATGGTAACAGTTGCACAACTCTGTACATTTACGGGAAAAAAATCACTAAACTGTATGCTTAGAACGGGTGAATTTTACAGTATGCAAATACTTCAATAAAGCTGTTAAAAAAAGATCAGCTTCCACATCTTGGCAGATGTTTCTGTTTAGCGTCAGACCCAAGGTGGGGACCTATGTTCTCCGCATATGGACAGTCTCTCGGTCCCACGTGGTTCAGAGAGGCTGGAACAGAGACTCTGCTGAGGGGAGGGCTGGAGCCAGGGTTCTGGCGTGTGGAAGCATCTGGTGGAGAAGGGGACCCAAGAGGGCAGGCTTCCAGAAGGTAGCAGGAAGGTGGGACACCCACAGGGACAGGGAATAGAGGAGGCACTAACAATAGGAAGGTGGGCAAGCTACACAGTATGATGAGGTGCCAGGGTGCCTGGGTGGGGGAATATTAATGTGTTTAATATTAAATTGAACCATATGCCACTGCCATTTTTGTAGGTGAAAATGGTTGAACACTGGCCATCGCCTAGGGCTCAAGCTGACACATGTCCGTGTGTGACATGGATGGGGAGCTCAGGCTCAGGGGTCGGAAGGAGAAGGTTTCCAATCAGCCCCTCTGTGTACAGGCTGTGTCTGAGGGCTTGTCACTTAAACTCTGTGAGCCTCCATTCTGTCATCCATAAATGGGATGGCATAGCCACATCCCAGAAGCACATTTTCATTTCCATTTTTTAATACATGCACCATGCCCAACACATGGTGGGCTCACCAACGGCTCCAGAAGGGAGTGTCCTTTCCTGCGCCTCTGCCTTCCTCTCGTCACCTTACGCGCTGTCTCCAGAGCAGATGGAATAGCAGAACTAAGCGTGAACCACCAGCCTCTCCAGGCCTCTCTCTCCTCACAACAGCCCCCAAATACCTCAGGAGACGCAGCACAGCTCTGCTCAGCAAAGCAGACCCCATTTTCCTGATGTTACCACAGAAATCACGAGAGTCCCAACTGTCCCTGGGGCTCAGGGCCGCGGCTGGGAGGGGCTGCATCTGACATCCTCCACCTGCGGGAACCATGAAACAAAGCCAGAGAACAAACGGCCCACGGGCAGAGCCAGGGGCGAGGCGAACCAAAGGGTCCCTGTTACTACTGTGTGGAAGCACGGTCACTGCCAAGAGCCACCAGGAGGGCCTCGCTGGACTCTGCAAAGCCACTGTGCAAGGCTGTGAGTGCTCATGGGCCAGCCGTGCTGGAGACTCATGGGAAGTCAAGGAAATCTCTTCCTCACGGAGAGAAAAGAGGATACATGAGCCAGCTGGGGCCTAGGAGGACCCCCGCCATGAGCAAACCGATTTAATGCTCAGCTGCCCCTGGCCCAGTGCCCCCAGAAGCGGCTGCTCTCGGGCACGGCACTCAAGGAGTGCTCCTCTACAAAAACAGTCACGCACTGCATATCGACGTTACGGTCAACGATGGACCGCGTATACGATGGTGGTCCCACGGGATTAGTGCCACATAGCCTAGGTGTGCAGTAGGTTATATCATCTAGGTTTGTGTAAGTAAGGACACTCCATGATGCTCCCTAAACAACGAAATTGCCTAATGACGCATTTCTCAGAAGTCATCCCCGTCGTTAATCAATGTATGACTGTAATGTCCTTGGTGGTCACTCCGTGTACTCTCCCTTTGGTCTCAAGGCAACCTTGGCTCCTGTCATATGGACAGGAGCAAGGATGGTCAGACTCCAGTGAGGGCAGGGCGAGGAGATGCCAAGAGCAGGAAGCTTCAGTCCCTTCTGTAAAAGCCTCTAATGTGTGGGATCTCTCCTGCATTCCTTGACTGCTCACCTACTCCAAGGGGCTCCAAACCTATGCTAACAAGGTCTCCACTAGAACAAGGGAAGTGCCAGCCAGCGAGGGTCTGTGAGCTTATGTCCACGAGCCACGGGTGCAGGTAAACGCATGTGAACGTGGAAGGGAGGAAACCCATCATCCAGTGAGTTATCTGAAGGTGTGAATTAAGCTCCAACCCTGGAAGGTGTCCAGAAGCACATTTCATTCAGCCTCTCAAAGTCACACCGACTGTCTGAGATTGGGACTTAGAACTCTTGCCTGCTTGGGCCCCAGAGTCCAGTGGGAGACTTGAAAACATACACACGACAGGACATCCTGGTGAAATCTATCCTGGGGTGAACAGAGCCAGCATCCCAGCGATGAGAGACATCAGCTCCCTCAAGAGACTCTTACTTTCTTTCCAATAGGTACCACACCCCATGACGGTGTCATTGAGTTCGTTTTTTTACTGAAGAGGAGAGACCCCACGACAGTGTCATCGAGTCCACATTTACTGAGGAGGAGAGACCCCAGAGAGTCCGCCATACAACTCAGGCCCCTAAGCCCCACAAAGCAGTGGCCTCGCTTGCCTCTGCACGTGCATCCGAGGGGTCGGGAGGATTCATTCTTAAGGAAGAAATGTGCTCCTAGCTTAATGCCTCCAGGTAATAAACCCACCCTTTAAAATCTCACCAAAACGATCACGTGTTTTCACTGCACTGGCTCCAAGCTGGCAGCCAGAGCTGTGTATCCAACAGCTGCCCAGAGCCAATGGCCTTGCCCAGGCACCACGGGGGGGCAGGGGGATGGCTTTCACTCACCAGACAGCGGGTCTTTGCCAATCATCAAAACATTGGGCAAATTCATTACGATCAGCTGCTGGAGAACTTCCTACAGAAACAAAGGGGAAAAGATACTGTTACGAATAGGAAACAAAAATAATGATTAAGAAAATTATATCAAGTCACTGGATGAGCGTGCCATTAAATGGTAACTGTGAAGATAATACATAACAGGAAGGAATATTTAGGATATAAATAAATGTGAAAAGTCAAAGCTAATTGTGCTTCTTTCTTGATCACTACCAAATAAAAATTATGTCTGCCTGTATTCAGAGACCTTGGAAAAAAAGAAGATATATGACATGCTAGGAGAGCAGGATTAGGTGTGAGTTTCTTTTTAAAAGACCTCTTTAATTATTTTTTTATTGTACGGTTTGCTTGTGCAATTAAAAAAATAACAATCAAGATAAAAGAGACGCTCCTGAGTCCTCATAACCTGATGATTCAGGATCCCAGCGCTCGGCAGGTCTTTGGTACAAGTTGTAAAGGAGGAGACCTCTCTCATTTACAGCAGCGACTTCCCTGGGAGAGGGATAAATCACAGCAATCTGCCCGTCAGAGAGGTGGTGCACAGGAAATGAGCTGCCTCCTGGCCCTCACACCACGGAACTTTGAAAGAAGGCTCAGGCACCAGGCATCGGTCATGCCTCTTGTCTGGGAGTCTTTTACACGCTCTCCTTGGAGTGTGCCGGCTCATATGCCAACCAACCCACCACTTAGGTTTCCCAGAATGTTTCTCAGGGTAGGTTGGTCTTCTCCGCCCAGAGGTGCCTTGTTTTGCACAAATCGGAAGATAAAAATTCAGTTTTACAAAAGACAAACGAGGGGATAGGTTTCATAAGTATTCTCGGTCTTACAAAAGTGGTCACTATAGAAATTCTTCACCAACAAAGTTCCTCTTACACCTTTTAAAAAATGTTTCAATTGAGACACAACTTTTTTTTTCAGGTGTCACTCTATTGCATACGTGAGGAAACTCCATATTCGGTGTACTGCCAACTAGCACTGATGAAGAAAAGGGGGACAATTACCCAATCAGATGATTCCACAGGGCCCGGTGAACACCTCAGAACTCTCTCTGAATCATCAGATTAGAATGGAGGCCCAGGCAAGCATGCCAGGAGACACCAACACCATCAAAGAATATATAAAATGATTTTATCCTCCCTCCTTATTATCTTTCTATGGCTCCTGTCCACACCAGAAGTTGGGTGGAGGGGATGCTAAGCCATGAGGTGTACCCCACTCCCAAACACACTGGCCCCCCCCTTTCCACTCAATGCTGAAAAACGTCTTTCTTTATTATCTGGGATCACACGTCACCGCATGAGAGATGGCTCATGTTTTCTCACACGCGTCTCAGTTGGTAAATATCCGTGTGGGACAGAAGTCTGAGTTGTGTAAGAACCTCAGCCCTCCCTCAGGGCTTGGAAAAAGTCAACGGGAAAAAATTCTCTCTCAACTGAATGCGCTCACCAAAGGATTCCACAGCCCCACCCTGGCGCAGAATACACACCACCAGTAAAATCGGCAAAATCCACTTTCCAGCTCGCTCATCCAGCAAAATGAAGGACTCCCAGCCAGATTAGCCCATTCTGTCATGGAATCTCCACCCTGCCTCAATATAAACTCAAGTGCTCAGCCCAACTTTCAGAAGATTTACTTGTAGACACTGTCCCTTTTGGTCTTGCCTGGTCTCCCTCTGCCATTGTCCAAGTGTCTGAAGCACCCGCTCTGTTATCAGGGCGCTTTACGAATGAGATACAGAATGTGAAATCATTTTGAAGGTCTCCGCAATAGCGCAGAGCAGTGTTTTTATGCTAAATGATTATCAAAGCAAAAGACTGCTGGCAATACTGCTAGAAAATATTGCTAGAAAACCCATGTATTCTCCTTCCAAAACAGGATGTTTAATTTTGTCTAATCAGTACCTTCTAATTTTCCCATAAGAAATAAGTGTCACTTGTACAACTAAGAAATAATGTTTTATGAACAGACGATTTTTTGATTTGTTCCTTTCAAAACACCATAGGTCTCCTAAGACCTAATCCTGTGGCCACAAACTAATCCCAAGCCAGTAACTGTTTCCCCTAACAGACCATCAACCACATTTCTAGCAAAGGCGGGCTCAGAGGTGTGAGTGTGGACTCAGGTCAGAGCTGTCCAGTAGAAGTGCAACCTAAGACATTAATTTCAGATTTTCTAGTGGTCCCCTTAAAAAAGTAAAAAGAAACAGGTGAAAATATTCTAATAATACACTTTTAGGCATTATATCCAAAATATTATCATTTCACCACATAATCAACATAAAGTCATGAATGAGATATTTCACACTCTTTTTTCATACAAGTCTTTGCAATCCAGTGCTTAGTTTACACTCACAGCACATCTCAATTCGGATGCTAATTTTCAGTGGAAACACTTGATCTGAAAAAGCAGATTTGTATACCCAAGGTGCTCCAAACACACTTAAAAGTTTTCCAATAACTTAATCAAGGATCAGTTTTTAAATTTAATTAAAATTAAAAATTCCCTTCCTCAGTCACACTAGTCGCATCTCGAGGCCTTGATGGCCACGTGTCTGGTGGCTGTCATGCTCCTCAACACTTGGTGACAAGCGGACTCAGTGGCCACCAGTCCCTGAGGAAAGCCGAGCAAACTTGTCCCCTCTGGGTGGCAGGGCCTCTGGGGCGACAGGCCAGGCCCTCCGTCTCTCAGGGACGTGAGGAGGTTACTGACGAGTAGACCCCCCTGCTTGGCACTGGGAACAGAAAGCCACTGTGGAGACTGCAGCTGACACTGGCCTGCTCGGTGGGCACCTGGTCACACCCCGGTGGGCTGCGTGGGGGGGGACCGAGCAAGGCTGGAGAGTGCAAGCCCAGGGGTGTGCTCTGAGCAGCCCCCAAATTTGCCAGCAAGCCCTCTTGGTGCCACCTGGACCTTCGCAAAGGCAGAAGCAAAGGTCACTGTCACATCTCAAGGCAGGGATGAGGGACAAAGGCACACACAAGCTTTGAAGCAGCCTGTCTTGTCACCTGATCCTTGTGGCCTGATGGGCAGGAGACAAGAGTCAGGCTTGGGGTGTGGCCCTCCCAGAGACCCCCATCCTCAGAGCATGCAGGGGTTGGGGGGTGAGGGGTGTTCAACACTGTGATGCAGGGTGGACTTTGTACCCCCGTCAAGTTTGCTCTCAGATCCTGAAATAAAATGCTGGGGAAACCCCCCCACTTTCCTTTTCACAAATGAAACTGCACTAATAGCATCCTGGAAGGATCCCATTGGTAACTGCTTTAAACAAATGAAGTCACAAAAACGGGTCAGAGGAGGGTGGGTGGATTTGGATTCTCACTAGTGGGGGGGCTAGAAAATGCTCCCTAATGTAAAAAGGGGAGAGAACCCAGCTGATAGCACCCAGGCTGCAAATCTGAAATCTATGATCTTGTCAATTCCAGCATTCCTCCCAGGGCTGTCAGATATAAACAAGGCCCTATATGAGTTCAGGGTGGAATGGGACAGGCCAGGACACTCCCCAGGAAGCGTCTGTCACCCAAGCTGACAGGTCCAGGGGCTGCAGCAGTGTTTGCACCTAAGTCACCTGCCCTCAGATTCCCAGCTTCCTGATTCAGACCCACGGGAGGCAAACCGAGGGTGACAAGAGAGTGCAGGGTGGCCGGTCTCGAGGCCTGTGGCACTGGCTCTCAGAGGTCACCGGTGGAAAGAAGTTCTCAGAACAGAACCAGGAAGCCAAAGAAAAGGAAAACGCTCCCTTCCTACTAGAATCCTCTTAGGGGAAGCACAAAATGTCAAACTACAGATAGGGGCATGTGGTCAGGGAACAGCACTTGAACATTCTGGCTGCAAACTGACACTGGAAAAAGGTTAGGTAATGAAAGATATGGCCACCCGTCCTGGTTAGGAAGATGACAACAAATTCTTAAATGAATAAAAGAATACCTAATTGTATGTACACTATTAAAGATAACCTAAAAAAGAAGAAACCCTCAAAGGAAATATACCAAAATGCCAGAACTTTCTTTATTAGGGTGATCAGGATGAGAGCAAGTTTTCCCAACATTTTCGAAAGGTTCTGTAACGTGGTTATATCACCGTAAAATATTTTAACCCCGTGACATGGCTCCCCATACAGAGAACGTATAGTCAGTGGCATCTATTTACTAGACATTGAGCTGTGAACATGGCAGGACCACTAAAAAAAAAAAATTATCCTTTCTCTGAGACAATTCACCATGTACCCAAGATGAAAAATGAAATAGATTACTGTTTTTTAAAAAAAATACCCCCCCCCCCCAAAATCAAACTGCACTCAGGCATCCTCCATCGGGAAATGCAAAGCCTCCATCAGCGGGCAAGAACAGACGCTGGCCAGCCGGAAGAAGCCAGGCGGCCTGAGCAGGGATGGGACACAAGCAGGAGGCCCGGAAGGTGTGGCGTGCAGAGCACCGGTCCCTTGAAGACAGAGGGTCGGGGGTCCCAGAAAAGTTCCACTCACTGTCTGAAGTAATGTAGGGCCTCACCAAAATGGCCTAAAATCCTGCCAGGGCCCGTCTTGACCTCTGTGCCTGCTCAAACAGAGAGGTCATTTTCTCCACTGGTGGCAGAAATACAAAGTCCCGGAGAAGTTACAGGGTGGAAACATTTGTGTGTGCATGCGTGGCAGAGGTTATCTTCAGTTTCCTTTGAAAATACTGGGGTTGTTGGATTAAGAATAAGGATTTCATGAAGAAATAGGAAGAATTCTTTTCTCCCCGACAATGAAACTGAATTTTATGGCTCAATATTTTGCCGGGAAGAAAAAATAAATGCTGCTGGAGGCCAAGTTTTTAGGTCCACAAATGACCCTCCATAGGGGGTGTGACTAGGAGTTGTTCACGCAGAGTAAATGGGAGGGAAATCCCAGAAAAGTTAAGACAAGCACCCGGCAGAGGCATCCAGGCGGAAGACGATGATCATGGCTGCCAAGGAGATCAGGACGGTCCAGACAGCAGAATGTGCCTTCCACACAGCCAAAGAAACACAAAGGATGTTGCTGCTGACCTATCCTCGTTCTCAGAGTCACTACTGAAAATCAGAAACATGAGTCATGTCAGCTCTGAGTGTGCACCCAGCACACACATGGCACATCTTCAGGTCTGGGGTTCAGATATTCAAAAGATACACAGTGGACACCGTGCTGTGAGCTGAGAACTCTCAGCCTGGCTGGAAAGGCAGGGAGGTAGACAGTCACAGCACAAAAGGACAGGCGCCAGAGCAGCACAGCACACAGGGAATACTGCCAAATTCTGCCCAGGCAAGTCTGGGAAGGCTTCCCAGGGGAGGTGGCTTCTGAGCTGGGCTGTGAAGAATGGTTAGAAGTCCCACAGGTGAAAGAGAGAGCCCAGAGATGTAGTAACCTACATGTAGTAACCTAATGCAGCCATTAGGTCAAGCCTTTGGTTACACTGTACTACACAGTCTGCGTTTCCCATTGCAGCTCTCTCTTCCTCACACATCCCCAGCCCAGATTACCACGAGTCAGAACTCTACTCATTCTCCTAAGCTCATAGAAAAGGCCACCTTCTCCATGCAGCCACCCTTGATGCCCTTAATTGCGTATGATTCTCTTTCCTCTGAACACTTGATCTGCCCACTTCTGTGACACTTTCACATTTTGCCTTGTCAACATCCCACTCTGAGGCAGCAAAAAGCTGCTGAGTTACTTCCTATACCTCGAATCACAACAAAATCAGCTGCCATATGTCTTAAGATTCCAATGCTTGTAGACGTTAGCAAAAGTTAAAAACATCTCAAAGTGAATCTGTAATGCTGGTTTGAATACACCACGCTTTCCAACTGTAAAATCCCAAATGTGATAGTTTCATGAGCAAAGCAAAGTGAGGTTATTTTAAAACTCCTGAACTACAGGAATGACTCAGACAGGAAAGGTATCATACGAATTCTAACGTTCCCAGTGTCTATTCCAGCGCTCTTAGAAGGAGAGACTTCTAAACTCCAGAAACCGCACAGCACGAGCTAAGGTTCACGCAGGTGAGGTGCCTCTGGAATTCCGAAAGGTCGAGACACCCACAGGGCACCCCGCAGAGAGACCTACAAAGTCGGGAATAGCTCTCCAGGGATGGTCTGCACGCATCACGGGGTTTATGCTCATGCCATCCATCAACACTCCTCCACGTGACACACCTCTCACCTCCCACCTGGATCTGGCCAGGAGGGCTTCCTGAATGCCCTTCAGCAACATCAGCCTCGGCCTCAAACAAAAACTGCCTGACAACCCAGACTTGGCAAACACACACCCCACCACGGGGAGAGTCCCATCTCTTCCCTCCTCCCAACACTCATGTGAGGTGGCCAGGACAAGAATTACTAGGATTTCCAATTTGAGGGCACTGTAGCTCAACGCTTGTGACGGGATTAATGCGGGGTCCAGTGCAAGGGCCAGGGCTGGACGCTCTGGGCTGTTGAGCTGCCTCCTGTACCACACCGACTTCCCGATGGCCCAGACTGGGCCACCTTCTACAGCTGATGCTGGCTTCATACCTTCCATAGAAACTCCTGATATTTACAGCCTAGCACCGCCACCCCCCCCCCCCCGCCCCCGCCACAAGTGTCACAGCCCACTTTCTGGGATATTACAGCCAGGAGCAAGATTTTCTAATTTAGTTGCTGAGAGGAGATGTAGCCTGATGATTTATCCTCGGCCGCCTGTGCAAAGCCCGGCCCGTGGGGCCACGTGCTTGTAATTCCATCTGGACAAGAGGCTCTGGTTTCTCCCGCATTCCCGCCTTGAAGGGGGCAGGGAGCCCTGGCAAAATGAGTGGGTAATGAAGTGCTTTCATGTTAAGAGGCTGTCACGTAAAGCTGCTGATAGACTCAATCCATCTGTTCCACCTCATTTCAATTAATCCTGGGGTCCCCAGAGCCTGAAACCAGCTCGGATCCGCACCAGCCTAGGAGCGCCGGCTTTCCTAGTTAGGCCGCACCGTGCCTCAGGACCCAGCGATTTAAGGCCACCAACTCGGGCCATCCTCGGTTACCACGTCATCAGAAAACCCCCTCCCCCTCCTGAACACTTCGTAACTGCCCGTCCTTGTGGCTGTGTTCACAGAAACAAACCAAGCCCCTTCTTTGTTCACAGAAAGGAAAACAAATATTTCCTCTGAGCTGACGGAGGAGGAGACCTGTGGGAAGAAGCACCTGGAAACTCAAACACCACCATGTGAGGGCAAAGTTACTTGCTGTGCAGCCTCGGGCAAGTCACAGTCCCTCTCTGAGCCACACCCTCATCTGGAACAAGACTAGGACCATCTCTAATGGATATTTGGCTCCTTCAGAAGTGGGGGAGGGGACCCAGAAAAGGAGACACGTTGCTGGCACAGAGGAGTAGAGCACATCTTCATGGAGTTCCTGACTCAGGGCTGCCAACTCTGAAAACAGGCATGTGCCCACGCGTCCCGGAAGAACCCAGGGGAAACCCAACAGGGACGGAACTGGAGGACACTTCAAGCGTCCCCACGAACGCCTGCCACCTTCCTTTCAGGGCTGGTATGATGCCTGGGGTTGCTCTGTGGGTGGAGTCGTCTTATCTGATGCCAGGAAGTGCCTGCTCTGAGACCCTGGACCAAGGAAGGTGGTGGGGCAGCCCCAGAAGCATGGGCAGGGCACCGCACTCATCTCCTCTGAGAAGAACGTCTGCCCATAAATGGTGTTTCAGGAACCATTTTGCACAGAGAACACAAGCCTGGTCACCAGCAGTCAAACGTGGGCTCTGGGGAAGAACTTCTACCATGACGTCATCAGCAACCGGGGGGGAAGGGACCCAAGACAGACCAATGGGTGGACACACACCTGTGCATACGGATCACAGCCAACAGCAGGGGGTGGTGAGACTCAGCATTTTAAAACTCGAAGAGCCTTGTTGATTATCTATAGAGTGGGGAAACAGGCCCAGAGAGGAAAATCACAGGGCACACCATCACATTCGGATCTAGAAGCCCAGGTCTCCTCGGACTCCATCCTAGGGCTCTTTCCACCACACCAAGCAACTCACTTCAATTTCCCAGTGTCTACTGAGGGCCTACTATATGCCAGGACCAAGCTCCAGTGGGGATTCTGCGGCAGGGGGAGGAAGGATTTCGAGGATTGGACCAGGGATGAGGAGGGAGGGTTGGCCCTGTCCTCACACTTCCACGCCTGGAGTGGCTCAGGGCTGCCCTATCCCCTCCTCCTGGCTAAAACAGCAGCATCCGTGTTGGGGTTGATGTGAGGAATCATATCTTATGGCGGTGAGAGATCGTACAACTGTGACTGGGCAGTTGCAGAGCCTTTCTTTGAGTTTCTTGGAAATGTCAGCATTTTTGTTGATGGACAGGCAAGGCAGGCGTGGGGCTCACAGCCATCACCACCTGTCAGCCAGAGTGCAGTGTGCTGGGTCACAGCAGGGCGTGGACACCCATCACGCGGGGCTGGAGGAGCCACCAACATCACCAGGTCCGTGGGACCCAACCTGCTCCCCTGCACCCTCATCAGGTGGGGGCTCTAGGCTGACTTCCCCGGCACATTCTGCCCTGTCCAAGCCCACGGAGCTCAGAGGGACAGGCGTGGCCTTCCCATCCCAGCAAGTAACTGGGCTGGGGCAACACGGCGTCTATGCAGCCACTGTGTCCCACTCTGTTCCACTCCACCTCTCACCTGAGGCCTACGGGCACCCACCCCAGGTGGGGCTGGGGTGGGCACCACACCCTGGCAGTGCAGCATCGGTTTCCTCACTCCCAGGGTACAAGTCAGAGCGGGAGGGGCAGTGTGCCTGGGGGCCTCCAGCTGCAGGTGGCAGCCTGCCGGGACCTGTGTGGGCAGGGGAGGGCGGGCAGGGCAGCCACCACCCCACAGTGTGAGTGTTGCAGGACATCAATGCTCCCAAGTCAGCCAGCCCTCCACATCCATCTCCCCGGGGCCGGCGGCTGGCGGGCAGGGACGGCAGAAGGGCAGCCGTTCCCTCTCTTACTTACACCACCATATCTCCTGGGCGCCTACTGGGTGTCAGGCGGTGTGCTGGCTGGGGCAGGGTGGGGTATGTAGACAAGACCTCTGCCCTCAAACCTAGGAAACATGCTCAGGGAGAACACACTGCCTGCCTCCTGCTGCAAGCGTCCAACTTGGAACAGCTGTGCAGTGCATGAACGCAGGGGGCCGACAGCGACCAGAGAGTGAACCCCATCCAGGAAGACACCACAGCTACCTGGGTGTGGGGGTTCACCCTGGAGGTCCTCAGGAATGGAGGGATTCTCCCCACTCCCGGGGCTGAGGATCGGGCAGGAAGAAGGACTGAACAGGATCACCTGAACGCCAGCCCTCTCCTTGCTCTTCCTTTTCCCTCTAGTCTCAAGAGAAAAGCACACGCACCTGCCTGTACTGGGAGGGTGGCAGAGGTTTCAACTCCCAAGGGCTGGCGGGGTGCTGAGAATTTAAGAGCAGGTCAGGGTCTGGGGGAAAGTGTGCTTGGCTGGTTAGTGATGCCCGCCTTGGGCAGAGCAACAGAATTTGTGCCTCATCTGAACACAGAGGGAACTGCGAACTCTCCACAGTGGATAAGTGAGTGAGGTAAGACTTACTGCCTCCCTCACCCCCCTGAAAAAGCTACAGATGAAACAGATGGTGCAGGCAAGCAAATTTTGCAAACCAGTCACTTCTCATTGTTATGGGAGTTTGCAACAAATGATTAGACTTCATCTAGAGAGTAAGAAACTCTGGAAGGTTCTTTTATTCTATCACCAAGAATTTATTCTATCGCAGGAAACCGGGGGAGGGCAACTCAGGACACAGCTGAAAAACTGGGGAGGAGGAAGGTTAAGAAACAACAAGTTTGTAATGACTAACATCTCAGCAGGAAGTGAAAATCTCAACAGATGGTATCAACACCAAGGCAGCTGTCCACGGTGGGGGTGGGCAGGGGCTGGTGGTGGCCTGGCCCCCCAACACCTGATGCAATCCTCCCCACCCTACAACACTCACCTCCAGCGCCTTCCCCGACCCAAACCCCTTGCTTGAAAATGATCACTTCTTCATCTGTGCCCCCCAAGCCGAGTCCAGTGTACCCCACATTTGAGGTGACTGAATCTCAGGGTCTCAGGGGCACGCACTGTGGCGTGCTCACCTCTGAATCCCCCCCAGGCCTCTGCCCACAGCAGATGCTCACCACCTGCTGGCTAAACTGAACCGGCTGACTACAGGGAGAGAACAGAGGCCTCAGGACCTGGACAGGCCACTGAACACACACTGCCCCACCTAGAGTGCAAACAACACTTTCTTTTGAATGATGATAAATCAGAGGGCCCAATAAGCCCAGAGGGCTGGGCTAGACACTTAGTGTGCATTATCTTATTTAATCCTAACTGGCAGGCGGTACTCCCGGTCCACTAGCTATTTGCCAATGCAAGACCCATTTGATCAACACATGTTTTTGATGAGGGGGATACTGTAGTACACGAGGGAGATAAAACAGTAAATAAATGGGTCATATGTACATGCCAAGAAGTACTAAGTGCTAAGAAGAAAAATAAAGCAGGGCAGGATGATCAAGAGTGATGGCAAATGAAGCTATTACAGACAGGTGGTCAAGGAGGGCCCTCCAATGAAATGACAGTTGAGCAAACACGAGTGGAGAGAGGGTGTGAGCCAGGTGCACGTCCAGGCAGAGGGAACAGCAAGTGGGGAGGTCTTGCAGCTGGAACACACTGTGCAGTCCTGCTGAGCACGATGCTGGTGGTGGCCCAGCCTAACCTTCGAGGCCACTTCCAGCAGTGCCTGCAGTGGGCTTCCGTGGTCAGATGTCCCATTCTGACACCTCAGGAGGCACAAGGAGCTCTCACATGAGTAACTCACTATGACACCAGGGGTTATGAAGAGGGTTCAAGCCTGGGTGCCAGGTGACTGGTAGTGGCTATCTGGAGCGCTGTCTTGAGAAGGATTCTGAGGCCAAGTCTGGGCCCAGAGGCAGTGTCATGATTGATTAGTGATGTCTGCCTGAGCGAGGCATTAAGACACAGTGGCACTCCCTTGTGTAACCCAACTTGATAAAAGCTGAAACGTGTTTGTGGTATAAAATACAGAGGGGATGTGGGGAAGGGACCTGTAATCCTCTGTCACTAGTTATAAAGTTGCAGCCTGAGCTTCCTCTACTAAACAGACTTTGCTTTTCAAGTCTCCTTGGGGCTGTGGGCTCCCGAGGGTCGGGGGACCATCTCCCTCCCCACTGCTTCCCAGGGCCTGCCACCAGGAGGGGCTCACTCAACACCCGTCCTATGAGCTAATGAAGGGCCACCCGTCCCAGGGCGGGCATGTGTGTTCACTGTGTGAACAGCTTGAACGTGGATCCTAAAGGACAGGGGCAGAAACAATGCCCTTCAGTCAGACCAACTGGGCCCCACTGCATGAGGCTCTGAGAGGAAGACTAAAAAAACCCCCCGTTTTCCTTTGTTCCTTTCTTTTTCTTTTAAAAAAGAAAAGGGAAAGTTTTCTTCAGACGTGGGTAAGGTGAGTGAGGGGACCACGAGAACCCAAGAACATGTGGGAGGAGGTGGGAAAATTAAGGCATGCAGACCTGCCCCTGGTCACAGGGCAGACCAGCTGCTCGGGCTTCCCACAGGGCCAGCTGGGAGCCTACACTCCAGGCAAATGGAGGGATCCTCACCAGCTGTTCCCGAGCCCAAATCGAGCAGGATGATAGTCTGCGCCCACTCCGCCACCACGGCAAGCGGACTCTTCCAGCCCAAGCCAAAACAAGATGAGAGGAGATGCAATATGCACGTTAACTGAGCGCCTACTATGTGTAAGGCTCTTTTAGGCAGGGGGTGGGTGGGGGAGACCATCTCACCTGATCCAACCCTTTCCCATCTGAACACATCCTCCTGTGTTCAGTGCAGCAGGTGCCTGAACTGTGCCCATTTCACATAGGAATAAACCAAGATCACGTGATAAGGACGTGCCTTGGGTCACACGGCTGCTGATGACCAAGCTGGGGCTGGAATCTAGATCTTCCAACCCTGGGAGTTCACAGTGTGGCTGGCAAGAAGAGGCGTGAACACACAGTGAGCCTGCAGCCCAAGGGCCAAGGAGTTGGGAGGTGGAGAGGTCCCTGCAGGCTGCAGTGGCCAGGAAAGGCTCCACTGTCACTCAGACTGATGCCCGAGGAGAGACTATCAATCAACACGTCAAGCTTCCCGCCCTGAGCAACTTGTCCCGTGCTCACAGAGCCTCACAACACCTGAGTCTTCTCTTAGGCCTCTGCACACCTGCCTTGTGGGAGGGCTCTGTTAGCATCCGCCTCCTCAAACTCAGCCATGGTCCTCTGTGCTTTGTACACTCATAAGCGGCCTTACTCTCCCATTCATTCGTTCATTCACTCAGCAAGTATTTACCGAGCCCAGGTCTATTCCAGGCAGTGCGCTAGGAGTCGGAGATGTGACGGCAAGTGAAAGCAGACAGGACCCCTGCCCTCCGGGAATTCAGACTCACAGTGGAGACGGGCATTTATCACCCACCCTCAGTAGCGAGCGCAGAGTCAGGAACCGGGCTCTGGTCGGGCACAGGGGAGGTCCTAAATAAACGTTTCCCAAATGAACACAAAGGAGAGAAGAAACGCTGGATAGCCAGCAGCTGGTCATCATAAATCCTGTCTCCCATCTAGCAGAGACAAAAGACGCAAAAAAGCGGGATGTGCTGTGTCCTCCCAGATGAGGCCATGGGCCCAAGGTAAGACGGTGGCGACAGGATAGGGTGCAGCATTGGATGCCCCAGGCCTGGGAGGTAGGAAAGGCCTTTTCTGCCAACAGCCATACTGCCACTCCCTTGGTCACTCACACCCAGGAGAAAGAGGCTGGACGCCAGGCTTGGTATAGAATTGCTCTGGGCAGGCCGGCGGCTGCTCTGGCTGCAGCCCCTCCACCCCAAGCTGCCCCCACTTCCACTAGCATCACCACTGACCCCTCTGCAGAGTGGCTCTGACCCTGTGTCCACTGAGACAACCATCTTTGTTAGAGGAGGAAAAACACAAAGAAACAGAAGCCAAGATAAAGCACCTCCACGTGAAAAAGCAAGCTTATCTGAGACTGTCCGCCCTGAGCTTTCTCGAGGGAGTAGAGGGGTCGCAGTGACCACCGAGGCCTGGCAGCACCAGGCCAGGATCAGACTCCTTCAACAGGTGCAGGTGTGTCATGGGGGCCCCTAGGTCCCTTCCTGGGGAGCAGTGCCACTGCTCGGGGCAGGCCGCCAGGTGAGTTTACACCTCTTCAGTGGAGCTCCTGAGCTCGAGGGACTGCTGTGAAAATTACAGTCCACACGGACACAGCACTGCATGGCTGACAACCCACACGGCTTAAGACTAAAGTCGGCAGGCACAGTTCCTAACTCCCTGAACTAGAGGAGCTCAGAGGGGTTAAGTAACTTGCCCAGGTTACCTGCAGGTGAGTGGAGCACGGGACCCAATGCCAGCTGCTTGGAGTCCAGATGCCAACTTAAGATCCTGCTGCCCTTTTGAATCCACAGGACTCGTGACGCAATCATTATGCACCTCGAATTGCTAAGAACCATGGGGACGGGGGGTGGTTACATGATACATCCCTGAGAATTACAGGAATTTGTAATTTTTAGCAACAAAGACCTAAAAATAGTGACTTCAACAAGATTCAAGGTATCAGAAGACAGGCAGACCATGAGAGCCCCCACCCCAGGGTGTCAGGGACCAGGGTACTATGCTGCATTCAGGCACTGGGGAGTAGGAAGGGGGAAGAAAGGCATGCAGCCACCTCCTTTTAGGAAGGCTTCCCAGAAGGAGCACTCAACACTGCCACTTCCATCTCACTTGGCCGCAGGGCCATGCCTAAGCTGGAGGGGAGGCTGGGAGTTATTTTATTAAGGAAGAAGGGGAGAGTGGACGGGAGCTGGGGAGTAACTGGCCACAGAAGAGGAGATAAAACACGACCTCTGGCATCGGGAAAAATCAGTCTTGTTAGAAAGATACGCACATGTGGAAATGATTAGTGGGCGAGGCCATATATAACGAGGCACTGATTGTGTGACACAGATAGGAAACAAGCAGTTAAGGAAGAGCAAAGCCACAAGCTGGCGTCTCGGAGGAGGGAGAGCTGAGCTGGATGGACAGGCGGAAGAGGTGGGAGCAGGGGTGGGCAGCTATGGGAAAGGAGACTCCACCCCACCCGCAGTGAACACTGGGCCGTCACGGCCTCTGCTAAAACTACCCTGGCAGTGTGTGTATGGCGGGGGAGCGCTGGACCTGACAGGCACAGAACTGGGTGAATTATTAATCGTAATCCCTGGCTCGTGACACTCCTCTGCGGTCACACATGGCTCACTTTCATTTAGTTACTTTTCACAATGTGATAACCACCTGCAACCCCCCACCCAAAACAAAGGCCAGGACCTTGACAATAACCACCATCTAACCAGACAGTGCCCCATCCCACCCCCGCCTCCCCCCATCCAAGACACCATCCACCTGAATCAGAGGTGCACATGCCCTCGCTCTCTTTTTTACAGTTTTACCATATCTGTAAATATTCCTAAAATGCACGTTTATTTTCACTGTTTTTAACTCTAGAAGGAATAGTGCTCTACGTAATCTTTGGGAGCACATGCTCTTTTTACCTAACATTTATGATATTGCTAAAATTCATCTACATCAATGCACGTTGCTGTAGTTAATTTGTTTGGACAGCTGTATAATATTCCATTGTGTGGTCTCATCTGTGTATTCATCCATTCCCCCACTGATGGGCATCTGGGCTGTTTCCAGGTTTTTGCTGTTGTGAACAGAAATGCTGTGAACATTCTCATACAACTCTCCGGAGTCCACGCACAGGAGTTTCTCTCGGGTGTACACCTAGGTGTGCAACTAGCTGGGCTGGAGGGTATGTGGACGTTGAACTTTAGGCATTCATGCCAGACGGTTTTCCAAAGTGACTGCACCAAGTTGCACTCCCCCGGCAGTGGATGAGAAACAGAACGCTAGCTTGCAATACAGCAGTTCACCAAGAGCTCCGATCCTCCCCAGCTCCCTTGCGGTGGCGCCCCCTCACCAGGAGCAAACATTACAAGCTAGCATCACAAACTCATGTATGGAAGAGCTGGGTCTTGACACTCAGCCAACCTGGCTCTAAACCCTGGTGCTCCTCCCACCAAGGCCTCCCACTCAGCAGGCCAACTCCTGCTGGAGGGAGAGGGCTGAAAGGGCAAGGATGACATTGCTGGCAGAGGATTACATCAAGAAGGACATCTCAACAGGGTCAAGTTCAGGGTCAAGGGCTGAAACACAGACACCCCCAGGCCAGTCTGTACAGGATCCGGCCTTCGTCTCCCAGGATGGGCCCACGGGATGAGCCATTTCGTGATCTTACTGGTCTTGCACGGCCAGCATTTTCTCACTCTGTTATTACTGCCCCCGACTCATGTGCCTCCTCGCAGCAAGCCCACGTGAGCAGGATGTTGACAGCACCACGCGAGAATGGACTCTGGTGCGAGTTTGCCTCCTTCCACTCCATTCCAGCACCTACTCTCCTTGTTGGCTCCAGGGCCAGGCAACAGCAATGGCCTTCCACTGCCAGGTCTGGTACCTACACCAAGTGCTTGGGCCTCCCACTGGAGTGCCTTATTCATTCCCCATTTCCAGTGGGCCTGCTTGAAACCAACATGAAAAAAACTGAACTTTCTCTGCCCTAAGAAGTTTAATTACTGGAGAAAGGGTCTACCCTGAGAACAGGAGGAGAAAACTTAGGTAAAGGCAAAGGGGTTTGGGGTTGAATATAGTAGGTGCTATGGGATATCAAAATGGGGCAAGATGGCTAGGGACTGGACAAGCCCACCGTGAGAGAGCACCTCCATGCTGTGGGGTGGGGTCCTAAATGGACCCTCCACCTCCTGGGGCCTCACCTTCAGGCTTCAGACCGGCAGGGCCCCTCCCCAATATCACTCATTTCTTCTTGTTTTCTCTTCACATATAGATGCTCAATAAATGTTTGTCAAATAAAAACAAAACTCACATTACTATTTATATGAGAGTACCCAAAACCCTTTGTAAAATGTTATTGATAAAACTCTGGTCATCTTGGGGTGGTTGAGTGCACTACAACTTTTCAGAAAATGTTATATAAAGCAGCACATCCGTGTTCAACAAGCGGGAGGGGGCGCTAGGACAGAAAAGCAACGTGCGGGCGTATGTAGGTAAAGCCGTTTCATGGAAGAGCACCAGAAATCATACACAGGCCAAAACGTTTTCAGTAGAATCCTCTACACGTTTAAAACATTTTTATTGTGAAAAATGTCAAACGTAAATAAAAGGAGACAATAGTAAAATAAGCCCCCCATCTACCTATCACTCCAGTTCAACAATGAGCAAGATCTGCTTCATCTTTTTTCCCTTTGCTATAAAACAAGAAGAGTTTCAAAGCAAACTCCAGAGTCATGTCCATCTCACCCCGATCAGAATGAATCTCTAAAGAATACTGGCATTTTCTTACATAACCACAATTACATGCTTTAAATTTTTTTCCTATGGGCTTCTTAAAATGAAGCACTGTTTTTGGAGGTCAGCCCAGAAGTGGGAGAGAAGGGTAGCAGGAGACAGGGAGAAGGGGCGGGTGGAGCGTGGATGTAGAACTGGTATGGGTGAAACCTGCAGAGGCTCCAGGGAGGGTTTCCGACTTGCACGCCCCAGCAGGTTTCTGTTTCCTCCCTTCTGAGACTCTAACCACTGGCCAAAGAGAATGTGCAATCAGGGGACTGATGACATGCACGGGTGTAGTAAGACGGCTGGTGGAAAAATCAAGCAACTCTTCTAAGTGCCAAACTGACGCCCCCTCCTGCAAGAAAACTGAGCTAAAACCAGGGACATGAAGCAGAGTGTTCCTTAATCCACCCTTTGTTTAACCTGCTGCTCCCATCATGGAAAATGTCACACCTGCATCACACAGTGGCTCCGGAGAAGCACCTGGCCGTGCAGAAGCTAATGCTGCAGGGGCTTTCCCTGTGGGGAGTCCCAGTCTCCATCCCCACTGTCCTCTGAAGGGGCCTGTGACCCACTAGACCCATGCCCATTACTAAAGTGACTGCATGGGGAACAACCCCAAGTCTCAAAAACACCAGCGCACACAGGCTGGGGACACAGCAGGTGTGACAAATCAGCCAGCAAACATGGAGAGAATCTTTTGGGTTTTGGAATTATCTTCTCTGCATTCTCTATGCCCATGAAGTTACAAATTCTTCCTCTACTGAAGGAAACTGCTTTAAGACCCGACACAGAGCGAGTTGAGGGTGGCAGCTTCTGCTCATTCTGCCCCAGGTGTAGTTTCTAAACAGTCTATCTTATGAGGGCCAGTTTGACATTTTCTCATTGTTTCACACTTGTATATCTGGCGTCTCTGGCTAAGATGGGTTCTTCAATGTCAAGGCAGTAGAAGGGGCACCGGGTTGAGATTCAGTAGTCTGAGGTTCCAGTTCCAGACCACCATTCAACACACGGACAAGTCACAACCACTCTGGGCCTCAGTTTCTTCATCCGTAAAATTAGAGAGAACACACACTGTGCAGTGAACGCTACTATCCTCCTCCTCCAGCTTCCACGGCAGACATCACTAATTGATTAAAGCACTCCTTCCTACAGAGCCAGGTCAAGGCCTCCTAATAACGCTTCTCAACACAGCCCTCTGGGCAGCCACAACTAATCCATCTGCCTCCAAGAGTAAATCTATCTTCCACTCCCCGGACTAGATGTTTTCTAAGGACACTGTAAATATGGTGGGGCCCACAACACAGCACCTAGGAGACCATGTAAAAACTGGGAAGAATTAATCCTTCTCCAATTTACCTGACTCTAAATTGGCCTTCGTTAGGAAGAACAAATTATGAAGGTTTCTTCAAATTAAGGCTCAGCTTCTGCCTACGTCCTAAAGTAGCTCCTCCAGAGCAGGGATGTTTACTCATCCCTCCATCCCTCCTCAGGGCCAGGGCCGAGCCTGATCCACACTGGGCCCTGAGGAAACCATCCAGCAGAAGAGGGAGACAGGACAGAGAGGATGGGGAAAGACAGTCACCAAGGTTCTCTGACTTCAGTCTGAGAAGTGGGTGCAGGCACGAGTGGATGCTCCTCGGGTCCCAGAGACGGTCTGGTCTCCTACAGAAAATTCAAAAGGAGACCACAGCCTTCCTGGACATGAGGCACAGACTCAACCACACCCTCCAAACCCAACCCATGCCGCCAGGTTTTAAATCCTGATTTCTCCCACTCAGGACACACGGCATCATCTGACTGTGCCTCTTTAACAGCCTGTGGCAAAGGTGGGAAATGAGGCGGCCACCACTGCCCAGGGGCCTGTCAGTCACCTGCCCCTGAGGGAGAGAATGAGGACCTAGCTCCTGAAACCCCTATCCTCTACCCTCTGAGGCTGGGTTGTTGTTCTTCCTCCTTGCAGCTCCTCCTGATACTGACCATGGTCAGTAACCTTAGAAGGGCGGGTTGAGACTCCTACTGAAGGACCCCAGGGGCTCCAGCTCCTATGCTCCACTGCACCCCTCCTCAGCACCTGTCATGCTCCCAAGCTGCCAAATCTCAAGAAAAGCTTAAAAGCCCACAGCTGCCTTCCAGGAGCTCCCTTCTCCTCACCATCAGCTGGAGTTGGAGATGGGGTGAAAAGTTCGCACCTGTGCCCTGGCTCTACCAGGCCCCTGTGCCCGGAGCAGTCAGTTGGGCAGAAAGACTCATCTCCCCAGGAGTTTGCTTAAAGCCCAGGCCAGCCTTGCTCCAGTGGGAGGTCCAGCCAGGAACTTCGGGGGCCATAAAGGCTCCTGGAGAGGCTGGCTTTGTTTGATCAGCCCTCCTCCCCATCACCAGGGAAAGGGAAGGCCCTCCCTCATTCTGCTTGTGCACTCAAGTGTTAAGAGGCAGGAGAAAAGGGGGCGGGGAGGAGGAGGTGAGGAGCCAGGGTCAATCTGCCTCCTCAAAGGGCCGCCCCATCCTAATTTGGGGAGGATACCCACGGAAGTATCAGTTTACTTTGCAAAACCAGTTCTTGCTGCTTAAGAATGGTGTGGGGCTTGGTGAATGGCGGTGGGAAATCAGACACCCCTGAGAACAGCACCGTTCTTGGGGAAGTGAAGCGCTGGGAAAAGACACAAGCACTCCCACAGGTTATAAACCATTTTATTGTTGGCTACGTGCTGGACAGGGAGTGGGAATCTCCAGTGGAGAGGATGGACCACCGAAATGCCATCGCCTCAAACTACAAGAGGCTCATTTTTCTCAGTGAGACAGAAACAAATGTATCTGTGTGTGTCAACTTTTCCAGTAACTGGTGATGCTGTGAAACCTGTACAAAGGCAGCATCCCTCTATTTCCACTACGAAGGTCAATTCTGCACCCCACGTGAGGGGAAGGCCTTCTGGAGAGCCACACCTGGAGACTACAGAGCACTAGTTCATCCTGGGAAGACATTCTGGGGGTACCACACCTGGGGACCATGGCACCCTGGTGCATCCTGGGAAGACGTTCCGAGGGCACCACACACCTAGTGACTATAGTGCACTGGTGCATCCTGGGAGGACATTCCGAGGGCACCACACCTGGGGACATGGCACACTGGTGCATCCTGGGAAGACGTTCTGAGGGCACCACACACCTGGAGACTACAGCGCACTGGTGCCTCCAGTAAGACTGAGGTGAGAGTCAATGCATCAAAATCCATGCCATGAGGACCATCCAAGTATTCTCAGGAGCAAAGACCCTGACTTCCACTGCTGTGCTGTGAACCACGCACTGGCACAGGGAGGGAAGGGTGGCCCACTATCCCCCACCACACACCTTGGATCTCATCAGCCACTGTCTCCTGCACTTCCTGCTGCTCCACGGGCCAGCTGGTCAACTAGGCTCACCAGGGTGATGCTAATGAACCACATGCTGGACTCTGGGCCCTGCAGCCCTCCCTCCCTGTGCACTGACAGCCCCCAGGTGGCTCCAGGCCCAAGGGCGCATTCCTGGTCATGGGATAAGTCCAGGGGAAGGACACACGGCTGCATCTGGTGATGCCTCAAACCTTGTCCCTTAAATCCACAGCATTTGGGGTGGCTCTTAGGTCATCATTCACCCAGCAAAGGACAAGAAGGTCCCTACTCTCTAAAAACAAACTCGTTTCTTTCTTGTTTTCTTTCAAAGCAACTTCTCCCCATGAAGCAATGCAATGTGATCTTGTAGATCACCAAGAGCCTTTTCTAATGAACTACATGGTGAGACCAGCACCACAAATGCTCCTTTTCTGATACAGAAAAGGATCACCAGGAGCACAGTGCCTCGGGCTGGTTTTGCATTGAGGTTCAGGTCTGCAGGACCCCAAAGCATCAGAACCCCAGGTGAAAAGTGCAGTCTGTTGGCCAGGAGTTTTTATCTATAGGACTCTGGATATTTATAACAATCTAGGAAAAAAAGTCTACCAATGAATGTCATCCAACCATAGTCAGGGTCTCAACATGGCTTTCCTTCTCTCTCTCCTACCCAGAGTTCTCTTGCCCCACTGAAACAAGTGACTTTAACACCAGAAATGCCCTCGTGGCTGCACTCCTGGCCACCCCTATCCCATCAGGCCCATGGCCCACACTGCCTCCAGTTCTGACTGACAGCGGTACCCAGGCATGCATGCTCCCAGGAAGGTGGGAGCCTCCCACAGCCTCGATGAGAAAGGGAGCCAATGGGCAGCAATCAACAAGGTGCCGGGTGTCTTGTAATTTGCCCAGCCCTCCGAGTTGGGGGTTGCCATCCCCACTTGGCCCACAGGACACCTGTGCTTGGAGATGGACTTCAGGACACTAGGTGGTGGGTGGTTTTGAAGCCAGAAGCTGGTGCCCTTCCTGGATAGTCCAGGGTGTGTCAAACAGGGGTCTGGATATTCTGGGGTTTTAAAAGTCTATTTTTGTCCTGGACAGGGACCAGGGCTCACTGCTTATGGCACTTTTCCACCCACTTCCTCATCTCCTAGAAAACTATCCACATGCATTTTTATTTCAGAGGCCTCAAAGCACAGAAGACACACTGCACCAGGAACAGAAAGGCCTGGGTTCCAATTTCAGGTCTGACACCCACTAGCTGTGCACGACCCTGACCAAGCCACTTACCATCCCAAGGCCTCAATTCCTCATCTGTAAAATGGGGGGAGTAAGACCTCAGCCTTCTATCTCATACTTTTTATAGATCCTTTGATGACCGAGTGTCTCTCTCTCCTATGATGAACCTACAATTAAAAAAGTAAAGGCAGCCAGCAGACTCACATCAGAACCAATAGGGCTTGTGGATATTCGCACACACGTGCACACACACCCTCATCATGGTCACATCTCGATTCCTCATTGCTCTGGTAGCTGAGAGTTTCCATTCCAGAAGCCAATCTGTGTGTTTCCAGCCTGTGCAGCCGGTGTGGCGTGTAGACTTCCCATGATGCCTGCGTCATGGTGTGGGACATGGCTGTTCAAAAGGGAGGGAACCCTCGCTGATTCTCTATGCCAGCACCCTCCCTCCTCATGCCCAGTGCTGGGATGACCTGAGGGATCCACGGCTCTGCTGTCATGGACTATGAACCAGTCTAGTCCCCTAGACCACCTCAGGGGCCTCAGAACCAACTACAGCACCTCTGCCAGAGAAGGTGGCCAGAATCTGCTGCAATGGACTGGTTCTGGGCATCCTCTACTACCAAATGCGATAATAGCAGTGATTGCCAATACTTACATACTAAGTGCCAGGCACTCCTCTAAGTATTTTAAATATACTGACTTATTTATCCTCAGTCCAACCTGCTGTGATTCTCATCTTATAAATGTGGAAATTGAGGCACAAAGAAGTAGAGTGACCAGGCCCAAGGTGACATTAGTTTCTGGTGCAACCGTTCACACCAAAAATGCACAGTCTCTAACGTGAGGACGTGCGTTGGAAAAGAAAATGAACTGCAGGGTTGGAAACACAAAATGTTGATGCAAAGATCATTTAACTCGTTTGTGGAATTTGCCATCAGATAGTTTTGGCCTGAACCTGGTGAAGGCGTTTCCTTGGCTGAGTTACATTACTGAACCTCTCGGCCCCTCAGTTCCTGCATCTGTAGAACTTCCCAGGGTTGCCATGGAGAATGGGGGGCACACAGTAGGCACTCAAAGGAGAAAGGGCCTTCTGAGAGGCAGCCGGCCTGGAGCTGAGCGGTGACTGGGCCGCAAGGTGCATCCAGGGTTTTCTGCAAAGGTCTTTCAACGGAAAAGGGGCTCAATGAGACAAGAAGCATCTGACACTCTGGAACAACCTCTCTGGGTGATTGAAGCTTAAAACAAGATAATGACACCATGTGGCAACCAAACCAGGAGCAATAAACTCCCTAAGGACAATCGCCCAGGTCTCTAACAAAGTGTGCTTTCCAGTCTTATCGTTGGGGGCTCTAGGACAAGCCAGTCAGGTTCCAAGGCCCTGTGTTGATAAGGCAAGCACCTGGAGGCTATGCTTGGTTTCCTGCTCTAACAGTTCCAGGTGTTCAGGGAAGCACAGCTGAGAAGACCAGGCTCCAGCCCAGGTGATGTTGACAGCTCCCACTGCATCTTCTCCCCGAGACCTGCTCAGGCCAAGCCTCCCGGGCAGGCTGCATTGTAGGAATCACACTCTAGACAAAATGCTCCCATGCACCCATGAGCGCTCTCTTCCTATCTCCCAAAACCAGATACAAATTGAAAAACAGCACTCTCCTGCCCTGTCTTGTGAGGCTGGAAAAAGGCACCAGGAAGCAGACTCAGGTGTCTCCAGTTGATCTGTGCACCAGAAATACAGAGCAAGCCAGTGCCGCTCCAGTGACTTCCTACAGGCTTTCTGCAGCCTCACGAAGATCCCCGGCTGATGCCTGACAGGGAAACAAGGCAAGGAAGGGAGGAAGTGACCTTAGGGGGCAGGAGCTGCAACCTCAGGTCCTGAACTCAAGGCCAGCTGCCTTCGAACTGCTGAAGGAATGAAAGAAAACCACTCAGCGGTGGGGCGGCCCGGGGTTCGAGGGTTTGGATCCCGGGCGCCCGCCGACGCACTGCCTGTCAGCCATGCCGTGGCAGCGTCCCATATAAATTGGAGGAGGATGGGCACGAATGTTAGCCCAGGGCCAGTCTTCCTCAGCAAAAAGAGGAGGATTGGCAATGGATGTTAGCTCAGGGCTGGTCTTCCTCACCAAAAAAAAAAAAAAGAAAACCACTCAGTGCCCCTGAGTTCCTGTTTTCCTGTTTGCTAAAGGAGGAGCCAGCTGAACAGGATTAGTGCTTCCCAGCCTGGCTGCACATCAGAATCACATAATTAGCAGCATCTCAGTGAGCTTTTAAACAATACTGAGACCCGCCCCCAAAACCAGTTAAATCAGAATCTCTCACTCTCGGGGCAGGGTCCACACAGAGCACTGCGGGAGCTCCCGGCTGGTTCTGCTGTGCTTCCTGGGGACCAGCACACTGAGCCACTCCTCACGTCCCTTTGGGCTTTAACCTTCCACCAGCCACACACCATCAGGATGTGTTCTGAAACAACCCTCCATTAGGGTTGCCCTTAACACCACAGAGGAACATTTATCAAGCCCCAGGGATGTCCCAGTCGTGCCTCTGGCCAGCAAGTGGGCGAGGATCAGGGTGGTGAGTGAGTCCCAACCAACGTATGCCCAGATTTCTGTCCTGTCACAGGGAGCTGGGTTCCAGCTCTGCTGTTAACTCACCATGTGGCCACAGCCAAGCCTGTCTTCCATCGCCCCATTCCCTCTCCTGTGTAAAATGAGTGAATGGAGCCTTGTAGCTCTGGGCCGCCTGAGCCCGGCTTTCCAGCGCTCTTGATGCTGACTCGAACCCCTGGGCCTCACGCACTCTGAGGTCCAGGCAGCCACCAGGCAGCACCTGCTCTGTAAACACCCCAGGCTTGGTGTCTGCCACGCTCAGCCACAGCTACTCTAGATCCTGCCTGAGGGCCTGAGCCTTTGCTGTGCGACACCAGCTACAACAATCTCGAAGAACAGACCATGCTGTGTCTGCTGCCCACGGCTTAACTCAGATGCTCACAGTGAGCTCCCAAACGGATCTGTAAACGAGAAATACACACAACAAGCTGTCAGCCACTTGTGAAATATAAAAATGACTAAAAAAGGACCGAACCGCTCCAACACATGACGTTTCAACCAAATAAAGACAGAGATCTGTTCTCATAGTGCGCCGTGCCTCAGAAGCACGCTTTGGGGAAGATGTTACTCCCCCTCTTTGGGGCTGGTGTAAAGGACTTCCTTGGGTATTAATAGCCCTCAGCTGTCCCCACAAAAACCACAGATTCCCTTCCCAGGGAAGGGCCACAGGCTCGGAAGGACAGTGAACTATGAACCACTTTCATGTGCTGAGGTGGCAGGAGGGTGGGGAACATCCGCCTTCTCTCTTTTTATGTAAAGTTTTATTTGGATTCCTATCATTTATGTGATAAAAACTGAAGGCAGAAAAGAAAGCATCCAGGTTCCTGATTCTGCACAGTGGGGCCAGGTCTTCAGTGGGGTGGGAAGGCTCATTTCCGATAGAAAAGGACCTCTCCCCCAGCCACTGTTCACCAGCCCAAGGCAGGATAAAGTCTGGATGCCAGGCCAGCGCCAGATCCAAGGAAAACCAAGGGATGCAGGGAGCGCGTCTATCATCCACCTGGATGAGGGTCAAACTGGTTCACTTAAGGCCTCAGCAGCTGATGGCCAAGTGGAGTGGGGCTTTTACAGGCCAGGTATCAGTAGGTAAGATGAGAAAGAAAAAATGGCTCCATCTGCCCTCCTTCCAACTCCAGACACTAAAATGGGAACAGGGGGATTGTGTGGCCTGACCCCAGCTACATCCTCCTCCTCACCCTCCCCGGCTTCGTCAGGGGTAAGTCACTAACTGCTCTTCTAAACAGATGTGGTTCCAAGTTCAAAGCTGAAGCCACCGACCTAGACCCAAAAGACTTCAAGGGGAAAGGGATGCTTCTACGCCTGACAGTTTAATCTGGTTTGATTTAAGCATGAACTTCTAAGGAGTCTTCATATCCTAGGACTATCCATCATCCACAGGAGGATCTCGGCTGCCGGGACTTAAGATGAATTGCTTCGATGCGGAAAAACCCCTACAGTCCAAGTGAAAAGGTTTTTCCTTTAAAACAAACAAGAAAAGGAGGAGGAAAAAAAAGGAAAAGGAAAGAAAAGAAATGCTGACTGATCCTACTCAATGAGCCACGCATGGTCATTTAGCCACCTAGGTGGGGCAGAGACACGCCACTTTTAAAGCTGAGGCCAGGGTTTCAAGCCCTTTCTGATTAACATCACATACATTCTTATTAGATGCCCTCTTCATTCCTCCCCAAAATATTTGAGACCAACGTCTGGCACACAGCCATATGTTCCACCAAAAGCCTCTATCTTCCTCTTAATTTACGCTTTTAGCATCTCCCCCTCATTACCACATTAGAGAGGGTGGGGACCCATCTAAGTCAGTGCAACACCCAAGGCAAGCCACGTGCTCGGTGCTAAATGCAGAAACAGTGCAAGCTGGCATCTCAGGGGGCTTGGTGTTCATACAAGCCCCTCAACGCAGAAAACCTCGGGGCTGCAATGCAGAGGTTGCCCTGGCTCACTCACTCGTCCAGCCTCTTGGTTTTCTAACTGGCTGTTCAAAATTCACGCTGCCAAACACTAGGAGGTGAAGGCCACCTACACCTGCTGCGTCCTCTTGAAGGGTACCACCGAAGCCACCTTCTAGGTACCTATGCAAAAAGCCAAGAGTGGTCCCATTCTATTACAGGACTCCCAGGGCCTAAATGAGTTAAAAACAAACAAAAAGTCCAAAACAACACAGAGGTTCCCAAAGCCCAGGGAATGGAGTGGAAACATCCTGCTTCCTTTGCCTGGTCACTGTCACCTGTTAGAACCAGAGTGGAGAGAACAAGGGCCTCCAGAAGGAAAGGGAGTCGTTCCCGTCCTCATGCTCTGCTGCTCACTGTTTTAAGACCTTGGGCTTTGTGCCAAGGTTCCTGGGTCCTGGTTTCTCTGAGCTCCCGTCGCCCCATCTTTGAGATGGGAATAATGCTATCTTGCAAAGGTGAAGGCTGAATGAGGAAGGTGTATGAGGATCCCTAGCAGCAGCCCCCAAAGTCTCGCTGCCTTCAACACCAAGCACTTAAAGCAACAGTAATCACAAGCTGGAATGTTCTAGAAGCCTCAGAAATCAGCCCATTCATTAGGCATCTGTGTGCCAGGCCCTGGGGATGCGACACCCAGTTCTTTTAGTTTACTATCATCCCCAAGGTACAAACCCTCTCAGTGCAAAAAAGCCCCTGTTGTGAGCCCCGCCTTTCTGGCAGAAAGTTTATTGAAAATCAGCATAAGCCTTTTTTTTTAAATTATGGTACATTACACATAACATAAAACCACATAAAATACACATTAACACTTACCATCTTAAGCATTTTTAAGTGTACAGTTCAGTAGTGCTAAGTACATTCACATCGTTGTACCAATCTCCACAACCTCTTTTCATCTTACAAAACCAAAACTCTGTACCTATTAAATGGTAATCCTCATTTTCCCCCCACTTCCCCCAGCCCCTGACAACCACCATTCTACCTTCTGCCTCTATGATACTGACTGCTCTAGGTCCCTCATATAAGTGGAATTATACAGTATTTGTCTTTTTGTGACTGGTTTATTTCACTTAGCATAACGTCCTCAAGGGAATGTGTCAGACTCTCCTTCCCTTTTAAGACTGAATAATATTGCACTGTATGTATGTACCACATTTTGTTAATCCAAAGGGCTGTTTCCACCTTTTGGCTCTTGTGAATCAATCTGCTATGAATGTGGGTGTTGTTCCTTTTTAAAAGTCAAGGATGATTTTTAAAATCAGGCAGCTTCCTAACTGACTGAAAGTTAAAATTTTCTGAGCATACCATATTCCTTTTTCTTGTTTTTAAATTTTTTTGTCTACTCTGGAGTTCAAAGTTTAGTTACCCCTCACAGTTTCTACACTCTTTCCAACAAAATCTGAACGTACACTTGGATTTCAAAGTCACATCACCCATTCACTTCCCAACTCCATCTGGCTGCCCCCAATCCTCCGGGGACTCTCCACTGCTCCCAGGGGACCCTGTTCCTGCCAACCAGGCCATCTCCAGCAGTTTAAGCTCTCCTTCCCTGAGCTTGTACTTAGGAGGCATTCACCTCATGAATTGTCGCAACTCAGGGAGTCGAGTTCAGTTATTATCCCCACTAGACAAAGGAGCAGATGGCTTGGAGGGGTCAGGCCACTTGCCCCAAGTCACACTGGTGGGGACAGGATTCCAATTTCTGCAGTGGAAATGTGGAGCCCCTGGAGAGGCTGTGCAGGGCAGGGAATGAAAGACCCAGCTTCCTGCTGTTTGTGGAACGACGGGGAGGCTGCTGCTCTGACCCCAGGGATGCGGGCGAGAGACAGACAAGGTCAAGGCAGCCAGAAGGAGTTTACCTCCCCAAGGAAGAAACCAGGGTCATGGGAGGTGATGAAAAGAGAAGCAGGACAGAACTAAGCACCTCCATCCTCCCAGGTGACCCACACCTCAGCGCCCATCTGCTTTCCTCTGAAAGTCGGGACAAACTGTTTTGGATTAACCGCCCCAGGCAGCTAAAGAAGAGCCTTGAGTTATCAGAAACCACCAGCTCTTCTTTCTTTTGGCATCTCAAGCCTGGCACATCCACAGGATTTTGTTCATTTCCATCCGAAAAATCCGATTTTGTAAGCCCTACTCTATAAAATTCCATCGTCACAAATTCTCACCCCAACAATGGGGTGGGGGGGGGCAGCTAGAAGACCAACAGCACAGAAAGTGCCAAAACTGCCTCAGAGTTTCTGATATCTTAAGTACCCATAATTCCACAATTAAAGGAGAATAAACTATTCTGACCGGCTACAACAGGAGGATGAGCTTGTTTGGTTACTATGGTTTGGGAAGGAGTTTAAAGTTTTAAAGTCATTAAAGCCTCAACATTAGAAAGCTCAGGGGAGCCAAGCTGGCTAGACAACGTTGAAAACAATCAATTTAATTTCCACCCCCCAGGGACTGAGCTCCTGGATACCTGACATATGGCATCTCCATCAACAAAGCAAACACCACATGAAAAGCCTGCAGGTTGGCGTGAAAGCAGCGGGGGACCCCTGTGAGAGTGGGATTCAAAGGCTCCAGGGCCCCCCCACTGCACTGCATCTCTGTCTTGGTTTGTCCCCATTGACCCCCTCAACAGTCAGGTCCTGAGTCTCTGATATGTGTCAGCACTCAAGGGACGCAGAATGAACAAAGCAGGGCCCTGTCCACCAATTATTCAACAGTCTAGAAAGGGGCAACAGGTCAGGGACCTTTGTAGGGTCCTCTTAGCCTAGAGATAGGATTCCAGGCCCAACGCAATAACGTGTTCCCTGAATGCAATGACTTATTCTCTGAATTACTTACTCCACTGAGTCACGGCTTCTATTGTTCTGAATCCTGTCACTAACACACACTGACGACAGACGTGTTTCCATACTGGTGCGGTGACAAAGATCCAGTGCCTGCTTTTTTTTTTTTTTTGTGAGGAAGACCAGCCCTGAGCTAACATCCGTTGCTAATCCTCCTCTTTTTGCTGAGGAAGACCGGCCCTGGGCTAACATCCGTGCCCGTCTTCCTCTACTTTATATGGGACGCCGCCACGGCGTGGCTGACAAGCGGTGTGTCGGCGGGCGCCCGGGATCCGAACCGGCAAACCCCGGGCTGCCAAGCGCGGACGAAACCGCTGCGCCACTGGGCCGGCCCCCCAGTGCCTGCTTTTAAGGCATTTCATTGCTGGTGGCAGATAAAATCGTGAGGCTTCCAAGAGGGAATATGCGTAAGATGCTCAATACGCTGTAAGCACACACCGAGCTTAAAAAGATCATATAGGAGAAACGTGTAGGGCAAAAGCCAAGCACCTATGTGCATACCTACTGGACTAACCCAAGCAAGTCAGAGAGCGCAACCCCTGGAAGGGCCCCTCCATAATCTGCTCACTCATATAAGAACAAAACATGCTCAGAGAGGCGGGTCTGCCACGACCCCCCCACCAGCAATGGTGCCTCCACAGGCCCTATTCAACACTCCCTACAATCCTTGAGGCAGGCACCGTTCATATCCCCACTTTTCAGATAAGCAAGACTCTGGGAGATGAAGTCACCCAAGGCCACAAACCTGAGCGGTAAACTCAGAGGAACCCACCCCTCCACCTTCCGCCTCTGCAGACGGAGAGGCTTGAGGTTCCTTTTCTTACTCTTTCTACTTGTACTCCTGTCTCCCAAGTCCTCCATCTAACACAAGTGACTTGGCCCTTCCATCTGCAGAACAGAGACCAACGAGAGCAGCCCCCGCAAAGCCAGCCAGGGACAGCGCGCCATCGCTGCTGGTGTTCACAGACTCAAGAAACTTGGTGTTATTTTATTTGAGCGTCACAATAATCTGTAATACGGTTTTACCTATAGCTTAAAGGTGAAAAATAATGCACCCTAAGACACATTGCTAGTAACAGCGACACATAAGTTTCTAGACCCTTGAAAGAATTAAAAGACCTGACATGACAAAGCAGTGGAGCTCATCCTGACTTCTCCCCTCCCGCCTCCCATCTTGTTCTTCCCCATCTGGCTTCACCTTCCTGGTCTTCCGGGGAACCAGAGGAGCCACCCCACAGAGCTGGCTCATCCACTTGCATGGGGCAGTGGCTAACCTCCTACCCCCAGCTGAGAAAGCAAACCTGAGCACTCCCTCTGGAGCCAACGTCAGGGCTGGCCCAGGTGGCAGCTAACGGAAGCAATGGGAAGCTCCTCCCCGAAGCGGCATGGTGCCCCATCTCTTCCCATGGAGGGTGGCCCTATATCTAGAACACCACACCTCTCCCCTTAACCTGCTGAACCCAATCCCAAAACAATGAAACCCTTGGCATACAGCTATCAGCCCCTTTATCCTTCCGAAACCTCCACCTCCCCTCAAAATATCACGAACATACTCAGAATTGGGGGTACAGGGTGTGGCCTCTTCCACACCTCTATAGTCCTGGCTGAACCTACCAAATTTAGGACAAGCACTTCCTCATCCTCATACTTGCCCTTTCTCCTCATTACTAGAAAAACAGAACCAAAATTATATCTTAAAGCACCAAGGCCCCGAATGCCACAGCAAAGCAGCAGAAAAACTCTGCCTTTCCAGGAAGAACAGTTGAACAACGAAAACTGTTATTAGCCCTGGACGTGAGCCACGCAGCCGGCTTTACAGAGGGGCAAAGCCTGCCCAGGCAAGCTCTTCAGAGACTCCCTCTGACAAACCAGTTATAACATCAAACATGCTGATCTTGGCATTTAACACCAAAACCCAAGGCAAAGGAGAGACTCTTTGTTTTTTCTTTTTAAAAACTTGAGAAATCCATTTCCCTCCTTTTTGTCACAAAAGGAATCAGTACCTCTTACCACTTCCTACCTCTCTGGTGTTCAGGGTACTATAACATAAGCTGTGTTTCTAACTTCATTCATCAACACTCCTTGCTTCTCACAGCCCTGAAGGCTGGCTCCTCGGCAGAGTTCTGAATATGCAGTGAACAGGACCTAACTGAAGAGGAGGCCAATTCGCTCCATCAAAAAGCAGCACAGCTCACTCTGGGCATCTGAGGGCTTCACAGTCATGGTTTCAGCTGATATTCGGCTGGAAGCACAAATTCAGACCTCTTGCCCGAGGATGGGGTGACCACCCGGCTTGCACCCCAGAACAGGCTTGCTGCTTTCTTCTGTGCTTTCTTTCCATGCAAAGCTCAAAAACACAATGCTTTTTAAATGGCGATGAATTAAGACAGAACCTGAGCAAAAGCTGAAAAGTAAACACATGGTGCGAGAACACGTATCAGACACACGAGAAAGTCCCGATTTGTAACTGGAAGGATTTGAGGGGGTCACTGGGCGAATCATGTCCTGGCATTTGGGCTCAGTGCTGTGCAGAACAGATCCAAGCAAGGCGGCAGCCCAAGGGGCCTCAGGTGGCATCCTCTGCACCTGGGGGCAAAAGGCAAGACTCTGAAGCCAAGAGCTGCTTCTTTTCCACTAAAGCAAAGGAGAGTGTGGCAGCTCAGGGACAGAGGGAAACCACGAGCAATTCAAGTTCTGGACTCAAGGCCAGGAGGAGCCCACACAGACCGGAAAGATTGTGTCTACACACACACACACACACACACACACACTCATTCACATTCCCCACCCCCACCCCATCTCCTTGCTTGAAGCCTCCATGGCCAAATTCCAGCTCCGCTAATTACATCAGACCCACCTTTCACCCCTCCCACCCTCTGCAATTAGCCCTGATTCTCTGCTTCCTGCTACCCTGGGAGGTGCAGGGTGAAGTCTGGGGCCAGCTGCTCCCTCCATCGTAAGTCCCACCCACCCACTGCCCAACCCCTGAAGTGCCGGTTTCAGAGGTGCCTGAAGCAATCCAGTCCCTTCCCCCCAGGGCTCCCGCTGGTGTGAAATCTGGTTAACAAGGGGGAGCAAGCCCAAGCAGGAGACCCTCGGGAAGCAGCACTCCCAGCCTGGCCCACCACAGAAGACTCAGCCATGCTGTCGGTGCAGATCCTGCCAATCTTCACAGAACACTTGGTGTGCCCACAGCAAGTCATCTTCCCACACAATTGATTGTAGAAAGCTTGATTTTTAGAAAGACGTTTCCCCAAGTGGCCAACGACCAAGAAAACTTGCAGCTCTCTGGGGCTGTTTCCTTATCTAACTCAATGAGGCCTGCCTTCCTAATCTGTAAAATGGGGAGAGCAATCTCTTCCTCACAATGACAGGACTAGAAAGCTTCTAACTAGAGTTGGGCTCACAGAAGGCACTCAATCATTTTCTCTCAACCTTCCGATTTGGGCACAGAGCTGAGTCCCAAAGTTCCTGGTTGCTATTCGGTATGCCTCCACAGCACTTGCTCTAAAAACAAAAAGGAGAAAAAAGAAAGGAAACCAAGTCCAACTGGCCCTTGTTCTCACGTCTCACAGAAACAAAACCTGCCTTGGAAAGGTTTGGGACTATGGGGCACATGACCAGGTGTCCTCAGCCTGGTTTGCTCTCTCCCTAGCCAGCAGGACACAAGGGTCACTGGTCAGGAGTAAATGCCTTCCCTTGAGTGTGGAAAAGGGAATTCTAGTGGTGCTGAAAGCTGCTGCCCTCCTGCGGCCCCTGTCCAGCTGACCCAGAGCCACTACCACTCAAGCCCCATGGGCCCTGCCCTGAAGCCTGTGGGGGTGAGCAGATCTGCTCAGCTCTCCTGGGCCTGGGAAAGCTTTTTATCCTCCCCCAGATGCTCTCTCCAGGTGGAGCACTGAGCAAGCTGTTGTCCATGGCCCCACATAGCCAATACCCCATGTGAGTCTCTTGGAACTCGTCCCCTCTCTCATCTGCTCCTGCCTTGGTCCAGGCCTCCAAGACCTGCCCTGACTCCTCACTCCCTCCTGACACCAATCCATTTGCAATCTGGGTGCTGGAGTTTTCCTTTTTCAACTTTCCCTTTAAAAATTCTCCAGACTCCCAAGTCCTTCAGGATGAAGTTCAAGTTCATCAGTATAGCATCCACCCTCTGGAACCTCGCCATCTTTCCAGCCTCACGCATCACCACTCCCCAGAGACACCCCAGCCACTCTGAAGTGACTTCATCAATCCTCCGGCTGTTTTCTGCTTCTACAGTTTTACAGGTGCTGCTCCTGTCCCGGGACACCCCCCATGTACCCCATTTCCTGCCAGTCTAGCTCCTTGCCAATCCTTCAGGACTCAGGTCAAGTGTCACCCCCTTCAGAAAGATCCCCCAAAGCTTCACTCTTTCCTGGGCTGGAGAACTCCCTCCTCCGTCCTGTGCATACACAGGTGTCACAGTGGTTGGTTTACCTGGCCTCTCACTCCACCAGACGTGAGCATCCCGGGCATGGAGAAGAAGAAGAAAAACAGAAAGAGAAAAGAACCGGGTGACCCCTGGCGAGTCACACCCACTCTCTGGGCCACCAGAGCTTCCTCATCCCACATTTCTTCACTCTACACTAGAGAGAATTGGGGACGGGAAGTGAGAGGAAGGAAAAGAAGAAATGAACGGTTCACACAGATCACTGTCCTTCTCAGGCTCACTTCCCAACAGTCTGAAAGGTTCCCTCTTGAACTTCAGACTGACAGCAAACATTCACAAGGAAGCCGGTAAGCTCCTGGGTCAACTCCGTGGCAGACAGAGGGCTCCCACTGCTAATGTGGGGACCGGACATGTGGCCCTCTCTGATGAGGGCCTCCTAGTCCTGGGGCTGCACCACCCATGTTCTGTCACCATGCCACAATGGCCTGCGGCTGTCCTGCTGGAGATTCCAAACCAGCATCCAATGATTTTCCAACACAAGGAAATTCACCCAGACGTATGGTAAGAATAATCTCAGACCTTTAGCCGCATGGCCGAGACACCAATCTTCAGCATTCGACAGCAATATAAACACTGCACTGTGAAGGAGGGGCACAAATGGGCAATTCAGCAAAGAAAAAAAAAAGGCCTGTAAAAAAGGTAATTTTGGCAATAAGTAGCAAAAGTCTTCAAAGTATTCATGCCCTTTGACCCAGGAATTCCATGTGAGGAATTTATCCTAAAGAAATAAGACCAGTTGTTGAAAGATTTACGTACCAAGTATATTCATGGTGGTATTGTTTATAATTCTGAGACAGAAATAACTCAGTATCAATGATAGTGGTATAGCCACACGATGAACTGCCGTGTAAACACTAAAATTCATATTATGAAAGAGCATTTAATGACATGAGAAGATACTCACTACACAGTGAATGAAAACAAAGGTTACAAATAGTATGAATGACATGATCCACGCCTTGAAACACACGTACACACAAACACGAAGTCAGAAAGCACAAGTACCAAAATGTTAACAGTGGTATCCCTATGTGAGATAACGGGCAAATTTTCTTTATGTTTCCCAATCCGCAATCAAAAAATATTTTTATACTCAAAAATATTACTTTTAATTTCCTCAGAACATAGCTATGAGCTACAAAATCAAAACTATCCATCTCACAGCTCTCCCCTTTAACCTCTAAAGTCAAAAGTGGAGACAGTAATTTCTCCCCTGAGAATTCAATACAATGTATTATTCATACAGCAAATTCCACTTGAACCTGTAGATATGGCCAGAGCCGACCATAAGTTCCCTTGAACTATATTACTACGTTCCCACCAACAATGTCAAATGTACATTTCCTTCTACTCTTACTTTTGACAAAAGTGTTTCGTTTTTCAAACTGAGCATGCACATTTTTAAAGATAAGGCTAATTTTTAGTCGTCACCCCATGCTTATCTAATACAACTGCCAGAGAGAGCTAACAGATGCCCAAAACAAGGCTGAGAGGGGAGAAGGTACAAGCAGTGTGTGGAAGTTTTATCTAAAGATATCACACAAAACAGTATGTGTGTGTGTGTATATAGATACACACACATATACATACACACAAACACACACACAGAGGTAGAGTATAAAACCATGAAACTAGACACCCACCAAATTAATGACAGGGTTTCTCTCCAGGGAGGAAGAAAGAGTCACTGGCCTCAGTGGAGGCACACCGAGGACTTCTATCAGAAAAAAATTTCTTAAAAAAAGGTCTGAAGCAAATACGAAAAATATTCACATACATTTATATCTATTTGGAACAGATACATGGGTGTCCATTGTAACCATTTGTATTGTTTTATCTTTAATTTTTCAAAGCAATGATTACAGACGATAAGGCAACCCTGGACTATTTCTTTTGCTGTTTCTTCTGAGAAAAAGAACACCACTCCAGGTCCGTTCTGGCCTTCTGACCACGGCCAGAGACCAGAAGTCAGAAGGGCTGAGTTCAAGGAGCTCGTACAACAAAACTCCCTCAAGGTGATCTTGAACTCTCCATCTTGGTTGTCTCTGGCCATCACGGGACTGCAGAACTTCAGGCCCAAAGGGCCCATCCTCTTCTTCACAGATGAGAACTCAGGAGGCCCAGAGATGGGAAGCAGCCTTTGCCAGTGCTCGGTCAGTGAGGGGAGAAGCTCGAAGCAGCAGCAAACTTCCCATTTCAGTCAGGCCTGCAGGTGGGCCCCCCCACCAGGGTCCTGATTCCAGGACAGATGTCCATACGTGCACTCAACAACAAGGATGCACGTCTCCGTCGACACACACTGAATTTATCCAGGCCACTGTCTGAAGTGCTTCCCGCCCACCAGCAGGAAGCCCAAGAAACCTCAGAAACTTCACATGACACTGAGGCCCTACCTGTCGGGAGAAGGAGCAAGATCACAGGTGTCCAGGGCAGGAATGGCAGTGGGACACCATGCGCAACCCCCAAAGAACAAACACGGGTCAGCCATTTGCTGCTTACACCAGCCTTATTTTCCTATGGGCTCCGCTATCAAACGAACATGCGTTTAATGTAAATACTCAAGGGCTCTGAATGTAAAAAATGAGCCATGCTATAAATCCACAATTTAACTTAAAAAAACAGATGAAAAAGAGCTTGGCTGCTGAGCAAGTAAAACAAGCATCCTGTGACAACGGGCTCAAAGCTGACCAGCCAGCGGCTGGAGGCAGCATGCAGTTCTGGTCCAGGCTCGCCTTTCCTCCAGGCCGCTCAGCAGATGTCCCGTCTGCAGATGTCTGTCCTGGAGCTGGTGCCTCCACCTCGCACTGATCAGCCTTTTCTTCTTTGAAATGCAGACTGAACCAGGCGCTCTCCACAAGGCCCTGTCCAACGCTGGCTTTCTCTGCCCCTTCCCAGCAACTCCCTCAATGACACCCCTGCTCCCTCTGGTCACCTTCTCATCACTGCAGCCTCTCCTCAGACGGCTGCCAGGACTCTGCCTTCCTGTCCCGGGTGGATGAGATGCGTGTCCACTGTGTGAGATGGAGAGGAGTCACCTGGGGAGAACTGAGCACACTCTGCCCCAGGAGATCTGGCTGAAGGTGCGTCTTCTCGACTTCACTAGAAATGACCTACCCAGTCATTCTCACAGGAGTGCGCATCAGAATCACCTGGAGGACTTGTTAAAACAAGACTGCTGGACCTCCACAGCAGGTGTGGGGAGGGGCCTGATGATCTGCATTTCTAACAAGTTCTCAGGTGATGCCAGGGCTCTCGGTCTGGGAACCACATTCTCAGAACCACCGCTCCCGCCCACTGATTCCCAACCATGTCAGAAGGATGAAACTCAAACAGCTGGGGAGCTTCTGAAAATGCAGATTGTAGGCCCCACCCCAGAAGAGTCCAAGCAGCAGATCAGGGGGAGGCCTGAGACCTGGGCCAAGACACCAGTGGTCAGACTGAACCCGGCCACTGGTTTTTATCATCTGTCCTCTGCCCGAGAAAAGAGTCAAGGACCCTTTGTGTCCACAGGTTTTCAGAGGCAAACTTGAGCTTCCTTGTGAAACAAGCCCATGCTATTTAAGAGAGGCCTGCCCCACGGAGCCTCAGAAAAGAAGGGGACAGCCAGGGGTACAGAACTGTTGCTTGGCAAACAAGATCCAGGGCTGAATTCCGTGACCTTGATGTGTCTACGGAAAAGCCACAGGCGAGAGGAAGTCCCACTCACCCAGGTTGACTTCTTGCTCCCCAGCACCCCAGTCAGAGTGAGGAATGACATTTGTTTCGCTTCATTCCAAGCCCTCACAACCTGCAGGGCCCCTTTCACAAGGGTTTGCTGGGCAGTATATCTTTTGGAAAACTTTCTTGAATGTCCCTTTACAATAACAACCAATTATGTTTACGCTATAATGTCAGGTGGGAGGGAAAAAGGCAGGATATGCAATTGTATATATGCCATGACCACAACGGTGTAAAACAAAAACTATTCATGCAAAAACTGGAAGGAAACACTAAAAATGTTAATAGTGATTGTCTTTGGGTGGTGAGATTATGGGTGGTTTCTTTTTTTCTTGCTACTTGTTTGTTTTCCAAGCTGTTTATAATGAGCACTTATTCCTTACATGACCAGAACTTTATTTCACAATAAATCGGAAGGAAAATAAACAGAACACCGCCCACACCTAACCTGTGTCAGCCCAAAGGGCAAGGGTCCCGCCAGCTTTCTCAAGTGAGCAGGACTGACCGAGGGGCAGGGACGCCTCACAGACTTTAGCAAGTGCTTTCAGCAAACACTGACTCTGGGTCGGGGCTGAGGCTGCCAACACACACCAGCCCTGCCCTCAAAGAGCTAACAGTGCAGAAGCAGAACAAGGATGCACAGTCCTCCCTTCTATCTGTGAGTCTTTCTGAGCCATGAGAATGGACTAGCCATCTTTTCCTTCCTGTGACAGTTTCCCATCTTCTGGAACAGTGCCCCAAGAGCAGCAAACCGCCTCCAATATCAACAGTCTGAAGCTGATATCGAGCCCCATTTGGCCGGCCCAGTCCTGGACCCTCAGAGCCAATCATCATCAGCGTGTGTCCAACTGGACCAGCAAGACCGTAGGACAGCATCTGCCTGGCCAGCCAGCTTGCAGCAAGAGCCTGACGGCTTCACACTGCCCACGGAGAGCTGTAGAACCGCCCCCTCCACCTGAGACCCTCATCTCTGCCATCAGGGAGAGGTTACCACCCACCAGCCACACCTGGGGCGGGAGACACCTGTCGAGAGTTCTCACTCTGGCTCTGGCCCGCCTGGCAAGCCTGTTTTGAATCTGAATTTCTTTACCTCTCAGGCTCACACCTCCCCAGTTTTATTCATCTGAAACTTGGTGAAGCAGACCTTCATCCAAGAACTGTGGAAGATGCTGACCCCGACAGATGGAGGACAGAACTGTGTCATGCTTCCAGGTCTTCCTCCACCTCAACACCTTTTTCCCTCTCTCCTTCCCATGATCCTCCAAACATGCAAACTCAATCACCTATCAAAACTCCACTCAGGTGTCCCTTCCTCCAAGAAGCCTTCCCCAACCACCCTCCCCTGCCCCCAGCAACACAGCCTTAGCTTAGTGACACTTAGCACACAGCACTGAAAGCACCTGCTTACCATGAACGGTGCCTGCAGCAGAGATCAAGCCCTGAGTTCCTGCTCAACGCCAGCACAGCCCCCAGACAGCCCCCTCCACGCCCAGACCAAGTTCACTGGCAGCACCACCACCCTTGCCCAGCTTCCCCTGCCTGTGGCTGTCACCAGTTGAGACCCACTGGCCTACAGCATGCCCATCTGAGTGTGGTTCCCCTCAGACAAGGAAATGAACCCACTTCAACCCCAGATCCAGCTTTCCCAGGCCTCCCCGACCCCCAGCCCCCTCCTCAGTGCAGCCGGCACCTGTAACTAAAAGGATGGGGCTGGTTCTAAGCCTCCCAGAGGCTGCTCAGAGAGCCCGCGGTGCCATGCTACCAAGAGTCCATGGAATGAGCAGAGGTGGCTTGCTAAACTGGCCACACAGGCAAAGCATCCCAGCACCCCAAGCTCCCTCTCATGCCCCGACCCCAGTGGGAAGAGGATGGAAACAATCATCTCAGAAAACCCAGGACACTGTCAACTCCCTCCCTCTCCCATCCTTTTTCAAACTCCTGTTGAGTCAGAAGGGCTCCTGCAGCAATCACAGCCCTCAGCAGGAACGGGACCCAGCATACAGCCCAACGCCACAGCACAAACTCTGACAGCCTATCCAGGGGTCCCTCAGCTGACTTCAGAACAGCAACCACTGCGTGAGGGCAGAGAGGGGAGCCACGGCTGGCCTGAGGGCTTGCTCATGTTCGCAGGAACCTCACGACTCTGAAGATGCTCCCAAACCCCAGAACCAAGACTAAGTTACAGCCCAGGAAGCTGAGCGCTAGGAACAGGTCTTAGAGGCAGAATCCAGCCAAGTGGTCAGTGAAACCCCAGCATGAAACTGGAAAGGACTTGTTCTTAAACAGGGATGCTCAAACTGTGTTTCCTGGAGTCCTGGGAACCCGCAGAGGTGCCCTGGAGGGAGAGGAGGGGGCTTAGCAGAGGGCACTAAGGCTCCCCACCCCCAAGTCAATCAGAGTCACTAGTGCCTCACCTGGGGTTTCAAGAAAAAATTACATTTGGGGAAAAAGTTTCACTGCTAAGAAAAAGTTTGAAAACCAGGGCTCTGAGGTGCACAGTTTAAGTCCATTTCCCATCAATACTGGCCACGTTAAAGATCATGAACATCTTCAAAGGTTCTCACCTGACCTTCCCAAGGCTGGGATGGGGATTTTAACAGCCCCTCCCCATCAGGCCTACTTGCCTGACCCATCGACTATCACTGAGACATAGTGAGCACTTGACAAGTGGACACTCCACACCATGAAGCCTGGTGCTTCTATCTGCAAGCTGGGGGCTCAACGATTACATTCTTGGGCCAGACATAAACCTTTAGTGGTCCCTTTCTCTCCCTCAACCCTTGGAATTGCCCCTGTACAGACACACTGAGCTGTGGGCGACACCACGTCAGGGTGCCCCTCATGGAGCCCGTTCCAGCCAGTCCCCATTTGATTACACGCTTGGGGCCACAGCTGTGAACCGAGGCTTCACTCTGGGACCCTCACAGCACCAGGCACAATGCTTTGCACACAGCTCAAAGGACATCCACTGGACAAAGTAAAGCGATCCAACATCTGACCCTTCTCACAGTGCCAAAAAAAAAAAAAAAAGGATGCCAGTGAAAACACACTGAGCATCAGCAAGTAGATGCCTAACCATGAACACCATTTCCTCTCGGCTTCCTGTGGGGAAACCATTCGGCGTGATGATATTGTCAGATGCACAGCAGAACTCCAGGGGAACAGAGAACCGCCCTTACCTGGTAGTAGGTCTTAATGTTTCTCACCAAGATGGTCAAATTCTGAATGCGAAGGTTCACATCGTTGTTGACATGCTTGTTGATGCGTTGATTTGTTGGCCTGGGATCTCTGGGGGAAAAAGATGCAAGTGGAAATTTTATCTCCCAGCATTTGTCACACCCTCTTTCCCAGACGAGATGGAACACTGGGTCCTCTCCAAGCCTAGGTTACTATGAGGCTGGGACAAGTGTGGCTTGAGTCAAATCCTGCCACTGCCCAACCGTAGACCTTACGGGAGCCACATCACCTTCCTGCTCCCTGCCCCCAAGTACCTAGCCAACCACAGTCCCTTTATCAATGTTATTTCCGTTCCCACTGCTAGCAACACCCATAAACAACCACCAAATGTCAACGCACACCCAAAAAGTTACAGTGTATAAAAATCAGTAGTCTACACAAAAATATATTTCAAGATTAAAAGCTGAACAAACCAAAATATTTGAAATATCCAGCAAGATAGAAAAGGGGAAAAAAGGTACATTTCTGATGTAATAAACCAATAAAATCATTAATGTTCCATTTTGCATGGGTCCCCTCCCTGTCACCTGAATTGGTCTTGGGCTGGTCCTGTGTGTGATTTACATTCCAGGGACACAATTCTATCTTGAAAAACTGACATCATCAGTCTGTGACACTACGGTGTACAATGCCCCCTATGAGAAATGCTAATAAGAGACGCAACTCATGTGGGAAACCCCCAAGTGTCATTTATTTTCCAATTTAATTTCCTGACTTCCAGTCCGAGTCAGGAGTGGTTGTGATGAAACTAGAAATCTGAACCAAGTGATATATAATTTCACTCATCTATATACAGGACATTTCTCAAAATTCTCAGTGTCAAAAAACGTTTCCTATCTAAAGAGAACAGACTCAACAGAACGGATTCAGCTTCCACCCCTCCATGTACCACACACTGCTTTTCATGACAAAGCCCTCCCTCCCTTTCTACTGTCCCAAGACACCCAGAAGGATGTCTCATTCAAATGAGGTCTGTCTTCACGGTTTCGTCTGTCATCCGAGTCCTGTGATAAGGGTGCTGAGCCTGCTGGGGGCTGGTATGATGGAAGACAGGCAGCCTCCTCCTCCTTCCTCAGTAACCAGGTCCCTCGACGACGAGAGCCGCACAGGAAGGGGAGTTTGAGCAGTTAAGGAAATCCATCTCCATGCCATTTGGCTCATTTGAAGCCAAGAATTAAGACAAAATTGACAAATAGAAAAAAAAAAAAAACCACAAATAGAAATCATTTCAAATGTCACTGGAAGTACAGTTTTTTTAAAAAACACAAGCTGTTTAAAATTCAATCATTAAGTAAATATTTCACAGATACAATATGAGTCCCTATACTGTATTGTATGTATGCAAACTCCTTTACACATTACATGCAATAATCAGCCATGGATTTTATTCAATCATCCTACATCCCCTAAAATAGTCACATGGGTACCTTTGAGCAACCAAGGAACCTCTTTTCAATTGTCCTGTAACAACATTTCTTATTGTCCCCACAGAGTAATGGAGTCTGGCCAAGCCATCTACATGTTACAGGTTTCTCTTGGAGCCACCCATTACTGAGAAAATAAAGGCTAACAGTTCAGCAGAAATTAATTTAGGAACAAAGGAGGCATTCAGAATTTAAACCACAAAGGCATTTTTTTGCTACAGAAGTGTACCTAGCATTACAAAATAATTTATCCTAAAGGTACAATTCTTCTCCCTTTACGGTAGATACCTCAAGAGGTGAGAAGCAATTTCATAAAGTGACAAATGGGCTTCTTAAAATAGCAGAACTTAAGAGAACTGCAGAGCTTTCTCTGGTTTATTGTCACTGTAGTCCCAGCTTTCACTTAAGTCAGATGGGACCACCCTGGGAGGGCCAGGAGCCACAGGGCCTCAGCATACACGTGAATGGTCACTGCACGTGCAAAGACACCACACACACCCAGGGAGGGGACCTGGGTGTCCATCAGGTGACAGCAGGGAAGCCGCTGACCATCCCTGCTTTTGTCCTTCCCAATTCTGGGAAGCAATAGCTAATTGAAATTGTACTCCAAAAGAGTCTTGACATTTACTATATGAGTAATTAGACTAATTATCACGATCATTAGTACTTCCTCCTTTAACTAAGGCTCTCAGGGTAAAGAGGTTATTAGGAAACAAATTGAAACAACAGTCAACTATGGTTAGTGACGGCCTGTCCCCACTCTGCCCAGTGTAACCCCCACCTCTCTGTGCTGCAGGAAATGGGTCAGGAATCCGCTTCCAGTCTGGGTCCCGGGACCGCCCAAAGTTCTCTGGGCCCCACTGTGCTCATCTGCCAGATGACTACAAGATGCCTCCAGCTCTAAAAGGCTATCACGCTATGAGGGCCAGGTCTGCACTGGCAAACTTGGACTGTACTTGGTCCTATATCCCAGGAGAGGACATCACAGAACCATCACACAACTGCATTTCCCCGGAAGCTATCGATAACAAGGATCCTCTAACTTGACAGCCCTGCATCAGGACATTAGCGTATACGGGTGTAAGCATCTGATAACTTGTCTGAACTTGGAGAGTCCCAAATCCAAAGTGTGGGGCCCCCAGGGCTTTCTTCTCATAAAAACTTCTAACAACAACAAAAAAAGGAAATCAGCTCTCCCTAGAATTTTGAAGAGAGAGCTATAATTTAGGTCTACAGCAACCCTTCCCCCCTCCTTTGTGAAAAGGCCAGCCCCCCAACTTTTGGTCATATTCTAAAGACTTCCTGAATTTAAAACTGAATCAAGAAACTATGTCTTGATACAGACAGTGGAAATATCTGTAATATAGCAAAGTGGTGTTAAAAAAAAAAAAAAGGATGTTAATAGCAGCATGAGCCCAATTTGTATGTAAATACATTAGGAACATATATTAATAGATATACCATAGACAACATCTAGAAGACACCAGAATATTAATACTGCTACCTCCACGTGGTAAAATTATATTTTGGCAATTTTTATTTTGCTCATCTGTATGTTCTTACTCCCCTACAATGAATGTGAACTTTTTTTTATTTTGGTGGGGAAGATTGGCCCTGAGCTAACATCTGTGCCAATCTTCCTCTCTTTTGTATGTGGGTCACTGCCATAGCATGGCTGATGAGTGGTGTAGGTCTGCACCTGGGATCTGAACCACCAACCCAGGCTGCCAAAGTGGAGTGCACCGAACTTAACCACTATACCACAGGGCCAGCCCCCTGAATGTGAATTTTTTGCAAAATTTTTAAGGACTCAAAGTCCCTATGAAGAGTGACATATGCTGCAGCCAAAAAATGAAATTAAGTTCAGGAGCAAAAATCTTTCTTTGCTCCAACACTTTTGCATCAACACAAACTCATTCAACTAACAAGTATTTGCCCTTTTATCCTCAGCTTTTACTTCTGCAAAATGGGAACAGAACTCCTCTTCCAGCACACTGGGGGAAAAAAATTATCCTTCAAAAGCTTTTTAGAAGGTTAAGAAACTCTCTCATTGGCCTGAGGATATTTCCAACCTCTGAATAATTAATATACTATCCGGATTTTGCAGCTACCACCAGGGGTTAGAAAGGAGTCTGAAAATGCAAATCGTGTTGGATTTACCGCAGGCCTTACACAGGTACAAATTCTCAGCCCCAGTCCCATGTCCCCAACTGCACTCAACAGCTATTGCATCAAATCAGCTGTCCACTCTCGCATGTACAGCTGCACACAGGTAGACACACAAGAACCCAGCTCTGGGCCTAACAATCATGATGATTGACATTTGTTGGGCATTTTCTGTAAGCATAATCTTATTTAATCCTCCCCAATTCTATAAAATACCATCCCCTTATTACAGATCAGGAAATTGAGGCTTAGAGAGTTTAACTAATTTGCCTAAGGTAACAGAACAAGTAAGCGGCAGAGCGGGGATTTGAACTTGTCTGCTTGACACTAGAGTCAAAGCTCTTAAGTAATTTTCAGTGAAAAAGGTGTCCACAGTGAATCAGACACCTTTCGTCCCCTTGGGTACCAGTAGTACCCAGAGAAATTGCATTTACAGAGCAGCTATTCAGCAAGTTTTCCCATGCACCTCCATCCACGCCACTCAACACCGTACTTTCATTCAGGAATTCTCCTAGCCCTGGGCCTCCCCTGAAAGCTGAGCACACAGGGCTTTCCTGCTTCCAGGCACTGAAGTCACCGGGAGGCCAGGGCCCAGAGATGACTACCGCAGCCTTCTTCAGTTGCCAGAGACAATGCCCACGTGCAGTCACGTGACCCCCAGCAGCCTCCATATGGCTCTGAAGTGTTAGGTGACACGCCTCTTATCTGAGCGCCAGTCAGAGTCACTTTTCTCAGGTGCTACCAACCTGGGGAGAATTTATCAAAACAGGCAAGTAGCACCCAGTCAGAGCTACCAGCACTGGAGATAAGGCAGACTAGCCTTATCAACTTACCTGCTAGTCAGCCTGACATTTCTCCATTTGGCAGAAGTGAAAACAGAGGCTTAGCTTAAGTACCGTGTTAGACGCGTGGGTCCCAGAGTCCAGTTTCGCCCTTCATCTCATGGGGAGAGGGCTAAGCCCAAGAATTATGCAGTAATCTAGGAGACTAAGAATGTGAGAGAAAGGTAGACTGAAAAAAACCTTTTATGGGGTGCCTCAAATCCTTTCTGGATTAAGATGGTGTAGATATAACTGACACCAACACCTATTAAGTGGCAGGCACTGTGCTAACACTAACTGACACCAACACCTATTAAGTGGCAGGCACTGTGCTAACACATCATTCCATTTAATCCTCACAATCAACTCTTAAGGGAGGTACTTTACTCCCTGTTTTACAGATGAGGAAACAGACGTGTTGAGTGATGTGCCCAGTATCAAACAGCTAGTAGGAGAGAGACAGGATTTGAACCCAGGCTGGCTACCTAGGCTGTCGACACTAGGGCTGGAGTTTTTTTTTGGAATTTTTACATAGAATGAAATGCATATACATTAAGTTACAGCTTGATGTGTTTTGAAAAATAAAATATATGCCAGTCAATATATAGAACATTTCTACTGCCCCCAGAAGTTCCCCTGTGACCCCTTTCCAGTCGATCCCCACCCACATCCAGGAGCAAACAATGCTGTGATTTTTATCACCTGGAGCAGGGTTATTCTGCTCAACCTATCAGCAAACTGTGTCTGCTGGAGCCACTCTCTCCTTGATTTCCTCCTTCTGGAAAGCCACCCAAACAGCTTCCCTGCAGTCCCTTCCTCTGTGCCTGACCCTGGCCAGAAGGGCCCAGAAAAACTGCTTGAGGCCTTAAGAGCTGCAAACTGAACAGTTCCCATTTCCAGAATGATTACCGTGGCATATCACAGCAGAGAAAATAACATTTGAAACTGTCAAGGGGAGGAGAGAAGCCCTTCACACTGAATGTACCACGGGCCAAGAGTGAACAAGAGACGAGCTGGCATTTCTCAAAGGAATCGTCCAACAGGATCTCCTGATTTACAAGCAAGTGGTAAACGCTTCAGGAATTCCAAAGGTCAGGGAAGAAAGAGAAACAGTCTCAGGGCTTTTGTTCTCCCCTCTGCCTGGGTGTAAAAGCTGAATGAAAAGGCTGGGGATACTGCTGGTTTTTTTAATTAAACAGTCTGGGGCGTGGGTAAGGACAGGTTGAAGTTTCACTGGTCGCTGCACCAATGGAATCCAGGAATTTTCGGGGTCTACCAGAGTCAGGGGAAGAGTTGCCAGAACTTGAATATGCCACCAGACAACCCCAGGAAAGCTCATTTTCATCAATGTTCTCAGAGAAGTGCTGCCAAGGCTGACAATAGATCTGTCTTTTTAGAATCTAATCAAACACAAGATTGGTAGTGCCTTAAAAAAAAAAAAAAAAGACATTAAGACTGAAGTGTCTCTCCCACAGCGTGACACCAAATGACTTATTAACACAAAAAGAGCAATGTTCTCAGGAAATTTTTTAAAACAGACCTTTTCAGGTAGATCTATTTAAACCACTTTCTGAATATGCCAAAGCTAACTGCTCCTCCTCCTGCGTGGGCCACAAACAAAGCTGATTCTCATTAGCTAATGGGTTCATGCCCAAGTACAACTTGCTAAGTTGCAGGTGAGCATAAGGGGCTCATCCACAGAGAATATTAGGATGTTTCATTTTGCTTCGAGTGCCTGTGAATCATACTGACATGCAGTTCCAATATGTTCCCTGCAGTTTCTGAGTTAAAAACAGACTACACCGGTAGGAGCCAACACCTACATGTGGCAGGCTGTCAATCAGACAGAGGCAGGCCCAGCAGAATTCAGCAACAGGAAAGGATGTGGTCAGACATACATGCTAGCAAGTGTAACTTCCACCAAGACCCTGTTGAAGCTGCACGCTTCAGAACAGGGTGTTCTGACTCCCTGTGCCTCTCAGTGGCTTGAAATCCAGTTATTAAGAAGGGACTTAACCAACCGCACTTGCTATGGGGCAACTGAAAATAGAGGATGAAATGAAAGGGCTCAGAAACACAGCCGTCCTGACCTACACCGAAACTTTACAGTCACTCACTAATGCTCCCAACCCACCCCCGACACTTCCTGTAACCAGACACTCTCCGTTACAGTTCCTTGCCCCCAGAACGAAAGAGGGTTTTTTCATTTCATGTCTCAAACCACAATTTACCCGAGTTTGAAGTCAACTGCACTAACTACACCATATGGATGAGTCACTCAATTCCAAATTTCCTTCATCAAACAAGCCGCCAACCCGCTGTCCTAGAGTTGCTCATACCCCCACGAATGGCGAAAAGGCACCTTAATGTTGTGACACCAGTGGCCCCACGTGCAAAGAACCCTCCTGTTATAACCTCATAATCCATTTCTACAACCTTAAATTAAACTCTCTAAGGCATCATTCTTTCCTTCCTCCCTGAAGAGAACTTACATTTGCAACATGATTTGGTTCAAAAAGATGCCATCCGCTAAATCCATGTACATTGTCAGGTTGTCCTGGTTGCCGCTTCCGAATGGGCCAAAAGTTTTCACCTGCGGGGAGGACGCGGAGAAAAGCAGGAAAAGTCACCCCCAAGCGTAGAGCCTAAAGCTCTCCGGGGCAAAGGGCGGGCAGGGCCCGTGTGGGCAGAAGGGAGGTCCCCCACGCCTACCCACCCTTCTCCAGGGCCTCTCTCTCCCTGCGCCAGGCAACAGACATGAGACAGCAGGAGGAAAACTTCCTCGCCACTTTTCTCCAGCTTCCCAGAGCGGAAAAAAATAAAAGGGACTTTTCAATAAATTTCTCACGTCTCAAATCCATTAGAAATCACTGCGCCCACCCCAGCCTGTACACGTTCCCACTCGGAGCCCCCCAGTCCCCACCGCCATCCACCCGCTGGTCTCAGGGGTTCAGTAACTACACAAGGATATTTTGGGGGAGTGGGTCCTTCTCTCGAGTGGTCAAGCCATGGGGGCCGAGGTGACCACTCGGACCTTGCCGCTCCAGGGCCGCCAGCCTAGCGCCCCAGAGGGAACAGGTGTACCCGCTCAGTCCCTGGAGCGCCGGCTCCAGAGTTGGAAATGTCTCCGGACCCTGGGATGCAGACCCCCGACCCCAGCTAGGAGCACTTGCTGAGTCCCCTGCGCCCCAGGGACTACCCGGGGCCCCGGGCGGATCGGGTCTGCGGCGACCACAGGCGGCCGGGAGAAAAGCCGGTGCACCAACAATGGGGCGGGTGGCCGGGCGCACTCACCCAGGTCACCAGCGGGCTCTGCAGGAAGAGCTCCATGAGCTCCGAAACGGTCACGTCCATGCTGAGGCTGCGCCCGCCGGCTCCGCGCCCCGCGCCGCGGCACAAAGCGGCTCCGGCAGCGAGCGGCCGGCGCGGGGCTGCGGCGGCTCGCGCCCGGAAGACAAAGGCGGGGCGCGAGCCCACGTTCCGCGGCTTCGGCGGCCCCGCGCCCCGCCCGGGGCTGGGGGAAGGGGAGGGCCCGCCGCTCGGGGAGGAACAATGCGGGCGACAGCCCCGCCCCTCGGCCGCCCTGGGCCGCGGGCGCGCCGCCTCGCGGTGCCGGGGCCGGGAGCCGGGGCGCGGGCGCGGCTGCGCGGGGCGCCGGGAGGGGGCGGCGGTCCGCACGTGAGTGGGGTTGCGTCCGTACGGCGGGTCCCGGCGGGTCCCGTACGCCGAGCGCAGCCTCCGCGCTCCTGGGGCCCCAGCACGTGGCGTCTCCCTGCGCGCGTGCGCCCGCCGCGGGGCCCCGGCGCCAAGTGCGGCCAGAGCGCGCGGGCCCTGGCACTCCCCTGTGCCTCTCCGGCTGCGCGCGGGGGACCGGGACTCCCTGCCCTCTCAGGTCGCCCCCGGCCCGCGGTATGCTGGGGGCACAGCGGAGCCGGACCCCGAGACTGCCGGCCCCAGGCAGGTGCAGCCCATCGCCCCCCAGGTGCCAACGAGAGGCCCCGCGCGGCCCACGTGCCAGGGTCAGTCTCGCGAGCAGGTGCGGCGCAGGCCTGGAGGTCAAAGAAGGAAACTTTGTGTTGAGTTTAGACCGTACGAGCGCGACCTCTTGCGCCTCACCGTGCCACCGGCCGGGCTGCCTGCCTTCTAGAAGTTCCCGCAGGAAGCCCGTGATGGGGCCGCAGCAACCTGGGCCCGCCCTAATTGTGACACCACACCTCCCACCCCAACACCACCGCCCCTTTGCCGGAGAGGAGCCAAATTCCGGATTCCAACTTGGAGGACCTAGCAGCAGCTTGGTAGCAGGCGACAGGAAAAAGGACAAGGGCCCCAACGGGATGGAAAACAGCCCTGGGCCTAGACCTCTCTGCTGAGACAGCTGCGGTGGACCCGAGTTCCGGCCCGTCTCTGCCACTTCACTTTGGGCTGGTAATAATTTCACACTACGATTCAGTCACTGTCAAAGCACTTTATACGATATAACTAACCTAATCCTCACGCGTTTCCCAGATGAGCCAGCCGGTGCGGGGTTGACCTGAAGGCCTAGCGCAATGCTTGGCAAGTATACAGCAGGCACTAAAAGGCTGTGGGTTGGGTTCATAATTTGAGAGTTGGCCCAGTCAAGTGTTGGGGCTGCGGCATCTGCTGGTGAAATGTGGCATTGCAGCGGAGTTCTGTCGCACCCCGTTGGGCTGGTGTGGGCGTGAGATTGTGGCCCCAGGAGCCAAGTGGACAGTTAGGGGTCCCTAAAGAGAAGTGTGAAAGTCAGGGTGATAGAAAAGAAAGTGGGAAACTATGGAGGAACTAAAATTTCGAGCCTGTGTGGTTTTCTTGTGCACCAGAAATTCATTAATTCCCTAATTGCCCGTATGGTAAAATGGGTTGGAAAATAGGTATAATGTGTATCCACACCCATATTTGTTTAGAATGCCCCTGTTTTGTAAAGTAAGGGATGCCTGTGCTGCCAGAATTTTTTTCTCATTGACCCAAACTCTTTTGGAAAGACAAGAAGGGGATCTTTAAAGTTGTTTATTTGATAAGTGTAATCTTTCACACTAAGAAATACATCGGACAAATGCTTTACTGACGGTTGTGGTGAAACATTTCTCATCCTGGTGGGAGAATTTGTCCCTGGGGATATTGACAGTCCCTAGGCCACAGCCAGGTCAGGAATTTCTGTTTTGGGGTCAGTTAGCTGCTGTTTTGATTCACGATGGTTGATGTACCAGCTGTTCATTGGCTTGACCTGCCTCACCCAATTCAGAAGGAGCTGACTCAGCATCCTTGTTCCCTGTGAGGCAGGCGGGGGGTCAGGTAAACTAGATGGTGCCCAGGTTACAGGCTTGGAAGGCTTTGAAGGGCCAAGTTACTTGCAGTAGAAGTCCCTTGATCCATAAAATTGGAATAAGAACATTTTCGCTATATGACTTCCCAAGGTAATTTTGAGGTTCACCGTGATACATGTAGAAGAGTTTATAAATGTAATCACTGTCTCTTCCTCATCTTCTGCCCCCTTTTTACCGCTTGTTAATAAGAATTCTTTCCCCTAAGTCTCCATCGGGTGGGGGCATAAACTTCAGGGAGCAAATGCACGGACCATCTTACTAACCACTAAGCAGTGGCCCTCCATCCCCGCAGAATGCCCTTTGGCTTTCACTCCATCTGTCTGAGACTTAACTCTTTATTTTTAAATTATTTTTCTTGTTCATTTCTGCATAAAAAATAATTTCTCTGCCTTATATGTTGCTTCCTAGACAGCAGTATTTTAATTATATTCTTCATTCTGTTAAAGGAATTTTCTCCCCCTCTCAGAAAATACCGGCTCAGCAGTGTAAACTAATGACATCTCTCTGTTACCTGAAAGGAGCTTAAATTATTTGTAGAACTTGGGGAAGGAGGGAATGGCTATTTGTTAATGTGTCTCTGTATTTGATTTTTGTCATAATAACCGTATATTACCTTTATGATTTGAAGGTTTTTTCTTTTTTATTGTGTTAAAATACACATAACATAAAATTTACCATCTTAACCTTTATTTTTTCGGTGAGAAAGATTGGCCCTGAGCTAACATCTGTAGCCAATCTTCCTCTTTTTGCTTGAGGAAGATTAGCCCTGAGCTAACATCTGTGCCAGTCTTTCGCCATTGTGTATGTGAGACTCTGCCACAGCATGGCTTGATGAGCAGTGTGTTGGTCTGTGCCTGGGATCTGAACCTGTGAACCCCGGGGTGCCGAAGTGGAGTGCATAAACTCAACCACTACACCACCAGGCCAGCCCCCATCGTAACCACTTTTAAGTGAACACTTCGGTAGTATTAAATACATTCACTTTGTTGTGCACTCTTCACCACCATCCATCCCCATAACTCTTCAACTGATAAATCTGAAACTCTTGTCTATTAAGCAAGAAGTCCCCATTCTTCCCTCCACCCAGCCCCTGGAAACCCCCATTCTACTTTCTGTTTTTATGAATTTGACTACTCTAAGTACCTCATGTAAGTGGAATCATACAATATTTGTCTTTTTTTTGCTGGGGAAGATTCACCCTGAGCTAACATCTATGCCAGTCTTCCTCTATTTTTTTTGGTATGTGTGAGGAAGATTGGCCCTGAGCTAGCATCTGTTGCCCATCTTCCTCTTCTTGCTTGAGGAAAATTGTTGCTAACATCTGTGCCAATCCTCTATTTTGTATATGGGCCGCTGCTACAGCATGGCTTGACAAGCAGTGTATAGGTCTGCGCCCGGTCCCATGTACCCTGGGCTGCCGAAGTGGAGCGTGTTAACTTGACCGCTGTGCCACTGGTCCAGCCCTATCTTCCTCTGTTTTGTATGTGGGTTGTGGCCACAGCATAGCCGCCAAGTGGTGTAGGACCATGCCCAGAAACTGAACCCCGGGCCACTGAAGCAGAGTGCACCAAATTTAACCACTAGGCCACAGGGCCGGCCCCCAGTATTTGTCTTTTTGTGACTGGCTTATTAGCATAATGTCCTCAAGGATCATCCATGTTGGTAGCATATTGCAGAATTTCCTTTTTAAGGCTGAATAATATTCCACTGAATGTATGTATCACATTTAGCTTATCCATTGATCAGTGGATGGATATTTGGGTTGCTTCCATGGTGAATAATGCTGCTAGGAACATGAGTGTACAAATATCTCTTCGAGACCCTACTTTCAATTCTTTTGGGTATGTATCCAGAAGTGGGATTGCTGGATCATATGGTAATTCTATTTTTAATTTTTTGAGGAACCTCCATACCGTTTTCCACAGTTGCTGTACCAGTTTACAATCCCACCAGCAGTGCACAGGGATCCCTTTACTCCACATCTTCGCTAGCATTTGCTATCTCTTGTCTTTCTGATAATAGCCATTCTAACAGGTGTGAGGCTATATATCTCATTGTGGTTTTGATTTGCATTTCCTTAATGATTAGTGATTTGAGCATCTTTTCATGTACCTGTTGGCCATTTGGATATCTTCTTTGGAAAAATGTCTGTTCAGGTCCTTTGCCTATTTTTTAATTGGATTATTTGTTTTTTTGCTGTTGAGTTGCATGAGTTCTTTATACATTTTGGATATTAACCCCTCATCAGGTATATGATTTACAAACATTTTCTCCCATTCAGTAGGTTGCCTTTTCATTTTGTTGATGATTTCCTTTGCTGTACAGAAGCTTTTTAGTTTGGTGTAGTCCCGTTTATTTTTGTTTTTGCTTTTGTTGCATTTACTTTTGGAGTGAGATCCAAAAAATCATTGCCAAGACCGATGTCAAGGAGCCTACCACCTGTTTTCTTCTGGAAATTTTATGGTTTCAATCTTATGTTCAAGTTTTTAATCCATTTTGAATTAAGTTTTTGTGTCTGGTGTAAGATAGGGGTGCAGTTTCATTCTTTTGCATGTGGCTGTCCAGTTTTCCCAATACCATTTATTGAAGAGATTGTCCTTTCCCCATTATGTATTCTTGGCTCCTTGTTGTAAATTAAGTGACCATATATGCATGGGTTTATTTCTGGGGTCTCTATTCTGTTCCGTTGATCTATGTGTCTATTTCTATGTCAATACTGTACTGTTTTGATTATTATAGCTTTGTAATATAGTTTGAAATCAGGGAATGTGATGCCTCCAGCTTTTTTCTTCTTTCTCAAGATTGCTTAGCTATTCAGGGTGTTTTATGGTTCTATACGAATTTTAAGATTGTGTTTTCTATTTTTGTGAAAAATGCCATTGGAATTTTGATAGAGATTGCATTGAATCAGTAGATTGCTTTGGATAGTATGGACATTTTAACAATATTAATTCTTCCAATCCATGAACGTGGAATTTCTTTCCGTTTATTTGTGTCTTCAATTTCTTTCATCAATGTCTTAGAGTTTTCAGCATACAGGTCTTTCACCACCCTAGTTAGATTTATTCCTAGGTATTTTATTCTTTTTGATGCAATTGTAAATGGGGTTGTTCTCTTAATTTCTCTTTCTGATAGTTCATTATTGGTGTATAGAAATGCAACAGGTTTTTGTATGTTGATTTTGTATCCTGCAACTTTACTGAATTTGTTTATTAGTTCTAACAGTTTTCTGGTGGAGTCTTTAGGATTTTCTCTATATAATATCATGTTATCTGCAAATAGTGACAGTTTACTTCTTCCTTTCCAATTTGGATGCCTTTTATTTCTTTTTCTTGCCTAATTGTTCTGGCTAGGACTTCCAATACCATGTTGAATAAAAGCAGTGAGAGTGGGCATCCTTATTTTGTTCCTGATCTTAGAGGAAAAGTTTTCAGCTTTTTACTATTGAGTATGATGTTGGCTGTGAGCTTTGTCATATATGGCCATTTTTATGGTGAAGTACATTCCCTCTATATCCACTTTGTTGAGAGTTTTTATCATAAATGGATGTTGAATTTTGTCAAATGCTTTTTCTGCATCTATTGAGATGATCATATGATTTTTATTCATTTTGTTAATGTGATTATCACATTTATTGATTTGTAGATGTTGAACCATCCTTGCATTCCTGTAATAAATCCCACTTGATCATGGTGTATGATTCTTTTAATGTATTGTTGAGTTCAGTTTGCTATATTTTTTTGAGGATTTTTGCATCTGTGTTCATCTATTGGCTGTAATTTTTTTTCTTGTGGTGTTCTTGTCTGGTTTTGGTATTTGGGTAATGCTGGCCTTGTAAAATTAGTTTGGAAATGTTCTCTCTTCTTCTGTTTTTGGAAGAGCTTGAGAAGAGTTGATATTAATTCTTGTTGAATGTTTGATAGAATTCATCAGGGAAACCATCTGCTACTGGACTTCTGTTTGTTGGGAGGTTTTTGGTTACTGATGCAATCTCCTTACTAGTAATCAGTCTATTCAGATTTTATATTTCTTCATGATTCAGTCTCTCTGTGTTGTATGTTTCTAAAAATTTATCCATTTCTTCTAGGTTGTCCAATTTGTTGGCATATAATTATTCATAGTAATGATCCTTTGTATTTCTGTGGTATTATTTGTAATGTCTCTTTTTTCATTTCTGATTTTATTTACTTGAGCCCTCTGTCTTTTTCTCCTTGGTTAGTCTAGCTAAAGGTTTGTCAATTTTTTTTATCTTTTCAAAGAACCAGCTGTTAGTTTCATTGATCTTTTCTTTTGTCTTTTTAGTTTCTATTTCATGTATTGCCACTCTGATCTTTATTATTTCCTTCCTTCTTCTAACTTTGGACTTCGTTGTTCTTTTTCTAGTTCCTTGAGGTATAAAATTAGTTGTTTGAGATTTTTCTTGGTTTTTGAGGTAGGCATTTATCATTGTGAACATCCCTCTTAGAACTGCTTTTGCTGTATCCCATAAATTTTGGTATGTTGCATTTCCATTTTCATTTGTGTCAAGGTATTTTTTGATTTCTCTTTTGATTTCTTCTTTGACCCATTGGTTGTTCAATAGCATATTGTTTAATATCCATATATTTGTGAATTTTCAGTTTTCTTCTTGTAATTGATTTCTAGTTTCATCCCATTGTGGTCAGAAAAGATGTTTGATATGATTTCAATCTTCTTACATTTATAAAGACTTGTTTTATGGCCTAACATATGTTCTATCCTGGAGAATGTTCCATGTGCACTTGAGAAGAACATGTACTCTGCTTTTGGATGGAATGTTCTCTATATACTTGTTAAATCCATCTGGTCTAATGTGTTGTTTAAGGCTGATGTTTTCTTATTGATTTTCTGTCCAGATGATCTATCCATTGATGTAAGTGGAGTATGAAAATCGCCTACTATTATTGTATTGCTGGTTATTTTTCCCTTGAGGTCTATTAACATTTGTTTTATATTTAGGGGCGCCTATGTTGGGTGCATAAATATTTACAAATGTTAAATTCTCCTGTTGGATTGACCCCTTTATCATTATGTAATGCCCTTCTTTGTATCTTGTTATGGTCTTTGTTTTAAAGTCCGTTTAGTCTGATATAAGTATAGTTATCCCAGCTTTCTTTTGGTTTCCATTTGCATGCAATATCTTTTTCCATCCTTTCCCTTTCAGTTTGTGTGTGTACTTACATCTGAAGTGAGTCTCTTGTAGGCAGCATATAGATGGATTTTTGTTTTCATATCCATTCAGCCACTCTGTATCTTTTGATTGGAGAATTTAATCTATTTACATTTGAAGTAATTATTGATAGTTGTGCTTATTACCATTCTGTTAATTGTTTTCTGGCTGATTTGTAGTTCCTCTTTGTTCCTTTCTTCTTCTCTTTCTCTTTTCCTTTGGGGTTTGATGGCTTTCTTTAGTGTTTTGCTTAGATTCCTTTCTCATTATCTTTTATATATCTAGTATAGGTTTTTGCTTTGTGGGTACAGTTGGGCTTACATATGCCAACTTATATTTATAACAGTCTGTTTTAAGTTGACAACAACAAGTTTGAATGCATTCTAAAGCTCCACATTTTTACTCCCCCCTCCACACTTATGTTCTTGACGTGACATTTTACATCTTTTAATCCTTTGTATCCCTTGACTAGTTATTGTAGTTATAGTTATTTTTACAACTTTTATCTCTAACCTTCATACAAGCTTTGTAAGTGATTAACCCACTACCTTTACTATAGATTTACCTTTACCAGTGAGGTTTATACTTTCATATGTTTTCTTGTTAATAATTAGCACCCTTTCTTTTCAGCCTAAAGAAGTCCCTTTAACATTTCTTGTAAGGCTGGTTTAGTGGTGATGAACTGCTTTAGTTTTTGCTTTTCTGGACAACTCTCTCTCCTTCAATTCTCAATGATGACTTTGCTGGGTAGAGTATGCTCAGCTAGAAGGTTTTTTTTCCCAGCACTTTGAATATATCCTGCTACTCTCTTCTGGCCTGCAAAGTTTCTGCTGAAAAATCTGATAGTCTTATGGGGATTCCCTTGTGTGTAAAAAGTTGTTTTTCTCTTGCTGCCTTTAAGATTCTTTCCTTGTCTTTAACTTTTGACTCTAATTATAATGTGTCTTTGTGTGGGTCTCTTTGGGTCATTTTATTTGGAACTCTCTGGGCTTCCTGGATCTGGGTGTCTGTTTCCTTCCCCAGATTTTTTTAAAATTTATATTTTATTGCAGTAACATTGGTTTATAACATTGTATAAATTTCAGGTGTACATCATTATACTTCTATTTCTGAATAGATAACGTCATGTTCACCACCCAAATACTAATTACAATCCATCATGACACACATGTGCCTAATCAAATCTTTTGCCCTCCTCCCTCTCCCCTTCCCCTCTGGTAACCACCAAGTCAATCTCTGTCTCTGTGTGTTTGTTTGTTGTTGTTTTTATCTTCTACTTATGAGTGACATCATACAGTTTTTGACCTTCTCCCTCTGACTTATTTCACTTAGCATAATACCCTCAGTGTCCATCCATGTTGTCACAAATGGCTGGATTTCATCATTTCTTATGGCTGAGTAGTATTCCATTGTGTATATATACCACATCTTCTTTATCCGTTCGTCCCTTGATGGGCACTTAGGTTGCTTCCAAGTCTTGGCTATTGTGAACAAGGCTGCAATGAACACACGGGTGCATGTACCTTTATATATTGGTGTTTTCGTGTTCTTTGGATAAATACCCAGCAGTGGAATAGCTGGATCGTATGGTAGTTCTATTCTTAATTTTTTGAGGAGTCTCCATACTGTTTTCCATAGTGGCTGCACCAGTTTGCACTCCCACCAGCAGTGTATGAGAGTTCCCTTCTCTCCATATCCTGGCCAACACTTGTTGTTTCCTCTCTTGTTAATTATGGCCATTCTGATGGGCGTGAGGTGATATCTCAGTGTAGTTTTGATTTGCGCTTCCCTGCTAGTTAATGATGTTAACATCTTTTCATGTGCCTGTTGTCCATCTTTATATCTTCTTTGGAGAAATGTCTGTTCAGGTCTTTTGCCCATTTTTTAATTGGGTTGTTAGTTTTTTTCTTGTTGAGATGTATGAGTTCTTTATATATTTTGGAGATTAACCCCTTATCAGATATATGGTTTGCAAATATTTTCTCTCAATTGTTAGGTTGTCTTTTCATTTTGTTGATGGTTTCCTCTGCTGTGCAGAAGCTCTTAAGTTTGATGTGGTCCCATTTGTTTGTTTTTTTCTATTTCCCTTGCCCAGTCAGACACAATACTTGAAAATATGTTGCTAAGACCAGTGTTGAAGAGCATAGTCCCTATGTTTTCGTCTAGAAGTTTCATGGTTTCAGGTCTTACATTCAAGTCTTAAATTAATTTTGAGTTAATTTTTGTGTGTGGTGTAAGATAATGGTCTGCTTTCATTTTTTTTTGCATGCAGCTGTCCAGTTTTCCCAACACCATTTGTTGAAGAGACTTTCCTCTCTCCTTTGTATGTACTTGGCTCCCTCGTTGAAAATTAGCTGTCCATAGATGTATGGGTTTATTTCTGGGCCCTCGATTCCATTGATTTGTGTGTCTATTTTTGTGCCCGTACCATGCTGTTTTAGTTACTATAGCTTTGTAGTATATTTTGAAATCAGGGAGTGTGATTCCTCCAGCTTTGTTCTTTTTTCTCAGTATTCCTTTAGCTATTCGGGGTCTTTTGTTGTTCCATATAAATTTTAGGATTCTTTGTTCTATTTCTGTGAAAAATGTTGTTGGAACTTTGATAGGGATTGCATTGAATCTATAGATTGCTTTAGGAAGTATGGACGTTTTAATGATGTTAATTCTTCCAATCCAAGAGCACGGAATATCTTTCCATTTCTTTGTGTCTTCTTCAATATCTTTCAATAATGTTCTATAGTTTTCAGTGTACAGATTTTTCACCTCTTTGGTTAAGTTTATTCCTAGGTATTTTATTCTTTTTGTTGCAATTGTAAATTGCAATTGTAAATTGTAAATGGGATTGTATTCTTAATTTCTCTTTCTGCTACTTCATTGTCCGTGTATAGAAATGCAACTGATTTTTGTATCCTGCAACTTTACCATATTCATTTATTATTTCTCAAAGTCTTTTGGTGGGTTCTTTAGGGTTTCCTATATATAAAATTATGTCATCTGCAAATAATGACAGTTTCACTTCTTCCTTTCCAGTTTGGATCCCTTTTATTTCTTTTTCTTGCCTGATTGCTCTGGCCAGGACTTCCAATACTATGTTAAATAGGAGTGGTGAAAGTGGGCATCCTTGTCTGGTTCCTGTTCTTAGAGGGATAGCTTTCAGTTTTTCACTACTGAGGATGATATTAGCTCTGAGTTTGTCATATATGGACTTTATTATGTTGATGTACTTCCCTTCTATACCCTTTTTATTCAGAGTTTTTATCATAAATGGAAGCTGTATCTTGTCAAATGCTTTCTCTGCATCTGTTGAGATGATCATGTGATTTTCATTCTTCATTTTATTAATGTGGTGTATCACGTTGACTGATTTGCGGATGTTGAACCATCCCTGCATCCCTGGAATGAATCCCATTTGATCATGGTGTATGATCTTTTTAATGTATTGTATTTGATTTGCTAGTATTTTGTTGAGGATTTTTGCATTGATGTTCATCAGTGATATTGGCCTGTAATTTTCTTTTTTGTGTGTTGTCCTTGTCTGGTTTTGGTATCAGGGTAATGTTGGCTTCATACAATGAGTTAGGAAGCTTCCCCTCCTCTTCAATTTTTTGGAAGAGTTTGAGAAGGATAGGTATTAATTCTTCTTTGAATGTTTGGTAGAATTCACCAGGGAAGCCGTCTGGTCCTGGACTTTTATTTTGGGGGAGGTTTTTTATTACTGTTTCAATCTCCTTACTGGTGACTGGTCTATTCAAATTGTCTATTTCTTCTTGATTCAGTTTTGGAAGGTTGTGTGATTCTAAGAATTTATCCGTTTCTTCTAGGTTGTCCGATTTGTTGGCACATAGCTTTTCGTAGTAGTCTCTTATAATCCTTTGCATTTCTGAGGTGTCCATTGTAATTTCGCCTCTTTCATTTATGATTTTGCTTATTTGAACCTTCTCTCTTTGTTTCTTGGTGAGTCTAGATAAAGGTTTATCAATTTTGTTTATCTTTTCAAAGAACCAGCTTTTGGTTTTATTGATTTTTTTCTATTGTTTTTTTAGTCTCTATTTCATTTATTTCTGCTCTGATTTTTATTATTTCCCTCCTTCTACTGATTTTGGGCTTTGTTCTTCTTTTTCCAGTTCTTTAGGTGCACTGATAGATTGTTTATTTGAGATTTTTCTTGTTTGTTGAGATAGGCTTGTATTGGTATAAACTTCCCTCTTAGAACTGCTTTTGCTGTATCCCATAAATTCTGGCATGTCATATTTTCATTTCATTTGTCTCCAGGTATTTTTTGATTTCTTCATTGGCCCAATCATTGTTCAGTAGCATTTTGTTTCATCTTCACATATTTGTGGCTTTTCTGATTTTCTTCCTATGGTTGATTTCTAGTTTCATACCTTTGTGGTCAGAAAAGATGCTTGGTATTATTTCAGTTTTCTTAAATTTATGGACACTTGTTTCGTGGCATAATATGTGATCAATCCTGGAGAATGTTCCATGTGCATTTGAAACGAATGTGTATTCTTCAGTGTTTGGATGGAATGTTCTGTATATATCTACTAAGTCCATCTGGTCTGATGTGTTGTTTAAGGCCAATGTTTCCTTGTTGATCTTCTGTTTGGATCATCTAACCATTGGTGTAAGTGGAGTGTTCAAGTCCCCTACTATTATTGCATTACTGTCTATTTCTCCCTTTATGTCTGTTAATAATTGCTTTATATATTTAGGTGCTTCTATATATTAGGTGCATAGATATTTACAAGTGTTATATTCTCTTGTTGGATTGTTCCCCTGATCATTATGTAGTGCCCTTCCTTGTCTCTTGTTACAGTTTTTGTTTTAAAGTCTGTTTTGTCTGATATGAGTATTGCTACCCCAGCTTTCTTTTCATTGCCATTTGCATGGAGTATCTTTTTCCATCCCTTCACTTGCAGTTTGTGAGTGTCTTTAGGTCGGAAGTGTGTCTCTTGTATGCAGCATATATATGGGTCTTGTTTTTTTATCCAATCAGCCACCCTATGCCTTTTGATTGGAGCATTTAGTCCATTGACATTTAAACTAGCTATTGATAGGTATGTACTTACTGCCATATTTTTACTTTTTTTCTTGGTATTTTAGTAGTTCTTCTCTGTTCCTATCTTCTCTTGCTCTCTTCCCCTGTGGTTTGATGGCTTTCTTTGGTATTATGTTTGGGTTCCTTTTGCTTAGATTTTTGTGTATTTATTATAGGTTTCTGGTTTGTGGTTACCATGAGGTTCATATATAATAAGCTACATATATATAGCAGTCTATACTGAGTTAATGGTCTCTTTTATTTGACCTCTACCTGAAAGCTCTACTCTTTTACTCCCCTCCTTCCACATTTTATGTTTTTGGTATCATATCTGTCTTTTTTTGTGCATTTGTATCCATTACCCTCTTATCATGGAAATATATAATTTTTTCATATTCATGGCCTTCTCTTTCCCTCTTAAATAAGTCCCTTTAGCATTTCCTGTAGGACTGGTTTCTTGGTGATAAACTCCTTTAATTTTTGCTCGTCTGGGAAACTCTTTCTCTCTCCTTCCATTCTGAATGATAACCTTACCAGGTAGAGTATTCTAGGCTGTAGGTTTCTTCCTTTTAGCACTTTAAATATGTTATGCCACTCTCTTCTAGCCTGTAAGGTTTCTGCAGAGAAGTCGGCCGATAGCCTTATGGGATTTCCTTTGTATGTAACTTGTCTTTCTCTTGTGGCTTTTAGGATTCTCTCTTTATTTTTAATTCTGGACATTTTAATTATGATGTGTCTTGGTGTGGGCCTCTTTGGGTTTCTCTTGTTTGGTGCTCTCAGTGCTTCCTGTACCTGGATGTCTGCTTCCTTCCTTAGGTTAGGGAAGTTTTCAGCTATTATCTCTTCAAATAGATTCTCTGCCCCTTTGTCTCTCTCCTTCTGGGACACCTATAACATGGATGTTAGTGTGCTTGATGTTGTCCCAGAGGTCCCTGAGACTGTCCTCACTCCTTTTAATTCTTTTTTCTTTTATCTGTTCAGCTTGGGTGATTTCCTCTAGTGTTTTGTCTAGCTCACTGATCCGTTCTTCTGTATTCTCTACTCTGCTTTTAAGTCCCTCTAGTGAGTTTTTCATTTCCAGTATTGTATTCTTCATTTCTGATTGGTTCTTTTTTGTATCTTCTGTTTCTTTGTTGACGTTCTCACTGAGTTCATCCATTCTTCTCCCAAGAACAGTGAGCATCCTTATGACTCTTTGTTTGAACTCTGTGTCAGGTAGATTGCTCATTTCTGTTTCATTTAGTTCCTTTTCTGGGGTTTTGTCCTGTTCTCTTACTTGGAAGGTATTCCTTTGCCTCCTATTTTGCCTCTTTCTCTCTGCTTGTGTCTCTGTATCAGGTAGGTCACCTATGTCTCCTGATCTTGGAGAGGGGACCCTATGTAAGTGCTGCTTTATGAGGCCCAGCAGTGTGCTTCCCTCTCGTCACCAGTTCCAAATGTTCCAGGTGTGACCCCTCTGGGGGCTACTTGTGTCCTTCTGTTGTGGCAGGGCTGCTCTTGCCCTGGGTGCCCAGGGAGGCTGAGCTGTCTCCCTGGCCGGCTGGTTGTAATGCTCAGCTGTGTGTGGTTGTTGTAGGCCCTTCAGTCTCTTTATCAGGTGTGGGGAGCCCTAGCACAGTTGACTGTAAGGTCTAATAGCACATTCCTGTTGCAGTTTTTCTATTAAGTGAGTAGGTCCCCAGCGTGGGTGGTTGTTAGGCTCAGGGGCTTACAATTGCTGTAGGCCTCAGCCTATTAGGCTCTTGTCAGCTCTGGAGGGTTGCAGCTTGGTGGGGCTGGCCCAGGCACAGGAGCACCCAGTTGTTTCAGGCTTTGGAGGGTGGGGCTGATCCCCTTTATGGCTGTTTGAGAAGCACAAGTCTTCTGCAGCTGAGAAGCCCCGCTGCCCACAGGGCCTCACACATGGTCAGCACAGTCCTGCCACATGTGTGTGCCCCGTCCCACTAAAGTGGACCCAGTTGCTCCAAATCAGGGGCCCCACACTCTCCACCGGCTCCTTGGGCTCGCCCTGCCCCACAGAGGTGGACCCACTTGCCAAGCTGCAGAGAATCCTGGAAGCTCTCTCAAGCAGGCCCACAAGTTGCCCGCGAGCTTGTTGTTGGGTGGGGCCAGTCCCTAGGGGAGGCTGCTTTCCTTGGCTGAGCTGGATTAAATCGGTGCTCTAGATGGTGGGGCAGACACTGGGCTAGCAGGCCACAGGGAGAACTCAAATGGTGTCTGCCAGCGTCTGTGTCAGCACGCCCACACCAGGTCACAACAATGGCCACCACCAATGTCCCAGTCCCTTGGGAGGTCTCACCTCTCACCGAGATGCACCCAGAGCCTGTCAAGTGAGTCACTTTTCACCAAAGAACTGTGCGCCTTTCTTTCTGGTGATTTTAGGTTGCTTTCTGAAATGGGTGAAATTGTGCATGGGCCCTTTAAGAGCAGCTTTATTTTCTTTGTGTCCCAGCTTTTCTGGGGGTATTCCCCGTTGTTGTTAGTAGCCAGCAAAGCCAGATACTATGACACTTGTCTCAGTTGTGCCAGGTCCAAAAATTGCCAATAGCAGCAATGCTCCCAGCTCAGGTCCCCCCCCGGGGGGTCCCCCTCCAGGGAAGGCCATGTACCTTTGGATTGCTCCTGGGTGGCTGTGAAGCATTGTGTTGTGAAGGTGGTGTTTTTTTCTCTCCAGAAGGGAATTTCTGCTTATTCCACTTCAGTTAGGCCTGTCATTGGTTGCAGGGGTTCCTCTTATCTAGTTTTCAGTTTTCTCTGAGCATAATCTTTCCAAGATTCATTGTAAATCTGCTGTGTCTGTGGGAGGAGGTGAGTTCGGCGTCTGCCTGCACCACCATCTTGACCTGGAATCCTCCTTCCCCAGATTAGGGAAGTTTTCAGCCATTATATCTTCAAATAAGTTTTCTGCCCCTTTCTCTCTCTCTTCTCCTTCTGGGACCCCAATAACATGAAGGTTATTATGCTTGATGTTGTCCCATAAGTTCCTTAAGCTATCTTCACTTTTTTGTTGTTGTTCTTTTTTCTTTTTGCTGCTGTAATAGGGTGAGTTCCACTGCCCTGTCTTCGGGTTCACAGATCCTTTCTTCTGCTTGATCTAGTCTACTGCTGAACCCCTCTGTTCGGTGCAGTTATTGTATTCTTCAGTTCTGTGCCTTCTATTTGGTACCTTCTTATATTTTCTCTCTTTTTTTTTGAAGTTCTCACTGTATCCCTCCATTCTTCTCCCAAGTTCAGTGAGCATCTTTATGACCATTACTTTGAACTCTTTATCAGGTAAACGTCTCATCCCTGTTTCCTTAAGGTTTTTTCCTGAGGCTTTATCTCATTCTTTTGCTTGGAACATATTCTTTTGTTTCTTCATTTTGCTTGACTTTCAGAGTTGGTTTCTATACAGCAGATGAAACAGCCACCTCTCCCAATCTTGAAGGAGTGGCCTTGTGGAGGAGATGAACCTTATCATTCAGCTGTGCCTCAGCTCTTGGTTGCCTCTCAAAGCTTTGTGATTGTCCAAGCAGCCTATTTTATCTTAATAGTTCCCAGTATTTGAGTGTATGCCAAGACCTGTCAGTGTCCCAAAAGGGAGGATCTCAGTCAGCACCTGATTGGAAGCCAGACCTTCAGGCAGCAGCTTTTAAAGAATGCAAATATGTACAGTGGTGTAGGACTGCAAGCATATGCCCTGCTGGCGACCAGAGCGAGGTGATCTGTCGGTGTCCCCTGGATGACAGTCACAACAATTGGATCTCCTGATGAGTGTAAGGCTCCTATGTGGGAAATAGTGGCAAGCTGGAGCAATGCAGAGGGAAAGTGTAAAGATGGAGTCTCCTGGCCTGCATTCCCTGAGAGTATCTCCATAGGCCTCTAGATGTGTCCAAATCTGAAGCCTGCCTCTCAGGGCAAAGTTCCAGGACAAAAACATTGGCCACTTTCTCAGAAAGACTGGGGCTGTTTCAGTGTGCTGTCTGTGCAGTGCCCTGGGGGTGGTAGCCTGCCAAGAACTGTCTCTCTGACTGTTACAGTCCTGTGGCATCCAGGAATGCAAGCCCTGCTGGCCACCAGAGCCAGGTGATCCAGGGGCATCCCCTGGCAGCAGCTGCAGAAACCAGGGCACCAGAGACATAAAAGAGCTCCCCTCAGAGAGATACTGGTGCTCTGGAGCATGGCAGAGGAAGAGCCTGAAGAGAGCGCCTGACGTCTGAGTTCTGGAAAGGATTCAAGAATGCCCTTAGCTGTCTGTTTAACGAGAAGCCTGCCCCTCAGGCTGCAGCTATGATGATAAGCTAATAGACCTCTTTCACAGAAAGACTGAGCTCCTAGGTCTGTTGCTTCTTGCTGTGCCCTGAGGGTGGTAGCTGTTTAAGATCTCTTTCTCCATTGGTTCAGGTTCTGTGGGACCCATGAGCATAAGCCCCGCTGGCCACCAGAGCCAGGTGATGTAGAGGTGTCCCCTTGCCAGCAGCTGCAAAAATCGGGGCACCGGACAAGTATATAAGCTCTTTCCTGGGAAGTAGCAGTGAGCTGGAGCAAAGCAGAGGGAAAGCTCAAAGATGGTGTCCACCAGCCTTCATTCCCCGATAGCACTCTGTGTGCCCCTAGATATGTGCCAGACCAGAAGGCAGCCCCTCAGGCCCAGGTCCTAGACAAGCGAATAGTCCTCTTCCTCAGATTGACTGGGGGTGGCTTTCAGTCTATCTGTGCGGTGCCCTGGGGGTGGCAGTCTACCAGGAACTGTCTCTCTGATTGTTACAGTTCCATGGGACCCAGGAATGCAAGCTCCCATGGCCTCCAGAGCCAAATGATCAAGGGATGTCCCCTGGGTGGCAGCTGCAAAAACCTAGGCACCAGGCATAAGAACTGGGACAACAGATGCATGTCATCTCCCTCTGGGAGATACCAGTGCTCTGGAGCATGACAGAGGGAGAGTGTGAAGATGGTGCCTGCCAGGGGCGGGGGGCGGGGCGGGGAGTGCACATGGGAAGAGATGGCACCCTCCAGCTTTAGGAAGGCAAAGAGAGAGTGCAGAAATGGTGCCCGCCAGCCTCCATCCCCAGAGTATCCCACTAGGCCCCAGCCCCGGGTCCTGGGGTGCGTAAGCCCTTTAAGAGGCATTTCTCAATTCACTGCAGCCCTTTGGGTCTCATGGATGTGAGCCCCATTGGTTTTCAAAGCCAGATGTTTTTGGAGGCTTGTCTGTCAGGTGCAGGTCTTAAAAGTTGGGGTGCCTGATGTGGAATATGAACTCTGCTTCTCAGGGATAAGCTCCAGGTTTGCGAGTTCCCCCCCTGATTGTGGGTCGCCATGCCAGGGATAGGGTTATGGCAAGACTGTGTCTCAGCCTTTCCTACCTGCTTCCATGTGGCCTTTTCCTCATTTGCCTGATGCGAGGGAGTTGCTTAGCTAGTTTTCAGGGGAAATTGTTCCATGTGTAGCTGCACATTCAGTGAGTCCGTGGGAGGTGGTGAGTTCAGGATCTTCCTATGTCACCATCTTGAACTGCCTTCGAGTTAATTTTTGTGAGTGGTGTAGCCTAGGGGTCTAGTTTCATTCTTTTACATGTAAATATTCAATTTTCCTAGCATCATTTATTGAAGAGACTGTCTTTTCTCCTTTGAGTAGCCTTGGCTCCCTTGTCAAATATTAGTTGACCATATATGCATAAGTTTATTTCTGGAGTCTCAATTCTGTTCCATTGGTCTAGGTGTCTGTTTTTATGCCAGCACCATACTGATATGATTACTGTAGCTTTATAATGTAGCTTCAAATCAGGAAGTGTGATGCCTCCCACTTTGTTGTTCTTTCTGAGAATTGCTTTGGCTGTTTGAGGTCTTTTGAGGTTCCATATACACCTTAGGATTGGTTTTTCTATTTCTGTAAAAAAATGCCATTGGAATCTTGATAGGGATTGCACTGAATCTATAGATGTCTTTTGGTAGTATTGACATTTTAATAATATTAATTCTTCCATTCCATGAACATAGGATACCTTTCCATTTATTTGTGTCTTCAGTCTCTTTCATCAATATCTTGTAGTTTTCAGAGTAGAGATCTTTCACCTCCTTGGTTAAATTTACTCCTAAGCATTTTATTGATTTGGATGCTATTGTAAATGGGATTGATTTCTCTATCTCTTTTTCAGGAAATTCATTGTTATTGCATAGAAACACTACTAATTTTTCTAGGTTAATTTTGTATGCTGTAACTTTACTGAATTTGTGGATTAGATCTAACTGTTTCTTGGTGGAGTCTTTAGGACTTTCTATATATAATATCATGTCATCTGCAAATAGATGAATTTCTACTTCTTCCTTTCCAATTCTGGTGCCTTTTATTTCTTTTTTTAGCTTGGTTTCTCTGGCTAGGACTTCCAGTACTATGTTGAAGAGGAGTGGTGAGAGTAGGCACCATTGTCTTGTTCCTGATCTTGGAGGAAAGGCTTTCAACCTTTCACCATTGGGTATGATGTTAGTTGTGGGCTTGTCATACGTGGTCTTTATTATGTTGAGGTACATTCCTTCTAAATCTAATTTTTAAAGAGTTTTTATCATGAACAGATGTTGAATTTGTCAGATGCTTTTTCTGCATCTATTGAAGTGATCATATGATTTTTTTTCATTCATTGGGTTATTGTGATGTATCACATTGATTTATTTGTGTATGTTGAACCATGCTTGCGTCCGGGGGTAAATCCCACTTGATCATGGTGAATGATCTTTTTAATGTGCTGCTGAATTTGGTTTGCTAGAATTTTATTGAGAATTTTTGCATATATATTCATCAGAGATAGTGACCTGTAGTTTCTTTTCTGGTAGTGTCCTTTTCTGGCTTTGGTGTTAGGGTAATGCTAGCCCTGTAAAATGAGTTTTGCAGTGTTCTCTTCTGTTTTTTGGAAGAGTTTGAGAAGGATTGATGTTAATTCTTCTTTAAGTGTTTGGTAAAGTTCACCTTTGAAGCCATCTAGTGCTGAGCTTTTCTTCACTGGGAGATTTTTGATTAGTGATTCAGTCTAATAGTGTTTGTTCAGATTTTCTGTTTCTTCCTGATTTAGTCTTGGTACATTGCATGTTTCTAAGAATTTTCCCATTTCTTCTAGGTTGTCTAGTTTGTTGGTATAGTTGTTCACAGTAGCCTCTTTTCCTTTGTATTTCTGTGGTATTAGTTGTAATGTCTCCTTTTTCATTTATAATTTTGTTGATTTGGGTCCTCTCTTTTTTTCCTTGGTTAGTCTAGCTAAAGGTTTATCAATTTTGTTTATCTTTCTAAAGAACCAACTCTTAGTTTTGTTATGTAGTAGGTTTTGATATCAGGAAGTGTGAGTCGTCCAGTTCTTCTTTTTCAAAATTGTTTGGCTGTTTGGGGTCCCTTGAGATTCCATATGAATTTTAGGATAGGTTTCTATTTCTGCAAAAAATGTCATTGAGATTTTGATAGGGATTGAGTTGAATGTGTAGATCACTTTTGGTAATATTGATGTTTTAACAATATTAAGTCTTATATATAATTCGTGAACATGGGATGTGTTTCCATTTATTTACGTCTTCTTTAATTTCTTTCAGCAATGCTTTGTAGTTTTCTTTGTACAAGTCTTTCACCTCCTTGGTTAAGTTAATTCCCAAGTATTGTATTCTTTTTGATGCTATTGTAAATTGTTCTCCTGATTTCTTTTTTAGTAATTTGTGTGTGTGTGTGTGTGTGTGTGTGTGTGTGTGTGTGTGTGAGGAAGACCAACCCTGAGCTAACATCTGCTGCCAATCCTCCTCTTTTTGCTGAGGATGACTGGCCCTGGGCTAACATCCGTGCCCATCCTCCTCCACTCTATATGGGACACCACCACAGCATGGCTGACAAGCACTGTGTCAGCGGGTGCCCGGGATCCGAACCTGCGAACCCCGGGCTGCCAAAGTGCGGACTAAACCACTGCACCACCAGGTGGCCCCTCCTGATTTCTTTTTCTGGATTATTCATTGTTAGTGTATAGAAACACAACTAATTTTTGTGTGTTCGTTTTATATGGTACTACTTTGTTGAATTCATTTATTAGTTCTGTTCTTTTGTAGAATCTATTTTCTACATTTAAGATCATATTATCTGCAAACAGAGATAATTTTACTTCTTTCTTCCCAATTTGGATGTCTTTTATTTCTTTTTCTTGCCTAATTTTTCTGGCTAGAACTTCCAGTACTGTATTGATAGAAGTGGTGAAAGTGGACAACCTTGCCTTGTTCCTGATCTTAGAGGAAAACCTTAAAAATATTTTTTTAAAAATCAAACCCACATAATAACTTGATCTTAAAAAAAATAAGTTGAATGCCTGCACAGTTTGTCCCAAATGTTGAATCATTTAACTTTGTCATTTCATTTTGAATTTTAAAGGTTTGATTTAAATACAACTTTTTAGGAATACATTTCTGCATATATCAGTTTAAAATAAATAATGAAATATAAACATACAACAAAAAAATATATTCTGATAATTTTATATTCTGTCACAGATCTGACATTTTGGAACATTCTTAAAATATTGAAATAAGTTAATATTATTGTCAAATGCAGGAACAAAATAAAGGATTTGGGGTCCTTTGGGATGTAATGCATAAGAGAGTATCTGTTCCAGCCTACTCTCTGGTAATGTCAGACTGCTGCTTTGGGGAAAATTTCAACGAACTATTTCAAAGAAACTTTTTTCAGAGAACAGGAAATAATACACTAAAACATGGCAATGCTGAAGTATAAATGTTATATTGAAAACCAGGAAGCCCAAGTAAACATGTTTCAACTAATTTCTTTTTCCGGGAACTTTCTCTTAAAGGTATGGGTTGAATCATATGAAAGTGTTGATATTTGTCAAATGTTGACTACAAAAATGGCCATTTTATATGATTCAACCTAAAGAATAACGATAATTTATAGTGAATACTTACTGAGTACTCACTCTGCTAGCCAGGATTCTAAGCCCTTTACATTGCTCATTTAATCCGTGCAACAACCCTGTGGGATAGGTACTATCATTGTTCATGATTTACAGTTCGGAGACTGTGCTCCTAATGGATGATAAACGTTACTGAGCCTCGGCTGAGCGCTCAATGCTATGATAAGCTCTTTGAATAAGACATGAACCTTTTCCCAAGAGGGAGTAAGGAATGAACACAAGTGAAGTTAAATCTTTAGCATTTTTAAAAGCTGCATATAGACCAATAAAAATAAAAGCTATCATTTATTATGAAACTAGATTATTAAATGATACAATATACTTTTATGTAATGAGAAAATCTTACGTGAAACCTTACTAGAAAATGCATACATTTGGGACCAACAAAGATTTGGGTTAGGGTCCTGGCTTTGCTACATCCTAGCGGTGTCACTTTAAATACAATTCTTACCTTCTCTTAGCTGTGGTCTGCATGTCTGTACAAGGGCTCATACTGCCTACCTCGCGGAGATGTTGGGAGGCTTAGGAGCAATCCGTGTAAAGTGCCTGGCATGCCCGAAGTGTCCAACGAAAAGGGGCTTTTTTAATTGATAAAAGCACTTGATATTTTTCCAGGCATTCTCACTTTTATTGTTGTTTATCACGGCATCTCAGTGGAGGAGATGGGTTAAGTGATCTGCCTCAACTTGCCGAGCACTGGCAGGTTTGGGACTCAGAGCCGGGAATCCAGAATGAGTCCCTTGCTCTCTCTCCTTGAGTACATTGAAGACATGTACCATATTGCAAAGCTGTGTGTCCTCTCGGAGCTCTGTGTTCGGTGAGAACGTAATGAAGACTAAGACATGGTCTCTGACCTCAGGAGCCTTACGGGGTGTAGGAGGGACAGTGTGTGAATAAATTAGTGTAAAAGAATGTCTTGGAAAGCCTGTATAAGGTATAGAAATAGTATGGGGGAGGGTGTGATTAACCCTTGGCTTTGCTGAGGATGTGATATTTGACCAGTGTTTTTAAGGGTGAGTAAGAGTTTGTCTTGCAGAAAGGTGGGCACACCATGTGAAAAAAAGCATGCAGAGGGAACTGCAAGTAACCCCATGTGGCTGAGACTTAGAGGTAGGTGATGCTGGCGAGGCAGGCAGGGAGGGGCCAGCTTGTGACGGGCCTAATGGGCCTAGTCAAGGAGTTTGAACATTATCATAAGGAAAGGGAGGAGTCATCAAAAGAGCTGAAGCTGGGTGGGACTTGATTAAGCTTGCATTTTAGAAAAATTGTCTTGAGCCTGCCCTGATAGCTTAGCGGTTAAAGTTTGGCATGCTTGGCTTCAGTGGCCCGGGGTTCAGTTCCCAGTTGTGGAACCACACCACTTGTCTGTCACTACCCATGCTATGGTGATGGCTCACATAGAAGAACTAGAAGGACATACAACTAAAATATATGACTATGTACTGGGGCTTTGGGGGAGGAAAAAGAAAAAAAGAGAGAGGAAGATTGGTAACAGATGTTAGCTCAGGGCGAATCTTTCCCAGGGGGGAAAAATCATCTCTGTGCAATTCCAAAGAATGGATTAAAGTGCGGGGGGCGGGGGGGGCAGGAAAGGCAGGAAGATAAATCAGGAGACTTTTGCAATAATCCACCTGAGGGATGATTAGGGTCCAAACTAGAACAGGGGAGGTGGAGAGGAGGGTTGGTGATGGATTGAATGTGTAGGGGTGAGGCAGGCGGCAGGGAGACTGAGTTGTGCCACCAACCCTGGAGAGTCTACCCAAATGTCTTTTGTGGCCCCTTGCTTTGCAAGGTCCAGTCTGTGAACCACCAGCATTAGCATCACCAGGGAGCTTGGTAGACGTGCAGAATCTTAGAACCCTCCCGAGACCAACTTGAATCAGAAGCTGCATTTTAACAAGATGTCTAGTTGATTCTTGTGCACCTTGAAGTTTGAGAAGCAGGGTTCCAGAAAGCGTTGCTTCCATTCACCCTTTCATTGCCAGCTGGCCTCTAGTTTGAGCCTCCATTTTAAGGTGGATTTACTATGAAGATGCAGGATTAAAAGACATATCACAGTATGAACATGCCCAGTGCTGTCTGGCATCAGAAGTATATAGGAAGTGGAGAAGAAACAAGGTTGAAGTGTTCAGAGCCACGCAGGAGTCACAGAGTGAGTAGATAGATGGCAGGAAGAAGCAAAGAGGGCCATTCCTTTGAGTCCCAGACTGTGCTGGTTCACTTCAAAACTCCAAACTTGTAGTTTGTTTTCATTTGTAACAGCCTATAGTTGAGACTAGTATTTATTTTTATTGTTCAGCACCTAAGAGTGAGAATGTATTTAACAAACGCTTACTTGTTTAAGGGGATTTTAAAAAAAATCAACCAGAAAATGACTTCTCCACCTTGCCATTGAAAAAGTTACCTCAAAATCTCTGCTCATACAGCCAAGGCAAAACAGGACAAAGCATTTTTAGGGCCTGTTGCAGGCTCTGACTGGTGTCCTAACTCTGGGGTTCTGAAAACACCAGTTTATGATCAGATGTTAAGACCTAAGTGAACTCCCACAATGTATGAAAGTGCCTGTTTCCCCGCCACACCACCAACAAAGGTATTGTCAAGCTTTTGAGTCTTTGCGATTTGATCAATGAGAAATGGGATCTCAGTGTGGTTTGAATTTGCGTTTCTCTAATTGTGAGTGAACTTGAACATCATGTTTATAGGCTGCCTTTTAATATCTCTATTTGTGAACTATCTGTTTGAATATGTTTTGTCTACTTTTTCTGTAAGATTTTTGGATGTCTAAATTTTTTTTAACATTCTCTATATAAATTAGGGGGTTTGCCCTTTTATCTGTGATATATGTTGCACATAGTTTCTGCCAGTTTATCATTTATCTTTTGACTTTGTTTATGATGTTTGTTTTTGCCATGAAAAAGTCGTGTCTTTTTATATAGTTACACTTATTAATATGGTAGCTTACATTGATTTTCAAATGGTGAACCAGCCTTGCATTCCTGGACTAAACCCTAGTTGGCTCTGATGTCTGATTCTTTTTTTTTTTTTGTGGGGAAGACCAGCCCTGAGCTAACATCTGTTGCCAATCCTCCCCTTTTTGCTGAGGAAGACTGGCCCTGGGCTAACATCCGTGCCCATCTTCCTCCACTTTATATGGGACGCCGCCACAGCATGGCTGACAAGCAGTGCGTCGGCAGGCGCCCAGGATCCGAACTCGCAAAGCCCGGGCTGCCAAGCGCGGACTAAACCGCTGCGCCACCGGGCGGCCCCCTGATGTCTGATTCTTTTTGTGTGTTGTAGATTCAATTTGCTAGTAATGTGTTGAGAATTTTCACATCTATATTCATGGAGAATACTGGTCTCTAGTTTTCATTTTCTGTAATGTCTTTGTCTGGTTTCAGTGTCATGTAATGCTGACCTCATAAAATGAATTAGGATATGTTCCTTCCTCTATGTATCCTCCAAGAGTTTGTGTAGAGTTGGCATTGTTTTTTCTTAAGTATTTGGTAGAATTTGCCAGTGAAGACATCTGGGCCTGGAGTTTTGTTTTTTTTTTTAATTTTTAATTTTTATTGAAGTCTTAGTAGTTTATAACATTGGGGGGTTTTAGTTGTACATTATTATTTGTCTGTCACCATGTGGATGCATGCCTTCACCCCTTGTGCCCACCCCCCACCCTCCTTCCCCCTGGTAACCACCAACCAGTTCTCTCTGTCCGTGTGTTAGTTTATATTCCACATATGAGTGAAATCATGTGGTGTTTGTCCTTCTCTCTCTGGCTTACTTCACTTAACATGATACCCTCTAGGTCCATCCATGTTGTTGCAAATGGGACGATTCTGTCTTTTTTATGGCTGAGTAGTATTCCATTGTTTATATATACCACATCTTCTTTATCCGTTCATCAGTCGAGGGGCACTTGGGTTACTTCCACTTCTCGGCTGTAGTGAATAATGCTGCAATGAACATAGGGGTGCATACGCCTCTTGTGATGGTTGATTTCATGTCCGTTGGGTAGATGCCCAATAGTGGGATAGCTGGATCATAAGGTATTTCTATTTTTAATTTTTTGAGGAATCTCCATACTGTTTTCCATAGAGGCTGCACCAGTTTGCATTCCCATCAGGAGTGTATTAGGGTTTCTACACAACATCTCCAACATTTGTTGTTTTTTGTCTTGGTGATTATAGCCATTCTAATGAGTGTAAGGTGATATCTTAGGGCCTGGAGTTTTTATTGCTGGAAGGTTTTAAACTACAAATTTAATTTCTGTAATAGATACAAATTATTCAGGTTATCTGTTTCTTCTTGATTAAACTTTGGTAGTTTGTGTCTTTTAAGGAATTTTTCTATTTCATCTAAATTGTCAAATTTGTGGGCATGGAGTTGTTTGTACTAGTCCCTTATTATCTTTCTAGTGTTTCTGTTGATGTTCCTTCCTCTTTCACTTTTGCTGTTTGTTATTTGTGTCTTCTCTCTCTTTTTCCCTTGGTCCGTCTGGCTAGATGTTTATCAACTTCGATTTTTTTTTCAAAGAAAAAAAATTTGTTTATTGTTTTTCTGTTCTTAATTTCATTGATTTCTGCTCTTTATTTTCTTCTTTCTGCTTGATTTGGGTCAAATTTCTTCTTTTTTTTCTAATTTCTTAGAGTGGAAGCTAGATCATTGTTTTGAGGTCTTTTTTTAAAAAAAATAGCTTTATTGAGATATAATTCACATACCATACAATTCATCCATTTGAAGTGTACAATTCAGTGTATGCACAGATATGTGCAGTAATCGCCCAATTTTAGAACACTTTCATCACCTGAGAAAGAAACCTTGTATCCTTTAGCTATCACCTCCTATTCCATCCTTCCCCCAGCCTTAGGCAACCGCTAATCTACTTTCTGTCACTTTAGATTTGCCTATTCTGGCTGTTTCATATAAATGGAATCATATAGTTTGTGGTCTTTTGTTACCAGCTTCTTTTACTTAGCATAATATTTTGAAAGTTCCTTCATGTAGTAACATGTATTAGTAGTCCGTTCCTTATTCTGGTTGAATATTCCGTTGTTATGGACATACCACATTTTGTTTATCCATTCGTCAGTTGGTGGACATTCAGGTTGTTTCCACCTTTTGGCTCTTATCAATAATGACCCTGTAAACATTCTTGTTTTTGTATGAACATATGTATTCATTTCTCTAAGGTATGTACCTACCAGTGGAATTGCTGGGTCATGTGGTAACTCTGTCTTTCTTTAACTTTAGGAGCTGCCAGACTGTCTTCCAAAGTGCATCATTTTACATTCCCACCAGTTATGTATGAGGGTTCTGCTTTCTCTATATCCTTGTCAACACTTGTTATTATTTGACTTTTTGATTCTAACCATCCTATAGGTGTGAAGTATCATCTCATTGTGGCATTGATTTACATTTCCCTGATGGCTAATGATGTATATAGCGTCTTTCCCTGTGCTTATTGGCCATTTGTATATCTCCCTTGGAGAAATGTTATTCAGATCCTTTGCCATTTTTTCAGTTGGGTTATTTATCTTTTCACTTTTGAGTTGCAAGAGTTCTTTGTATATGCTAGATACAAGTCTCTTATCAGGTATATGATTTGAAAATATTTCCTCCCATTCTGTGGGTTGTCTTTTCACCTTCTTGATGGTGTCCTCTGAAGTACAAAAGTTTTAAATTTTGATCAAGTCCAATTTATCTGTTTTTTCTTTTGTTGCTCATGTTTTGGTGTCATATCTAAGAATTCATTGCCAAATCCAAGATCAAAAAGATTTACCACTGTGTTTTCTTGTAAGAATGCCATAGTTTTAGCTCTTACACTTAGGGCTTTGATCCATTATGAGTTAATTTTTGTGTGACGTAAGGGTACAATTTCATTCTTTTGCATGTGGCTATCTATTATTTCAGCACCATTTGTTGAAAAGACTATTATTTCCCCATTGAGTGGTCTCGCCATATATATTAGTCAAGGTTCTCCAGAGAAACAGAACAAATATCTATATCTATCTATTTATATATATATATATATATATATATATATATATATATATATATATATATATATATATACAGAGAGAGAGAACGAGATTGACTGACTTTAAGGAATTGATTCATACAAATTGTGGGGCCTGGCAAGTCCAAATCTGCAGGGTAGGCTAGCAGGCTGGAGACCCAGAGAAGAGGTGATGTAGCTCAAGTTTGAAGACGGTCTAGAGGTAGAATTCCTTCTTCCTGGGGGGTCTCGGTCCATTTTCTCTTAAGGGCTTTAACTAATTGGATGAGGCACACCCACATATGGAGGGCAATCTGTTTTACTCAAAGCTCACTGGTTTAAATGTTAATCTCACCTAAAAATACCTTTATAGCATCATCCAGATGTTTGATGAAATCTCTAGGTACTGTGGCCTAACTAAGTAGACACATAAAATTAACTGTCACAAGTCTACCCATTATCAACTTGGCACCCAAACACATTTTACTAAACCACACTTGATCTCTGAATAAAGACAATAACAAGGTTATGCTTCCACCAATGTGATAACAGTTATCCTGCATACAACCAAAAATGTACTAATCCTTTCCCCAGAAGAGGATGCAAAGTCCTTGGATGATTCACTCTTCTCCTTGAAATCCTGTAACTTAAATACTGTGGTGTAGTTAACAACACTTAAATATAAAAAGTCAGAACATTTTACATTATATGATAGGGGATAAAAGAGGGAAAAAAACAAAGCTATTTGAGATATATACACACACACACATACATACATACACACATGCATAACAAACTGAGGAAGAAATACTTATGACAATTACAGTCCTCATTTTTGTAACTGCTCACATGGTCATAGTTGGTATTTATAACTATCTTCTTCCACTAACCATTCCATATTCCCTTTGCACTCAGCAAGTACCTCAGGGGGTCATGGCTCTTTACCTTCATTAGTTGGGTGGGGTGACTCAAACTTTGATTCCTGAAGGGTCTGGGCCATTAGTAGTCCTGCCCAGATTGGCTTGTAGTTTTCCATTGACTTTGATCACAGGGCATGGTAATACTAAGAGATGTCCTAAGGGATCTCCTATGTTCCAGACATACTCTCCCTTACGTCCATTGTGGAGGAGTAGTTCAATTTCCCCTTGGAAATCAGGATCAATCACCCCAGCCAGCACAGAACTCCCTTCTTTGCCTGCTGATTCAGAGGCATGAGGAGCCCACAGTGGCTGGGTGGCAGTCTTAACTTCCAGTTCAGTGGAATCACTGTTGTGTCTCCTGGCAGAAGCATTCTTCTCTTTGGGACTAAGACCGCTAGGCCAGCAAAGAATAAGGTTGTGGGGACAGAAAACAAAAATTTTGCTAGTGGGTCCCTAGGGGTAATAGTGAGTGGTGCCATTCCCATTTCCAGCCCTTGATTCCTGGAGCCTTGAATCCTGACTATGGAGAAACAGCACCATGTATTAGACACTGATTCAGAGCATATATAGCTGGCTAGAGAACCTTGCCTCACCCCTGCAAGGTATTGCCACCTAGCTGATGCTATAACTGTTCAAAAGGCCATTCCAACATCCTCTATCAAGCCAGCTGCTTCAAGACGATGGGGAACATGGTAAGACCACTGAATTCCATGAGTATGAGCCTGTTCATGCACTTCATTTGCTGTGAAGTGAGTTCCTTGATCAGCAGTAGTGCTGTGTGGGGTACTGTGATGGTGGATAGGCATCCTGTAAGTCTGTGGGTGGTAATTTTGGCAGAAGCCTTGTGTTCAGGGAAGGCAAATCTGTATCCAGAGTAAATGTCTATTCCAGCAAGAACAAAACCTTGCCCTTTCCATGACAGAAGAGGTCCAGTGTAATTAACCTACTACCAGGTGGCTGGCTGACCACTCCAGGGCGTGGTGCCATGTTGAGGACTCAGTGTTGGTCTCTGCTGCTGGCATATTGGGCACTCAACAGTGGCTGTAGCCAGGTCAGCTTTGGTGAGTGGAAGTCCATGTTTCTAAGCCCCTGCATAACCTCCATCCCTGCCATCATGGCCACTTTAAGACCACTGGGTGATGACAGGGGTGACTATGGAAACAGGCTGATTGGTATCCACAGAATGGGTCATCCGGTCATTTGATTAAAATCTTCCTCTACTAAGGTCACCCTTTGGTGAACATTCATAGGGGAAACAAATATCTTCATGTGTTTTGCCCATTCAGAGAGGACTGCCCACATACGTCTTGCCCAGACTTCCTTGTCACCAACTTTCCAACGATGTTCTTTCCAAGTCCCTGACCGTCCAGCCAAACCATTGGTTATAGCTCATGAATTGGTATATAATCACACACTTGGCCATTTCTCCTTCCGAGCAAAATAAACAACTAGGTTCACTGCTCAAAATTCTGTCCACTGTGAGGATTTCCCTTCCCATGCTGTCATCTGGCCCCTGCCACCCCAGGATCCAATTACTCCTATTGCATGTAGGTTTCCTGATTTGGTGGCAGCAGCTCTCACTGAAATTTCTGACCTACAGAAGGTGGATCACACAGCTCTTCAGGGATGCTAGGGCTCCACTCATAGATTTCTCACAGTCGTGGTGAAAGGTGTATGCACCCAGGGTGGGTGAGCAGATCTTAAATGACAAATGTCTCTAACGTTCCAATCTCCCTAAGCCTTTGAATCCTCTCCTCTGCCATATACCACAGCAGGTCTGGCATTTCACCTTCATTCACTGTGACCACTTTCTGGTCCATGTTTCAGCCCACTAAACTGTTAGAATGCTTTTAACCCCCTAAGGTACAACATTAAATGCAGAATCTCTGCTTAGTGGGCCCCTATAAGTAAGTGCAGCTTGATCCAACTTTATGTTCCTTCCACCATTATTATCCCATACCCCAATATCCATTCTCACACATCTTCCCTGGATTTCTGTCTGTATTAATTGGAAGAATCATGTAGCTCTTTAGGAGTGTAGCATACCTCCTCATGGGTCACACTTTGCACCTCACCTTTAGAAGGCTGCAGGGACTCAAGTCTAGTTATAGATCTAGAAGCAAAGGGGCGGTGGGGTGGGAGTCCTGAAGTGAGTCAGCAGTGTCTTGCAAGGCAGCTGCCTCAACACTTACAGTTTTCTCAGACAAAGCATATCCTTAGATGGGGGTGGAGCGGCTGCTTCTACTGCCAAAGAAGACTCATCAGAATTAGGGACTTCAGTGTCCCCAGCTTCATCAGGATCTTCACGTATGTCCCCATCCCAGTTTTCAGGATCACATTACTTCCCAACTGTATTAATCTGCTCAGGCTGCCATAACAAAATACCATAGACTGGGAGGCTTAAACAACAGAAATTTATTTTCTCACACTTCCGGAGGCTGTAAGTCCAAGATCAAGTTGCCAGCAAATTTGATTTCTGGTAAGGGCTGTCTTCCTGGCTTACAAGTGGCCACCTTCTTGCTATGTCCTTACATGGCCTTTCCTCGGTGCAAGTGCAGAGAGAGCTCCGGGGTCTCTTCTTATAAGGACGTCAGCCCTATTGGATTAGGTACCTACCCTTAGGACCTCATTTAATCTTAAATACCTCCCTAGTTCCAAATACAGTCACATTGGGGGTTAAGACTTTACAATATGAATTTTAAGGGGACACAGTCCAGTCCATAACACCAGTCAATGCTCTTGCTTTAACAGTAGGCACCCTGTAAGGGTGGGAATTCAATCTGCATTGTAATTCAGCCACTCACAGGATGCAGTTCTGGGTTTTATTTTCAGCAGTATCAGCTTTGCAGCTACAGGAAATAAGGATCTCATTCAGGGCAGACATAGAAGCCTTTGGGTCATTTATGTGGGGTTTGAGCTGGAAATTTGAATCCCTGAGCTCACCCTTTTCTTTCCCTACTTTGTCCAGTGAAGTTAAGAATAACCAGCCAATCTTGTTATACTCATTAGTTTGACAAAAATGTTCCAACGTATCATATACATGGTTGTCCAGAACCTTGTCTCTCATAAGTATTTGGTTAGAAGTATCCACTGGTAGTATTTTGCATATGTCCATGCCACATCACACCATGGACTATTTGTGCTTTCTTTACTACTGGAAATAGAGTAATTAGTGCCTTAAGTCTAATCAGTTTAGAGAACTAATTCCAGAAGTCTCAGAACCAATTAGAAAATTCTGTTAAGAATTTAAGATTCTATTCTTAAGATTCTGTTCTTTAGAAGCCCTCTTGGCACCAAAACCTTTATTAGTTTGCTGGGTCTGCCATAACAAAGTACCACAAATTGGGTGGCTTAAACTACAGAAATTTGTTTTCTCCCAGTTCTGGAGGCCAGAAATCCAAGATTGCGGTGTCGGCAGGGTTGGTTTCTTCTGACGCCTCTCTCCTCGGCTTGTAGATGGTTGTCCTCTCCTCCCTGTGTCTTCATATGGTCTTCCCTCTGTGTGTTTCTGTGTCCTAATTTCCTCTTCTTATAAGGACACCAGTCATATTGGATTCGGGCTCACTCTAATGACCTCATTTTAATTTAGTTACCTTTTGAAAGACCCTATCTCCAATAACAGCCACAGTCTGAGATACTGGAGGTTAGGGCTTCAACATATGCATTTTGGGGGGACACAGTTCAGCCAGTAACAGCATACTTGTTGAAAACCAGTTGATCATAGTATAGTTTTATTTCTGAACTCTCAATTCTATTTCATTGATCTATATTTCTGTATACCAGTAACACACTCTCTTGAATACTGTTGCTTTCTAGTAAGTTTTGAAACTTGGAAGTGTGTCCTCCTCCTTTATTTTTCTTTTTGTGGATTGTTTTAGCTATTTTGGGTCCCTTGAAATTTCATAAAAATTTTAGAAGCAGCTTTTCAATTTCTGCAAAGAAGTCAGCTGGGGTTTTGATAGGGATTGCATTGAATCTGTAGATCAATTTGAAGAGTGTTGCCATGTTAACAATATTGTCTTCCAGTCCATAAGTGTGGAATGTTTCTGCATTTATTTAGGTCTTCTTTCTTTCAACAATGTTTTATCATTTTCAGGGTATAAAATTTTGCATTTCTTTTTAAAAATTTTTCCTATTTTCTTTTGTTAAATTTGTTCCTAATTTTATATGCTATTGTAAATGGAACTGTTTTCTTTATTTCATTTTTGGATCATTCATTGCAAATATATAGAAATATAACTGATTTTTGTATATTGATCTTGTATCTTTAAAGTTTGCCGAAACCATTTATCAGTTCTAATAGTTTTGTAGTGGATTCCTTAGTATTTTCTATATGCAAGGTCATGTCATCTATAAATAGTTTTACTTCTTCCTTTCCAGTCTGGATGCCTTTTATTTTATTTCCTGCCTAAGAGCCCTAGTTAGAACCTCCAGTACAATGGATTGAATAGAAGTAACAAAAGCAAATATCCTTGTCTTGTTTCTGATCTTAGGTGGAAAACATCCACTCTTTCATCATTAAGTATGATGTTAGCTGTAGGTTTTTTGTAGATGCCCTTTATCAGGTCGAGGAAGTTCCCTCTCTTTCCAGTTAGTTGAGTGTTTTTATCATGAAAGAGGGTTTAATTTTATCAAATAATTTTTCTGCATCAATTAAGATCATGTAGTTTTTGTATTTTCTTTTGATATGGTCTGTTACATTGATTTTCAGATATTAAACTGACCATGCATTCCTGGGATAAATTCCACTTGGTCATGGCATATAATTCTTTTTATTTGTTGCTGGATTCATTTCTTAGTATTTTATTGAGAATTTTTGCAACTGTATGCATAAGATATTGTTTTGTAGTTTTCCTGTGATATCTTTTTGTCTAGATTTGTTATTAAGGAATACTGACCTCACAGAATGAGTTGGGAAGTGATCCCTCTTCTATTTTTTTGGAGAATTTCTGAAAAATTGGAGAATTATTGCTGAAACCATCTGGGCCTATGGATAGCTTTTTGATCACTCATTCGATCTCTTCACTTGTTATAAGATCTGCTCAAATTGACTATTTCTTCTTTTTTATTGAGATATAATTGACATAACATTAGTTTCAGGTGTCCAACATAATGATTTGATACTTGTATTTTGCAAAATGATCACCACAATAAGGCTAGTTAACATTAATCACTACACATGCAGATTTTTTTCTTGTGATGAGAATTTTTAAGATCTAGTCTCTTAGCAAATTCCAAATATAATACAGTATTATTAACTAGTGAGTCACTGTGCTGTACATTAAATTACATCCTCATGACTTTATTTATAACTGGAAGTTTGTACCTTTTGACCCCCTTCACTCATTTCACTCACCCTGCACCCCTTGCCTCTGGCAACCACCAATCTGTTCTCTGTATCTATGACTTCAGTTTTTTTGTTTGTTTTGGTTTTTTTGAAGATTCCACATATAAGTGAGATCGTCCAGTATTTTTCTTTCTCTGTCTGAGTTATTTCACTTAGCATAATGCCCTCAGGGTCAATCCGTGTTGTTGCAAATGGCAAGATTTCCTTCATTTTTATGGCTGAATAATATTCCATTGTGTATATGTGCCACATTTTATTTATCCATTCATCTGTCAGTGGACACATAGATTGTGAGTAATGCTTCAGTGAATATGGGGGGGGGATGCATATATCTTTTTGAGTTAGTGTTTTTTGTTTCTTTTAGATAGATACCCAGAAGTGGAATTGCTGGTTCATATGGTAGTTCTATTTTTAATTTTTTTGAGGAACCTCCATACTGTTTTCCATAGTGGCTGCACCAATTTACACTCCTATCAACTGTGCACATGGGTTCCCTCTTCTCCACATCCTTGCTGACACTTATCACCTCTTGTCTTTTTGATAATAGCCATTCTAACGGGTGTGAGGTGATATCTCATAGTTGTTTTGATATGTATTTCCCTGATGATTAGTAATGTTGAGCGCCTTTTCACGTGTCTGTAGCAATCTGTATGTCTTCTTTGGAAAAATGTCTATTCAGATTCTCTGCCCACTTTTTAATCAGATTTTTTTTTTTTTTTGCTATTGAGTTGTATGAGTTCTTTATGTATTTTGGATATTAACCCCTTATCAGATATATGATTTGCAAATATTTTCTCCCATTTGGTAGATTGCCTTTTCATTTTGTTGATGGTTTCCTTTGCTGTGCAGAAGCTTTTTAGTTGGCATAGTCCCACTTGTTTATTTTTGCTTTTGTTCCCTTTGCTTTTGATGTCAGATTAAAAAAATCATCACCAAGACCAATGTCAAAGAGCTTACTGCCTATGTTTTCTTCTAGGAGTTTTATGGCTTCAGGTCTTACGTTCAAATCTTTAATCCATTTTGAGTTAATTTTGGTGTATGATGTAAGATAAGGGTCCAATTTCATTCTTTTTGCATGTGGCTGTCCAGTTTTCCCAACACCATTTATTGAAGAGACTCTCCTTTCCCTATTGTATATTCTTGGCTCATCTGTCATAAATTAAGTGACCATATATGCGTGGGTTTATTTCTGGGCTCTCTGTTCTGTTCCATTGATCTGTGTGTCTGTTTTTATGCCAATACCATACTGTTTTGATTACGAAAGCTTTGCAATATAGTTTGAAATCAGGAAATGTGGTGCTTCAAGCTTTGTTTTTTCTCAAGATTGCTTTGGCTATTTGGGGTCTTTTGTGGTTCCATACAAATTTTAGGATTGCTTTTTCTATTTCTGTGAAAAATGACATTGGAATCTTGATAGGGATTGCTTTAAATCTGTAGATTGCTTTGGGTAGTAGGGGCTTTAACAGTATTATTTCTTCCAATCCATGTGCATGGAATATTTTTCCATTTATTTGTGTCTTCAGTTTCTTTCATCAATGTGTTATAGTTTTCAGTGTACAGGTCTTTTACATCCTTGGTTAAATTTATTCCTAAGTATTTTATTCTTTTTGATGCAAGTGTAAATGGGATTTTTTTAAGTTCTCTTTTTGATAGTTTATTAAAACTGGATAGAAACAAAACAGATTTTTATATATTGATTTCATATCCTGCAACTTCACTGAATTCGTTGATTAGTTCTAACAGTGTTTTTGTGGAGTCTTTAGTTTTCTCTGTATAATATGTTATCTGCAAATAGTGTCAGTTTTACTTCTTCCTTTCTGATTTGGATGCCCTTTCTTTGCCCTTTTCTTTTTGCCTAATTGTTCTGGCAGGATTTCCAATACTATGTTGATTAATAGTGGTGAGAGTTGGCATCCTTGTCTTGTTCCTAAAAAAAAGCTTTTAGCTTTACAGCATTGAGTATGACATTAGCTGTGGGCTTGTCATATATGGCTTTTATTATGTTGAGGTAAGTTCCCGTTATACCCACTTTGTTGAGAATTTTTATCGTAAATGGATGTTGAATTTTGTTAAATGCTTTTTTTGCATCTATTGAGATGACCATATGATTTTTATCCTTCGTTTTCTTAATGTGATGTATCACATTGATTTGTAGATGTTGAACCATCCTTGCATCCCTGTGATCATGGTATATGATCCTCTTAATGTATTGTTGGTACAGCTTGCTAATATTTTGTTGAGGATCTTTACATTTATGTTCATCAGGGATACTGGCCTGTAATTTCTTTTCTTGTGGTGTTCTTGTCTGGTTTTGGTATTAGGATAATGCTAGCCTTGTAAAATGAGTTTGGAAGTGTTCCCTCCTTTTCTAATTTTTGGAAGATTTTAAGGATTGGTATTAATTATTCTTTAAATGTTTGGTGGAATTCACTGGGGAAGCTGTCTGGTCCCGGACTTTTGTTTGTTGGGAAGTTTTTGATTACTGATTCAGTCTCCTTACTAGTAATCAGTCTGTTCAGATTTTTGTCTATTTCTTCTTGAGTTAGTTTCAGTAGTTTATGTCTTTCTAGGAATTTGTCCATTTCATCTGTTACCTAATTTATTGGTATACAATTAGTCATAGTATTCCTTTATAATCCTTTTTATTTCTGTAAAGTTGGTAATCCAACCAAATGTCTTTCATTTCTGATTTTAATTTGAGTCTTTTTTTTTTTTTTTTGGTCAGGTATGTTTTTCCCTTCACTCCAAATCAGCCACTTCTAGTAGTGAAACTGCTTTTTTTCACAGCTGTCCTGCATTGGTAGAACTACTTAGCCAGTTGAGCTGAGGAAGGAGTGGGAGGTGGGGAGTAACCCCACACCCAAATGCCATAGACTGTCACTGTTGTTACTAAGATTCTTGAATGAACTCTTCTCAATTTATTATATGGCTTTGTCTAATTTCGAGTCCTGAGATGGTTGGTTTTGACAATTTTGCCCAGTTTTTAAATTGTTTTTTGTGGGGAGGATTTGCCAAGCTTTTCACTCTGTCATTCTCAGATGTATAATTTTAACCAGAGTATTGTATATTGACCCCCACTGCATAGACTATAAATGATTCCTAAAAACAGATAGTTTCAGGTTTTAAAGAAAAAGTCTACCATAGCCATCTCCTCGATTTGGACTATATTAATATAACATGTTAAATAGCTACCATCTACTGAGTAGCTACCATTGGGATAGTTGCTTTATATATACATCTATTCTGCAGGCCTCACACTTGTCTTGTGATGTTACTCCCATTACAGATGAGGAAACCAAGGCTCAAGGAACTTGCCTAAGGACTCAGTAGCAAAGAATTCAAACCCAGGCGGTTCTGACTATGCTGTTGCCGTTAAACTTGTCACCACTTAAACCAGAAAATTTGTTCTTAGAATCAATTGATCAACCAACACGCATGGAGCACATATTGTGAATGAAGTTTCCCAAGCACTCATGTGGCCTCATTTATTCTATTCCCTCTCCCCACTTCTAGTCTTCCAAAATAGGTCCGCAAAGGGCTTGAGTGGGGAGACTTTGGGTGAAAGGTTTTCACTAATAACAATTCTTCACATTTTCTGCTCTTTTTTAAAGCCACCCAAGAATTCTAAGTGCCAATTATTTCTGGGCTCTTAGTTTTGGTGGGACTCCTACCTCTCACAGTGTGAGCCAAACAGAACCATCTTGGAGGTTGGTTAATCAAGTGTCATTATTTCCTCATCTTCCTTCAGATTAGTGCTTTAGAAGTTAGGATGAGAAAACCAGAAGTAGCAATTTCTTTATGAATTACAGTAGCATTAAAGTAAAATTAATGAATTTTTTTTCTGCAAGACAACAGAAATACATTCCTGTATAAAGGTATTTAATGCTAGAATTAAGTGCTATAATTTTTGAGGGATCACATTTTTCAGTCTGTAATATGATTTATTCTTTCAGAAGTGAAGAAAATGCATCCCTTTTATCATTCCTGTGGAAAGTGTCCATTGCCTCTACACAGGAAATCTATCTACTCACCTACCTATATATCTAATCACCATCTATGTTGTTGTACTAAATAATAGCTGGGCAAAGAGAATCCCATAAATCTGGGCCTGTCTTCTAGGAACTCACATTCCAGGAAATACACCAAGATGTAAAAGTTTAAGAGTATGAGATTTAATAAACATCAGACCAATAGACGAGTGGTCTGTGAAATCTATAGCTCATGGCTAGGTCCAGCAATAAAAGGCAGAGATCAGTACTTACATGTGAAGACCTATGACCAAAAAAGCAATAGGAGAGAGTCAAGGAGTTGGAGGTGCTGGAGCCAGGGATGAATAGACCAGGAAAGCTTAAATAAGTAGAATTTTAGGAGTTGTTGACATGACTCAAAGATAGGGTAATTCTATGAACCTAAAATACCCCATTAATATTACTAACTTGAGGCTCGACGGCACAAAGGACAGAACACAGAGGTCTCAGGTCCTCCATTTATCTTCACAAAGGGAATTTTATGGTCAAGAATGAGTCAAACTCCTGACTTTGTAAGGACATCAGCTCAAAGACTTTCCCAGTCTGTCTATCGTGTACACATTACTCAGTCTTTCCTTCGTTCATCCAGTAATATTGTGGGATCCATCTGTGGGCTAGGTATCATGCTAGATACTAGGGATACAAAGTTGAAAAGGATATAGCCCCTTCCTTCAAGGAAGGAGTCGAGTGTCAGGGCAACACTTCTGAATGTCAAAAGATGAATATGAGTCATCAGCAGACAAGGCAGGAAGAGCATTCAGAGGCACATGACAGGTTAAGTGTCTTTTAGGGCACGGCATGATTGGGTCAGGGACATACAAGTAATGTGGCCTGGCTGGAGCTTGGGAAGATGAGCGCCCAAGATGGAACCCTGATGAATCCCAACATTTAAGGGGTAAAGAAGGGAGCTGTCAAGATAGAAAGGTCAGAAATGTTAAAGCACATGGTATTTATAGAAGCCAACAGATAGGTATCAAGGAGACAGTGGATAGTAGCAAATGCTGCCTAAAGTGTCAAGTAACATAAGGATGGAAAAGGGTCCATCAATTTGCAGGTAGGATGTGACTTACACCAGAGTAGTTTCTTTGGAATGGTGGGAATAGAAAGAAGTTAAACAAAAACCTATTTAGCATCATGCTGAAGAAATCACTATTACCTATGAGTCCGTGGAAGAACTTACCTGAGAGAGTGAAAAGGTCAAGGAAATTTCTCTCTCCAACCAGAGCTATTTTAAGAACTAAGACACCTGACTCCAGTAGTTAAGACATTTATCTGTCTGAAGAGAGGCTCTCTAGTTTCCCTCCAGAATTATCATTCTAAAGAGCCAAGATGAACCATTAAGGCCAAAGAGAGAAAAATCAAACTGATTTAGCATTGGGTATCACAACATACTGATGATTGCCCCATTTCCTCATGTTGTCTCAGTGTCCCAATATGACAGACAGTAATCCATCGTAAAAATTTGTTTTTATAATCCACTTGCTCAAAATGGATGTTATCTCTGGCAGAAAAAGTTAATATAACCTCGTGTAAGAATTTAAGGTCCTAAATTTTCATCCAAAAGGGATTTTGACAATGCTGTTTAAACAGTCATTTATGGTAAAAACTAGAATCTGTTGACAACCTGAAGTTTTCCACTTAAAGAAATCTTCCAGTTTAAATTCCTTGCTGTTCTAATCTTGCAAACTTTACAAAGACCACTGCTAAATCAATTAAGAACAAAAACAGAAGGAATGTCCCTGCTGCACGCCTCCCCTTAATTTCCAAATTCACAAAAATTGACTTGCAAATTGAAGTTCTGGAGAAAATTACATGCTGGATCTTGAGTACAATCAGGCAGGGAAAGACCATCAGGCTTCAGTCTATCAAAAAAAAATGCCAGAGGGCTGGCCCCATGGCGTAGCGGTTAAGTTCAGATGCTTCACTTTGGCAGCCTGGGGCTCGCAGGTTAGGATCCCGGGCACAGAGCTACGCACCGCTTACCAAGCCATGCTGTGGTAGATGTCCCACATAAAGTAGAGGAAAATGGGCACAGATGTTAGCCCAGGGCCAATCTTCCTTAACAAATAGAGGACTGGCAACGGATGTTGCTCAGGGCTAACTTTCCTCACCGAAAAGAAAAAAAAAAAAGCCAGAGTAGCATTTCTGGACAAGACAGGACGTCAAGGTGTTTCCTGCAGTAATTATAAATCTTTTTCTGAAATTGTTGGGTAATCACTGTGGGAAGTGAAATTTGTTTTTCATTTTAAACATTGCAAAATGAGCAAAAGAACCAACAGGTATTATTAAAATGGAAAATAATTTATATAATCAGTAATAACTAAGGAAATGCAACAGTCCACCAATGAAAGGGTATGTCTTAAAGATCAAAGGGCAACAGCTAACATCTTTTTTTAATATATCAGACCACAGTTTATGAAGGCAAGGGATGCTTCTTCCCTCTACCCAAGAACCCTCAGAATACCAAGACAAATAAGTGTTCCAAGAGTCAGTAGGAAAGGTCAGTTTAAACTAGATGTTTAAGGCACAAACATTTCACATGGGACCTTCTCTGTACGAGAGGAAGACATAATTAACTTAGATCCTATCAAGTTTTCCTTCATTTGCAAGGTAAGTTGATTGACTTCAATTGTTAATAGCCAGAACTTCTGACTCAGAAGCAGCTCTAGACTGTAGTGAAACACACTTATATTAAACTCTTATAGTTAACTATGTACCCAAAGTTTGTTAAAAAAAAAAATTAGCCAACAAAACTGTCTTCATGACTATAGCAAGTTGTCTCTTTCTGGTTTTCTGTCCAACTGTTCAATATAACCTTGTTTTTGGTACCACACGTTAGAACCTACTGAGGGCTAAGACAGACGCACACAGTTAAAGTATATGATACTTAAATAGTATCCTTTCTTGGATATGAATTTTTATCCACATTTGTAAATAAGTTCTAAAATCTTTAAAAAAGTGAGGTTGTGTGGAATTAAGATACTTATTTTCATTTCCTTGAAATTTCAGCACACCTAAGACAATAAAAAGAACCTATTTAAAAATACTGTTTTAATAAGGTGGTATCTGATGGTCCTCTGGCCAGGTATTTATTTAGGAACCACCACTTACAACTCCAACTGGTATTCCAAAGGGAGAAGTTAAAAAAAAAAAAAAAGAAAAAGAAACATACAACTAATACAATTTCTCTTACTCTTCACTTTTCTTTTTATTATTCAAAAGTCAAATGTTATTTTTAAATCATCCATCCTCAGTTTTGATTTAATGTACCGTCATTTTCCCAAGATATGAAATTTCAGAATCTCTTTGGAATACTAATTCACGTTTCTAGGTTTAACAAAACTGTTGAAATTTTAAATTCCACCCTATTTCCCTGAATTCTCAAGACAGTTGCTGATGTAAATTTTAATATAAAATATTTAGTCACAAAATAGTATTGCTTTTGTATGCACATAGTTGTAAGATTACTTTGCTTTTGTCAATAAAAACTATACCATCTTTCATAAAACTCTAAACAAATTAAGAACTGTGATGTAGAACAAAAATTACACATGGTCAAACAGGTACCAGCACAACGTTAGGTTATATTACATCAAAAAAAGTTTTAATGGTCCCAAATATATATACTCAACAACTAAGCATACACTCAGGGGAGAAAAAAAATCAAAAACAAAATGAAACAAAAAAAATTATGACACAAATGACCACATCTAGAATTCCACTCAATCTTTAATCAAGTAGGGACAAATCCCCACTTAAAAAAAAAATCTGCAGTTTGAAGGGCAAAGGGAACAGATAAAAAAGAGGAAACTTTATATTCGCCCCTCCCCCTAGAGGTTTTCCAAACCTGTTGTAGCTTGACTAAAATGTTCAGAATGTACGATTTTAAAGGCAGGTCTCTTTATACAAAGAAACTGCTGGCATTCTTAACTAGTGAAGAATTACGGCAGAAAAGCCTATTCTTCTGAGTCTCAAACATGGTCCGAGAAAGCATATTCTGATTGTAGCAACTGACCAGTTAATCCAGAGTTCCACTTACAAAACCCCTGCCCTGTTGGCTTTTTGTTTCCATTTCCTTCCCTGAGAAAAGGGCAATGTGTGGTCCAAGCTGGAGAGCTCAAAGGCTTAAGTCTTTCCCCTAATTGTATAATATCCCCTCCTCCTGCTCCATTGAATTGGCACTTGATAAGCAGAAGTGTGTGAGGCTGATCCCTGTCAGTCATTCACAAGAGACCACTGCTTTGTTGTGGATTTTGTAGTGGGGAGGGGTAGAGAACCAGTTTTCAACAGGTACTGATCAATCGTAGGCAGTTGCCATTATTATGACTCAAACTTTGCTTTCTTCGACAATGGTAGCGTGTCTTCCTTGTCTTCATCCTCATCATCATCTTCATCATCATCAGGATAATCTACCAGACCCACGAGGCCTCCCTGTTCAGAAATAAGGATTATTTAAAGAAAATATTAGATTTTCAACTACATATGTTTTAAGTCTGGATAAAGGATATAGACCCCTCCCCCATACACTAACTGTGGTTATTTCTAAGTGATGAGACTGTACGTAATTCAAATTCATTATTTTTATTTCCTAAATTTTCTATAATAAAATAAAACTTTAAGTAGTTTATAATCCTAGCAAGATCACCCGACAGAAACATTATTGAATTTTAAATGTTTTAAGACTTAATGCATTAAAATTTTTTTAAACAAAATCTAAGCAGTATCAAAATGAAAACTACAAAAGATAAACAGATCACTAGAAATGACGGCAGACAAGACAAGAGGTTAGGAAAGTGATTCTGCCCTGTCCCTTCCTCCTTATTTCATCTGGGCTTCCTTTATAGCCCTGTTCCTTCACCAGAAACCTCTGTAGCACAATTTTAGATGGCCATGGAAAAATTCACCTGGCTCTACCCTCAGCCTGCCCCTTCATTTCAGCATTTCTCAGATTCATTTCTTAGCTATTAGAGCTCCAGCTCATATTAGGGGAAAAGGGACCGTGGATGGGCATTATATTCTGATTTAGATCAATGAATCCCAAATACCAGTCTGTTAATTGCTAGTCCAGGGCAGCATAAGACAACCAAAATAACTGGTTTTTATTCTGAGATTATGTCTTTCTCACATTTTGGTGTTAAAATTTTGATCCTTGCTTATATGAAATGTTAGTGATAGTAGATGGTTAATTCTTTTTTATAAACCTTGCTCGGCAAAATAAAGTTAGGATTCTTTTCCCCACAGTCTTTATCTGGCTATTAATTGGGAAAGTTGATAAAGAGTAACTTAAAGCTTTAAGATTTCTCTAAATGTTCTGACACATACAAATCTGAACCTGAGGGTCTAAAATGCAAATAACCAAAATAAAAATATGTTCAGACTTCTGTATTAGTTATAAAAACTTTCAGAAGTTTCTCAACTTTAGGAATGTTCAGGTGGTGGTGGGAGATTGTTCTCTAGATCACAAATGTTCCAAAAGACAGTAACCCAAAGAAAGTCTCAGTCATGACAATTACTGTTGAGAAAGCTTAAATTAGATAGGCCTGGGAGTCAAAAATGTACCTTGGTAGTAATAGCTGCCGTCTGAGATGTATTTTTAGGGACAGATCCAGGAGAGCCTGGAGATCCTGGGGATCCAGGTGAGCCTGGAGACCCAGGCAGATTTGCTGCAGGTGACTGGCTGGTGAGGTTAGTCTTTGTTCCACTAGAGAGGGAAAGCTTGAAACTTGGGCTCTGCCGACCAGAAAGATTCGTTTTCAGAAGCACCTCCTTTTCCTCACTTTCTTTTACTAAAAATGAGAATATTGTCAATAGTTGTCACCCATACTCATCTTTTTAAAATCACCCCAAGTGAGGTGGCACTAAAACACAATTAACTAGCTTACTCCTTTGCTAGGGAGAAACACTGACGTTCCGCTTATGAACAAAGCTTAGCAAAATACTGAACACCATTATCCACTGGATTTCACTTCTGAGAAGGAATGAAACCCTCAGCATTATATTCAGTGTTCCTATCCTTCCTGAAATAATGTATTTCCCCTTACTTTCTCGAGTCAAATTTAGAAAATTTAGTCTATACCTTCACAACAGAGCTATTAATTCACATTCTATAAAGCACCAGAATCTTTAAAATCTATGTCATGACACACACAAAGTTAATACTAATCATTTTGTCAAGAAACAAAGAATAAACCTAGAGTGAGAAAGCCTTCATTTTTCCTTGCCCATCTTTTCAACATACATTTCTTCCTTTCCATGAATTTACTTATTGGATCCATAATATCATCATCATTTTTAGTTTTGTCAGATGGAGACACTACAGCTTCTCCATCTTCCATGTCATCTTCATCTGTGTTAAACCACATCTCCTCTTCATCTTCTAGTGTTCTGGCATCTCTTCGATATCTATGATTCCTCAAAATGGAACGCATACTATAAGAGAAGAAGGTAAATAGACTCATAAAGACTTCTTTAGATAGTCTTCAAGTATTGCTCCAAATTAGATATAGTCTTAATAGACTAATAGGATAAACAGATTTATATACGTAGAGGTGGATGAAAAACCAGATTTTACCAAATATATAATTAAAAAACAAACTCCACCATATCTAGTGTTAACTAGTGGAATCAAACTTCCTATTATCAAACTGTACTATTATGGATGGGTTATTAAACTTTTTAACATTAGGAATAGTCATGATTTATGGATTTTAAAATATAACTGTGAATTCAGATGTTTAGAAAAATGTACAAGATTTCTTAAAATAATTTGTAACCTTAAAGTAATTCAAAGCAAATAAGATAATATTCTGATTTTACTTTGGACACATGAAGCCTCATTGCCACGTGTTTGTTTTTTTTTTTTTCTTTTTCATTATCTAGCTTGATACACATGCCTGAGGAAGAGTCCACCTACACCCTCAGGAAACACTCACATTGACCATTATAGAAAACTGCAAATTCTGTTCACTGTCTACTTATTTCCCCTTCCCTTACCAAGCCAAATAACACCAAACAAGCAAACAAGAGCCACCCCCATACAACTTGTCACTGAATGAATAGATTCAAATAGGTGGTAATTTACCTGTCAAGTTTGGGATTATCTTGCCTTTCTCTTTGTTGTTCAAATCTCAGTTTCAATCCTTTAAATGTCTGTACATAATCTACATCTTCCAGTGCTTTCCAGTAATTTTCAATTACATGAGCAGTTAATGATTTTATATCTTCCTATAGAAAAAAATAAGACAGGAAAAATATTTTTAGCAAGATATGAGGCTTAATTGTAGCGAATCCATAAACCTGCTCAAAGTAATTTAACTTTATAATATTATCCAGTCTTAGAGATAATCAAACAATGAAAATGGACATTACATACATTGGCTACATCAGTCCCTACTTTTGGTGTACCTCAGAATTATCTATGGATCTTTCCAAAGTCAATGCTCAGGCCCCACTCTAGGTGATTCTTATTCAATTCAGTAAGTCTGGGCGGGATCTGGGCATGCATATTTTAAAATTATACGACAGAAAAGTGCTGGAGATGAATGCTGGTGATGGCTACACAACAATGTGAATGCACTTAATGCCAATGAATTGTACACTTTAAAAATGGTTAAAATGGCAAATTTTATGTTATGAATATTTTACTGTAATTTTAAAAAAGCATGCCACAGGTAATTCTGACACATACCAATGCCTGAGAACCACTAGCCAACTATATTATTAGAGAATAAAGAAGAGTTTCTTATGAAATTGCTCTTTAGAAATATATGGGGAGGTGCCAGCCGGTGGCGCAGTGGTTTAGAGTTGGCGCTTTGGCAGCCCAGGGTTCGTGGGTTCGAATCCCGGGTGCCTGCCAATGCACTGCTTGTCAGCCATGCTGTGGCAGCATCCCATACAAAGTAGAGGATGATGGGCACAGATGTTAGCCCAGGGCTTGTCTTCCTCCCAAAAAAAAAATATGGGGAAAGTCAAGAAAAATTCAGGAAACTTCAAAGTTAAAAATGAAACACATCCAAATGCTTATCTGTCAACTGTAATTTTACTTCCTTACAATGATTACCATGACAGTGTTAAATCAGTTGTCTTCAAACTATCCTGTAAAGGATTCATAGCTGCTGAGAGAGAAGATTATTTTGCTTTTTATTAGTTTGAATTGAATCTCTCAAGCTTTTGGTAACACTGGTTTTCTTTTAAAAATTTTCTCTATTTAATCTCAAATAAGCCAAAATACCAGTAAATGCATATTCAATTTTCTCAAACAATTAAAACCAAAATTCTAACTAAAAAAGTACAGAACCTACCACTCTGATAAACTCAAACATCTCTATTATGGCAGAGTTCATCAGATTGTAGCGGGATCCATTGTTGAGAAATGCTTTGACTACTGGTTCAAACAAAAAACTTTTCATTATGTAGCGGTTGTAAAACTCATCTTTTAATCCAATAATCTTTCTCTTAAAACGAAGAGCACCTGAAACACAGAGGCATTGTTGTTCACATTACATACCACACTTTCATATTTTAGACTTGTAAAAAACCCAAAACCCTGTAAATATAAATTCTTCATGCAGTGATATGTTACTGCTTCCAGAAGTATGAACCTAAAGATAAGGATTAGAAAGGGTTATCAGAAAAATGTATTCTAAAAGTAGAGTATGTCATCATAGAACACAAGTCTTACAGAGCCAGGAAAATTCTAGAAATAAGTTACTAATAACCAAAATGTACTTTAAATCTGAAATAAGAGCAAAGGCAGGGCTAACAAATGAATTAACCTATCATACTACTTAAGATGAGAAAATTCTAAATATATCCTTTTATATACACCTTCAAAACAATAGAAAAACCACTTTTATTAGGGCAATCCACTGTATAATTTGATCATTATTTTTGGACACTCTTATTTTTGCATCCAAGTTCATGGGTTTACACTGGTTTATTTGTGGATGTGTTTGTAGAAATGCTATAAACCCACAAAAATCTGCATGACCCCAAATTTGCCTTCCCACATTTTAGAATAAATTTAGAGGAGAATGTTTTAAAATTGTGGTCCTCTGTGCTTATTGCAGCGAGTATGCTTTTTAATTTTTTTCCTAGTTTTCCTTTTTACAATTAATTAGGCTTTAACTTACAGATTAAAAGGTATATTTACATCTTGAGGTATGGGGAGTTACTTAAGTCACCATTCGTCAAGATCCAAATATACTCAGACAGCCAGACTTCAACAAAGCCCTCTTCACCTAAATGGAATCATCAGTAAGTTAATGCCCCAGTTATTGTAAACAGTTCAAAAAAGCATACTCACTTCATGCAGTCACATCGTCTTCGGTTGGCAAGATTAAATATTGTGTTTGTATTTTGATTTCTTTGGAGATCATGGAAGTGGCTCGTTAAATTGCCAATTTGTTATTAATCAAGTCCTTCATGAGCAGGTAGCCAGGCAACCATGCTGACACGGTTTCTGGGTGGGAAGGCAGAGGAGTAAAGCAGCTCAATTTTTCTTTAGTTGGCAGAAAAGAGGTCCACAAGTGAATGCCCAATTAGGTACAGTTGATTATAAACTGCCTTAACAATCCAACTTATTTAAGAGTGTCTCTTTCTAAAGAGACACTCTGGGCAGGGAGGTTCAAAATAGTTTATAGAAGAGTAATTGCATTTTATTTTTTAAACTACTGAATATTTTCAAATACATAAGACATTTTAAACAATAAGAGGCATCTTTCTGTGTGATAAGTCAAAACATAACAAGGGCTTATTTTTCCAAAACAATGATTTTAGAGGGTTTTTTTTTAAACGTTACTTGTCAAAGGAACTTAGTGAGGCAGTTCCGTTTGTTAGCATAAAAATCAGTACTTAGAGCTCGTGCTAATAGGCCAATTTTAAGCATTCAGTAATTAGGCAAGAGCTATTAAGAGCGATTACTCCAACTTTGCAGGCTTTGTGGAGACTTGTGTCATACCATTAACACACACTAGCTGAACCCTGCGGTCCGCATGCAATTCCTAGGTGAGTGAAAAGAAACTCCCTTCCTAGAATTCACTAAGACCAGGGTATGGAGATGGGCACCATTATCTAAGAGCAGTTCTGTTCAGAAACTGCTGACGTAGATAGAAGGTGGTTCTAATGGCCTTTTTGTTTTGCTTATTTCCATTTGGCCTCATTTAAATCAAGAACTGTTGTTACCATTCAAACCCCTCCCCCAAAAGAAACCCGCATCAAAAATTTACCAGTGCATTCTATGAAGTCAAGTTGCTCAAAGGAGATTAGAGAAAGCTTTTGGGATATTGGCATAACCATAGGATTTTCGATGTAAAGTTCACTCTACATCCACTCACATCTCTAACTTTCATTAACATGCCAGGAATCTCTTGTGCTTAGTTTCAATCATCTCTAAAACATAATTCGTCTTTACCTTACACAACATGAGATACCATGTATTAAGTTTTGAGACTTTTTGCCTCATTTCACGATAGCTGAATAAAAGCATCTACAACAAAATTTTATTTTATTCCTCTTATAGATTTCCATATTTTAAAGAAAAACAACAAACCAGACAACATAAAAGTATGAGCTAGAAGGCTACAATGTAAGATTGAAGAATTCTGAAAAGGCCAAGGAAGTAAGACTGATAGCATGGGGGTGTGTGTGTATATAGCTAACCTATAAAGACTAAGTTTTGAAAGGACTGCTAGTCTCACCTGCAGACTTGATTAGCTGTCTTTAAATATAATGAAAGTATACTGGTTAAGCAGCAGCAGATATAAAAAATTAAAAGTTCCTTAAGCCCCGAAACTGTTTACATTTAACCACTCATTATCTTTTGTCTTTACAAGTGGGCATCTTACTTATAAAACTCTCCCTTAAAACATTATACCTAATATTTTATTTCAGTATACTCTTAGAAGACCAAAATTAGTCCTTCCAGAAATCCTTGATAGCACTCCTGTACACTGTAAAGCCAGTCCTAAAGAACTCATTCCTAATAACTGGCATCTTCTTTCCGAAGCTACTCATATTCTCAATCCTGGGAAGAGAGCCACACTGAGAAATCAATTGAGGAAAAGTCAGGCTTGGAAAATACTAACAATAATAAAGCATAGCTAAGATTTTGCTAGCATGCTTAATTTCCTACAAAAACTTTGATTAACTTGTAATGATTCTCTTCATAGTTCTCATTAAGTTACGAGAAATCTTCTTTACACTACTGCAAGCAAAATAATGAGATGAAGCACTGAAGAAAAGGCCTTGCCTTTCCTGCCACTCTCCCACTAGAGTACTCATGTGTTCTATCCATACCAAACCACTAATACACAACACTTTTTCACACTTGCACATCTTAATGTTGTATCCAACCAAGAATGTCACACTCCCCCTATGACTGAACCACAACTCAATTTACCTCTTTTGTGGAATTTTCCTGATCTGCCTCATTCACGTAGAGTAAGTTCTTGCCACTATACTTCCAAACATACCTCAGTATAGTGCTTATGATGTTGTGTTTTGATTTTTACAGACTATCTCCTCCTAAAGAACTCTGATCTCCTTGACAGCTGAGTCCAGGTCTTAATCATCGTCATTTTCCTAGTACCAGGTATATTTCGTACTTCATCAAATCTAAGATGCCACTGATTGCAAAAAATTTTATTGTAGCTTGTCTACTACTAAGAAAACCGAAAAGAGCTATCAATCATAATGACATGCCATTAACTATGAGACTCACCTTGATTTGAGATGATAAATGCATAAAAATGCCTATCTTAGAATCAATATGGTAGCAGGTATTGAATAAATTTATTAAAATAAAACTGATTAACATATTCGTTTAACATATTCATTTATTCAGTTTTTCCATTCTGTCTCATCTGCTCATAAACTCCCTTTCCCACACTGAAACAAAACCTTCCATGTTGACATGAAAGAACGATTCAAAGAAGCATTTGTTATGAATTTCCTCTCAACATTGGTCTTGGGACTTGCCCTTTGCTGATAGGTATATAAGGAAACTGAATATGAATTTGAAAGTTCTTCTTTCATATGTGCTAATAATAATAAGCACATGTAATAGGCAGAACTGAAATAATCAATTTATTTTTTGTGGTCCTTAGCAGTCTAGGTTGATGCCACAGATGCTACCCATTACTTTTGGCTGAAAAAGATTACTAAGGTAACATCAAAGGTCCTGGATAATCAGCAGAAAGTAACTGTACTAAATATCTCAAAATTGGAAAATGAAAATATAGTCTGACCACATGTATTCTCAGTATATACTGCAGTGTGTACACTAGCCTGAAAAACTAAGTCAACTTAACAACTGACAGAAAAGTTTAATGAACTGATAGAAAGTTTAATGAATTTTTAAAGAAAGAAACCTATTTCTAATACTATTTTAAAGATAAAATCAGACACATCCTTATAAACAATGTTTTTATAATTTAAGCATATTTTAAAAAGTCAATTATGCAAAAGTTTTAAATGAAGTAAAAAAATCGATGTGTATGTTCAGCCTCTAATTAGTGGATGATTATGATGCTTTTAAAACAATAAACTTACCTATACAACAACCAAACTTACCTATAAAAGGCAAAAGATAGTTATCAGCAGACATCTCTTATTGAGCCTCTAGGGTACCCCTAAAATTGGTCTGCTAACTTACCAAAGAAGGCTGGCTGCTACACGATCAATATTCTGGATTAACTTATTTCTAATTCAGAAACATGTTTTACTTCAACAAACTAGAGTCTTAAGAATACAGTTAAAGTCAATTTTTGAAAACATGTATAACTGAGAACAACTTTGTTAAAAGACTATCTGTTGCTCTAAAAGAGTTGACAGACTTTTCCCATAAAGGTCTACACAATAATATTCTAGGCTTTGTGGGCCACATATGATCTGTGTAGCTTTGTTTTTTTAAACAACCCTTCAAAAACATAAGAGCCATTTTATTCAGCTTGCAAATTGTACAAAAACAGACCATGGGCTGGATTTGGCAACAGCTGTAATCTGCCACCCCTGCTCTAAAATATGTGAGGTTAACACAATGTTATATGTCAAATACATCTCAATAAAGTGGGGAAAAAATTTGTGGAATTAATGAATGGACCATCTGTAGATATTTGTGCTAGGCATTCTGTAACTGAGAAAGAATGTGTTTTGGAAACTCAGTACTATTAGCCATAAATTTTCCAAATTAGAAAAATGTTCTTTGTAATTTAGGGTGAGACTCTAGTCTCATAAGAAGAATGCCTCATTTGTAATTAATAACGCTGTACTAAGTCAAAAAAATAACAGAGGTAAAATGATCTAAGGTGCCATTTTAATAATGGAATATAATACTTTAATATATTTTGTAGATAAACTCAAACCCCTTTGCTGTATATTAATGAGAAGAGAGTCAGGAAAATCACCTGCTCAAAATGTGCCAAACCTACATAATCAGTGTAGTTTTTAATATTAGGACCTACATCTCCTGACCTGAAATCAGTGATCTTCTCTTCTTAGGCAAAGACCTAAAGATACCAACAACATGATAATATATAGATAATAAATAATTCTCCCAGAAGCAACACTTACATAATGCCAAGAAAGCATGCTTTGAGGCCATAAGAACTAGCACTCTCCGGAGGATGTCCTTATTAATAATGTAGTTCTTTATGTGGTAGGTATGGTGCTCCACACAAAATGTTAACAATTCCAATACAAGTGCCAACAACTGGGCAGTCTGAAAATCATCTAAAATAAACAAAACATAATTATATTTAATGGCTAATATTCTTTTCCTCCCCAAATGTAAGAATCCAAATTCTAATCAAGTAAAATCCCTTCTATTAACCCCCATTTTTTTTTTCTTTTTGTGAAGTCTGGCCCTGTGCTAACATCCATTGCCAATCTTCCTTTTTGCTGAGGAAGATTAGCCCTGAGCTAACATCTGTACCAATCTTCCTCTATTTTGTATGTGGGACACTGCCACAACATGGCTTGATGAGCGGTGCATAGGTCCACACCTGGGATCCGAACCTGCAAACCCCGGGCCACTGAAGCGGAGTGTGTGAACTTAACCACTACGTCACTGGGCTGGCCCCAACCTGAATATTTTAAAGTTAAGGAAAAGGGAACTAACATTTATTGAATGCCTACCATGTGCTAAGAATTGTGCTTTACATTTTTTTCTTTAATTTAAACGACTCTTTGAGGAATTGGTTTCAGAAGACCAAAGTCTGAAAAGTTAATAAGGCAAAGATGGGATACAAATCTGTTAGATCTGCTTTAATCCCAAGTGCAAGAATCCTCTACCATGTTTTAACACATTCCTCAACATTTGTACACACAGCATAGGAAGTCCTGCCAGGTACCATCTGTTCTTTGGTGGAATTACTCTCTCTGCTCCCATGATTCCAGTGTGTTTTGTGCATCATTTACTACATATAGTAAGTCCACACTGAACTATAATTATTGGCTTATCTCCCTCACCAGGCAGCAAGCCTCTGCAAGTTTTTCACTCTCTCCATTTCCCCCATTTAGCCCCTAAACATTACATACAGCATAGTGCCTTCCATAAAATGGGTTCTCAAGAACCCTCAAGCTTTACCTAATATGAATAAAGTAGATAGGAAAAGTGAATATCACATTTCCAAGGCTTGATTCCAGAGTCACCAAAAAAGGCAAATTTAACATTTATTTTCTAAGTGGCATTTTAAGTTAAATATACTGTATCACCAAAAAAGGTAAATTTAACATTTATTTTCTAAGTGGCATTTTAAGTTAAATATACTGTATTGATAATTCATGACAAAATAATGTATGTATTCTCAAAGCTTTAATAAGGGATTTCCCAATGAAGACCCTAAAACTACTTTCTAAATTAAACACACACACAGGCTAAGGCTAAAGGAATAAAATGAAGAAATAATAAATAATCCTAACATAGCAATAATCCTCAATGCAAATAAAAACAGCTTTATATTGAGCACAAACTTTGCTGTATCTACACATCTGGAGTACAAATAACTTAAAAAGAATTTTTTCATAGCTTCCTTCTCCTATTTATTTCACTTATGTAAATACAAACTAAATACAAATATTGCTTTAACAAAAATTGTTTTAACACGCTGAAACAGATAATCTCCTATCTTCTTTTACGTTTCTATTATCTGATTATAGCACTTGAACACCTTTTTTGAAAATATATTATTAAACTTCTATGTTAACACCAACTTTGAGTTGCAGAATTCGAGAACAAAGAACTTAACTACCAACCTGCACTATCTTACCTTTGCTAGGTTTGTCTTCTGTTGTATTTGCCAATAAGGGAGCAGTGAGGACATGCATACAGTGCTTATAGAAGAAACCCAGAAATTCAGTCTTTTCTGTTTTCTAAGGGATCAAAAACACTTGCATGAACTTTAACTGCACTGGCTCCTACCAGCAATAAACAATATATTAGTATGACAAAGAGAAAAACGCCCCTTGCTTACATTGGCAGTAGCTAACATGTTCTCTGGGTCAACTAAAGTTCGAAGCAGGCCCATAAGTTGGACTGCTCCTCCAAGTTCAGGGTCTGTATCACAAATCATATGTTCTATAATGAGGTTGATGAGCAAAATATCCTGGTGAGGAAAATACACATAGTAAGAATCACTTATTACAGAAGAGAATGGAAAAAGCACATACTATGACATATACTACAGCGTTATACCTAGCCTAGCTATCTTGTTAACTGCAAACAAAATGATATGATTGACTTCTTTAATAGGATATCTGGCAGTGTTTCCCTAAAGTGTGGTCCAGGCACATTACACTAAATAGTACTGAAAAGAAAAGAAAGTTTCTTTCTTTTTCAATTATTTTTAAATCCCTCTGATTAAAACAAAAACAAAGTTTCAGTTTGGTGCTATATATCTTGACACCTCCTGATACTGAAATCTTCCTTCTAAAGAAAGCTAGTGAGCCTTAGGTTCACAGCTTTAATAGTAAAACTATTTAGTGAGAATTTATAACACGGTTCTACTTTCACTGCATTTTATAGATTCTTCTATTTATGGCAAATGATATCTGTATCTGTTTTCCATTTATGGAAATGATAGAAAGTTTCCATTTAAAATAAACTGAAGAAAAAAATTAGTTGGTACCTGAATGTCTGAAACTAAAGAAAATGAGATTATGGTATTGAGAGAGCACACAGGAGAACAAATGCATTATACAGATTCCAAATGTCATACAAAATGGACCGCTAGTTTCCCTGAGGCTCCACCTATTATGACTGGTGTTTCTGGTCCAACGAGTAAATAAAAATTAAGAGGGATTCGGTGAAAAAAACCCCTGGTCTTGCCTATATATATGCAATGGTAGGATGGACAAAGAGAAAATGCAGACAGTATATGGAAATAATGATAAGATCGGAAATCAAGGGGCCTACTGAATATGAGTCAAGTTCATCGTGTATGTTCAACTAGTGGGTTACGGGGTCAACAAGAATAGCCTTTATTTTTCATAATACAGATATTTTGGTTTTCAAGATAGGACTATTTTATAAAAGAAAAGTATAGCATAATATTCAAGTTCAAACTGCCACTTTTCTGCACCTACCCTGACACTACAATTTAAAAAACCCCCAAAGCAAATATAGAAATTACTAGGCATTCCACTTCATTTTGACATCACATTAGGATCTTTAAAAAAAGTAAAACTCTTTCTTTTTGTAAAAATATGATAGAAAAAAAATCCCTATGGTTAGGCAGTAAACAAAGCACCCTAAATACTTTCCAAGGGACTGTGCTTCATTTCTTCATTCTTGATGATTTTGAAAATCTATCCCTAACAAAGTCAGTGTTTTCCTAGGGGAGTTACTCATAATTCCACATATAGAAGAACAATTTATTGATTAAATGATTTAAATAAGACAACACAGCAAGTTAACTTCAGAATTAAGAAACTTGAACTCAAAAATTTAAAAAGAAATTTAAGTTGAGCATTAACAAGTAACTGCTATAAGACACTTTATAAACTGAGACAGGAGCCAATTTAGGGGAAGAATACGCCATTTGATATTATGGTACACGTTTCCTAAACATCAGCTATTTAGATCTTAAAAAATGAATAAATACAGTTATAGCTCCCCATGTATAAATACTTACTGTTAGTGCAAATAATATTTACCTTGTTGGTTATTTTTTGCTCTGTTAACTTCTTACTTACATCATCGTTCTGTTGTGCCTCCTGCATGACAAACTCTCGTACCATGGATGGGTTATATTCAACCAAGTATGAGAATATATCAGTAGCAGCACTTCGCACCTGTGTATCATCCATGCCCTACAGACAAAAAGCACTTATTTCTCCTATAATTACAAAAACATGAAACTTATGGCTATATAAATCCAAAACCTAACAAATTATAAGAAAAGACTGCAAGAGAAAAGAGGTCAAAGAAATTCTGCTACATGTAAAACTCTTGTTCTATGGTTGAAGTTATACTTTTTTTTATTCCTGTTTACTCTTCTACTTTAACAGTTCAACTAACAGGCTGCCAAGTTAACAAATTATTAAAAATATGGAAAATTCCTAAGTATTCTTTCAGTACTAAGGTCTCTCTAATACTAGAATTCTATAGCTTTTTGACTTTATCTAATACATAGCTAATGTTAAATATTGGCTATAATCAAATTCTTGCCTGTTACATAAAAAAATATTACCTTTGTGGATCAGAAATATAATAGTAATTAAATATAAGGAGAAACAAACTTACAAGGATGACTTCTAAAGCTGGTAATATGCCCATGTTTGACAAAGTCTTGAAAAAAGCATCTCTGTTTTGAGGTTGTAACGTTTGGGAAAACGCACAAAATTCTTTTAAAAAGTTAACCTAAAATTAGGAAAAAGGATAAATAAATATATAAAAGGTCTGTTGTTTTCGCTTCATGTCCTTCCTAATATCAAATTCCTTACCAATTCCTGTCTTTTTTCCTCATCTGTTGCTTCATCCGTTAGCTGTGCAAACAAATCTGTCAAAAACTTTTCATCTTCCTGTGAAATGAAAGAATATAATTATGCTACTGGTAAGAGTATATAATAAAATATAATTTCAAGATGCTATAATAGAAGATATAAATTATAATAACTGGAAAAAGGAAAGATGCTACTGGCAATGCTTTTTTTTTCCCCTGGTGAGGAACATTGGCCCTGAGCTAACACCTGTGCCAACCTTTCTCTATTTTGTATATGGGATGCCACCAAAGCATGGCTTGATGAGCGGTGTGTAGGTCCGCATCCAAAAACCTGGGAACTCCAGGCCGCCAAAGCACAGCACGCGAACTTAACCACTACACCACTGGGCCAGCCCTGGTAATGCTGTTTTTTTAAAAAGAGAGAAAGAAGAACCAAACTATTAAGGATAAATTGGGGATTTATACAGAAAGATTATTCTTTATATTTTGGTAAGTCTCCATTTCTTAAGCCTTTTTGAAGGCCACACTGTAAGGCTTTGTAGGCCATATGGTCCCTACCACAACTACTTAACTGTTATTATAGTAGGAAGCAACCATAGACAGTATGTAAATGAATGACTGTTCAAATCAAACTTTATTTACAAAAACAGGTACAGGCCATAGTTTGATGACCTCTTGTTTTCATAGGGTTTCATAACCTTAACTTTAGAAGTTCTATAACTTCAAAACTTCAGAAGGTTCTACAACCTCTCAGATGAAGATAAAGCTTCCTTCACGTTTTAAAGACACAGAAAATGATTCAATTATTTTAAAAGCTAAATTCAGAGCTTTTAAAAAAATATTATTTCAAAATATCCATATACATAAACAATTTAATGTACATTATTTTGAAAAGGATTCAAAAGAAAACTCTCATAGGTTATTAACCTGGGTAAATAAGTCAGAGTACAGAACTTGGAAAGAACCTCAGATGTTATCTTACGTTCTTATTTTATAATTGAGAAGATTAAGAAATTTACCCAAAGCCCACTCACAGCAAGTGGTAGAGCCTTTCTGATTGCCTGTTCAATTTTTCCCATCACTATTTTTTTTCTTTTGCTTGGGGAACATTAGTCCTGAGCTAACATCTGTGCCTATTTTCCTCTACTTTATATGTGGGTTGCAGCCACAGTGTGGCTGATGAGTTGGTATAGGTCCATGCCCAGGATCCGAAGCTGTGAACCTGGGCTGCCAAAGTGGAATGCACAGAACTTAACCACTACTCCATGGGGCCGGCCCCTTTGCATCACTATTTTTAATTAAGATTTTGTTATATTTTAATTCCATATGACCTCAGCTAGAAGTAAATTCAACACTACTTAAGCCCCACAGACATGCCTAAGTCTAAATATATATACATATGTACTTATATATGTATGTATGTGTATGTAATCTCCCACTACACTATAAACTCTATATTCACTGTTGTAGGTGCTCAAAAAACATTTTCTGTGATACTAAATTAGTTTTGTTATTCCCACCTTTATTTTTTCTAAAATGTACAAATAGGCCATACCTCAAATGGCATCCAATTTTAAGATGTGTCCCAGACATAATATATTCCACCAAATGGAAATCAAATATTAAAAAAGATTCTCTGAACTGCTGCATTTGGGGGTACAGAAGTAGAGAGAATAAGAACGTTTAATAGTATTACATAGAGAGCAGTCAATGGTAAAGGGTATGATTGTGTACACAAAGTGGGTAAGAACCTGCTTTCAATTATACCTCAATCACTCCTTCTCAAAAAATTTGTACAATTCTTCCTTCACAGCAGTAGGTTGGATGTAAGTGCCTAGCATCAAGAGAAACAGAACTACGGCACTGGCAGCCAACACCTTACACAGCATATCGTAGGGAAGCAAAAACTTAACAACTTGAAATTATTCATACTTAACGATTAAAACTGGCATTTTACAGGTATGAAGACCAAGAAAACACAGAAGTGACAAATCCCTGCATAACAAAATGAGAACCATGTGGAGCTAAAGAAAAGGACCAGTGGCACTCAGGACTATCGAAGGAAACCAGGACTCAAAACTGGACCAGAAGAGAGGCTCCATTAGGTAAGTGGCAAAAACTAGTTCCTTATCAAAGAAAAATGGAAATTGGTACTAGAATCCTTATCTATTATCAATCACAATACACTGTATAGAGGATTACTTTTGTCCTTATCAGACTGTATTGCCTATAATTATCTGTTTACATGTCTGTCTTAAATGAATAGAAAACATGTCGAAGTAGTCAACATGAACTGGAATTACTACTAGCTCCAGGAAAGCAGTTTGGGTAAAACTGACTTCTCTCTTTGAATTCATACTTTTTTTTTTTTTACGGTGACAAAGGCAAGGACACTGAAAATACAGCAATTTTCTAAAAAAGAACAGATGTGAAAATTAAACTTACTGCTTTATTTGTAACATGTGCAGCTCTTACTTTTCTTTGCCTCCTTTCTTTATTTAATAAATCCAGGTTTCAACTAATTATTTTATTTGTAGATTTGAGGTAAGGGCTTATAATATCCTTCAAGTCATATTACATATCTGTTATTCTTACAATATCACAGGCATTAAAGAAACAAAAAACACGGGAGGTGTGCAACTCACAAATCTTTGCACTATGCAAACTTCTGTTCCAGTTAGAATAGACTAATTCACACACTATGGGATCATCTATTCAGAGTTTCTCTGACTTTGGGGTGTTATAAATGCAGATTACAGGCCAACTCACAAGAGATTTTGATTCTGGATTCTGTTTTGTGCAGAATCCAGGACACTGCACCCTAGGCAATTCTGATGCAAGCACCCTAAAACACCAGACCTGAGAGACTGGGCATACTGTAAAAAGAAAACTGGGAGTTTAATAAGCAATTAGTAATAGCTACTCAAAAAAAAAAAAAGCTCAATGCTTTACATGAATCATCTAATTTAACATTCAGATGACCTTATAGAGTAGTTACTAACATCACAATCCTTCAGATCAGGAAAGGGAAGCTTTAAGAGGTTAAGAAAGTTGCCCAAGTCACATAGCTATTAAGTGACAGGTGGAGCTGAAACTCACATTCACATCTAACTTCTCCATATTCTCATCCATCATGCCTTTTGATAGGGAGACATGCAGCTATAATTTGCCAACATCTGCTATGTTCCGTTGACTCTCAAACTGGGCCTTTAATATATTATTACCTGGGAGTTCTATAAATTCTACAGAATTTGTATTCTATATTTAATGACATATTTCTTGGCTTCTTTGTTTTTCTTTCCTCTTCCAATAGATTCTATGCATAATTGATAGATTAATATCCCTAAAATTCTACATTTAATCATTTCATTAAGATCATTCCCCTATAATTTCTCCAAGCTCAACATTTTTTAAAAAAAAAATCACATTTACCTTCCCTAACCCAAACACAACAACCTTCTGTTCCCATAGTATTATATATTACAATCTCTTGTAATAGCACCAAAATACATCCTTTCAGACAAAAATTAAAATTCAACTTAAGTATTTAAAAAGGAACAAAATTATTTCTGCTAAAGGCAATTAAGTTTAAATGGTATCAATCAAGTTGGTATCTTTTTAAGTAGGAAAAAAAGAACGATCTAACTCACCTGTAACATACCGACAATTTCTACCTTATTGAAAAAGATAAAGGAGTGAAGTGTTGATAACATATTTTCTTCAAAGACTGAGGGGGTAGGTAGAACCATATCTTGTATATACTGTACTCTGTATGTCTGATGAATTTTTTGTTTCAGCTCAGGATCTGATATGGGAATTACTTCTTTAAACTTGGCTGTTTTTGTTAGAAATTCCCTGTGTTTTCGTGGTTGTGATAAAGCAGGATCATATTCTAAGCATCCAATGACGTCCATTATACATTCCTCAGAGAACATAACTTCGAAAAGAGCAGTTCGATTCAAGAGGAAGATGCCTTTGATAATTTCATACAAGTGATGCAGTCCTTCAATATTTTCCAAATCCTCACACACATGAAAAAGCTCTAAGAGCTTTTTAATATAACCCTCATTTTCCAGTGCTAGTGCAAGTTTTTCACGACGTAGGGGAGAAGGTAAAGATGATGCCACAAGTTCTGCAATTTCCTCAAGTCGACTTAATTCACAAGATGGCAATTCTAAACCTGGCGATGACATATCATCAAAACGCTCCTCTTCAGATTCATCTACAAGGTCCTGAGTGATGTCCACTGAAGGGTCCTTTCCTTGAACCTGTTAGATAAGATTTACAATAGCTGACAAAATATAATCAAGCAAATCTAAATGATACTCTTAGATCAATACAAGAGATGTTATAAGAAAACTATAATGATAATTTTCAAGTTTAAGACTCTTCCTTCAAACCTGATGCAACTGCCTACTATTCTAAGTTACATTTCTACAAATAATATACACTTTCAATTTTAAGGAAAGAAGTTCAATGGTCAGAGATGGAGTGAGCTTCCTCCTAAGTCCGAGGTTTACCAGCAACAGAGACATTCTAGGATATGCTAAACTGTGACGAAAGTGCCCTGCAGACCCACACTGGAGAGGCCTGATGCCAAAACATCCACTCACATCTGATATCCATACAAGTCTCAGAAACATTCCCAGCACTATGCTCCAGGATAGCCAACACTAAACTCTTCGAAGGTTAACTCTAAGTAAAATTCAAACAAATACCAAATAGCATAATGCTGTGACCATAGAAAATATATATGATTGTAAGCAACAAGGAAAATATTTAATGTCAATTAATTCTAGAAACTGAGGGCCAAAAAGCATGTCCAGACTGGCTTTGGACCAAAGTGTGTCATTGATTTGCTGCTACAAATGCTGGCTGGCAGCCCAAAAATATCATTAAGAAAAACTGGGTGGGAGATAACTGTACCCCTACAAAAATGAAGGCACACGAAAAGTAACTGCAACCTATATGTCACAGAGCTATCCCCCAAGAATACCTGCTAAAAGTTAAGTAACCAAACCATGGGAAAGTTTTCCTTTCTACACACCCAAACCTGTAGCTCTCATGATCCCCCAGAAGCCCTAAAGTTTGTCATAAACCCCAACTTTATGTCCATGTAGGGGCTCTAATTATAAAAAGATAACTTAAAAGTCTTCACAATTAAATACATTTTAAGGTAAAAGAGTATTTTTACAAAATGTCAAGGACATATTTTGAAATGAAACAAGTTTTGTATCTTGGCCCTATAATTTGAGACACTGCCACTAGAGCAGCTCAACAGGCTAAGTTGAATGGTAAAGGGATCGAAAAATTAAGCCTTATATGAAATGGCCAAGAAACTTAAAATTCCTTGCCTGGTTAAGAGATATTGTTGATAGATACTGGAAGGGAAGGCCTGGAATATGTCTTGAAATATGCTGCAAGGTGATACTGTCTTGATCTTAACCCAGTGGACAGCACCACTGAAAGAAGGCTAGGCACATTCACAGCTTGTACCTGGCATGGTCTCCAGTTGGTTCTGGATTTGTTAATTACATAAGCTCTCACAGCTTTAGATTCCTAATACTCAAGCTATGGCTTTACCTATAGAAAAAATGGTAGCATTTGATTAAAAAAAACATGAAAAGGGACGAGCCCTAATGTAATGAAAATGCTATCTTCTTGAGTTAATTTGCAAATATGAAGGCTAAGAAGGTAAACTAAAAGTACTGTGTTTAGGATACTCTTGGAATCAGAGCTACTCAAGGAACCAAGGTGGAATTATAATGATTTGACAAATGTTTCAGTCTCACTTTCAGAACAGGAGCAATGGAAGAATAAAACAAAGAAAGGTAGACTAAGGAAGAGAGAGCTTTGTTTAAGGGAAAGGATACATCTTAGAAGTCAGTCTGAGAATGTGAAGGCCATAAAAGATATAAAAAGGAAAAAGAGATTCTCCCAGACATAATAACTGCTATCAAAGGGGGTACTAGAAAATAGGAACATTTTTAGCTGTTTCTAGTTCAAAAATGGTAAGTAGCGTTCAAGAAATAGGGCAAAATGCAATGAATTCCCTAGAATGACCCAGGATCCAGAAATTGATTGAGAATTACAGACAGGATCATATGAAATTGAGGAATGACATCTTGAACATAGACTATGTAAAAGTTGGAGGGGAACATAAAACAGAAAAGAACATAAAACAGCCTGTGATTCCTAGGAAAGTTACTGTAGAGAAAGCATACAAGTACTACCAAATGTGTCCCAAGTGAAGAGGACTGAAAAATTTATGGTATCGTAGATTAATGAAAAGTAAAGATCTGACAATATTAAAGGAGAGGCAGGCATGACAGTAACAGAGTGAGTCGAGGCCTGAGTTAAATATTGGCCTAACGGAAGACTGTGGCCAGGGTGGGATTATTCAACTCAGAAAGGTGAAGGAGAACAAGATTTGTCTGAATAATGGTTGCTTTTAGCATATTCCAGGCTCATTGATCTCATTTCTCTTTCTATGGGAGAACGCCACAGGACAAAATCTAGAGGAATATGCTGTAAAAACAATTGTATGGGACAGAAAGCAAAGAAAAAGTATGAAGAAAAAAGGCATTCAGGTATAAACGTTAGTCTTTCACATGCTAAGAGAAAGGACAACTTAATAGGCAGGTTAATTTATGAAAAACAGCTGAGTAGAATATACAGCTAGAACAGATTCTCCAAGTTAACAAAAAACTGTGCCTCAGGGCACTGGAGCTTCTATTAAGGCAGTGGCTCTCAAACTTTAGGGTACATCAGAATTGCCTAAAAGCGGGCATGATAGTATTTTAATGTTTACCCCCTAAAGCAGGGGCTGACAAACTATAGTCAAACCCAGCCTACCACCTGTTTTTGTAAATAAAATTGTAGTGGAAGGGAACCACGCCCATTTATTTATATGTTATATCTATGGCTACTTTCACACTGCAACAGCAGAGTTGAATAGCTGTTAAAATGTATGGCCCATAAAGCCTAAAATATTTACTGTCTTGCCCTTTACAGAGAAAATCTGACCTAGAGGGCTTGTTAAAATGTAATTACTGGTACCTACCCACTGACTTCTAAGGTTTCTTCAGACTCAGGAGATCTGGGATGGGGAATCTCAGAATTTGCATTTCTGTCAGTTCCCAGGTCATGCTCCTGCTGCTGGTCTGAGGCCCACACTTGGAGAACCAATGGATTAAGGAATCTGCTGCAATTATTCTCCAGCTAAAATAATTGTGGAGCTAGAGAAACTGTCCTGAGCATGCAACTGTCTAAATGAGTCTACAAAAAGAGGCTGTAGCCACTAGAGTGCATAAAAAAAATGCACATTCACAAAAGATTGTGCAGATTATGTCACTAGACTATGGTACTACAGTCACTAGGAAATTTCAGAATCAATTGAGAACAAGCAAGATGAGCGTGAAGAGAAAGTCAACAGCCACAAGAAGATACTGAACAGAGTGATCAGAGTTGCATTTTAAAGAAGATAAGCTGCAGTATGGATTTGGGAAGACCAGTCAAGATGAAAGCAGTAAACCAGGCAAGAAATGATGGTGGCTTAGTAAACTGTGATAGCAGTGGAAATGAAGATAAGTGAATGGATTTAAGATTTATTATAATTGATGGACTGAACAGGATATAAGGGATGAAGGAAGGATAAATATGACCCACAAGTTTCTAGTTTCAGCAACTGGATGGCATTTACCGAGATGAGGGAGATGGGAGGATGAACAGATCCAGGTTGAGATTATGTTTGGTTTTGGACTATTAACTTTGAGATGCTAAGTGAGTACTCGTGGAGGAGCACCAAAAGGCAGCTGGACATATAACTCTGGAGATCAGCAAAGGTCTGAGCTGGATAGTTTGGTATCAATAAGTTGTACTTTCCTATAAGTCAAGATAAGTCACAGACTTATAAGTCCTATAAGTCACAGACAGCGATGAAGTTAAGAGATCTACATGAAATGCTTGTCTATTTATTTAAAATCTTAGGCATTAGCTGAAAGCACAGCAAAAAACAAAATACTTAAAAAGAGCATGTTGATTTTCTAATTCTTAAAGTTACCTGACATATTTTCTCCCAAATTTCATCACATCCAGCTTTTTCTTGAAAGCTAAGGGCCAAGTCATAATTTTCTGCTTCAGACCACACAATCAAAGTGTCCTTGAGAGAAAAAAAGAAGTCTGAATGATTAACACACATTATCACAAACTACTTCAAAGTATAAGGCAAATAAACAAAGCAACAAGCAATCGAGAACAGTACTCATATTTACTTTTTGCAACACTGATACTGGTAATTACCAATGCCTTTTTACACTTCACTTGATCCAACCTATGAAATGAAAACAATGTTTTCCTTAAGAAGTTTAACCAATATATGAAAAGCACTACAAATGAGCACACAATCTAAATGTAATAAAAGATACAAACTAAACATTATATCAATCCTATGCTTGCACATTAAGTTACACTTTACGCTCTAGTCAAAGTATCCAAAGAGGAAGTCCTCCAAAGAGGAAGTCTGAGCATTCAGTGACTAGGATATGTCAGGAGGATGGGATTAATCAACATAGCTCATTCTCTCTACTGTCAACATCAGGTGTTCTTTACTGGGGTGCATGAGGCCCATGAAGCCCTTGAAATTACTGGCTGAATTTGTAATATGTGAGCATTTATGTGGACAGAGGTTTTTTAACTTTCGCCAAAGTACTGTGGTTCAAGAAGCAAGACACTTCTACCATCTACCATCCTTTTACTCCTATTCAGATCAATTTTTATTTTTTTAATGATAGTAAGTTTAACAAACAGTTCAACAGTTTTTATTAAGATGTAATCTCAGCAAGACACTACACTTACCATACTGAGACCATTTTATATTCCCTGTAGTACAAATGGTCTGTATTCTATAATATGCATGGTATAATAAAATATTTATAAGATCTAAGGTATCTTTTCAAACTTTCAAATCAACCATTTCAAAAAATGGCCCTCTCAGAGAGAGGTCTATGAATCATCTTATATATGAAATGTTGAATGGCACTAGAGAGAGTTATGTTAAAAAAGAAGCCTAACATGTAGCATTTTTTTCAAGCTGGTCCAAAGAAAAGAATTAGAGTTAGATGGGTTTGAGTGCAATATAAAGAAAAAATAATTCAACCTGACTAATAATAATAAGTAAGGCTGGCTGAGCATCTATTGGGATGATAAAGGTTCCTGTATTGAGGAGGAAACATGACTACATTATCTTTAAGGTACCTTAAAGGATCTGTGTTTCTACTGCAGCAGTTTCTAATACTTTTCACTACCAAGGACGCCTCTTGTACACAAATGGATCCCATGTTTAAATATTTGTCTCCTAAACTGCATATTAACTCTAGTCAGTCAAGTATATAACTGTAAATTACGAGACAAGTAGTCTCTCACTGAACTAAAGTGACGCCAGTCAGAAGTAAATAAATGATCATTCGATTAGGCTGTACAGCATTACTAATAGGATAAATCCACAACTCTTATTCAGAATTTTAAAAAAGAGCTCAAAGACCCCTTTTACTGTTTTCAAGGACTTCCAGAGATCATAGATCTCAGGCGGGCAATCTATTCGACAGTGAGAGAGTAGCTGTTCAAGCTCAAAATAATTTACATTATTGTAAAATCAACATGCCAGAAATTAGTCAGTTGGGTAACCTCTCTGAGCCTCAGTTTCTTCATCTTGAAAATCAGTAGAACACATACTGTTATGAAAACTGGTGATAATATAAGAGCCCCTGGAACAAGTCAAAAACCAGTATCACATTAGTAATAAAATAGATTTAATAAAGCTGTAATCAACTTCTCTGCTACAGTGTATATTCAGAATCATTTGGAAGATCAAATCAGGGCATGACTACACACTGCTCTTAATTACCCGTTTGACAAATTTAGAAGTTTGAAAATTTTTAGGAATTTCCCTTCTGTTTTCCTTGAAAAGCCTAATTTTCAACCAAATCATCTTGCTTATCATCCAACAACCTACAGGTTAAGAAATATGGATTTGTTCATTTAGCCTCAAAATAGACTCATTCCTTCCTTTTTCTTAGGATGTGCTTTTATTATTTAGTAGATTGAAACCTCAAAATGTGAATGTATGTATTTAAGTACAAAACATCAAAGCCATATATTCTAATCTCCAGCCATTCCAAGCAAACCTAAAAGTTTTAAGAACACTAAATGCAACAAAGTGGTAACAGACCATTAAACTATCAAGAAAATATTTCATATTGTACTAATGTTTGTTGGACAAATAAATTACCATTAAATAAATTTAGGCATTAATATCAGCTTTTTAATGTACTATCTGTGTGACCTCAAGCAAATCACAATCTTTAGGCATCATCTAATGGGCAAAATAAAGCCAATGCTTTCTAGTAATATTTTAATGATTAATGATGAAGCAAAGCATTTATAATTTATAAAGTAACATATATATATGAATGTGTTGGTAATATTCTTTAAATTATTTTATATCTGCACCTTCAAAGCAACGAGGCGACTGATACTGATTTCACTAGCTTTATAGAGCACTCAGTGTTTCTGTGTGTGTGTGTTGAATAAATACCATTTGATGATAGTGCTAGTAGGTACTAAGTGAGAGAAAGATTTACCTTCAGATAATCTCTTGCACATCAGAAGAGTACAAGAAAGAAAGCATACTCAAATTGAAAGTTGCCTTAAAAAACTAACATCATTATAAGGTACTATCCAGGCTGTGTAAGAAATCAGATTCTTATCTACACTGAGTTGCTGTATAGGGATATGAATGTTCCTTCTGCACTAGCATCTACAACAGCAAAAGAAGGAGTTTCTACCATTTAGTTGTGTTAGTAGCCGATTATTAAATCAGTGGTCACTTTTTTTTTCTTTAGGTACAAACAAGAAAACTGTGTTGTTTTTAGTTTTAACTTTTGAGAATTAAGGTTCAGTTGCTACAATATCTGGAACATACCCTTAGCTTAACTCGAAGCAAGTTTCTTTAAATTTAAAATGATTGCTTTATACACTATAGGGATTGGTAGAAATCGTATTTTACACTGGCAAAGTATGCTATAATCTATTCTGAATTTTTCACTGTAAGGAATCAGATGGTAAATTTTCATTTAATCACCAAACTGAGAGGATAACATGCAAAATAAAACATAGCTCTTCAAAATTTTACCTGTTGTTTCTGGTATGCAGTGTTAGGATTAATTTTGGACTCTAACAGTAGAGAACCTAGAAAACAGAAAAAGACATTCCAATATGTAATTGCAAAGCAAGAAAATTATATTCCCTTACACACGCACAGTACCTTTTCTGAACATGTGATGCATACACAAGTTCAGTTAATGAAATATTTTTAAAACAATACAAGTTTAAATATAACAACTTGTAACCTAAGAAATACTTGCTTTATACATGCTTACTTTTAACACGACAGACTTGATCATCTGGAGACAGACTGGATGGTAACAGAAATCTAAAAATTGATGGGCAGCACAAGGTAGTGAAACAGCACAGCAGGAAATCAGATGATCTGGGTTTAAATCTCTGATATACAGCATTACTTAGATAAATACTTTAAAACATGCAAATAAGCATTATAATAGAATCTGGTCTATCTCTCAAGACTGAAAATAAAGTGAGAATTCATATGCAAAAGTTGGAAAACATCGAGGATATGATCTATTGCCCAAGTACATTCCCAAATTATGCTTCACCTTCAAAAATCTCGTATTTCTGTTTCTTAATACAGGAATTACTATTCCATCTTCAAATAATCAATTTATTTCTTATAGTAAGCCAATTTGCACATTTCTGTTTTTTCCCTGGCAATATCATAAGACTCATGATATTTAGAAAATAACTACTGCTTTGTGACAAAAATCAAATTTTAAGACTAAACTCATACCCTTCCCCGCAACTAGTTCCAATTTGTCCCCCAATGCACTATCTAAAGACAAGTTCTGGCCCAAAATGCTTGAGAAGGAGCAGTTTTCCCTGCAGCTGTCTCTCATGCAAAGCTTTCATTTCTTCTCATATTACACTTAAGAGCTGCTTTACCCATTCCAAATAGTGGCTAGACAGTTGAGAAATGGGTGCTCTTAACATTTCCAAATTTAGTTAGTTTGCTTTTATGTTAAAATTTGTTGACTAATTTTATGATACTGTCCCACATTAGTGAGGTACTGACCATTCACTACTATGTGCTCATAACTGTGCTAAGTGATACTGAATATAGTAAAGTATCAGCATTTACCAAGTTGTGATGATCATTTTCAAACACCCTGTGCACATGAACAGCTTCCCACTTCACTCGAATTCTCCCATTGCGTCTAGCACAGGTGAACTGCTCAACCCTAAAACTGTCTCGTATCCTTTCTCTTAAGGTAACTAAACAGTCTCCATATTTTTCCCACCTATACCCCCAAAACCATTTCTTTAGGCTCTTTTCATTATTTTTGGCTCACTGAGGTTCAGACAAATATTCTCACATTCTAGAAGAAACTGTTTAAGTCTTCTTCCTCTTTTTCCAACTTCTGCCAGAATAATCAAAATAAATTTTCCATTGCTCCTTCAATTTTCTTTATGCACAATTATTGGATTTTTATTTTGGTAATTATTAAGAGTTGCCTACTGATAAATTCGTAACAAGAAAAAGCAGCAAAAGAATTAACTCAATATCTAGAGTCCTTTAAAAGTATTAAAAGTCTCCAACTATCTTTAATATTTTTCCATTGTTGTAACTACAAGAACAAAAATTGCATTGTATTATTTCCCAATGAAATCACAGAGTATGTCAACTACATTATGGATTAAACTTACTTTTTCCAGACAAGTTGTAGCATATAATTATACTCAAAACATGGTTTCTATGAGAAAATACATTCCAAAAAACCTAATTTAAAATGTCATGTCCTCAAAAATAATCCAACTCTAGAAAACTAAATAATAGAGTGAATAAAAAAACTGAATTACTTTATATTTCAGAAAATTCAAGAGGTCTAGGATCATAGAACCAAACTGAGTAAGTAATGCCTCTTTGATCAAAATTAACTTCTGTGCTACAAATACCATCAAAATGTGAAAAGACAACCCACAGAATGGGAGAAATTATTTGGAAATCATGTGTCTGATAAGTGACTTGTATCCACAACTCTTACAACTCAATAATAAAAAGACAATCCAATTTAAAAATGGGCAATGGATATGAATAGACATTTCTCCAAAGAAGATATACAAATAGACAACATATGAAAAGATGCTCAACATCATTAGTCGTTAGGGAAATGCAAATCAAAACCACAAATAAGAAACCATTTCACACTAGCTAGGATGCCTGTAGTCAAACACCGACAATAACAAGTGTTGGCAACCACATGGAGAAATGGGAACCCTCATATTTTGCTTGTGGGTACATAAAAAGGCATCCACTTTGGAAAACAGTTTGGCAGTTCCTCAAAAAATTAGAATTACCAGCAATTCCACTCCTAGGTATATACCCAAGAGAAATGAAAACATATGCCCATACAAATAAGTGTACACATGTTCAGAGCAGCCTTGTTCATAATAGCAAAATGTGGAAACAATCCAAATGTCCAAAAGCTGATGAATGGATAAATAAAATGAAATACTGTTAAGCTATACAAAGAAATGAAGTTCTGATACATGCTATAACATGGACAAACCTTGAAAACATAAGTGAAAGAAACCAGTCACAAAAGACCACATATTATATGACTGCATTTATATGAAACGTCCAGAGCACGCAAATCTAGAGAAAGATCTGTAGATTACTGGTTGTTTAGGGCTGGGAGGCAGGGGAAGTGAATGGGTACTGATTACTAATGGGTACATGATTTCTTTTAGAGAGGACAAAATATTCTAATATTAGATTGCAGTGATGGTTGCATAACCCTGTGAATATACTAAAAAACAGTGAACTGGGTTGGCCCAGTTGTGTAGCGGTTAAGTTTGCACGTTCTACTTTGGCAGTCCGGGGTTCGCCGGTTCAGATCCTGAGCACGGACCTACTCACTGCTTATCAAGCTGTGCTGAGTCGGCGTCCCATACAGAAGAGCTACAACTCTACAACTATGATACATAACTATGTACTGGGGCTTTGGGGAGAAGAAAAAAAAAGAGGAAGATTGGCAACAGATGTTAGCACAGGGCCAATCTTCCAAAAAAAACCCCAAGTAATTAAAAAAAATGGAATTATACACTTTGAATGGTTGAATTATATGGCATGTGAATGCCGTTAAAAAAAGTTAAAGTGTAAATATTCATATAATAGAATACCATATAGCAATGTTAATGATTGAACCAAATATATGTGAATGCAATGTCATTTATGAATCTTACAAACACGAATGAAAGCCTCAGACAAAAGTATATACCCCATAGTTCCATTTATCTAAGTTCAGAAAGTAGCAAAAATTAAACTATGGTGTTAGAAGTTAGGTTAGCAGTTGTGGGGGAAGGGAGGGGAGTGGGAGAAGGGAAGATAGTGACTAAGAAGGGACTTCTCAGTCTGAGAAGCAGGCTTCCAGAGTGCTCGTTATGTTGTTTCTTCATCTGTGCGCTGGTTAGTTGGTGAAAATTCATCAAGCTCAATACTTATGATTTGTGTACACAATCTTTCCCCCCAACAAATTTATTTGTATCAGCTGCTATAGCTATAGTACTGGGAACAGTAATTCCATCCTAGTAATGTGTGGGTGTGGATGGGGATGTGGAGTTCAACTGTAGGTGAGAGGCATTTATCCTGGTAGCAGAGACAACAGGGGAGAAATGAAGAAGATGATCCTTAGAGATCTTAAGCAACATCAAGGGAGGCAGAGAAGGGTCTCATTAAGGGGAACAGGTAGGTCTGGTATATCTTAATAACTGAAACACATATGCAAGACAGCCTCCCACCCCACCTTATTTGAGAAACACATTCATCCTCTCCAATAAAATAGACGGACGCCCTTATCCCCCAAGAAGAATTCACTCTCACCCTCCCTGTGACACCACCTCCTCATGCATGTGAGAAAGACACTCTGTCACACACAGCAGAGAAGGACAATCTACATAGCAAACCCCAATATCAAGACTTGAGGAAGGCCTTACCACTTCCAACCTGAACAACTGGGAAGCAAATAAGGAGACACAAAGAAAAATCAAGAGAGAGTGATCAAGCTAAGGGGGCATGCATCAATACATGTAATTAAATTTGTCATGGCAGAATCTATCATTCAGACCACTAGGCAAAATCAACCATTTTCAGGTGAACGACCGAGTACTCCTGCACAGTAAATACTCGTCAGAGTCCATTCCAAAGAAGTTCTGATAGGTCTGCAAGTTCGTATTTGCACATACACTTCTTCAAAAAATTAAGAAAGGGTTCTTAATTCTCAGTTACTATCACCAAGACTGAAAATCAGCACAACTTTTTTGGAGGGTCATTTATCTTTACCTACCAAGCTTTTAAACACATACTACTCTTTGGTCCAACAATTCTTCTACGAAATTATTCTACATCCTCACACAGGTGCCAAAATTTTGAATAAAGATGTCATTGGCAGTGTTTTTAATGGTAAAAAAACTAGAAACAATCTCTATGCCAGCTGTTCTCAAAGTGTGGGGACTCCAAGGGGTATGGAAAATCAAAACTGTTTTTATACTATTACTAAGAGGTTATTTGCCTTTTCACTCTTATTTCTCTCACAGTGTCTATACTGTGATATTGCAACAGACTGAATGCAGAAGCAGATGAGAATCCTACTTTATTAAAAAAAAAAATGAAACCAGATATTAAAGAGATTTGTGAAAATGTAAAACAAGGACACTTCTCACTAAATTCTTGTCTTAGAAAAGCTTTTTAAAGTCTTAGTTTTAATTTCTAATATAGTAAATATTGATACAACCCACATAAACCAAAGCTTTTGGGAATCCTCAATTTTAAGGGAACAAAGTTTTCCTGAGGAAAAAAGTTGGACAAATACTACTCTCTGCCACCAACAGTGTAGTGCAAATTAAATACATACAGTGGAATACTATGCTACTTTTCGATGAGATAGATCTGTGTACCCTGACACAAACAGATGCCCCAAATATACTGATAAAGAGGAGGTCTGAACACTCAGGAAATGCAGTAACAATGGTATAGGAGGGGAAATGCCACTCAGAACATCACCAAGACAACTGCAGGAAGAAGCTATCACACACTGATAGCAAGAAAAAGTGACAATAAAACAAATAGTACAATTATGAGCATAAATAATTGGGTCATTAAAAATACTCCCTCCCTGCTTCATGACATCTTCGTTCCTCCTGTAAAATGAAATGTGAGAGCTTTTCTTGTACCCTGTTGCCAACCCCCAACACACCCCTATCAAAACAAAACACCTTTGGGGAGTGGGGTGAAGGTAGTTGGTAGTGCACAGTGAAGTATCATTCCAAAAGAGTTTAAATCAGAGAACTCAAAATTAGTGCCTGCAGCCTGGATCCAGCCAGCAGACACACTGGCTGGAGAAATGGTCATGAGACTTGTTTGATTCCAAGTCTAACAAACATATTCATACATTGAATTCATACAAATACTTTAAAATGGGAAGATTTTACCTTTAAAAAAATCTAGATTTCTAGCTGGGTAAATGAAAAAAGGCCACAAAACTGAACTATCCACTCAAAGAATCAATACACCAAGACTTACGGTTAGGAAAAAAATACCTCATAGAGTTGCTGTAAGTATTAACTGAAAATTTACATTAAAGTGCCTACCCCAGTATCTATACATAACCAGCACTCAATACTTGTTTCTTTAGGTCATGATCAGAATATCATTTCACTAGCATCACTATACTGTTGAATAGTAGAAAAATTAGTATTGATGATGATCCAGAAACACATTACAAATGAAAGGTTAACCAACACAGGTTCATTATACTGCTTAAGAGAAACATTCTAGTATATAATATTTAGGAAACAGTCCATGAAAATTTTTCAGATTTTTTTTCTTCTGGTACTGTTTTGTTTAACTGGAAAATTCACTTGTTTAGATACCATTTCCTTTCACTGGAGAAATGAAATATTATAGAAAGTTTCTATAACTTTTATGGCTCTGTTTTCAATATCAACCAACCAACCAATCAGATTCAGGTAGTATGGGAGTATCTGGTCTGGGGTTAAGAAACTTAGGTCCTGGCCTTAGTTTATTTATTTATTTTTGGGGGGAGGAAGACTAGCCCTGAGCTAACATCCGTCGCCAATCCTCCTCTTTTTGCTGAGGAAGACTGGCCCTGGGCTAACATCCGTGCCCATCTTCTTCTACTTTATATGGGACGCCGCCACGGCGTGGCTGACAAGCAGTGCATCCGCGGGCGCCCGGGATCCAAACCTGCGAACCCCGGGCTGCCAAGCGCGGACTAAACCACTGCGCCACCGGGCAGCCCCCGGCCTTAGTTTAGATTTGGATAAATACTTAAAAGATTTCAGAACGAATAGCTCCAGGTCTGTCTCTCCTGAGTAAACAGTTCAACTTCTAGGTTGAATGCTCAAAGCTAGGGGCAGGGCTTAGGTGCTATACCTTATTAGTAGGAAGAACACACCATCAAAAATGAGAAAATAGGAGTCCAGAACCTCATCTGGGTAGGAGACTAGTGTATGCTTTCACACCTATAGCAGGTCTGTGTTCTCAGTCCGTCCCACCCCACCTCCCCCCCGATTTTGCAGCCTACAGATTACACATGACATTTAAAAACTGAACTGAAGGGGCCGGCCCAGTGGCGCAGCGGTTTAGTCCGCGCTTGGCAGCCCAGGGTTCGCGGGTTCAGATCCCGGGCATCCACCGACGCACTTCTTGTCAGCCATGTCCTGGCGGCGTCCCACATAAAGTAGAGAAGGATGGGCATGGATGTTAGCTCAGGGCTGGTCTTCCACACGCACGCAAAAAATAATAATAAAAAGAATAAAAACTGAAGACTCATGGGAAGAAAAACTGGTAGCATTACATTAAAAGGTTCCACACCTGTGTGAAGCCTTCACTACATTCCAGCCCCATCAGCTATACCCAATGTAGCTGATGGCCCTAAAAGTTTCAGAAGTTATCACATGCAACAGATGATAAATAAGCGTTTAGTTACCGTAGGCCTATTTTGTACAAAGTAGGTCTACACAAGAAAACAAGTGTTTAAACCCATATTTCAAAGTGAAATATTTCTCCCAGTACCAACACTGGGCTCTTCTTGGTAGCTAAACCTGGAATGCTTACTGTATGCAAGAGTCTATACTACTCACTGATTTATAATAGCAAAAATTTTTTAAAAAGCTGATGCTATCTTTCTTCATTTCTCTCACCACAGCCGCCAAAACAAAACAAAAAAGACTTTCCCACCCAAAGTGTTCTGACCTCCTTTTCTAATTATAGTAGGAGTAGAGGCAGATCTAGGCAGATCTATCTCAATCAAGTTCTATCAAGAGGCAGAAGCACAGGATTCGTTTCTATCACTAGCTAGCAGTGATACCTTAATCAAAACATTTCCCCATGTCTCATTTTCTTCCTGCCTCAAATAACAGTGAGAATTTAATCTTTCTAACTCTGAAACAGTCAAGTCAGATAATAGATAAAACTATTTTGAAACGCAAAAAAAGACTTTATAAAACTTAAGGCAAAAACCAAATAGAACACTATTCTTGATACTTGGCAGCAAGTAATCCAGAATGAACAGTATGGATATGATTTTATGTTCAAAGACAGTCTTCAGTGTGTGGAGAAATTCCAATTTCTTTAGCAATTCTAAAATTGGCAGGTGGACGTGGTAAAACCCATAATGGAGAAAAGAAGTAGAATGACTTGAACATAAAGTGAGAGAGCATGTAAGGCATGACGTTATTATCCTAACTTCAGCAAGCTAACAGGTACAGCATAAGCCTTTTGAAAGGATAAAAAATACTACTAAGTAATCTCTATTGGACGATGGAAGTTTGCAGGTACCTGGCTACAATAAAATCTGAGAAATGAGGTAATTCATTTTCATTAAAAAAAAAAAAAAAAAGGATATGTTCCTACAACGTATTTTGTCAGTAGGAACAGACTGAATAAGGATGCAATCCAGAAAATGGGCTCAGTAGCTTGGTGGGACATGTCTCTCTTCCAAGGCAACGTGGGCTACAGATTTGCCAAGCCTCAGCTTCAGAGGGGAAGGGCATACTTACCCAGACAGATGTGCCCTGTAACAGGGAGGCCACAAGTACTTCCATTCAGAAATTGCCTTCCTGATTTCCAGATAAGTGTGTAAGCTCCTCTAATAAGATAAATGACTCATTTTATGGGAAATCAGACATACTTTCCATTTTGCTCATCACAGTAAAAAGAAAATTCTCAATTATCCTATAACGGAGAATGGAGGAGGCACACAATAAGGGATAACCCAAACAAGCAGTCAATACAAAAACTCCCATGTGTGGCCTGGAGATAAACTCTATTTTAAAATATCTTTAGCCTGAAACTTGTTTTCATTTTCTTTGAAATAAACTTTGAGTCTAAGTATAAAGCAGCAAATGCAAGTAGACAGCAATTTGGGAGTTTAAAACACACTGTAAACACTTAATGATAATAATCAAATAATTGATAATACTAGTTTCAAGCCACAGGCTAGAGGTCTCAGTCAAACCCAGACCACTTTCCCCCACCCCAGCTTGAATAACGACCTTGCTTCTTAACCAAGCTGTGTGATCTTAAGTTATTTAGCCTCTCTGAGCCTATATGGCTAATAATAGTGCCTACACCACAGGATACAAGTGAAAAGTCTCTGGCACATGGTAGGCACTCAATAACTATTTGACCATTATTCCTATTTGGAGTTTTCCTGTTAGAAAAAATGTTAATCATCAAACTAAAGATTATTTACAACAATATTTCACAAGTATCCTGGAATTTTCTAAGCACACTCTTTGGATTTAGTTTTACTGACAACTTAAATTTAACAGGGGCACATCAGTTAATTTATTCCAGCTCTTTCCCTATTAGATAAAAATTAAAGCCACTCTGTTTTAGCCATTGAGGCTATTTCCAAAGTGGTAAAAATAAAAACAGGGTAAAAAATTCCTATATTACTATGTTAGAAGAACATGATTCCCTGTGATAGTATGACACTAAGACTTAATGCATAAAAATACTTTAAATACAGCACTTTGTATAATAAGTCCAATTAAACACATGATGTGAAGGTTTATGTCTTATTTTAAACTATTATGATACGTCAAAGAATTGATCTCAAATCTACACGTTTTCATTTCAAAAGAAGTTAAATGAACCTGCAAAGCCCACACTTTCCAACTCTGTAAAAAGTTTCCCAAACATTCCAAGATGTAGAGGTTGGTTACTATTTGATAGTCATATACAAAAAAACCACACTACCCCCTGACATTCAAACTTGTATTTTAAGAGTCAAATAACAGGCCTCAGAAAAATAAACCCAATGTATTCAAACCATTTAAATGCCTCCAAAAGAAATAATTTTTCTCCAGGTTTAAGTTATTTGGGGAGGCCTTATAGAGATAACCTGTGGGCAATATACTCCAAATTACCATTTTTCAACTCAAATTGAAAATCAATGTCCCTAGAGTCTTCGATTACAGAAAAGTGAGACTAGTTTGTTTTCACGGAACTGGAGTTCTATGTAGAGAGTCCAATTAAAAATTCGTTGAAATGAGTTTGTAATAATTCAAATACAAAACTATGATCATAATAAACTGAAATAGCTACTGTAAAGTTATAGACTAATATAATAAGATAGGTTTTCAAAATCAGAAGAAACAATTTGAAAATAGTTTTACCTGTTATGAACATTTTCTTTAAGTGAAATTCAGGGTTATGCCACCGAGGGAAGTGGCAATCCCGTAGATCTCTAACAACGTGCAACACTTATTTTCAAACTACTTGATCTTTGAACCTTGAGGGCTCTTTCAAAATACATGAAGCGTCCCCACTTGTTAACTGAACGAAATTATGAATATACATTTAAGCAATCAAGCTCGCATACAATGATTTCAAACTTACAAGACGTTTACACAGTGAAACTACACACGAAATTTTGCATTACTAATGAAAAAGGCAACTAACACCGGGGAACACAAATCTATCTTCCCACGGCAAAGACACATGTTGTTCTCTGCCGAGCGCAGAGTCGCCAGATCTGTGAACCGGTGTTGCCAACCTGCAACAGGACCAGGACGATGTAGCAGAAATATGTTTTTAAAAAGAGAAGAAAAAGCACAGCAAAAACCACTCCAAAGAGTGAAACCGCCAAGAACTTTCTTAGCTCCGAGAAAAGTTTCGTGTCTGCTTTCCAGATGGGTGAACTAAGGCAGGAGATCGGATTAATCAGTGCCTTTCTCAAGGTCACTCTAGTGCAAAAGAACAGTCCCGGTCCCAGGTCCCCGACCTCTCACGCTCCCAGGCAGCACCGCTCGGAGCCCGAGTGTGACCAGGTGCTCGGAGACAGGAAACCTCTCGAGGGCTCTCGTGCAACCCCGGGAGGGCTGGGGACTGGTGGCCCGCCCTCCCCCGTGGCGGCAGCCGCCCCCTCGGTTCTCACAGGGAGAGGTCCCCCAAGAACCAGGGAGGTGGCCCAGGGCCGCGGGAGAGGCGAGGGTCCCGCTGCGAGGAGCCTCACTTACCGTCGCTCTCGGCCCTGACAAGCAGGGACATGCCCTTCAGCCGCTCCACGTAGCCGGACGACACATGCCCGGTGCCCCGGTCGTCCCACTGCCGGTCCTCGTTGAGCGTGTACACCTTCACCCGCCGCCGGGTGTCGGTCATCGTGCCGCCCGGGGGCCGGGCCGGAGGCCCCGCCGGAGTGGCCCGGGAAGGGAGTCCGGGGCGGGCGGTCGCCGCGGCGGGAGGACGCCTGCAAGAGGAGGGCGCCCGGCCTCACTGCCGCCGCTGGCCGCCGCGGGGCCGCGGGGCCGCCCTCATGGCCCGCTCCGGGCCCGAGCTGCGGGCCCCCGCCTCTCCTCGCCTCCGCTCCTCGGCGCTATTGTCCGGGCCCGGCGAGCCCGGCCGCCCCGAGCGGGGCGCGTAACGCTCCGCAGCCGCCCGCCCCGCCGCGCGAGGAATTCGGGCGCCGGTCACTGCCCCGCTCCCGCCTCCGCCATGATCGCCGCGAAGCCGCTTCCCGCGCCGCCGCCGCCTCCTCAGGCCGCCGCCGCCATGTTTTCCTTCCTTCTACCTGGCCCTGCCGCCGCCGCCGGCGGCTCCGCTTCGCTCCCCCGCTCCAAATGTTCGAGGCCGACGGGCGCCCGCTCCTGCTGCAGCTGCCACCAGTGCGCGGAGACTCCGCGAGCCCCCGGCGCCCGAAAGCTCCGGGCTCCTGCAGGTCCCTCTCCCCTCGGCGCGGCCGCCGCCGCCTCTTCCGTCTTCCTCACAGAGCCAAAGCCGCCGCCATCTTGGTTCGCCCTCAATAGCGGCGCGCGGGGCCACCCAGGCAGCAGCTGCAGGGGCGGCCCGTTGGCTCCACCATTTAAAGAGACAGGAGCGAGGCTGGGAGCCTCGCTGCGGCGGAGGCCTCGGACGGAGGTGAGAGGCGGGCGCCGAGCTGCCGAGGTGGCGGGAACGCAGGGAGCGGAGGAGGCGGATCGCTGGTCGCGCCGGTGACGGCCCGGGGCTCCCTCGCGCTCCCTGCACGCACCGCCGTGCGAGCGTGGGGCGGCGTGTGCGTCCGTCGCGCCCTGTGTTCGTCATCACCCCCGCTCGGGGACTCGGAAGGGGCGTGGAGCCCGCTCTCTGCCGAACGCGCGCTGGGCGTTTCGGGCTCGGAGTCCGGCCGCCGCCTCCCGGTGTGGGTCATCGTCCAGCCGCCGCTGCCCCTGCCCAGCAGGCGCCGGCCCGCCTTTGGGGTTGGACTGGCCTCCGAGCGCGGAGTTCAGGTGCGCCGGAGCCTCGCGGACTTGAGACAGTTCTCTTTGGAAAGAAACTGTAAAGCTTATGGGAAAGGCCACAGGTCTGGGCAGCGAGGTCAGCCTCACGTCTTAGGAGGTGCCGTGGGGCATTGATGTGGCGAGTCTAGAAACTTGGGACAGTGTTCATTTTCTGCGCCTGGGACCAAGCCCAGAAAATGACAAGTCTAAAACCTCACTTTACAATCCAGCTGCTATCTCCATTCTTTTATCAGAACTATTATCTTGCTAGCCCTTAATGTTTCAAAAAGAACTTGAGGGGCTTAGAAAAACAGGATACTGTATAATCAGGATGAGCCATTCTCAACGTAAGATGTTAAGCACTGCTGATCTTCACAAAGGAATAACATTCTCATTCCTGTCATGCAAGTAATAGCCACCATTTGGGGGGTTTTTACTATTTGCCAGGCTGTCTAGGTCATTGCTGTCCACTAGAAATAAAATGTGAGCCACATGTGTAATTTTAAGTTTTATAGTAGCCACTTTTTAAAAAAGTACAAAAAAACTGCTTAAATTTATTTTAATAATGTATTTTATTGAATGTAAGATCTTCGAAACATCAATAATCAATATAAAACTAATGAGATATTTTACATTCCCTTTTTTCATACTAAGTTCAAAATGCAATGTGTATTTTGCCCTTAGTGTAAATTTCCATCTGGATGCTAAATTTTCATTGGAAATACCTGATCTGTGTTTAGATTTAATGAAATTTACAATTGAAAAAATAGATTCATGTACTCGTTATGTCAGACATACTTAAAATTTTTCCAAAGACAATCAAGTACCAATTTTATTTATTTATTTATTTATTTTTGTGAGGAAGATTCGTCCTGAGCTAACATTGGTTGCCAATCTTCCTCTTTTTGCTGAGGAAGATTAGCCCTGAGCTAACATTGGTGCCCATCTTGCCTTATTTTGTATATGGGATGCTGCCACAGCATGGCTTGATGAGTGGTGTGTAGGTCCGTATCCAGGATCTGAACCTGCAAACCCGGGGCTGCTGAAGGGGAGTGCGTGAACTTTACCACTATGCCACTGGGCTGGCCCCTCAGGTATCAATTTTTAAATTGAAAATTTAATTAAAATTAAGTGAAGTTTAAAAAATCAGTTCCTCAGTTGCACTAGCCACATTTCAAGTGCCCAGTAGCCACACGTGGCTAGTGGCTACCATTTTGGCAAGTTCAGGTGCTTAATATTAACGGGAATCTCATGTCAAACCTGCAACGTAGTTTGTTTTACCTGCCCTGAAAGCTGAGTGGTTTCCCAGAATGTGGGACTTTCAGTTTTGAAATCAGAAATTGGGGCCTTCCCCACTGTATCAGATACAAAGAGGTGCTTGCAAAGAGCAGCCTGAGACTTGCATCATTTACAAACAAAACTAGAAAATTATAAAAACAAAGCAATTGTTTTTTCTAAAGAGTAAAATGCAGTAATTTCAAGCATTAGGGCATGACAGCAATTTTGTCCACTTTTGATGCAGTAAGACATCAGTAAATGTATTTCCATGTTATTACTTATTTGATCCCCAAACCAAACATGAAATAATTTGTGGAAAAATCATGTCTTTTCTTATAATATCCTTTTAAGGTAAATTTAGCAGCAGGAATTATTTGTTAAGTGGAAAGAAGATTTAAAATTATATGTATGTTACAAGTAATATTAACAATTATGTTTAAATGAACTCTTTAATATAATCTTAAGTAACAGTTGAGTTGTATCAGTCAGGTTCTACCAGAGAAACAACCAGTAGGATACATCTACATGCAGATTTTGAGGAACTTATCTGTATAATAGTGGGGTCTGGCTAGGCAACTCTGAAATACATAGGGCAGGTCAGCAGCAGGCTAGAAACCCTTGGGCAGGAGCTGATGCTACAGTTCACAGACAGAATTTCTTCTTCCTCAGGGAAACCTCAGTTTTGGTTTTAAGGCCTTTCTATTGATTGGATGAGGCCCACCCAGATGACTGAGGATAATCTTCTTTACTTAAAGTCACTCTACAAAATACCCTCACAGCAACATCTAGATTAGCGTTTGATTGAATAACTGGGTACTATAGCCTAGCCAAATTGACACAAAACTAACCATCATAGTATATCACTTAATATATATATATATTCACTTATAATCACTTAATCACATGCCATGCACAAATGGTGATACAATTTAAGAAAATTCCTAATGGAGTTCACTAAGGAGGGTTGCAAATCACAAAAGAGATACATTGTCATAGTGGTCAAGGGTGTGGGTGTTGGATTGTGAGTCCAGGTCCTGCCTGTTAGTAGCTGTGTGATATTTGCAAGTTTCTGAACCTCTCTGTGCCTCAATTTCCTCACCTGTAAGATAGGAATAATAATAACCTCAAAGGGCATTGTAAGGATTAAGTAAGATCCTGATTCCTCCTATAATCTAAACATAAGCATTTCCCCCGAACCCTTGTACCTTCACCTACATGCATAACAGAAACTTGTAAGATGTGCAGTGGAGCCAATTCACTATGTGATATTTATACCTACCCTATGTTACTTATCTTCATCCATGTTGCAGTTGTGGGGGATCAGACTTGGCCACCTCAAGGTGTGTCTCTTGACTATTTTCACTGAAGGAGGCTTTGGCCTTTCCTGCCCCCACAACTGTCTGAAGGGATTTGGGATGGACAGGCCATCACCATGGATAACTCTGAGTATCGATAGACTGGGAGGGTCTTTGCTGGGCCCATTCTTATCAAAGTTCTGTTTACCAAACATTTATTTGTAAAAGAAATCTCCATTTGTAAAGTTATCTCCTTCTCTGTACTGGGAAGAGGGGCGGATGACCTCATCTCTAGAAATTGTCAGTGTGGAAGGCGAGGCCTTAAATCTGCATAATAACCTTACTGTGCTTTTCTGGTAATCTCCCATAACTGACCCACCCTCAACATCCTCCTTTATCTGTTTAAGAGGAGAACTGCTGCCATTTTGTCGAGAGAGACTCAGTTTCCCCAGGTCTCTCCCATGTATACATGTTATAAAGCTTTGTTTGATTTTCTCCTGCTCTTTGGCCTCATGTCAATTTAATTTGTAGCCCAACCAGAAAGGACCCAGAGTGGGTAGAGAATACTCTTTCTCCCCTTCACAGTCATCATGTCATAGTGTTGCCTGCTCTAAACTAAAAACCCTGGGAAGAACAGGGACAAAGCTGCTGGATTATGCACTGCCCAACTCCAGGACGCACCACCCACATAGGTGAAGTCCATGTTTGACCATGACGATACTGGTGTCTGTAGGGGGGGAAGGGCATGGCACCAAATGTTAGAAGGGTTGAGCCCTAATTGTGGTTCAGCCACTAAATTGGTGGTCTATGATAAGACACTTAACTTCTTTGGGCTTCAGTTTTTTAATCCTGATGAGATAATCTTTAAAGATACTTCTAGCTTTCAAATTCTGTAAGTGTGCAGCAATAATGGGAAGAATAATAGAAATCATTAAATTCTCCCCATAAAGGCAGATGCCAGTATGAGCATTTTATTACATAGCACCATGTAATATAAATAGATGAAAATAAAAAAGTACTCAGCAGAAAAATATTCTAGCAATCATCCATCTTTGTTCTAAGCTATTTTCATAAGTTATGTCAATATTTACTTTGGTATGTAATACTTGTGAAAAAAATCTTAGTTTCTCTTATCCTACCCTTAACATAATGTCATCATGAACAAATCAGAAAATGAAGGTAATTTTAGATAAAAGCTGGAGCAACATCAAACTTTTACCAGCTTAGAACTCACTGCCCCCCACAATTCATTTCTTTAAATATAAAAACTATGTCACAGAATGCTGACTAGCAATTCTTCATGTGTTAGCAATAAGCAAAACACATGGCAAATATATTTATAAAGAACAAATTGAATTGAAAAATTCTGTAAGTCTGTCATTCAGTTGCTATGCTTGGGAATTATTTAAGATACTGGAATGGAAATAGCAATTGGAATTACTATGATTTATTCTCTGTTCTTTTCATTGTGTAGGTTTCTATCAAAAAAAATTTAAAAGAGTAAGGTAGTTTGTTCTTTCTCTTGAATAGCTTTTTATATGGATTTCACTTGTATCTAACATTCCTTTTCATCAAAAATGCAATAAATACAAGCTCTCCTAAAACACAGCATGTACAGTTGTAGTACTGATAGGCATTCCTGCTGGAAACCCAGTTGGAACTTCATCGATATAGATCTATAATAAAAGAAGCGAACGTCTGTGATGTTTATTTTATTAACTAACCAAGGGCTTTATTCATGTTCAACTGTCATAATAAATCTATCACCCTAGTCTTAGAAATAGCCATTTATGTGTGTGCCCCAGTGAATAATAATATAAGCAGGATAAATAGCATTCATTTTTTACTAATGATGTATATTCAAAGGAATAGGTGGGTACCTTCAATATTTGGGTAATTATTTATTTAAATACTTCTTCTTCACTCCAATCTAGGGAATGCCCTGCTATCAGAATTATTTATTTTTGAAATATGTATCCCTATATACAGTGATATGCAGTATATGCTAGAAACTCTTCAACAGATTCCCATTTAACCTAAAGGTCAAAAGCCAAAGCAGTCAGCCTCTACCTTCATGATCTATTACTTGTCCCTTGGATTTTACACTCCAGGGATGTTGACTGCTTCTAATTCCCCAAACATTAGTTTTTAATTTGTGTCTCCAAGCTTTGTGTCTGTCTAGAATATCCTTTACATCTGTTTCCTTTAAAATCCTGTATAGGCATCACCTACTCTGTTAGGCCTTCCCTAACAGCTCCCATCCCAAACAACCTTAGTCATCCCTCTTTTGTAACACTTCCATGTCCTTTCAATACTTATACTATCACTTGTACACTATTGGTTTATTTACATGCCTAATTCTTCTACTAGCTTATGAAGCTCCTTGAAGGCAAGATTTGCTCTTATTCTTGTGTCTAGTCAATGTCAGATATATTGCCTGGAATTTGGTTAGTGTTCAGTAGATATTTATTGAACTGAATGCTAAACTGTCTAATTAGGAAGGTGACCTAGTAATTGACCACAGATTAGCTACAACAAAATAAGTGTTAAACTGAGGCAAAAGTCATGGTGAGTGAACACAGAAGTTGTGATAAAAATGATGATTGCAGGGATCAGAGAAGAGTTTTGTGGAAGAGGCAGCATAAGGGTGAGACTTGAAGAGTTTTTGATGTCAAGGGAATGGGAAAAATTGCATTTGAGGCTGCAGGATTAAGAGAAAAAATAGCAAGGAGATAAGAATATGTATGGAAATTTAGGAAACTGTAAGCAGATCGGTGAGGCTGGAGAGTACAAACTGAGGAAAAGGAGGAAATTAGGCAGAAAAAGGAATTTGAGGCAAAATTGTGAAAGCCTGAAATGTCATTCTGAAGTGTTTGGATATTATTTTGAAAATGAATGGAGAGAGCTGTAAGGCTTCTGGGGCAGAAAATTGACACGATAAAAATCTACACTTTGAGAAAACAATTCCATTTACAGTAGCATCAAAAAGAATAAAATAGGAATGAACTTAGCCAAGAAGGAGAAAGACTTGTACACTGAGAACTACAAAATATTGCTGAAAGAATTTAAAAAGACATAAATAAATGGAAAGACATCCCATGTTCATGGGTTGGAAGACAATATTGTTAAGGTGACAATTCTACCCAAAGCAATCTACATATCCAAGGCAACTCCTATCAAAATCCCAAGGCCTTTTTTTTTTTTTTTCAGAAATTGAAAATCCATCCTAAAATTCATACAAAGCTCAAGGGAGCTCAAATAGCCAAAACAGTCTTCAGAAAGAATAAAGTTGGAGGACTCACAGTTCCTTATTTCAGAACTTACTACAAAGCTACAGTAATCAAAACAGTGTGGTACTGGCATAAAGAGAGACATCTAGACCAATAGAATAGAAGAGAGAGCCTAGAAATAAACTCTTGCATATATGACCAAGTAATTTTCAATAAGGATGCCACGACCATTCAATGGGGGAAAAGGACAATCTTTTCAACAAATGGTGCTCGAAAACTGGAAATCCACATGTAAAAAGTATGAAGTTGGTCCCTTACCATACACCATATGGAAAAGTTAACTCAAAATGGATCAAAGACTAAACACAAGAACTAAAACTATAAAACTCTTAGAAGAAAACATAAGAGAAAATCTTCATGGCATTAGATTTGACAGTGATTTCTTGGATGTGACACCAAAAGCACAGGGAACAAAAGAAAAAAATAGATTCATAAAAATTAAAAACTTTTGTGCATCAAAGGATACTATCAAGAGGGTAAAAAGGCAACCCACAGAATGGAAGAAAATATTTGCAAATCATAGATCTAATAAAGGATTAATATCCAGAATATACAAAGAACTCTCACAATGCAACAAAAACCAAACAACCCAGTTAAAAAATGGGCAAAGGACTTGAACAGACATTTCTCCAATGAAGATATGCAAATTGCCAATAAGCACATGAAAAGATACTTAACATCACTAATCATTAGGGAAATGGAAATCAAAACCACAGTGAGATACTACTTCACACCCAAGTTTGTCCAAAAAAACAGAAAAGAGCAAGTGTTGGCCAGGATGTGAAGAATTTGGAACCCTTGTTGTGCCTTGCTGTTGGAAATATAAAATGGTGCAGCTGCTATGGAAAACAGAAGGGCGGTTCCTCAAAAAATTAAACACAGGACTACTATATGAACCAACAATTCTACTCCTAGGTATATACCCAAAAGAATTGAAAGGAGGGATTTGAACAGATGTTTATGCACCCATGTTCATAGCAGCATTATTCACGGTAGCCAAAAGGCAGAAACAACCCAAAGGTTCATTGATAGATGAATAGATAAATGAAATGTGGCATCACATACAATGGAATATTATTCAGCCTTAAAAAAAGAGGAAATACTGTCACATGCTACAACATGGAAGAACCTTGAGGACATCATACCAAGTGAAATAAATCAGACACAAAAGGACAAATATTGTATGATTCCACTTATATGAGGTACCTAGAATAGTCAAATTCATACCAGGGTGGTTACTAGGAGCTGTGGGGATGGGGGAATGGGAAGTTATTGTTTAGTGGGCACAGAGTTTCAGTTTGTGATGATGAGAAAGTTCTGGAGATGGATGATGGTGATGGTTGCACAACAATGAATGGACTTAATGTCACTGAATTGTACGCTTAAAAATGATTAAAATGGTAAATTTTATGTTACATATATTTAACCACAATAAAAAAAATCTACACTTTAGAAGCTGAATTCTGGTGGCAATGTTAAAGACAGATTGAAGAAGATTAAAAACTTAAGTCTGGGAGGCCCACTTGGAGATTATAAAATAACCAACTAGATCTTTTCAAGAGGGCCTTTATCAGCAACAGGTCAGAGTAATGGAAAGAGAGGGGTATTACAAGAGCTACTTTAGGTGTACAATCAATAGTAATTGGACACTAACTGAATATTGATGTGGGGAGAAGTTATGGATGACTAAGATTTCTAGGTCACTTGATAGTTAGATGATGGGAAAGGAATCAGGAGAAAATTTGGTAGGGATGTGTATAATTTACAAAATAAAATATAAAGTTAAGTTAAGGGAATATGAAGCAATCATTTGCCCTTTTATCTAGATGCAGTGCAGTCAACTCTTTCTGTTCTGGATTATTTGTAGTACCAAAGCTCATTAGTGGGGCTAAGAGCAAAGTTCCAGGTTCAGATTGCATTTTGCCATATTTTGTTCTTTCTAACTCTAAATTTCATGACATCCAGTGTACAAGAGATAAGAGCTCTATCAGATGAGTCTAAAGTCTGTGTTTTAAATTATGAAATGTATCATGCATACAGAAAAATAAACATACAGTTTATTGAGTAATAATAAAATGAAAACTGTATCATCATCTAAAATAGATTATTATCGGTATCTTAGAAGTACGCTGTGTTGCCTTCCCCCTCCATCTTCCCTCAGGAGAATCACTTGTCCCTTTGCTTTTCTTTTTAGTTTTACCTCCAATGTATGACTTCCTAAACAGTATGCTGTTTAGGTTTTAAAAATTGAATAAAAAGCACAAATTTAGCTGTGTAAAGAAAGAGAACTAGTGCCACTGTAAGAAAAAGGCTCAGTCATTGCTGTGGACTAAATGTATGTCCTCCCAAAATTCCTATGTTGAAGCCTTAACCCCCATGATAGTACTTGGAGATGGGGCTTTGGGGAGATAATTAGGTTGTGAGGGTAGAGCTTTCATGATGGAATTAGTGCCCTTATAAGAAGAGACAAGAGAGAGCTTGCTTTCTTTCTCTGTTCTCCACCATGTGAGGACACAATGAGAAGACAGCCATCTGCAAACCAGGAAGTGTGCTCTCAGCAGATATGGATCTGCCAGCACCATGATCTTGGACTTCCCAGCCTCCAGAACCATGAGCAATAAATGTTTGTTGTTTAAGCCACTCAGTCTGTGGTAATTTGTTACACCCAGTCCAAGCAGACTAAGACCATCATAGTCTAGATCATTGTCTGGATTCAGATTTCCTGAGAATTCAGAATTCAGAAGGGCCCCTTCTGGGGAATTCAGTGAGCAAGTCTGTGAGTGAGTCCTGGGAAAGGAAAGATTTCCATTTTGGGGGCATCTAGTAGGACTGAGCATGGGTTGGGTACTGATACCCAACACGAACATGATCAGGGGAGTGGTTGCTCTGTATTTTCTGCTCATAAGCAGACCATGGCCTAGTTCTGGTTCTCAGGAGTAAGTCAAAGCTGATCAAGGCAGCACAGCCTGGAGGGGAGAGCAGAAAATTAATTAGCACATGGGCAAGATGGCACAATGCCAGTGGGAATCGTGATAGGACAGCTGTTATTTGTGTTTTGAGTCCTACTGCTCACATCTGGACAATTCCCCTCTGTGTCAGGTGCTGCCATCTTGAGATCTCCTTTAACTCCTGTAGTCTGCCCCCATCACCATGATTCACTTGGCCTCTCTCCTGTGTAGAATCTCTTTTTTCTGTATCCATGCTTTCCTCGTTCTTCTTTTGCTGTCTTGTTTGGCAGACCACATTCTTTGGTAGCTTCTTGAGAAAAGGTTCACAGTAAGTGAATTGTTTTGAGACTTTCCATGTCTGACTCAATTATACTTGAAGACTTAGTCTGGTATAGAAATCTAGGTTAGAAATAATTTTCTTCCAGAATTTTGAGAGTCTTCTCCATTGTCTCCTTGTTTTTGGTGTGAGTATTGAGAAGTCCAAAGCCATTTTGATTCTTGATGCTTTGTATGGGAATTATTGGTTTTCCTCTCTGGAAGATTTTAGGATCTTCTCTTTGTTCCTCATTTTCTGAAATTTCACAAAGATGAACTACAGGTTTGTTTTCATCTATTTTTCTGGGGCCTGTGAGCTCTTTTATATTTGGAAACTCACATCTTTTAGTCCTGATAAATTTCTTGAATTATTTCATTGATGATTTCCTCTTTTCCATTTTCTCTATTCTCTCTTTCAGTAATATTATTATTCAAATTTTGGACTTCCTGAACCACTTCTCTAATATTCTTATCTTTTCTCTCCTATTGTCTATTTCTTCATTTTTCTGGGAAATTTCCTCTACTTTTTTTCCAGCTCATCTCTTGAGTTTTTCACTACTGTTTACATGTTTTTAGTTTCTCAGAGCTCTTTCTTATTGTTGTCTTGTTCTCTGTTCTTTTTTATAGCATCCAATTCTTGTTTTATGGGTACAATATCTTCTCTTCTCTCTGAGGACATAAATGAGAATTTTAAAAAATTGTCTTCTCTGCAAAGTCTCTAAGCTGCTGTTTTCTATTTGTTTGGACTGTATATCCTATAGTAGAGGCCCTGCTAAGATCAGTAAAGGGTATCCTGATAGCAACAACACTAACCATAATAATAGTAACCTTTATCCAGCCTGTGTTCCTGTAGCCCTAAGCCCCAAGACTCTCCCATCCATCCTACTGCAGCTGACTCCTTCCACAGGGACTAGAGCCTCCTCATCCAGCAGAGACTTGACTCCCACAAACCCAGCTGGACTCTGAGTGACTCCTTTCTCCCATCCCATCCATAGGATTAACTGTCCACATTCAATATGTGACACTTCCCTATTATGATTATTCTTGCTCACCACTCAAGATGTTAGCCTTTCTGTTATCTATTCTTCTCCATACTTTCAGCCCCATACAGCTTTCTCTTCCCTGACTCAATCTCCCATTGCCCCCAACTCTCCTCACCCTTTCCACTGTGTCCCCTTGTAAATAACACAACTCTATGCTTCAACTTCCTCTTTACTGATGGTTTACTTTCACTTGGAACTACGCAGAAGATACCACTGACCTGCAGACTCCTAAACAGGTATTGCTTTTCCTAGAATGTCTTCACCATGTCAGGTTCTCCCCATAGGTAAAAACTCTTGCTCCTCCAAGGTGCATGCCATTCAACAATACTGCCTTCGTCTGATTGTAATCATGATTACACCTCTCCTTCTGCCTATTCTTTGAAAAATTTGGAACCCCGCTCCAAATCTTTTCTACCTCAAGTTCTTGGGTATTTCCCATATTCTTGTAGATAACCATTCCAAAATGGGCATTTTGGTTTCTTGTCCTTGAACTCTGTATCTCCACTGACCTTATCCTTTACCCCAGCCACTTATTGCTTTGGCTACGTCTTGGAACTTGTCAATCTCTACGTACTGTGCCTCTGAAATAACATATCTAGTCATCTTTCTTTCCCTGAATGCAACCACCTATCCTTCCAACTTTCTCATTTGATTAATCTTAAAACATCAGCTCTGAGAACCTATTGAAATTCCCTGTATGCTTTCCCTATCTGCCAGGCCCCTACTGTCTTTGCATTTTTGCACTTCTAACTCAAATTCCTTCACCAGTCACTTCACTTTTTCTGGTATCCTCAACTTCATCAGCCTATTGTCTTTTTGTCTCATCCACCCTGAAAAACCTCAATCTTAGTTTCCTCCAACCGTCCCCTTCTTCTGTGCTTGTACCCAGGCAGCATTGCTGGAGATAATCCCCAAATTGTGAACATTTACATTAACTTTTTTTTTTTAACACATAAAGTAAGACCTCCTAGCTGGTCTCACTGCCTTCACTCTTACCTCCCTTCTGAAACACTACATTACAGCTGGTGGTATTTTTGTACTAGTAAGTATAATCTAGCCAGGCAAAATGTTTTTATTTCTACTATTTGCATTTTTCCCCACTCTAAGTAAGAGACAGAACTTGAGCCATTGAAAGAAAACCTCCCTCCCTCCTGAAAGGACCAGTGAAAACCAGACCTTGCTGTGATGGCAGGTGTTGGCAGGAAGGAAACCATGGGGTGGAACACTGTCAGACTCGTGTCTACTCGGGAGGCAAGTGCTGCTGTGGTGACATCATGCTGCCTCAGTGGATGCTTTCATACCCAAGCCAACTTCCCAGGTAAGAACAAGCCAAGCACCTAAAAATGGAGGTCTAGAATGAACTAAATCATGGTCTGAAATGGGCCATTAACCTCCTGTCTCTTGCCATGTACATCTAGCTTGAAAAAGAAGACCCAGCTCCTGAGACTGCTTTGGGTCTAGGGGAGGGAAATTGGGGGGGGGGGGAATGTGACTGATGCCAATATATCCTTTCCTTTGTCTCTACCGCATCTGATAAACAAGTCTCCTCTCTCACCCAGTTTTAGAGATTGGTGTTACAAAGTGCTTTAGTTGGTTGATATGCACAGGTGGGTAATGAAGGTTTGAAATGAGGTGTCTGTAAAATAAGTTAGTCCACAACCATTTTCTAAAACTTCAGGAAAAAAATTTTGAGTCATTTTTACTTCTTTTCTTCCTCACCCTTGTACCCAGTCCCTCACCAAGGCCTGCCAATTTTTGTCCCTTTCACATCCCCTGGATTTGATTCTACTGTTTTATTTCTTTGGTCATCATCACCCTAGGATTTGCTGTACCTGAAATTCTCCAACTAAGTTACAAAACATGACTCCAGAAACTGTTGATACTCTGAAATGGAGTTGCTCAGAGCCCTGTGAAAAAACACTCACAGTCACTAGCAGAAAGTAGCAGTATTTATGAAATCAGCATTTATATTAGTTACAGGATAATGAAGAACCCAGAAACTTCTTTCAACCTGAATGCTACAAAGAGAGTTTCCTATCTGTCTCCCAAGCTCTCATGTATTATATTCCATGCACCCAGAAGTAAAAGCAAAGATTCTTGAGGCCTGGCTAAAAGGAAATCATTATAGCAATGAAGAGAAAGAGGAGATGAGCACTGGAATTATCCAGGGGACTTTCAATGTACACATGCTTTCTCAGTTTTGTCCATTTCCCTCAGGGCTATGTGCTTGTAAATGGACAGCACCTTTCTGCTTCCCCTTGCTTGGTGTTCAGATAGCTCTAGCCCTGCATATTACTCAGGTGATAGCAAATGTGGCTGCCAAGAGAACATGCCTTGCAGACCTCGTTTTACAAGGGACATAATTCACCAAAGACCCTGGCTACTGCACTAGGAAATTCATCACTGTGCCTGTGGACAGCATACCTCCATAGGTTACAACCCGCCAATGACTGGATGCAGCAGGATACTAAGGCTGACTTGTTCCTGTGAGACAGTCTTCTTTGTCTTTGACTCCTTACTGGCTTTGCCAAGCCTTCCTTAGAGTGCACTAGAGTCTAGGATGTTTCTACCCAACCTTCTCTCCCTCTTTCCTTCGCTCAGGGTTGGACTGATGCCTCTCCCGTTCTGGCTGTTTCCTTTCACACAGGTGTTTCCTCTAATAAAATCCTTACACGTTTAATCCCATCTCAGACTAACACAGCAGAGTAGGGCTAAATTCAGCTCTCAGATTCAGTAAATCTTTAAATGTAAAGGAGATAAATCTTGATTTATCCATAATATTGGATTTTAATTAAAAATAAGAGAGAACTAAAATTCACTTACAGTTATGCTTATGTTGAAGCCTGCTGGATTATATAGTGAAATTTGATATTTATGATCTGAACATATTAGATTTTGATGATGTTTGCTAGAACTCTTCTATAGAATGAAAGGAATAATGTTTCTAATACAACTGAGACGTTGTTCTTTCTCAGATCTTTTCTTAAGAATGCTGATTTCTAATACCAAAAGTTTGTGATACAAAAAGAGATTCTCTCTTTTCAGATTTACATCTGCTTGAGTTTTGAGAAGAACTTCAGGTCAAAATCTCCTATGCGTCCTCCTTGCCCCCATCTGAGTAGACCAGATCCCTTTTAGGTCATGTCAAACCTGGATTTTTTTTTTTAATGTCTAACACCCTATTAACCCCCAAACCTGAGTTGTATTCAGCTTAATTTCTTTGGTCCAGATAACAATGGCTTCTTATTTTCAGGGAGTGCTTTGCGGTAGATCACTTTTTCAGGTTACTAGCAAAAAGGAAATAAGAATATTCTGAATGTAAAAATGCATCCAGGCATTCATTATTTTCAATTTCTTTTTCCACCTTTTAATAACCACCAAGATAGTATATGTGGCCAAGGATGATGGTGTCAATATGAAAGTACTGAATTTATTTATTTATTTAGGTATATTTAAATCAGAAATCAAATGTCTGTGACTTAGTTTCTGTCATTCCAAATATCCTTTCTAACTTCGTATTGGAGAATTATATGGTTATACTTAAATGATGCAAAAACTCTGTACCTTACCCCCTAACCACAGTGGTGAGTTTAGTACTTGACGGAAGTCAGGACAATCAAAATATGACCCAGATTTTTCAGACTGTCATTGGGTGAGAAATGTTCTCACCTCCTGAACATCACAGTTAGAAGGGAGCGGTATCAGGCTGCCTGGACCCATGTGCTCCCTGCCTCCCCACCCCCATCCCCAATGTGGGCAAATGTCTGCATCAGAGAGAACAAAGCAGAACATTCTATGGGGAGTCCAGTTATCCCCCAAACCAGAGCAGGTCTGTTAAGGTTCTGAGGTCTGTTAAGAAGAGATGAACTTGTCCTTTTCTCTATACGCTAGCTTGACCTCTGAAATTTATCTTGTATTACTGGTCATAAATGCAATCTCTGTCTTTAGAACTCCATGAGTAAACATCATCTAAAATGTGTTAAAATTTGTTCTCAACTTCATTGACATTTCTCCCATCAAAAGTGGAGTCTCTGTCTCCTCCTTTTAAATCTGGGCTGGCCTTGGTGACAGGTTTGTAATCAACAGAATGAAGCAGAAGTGACACTGTGTGACACTGGAGGCTAGGCAGAAAAGGCCACGGAACTCCTGCCTGGTTCTCTTGAAAGGCTTTCTGTGGGAGGAACCAGCCACCAGGTAAGGAGTTCAATTCTCCTACAAGGCCACATATAGCTGCTCTGGTAGATGGTCTTGGCTGAGCTCCCAGCTGACAGCCAGTAACAACTGCTAGCCATGTGAGTGCTTTATCTTAGACATGGCCCAGTTAAGCCTTCAGATGACAGTAGCACAACCAATGTCTGACTACACCTGCATGAGAGACCTCAAATGAGATCTGCCCAGCCAAACACTTCCCCATTTCCTGACCTATCAAATTGGGAGCAAAATATAATGGCTGCTTTAAATCTCTAAGTAGTAAGGTAATTTGTTACATAGCAACAGTAACTAGAACATATCTTTGCTTGGGTAATTGATTCTAATCTCAAAGAGATGGGGGTAGTGGTACATTTTCAAGGATGGAATAGATGGGATTTAAACAGTTTTGTATTTTTAAAAAGGTTTCTTCTGATATGCTCCCTATTATGTTATAGAAATCTTTACTTAAGTAGATATAATGACTGTATGAAATGGATTTTTGAGGACAGCCTAGCTCTCACATGTCTGATTCTGGTTCCAAGATTTGATTTGGGAAATGTAGATCAGATCTTACTAAACCAACCTTTCAGGGACTATATAGATATTTTAAAGAATTGAAATTCTGTGGGGTTTTTTTTTTCACGTAGGTGGCCTTCAAATTTTTGTTTAGTTAACTTTTACTTATAATATTACTGCTATTTGAAGTTGGATCAAAGAAAAAAATGAAGGGAGAATTGATGATAAAGAATGAGAATAGGACCTTCCTTTGATCAATGACTAAATGGGAACACTGCGTTTTCTCTGAGAGGCAGTTAAAGGTCAGTGTTACTTTCTCAGACTCTATATGCAAATTTGACTAAAACTGAGAACCTGGGCTTGCAAGATTAGTGTGGGAAAGGAGAGAGTCGAAGCTGAGATGCTTTAGCTAAGGCATCCCAGAAAGCAGAGTCTAAGACAAACACTTGAGAATGCGTATTTTGTTGGTGAGTGTGATTTTTAAAAAAATTTTTATTAATGTCTTAATAGTTTATAACATTGTGAAGTTTTAGTTGTACATTATTGTTTGTCAGTCACCATATGAATGCATCCCTTCCCTGCTTGTGCCCACCCCCCAACCCCCCTTGCCCCTGGTAACCACCAACCAGTTCTCTCTGTCCGTGTGTTAGTTTATATTCCACATATGAGTGAAATCATGCAGTGTTTGTCTTTCTTTCTCTGGCTTATTTCACTTAACATAATACCCTCTAGGTCCATCCATATTGTTGCAAATGGGACAATTTTGTCTTTTTTTTTATGGCCGAGTAGTATTCTATTGTATAGATATACCACATCTTCTTTATCCAATCATCCATTGAGGGACACTTGGGTTGCTTCCGCTTCTTGGCTATAGTGAATAATGCTGCAATGAACATGGGGCACATAAGCCTCTTGGGATGGTTGATTTTGTGTCTATTGGGTAGATGCTCAATAATGGGATTGCTGGATCATAAAGTATTTCTATTTTTAATTTTTTGAGGAATCTCCATACTATTTTCCATAGAGGCTGCACCAGTTTGCATTCCTACCAGCAGTGAATTAGAGTTCCTGTTTCTCCACAACCTCTCCAACATTTGTTATTTTTTGTCTTGGTGATTCTAGCCATTCTAACAGGTATAAGGTGATATCTTAGTGTAGTTTTGATCTGCATTTCCCTGATGAATATTAATGTTGAACATCTTTTCATGTGTCTGTTGGCCATCTGTATATCTTTGGAAAAATGTCTGTTCATATCCTCTGCCCATTTTTTGATCGGGTTGTTTGGTTTTTTTGTTGCTCAGTTGTGTGAATTCTTTATATATTATGGCAATTAATCCCTTATTGGATATACGATTTATGAATATTTTCTCCCAGCTGGTGGGTTGTCATTTTGATCCTGGTTTCATTTGCCTTGTAGAAACTCTGTAGTCTGATGAAGTCCCACTTGTATTGTAATCAAAACAGCATGGTACTGGCAGAAAAACAGACACATAGATCAATGGAACAGAATTGAAAGCTCAGAAAGAAAACCACACATCTATGGACAGGTACTTTTCAACAAATGAGCCAAGATCATACAATGGAGAAAGGAAAGTGTCTTCAATAAGTGGTGTTGGGAAAACTGGACAGCCACATGCAAAAGAATGAAACTAGACCATTATCTCACACCATACACAAAAATTAACTCAAAATGGGGGCCAGCCCCATGGTGTGGTGGTTAAGTTCAGTGCACTCTGCTTGGGTGGCCTGGGTTTGGTTCCCGGGTACAGACCTACACCACTCATCAGTGGCCACACTGAGGCAGTGACCCACATATAAAATAGAGGAAGATTCCCACAGATATTAGCTCAGGGCGAATCTTCCTCAAGCAAAAAGAGGAAGATTGGCAACAGATGTTAGCTCAGGGTGAATCTTCCTCACCAAAAAAAAAAAATTAACTCAAAATGGATTAAAGACTTGAATGTAGGATCTGAAACCATAAAACTCCTAGAAGAAAATATAGACAGTACACTCTTTAATATCAGCCTTAGCAGTATCTTTTCAAACACCATGTCTACTCAGGCAAGGAAACAAAAGAAAAAATAAACGAATGGGAATATATCAGACTAAAAACTTCTACAAGGCAAAGGAAACCATAAACAAAATGAAAAGATAACCCACCAACTGGGAGAAATTATTTGCAAATCACATATCCGACAAGGGATTAATTTCAAAAATATATAAAGAACTCATACAATTCAACAACAAAAAAACAAACAACTCGATCAAAAAATGGGCAGGGAATATGAATGGACATTTTTCCAAAGAAGATATACAGATGGCCAACAGGCACATGAATAGATATTCAACATCACTAATCATCAAAGAAATGCAAATCAAAACTACAATGAGATATCACATTGCACCTGTCAGAATGGCTATAATTAACAAGACAAAAAATAACAAATGTTGGGGAGGATGTGGAGAAAAGGGAACCCTCATACCCTGCTAGAAGGAATGCAAACTGGTGCAGCCACTATGGAAAACGGTATGGAGATCTCTCAAAAAATTAAAAATAGAAATACCATATGATTCAGCTATCCCACTACTGGGTATTTATCCAAAGAACATGAAATCAACAATTCAAAGAGACTTATGCATCTCTATGTTCATTGCAGCATTATTCACAATAGCCAACCCAAGTGCTCATTGACTGATGAATGGATAAAGAAGATGTGGTATATATACGCAACGAAATACTGCTCAGCCATAAAAAAAGAAAAAAATCATCCCATTTGCAACAACATGGATGGACCTTGAAGGTATTAAGTTAAGCAAAAAAAGTCAGACAGAGAAAGGCAAATACCATATGATTTCACTCATACGTGGAAGATAAACACATGGATAAGGAGAACAGATTACCAAAGTGGGGGGAGGGCGAAAGGGATAAAGGGACACATATGTATGGTGACAGATAAAAACTAGACTATTGGTGGTGAACACGATGCAGTCTATATAGAAACTGATATGTAACCATGTATACACAATGTTATAAGCCAATATGACCTCAATAAAATAAATAAAAAATATTCTACATTTTAAGAAATGCCTATTTTAAATGCAATGAAAAGATGTTTCAGTCAGTGAGAATAGTTGGGCATGTATTTAGTCATCTGTATTATACCAACTAGATTCTGACTATGGGTATAATTATCTAATTCCTTTTTGAACTATGAAGAATTTTTAAACCATGAAAAGCAAAGTAATGGTTCTATCCATAAAATGAAAATGGAATTTTGTATAACACACTTAATATTATTTGAATTGGGACCTGGATGCTGGTATTCACTCATTGATGAACTCTTGTCAGAAAATTTCATGATCTTAGGGGATAAGAATGACATTTGGCAAGATAAGACTTTTGGTTCATATTCATTCTAGAACTTAGGTTGGCTTGAAGTTTAATGTGCTGATTACTCTCCATTTGGCTGCCCCTCTCTGGCTACACCATTCTCTGCCCTTCCCTGCCCTGATCTGTAGCCTGGGGACTGATCTCCATGGAGTGTTTCACCCAGGCTCTCTTGCCCTGTGGCTTCTTGCTTCTGGTTAGGCTGAGTGAGTAGGAGGAATGGCACAAGATTGTTGAGGGGGAGGAGATGGGAGGAGAAAGTGATTGTGGTATCCTTCTCTTGTTCTCTATTTGCCTCAGAGCCTCAGTTCTGTCAGGGCCTGCATCCCAGGACAAGTAGTTTGATATGGCTGGAGTGCAGGGGTCCATAGTGGAGTGAGATGGTGCTGGAATTTGGTAGGGACCAAATCCTGAAGGCGTCTCTTTGTTTTGGATTTTATTCTGGAGGGTACACAGATTCACGAAAGGGTTTTAAGTAGGGGAATGTGATGACTGGATTTGTGGGGTTTTCTGGTGAGGAAGATTAGCCCTGAGCTAACATCTGTTGCCAATCCTCCTCTTTTTGCTGAGGAAGATTGGCCCTGAGCTAACATCTGTGCCCATCTTCCTCTATTTTATATGTGGGACGCCTGCCACAGCATGGCTTGATGAGCAGTGTGTAGGTCCACGCTCAGGATCTGAACCTGTGAACCCCGGGCTACCAAAGCAGAGCAGGTGAACTTAACCACTGTGCCACTGGGCTGGCCCCTGGATTTGTGTTTTTTAAAGATCATTCTGGAGGAAGGATTGGAAAGAGGCCATATGAAAGTGGGGAGTCCATTTATAAATTAACTGTCCAGACCAGGCAAGAAATGACAAATTCTTGAATTAAAGCAGTTCTAGTGAGTATAGAAAGGAAGGAATGGCTTTCAAGTACTCCTGCGCTTGAAGGTATCAGTGGACGCCTACTGGGATGCTGGAACTCCTTTCCCCCCAGCAGTAAGGAGGAGTATCCTAACTTGGACGTCAGAGAAGGCCAAGTGGGAACCTAGACTTTTACTCCCACCTGGCAGTAACAAGGCAGTTCTCCCTTCCCCTGCTGGAGTGATGTCAGAAAAAGCCAGACAAAAAGAGGGTTTAAGTGGGGCTGGCCTGGTGGCATAGTGGTTAAGTTTACGCACTCCACTTCAGCAGCGCAGGGTTCACAGGTTTGGAACCTGGGTGTGGACCTGTGCACCGCTTATCAAGCCATGCTGTGGTGGCATCCCACATACAAAGTAGAGGAAGATGGGCACAGATGTTAGCCCAGGGCCAATCTTCCTCAGCAAAAAGAGGAGGATTGGCAACAGATGTTAGCTCAGGGCTAATCTTCCTTGCCAAAAAAAAAAAAAAAGACCCAGAGTCTTATAACTTATTACCCCAAATATCCCAGAATCAACTGAAAAATCATTGTCATCCCAAGGACCAGGTAGAGATCAAGTTGAATGAAAAAATACAATCAATAGATGCCAACATCGGGATGACAGAAATGTTAGAATCATCTGACAAAGATTATACAGAAACCATCATAAAAATGCTTCAGCTAGCAATTATAAATATACTTGAAACAAGTGAAAAAATAGAAAGTCTCAGCAAAGGAATAGAAGATATAAAGAAGAACCAAAAAGAAATTTTTAGAAATGAAAAATACAATAACTGAAATAAAAAGCTCAACAGATGAGCTCAATAGCAGAATCTAGGAGACAGAAGAAAGAATCAGTGACCTTGAAGATATAACAATAGAAATTACCCAATATGAACAACAGAGAAAAATAGCCTGAAAAAAAAATGAACAGAGCCTCAGAGACCTGTGGGTCTATAACAAAAGATCTAACATTCATGTTATTGGAGACCAAAAAAAGGGTAGAAAGAAGGCAGGGATGAAAAAGTACTCAAAGAAGTAGGGCTGAAAACTCCCCCAATATGACAAAATACATAAACCTACAGATTCAAGAAGCTGAGTGTACTCTAAACAGGATAAACTTAAAGAAATCCACACCATTCATATTATAGTCAAACAACTGAGAACTAAAGAAAAAGAAAATATCTTGAAAGCAGGGAGAGAAAAACAATATCTTAACTATAGGGGAAAAACAATTTGAATGACAGCAAATTTCTCATCAGAAGCCCTGGAGGCCAGAAGGAAGTGGCAAAACATTTTTCAAGTGTTGAAAGAACTGTTAACTCAGAATCCTATACCCAAGAAAATATTCTTCATGAGTGAGGGGGAAATACAGCATTCTCAGATGAAGGAAAACCAAGATAATTTGTTGGCAGAAGACTACCCTAAGAGAACAGCTAAATGAAGTTCTCTAAGCAGAAAGGAAACAATACAAGAAGGAATCTTGGAACATCAGAAAGGAAGAACATGGTGAGCAAAAATATGGGTCAATACAATAGACTTTCCTTCTCATACTGAGTTCTCTAAATTATATTTGGTGGTTGAAGCAAAAATTATAACACTGTCTAATGTGTTTCTAAAGATATAAAGAGGAAGAAGTTAAGATAAGTAAATCCAGGAGGGTAAAGGGATATAAAGAGAGGTAAAGTTTCTATTCTTCTTTTGAACTGGTAACATGATGACATTGGTAGACTATGAAAAATGTGTTCACACACAGTTATGTGCCACATAATGGCATTTCAATCAACGATGGATTGCATATACGATGGTGGTCCCATGAGATTAGTACCATATAGCCTAGGTGTGCAGTAGGCTGTACCATCTAAGTTTGTGTAAGTACACTCTATATCTGTAGTGATGAAATCACCTAATGACACGTTTCTCAGAATGTATCCCCATTGTTAAGTGACGCATGATTGTATACATATATATGATTTTATTTACATTTATGTATATATACACATACACACACACAGAGCAGCCACTAAAAAGCTATACAAAGAGACCCACTCAAAACTGTAGATAAATCAAAATGAAATTCTAAAAACTATTCAAGTATCCGCAGAAGAGGAGGAAAAAGACACAAAAAACAGAGAACTGAACACAAAAATTGAAATAGCAGACTTAAGCCCCAACACATCAATACTTATAAAATATATATGGTCTAAGTATGCCAGTGAAAACACAGAGATTGGCAGAGTGGATTAAAAACGGCCCAACTGCATGCCATTTACAAGAAACTCACTTCAAATATAACAATATGGTCAGCTCAAAAGAAAAAGGATAGAAAGAACATTTATCATGCAAACATTAATCAAAAGAAAGCTGGAGTGGCTAAAACTCAGAGCAAAGAAGATTTCCAGAGACAGAGAGTGACTTAATATAACAATAAAAGGCTCAATCCATCAAGAAGACATAGTAATCCTAAATGTGTATGATCCAAACAACAGAGCTTCAAAATATGTAAATAGAACCAAAAGGAGAAATAGGCAATTCCACAATTATAGTGGAAACTTCAACACCCCTCTCAAAATTGAGAATAACTAGACAGAAAATCAGCAAGGATATAGAAAAACTCAACAACACCATTAGCCAACAGGATCTAATCGACATTTATAGAACATTCCACCCAACAAAGCACAATAAACTTTCCTTTCAAGTGCCCACAAAGCATATACCAAGATAGACCACATCCTGGGCGATAAAACAAACCTCAACAAATTTAAAAGAATTGAAATCATATGGTGTGTGTTCTCCAACCACAATGGAATCAAACTAGAAATCAATAACAGAAAGATAACAGGAAAGTCTCCAACACTTGAAACCTAGACAACACATTTGTAAATAACCCATGTATTAAAGAGAAAATCTCAAGGGAAATTTTAAAAAATTCAACTGAATGAGAATGAAAATACATTATTTTAATAGCACAGTAAAAAATGAACTGAATGAAAATTAAAATACAAATTTTAATGGCTTATTAAAATTTGTAGGACACAGCTAAGGCAGTGCTGAGGAGAAATTTATAGCACTTAATGCTTACATTAGAAAAGAGGAAAAGTCTCAAATCAATCATCTAATCTCTTACCTCAAGACCTAGAAAAAGAACAAAATAAACCCACAGCATGCAAGAAAGAAGAAATAATAAAGATTAGAGCAGAAATCAATGAAATTGAAAACAGAAAAATCATAGAGGCAAATCAATGAAAAAAAGAGCTGATTCTTTGAAAAGATCAATAAAATTGACAAACCTCTAAAAAGACTGACAAGGAAAAATTACAGAAGACACAAATGATCAATATCAGGAATGAAATGGTGTATCATTACAGACCCTACAGGCATCAGAAGGATAATAAGGGAGAACTATGAACAACTCTACACACATAAATCTGATAACTTAGATGAAATAGGCCAATTCCTCAAAAAACAGAAACTACCACACTCATCCAGTATGAAACAGATAATTTGGATAGGCCTGTGATTTGTTAAACCCTATGAATTTGTAATTAAAAATCTCCTCAAAAAAGAAATCTTCAGACTCAGATGGTTTCACTGGAAACTTCCTCTAAAGATCCTTAACTTAATCACATCTTTTTGTCATATAAGACAGTATTTACTCTTTGCTGTAATGCTAAATGATATTCGTGGGTTCTGGGGATTAGAATGTGGGCATATCTTTTTGGAGGCCACCATTCAGTCTACTACATATAGCCACAGTAATCAATTTTGTGTGGTATTGGTGAAAGAATAGACCTAAAGATCAATGAAACAGAATAGAAATGCCCAAACAGACCCACACAAATATGCCCAACTGATTTTTTACAAAAGTGAAAAAACAATTCAATGGAGGTAAGATAGCCTTTTCAACAAATGCTGCTGGAGCATTAGAACATCCATAGAACAAAAAACATAAAAGAACTTTGATCTAAGTTTTATACCTTCACACCTTGTAAAAAATTAACTCAAAATTGATCATGTATTTAAATGTATAAAACTGTATAAAATTTGTATAAAAATGTATAAAACTTTTAGCAAAAAAATATGAGAAATTCTTTGGGACCTAGGAGAAGGAAAAGAATTCTTGGACTTGACACCAAAAGCACAATCCATTAAGAAGAAAAATTGATAAATCGGACTGCATCAAAATTAGAAACTACCTCTATGACAGATTCTGTTAATAGGATGAAAAGGTAGGCTACAGACTGGGAGAATTTATTTGCAAACCACCTTATCTGACAAAGGATTTTTCTACAATATATAAAGAACACTCAAAACTCAACAGTGAAAAACACACAATCCAATCAGAAAATGACCAAAGATATGAACAGACATTTCACCAAAGAGGATATACAGATGGCAAATACACACATGAAATGTTCAGCATCATTAGCCATTAGGGGAATGCAAATTAAATCCACAATGAGTATCACTATACATCTAACAATGGCTAAAATGAAAAAATAGTGACAACACCAAATGCTCGTGAGGATGCAGAGAAATAGGATCACTCATATGTTACTAGTGGAAAACAGTTTGCTAGTTTCTTAAAAAACTAAAACTAAATATGACCCAGCAATTGCACTCCTGGGCATCTATCCCAGAGAATTGAAAACTTATGTTCACATAAAAACCTAAACATAAATGTTTATAGCAATTTCTTCGTAACAGCCAAATACTGGAAACAACGCTGATGATTTTTTTATGGGTGAATGGTTAAACAAACTATGGTGCATCCATACCATGGAACGCTATTCAACAATAAAAAGGAATGAACTACTGATACACACAACAACCTGGATGAATATCCAGAGAATTATGCTGAGTAAAAAAAGCCAATCCCAAAAAGTTTCATACTCTATGATTTCATTTATATAACACTCTTAAAATGATAAAATGATCAAAATGGAGAACAGTTTGTGGTTGCCAGGGGTTAAGGAGGTAGGGCGTGTGGAGCTGGAGGGAAGTGGGTGTAGTTATGAAAGAGCAACAGGAGGGAGCTTGTGGTGAGGGAAATATTCAGTATCTTGACTGTATCCATGTCAGTATCCTGACTTTGATGTTGGTACATAGTTTTGCAAGTTGTTTCCTTGGAGGAAGGTGGGTAAAAAGTACATGGGATCTCTGTATATTATTTCTTACAACTACATGTAAATCTATAATTATCTCAAAATAAAAATTTTAATAAAAATATTATTGAATTATTATTATTATTATATTATTATTATGAAGCAAACAACTGTGTAACCACCATATACAGTTAGCCACACTTCAGACGCCCTCTGTGTGTCTCTTCTCATTCAAAATTACTCCCTTCCCATAAAAGTAACCTTGATTCTGACTTTTTATGGTAATTACTATCTTGCTTTTGTTTATAGTTTTACCACTTAGGTTTTCATCCTTCAACAAGTTAGTTGAGTTTTGCTTGTTTTTTTCCTGCTTATTGTATGCTTATTTACTATTTCATTTATTTCTACTTTACTTTTTAGTTATTCCATTCCTTCTACTTTATTTGAGTTTACATTGTTGTTCTCTTTCTAACTTCAAGAGATGGACACTTACCTCATTTATTCACAGCCTTTGTTCTTTTAAAACACCAGTATATACTTTTGAGATGAAATGTTTTCCTCTAAGTACTGCCTTACCTGCATCCCCAACCAGGTTTGATATGAAGTATTTTCATTATCATTCTGTTAAAAACGTCTTATAAGATCACTATGATTTCTTTTTTGACTCCTGCACAAAGGGATTAGCTTTTATGTTGTTGGTTTTTTTTTTTTTTTTGCTGAGGAAGAGTCACCCTGGGCTAACATCTGTTGCCAATCTTCCCCTTTTTTTGCTTGAGGAAGATTAGCCCTGAGCTAACATCTTGTCTTCCTCTATTTTTTATGTGGGTCACCACCACAGCATGGCTGACGAGTGGTATAGGTCTACGCCCAGGATCCAAACCCACAAACCCGGGCCACTGAAGAGGAGCATGCCAAACTTAACCACTACGCCTCTGGGTAGGCCCCTGTCAGGTTTTTAAAATTGATTTCTAACTTAACTGCAGTGTGTGATGAGGGCGCACTGTTAGTCTGATTGATTACAGTCTGATTAATTATAATGCTTTGAAATTTGCTGAGGCTGCTTTATAGCTAGTAGACGGTCAATTTTCATAGCTCTTTCAGTATGTGTTTTAAATGCATCTGTAATATTGTAGTAGTTAGCTTTGGTGTTCTGTATATGACAATTAGGTCAAATTTGCTCATTTTACTGTTCAACTCTTTTATATCCTTACAAATTTTTGTCTGCTTGTTCTTGCAGTTACTAAGAGTTTGTTAAAAATCTCCCATTCTGCCAGTGGATTCATCTATTTCTCAACTTTCACTTTATATATTTTGAGGTCATATTATTAAGTATATACACATTTTAAGTGGTTATATCTTCCTGCTTAATTGACCTTTTATTATTACAAAGTGACTGTCATTATTTCTGGTATTGCTTCTTGCCTTAAAGTCAATTTCATCTGATATTAATATGACCACACCAGCTTTCTTATTGTTAATGTTTGCATAGTATATCTATTTACAACCCTATAAGACATCTTTATTATTTAATACATTTGTAGTTACCCATCTCATTATTACCTTTTTTACCCTTTATTTTTTCTCCAACTCAGACCTTCCATTCTTGGATCATTTTCCTTCTGCCTGAAATGCATCTTTTATAATTTCCTTTAGTAAGAGTGTTCTTTTGGCAAACTCTCTTACTTTTTGTTTGTCTGAAAATATATATACAGTTTTTTGCTGAGGAAGATTTGCTCTGAGCTAACATCTGTGCCAATCTTCCTCTATTTTATATGTGGGATACTGCCACAGCATGTCTTGATGAGCGGTGTGTAGGTCTGTGCCCAGGATCCAAACCCAGGAACCCTAGGCCACCGAAGCAGAGTACATGAACTTAATCCCTACACCACTGGGCTAGCCCCTTTTTCCTCATTCTTTTTTTTTTTTTTTTTTTTTTTTTTTGTGGGAAAGACCAGCCCTGAGCTAACATCTGTTGCCAATCTTCCCCTTTTTGCTGAGGAAGACTGGCCCTGAGCTAACATCCGTGCCCATCTTCCTCCACTTTATATGGGACGCCGCCACGGCATGGCTGACAGGCAGTGCGTCGGCGGGCGCCCAGGATCCGAACTCGCGAACCCCGGGCTGCCAAGCACGAACTAAACCGCTGCGCCACCGGGCGGCCCCTTTTTCCTCATTCTTGATAGGTATTTTTGGTGGGTTTAGAATTCTAGGTTGTTGGTTATTATCTTTCAAATATACTAAAGATATTTTTCTGTTGTCTTTTGCCTTTCATCTTCTGCTGACGAAAGCAGTTTCTGATTGCTAATGGTTGTTACTTTGAGGATAATCTATTTCCTTTTCTCTGGCTGATTTTTAACTCTTTACTTTTGGTTTTCTTTAGTTTCACTATTTATTTCACTTTTTATTTGTATTGCTTGGGATTTGTTGAGCTTCTTGAGTCAGAACTGCTGTTTTTCACCATCAGTATGACATTCTCAACCATCATTTCTTCAAGTAGTACCCTCTGCCCTCTTATCCTCCCCTGATTGTATTTTAGATTTTCTTACTGCTTCTTCTAAGTCTACTATATCCTCTGTATTTCCCATCTTTTTGTCTCTCTAATCTAGTCTGACATTCTTTATTTTTTTGTTTGTTTTGTGAGGAAGACCAGCCCTGAGCTAACATCTGCTGCCAATCCTCCTCTTTTTGCTGAGGAAGACTGGCTCTGGGCTAACATCTGTGCCCATCTTCCTCTACTTTATATGTGGGACGCCGCCACAGCACAGCTTGATTAGTAGTGCGTAGGTCCATGCCTGGGATCCAAACCTGCAAACCCTGGGCCGCTGAAGTGGAATGCATGAACTTAAACACTATGCCACTGGGCCAGCCCCTGACATTCTTTGTTTTTTAACTGGATTGTTTAGTTATAACAACCCATGATCCAGTTAACTAATACTCTCTTTCCCTAGAGATATCTTCAAACATATTTCTTATTTATTTAAACTTAGTTTGCACAGCTGTTTTACCTGATTCAAGCCAATGTCTGAAGACTTTGTGTGTCTGTTTCTGTTTATTTCTGCTTTCTTTTGCTCATAGACTCTGATTTCTTTGGGTTCCTGCTAGTCTTTGCCTGCAGGTTGGGCATTGTATTTGAAAAGTTATTTGTAGCAATAACTTGAGGCCAAGAATGGAGGTACTTTACTTCAGAGAAGAGTTGTATTTGCTTCTACCAGGTTCCTGGGTTGCTACCAACTCAGAATCACTTTAAAGCAAGTTTAAGGCTTGCAATACGCTTGTCAAACCAGGTGATTTGAAACTGGCTATAATTCTGTGAGGACTGTTCCTCTTCCTATCCCTCCCGTCCTGTTAGACTCCCTCCAAATGTCCTGGGCTTTGATTCTGTACTTCTCTCCTGGACATTTGGTTTCTCCTTACTTTTGGCCTCATAGTTTCTTACTGTATTATCACTTTTTATGCTATTAAGATGTTTAAAAATGTTTTACCCACCAATTTTAGTTGTTTTCACCATACAAATTAGCCTTCCGTGATAAAATGACATACAGTATCTTCTTTTCTTAGTAGCTACAAAGTTCTACATAGTTAAACAATGCGATCTAAAGAAACAATCCAGAATGAAAACTTCATTTGATAAAATCTGGAAATATTATAATTTGTCATCACAGATTAAAACATCTTTGAATCCAAGATATAATAGTCCTTTCTGAAGTGCTCTTTTAAATATCTATTATTAGAACAAATAAATGTAAGCAACTGTGGAAGACCAGAAAATTTAAAAGCCAGTTGATGTTCTAGAAACACATCAGAAAGTAGTGTAACTAAGGTAATGTGTTAGTTTCTAGAGCTGCTGTAACAAATGACCACAAACTGGGTGGTTTAGAACAACAGAAATCCATCTCTTAAGTTTTGGAGGCCAGGAGTCCGATACCAAGGTGTCAGCAGGGTTGTGCTCCCTCCAGAGGTTCTAGGGGAGAGAATCTGTTCCTCGCCTTTTCTAGCATCTAGTGGCTGCAGGTGGCCCTTGCCTTGTGGCTGCATGACTCCAGTCTCTGCTGCCATGGTCACGTGGTTTCCTCCTCTTCTGTGTCTTCTCTGCTATGTGTCTATCAAATCTCCCTCTGCCTTTCTCTTCTAAGGACACTTGTGATGGCATTTAGGGCTCATTCAGATAATCCAGGATAATCTCCCCATCTCCAAATCCTTAACTTAATTACAGCTGCAAAAGCCTTTTTTCCAAATAAGGTGACATTCACAGGTTCCAGGGATTAGGACATGGATATCTCTTTTTAAGGGCCACCTTAGAGCCCACTATAAGTTATAGGATGCAAAATAAAATTAAATATAGATATTCTTGTGATAACATCTTGTTAAGATGTTTAATAGTCATTAGGAAATGATTTGAATATTATTTTATCATTATTTCTGTCTAGTTAAATTGAAAGTCTTAAAAAGTCTGTCTCTCTCTCTCCGTATATATATAATAGTCATAAAGGGTTTTAAGTATCTTCAAAGAAAAGAAACTAAATTAGAGTGGGCTGGTATTTACATCACTAATACACATTGTTTACTTGAATCGAATTTACTTAAATTTCTTACCAGCCATGTTTTGATTATATTGAAACCATTAGAGTCTTGGTATACTCCACTATCTCAATCACTTAAAGAAAAAGAATATCTGGGAATGAAATGCAAGGTTTTAACATAACTACAGATGCTTTTCAAGTTCAAGACAGTTGTTCCTACAAAGCACTCAGGTGATGACATCATATGACCAAGGCAAGCAATGTTGAGCCCTGGGAAAAAGCCATAATTGAACCACGTTTAATGCCAACTAAAGAGGAGAAAGTTCAATATAAAAATTTTGGGTCAGCAACATGGCAGAGTGAGCTGTTCCCTTTATCTCTCCCCCTTCAAACTACAACTAAATGGACATTCATTGATCAGTGGAGGACACCCACACAGCACATCAGGAAGCCTGAGAGACCTGCCCAGCTATACACCTGAAGGTTGATGGACTACTGCTGGGGAGGTGGTGGAGATAGGTGAGCACCCTCCGGACCCCAGGCAGCCCTGTACACATGTGAGACTGCTCTTTTGGTTGGAGTGCTCATAGCACTGCTGAGGCCCCAAAGGGGGGAGTGCAACTTGGCGGGACTGTGGGAGCAGTTGGCAGTAGCCCTGAGCCCCCGTGTGATCACTCTCTCATCTGGTGGGAGAGTCCACAGTCCCTCACAGTCCCAGGGAGTGGCTCTGACTCAGACCCAGTGGGGAGGCCCCACCCAACAAGCACAACAGCTGGTGCAACCTAGGAGTGGATCTAGGAGCAGACGGCAGCAGAGCTGCAGCCCAGGCGAACAAGCTCCCAGCTGCTGCAAGCACCCAAAATACTGTTGCGGTCCCAAAAGGTGGAGCATGACTCAGTGTGACTGTGGGAGCAGATGGCAGCAGCCCTGAGCCCCCATGTGATCACTCTCTTGTCCAGTGGGAGAGTCCACAGTCCCACCATGGTCCCAGGGAGTAGCTCTGGCTCAGACCCAGTGGGGAGGTCCTGCCCACCAAGCACAGTGGCTGGTGAGAACTAGCAGCAGACGGTGGCTGAGCTGCAAGTCTGGGCAAACCAAACAAGCTCCCAGATGCTGTGAATGCCCATAGTACCACTGCAGCCCTGAAGGGGGGATTGTGTCTTGGCAGGACTGTGGGAGCAGGTGGCAGCAGCCCTGAGCCTCCTCTGACTGTTTTCCCATTTGGGGGAGACCCCACAGGGCCACTGAGATTCCAAGGAGTGTCCCAGGCTCAGACAGGCTCAGCTGACAGGGATCTCGGCGGTGGGCTCAGCTCCTGCCCTCCACCCTGAGTGGCGGCAGGTGGAACCTGTGCCAAGATATTATCACTAGGCTCTGGCACAAATCCACTCCATCAAATAGTATAAAGACATATATTAATACTCTGGACCAGAAGGAAAAAGACAAACACCCAAAAATAAACCCTGAAAGCACATAAATCTACAATCTAAATGACAGAGAATTGAAAACAGCCATCATAAAAAAACGCAATGAGTTACAAGAGAACTCAGAAAGACAGTTCAATGAAATCAGGAACCAAATTAACAAACAGAGGGAATTCTTCATAAAAGAGATTGAAACTATAAAGAAAAACCAATCAGAAATGTTGGAGATGAAAAACACAATGGATGAGATAAAGAAAAATCTGGAGTCCTTAAATAATAGAGCTGACATTATGGAGGATAGAATTAGCAATCTAGAGGATAGCAATACAGAAATGCCTCAGATGGAGGAGGAAAGAGAACTAAGACTAAAAAGAAATGAAGGTATTCTTTGAGAAATATCTGACTCAATTAGGAAATGCAACATAAGGGTTATAGGTATTCCAGAGAGAGAAGTGAGGGAGAAAGGAGCAAAGAGCTTGTTCAAAGAAATAATAGTTGAGAACTTCCTAAATCTGGAGAAGGAGATGGAAATACATGTAAATGAAGCCAATAGAACCCCTAAATACATCAATGTAAAAAGACCTTCTCCAAGGCATATATTAGTAAAGCTGGCAAAATGCAGTGACAAAGAAAAAATATTAAGGGCAGCAAGGCAGAATAAAATAAAATAGTACTCTCAGGGTTTCAGTGGATTTCTCAGCAGAAACCTTACAGGCTAGGAGAGAATGGAATGATATATTCAAAATTCTGAAAGACAAAGACTTCCAGCCAAGAATACTATATCCAGTGAAAATATCCTTCAGATATGATGGAGAAATACAAACTTTCCCAGATAAACAAAAGCTGAGGGAGTTCATTGCCATGACCCACCCCACCCCACAAGATTTGATCAAGAAGGCCCTCATACCTGAAAAAATGAAGAAAGCATTTACAAAGCCTTGAGCAAGGAGATAAATAAGCAGACAAATTCGGAGAATTGCAACTCTCTATCAGAACAGATTAGCAAACATTTAATTATAACTCTAAGGATAAAGGGGAGGAAAACATTAAAAATAAATATGATTACTTCATTTTAACCACAAATTCACAAAACATAATGGAATAAGTTGTGACAACAACTTAGAAGGGGAAGACAAAAGGGATGAAACCTGCTTAGACTAAAGGAATAAAAGGCTATCAGAGAATGGACTGATCTCATCTACGAGATCTTTTATACAAACCTCACGGTAACTACTAAACAAAAAATCAGAACAAAGACACAAATGATAAATATTGAGACAACTATCATAGAGAGCCACCAAACTGAGTTGGCAATCCAAAATACATGGGATGAGAAACAAGGGCAATACATAACAACCAAAAAACAAGTGATAAAATGGCAGCATTAAGCCCTCATGTATCAATAATCACTCTAAGTGTAAATGGATTGAGTTCCCCAATCAAAAGACACAGAGTGGCTGGATGGATTAAAAAACAAGACCCATCAATTTGCTGCCTGCAGGAAACACATCTCAGCTCTAAAGACAAATACAGGCTTAGAGTGAAGGGATGGAAGACAATACTCCAGGTGAATGGCAAACAAAAGAAAGCAGGTGTTGCCATACTTAGATCAGACAAAGTAGACTTCAAGATAAAAAAAAACAATGAGAGACAAAGAGGAGCAATATATAATGATAAAAGGGACACTCCACCAAGAGGACATAACACTTATAAATATATATGCACCTAACATGGGAGCACTGAAGTACACAAAGCAGCTATTAACAAACCTAAAAGGAGATATTAACAACAACACAATAATAGTAGGGGACCTTAACACAACACTGTCATCAATGGATAGATCAACCAGACAGAAAGTCAACAAGGAGATAGTGGAACTAAATTAAAAACTAGACAAGATGGACTTAATAGATATATATAGAACACTCCATCCAAAATCAGCAGAATACGCATTCTTCTCAAGTGCACATGGAACATTCTCAAAGGTAGACCATATGTTGGGAAATAAGGCAAGCATTAATAAATTTAAGAAGATTTAAATCATAACAAGCATCTTTTCTGACCATAATAAGTCTATGACTCTAGAAATCAACTACAAGGAAAAAACTGGGAAAGTAACAAAGATGTGGAGACTAAACAACATGCTACTGAAAAACCAATGGATCATTGAAGAAATTAAAGGAGAAATCAAAGAATATCTGGAGACAAATGAAAATGAAAATACACCATACCATCTCATATGTGATGCAGCAAAAGCCATCCTAAGAGGGAAATTCGTTGCAATACAGGCCCACCCTAACAAACAAGAAAAATCTCAAATAAGCAATCTTAAACTACACCTAACAGAACTAGAAAAAGAAGAACAAACAAAGCCCAAAGTCAGCAGAAAGAGGGAAGTAATAAAAATTAGAGCAGAAATAAGTGAAATTGAAACAACAACAACAAAAAAAGTAGAAAGGATCAATGAAACTAAGAGCTGGTTCTTTGAGAAGATAAACAAAATTGACAAACCCTTAGCCAGACTCACTAAGAAAAAAAGAAAGAAGTCTCAAATAAATAAGATTAGAAATGAAAGAGGAGAAATTACAACAGATACCACAGAAATACAAAGGATTATAAGAAAATACTATGAAAAACTATATGCCAACAAATTGGACAATCTAGAAGAAATGGATAAATTCTTAGACTCATACAACCTCCCCAAACTGAATCAAGATGAAATAGAGAATCTGAACAGACCAATCACAAGTAAAGAGATTGAAACAGTAATCAAAAACCTCCCCCAAAATAAAAGTCCAGGACCAGATGGCTTCTCTGGAGAATTTTACCAAACATTCAAAGAAGATTTAATACCTATCCTCCTCAAACTATTCCAAAAAATTGAAGAGGAGGGAACACTTCTTAACACATTTTATGAGGCCAACATCACCTGATCCCAAAGCCAGACAAGGACAACACAAAGAAAGAAAACTACAGGCCAATATCACTGATGCAAACATCCTATGCAACATAGATGCAAAAGTCCTCAACAAAATATTGGCAAACTGAATACAGCAATACATGAAAAAGATCATACACCATGACCAAGTGGGATTTATACCAGGGACACAGAGATGGCTCAACATCTGCAAATCAATCATTGTGATACACCACATAAACAAAACAAAGAATAAAAACCACATGATCATCTCATTTGATGCAGAGAAGGCATTTGACAAGATCCAACATTCAAATTTGATAAAAACTCTCAACAAAATGAGTATAGAAGGAAAGTACCTCAACATAATAAAGGCCATATATGACAAACCCACAGCCAACATCATACTCAATGGGGAAAAACTGAAAGCCATCCCTCTGAGATCAGGAACAAGACAAGGGTGCCCACTCTCATCACATTTATTCAACACAGTAGTGGAGGTTTTGGCCAGAGCAATTAGGCAAGAAAATAAAAGGTATCCAAATTGGCAAGGAGGAAGTGAAACTCTCACTGTTTGCAGATGATATGATTTTATATATAGAAAACTCTAAAGATTACACTGGAAAACTATTAGAAATAACCAACAATTACAGCAAAGCTGCAGGGTACAAAATCAACTTACAAAAATCAGTTGCATTTCTATACTCTAATTACAAGCTAACAGAAAGAGAACCCAAGAATACAATCCCATTTACAATCACAACAAAAAGGATAAAATATCTGGGAATAAATTTAACCAAGGAGATGAAAGACCTACACAGTGAAAACTTTAAGACACTATTGAAAGAAATCAATTAAGACATAAAGAAATGGAAAAATATCCCATGCACATGGATTAGAAGAATAAACATAGTTAAAATGTCCACATTACCTAAAGCAATCTACGGATTCAATGCAATCCCAATCAGAATCCCAATGACATTCTTCACAGAAATAGAACAAAGAATCCTAAAATTCATATGGGGCAAGAAAAGACCCCAAATGGCTAAGGCAATCCACAGAAAGAAGAACAAAGTTGGGGGCATCACAATCCCTGACTTCAAAATATACTACAAAGCTATAGTAATCAAAACAGCATGATACAAGTACAAAAACAAACACACAGATCAATGGAACAGGATTGAAAGCCCAGAAATAAAACCACACATATACAAACAGCTAGTCTTCAACAAAGGAGCTAAGAACATACAATGGAGAAAGGAAAATCTCTTCAATAAATGGTGTTGGGAAAACTGAACAGCCACATGCAAAAGAATGAAGATAGACTATTATCTTTCACCATACAAAAATTAACTTAAAATGGATTAAAGACTTGAAGGTAAGATGTGAAACCATAAAACTCCTAGAAGAAAATATAGGCAGTACATTCTTTGACATCGGTTTTAGAAGGATCTTTTCGAATATCATATCTACTCGGGCAAGGGAAACAAAAGAAAAAATAAACAAATGGGACTTCATCAGAGTAAAGAGCTTCTTCAAGGTAAATGAAACTGTGAACAAAACGAAAAGACACCCCACCAACTGGGAGAAAATATTTGCAAATCATATATCCAACAAGGGGTTAATCTCCATACTATATATAGAACTCATACAAATCAACAACAAAGAAACAAACAACCTGATAAAAAATGAGCAGAGGATATGAACATTTTTCCAAAGAAGATATACGGATGGCCAACAGGCACATGAAAAGATTTTCAACATAACTACTGATCAGGGAAATGCAAATCAAAACTGCAATGCGATATCACCTTACACCTATTAGAATGACTTTAATTACCAGGAGAAAAAAACACCCGAATGTTGGAAAGCATGTGGAGAAAAGAGAACCTTCATACACTGTTGGTGGGAATGCAAACTGGTACAGTCATTATGGAAAACGGTATGGCGATTTCTCAAAAAATTAAAAATCAAAATGCTGTATGACCCAGCTAGAATCTGAAATCAACAATTCAAAGAGACTTATGCACCTCTGTGTTCATTGCAGCATTATTCACAACAGCCAACCCAAATGCCCATTGACTGATGAATGGATAAAGAAGATGTGGTGTGTGTGTGTATGTATATATATATATACATACACACACACAATGGAATACTACTCAGCCATAAAAAAAGACAAAATCATCCCATTTACAACAACATGGATGGAACTTGAGGGTATTATGTTAAGTGAGATAAGCCAGACAGAGAAAAATAAACACCGTATGATTTCACTCATATGTGAAAGATAAACAAATGCATGGACAAAGAGAACAGATTAGTGATTACCAGAGGGGAAGGGGGTTGGGTGGTGGGCACAAGGGGTAAAGTGGCACATATATATGGTGACTGACAAATAATAATGTACAATAGAAATTAGTGTCATAATGTTATAAACTATTATGACACTAATAAAAAATTTTGACTGTAAGGATATTTTAGGACTATTTATAATGAAAAAGGTAAGATCATTCTTTTTTTAGGAAAAAGGATATTGAGGGCTAAACATTAGCAAACTGTAAGATCAAATAGAATGTTGATTAACTAGAAATTGAATGCTAAACATTAATTAACTGTTAAGATTAAATAGAATCCTGTTTTCATAAGCACCATTTGTAAATATGGATTTATAAATATAAATAAGCACTATCAACATGTCATGTAGCACTCCAAATCACATAGCCATATTATGCAAATACTAATCCACTGATAGACCTAAATGAGAAACCCAATAAATATAGTGAACAAATGTGTTCAGAAGTTGTCATTTTATTAATAGCCTGTGTATGAATGGTAGAAATTTATGTTCAGCAACTGTTTGAATATTTGAACATTTTCATATTTAATTTAAAATTTTGCTGTTAATTTGAGGATATTTTCTTTAAGGAAAAAAAAAACTCCCTGGAAAGAGTCTCTGGAAATATTGTAACTTCTGAAGAGGAATTTAATTTACAGGTAAAGCTCATAGGATTCTTTCTAAGATTATCATATGTCACATTCTCTGGGGATATGACAGTTCACAGGATAAAGGGGTTTTCACAATTTCATGTCCTATAGGTCTTCTGCTAAAAAATGATTGGTATTTTATTATTTTACAGTTTTCATCAATTAGCCTAACAATATCTAGGAAGCACTCTTAAGAATAATAATAAATACAAACATAGGTGGTTAGAGCAGGATTGACCCCCAGGAGACATGAAATCCAAGCCTCTCACTATACTGATGAGGAAAATGAGGTTGAGAGAGGATTAGGACTTGCCCAAGGTTCTCATAGCTGAAAGAGAGAGATGAAGCTTGAAGGTGGGCTCTGGACCCCAAATTCAATGTTCTTTCTACCAGGGAAAGCTGCCTCATCAAACGGATTTGTAGCTTTTCCTCTTCAAATAATACAATACTTCCAAAGGAGCCATTTTATTAAGAGAATATTATAATACGCACAAGAATGGTAAGCATATTCTCTGTTAATTTTTTTAAAAGCTGTAGTTTGTTATTGTTATGATGTATAAATAGAATGTCAAATCTTTATTTTAAAAGTTAAAAAAAAAGTTTTTATTGCCCTACCATATAGTTTCGCAACAGATTTTACACTTTTTTTTTTTTTTTTTGTGGGGAAGACTAGCCCTGAGCTAACATCTGTTGCCAATCTTCCCCTTTTTGCTGAGGAAGACTGGCCCTGGGCTAACATCCTGCCCATCTTCCTCCACTTTATATGGGACGCCACCACGGCATGGCTGACAGGCAGTGTGTCAGCGGGCGCCTGGGATCCGAACTCGCGAACCCCGGGCTGCCAAGCGCGGACTAAACCGCTGCGCCACCAGGCGGCCCCCCAGATTTTACATTTTAATAGAATATGGATTCACTATGACTATTTCGCTGTTTTGCTATTTTGTACTAGATAATTTTAAAGCTAAAACCTCACAAATATTCCTAAAGAATGCAATGTAAAATTGAGAAAAAGTCATAGGATTACAGCATGGAATAGATACTTGGGTATCCTTTAATTTATTTTCTGTCTTTATGACAGAGATTGGTGACTGATGGAACACACGCTTAAAAGATTCACAAGATAATTTGCATGACATGATCAGGGCTGCTTTAGGTCAAATTATAAAGTGTCCAAGTTATTCTTTATATTTTTTTCATTCTTTTACCTTCCCTCATATCTCTTTCTTAAATCCCGACTGATATATCCTCCTCTCACATCCAGTCACCAAAAAAAAAAAAAAAAAAAAGAGTGATTACATGTGCACTATGTCTTCCATACAAAAATAAATAAGGCTGCATGGAAATTGGGCATGTTATCTCTGAAATGTTAGCAATGATTGCTCTAGGAAGAACTGAATACCCATTCAGAATACACTGGGGACCCTCCTGTATTATAGATCACTAGAGCGATTCAAATGTCAGTGCTCATCCTCAGAACTTTTTTATGTAAGCAGTTAGTCAAAATATGGACATATCAAAATTCCAATTTTATACTCATTTCAAAAGGATTTCAGTCCCCGAGCGCTTTGGCACCAAGGGGCTCCCTATACTGTTTTCCGTTGCATTTCCTATCTGACCCAGAAGGTGGAAATGTTTCTCATTAGAGTGGACATCCCTCAGTACCCTCCGCCCGCTCCTGACCCAGGAAGTTCAACATTCTCTTTTTGAATTTGGGAGTCAGCTTTTTGAAAACACATAGTGGCATTGACTTCTTGAGTTTTAAAACATTAAATAATAGAACAAACACTAATAATAGAACAAACACTAAAGAACAAACGAGTGTTGGCTCGTTTGATAAACTATATGTGAGAATGCTTGGCAGAGAGCTGCATTTTTAAAAGATATTTGAAATTAAGAATATGTTTACATTTCTAAAGGGGATAAAGAGTAGAGTTTATGGCCCAATGCACCGCTGGGCCACTAATGTCAGTTAAAATTCTAATAATCAACATGCTCTGATTTCTGCATGCTTCACCTCTTATGTCCCTGACCAGGAAAACTTTTTTATCCTCTGATTTGAGGTTGCAAACTACTAATCTGAGGGTCAGATCCAGTTCACTGACCTACTCAGTTTGCCTGTGTAGTTTAAAAATTGGGAAATTTTCCGTAAAAGTTTGGATTTCTGACTTCTCTTGAGGGATTGGGAAATCTGGCACAGTGCTCACATTCCCACAGGACAACAATGGGTTGTTGAGAAACGCGCTTTGGAGAGGGCAAGCAATGGCTGCGAGGTTTCACTTGTTCTGCTCCTTATCGACGCCTGGCCCCTGTAGGCCCTCAAGTTTCTGACTATTCTTCGAAGAATCAGTAAGTGCCTTGCTGCCAAGACATAACTGTATGTTAGATGAACCAGCAAAAGAGTAAAAAAAAAAATCTTTTTTTCTGTGTCTGCAAGAAAACTAGGTTCCAAAAATTCAGCAGACTTAAAAAGGATGAAAATTCCTCTAGGCTGTGTGATTTTATATCACTTTTGAAGTTCCTTAATTCTTTGTTCATTAATTCATCCCTCTATTTATCTATCTATTTAATTTGTTTTTCTTTTGATAAGAACATTAGAAAATTGAACCGAAACTAAAAATTAAGCCAAAGTAACCCCAAATCTTCACCAAGGCCATTTTTCTTTCTAAAGTGATTAAAAATAATTTAAAAATTTTTAATATTGAACTGTGAACCAAGCAGGCATGTTATCTAATGGTAGAATTTACTAGAAGCTTTCCACTTTTAGACAATTTCGACTACTTTCCACTATTTCCATTACTTCCACTACTAGATTATTTCCACTGTGTAGCTCTCAGTATTATCCAAGTAATTTTTTATTTTTGTTTCAAGCACATTTAGATTTCCAATGAACACTGCAATAAATGGTACATACAATACTTCAGCAGCTGCTGTGGAACCAAGAACAACTGTTAACATTCACCTGGTAAGATAATGAAAAAAATGACTAGGTTAAAAAAAAGTCAACATTATACTTAGTGACAAAATTCCAGAGTAGAGGCCATAAACTGGCAGCCCTGTCACTATATCTGGCCTACACACTATACTAAAAAATTCTGAATTAGTTTGAATCAAGGAAAATTGCAATGCCTGTAATGCAGCTTCCACAAGGGGGCGCTTCCAGAACACTGGACTGGATGAGATGACGCCTGGCCCCTGAGCATTTGTGGCCTGTGCTCCAAAGCTATATTTTTTTCAACTCAAAAATATTACAGGGAGGCTCATTTTCATCATTTTTTTCCTATTGTTTTAAAAGTTTTGATAATATATTGTCATAAAAAAATACAAGAAGTAGCTGTTGGAAATGATGAGACTAAAAGGTGACATCATTGTATGAGTATAAAATCCAAAGACATCAGCAAACTACCAGAACTAATCAGATTTAATAAGATGGCTGTGAACAAGATAAATACAGCTGTACTAACACTCAAGTATTTCAGCATAGAAAACATAATTCCTCCCTCACCTCATCTCGTAAAAAATCTGTACCAAATACAGTCCATTCTCGTTATGTGTGGCAGTGACGTTCTGTGAAGACGTCACAAACACTGAATTAGCGAATACTGAATACAAAATCTTTGCTTCTAAGGGAAACACGGGGGTAGGTTCCTGTGAGCCTTTAGTCACATTTTCGTCTACTAATCAATACATAACCTTGTTTTATGTGTGTTTCTGTTTAAAGACACGTGGTTTAATATATACTATTGACTCATTAATACTGAACTCATGGCCAACAGCACCGAAACTCATGCCTGAATGAAGCTTATCTAACACACATTTCCTCTGTAAGGCACATCCCGGCCTTCCACTTAGGAACACGAGACTGCACCTCAGCACTCTGTTTCAGAGTGCAAAATCACACACACACACAAAAGGCACAAAAATGTGAAAAACGTGGCAGTAACCAGACCCTGAAAAGGACACTTGTTTACAGTTTGAGTCCTGAAACAAGAAGGCAGAGCGTCACCTCATTCTCCTTCAGCTGGGAACCGCGATTTGGGGTGTCTCAAAAATTTTCGCCAGTGTGAGCATGGGCATGTCCATGAATGACCTTGAACGGGGCACCAGTATTGATTTTGGAGTACTTACTAGTAAGTAGGCAAATTGGAAAATACAGAATCTGCAAATAATGAGAATTGGCTCTATGTAAAATTACAAAAACACAAACATAACTTCACAAAAATACATATATACTTTTTCAAAAAATGCATTTTTTTCTTGAGCTTTTTGGTTGCTTCCCTTTCTCATTCTCCTTCCTCTCCTCTACTACATCCTTGCCTACTTTCACACCACCCCCACCCAGGGCAATTTATGTGGATGACTTAATTGACATCATTCCATCTTTTCCTTATGCTTACTTAATCATATAGAAAATAAACATATACACATAAACAGATATTGTTTTCCAAATCTGGAATCATACTAAACACTCATCTCCATCTTGCTTTCCCTAATATCTCATGGAAATTCATGCAACTCAACCAGTATACCTCTAATTCAATCTTTATAATGGCTGTGCACTATTCCATGGTTTGGGGGATGTATCTATGTTCCTATTGAGAAACATTCACTTTGTATTTGTTTTATTTTTGCTAGTACAAACAATGCTGCAATAAGGTTCATAGAACATATATTCTTTTATCTCTATGGGCTAGGTCTCCAGGAAAGGTGTTGCTGACTATTGCCAGATAATCTTCCAGAGAGTCTAACAGCTGACATTTCTACCAGCAGTATATGAGAGTACTCTTATCACATATCCCTAAACTTATCCTGTACCTTAAACTGAGGTTCTTTTGAGAGCTCTCAAAGCAGATAATGACATGAGACAGCCTGCTTTCTCACGAATTCTGAAACAAGCAGATGACATCACAAGGGGGTCAGCTTCCACCCACGACGCCAGAACATAATTCCCTAGGATTCTTGTATCTAGTCCCCTCCATATTCCTCCTTTACATCCTTCTCACTATTCTTTTATTTTTCTATTGTCTATTAGTTTCAGGAGTTCCCTGAGCCAGGTCTTCCTTTTTCCTTTCCCTGTCTGCCCTGCTTATCATTTCCTTCTCAAGTCCTCATTTGCCTACAAACATTCAGGGTCCCCAATTGTTGCACATTTGTTCCCCTAAACCTCTCTGACCTCTACATCACAAACAAGAACATTTGAGATACTAACCAAGAAATTCACTACATTGCCACCACAGTCCTGACCCCATCATTGAGGGACCTTTCCACACCATTTCCTGGAATCGACTGGACTGGTTCCCACTGGCCTCCAGTCTTGGTTTTACTCCATAATACAGCCTCTCATAATCAATTTTCTGCTTTCTCTTGTAAGTTTCCTCCTAATTAAATGCCTCCAGAACCCTTTCTCAGCTTCAGATCACGATCAGAGCTCAAGAGATGGTTCAGCTAGTGCTCCAAGGAGAGTGCCAACTAGAAACTGCTGAGCCTTGACCAAAATTTCACTGAAGTCTTGACCAAAACTCCACAGAAACTACTCTAATTCCTAAGATTGTTCTAAGACAGACGATGTTTGTCTTGAACAAGAGGGGGCACTGACAAGGCCAAACACAGACCTTTCCCCTTTTTCTTGAACCTGCTGACAAAGCCAGACACTAACCCTCCAACTTCCCATTCTTTATCTCATGATTGATTTGCTAAGATTAAAACTGTTTTTCCCCTGAAAGTAGCTAGCCCCAGAGAAAAACATTTCCTGTTCACATAACTGACTGAGACTTCTCCCGCTTGAAAAACAACCCCAACTCTAAATCACCCTGTCAGTAACTTGTTTACTCTTCCCTATAAAAGTCTAAGGCAAGACCACCCTGAGACTCGCTGACCTTTGGATCTTGGATGCTCTCTCAAGGGCCTGAAAAAAACCCATCTCCTTACTTGTCTGATTTTTGTCTTTGATATAAATCACATGAAAAAGTGATCAAATAATAGAGTACTAGATGTACAATGAAATTTGGTTGATCTTAGATTAGTTTTAGCATCATTATTTCTTTTGAAAGGGCAAAAACCAACAAATGGACCAAGAAATAGAAATAAATCCATGTTATGTGGGAATTTGATAAATGATATATAAGGCACCATCAATGAATGGCCAAAAATGTTTAATCGATGTGTACTGGGCAAATTAGCTCACTCTATGGAGAAAAGTAAAGAAAATAATGTTGAATCACCACCTTATATTAAATAAAAAAGGTGGGTCTCAGACTGAATTCAAAAGATTATAAATCTAGTGGAAGAAAATGTAGAAGAATATCTACGTGAACTAGAAGTGGAGGGAAATTTCCTAAGACTCAAATAATGAATAAATTTGAGTATATAAAAATGAAAGATTTCTGATAACAAGGTACCCATTGGCAAAATTAACAAAGACATGACAGACTGGGAGATGTTTGCAAATCTATAACTGACCAGGAATTACATCAAGGGATGTACAAGGGATTACATGTTGTGATGTAACATATACGTCTTACTGTCTGTTATGACCAAAACAGTGAAAACCAGTCAATATTTAAGGAGCTTAAGCAAATTACTGAGAAAAAAATAATGATACTTAACAGAAAATTGGACAAAATTGTATGCTTTAAAGACATTAATTTTACGGTATATAAATTATATTTCAATAAAGCTGTTTTTAAAAAGTCCCCTATGTATGATAATAATACTAGCACTTTTATGTGAAAGGATTTTGAAAATTCAAAAGAGTAAGAAAAATGCCCTTTCAGAAGAATTATAACTGCTAAAATTAATCTAAGATCAACCAAATTTCATTGTGCATCTAGTAAATATTGTAGATATAACTTTTGGATACAGTTGGGGTAGGTGTGAAAGATAGGGGACAGGTATAAAGCTTGCCTTTACCAGCTGGGATGGTTTAAAAGATAAAATCCTGAAACTGTCCCAGATAATATACTTAAGAACATTTCATTCTGTAGAAGTGTCTTTTGAATCCAAGGCTGACATTTGTTGGAATGAACCAACCATTTAAGGCCATTTTTCCATCTAAAGTCATAGAAGAAAAGTTTTTGGTGGAAAGATCGTTGCAATTGGCACTCTTCTAGGCATTACGGCGAGTGCCAGAGCAGGCTGCTTATCCCAGATGTCAGTAATAAGGAAACGCCATCACCAGGAATCGCCACAATTTTCTTATCATCAGTGTCTCCAAATAAAGTCTGATTATGTAGAGAAAAAACAAAATATGAAAACTCTCTCTTCTCATAATATTCTTAAATACATTTGTCTTTTACAAAATTGTTACAAGCTCATCGTAAAGTTTATGAAACACAAACAATTAGAAGCAGCCATTATCCTCTTACCCAGCGTACAACCACTGTTAATTTTGTGACCTATTTTCTCAGCTTTTGTGTCTTCAATAAAAGCTGGATTGGATTGTCTATTTGGATTATACAGTATATAGTGTCTTATATTTTTTTGTTCCCTGAACTCTGCATTACGATGAGTTTATGATGTCATTTTTTCTTAAAAACCTGACTTCGATTGTATTCTAACGTATGGATGTGTCAAAACTAATTTAACAAATTTTCTGTTGTACATTTAAGTGCTTTCTAATTGATTACTATTACAAACAGTAATAATAATTGTGGTGGTGAATCCCCATCCCCCAATGTAGAGGCTGACATTTGGCTCATGTGCGTTGGTGTAAGAAAAGTGGTTGCTCACAAACAGCGTCTCTTGTGATTAGACAGGTGGATGGGTGTTCATGCCGCTGATCGTCAGTCATAGCTGTTTAAATTTTTGAATATCAGCCCTGCTCCTACCTAATTCTTAGTGTTTAGTCACGGTCGCTTCATTGGGATAAATTCATTGAAGTGGAAGTACTGAGACAAACTGTATGAATATATTCAAAACCTTTGAAATGTATTGCCGAATCCCCTTCCTGTAAGATTCTACCAACTGCCATCCAACGACTGTTCTAATTAACACTAGGTATTATTATACTTTCCATCTTTGCCAATTTCTTGTTTCCTTTTAACGTTAACATCCCATACATCTCAGAACTTCAATAACTCCAAATGACTGTTTCCTCAAATGAAAAATTCCATATCACTCTTCTTTGCCGCCTTGTTTTGCATTCTGAGTAAAATTCTGACGTTACACACCTTATATCCAAAGTGTTCTCTTCCCTGAGGCTCCTTTAGATCTAAATAAACTTTTAAAACTATCATCATTTCCTTTAGCATTTTAAAGATTATTTAACTTTATCCCTCTTAATGCACATTAAAATTTTTTTCTAATAGGTTAAATATTATTTTCTGAGGGAAATCTTGCCCAGCCCATGAGTACTCATTTAGCTCACCTCTCAGGGCCTGGTTGGGGACAGGGATGACTTTCTATATAGGCACATGTTAGAGAAAGCTGGACGGATGAGGATTCTCCCTCTGTGTAATCATTGACCTAAATAGCTCCAGGCCAGGGTCGTTGAGCCAGGGTCACATTAGTCTACTGCCCAATTCTTATCAAAATAAGAGATTTCTTTAGAGGGCTGCCTGCCTGTCTATTCCTATAGATGCTCTATTTTAACCTAAGATTGTCAGACAGTCAGAGACTTGTACACCATAGCACATCATTTTAGTTCTTTATAGACCTGTTTTCACCAACTACATTTAGACAGTATTCCAGTGTTGTACATTGAGTGACGTTAAACAAACATCCACTAAACTTATTTTTGTAATTACTGTTAGGATGTTGTTAGGGATATTGTTCCTTACGTCATACAGTGTTTTCTTAATGAAGTTATTTCTCTTTGGACTCAAATAATGGCTTTTGCTGAGCAAATCCTTTACTTTTATTTTAAGGATATTATGATTAATTTAAGGAGATTTTCTACTTTCTCAAGTCTACCAGGTAGCTAAGAACCAAATGTATGGCACATTTCCCCTCTATCAAACAATCTTAAGATATTTCGGCGCTAACTTAAATCCTTATCCTATATTTTTCTTTTACTCCATTTTTTTCTTTCTGTCTGATTTTCTCACTTTAGAAAATCGTTGGAAACCAGCTCCTATCCTATTGAAACTAATTTTTTTTGGTGGATCCCAAATTGTCTTCCTGTAAAATTCCACAACTTATACCCTAATAGCTGTGTGTGAGGGTGCTCATGTCCTTGCATCCGAATCACCAGCAAGAAGTTGGGGCCCCCTCCATGAAATGAGACCATGTCTCAAATTCAACTCTGATCACCAAGAGTTTCTTTTTCCCAAACTGGAAGAAATAGCACCAGAAAAGTGTCAGGTTGGGCATCAGTGCTTCCTGGATGAGGAGAATCCTGAAGGCTGCACTCCAAACACAGATCTCTACCACAAATGGTAAAATCAAGCTAGGATGGAGGGGCAGTACAGTGCCACTTTAGTGCCACTGTGTTTGGCGGACCTGGGGACCATTGGATGGAGGATACTTCTCTAGCTGGTTTTTCAGTGGGACTGTCAAGATGGGTAAATGGGGCATTAAACCAACATAGCATCCTAGGAAGTTTAAGAATCATTGAATATTTTTGAGTTTTTGGTCTTGATGGTCAGCATATGCCTCCACTATGGGAAAGTGTGTCTTTGATCTTTTGTGGAAAGTGGCACAGAAACTTGACACTGGGGTGGTCAGTCTTATACTTTTCAAATTTGAGAAATGGTTGATATTGATGAAGTTGTCCTAAGAGAGTTCAGGTAATAGTTTCTGTGAGATCGGGTCCAAGGAGTGTATTAAGATGATGCTGAAGTGGCTATTCAAGTCCACCAGTCATCACGTATTCTCTTCAGAAACTATTGGAGGGCCATCAAGATGTTGAATAGGCCAAAGTTTACTGCCATGGACACAAAATTATCTGGGTCTTCTTTAAAAGGAAGTCTTTCATTTATCTCACCCAAGAATAGGTATCTAGTGGTAGACATTCATCCAGAAGACCAAGTTTGTGAATCTCTGAATTTGGTCTTTGAACTCATTCAGTCTAGGATAAGGATAGCGATAGGTACACAGAGGTATCTCATTATGGTTTTAATTTGCATTTCCCTGATGATTTATGACATTGAGATTTCACATGCTTATTGGACATTCTGATAGTGTCTTATGGAAAGTGTTTGTTCAAAATTTGCCAATTTTTGTTGAGTTGCTTATCTTTTCACTATTGATTTGTAGCAGTTCTTTAGATATTCTGGATGCAAGTCTTTTGTATTGAGAATATTTTCTCCTCATCTATGGCTTGTCTATTAATGTTGTCTTGAAAAGTAGAAGTTTTTAATTTTGATAAATTCCAATTTAGCCATTTTCCCTTTTATAGTTAGAGCTCTTTATGTCCTGTCTAAGAAGTCTTTGCCTACTCCAAAGTTAAGATAGTCTTCTATGTTTTCTTCTAGGAGCTTTATGATTTTAGCATTTTTATTTAGGTCTATGATCCATCTCAAATTAATTTTTGCATGTAGTGTGAGGTAGGGGTCAAGATTCATTTTTTTTTCATATGTATATCCAGTTTATCCCATACCATTTCCTAAAAAGACTTTGCTTTCTCCAACTGAATTTCATTTATACCTTTGTTAAAAATCAAATGACTGTATATGTGCAGGTCTGTTTCTGGGCCCTCTATTCTGTTTCATTGACCTCTTTGTTTATCCTTACGTCAGTATCACACTGTCTTAATTACTGTAGCTGTATAGGAGATCATGTAATATGGTAGAGTAGGTTGTCCAATTTTGTCTCTTCAAGATTGCTTAGCTATATTTGCATTCCCACTTAAACTTTAGCGCCAGCTGATTGAATATACAAAGAAGCAATTCACTTTGTCTAGTTCACACTCAAGGGGGTGGGGGGATAAAAGCTTCACCTCCTAGAGGGACATGTATCAAATAATTTATAGTTACATGTTTAAATCATCATAGTACTTAGTAAATTTTTGGGGAGACACTTTGAGGCTTTCTAAATGTCATGTTTTTCCTTAAAGTTTTGCCTACTAATTTTAGTATTCATCAGTGGATTATGCCATGGTGTTCTAATAGTGATTTTCTATTTTTCCCACTTCTTCCATATATATTATTTGCAATTCTTTAAGAAAGAACTAATTTATTTATTCAATCATTTATCTAAATCAGTATGGACACATGGATATTTATTGGGTTATCATCCAATATTATTCTTTATTTTGTTGTTCAGATTGTTCCAGCTCTGCCCATTGGAAGCTATTTCAGATTGGCGTCTCTGCCTTTTTGACATACTCTATCCTTTTTATTTTTTGAGCACTTCTTTACTTTTTGGCACTACAAGGTGCTTTAGGCTCATCTTGTGTTTTTCCTGACATAGCCCTAGAATTAGCTATTTTTCTAAGGAGCTCTGAATCCTTTTATTGGAGAATGATATTTAGAAACCCAGATCTGGGCACTAGATGTGCTTGTCAATACTGGGGTATTACTGCTTCTAAGCCCTCACAGAGGACAAAGGGGAAGGGGATACACACACGCACACACACACACACACCTACCCATGCATATGCACGTATCTATATCTGTCTCTATCTATCAAAATAAACACAAGTTCATACTGATATCTCCTACTTTAACTCAGCACAACAGGCTTGGTTCTAGCCTCTCCTCCCTTGCTTCTTTGTAATTTCTTTCTATGACAGTGAGAAACCTGGATCCAATTATCTACAATTTATTTACTTATTTGCTCAATCCTAAAATATACATAAAGTAGCTTCAGAGTTTCTAATCTGTACCCCTTTAAGAAACAAATTTAACAACTAGACTACAACGTTTACTACAGTTTATTTTGTCTTTAGCCTTAGAGTACCCAGTCAAAACACTGTTTTTCCCCAAAGTTACTCAGGTTGGCTCCTTTTCCTCCACCATCCCATTGAAGTCATATCATACATTTGCAAAACACTTAGGTTCATTTGTTACAATGTGCATTCCATCCTGAGCTCCCTCAACATCCTGGATGATTTTTTTTTAATTGCCTACAGTTGATTTCACTCTTTGTGGTATACATTTCTAAGGATTTTGATAAATTCAGAATTGTGTAACCATCACAACAGGAAAATATAGGACAGGTCCATTACCCTAAACACATCCAAGTATGGCCCCTTTGTGGTCAACCCCTCCACCTTTCCCCAATGCCTGGCAACCACCAATCTATTTTCTGCCGCTACAGTTTTGCCTTTTCTAGAATGTTGTATAAATGGAATCATACAAATGTACAAATATAGCCTTTGGGGTCTGAATGCTTTTGCTTAGTCAAATACATTTAAGATTCATTCATGTTGTTGCTTCAATTAACAGTTCTTTCCTTTATATTGCTGAATAGTATTCAATGGTATGGATGTACCACAGATTGTTTGTCTATACCCCAGTTGAAGAACATCTCGGTTATGTCCAGTTTTTAGTGACTATGAATAAAGCTGCTATAAACATTTGTATTCAGGTTTTTCTATGAACATAAGCTTTCAATTCACTTGGGTTAATACCTAGGAGTGAAATTACTGGGTCAAAGGGTATGTGTATTTTTATCTTTAGTAAAACTACCAAATTATTTTTCCAAAATGGCTGTACTAGTCTGCATTCCTACCAGCAATGAATAGGGGTTGTCATGACTTTGCAACCTCGTCCATATTTGACATTGTCAGGATCCCCCCGCCTCAACATTCTAATAATGCTTATTTGCCATACGTATATCTTCTTTGGTCAAGTGTTCAGATCTTTGGCCCGTTCTAGAGGTTGTTCATTTTCTTATTGCTGAGTTTTAAGAGTTCTTTATATATTCTGCATTCAGGTTCTTTACTGGATATGTGACTTGCAAATATTTTCTCCCAGTATGTGGCTTGTCTTTTCATTCTCTTAATAATATCTTCTGCAGTGCAGAAGTTATTAATTGCGATAAAGTATGATTCATGATTTTTTCTTTTATAGATGGTGCTTTTGTGTCATATCTAAAAACTTTCAGCAAACTCAAAGTCATGCAGATTTTCTCCTGTGTTTTAGTCTAGAAGTTTTATAGTTTTACATTTTCTATGATACATTTGAGTTAATTTTTGTATAAGATTTAAAGTACGTGTTGAAGTTGATTTTTTTGCATACAGACATCTAGTTGTTCCAGCACCATTTATTGGAAAAGCTATCTTTTCTCCTTTTTACGTCTCTGTCAAAAATCAGTTGACTATATTTCTGTGGATCTATCTCTGGGCTTTCCATTCTGTTCTGTTGATTGATGTATTTATCCTTTCACCAAAACCACACTCTTTTGATTCCTGTAGAATTATAGTAAGTCTTGAAACTGGGCAGTTTGAGCCATCCAAATTTGTTCTTTTTAGAATTGTTTTGGCTAATCTACTTCCTATGCCTTTCCATATAAATTTTATTTATTTATTTATTTGTGAGGAAGACCAGCCCTGAGCTAACATCCTTTGCCAATCCTCCTCTTTTTGTTGAGGAAGACTGGCCCTGAGCTAACATCCATGCCCATCTTCCTCTACTTTATATGGGACGCCACCACAGCATGGCTGACAAGCAGCGCGTTGGTGGGCGCCCGGGATCCGAACCTGTGAACCCTGGGCTGCTGGGGTGCGAACTAAACCGCTGCGCCACCAGGCGGCCCCTCCATATAAATTTTAGAGTCAGCTTGTCTATATCTATAAAACATTTTGTGGGATTTTGATTGCAATTGCATTTAATCTATTGATCAAATTGGAGAGAACTGACATCTTAACAATATTGAGTCTTGAATTCATCAATACGGTATCTCTCTCCATTTATTTAAATCTTCTTTAACTTCTTTCATGAGTGTTTGTACTTGTCAGCATATAGATCCTGTACATATATATTTTCAAATTTGTTAACACATATTTCTTTTTTTGGTGGGGGCTAGAAATGGAAATTAAAACAATAGTACAATTTACAATAGCACCAAAACCATGAAATACTTAGCTATAAATCTTTTAAATTACGTGCAAGACCTATATGCTGAAAACTACAAAACACTGATGAAAGAAATTAAGGAAGATATAATAAATGCAGAGGTATAGCATGTTCATGAGTTGGAAGACAGTGTGATTAAGACTTCGGTTCTCCCCTAATCAAGCCATTGATTCAACACAGTCTCAATCAAAATCCCAGCAGATTTTTTGTAGAAATTATACTAAAAACTGTATACAAGTGTTCATAGCAGATTTACTCCTACTTGTCAAAAACTGGAAACAACCAAAATATACTTCTATTGGTAAATGGATAAACAAACTGTGGTTCATCCATTTAATAGAATACTACTCAGCAATAAAAAGGGACAAACTACTGATATGTACAACAACAGAGATGAATCCCAAACACATCCTGCTAAGAGACAGAAGCAAACTTACAAGGTTGTACACCATATGATTCCATTTATATGACATTCTGGGAAAGATAAAAACTGTAGGGACAAAAATTAGATCAATGGTTCCCAGGGGGTGGGAGTGGGAGAAGTGATGACCACAAAGGGTCAGAAGAAAACTTTTGGGGAGTGATTGAAATGTTCTATATATTGATGTGATAGTGATTACATGACTGTTTACATACATTTGTCAAAACTTGTAGAATTGTACACTAAAAAGGATGAATTTTACTTGCATGTAAATTGTGTCTCTCTAAACTGTTTTTAAAAAGAGCAGAAATCACAGTAACAATATTAGACAAGTTTGAGTCCCAGGCAAAACATATCAAATGAGTCACAGTGATGCAATAATAACAAAGAGTGTAATACAAAATAAAACATCAACTATTATGAATATTTACACACCAAGTCAAAATATATAAAGCAAAAACTCTAAGAAATACAAAAGGAAAGAAAAAGATAATGCTTCTAGACGACTCACTTACCATTCACCACACAAAGTAGATAAACAATGATAAGTATTAGGAGAATCTAAATAAAATGATTTTCTAAATAAAACTGGTACAAGACATACAAATCAAACGCTATTCTCCAGAAATGGAGACTGTCTTTCTTTCAAATGTTGTTTGAAATCAGTCTCTATTGGTCCATACAGAGATGCTGAATTAAAAACTTTTGAGAAGACTAAATTGAAATATTCATAGTATTAGGAAGTTAGGTTATATGACAGATACACTCTGAAGAAAGTATTTAGTCTGAATTTTTTAAAGTTCAACATTGCAAAGTGATTAAAACCAATTATTAACCCTTTTATCAACTTTGAAACTTGGTTCAAAATAGTTTAATTCAAAAACAGGTCTCCAAGATGCATTCTCAATATTTAAACTATAGCCAACTTGTAAGAGAAGTAACAAAAATCATTTTTTACCTGTATTATCATTGATGTTTTCTCTTGGAATATCAATCAACCAAGTAACCTCATCAGTTTTCTTTAACAAAGAACACATCATAAAAAGCGTTTATAATCTTAATGACACCTGTTTAAAAAAAATCTTAAAAAGTAAATAAATCAGATTTCAAGCACTATTCTTTTGTTCTGTATAAAGTGGATGGGGAAGGGACATCTTTTGATAAAGAATGACCAAGAGGGCCATGATGATGGTCAGCATTACTATGAATGGGAGGGCTCATAAACCTATGAGTCTATTTCTAGGAAAGTTGGCAACGCCCAAACATTATGCAAAATCTAACCATTATCTGGAAAAACTAGCACAGGGAAAAAGCAAAAACAATGACAATAATAACTTACTCTTCCCGTGCGTCAATACCTTTCCTTCTTCGTATTCAAGACCCACCTCATATGCACACCATCCCCTAGTAATTATAGATAGAGCAAGCCTTTTCCCCTACCCAAACTCTTTGCTAATTTTATTGATTATAAACCCTTCTTTCCTTTAAATTTATTCGCGTTGATAATCACTTCTTTGTGATGGCACCATCCCTTAATATATTTGGTTAAACTTATATGTTTTTCCTGCCCAGTGGGTTCCAGGTTCTATAAGGGAAAAGGCCACGTTCTCTGCATCTTTCTAGCCTAACACCTAGCACGTGGCCTGGTACACAGAACATGCTAAGTAAATAAATAAATACTAAATGCATGAATAAATATGTGCGAATGAATAGATATCAATGCTCTCAAATTAGGAAAGAAAACAAAGAGGAAATTATTTCTACCAAATTAAAATAAACTGTTAGAATCCAAAAGTTTTGTTACTTCATGATGTATATGCTATTTCTAAACTCCAAAATGAAAGAAAATGAGCACCTCAAAGCTGAACTATATATTACTGTATTAAAAAAAAAAAAGAGAGGTATCTTCAGTACAGAATAAAAATAAAATTAAAGACAGAAAGGCCATGAATAGAGAATCTGTTCTAATATAAAATAGGGGCTCAGCTAAGGAACAAAATGTCACTGTCATCACTGAGGGAAAAAGATATACTGGTGGAGGGAAAAATCTGCTCTTTGTCCCTTATAAAGGTCTGCACAGATTAGTGGGTGCCTAGAACAGTGCCTGACACTCAGTACATATTTGTCAAATAAGTGAATAAGATCCAATCAAGAAATTCAATATATGGGAATAAATAGTCAAATTGATAGCTGAAGAAGAAAGTAGTAAGCTGGAAGATCAAGGGAAGAAACATTCCTAGAAGGCACTGGGGTAGAAAATGGGGGAAAAAATACAGTACTCGATAAAATTAAAAGTAAGTAAATCCAGGAGGTTGTATAAAGTAGAAAGAAAAGGGAAGGCTAGTGAGGCCTACCATAGATAGTCTTACTAGTGAGTTGATAGAATCTTTATTTAAGTCAACACTTCCATAAAAGAGAAGAAGCTAAGCTGCCAAACTCATTTTATGTTTGAACTACTTTTATGCCCAAACCAGATAACACTACCGGAAAATTATAGGCTCATTTCACTTACATTTATAGTTGTAAAAATCCAGAATAAGATATTAGCTAGCCAGACTCAACAGTGTATTAGAAAAATAAAACATCAGGATCAAGTAGGGTTTATTCTAGGAATGCAAGAATGGTTCAAGTCAGGTCAAATTACAAGTCTAGAAGGCAGAATGACTGTGGCTATAACTTTTCCTCTGCCAGAAAAGAACTTTTCCATCAGAAAAATAAACCTTCAACATGCCCGAGAGCCTACAGTCAGCATAATTAACTAGTAACCTCTCCAAGGTCAGAGAAGAGGCCTCCCTCACTATAGGTATTGAAACACGATGCAGTACAAAGAATCGCCCTGAAGATCACTAGCTGCTGGCTGATCCTCTTGAATAGACCAGCGTATTCACCAGGTCTTGAAAGGGGAAAATGTTTTGCCACTCCAGAAAGGAGATTACTAGTTGCTGCAAACTGAATAATGTTAGCCATCAACAAAACGACGGGTCTTTATATCATTACTGTTATTATCCTAAAGTTTTATCATTATGCTAAAAATGTTAAATGTTTCTAAATACTAGATACTTGTTTATATTCCCCATGGTTTTAAAGATGTTCCTATGATGCTAATATCTTTTACCCAGAATGATGTGTGCAACAATAAAAAATTATTCGTGAGAGTAGCTCCATTTTGAATATGGAATAAACCGAAATTTATTCATAAAACTTAACTAAGAAATGTCTCACAGGCAGTGATGTTATCTGACTTCTTTAATTTTCCCTACAGATACCAAAACAGTGCTGGGTGCACAAGTGCCTGATAAGTACAGATGATCCCTGACTTGTGATGCTTCAATTTACGATTTTTCGACTTTACGATGGTGCGAAAGTGATATGTGTTCAGTAGAGACAGTACTTCAAATTTTGAATTTTGATCTTTTCCCGGGCTAGTGACATGTGGTAAAATACTCTCGTAATGCTGGGCAGCAGCAGCAAGCCCAAGCTCCCAATCAGCCCAATGATCACGAGGGTAAACAGCTGATACACTTACAACCATCCTGAAGCCATCCAACCATTCTGTTTTTCACTTTCAGTACAGTATTCAATAAGTTACATGAGATGGTCAACACCTTATTATAAAATAAGCTTTGTGTTAGATGATTTTGGCCAAGTGTAGGCTACTGAAAGCATTCTGAGCACATTTAAGGTAGGCTAGGCTAAGCTATGGTGTTCTGTAGTTTACGTGTATTGAATGCGTTTTCGACTTATGATATTTTCAACTTACGAGGGGTTTACCAGGTTGTAACCCCATCATAACTTGGACCTGTATTTGTTAAAATGATTTGAGTTTGAGTAAATTTGAATATGTCTCTAAGTGTAGGGCAGCAGCTGCTTTATTAGGAAGTTTAAACTTATAGGTCCTACTAAAAATGTCAAAGCCAAGGTCTTCTACCTCAAGTGAAAATTTGAAGTTGTAGGGGCAATCTAACAGATGTTGTAGTATAATTTTTTTTATTATAAAAATAGATCCTTGTTCCCACAATCACTCTTTCCATAGCCATTCAGCTCATTTATATTATATCTGCTCCTATATATATCAACTATATAGGAGCAGAAAGAAAGGTATAGAAGGCTCTTCACAAGGTTGTCTACATTTTCAATAGGAGCAGGCGACAGCTCCTATTTCTATTTTCATTATTAGAAAACCTTAGATCCTTGTGTGTGGTTTTCTTCTCTCAGACATGCAAACTGAAAGTAAATAAACAATGCCTTTGTGAAAGATGACATGAGTGGAGGCATATCAAAATAGAGCTGGAGCAGCCACTTCAGGGGAATTGCCTTACACGTCTTGTTTTCTTTATCTTCCCAACAGCCAACATTCCAAGAAGTCAGTAAGGACCAGAATATCCTGTCTGTAAGGACTGATGAAACTGGACTTTGCTGATGACTCGATAGCTAGCTAATCAATGAAGTAAATTCTCTCCTTTTGCCTGATGACTGAATCTCAAGACAATCTACAAAGTACAAACCTACCCTTACCTCATCTAGCGCCAATGAACTCTTCTTTAATACAACTCACCTCATCCTCCCTTTTTCCCATAAAAACCCTAAACCCCTCTCCTGTAGTCACGGCACTATTTGTGTTTCCCCCGGATCTGTGCTCCCCGAATTGCAATTCTTTGATCCCAAATAAACACTTTGCCTCTTAAACTGGTTTGAGTTTTGTAGGTTGACACCTTTAACAGATTCAAATCCCTATACAGCCTGAAATGTCTCCATACATCCTACCATGCTCTCCAATACTACAGGAGGCTACCCAATGTTCCATCATTTCCCTGAAATGTTTTCTTCTACTCCTTTGTTGCTGTTTCTTCTGCCCAGATTCTGGTCTCTTTGGCGTCTCAAACCCTTTATCATAACACCTCCTTCTTACATTGAGCATAACGGTCTTATATGAAATTATTTTTGTGTGCATCTTAGTCTTCCACTAGATTGTGAGCTCCTGAAGAAAAGGAATCATGGTTTATTTATATTTGCATCTCAAGCATCTCACTCAGTACCCAGCACATATTAGGCATTCATTAAATGTTTACTGAATTGAATCACTACAGTTCTTTTTTTAAGCACTAATGTAAATCTTATCAAATTGTCCATTAAAGACATCCTTCTGCTATATTTGAGAGAATACCTTCAGAGGTAAGGACAAATTATCAGCACATTAGACGTTTGAAAAATAATTACGAAGTCAAATGAAAATGGAAGACACCAGAATAAATACTACTTGCAATTCTCAAACCAGGAGCAAGTCCTCTTGATGTAAACAGGGCTATAAGCTTCTCTTTGTCCTTTGAAAACTTATCTTGCCCTAAGAAATAGCAATCAATTTTTTGGGGGTGAAAGAAAAGTTAAAATAATTAGAAAGAAGAATATATTGTATTTATCCTTAAATAAGGGAGAGACTTTAAAGTACATATAAACAAGAGACAGTTGTTGCCATTAATACATCTAATTCAAGTTAACAAAAAATAACCTTAACATTAACGAAAATAACCTTTAGTTTTGGAATTATAGATTATGTTGCTAAAACTGATATAGTGAAAAGACATGGGCTTTTTAGAACTAGGCAATCTCGTTTGAATTTTGGCTCTGCAAGATATTGACTGAGGACCTAGGAAAATGAGTTAACTTTGTTCCAGTGAAGATTAAAGTTAACAGATATTTTCTGAAAACATCTTACATAGTATTTTTAATATAAAAGGTGTACAATGAATGTAAGTCCTCTTCATTTATATTCATATAATGTTGTATAGTTTTCAAAGCATTATTGTATGTATTCTAAACTTTTATCCTAGTCCTAACACTGAGTATTAGCAGGTAATATTATCCCCACGTAGTATAACTAATAAGTAGGAGAGTTAGTTAAAGAAATTCAAATCTAGATTTTTTTACTTCTAACTTAGTACTGCTGTCACTATATCCAGATAAGATTCACAATAGAAGAATAGAAGTTGTAATAAAACTTCTCCTCTTATAGATGACGGGCTAGAGACCCAGATAACGACTTGTTCAAAACATACAGCTAGTTAGTGGCAGAACTAGATTAGAACAAACAAGTAAAGGGTTAACAAACCCTTTTCCCTCCTGCATGAGCATTTGACCTTTCAACTTTCTCACTCTGTTTCCCTGGTAACCTGATAAATAAGGTGCGCCAATTGTGTTACCAGGCAATATTGTTTGTGGTAAAAATGATCTCTGGGGGCTGGGCGGATGGCGGAGCGATTAAGTTGGCGCGCTCCGCTTTGGCCGCTCGGGGTTCCTGGGTTCGGATCCCGGGCGCCAACGGACGCACCGCTTGTCAGGCCATGCCGTCCCATGTAAAGTAGAGGAAGATGGGCACGGATGTTAGCCCAGGGCCAATCTTCCTCAGCAAAAGGAGAAGGATTGGAAACGGGTGTTAGCTCAGGGCTAATCTTCCACACACACACACACACACACACACAATGATCCCTGATTGATCAGCAGCTTCTACACTGTGAGAACTATAAATACGTGATATCTTCCAGCTTCCCTGAGTGTAGTGACTCTATTCACCTGGAAGATAGGCCTATGAAGTTGTCACAAGTGATATTGCTCCTCTGGGACATGGGGCTTCTCAGCTAGGGCAGGTCCACACCCACCTGATGTGTTTCTTACATACTTGAACTTGAGCTCATCCTGGGGGCTAAAGAGAACCACTGCTTCTGGATGGCTGTGTGGATGGCTATGAGGAGCCCTCTAGAGAGCAATGCCTGATGCTGTCCTCTGGTAAGCTGGGGATCCTGTCCTAGATCCTCTGACTAGATTATGGTGGTCTTATGAGCCTGCATGTATAGAATTTAAACATTAGATAAACCTAAGAAGACCCCCTGTGAGCACTGCAGAAACCTGTCTCTTAATACCCAATCCAATATTCTTCCTACCACATCACACTTAAATAAGTCCTTAAAATAGTAAATATATTTCAGTAAATTCAAATGAGACAGCTGCTATTCTTCTGCTGTGGAAATAGGAATAGAACGCTATTGCTCGCAAATTCTAGTCATGAACCAGAGACGCTGAATGAATGATGGAAAACCCATACGCTTCTGAGTGGGTCTGACTTGTGTTCAAATCCCCGCTCTGCCATTTACCGTGTAAGCAAGATACTCAACTTTTCTGAGCCTCAGTTTTCTCATCATTACTATGAAAATGATACTTATAGGATTGTTATAAGCAGCAAAATGTATGCAAAGTACCTAGTAGACAGTAGACACTCATTAAATTGTATCTTTTATTATTTATTATTCTCCAACTCAGGAATCAATCCAAGTTTTCCAGAGCACGTAGTTTCCCCTTCAAACATCAGCAGTCAAAGATTCTGGTTCAAAAGCAAACTAGTTCTCTAGGAGAACCAGAGATGCTGAGCTTGGGGCTTTAGAAATTTTCCTCCACAGGTAAGGCCAACTGAGTAAATCCTGGAACTCTTCTGAATAAAATGTGTCAGTCTAAGACATGTTGCCATTACAGTTTCTCCTGAAGAAGTTTTCTTTGACAAAACTTTCCCTGCCAGTGGGCACTGTTGCTGTACGAGTATCCTTGCCTATAACTCAGCCTCTGTTGACCCTTGTCGGACTGATTTCACCTTATTCAATATTTAAATGACTTCTACTTATCAGAGGCGGATTTATTAATGTTTTTCTTTTCAATATAGGTCAGATACATTTTGACCAAGTTCACCGATGACATGATCAGCTATATTGAAAGGTGTATAAAAATATCTATGTTCCCTTTTAAAGGAAAAAAGTTACTGTTTATTTGAATTATTGAACCCAACTGGGTTCAATAAGTGGTACCAGAATGCTGGAGACACTCAGACAATTATGTAATAAGGTTTCTGCTCCTAATAATGGCAGAGCTACATTTACACTATAAAATTTAATACAGGCTAATCTGTTACATTTTTCAAAAGGTGCTCATAAGCTAGTGTGGAAATTACTTAGAAAAAAACATCAAATATAAAGAAGACAGATATATACACTTGGTAGGGACTGGATAAGACTGACCCTTTAAAAAGAAAAGTCAAGTCTCTACAAATTGTACGAAGAATGGGGGTGAGAAAGGTGAATCTTTATTTATTTGGACATCATCCTAAAAATAATAGATTATAACTGAAAGGAACACATTCTATTGATTACAAATGCTAAAAATACAATACTGACAATGTATAATATATTCTGTGACTGTAACTCAAGTCACTTGGGGGTAAGAAACAACTTGATTACATTTTCTCTTGCTAATTTGTATCATCAGAATTACAGAAAAAGTATACTTTATTTTCTCGTGAATAGCATGAAAACATATTTTTGGTTATAACATTTTCAAACAATAAACTTAAATGAAAAAAATTTGTACAACCCATACAGAAGAGTTATAATGTACTCTTGTGTTGCAATTTATTTTTTCCTAAAATATAGTTTAAATCTATTAAATCTTTTAAAAATGTAAATTCGTACAGAAAGAACAGAATTTTCACTGAGCACAACAGATTTGTAACTCCACCAGACCAGCTCCCTTCTCACCTCTCCCACTTTCTTACTCTCCCAGACTCAAAATCTTGAAGTTACCTTAGAAGTCTTTCTTTCTTCTCCCCATATTTTTCTCTCCCCTGCATTTACTCAGTTCTCATTTACTGTTGAGTGTCACATTTCTTAACCTGTTTTTCCTTGCTGTTCTACTGTCACCACCACAAGTAGGGGCCTCACCGTTTCAATTCTGGATTGCTACAATAGCACCCTAACCAACATTTTCTATTTTGTTCTTGCCTTTTCAAAAGTATTCCAAACTTTACTCTCATCACACTTTAAGAACTTACCTATCTACTACTGACTCCTCAGATCCATGTATCCAAGGACCTTTCTTACCCAACCGTTATACTACTCCTCTCCTCTGCATCCTCCTTCCAGAAAACATGTTTGAAGTCTTATTTAACTGATCCTAAAGAATAATGGACAACAAAGCAGCCTGAGCACATATCGTGTCAAAAGGAGTTGTGAGATGAGGAAGTTTCCATAATCTATAATGTTTTCACTCCCCTTTTAATGGAGTGACTGAACACAGGTGTTCTTCCAGGGAGAACTCATCAGGGGTGTTCTGGACCCTGTACAAGTAACTCAACACAAAATCAGATCTCCAGGTGCTCAGGGACATGGTGGCCATGGAGGTGGCTGTTCGAATCTCCCCTTAGGAGAACCTGCAGCGAGGCATGGGGTTGGCTGACAGCCTCCAGCTGCCACACCCTCTGCCCTCTTCAGCGTTCACTGAAGGCAATGCCCTCCCTGGGATGTTCCCAACCAAGGACTGACACTGGGAAGAACCTAGAACCCAGCCATTTCTGCTTGATATGAGACTCCTCTAATGGCAACCCTCGTTCCCGGGCTCACCACTGGCCACTCCAAAAGCAAGCTAACAAACAAACACTGGTACCATGCTTGCTGACCGTGCACAACCCTCTAACATGTAGGGCCCCTGTGCAAGGATTATTCTAACTCAATGAAAAATCAACATAATGGCCGTTATTGCCAATGAACGTTGTTTAATAATTTTAAGCACCTTTAATAAAAGTCACACTGAATGAATCTAGACATGGAGGGCTTTGTTTTTTAATTAGGAAAGAATTACATATAGTAAACTACAAATGTCATTTGGCAGTAAGCCCTTCTTCGTGTTACCTTCCATTTAGGCACTAATTAATGTTTCTATATTAATTATGTGTAATATACATGTACATACATACACACATCTAAAACAAAAGATTAAGAAAATACACCCAAATTTTAAGTAGTATGACTTTAATTTTTAAGATTTTTCTTCTTTATGATTTTATTTTCTAAATTTTCCAGTTATCACTCTTAAAATCAGAAATAGACTAAAATAACCCACTCTCTTTTATTTTACACTTATCATAATGATCCCCAAAGCTGCTTCTTTGGAGTCCTTTCTTTGTGTTCATTTGTTTATTCACTTTTCAACAAATACTTATTGAGTGCCTACTTTGTGCCTGTGGGATGCTGGGAATTGTGCAACTTTATCTGAGCTTCTCTTATAACAAGATGCTCTTGCATCATATTTATGTTCTCCTACTCTCCCCGGAATTTGGTAATAAAGTATTTTCACTCCTCAATCACTATTGAACACCAACCATGTGTTGGACACTACATTAGACAGTTATTACACGGAAATGTGACAGAAAATTCACCCACACCTAGTGCAGGGGGTAGACAAGCATGTAAACAGCAGAACCAGGCTGACAAGCCTGATCTTATAGAAATGTGCACAATGCTATGCCACTTAAAGGAAAGAAAAACTAATTATCAAAGAAATCTGGGGGAAAACTTCTCAATAGAGGAGACATTTCAACTGAGCCTTGAACCATGGGTCAAATAATCTTGTATGAAAAAGTAGCAGGAGGCTGACAGGGGAGGAGGAGTCTGACACGGAGGAGAAGGCTGGCAGGAAGGAGGAGGCTAGCATGGAGGAAGAGGTTGACAGGGTAGGAGGAGGTTGACAGAGAAGGAGGAGGTTGACAGGGGAAGAAGAAGCTGGCAGGGGGAGGAGGCTGACAGGGAAGCACTGCCAGGAAAGCTGGGGGCGGTGGGGTGGGATCCCAACTCCAAGGTAGCCAGAGGTTCTAATGACACTGGTTGGTGTCTACCATCAGCCCAGCTCAGCACTCACATCAGATGTCATTCCATATTTACTCCTCACAGCAGCTGGGGTGTGGGAGAGATGGGCAAACTGAAGCACTGAGCTGAGGTGACTGGCAGTTGGTGACCCTCCTTGACCCCTCCTGAGCTACAGCCACCTTCGTGGGAGCTATAAGTGAAAGGGCCTGATGATGGCAGATGGGGTTGGAGCACACTACCATGTTTGGAGGTGGAAGGATGTTTGCCTCCCTTCCAGCCTTGCCCAATCGGTCACCAACTCCATTCTTCCCTTCCCTTCCCTCCGTATAGCACTGCAGTTTGCCCAGTATGTCCAGGTTTCAGTCATTGATACTGTGCTCAGTCATCTCCATTGGTACTGCATTAGTACTCCACTGATACTCACTATGCTCTTTGCTCTCCATTGGCATCCAAGTGTTTGTGCTCCTCATCAACTGGAGGGATTGCCAAGCTGAAAAATGATTTTTTCTTTTCTGGGAATGGTCCCAACAAACAGAGGGGCTAGGTTAAGTTGTGTGACCCTGTCCTCTGGCCATAGCTGATTGATCTAGACTCCTTCAGCCAGTCAGGTTCCTGCTGAGGGTTTTTAACTTGAATCAGAGACCCAAGATGGAAGCTGTAGTCGTATGTGGCAAGGGCAGCTTAGTCACATGATGGCAGTGCGTAGAAAGGTCTGGCCAGGAGCTCCTGCTGCTGTAGCCTGGAGCTGCCTGGTTGATGTAGGATCATGGACCCACAGAGTATGACATGATATGGGGTGGGTGGGAGAAGGGATGGATATTAGTTGACTAATGAAAGAGGAAGGTTAGTACTTCATGTTAGGATGGCTGCTTCTGATGGTGCTGAGAAACTCAAATCCCAAAATTATTGATCTAAACAAAACTGTCTCTGTCAGAACTATTTTGTGACTCCTCTGAATGAAGCTCTCATTGCCTGTGGCCAAAAGCTAAGATTATACGTGCAAAGACGACTGCAACAAACCCTCCCACCCATAAGCTCTTTTGCTGTGTCACCTTGCCACTCAAAAGAGGTGGAGTCTATTTCTCCTCCCTTTGAATCTGGGCCGCCCCTGGGACCACCTTGATCAATAGAATGAAGCAGAAGTGACATTCTGAGGCTTCAAAGTCCAAATATTAAAGAAAATCTGACAGCTCCTACTTTTGCGTTCTGGGGAAGCTGACTGCCATGTAGGAGGTCCAATACTATGATACTACAAGTCTGTGAGTGAGCATAAACTAGCTCCACGGAGAGGCCATGTGGGGAGACAGAAGCCTGGCCAGCCCCAAGATGTTCCAGCCAACCCAGCTGAGAAGCCAGACACTTGAATTAGGAAATCACCTGGGACATTCCAGCCCCAGCAAACAAAGGAGCCAAGACTTGCTGGGTAGGATGGTTTCTGGCAGTCTGTTTCATTGGTGGCCTTCAATGAACCTCACTTCTCAACATTCATGATCACAAATAGTCCTCTTCCCTTGAATCTGGGCTAGGCTGGTGACTTGCTTTAGCCAAGAGAATGTGGAAGATGTTGTGCCAGTACTAGGTCCATGTGTGGCAACTTCCATTTTTGCATTTTTTGGAGTCCTGAGCTGCCATATAAGATGTCCAGCTACTCTGGGAGAGAAGCCACATAGAGAGGCCATATGGAGAAGTCTCTTGAAAAGGGAGAGGCTCTGAGACTACATGGAGAGAGAAAGAAGCTCAGGCATCAGGTGCCTGGCTGAGCCGACACCCAAAACCAACCTGCCAGCTGAACGCTGAAGCACGAGTGACCCCTGGCAAGACCAGCAGAACTATCCAACTAAGCCCAGCCTAGACCACACCATCTTGAGCAAATAAAATGGTGGTTGTTTTAAGTCACTAAATTGTGGAGTTGGTTACACAGCAATAGGTAACAGAAGCAACCAGGTAAGAGTGGGATCCTGAAACTTGACCTTTAGAACAAGAGTGGTGTACATCCCTGTCGTGCTGATGTTGGGCTCGGCCACATGATTTGGTTTGGCAAATGGAATATGAGCTGACGTGACGTGCGTCTCTTGCATTCAATGGTTCAGATGTTTTGGTGGGGTCTCTTGTGTCTGGTCTTGTGCCACGAGAAGAGCATCTCAAAATCCCTCCGATGCCCCACTCTTTGTCAAATGGTGGATTATGACCAAAGTGAATAAAAGGGCATTAGGCATAATCAGAATAGAAAACAGTTACTCCATAGAAATGCAAGTTATAGAAATGTGCTGATTATATTGTCAAACTCTGGGGAAATTTTTATGGGCCAGGAGTTTTGAGATGTTTGACTAAAGACTGAAGAACACAACGTGTGATTTTTCTCAATTCATTGTCATAGGGATGCTGTATTCAATATGCCAGCTAAGGCTGCTAGCTGGGGTTCTAAGGGGTTGGATTGACTAATGCAAATCTGGCCCAATGTCTGCACCATGCCAGGTGACACTGGAAGGCCAGGAAGCACTAGACCCAGTGAAGAGAGAAGAATTCAAAGAAGGATCCCGCCCAGAAGTCCCTCTCCCCTTTCTCGTCATTAGGAGCGAATTGATGAGGGAAGACTCTGAATCTTTTAAGGCGGGCTCCCTGACCTTCTCGGTACACAGCTAACACTTCTGTAGTACTTTCTAGGTGCTAGGCTCTGTTCTAAGCACTTTGCATGTATTAACTCCTTCAATTCCCAAGCAATTCAATGAGGCAAGTAATGTAATTGTTGCCAAAGAAACTGAGACACAGAGAAGTTAGATAATTTTCTCAGATGACACAGCTAGAAAGTGGCAAAGACAGCATTCCAACCCAGACGTCCCTACTCTGGAGTCCAAGCTCTTAACTGTCTAGCAGGAATGGATGAGGGTGGGTAGTGCTGCAGTTAGAACTGGATCTCTGGTGTTGATGGGAATGAGGGGTGCTTAGGTTGACCATGTCCAGTGTGGTCATTATAATGACTGCAGAGTGGGCACATTCATCATGGTTCAGAGACAACCAGTGGAGCCTCTGCTACTTGGCATATTGCTCCATTTCAAGCACAGGTCTTCCCTTGGCAGGGCAGCAATATTTACTGTTTTGCCACTTCTGGCTCTGTGCCCCAGTCTAGTGGGGAGCAAGCTGACTACCTCACTATGCTATAGAACATTATGTTGCAAGGACCTGAAGAGCATGAAGGAGCAACTTCCTAAGATATCTTGGTAAGAAATTCAGCAAAGTTTGAATTCAGTATTCTGGAGTGTGTGGGAACCTCCCATTCCAAAGTAAAGGACAGGCTAGAGCACCTAGCATTCCCTACCACTCAGAAAGACGAACACAGGTCATTTTAGAAATGTGAGGGAGCACATACCATATACTAGAATATTCTGCTCTACTGTCAGAAAGTGGACAGCTGTGAGTGGGATCCAGCCCAGTTCAGGCTGTAGTACAAATCTGGTTACTTTCCTCTCATGACCCAGCAGACCTGTGAACAAAGTTAAGTCTTGTTTGTGTCAACAACTGTGAAGGATCTGAAATTTTATCCTATCTGCAAACCAACAAGGTAGTTCCGGGGATGCTGGGTGAAGACACAGAAACCTGGGACCAAATAAAGGACTGTTTATTACTTTCAGTAACAGCAGTAGCCGGAGTATCAGCATTTTTGTACCTGAGCCCCAGGGTAACACAAAAAGGGCCAGATTACATGTGCACATATGTTGAGGTGCATTATCTGAAAGGAACCCTGAACTTAGGGAACTCAAATCTTTTATAATGGGCAGTAAGCATCCGCCTTTTGCCCCAGAAAGAGACATTATCTTTATTATATGGTAAGCATGCCTGCCCATTTGTTCTGAATGCCCTACATGCTGCCTGGTATTCTTCCATCTCTGCCACTTTATGTACCAACACAAGGAATGGGATAACCAAAAAAAAAAAAAAAAAAATGAGAATAGTAAACCTCTGACCAATTTATTCAGAATTTTCCGACCAGAAAATCTAGAAAGAAGTGATTCTAATTTCCACAGACGTTTAAGTTTTGTGTTATATCAAAAAATTTTAATTACACATGAGGAGACACCACAATCTGTTCAGTGCTTTGGGACTCTGAATGTTTTAATCCCTCACAATCTGTCTTTGACCCAATCATCAATCCCTTCACAGGAAGAAGTGAGGCAATGGGTTGATGTTTTGGGGATTCACGGCATTATTGTGTACTCTGTCACCCAGAAACAGGTGGTCATATGATACAAGGAGAAGGCCTACTAAAAGTTCATGCACAGTGGCCCCTTGGCCACTGGTGACTTCTCTGACTGGATAAAACATATGTTCCATGTCAGTAATCCCCAAATCTATTTCCTATAGCTAGAACACATTGATTTGGAAGACAAGGGGTAGAGAGTGAATGGTTTTTTTTAGGATTTCACTTAGTAAACCACCACCCAAAATTTTGCTTTTTGTGCTTTAAACTTTGGGCTCTGAGGATTGGGTGACCTATCTGTCCAGTGTAGAAATGGTTCTGCCAGTGAATGCAATAATGATTCCGCTGAATTGGAAACCAAGACTGCCATGTAGCCTTTTCCGGTTCCTAGTATATTAGGAAAACAGGCAAAAGAGAGGATAATTGATCTTACTCAAGAAAAATAGAGATGCTATGGCACAATGAGGACCAAGATTAATTTGGGTGGATCCTGGGACACAAACTTCTAATACCATACTCAAGGATAAAGATCATTGGAAAATAATTTACACGGTAATAGATAACCGACTACCAAAGGGCAGGTTTACCAAAGGCTCAGACCCTTCAGGAGTGAACTCAGTTCATCCTCCTGTGCAAAGGATCCTAATCAGCTGAGGTGCTGTTCAAAGGCAAGGATGCACATGGAATGTATAGTGGAGAGAGTAAGCTAGTATCAGTTACAGAAACAAGGGTCATAAACTCTATTCACATTTCTTATTTTCTGCTAAAGTGTAATAACTACCACAATTTTTTCCCCTTTTGAGGAGAAATTAAGAGAAATTGATAGCACCTAGGGATCCTGGACTCCAAGAGCAGTGGCTCTATGACATTATCTCTGGACCCCATTGGTAGATATGACTTTGGATCATCTTTTTTGGGGGAAGAGGCGAATAAATTTGTGGTTGCATGTAGAATAGCTGGATTATCTTAGCAGGAGCATCTTTGCATGTATGGGAAGACAGAGGTGTGCATGGCATATGTCTACACACTGAAACGCTGAATAGCCACAGGGTGATGTGTATAGACCGCAGTAAAGAGTCTTAGGCTAAAGAACTTTCCCAAAGTCACGCAGCTAGTAAGTGGTGGAGTTAGATAAAAACCAAGCTGTAAGATGTTAGCTTCAGGAGCAAGTGATCGTGGGTTATATGGGAACCCTCTATCCTATCTTCACAACTTTTCTATAAATCTAAAACCATTTTAAAATTTAAAAAGTTCATTAAAGGAAAAAACCCAGACTGTTAAACTCTGGAACTTACACTTTTAACCACTGTGCTATGTTTTATCAATAGACCCTGACTCAAGTGATGTTCTGAAAAGTTAACAAACTCCTGTTTCCTAGGTCCCCAGAATGGTTCTCATTCCCGCCCATGACAACCGATTGTCTAGATTTTGCTTTGATTACCTGACTCTCTGTAGTACCCTTCCAATAAACTTCCCTTTTTATTATAATCAGACAGAATCATTCTCTATTACTCACAACCTAACAACAGCAGCTAATACACATAGTATCCACACAGCCAGGCACTGTCCTAAGTACTTTACGTGTATTAATTCATTTGACCCTCACAATAACCCCGTTAGGTGGGTATTAATCTTATCCCCATTTTACAGGTGAAAAAACTCAGACACAAAGATGTTAAGTAACTCGCCCAGGTTGCACATCTAGGAAGGGGGAGCTGGGGATGTCTGGCTCCTGAGTCTGATTCTTGCATCCACCTTGCTCACTGCCCTCTCAAAAGAACTTCGATGATACACAGGCCCAGGCACGGTGTACAGCTCTCAGAACTGGGCTCTTCTGGACTAGATGGCTGGCCTCCCCTTATATTGTCAAAGCAGCGTGCTGCTCCTCCTGAGATCTTTTAGGGGAGTGTAACTCTGATCTCTGAATGTGTGGGCCATCTTCTGAGTACAGTTACGTGCTGCATGAGAACATTTTGGTCAATGACGGACCCCGTATATCATGGTGGTCCCATAAGACTAGCACCATATAGCCTAGGTATGTAGTAGGCTACACCATTTATTTTCGTGTGAGTACATTTTATGATCGCACAACAATGAAATCACCTAATGACGCATTTCTCAGAACGTATTCCCATCATTAAGAGACACATGACTGTACTTGGGGACAGGTGCTCTACGAGAGCACACAGAGATACATCTTCTAGAATTCTACGCCCTGCATGTAGGTCTGTAAACCAATACCTCACCCAGACCCTGTGTTCTTCCAACATCCCCATAATGGGGGTCACGTTTCCCTTTCTTCAGGTACTACAATCTGGTTTTGAATTTGCTTCGAGAAACCCAAATGGCTTCATCTTGAATTCCCACGAGATTCTGAAAGCACATGTGCAGACGAGGCTCCTTCCCCACCTATCTTTCCCCACGTGACCACCTTCCACTCACACTCCTCTCTGAAAAGAGCAGCGCTCAGGGGTTTTGCTCCCACAGAATGGGCTCCAGCCAATAAAAGCTGAAAAATACAGAAAACCCATTCCACACAGGGATGGCTATCATTTTACATTTTTCTAAAAACCTCAAGGAAAACCCTCTATATAGGTGTTGACACAGGAATTTTCTACACATTCAAATTAAGAGAATGGAATGGTAAACATATCGACAAATAGCAATATGAGTTATAATGGTAATTCTGTAGTTTTTATCTAATTTTTATATTAACATTCACATATATTGTTCTGGGAATTGTCTAATAAAACTAGGAAATAAAGAGAAAATTATGATTATCATTCATTCACTCTTCAGATTTTCATCAATGAGCCAGCTGATTGGCAGTGATATTTGACAAATTCACTTTGCTTCTTCCAGTGAGTTTTCGGCACACATTCCATGGGTGGATATTACGTAGTTGAAACATAAATGCTGTAAAAATTAATCCCCCCAGCACTACAGCTGCTGCGATGGCAATAAGGGTGTGTCCTGGAAACGGCAACGGTACTTCATCAACGTAAATCTGTAACGGAAAAGCAAAATTTTTAAGCTTTCTGAGTCTAGTCATTTGAAACACTGAACTTGACATAACTCCACAATGGTGGAGACACTATTCATCACTCAGCAAAATTCTGCCCAGACTTACGCAGATATTCAACATCCACAAAGCTTAGAAACTCTCTCTTGACCACCTGACAAGTAAGAATTTGCACACAATAAAGAGAGAATAAGAATTCTATTTATTATCCTGTGCCCTTATCCTGTGTCTTTAATGGCAGAGGTAGGCAGATAATGCTTAGACGGCAGGAAAACATTCTGCACTGAGTTACAGGGGAAGGGGCAAAGTGCTGAGGGAACACGATTAAGGAAAAATTGTAGATATTGAATGTGATATACTACTGTGGTCTTCACTAGGGTGCTACAAGATAACAGAAATCTTTCTTTTAAACTGGACCATCAGAAGAGGTTGCATAATTAGCTCTGTTAAGAAAGATCTAGCCTGTTTGTGGCCAATGAGAGACACAATTGTGTGCTACATGTAATTACAAAAGTGAATTTTCTATTCTATGTGCAAGTTAGGAAGAGCCAGAGGAAACAATCCATTGCAACCATAATCTTTTTTTTTTTTTTTTCCATCTCTCTGTTCTGCTTCCTGAGTATTGGATAACTCCCCTCACAATCCTAACAGCCCTCATGGCTGACAGCAGCTCCTGGGGCTGCAAGTTTCCTTGGTCAATAACATCAAGAAAAGCAAGTCCATGTTCCAGCATTTTGAGCAAAAGTGACTCTGATTGGGCTGCGGTAGATCACGTGCCCTCCCCTGAACACCTTTTTTCAAGAATGTTTATCTTCTTCAATTTCTTTCAATAATGTCTTATAGTTTCCAGTGTATAGGTCTTTCACCTCTTTGGTTAAATTTATTCCTAGATATTTTATTCTTTTTGTTGCAATTGTAAATGGGATTGTATTCTCGACTTCTCTTTCTGCTAGTTTGCTACTACTGTATAGAAATGCAACTGATTTTTTAAAATAATTTCTAACATTTTATTAACAGATGTTGAAAGTGTGATGATTTTTTAAAATTTTATTTTTTATTGCAGTAACATTGGTTTATAACATTGTATAAATTTCAGGTGTACATTATTATAATTCTATTTCTGCGTAGATTACATCATGTTCACCACCCGAAGACAAATTACAATCCATCACCACACATATGTGCCTTATTTCACCCTCCCTCCTCCCCCCTTCCCCTCTGGTAACCACCAATCCAATCTCTGTCTCTGTGTGTTTGTTTTTTGTTGTTTTTATCTTTTACTTATGAGTGAGATCATACAGTTTTTGACCTTCTCCCTCTGACTTATTTCGCTTAGCATAATACCCTCAAGGTCCATCCACGTTGTCACAAATGGCTGGATTTCATTGTTTCTTATGGCTGAGTAGTATTCCATTGTGTATATATACCACATCTTCTTTATCCATTCGTCCCTTGATGGGCACTTAGGTTGCTTCCAAGTCTTGGCTATTGGGAACAATGCTTCAATGAACACAGAGGTACAAGTTTTTTGGTGGATTCTTTAGGGTTTTCTATATATAAAATCATGTCATCTGCACATAGTGACAGTTCCATTTCTTCCTTTCCAATTTGGATCCTTTTTATTTATTTTTCTTGCCTGATTGCTCTAGCCAGGACTTCCAATACCATGTTAAATAGGAGTGGTGAAAGTGGGCATCCTTGTCTGGTTCCTGTTCTTAGAGGGATAGCTTTCAGTTTTTCACTATTGAGGATGATATTAGCTGTGGGTTTGTCACATATGGCCTTTATTATATTGAGGTACTTCCCTTCTATACCCATTTTATTCAGAGTTTTTATTATAAATGGATGCTGTATCTTGTCAAATGCTTTCTCTGCATCTATTGAGATGATCATGTGATTTTCATTCTTCATTTTATTAATGTGGTGTATCACGTTGACTGATTTGCAGATGTTGAACCATCCCTGCATCCCTGGAATGAATCCCATTTGATCATGGTCTATGATCTTTTTAATGTATTGTTGTATTCAATTTGCTAGTATTTTGTTGAGGATTTTTGCGTCTATGTTCATCAGTGATATTGGCCTGTGATTTTCTTTTTTTGTGTTGTCCTTATCTGGTTTTGGTATCAGGATAATGGTGGCTTCATAGAATGAGTTAGGAAGCTTCCCCTCCTCTTCAATTTTTTGGAAGAGTTTGAGAAGGATAGGTGTTAAGTCTTCTTTGAATGTTTGGTAGAATTCACCAGGGAAGCCATCTGGTCCTGGATTTTTATTTTTTGGTAGGTTTTTGATTACTCTTTCCATCTCCTTATTGGTGATTGGTCTATTCAAATTTCCTATTTCTTCTTGATTCAGCAACTCATTTTTTGTAAGTTGATTTTGTATCCTGCAACTTTGCTGTAGTTGTTGATTATTTCTAATAGTTTTCTGATGGATTCTTTAGGGGTTTCTATACATGGAATCATGTCATCTGCAAACAGTGAGAGTTTCATTCCTTCCTTTCCAATTTGGATTCCTTTTATTTCTTTTTCTTGCCTAATTGCTCTGGCCAAAACCTCCAGGACTATGTTGAATAGGAGCGGTGAGAATGGGCATCCTTGTCTTGTTCCTGTTCTCAGAGGGATGGCTTTTAGTTTTTCGCCATTAAGTATGATATTGATTGTGGGTGACAGATAAATATTAGACTGCTGGTGGTGAGCATGATGCAGTCTATAAAGAAACTGACAAATAATAATATACACCTGAAATTACACAATGTTATAAACCATTATGATCTCAAGAAAATAATTGGAAAAAAATGTTTAATAGCTTCTCATTGCTGACAGGAATGTTCTAAAGTTCTCATTCTGACATTCAAGATCTTCCACAATTTGACCCTAACCTACCCAGTTTCTTATATATAATTTTACATTCCAGCCAAATAGATATAAGCTGTTCAAGAGATAAGCTTTATGTTTTCCCATATCTGTGTCTTTGCTGCTTCTATTCTCTCCACCCACAATGCCTTTCTTACTTACCCATTTCTACCTAAAATGAAATTTTAGTCACCTTACCAAACAATATAAAAATTTCACTTGCTCATTTAAGCCATCCATCACATTTCCAAGAGCAGAAACCTGTATCACCTCTGGACTCTATATTCTCCAGCTAAATTGTTACCTCTAAAGTTCTTGAAAACAGTTTTTCTTCAACTATTTCCCTTCCAATTTTCTTTGACTATCCAAATATTCCATGCCATGTCTAAAAGAAGGTTAAACCCCAGAATCATGAAAGAGTAGGTTCTAGACACAATGTCTCTTTACCACCAAAATACTTCAATTTGTATTTCCTAAACAGAAGGAATTCATTTAAATAACCACAGTGCAATTATCAAAATTAAGAATTAACACTGAGGGGGCGGCCCGGTGGCGCAGCGGTTTAGTCCGCGCTTGGCAGCCCGGGGTTCGCGGGTTCGGATCCCGGGCGCCCGCCGACGCACTGCTTGTCAGCCATGCCGTGGCGGCGTCCCATATAAAGTAGAGGAAGATGGGCACGGATGTTAGCCCAGGGCCAGTCTTCCTCAGCAAAAAGAGGAGGATTGGACGGATGTTAGCTCAGGGCTGGTCTTCCTCATGAAAAAAAAAAAAAAAAGAATTAACACTGAGACAATGCTATTATCTAATCTATTCAAATTTTGTCAGTTATCCCAATAATGTCCTTTACAGTGAGAGAAAATCTAAGATCATGCTTTGCATTGTATTGTTTCAGGGTACTTTCAAAAGCAGGTTTCAACAGTCCCGAGAAACTTTATAACCTTTTTCTATTGTTTCTTCATGATTCTCTTCCTTTATTAACCGTGCAGTCACTTCTTATTTTTCTTTTATTCATTTTTGCTGTTGCTCTTTCAATCCTGAAGCTTCGTTTCTCTCTGTTGATACTTCTTTTCAGCCTGAAGAACTTCCTTAAGCATTTTTTTTTTAGAGAAATTCTGCCTACAGTAGATTACTCTAGTTTTCCATCATCTGAGAATGCCTTTAATTCTCATTCATTCCTGAAGGATATTGTCACTAGATATAGAATTCTGGATTGACAGTCCTTCCTCCGCACTCTACCCCTGACCCCAGCACATTAAAGATGTTGTACAACCTTCTTCTTGCTTCTGTGATTTCTGATGAGAAGTCAGCAGTCATTGAATTGTTGTTCCTCTATATATAGTGTTTTTCTCTCTGGCTGCTTTCAAGATTTTTTCTTTATCTTTGATTTTTAGTAGTTTTATTATGATGTGTTTAGGCATGATTTCTTTAAGTTTATCTTGTTTGAGATTCATTAAGCTTCTTGAATATGTAAATTTATGTCTTCACTAAATTTGGGATATTTTTGCCTTTATCTCTTCAGATTTTTTTTTGGCACCAATCTCTTTTTCCTCTCCTTCATAGACTCTGGTGACATAAATGTTAGACCTTTTGATACTGTCACATAGGTCCCTGAGGCTATTCTTTTTATAATCTGTCATCTTCAGGTTGAACTTCTACTGATCTATTTTCAAATTCACTGATTTTTTTTCTCTGCCATATCCATTCTGCTGTTGAGTTCACCCAGTGATTTTTAAATTTTAAATGTTGTATTTTTCAGCTCTAAAATTTCCATTTGGTTATTTTTTATAGCTTCTATTTCTCTGCTGAGAATTTCTCCCTTTCCTTTTCCATTTATTTCAACAGAGTTTACTTTTAACTCATGGAGCATGGTTAAAACAACGGGTTTAAAATATCTGATAATTCCATTTGTTGTCATTTGCTGATCGTCTTTTGTCTTCAGAGTTGATTATATTTTCTAAATTCTTGATATATTGAGTAATTTTGGATTGTATCTTGGACATTTCAGCTATTATGTTGTGAGATCTGGATCTGGTTAAAAATTCTCTGGAAAATGTTGATTTTGTTTGTTTGTTTTAGCAGTCCATCACACTGGCTGAGTTCACGTCACAAGTTATGCTTTACTTTCTGTGGGTGGTGGCCCCAACGTCAGTTCACTTTTCAAATACTTTGCTATTGCATCTTCCTGGTTCCTTTGCCACTTGGGTTATTCTGGAACTTAAGTGGTGTTTATATTGTACTTTTATTTTAAATTCTTTGCTATGCTTCTTTACATGTGTTCTGCTCATGTGCTGCTTGGTACTTATGCTAGTTCATATATTAGGAATATCCTTCTCCAGCTCTTTTCTCTCAGGGATTTCTCCCACACTCTTTACTCCCAGAGGCCCCTTTTCCTAGTCTTCTGGGGAGAAAGCTGGAATTCTATGAAAATTTTAGCCCCTTGTACTATTGTGCTGTTCCCTGAAACTGGGCTGCCTTTGTGACAAAGAGGTGAGAAAAATAATGGGAATTTCCTCACACGCTTCATATGACAAGTGTTTCTTTTACTAGTTTATCTATCTGTCTAGTGGGATGAACTTTTCTCTCGGGGTCTTAGGTGTCTGCACTGCTGCCATAGTCACCCACCACCACAGTTGTGCAGACCCATTACTGGGCTGGCCTTGGGGTGGGGCCAGGATAGAAAAAGGAAAGAGGAGGAGGGGGAGAGGGAAAGATTAATTTTGTTTTTGATAATGTGGCATCAGCATTTGATAATGAGTGAATCGTTAATCAACTTAATCAAATCCTCATTCCTTCCCACCTCCCACAGGCAGCAGATGTCATTATACAAATAAGCAAAAATGAGTCATTGCACATCATGGGATGATTTGGGGAGACTGATTTTGGTTCTCAATTTTTTTGGATCTTGAAAGCTTTTGGGGTATTTAAGACTCTACCACCACAATGTAAATAACCAAAGGGAGGGTCATACTGGAAACTAAAATGTTACAGCCATATGTCTCTGTGGGGAGGTGGGAGTGAGAGGAAGGGCATTAAAAGTCAGAAAACAAGCTATATATGGAAGGTGGAACAAAAAACATATATACAGGCACTTAATAAAATTTCCCCAGCATCGAGCAGTCCTGCCCCGTCATGCTCCCTAACCTCATCATTACCGATAACGTCACCACCATTCTCCAGGATCCCCTGTCTCCAAGCCTTGTCCATCACACAAATTCTGTCATTTTTTTATCTTCAGTGTCTCTTGGACTGACGCATGTCATGTTATTTCCCCAGCCATCACCCCACTGGATACTTGTGCATTCACTATACCTGAAATTCTTCAACTAAGTTACAAAAAGTGACCCCTGGAACAACAGACACTCTGAAGTGAAAAAGCTCAGATCCCTGTGGAAAAAACACACCTAGTCATTAGCAGCATCGACACATATGTCCCTTTAAGTAAAACTAAACACTGGTGCCACTGTCCCTATAGATGTCACCTAGAAAATTCCAATCACCTTCCTAAGGCTCTTGGGCATATACTTCATGTATCAGAATAAAAACAGAATTTTATTCTCAGGGAGAAGGACAGGAGTTTAAAACAGAGGGATTCAACAGCTGATACTTTTTTTTTCAGAATAAAGAAACAGAAACACAAAACCTAACATGGCTTTGAGGTGTACTTTGGGCTAATCCTCATATTCATGGTTTTGATGTGTCTTCCAATTTTTATTGGTTTTCACAACAATTACCTGGATTATATCAACTTCATGTGTTCTTATAGGCAGCTATATCCAGGTGAGGAATACTGAGCACATTTCTCTCCTAACCTTTGGAAACACCCTTTCTGGTCCACCTTAACAGGTAATGCATTAGTCTTGCCTACCAATCAGCTCAAAAAACAGTAAGTTAATGTTAAGTTCAACTTTCAGATACCTTTAGAAATAATAACACTAAGAGAAACGGAGGAAAAATAAACACTCTCCACATACTTTAAAAATACTATTTCCATCATTCATGGATACCTATACCTTAAAACTAAAACCAATCTCAGGTTAGACGTATATGTTTTATCTAAAGTCAAAATACGAAAAACAAACATGCTGTCAACTCACCTTTATACTTAAGTTGAGGCCTAAAGGATTATACACTGGAGCATGAAGAATCGGTTCTAAGTAATCTTTCAATTTTTTTACACTTTCTGGTACAGTGTGTTCTAAAAGTACATGAAGTATATTTTAAGTACACTCATGCTCTTTTCTCATTTTTCATAAAATTTGTTACATACATTAAGGTACAATGAGAGATTCCACTCTACAACATGGCTGAGTTATCCCACACTTTTAATTTTGCTTGACTTTGTGGAAGATGTGTTTAGGGGAGATTAGGCCTAGTAGTTGACGTTGCATCTTTTCAGGAGAATTGTCAAGAAGGGCAAGATCTCTGACCCTCTTAATTCAGGCTGACCTTTCCTTCCAGCCCCCTGCTCATGACCACTCCTGACCTGCACACACTTTGTGCCTTTGGCAATGAGAGAGTTTCAGGACCAGCTTAGTGGTTGGTATGTGATTTTCAATAAGGTAGCAGAAAAGTTTCACAATAGGATCACTTAAATCTTTTCCAAAAGAAGTGGTCAGTTACTCCTACCTTTCTTATAATTCTTTCTAAAACCAGATATGTAGTTTACGGGTTAGAAATTGCAGTGGTGTAATGGTAAACGAGATCTAAAAGAAAAAAAACCTCTGACTGTAGCATTTGCCAATTTCCATGGTGTCAATACTCTCAAGTAATTTCAAACTACCAATGGTCTAACCACCAGCATGCAAATGTTTGAGTATTTAATAATATTTAACAATCAGTGCTCAAAAGCCAGAAAGAGCAGGCTCTAGCACACCACAGAAAAATGGGGATGTCAGTTAAAGCAAACTATTTAGTAGTTTTCTTTGCTGGATTTTTCATTTAAAGAACGCATATATTGGGCAGAGTAAGACTCCCTGAATACCAAATATCTGGATATTTGGTAATATGTTAGTGCCTGATCAAAATTTCATTTAATTTTATTGATCTGTCTGTCTGTCTTTATCTATCAGTTGATGGCCTGAAAGTACTCATACATGAACAAACACAAAATGTGCAGCAAAAAGTTATATGTATGAGGTAAAATTAAATTGTGACAAATTTCATTTTTCTTATTGAGAAATATTTCTGCATCTTTTCAATTGTTTTACCATAAAAATTTTAAGAAACTCTGCTCATATAACTAGAAGATAGATCCTATAGATTATCTGGCAACAGCTTTTATAACCTGTTCTGTAACATTGCATAAGCAATGAAAGGAGCTGCCAGATCAACACATAGCACAAATTCAATCAATCATTTTTGTTAGTAATCTGCAAAGTGGCTTGCAAATGTCTTACAGTTCAAATCCTTCAAAAATGCTGTTATGCCGTAGAATCCAGGTCACTCTGGAAGTGATGATAAAATATGTGGGAAACTATAGGGGTAGAGTGAACAGCAATGTGCCGACTGATTCGAATTCTTTTCCAAAGAACGCCTGGCTGTCTCTTGTGTAAACAGGTTTTGTAAGCCACTTATCTAGGTGATAACAACATGACTTAAAAGAGAAAAGAATTTTAGAAGACAGCAAACCCTACTTAGTTTCCAGTTTTCCCTCTGATTCACTTCAGTCACAGTAACCAGATATGGAGTTTCCACTGGGATACGTCCATCCTCATTGTAAATTTCAAGAGAAATTGGATATTGTGTAACTGGAAACTTAAAACGAGGAACCTAAAATGCAAATTCCAAGAATAAATGCAAATTTGGAAAATTCCATACTAATTTCATTTCCTGGTAAAGAATGGATGGATATATTTCCATGAGTTTGGCTTTTCTAAATGAAATGTGCTTCCTAGGGTTTCTGCCTTCTCGAGGCATGAAAAAAAATCTGTCTTACAGGAGAATCAATGTGAACATTAAAAGTAGTATACAAACATTGTGGTGACAAAACTCACAACTTTCTACCGGTCTTTTTCACGGGAATTTACTACAAGGATATTCAAACTTTTTTGGCTAACCCATATCCCGTAAGGTGCTGCATGAATTGGACCTTACCCGTCTCCCTTACACCCCTCTCCCTGCCAGTCGTGAGCTTTCACTTAAACTCTTGAAACTCCGGCTCTGGAGTCAGAGTTCAAATCTACCTCCATCACACACTAATGCTGTGATCTTTGGCAAATTACCTGGCTTCTCTGTGCCTCACATGAAGTGAGACAAATCGTGGAGAAGGCTTAGAGCGGTGTTTAGTAGAGAGTAAATGCTTAAGAAATACTGTAACTCAGGAAGGGGGGAGTCGTAGAGGTACATAGTAACCTTCAAAATTTATTGAATGCTGACTCTATGCCCAATATCCTTATATGAAACCACTTAATGTAACGCTGTATATAGTCTTACAAGGCCTTTGAAATAGATCCACTTGAAGGTCATACCAAGTGCACACAACTCAGCTAATGCAAACATTCACATTAACTTGATAGAACTTTGAATGCTTTGAGACTAACGGAATGAAATATTTGACACAGAACCCACTCTCTTAACCAACATATTATATTGTCTTCTATTCTGTTTATTACCAGACTGAGCTCTTTCACTATGAGGACTTCAACTTCTATCTTCCCAGAACCTGATACAGGTTAGATACTCAATAATTTTTTGAATGAATCAATATTCACCACAATCTAGTGTAGTGTTTGGTTACAAATTGTTTTCATACAGATATATGCGTGTGTGTGTGTGTATATCTTTATAACCTGTGAAATACGGCAGTGCAGGCACTATTCTATTTTACAGATGAGGTTAATTAACTTGTTCGGGGACATTTAAATCCAGACCCTTACAGCTCTGTGTCATATTTAGTTCCATGTCATAATAAGACATTTCTGTCTTCGTTTTCATGTGTAACCAAACACACATTTCAAATTCTTATTAACATGAGAGTACTCTCTCTTCAGGTAATTAAAAATTATCTTACCTTTTCTCTGCAATCTGAGAAAGCAACAGCATGTGAAAATTTCTGATCGTGTGTGCAATTACATTCCTCCCGAGTGGACACATTAGCACACTGTTTGAATTTCCCAGATTTCTGCAAATAGAATTAATATAGGTTGACTTGATTTTTGTGGCAGGACTTCTGCAAACTGAGTTAAATGTTCAATAAATATATGGTCCCTGAATGAATAAAATCCCTGAGAAGTTAAAGGGGGAAAGAAATCTATTAATAATAAAGTAAGAGTAAAAATAGAGTATTTTTTAATTTGGTCTCTTTGCTTGGTAATTTGAACCCAGTACCACTCAGCTGCTCGCCAGTTTACCTAAGGGCAGCTGATGGTTAAAATGATGGGACCTAGAAAGCCTTTGTCATTGTGAACACAGCATATCAGGACCGCCAACTCCCTGCTGTCGACCTCTCCCATCGTGGGCATGAAAACAGACCTAAAAGGAGCAGACTTGATATTACGGGGCTGCAGACTCTATAGGACACTCTCCAAACCTACTATTTCACACCTGTCTTTCTTCATAGCATTCATTAATGATATTTAAAATCTCCACTATACCTGTCCATTTGTCATTCTTTTTTTACTTGATTGCTCTTGCTAGAGATTGGTTTACTTTTTTTTTTTTTTCAAAGAACTGGCTTTTGATTTTAATAATCAACTCTATTTTTTAAAATGTTATCCTTCCCTCTACGTTTTTAAAGATTACTAGTCTCTCCCATCCCTTTGCTTCTTTTTTTTCCTTCTTTTTATTGAGATAAACTTCACCATGTTAACCATTTTCAAGTGTACGAAGCAGGGGGTTTTAGTATATTCACAATGTTGTTCAATCATCACCACTATCTAATTCCAGAACATTTTCATTGTCCTAAGAAGAAATCCTGTATCCATTAGCAGTTACACCTCATTACCCCCTCCTTTTAGCCCCTATTCATTTTATTTTTTATCTCTATGAATTTTCCTATTCTGGACATCTCGTATAAATGGAATCATACAGTACGTGGCCTTGTGTGTCTGGCTTCTTCCACTTAGCATATTGTTTTTGAGGTTCATCCATGTTGTAGCATGTATCAGTACTTCATTACTTTTTATGGCTGAAGAATATTCCATTGTATGGCTATAGCATATTTTGTTTATCCATTCATCAATTAACAGACATTTGGTTGTTTCCCCTTTTTGGCTGTTATGAATAATGCTGCTATGAAGTTTTTGTTTGAACATACATTGTCAATTCTTTTGGATATATATTTAGGAGTGGAATTGCTGAGTCATATAGTAATTCTATATGTTTTACTTTTTGAAGAACTGCCAAACTATTTTCCACAACAGCTGCACCATTTTACTTTCCCACCAGCAATATATGAGGGTTCCAATTTCTCCACATCCTCCCTGACATTTGTCATTTTCCATTGAAGAAATTATTATAGCTATCCTAATGGATGTGAAGTGGTATCTCATTGCGGTTTTGATTTGCATTTCCCTAATGACTAATGATATTCAGCATCTTTTCATGGGCTCGTTGGCCATTTGTGTACCTTCTTTGGAGAAATGTCTGTTCAGGGCCTTCATGTGTTTCTAATTGGGTGGCTTGTCTTTTTGTTGTTGAGTCGTAAGATGTCTTATATAGTCTGGATACTAGGTCCTTATCAGATATATGATTTGCAAACATTTTTCTCCCATTCTGTGGGTTGTTTTTTCACTTTTTTGGTAGTGTCCTTTGACGCACAAAAGTTTTAAATTTTGATGAAGTCCAATTTATCTATTTTTCTTTGGTTACTTTGGTTTTTTGTGGATTCTTTAGAGTTTTCCAAAAATGTAATATCATGTCATCCGTGAATAGAGAGAGTTTTATTTTTTCCTTACCAGTCCGGATGCTTTTTCTTTCTTTCCTTCGCCTAATTGCCCTGCCTAGAACTTCCAGTACAATACTGAATAGAAGGGGCATGAGCCTTATCTTGTCCCTGATCTGAGGGGGAAAGCTTTCAGTTTTTCACCATTAGATATATTAGCAGTGGATTTTTCACAGATGCTCTTTATCAGGTTGAGGAAGTTTCTCTTTATTCCTAGTTTGTTAAGTGCTTTTATCATGAAGGGGTGTTGGATTTTGTCAAAATCCTTTTCTGCATCAATGGGGTGGTTATGTGGTTTTTCCCCTTTGTTCTATTAACATGGTGTATTACATTGATTTGATTTTCTTATGTTGAGCCACCCTTGCGTTCCTGGGACAAATCTCACTTGGTTATGATGTAGAATCCTTTTAATATGCTATTGAATCTGGTTTGCTAGTATTTTGCTATGCATTTCTGCATCTATATTCATAACGGATATCGGTTTGCAATTTTCTTTTTTTGCCGTGTCTTTATCTGGCTTTGTTATCAGGGTAATGCTGACCTCTTAGAATGAGTTAGAAAGTGTTCCATTCTCTTCTATTTTGGGGGAAATTTGAGAACTGTTAATTTTTCTTTAAATGCTTGGTGGAATTCACCAGTGAAACCATCCGGTCCTGGACTTTTCCTTGTTGGGAGATTTTTAATTACTGATTCAATCTCTTCACACATTATAGGGCTATTGAGATTTCTATTTCATCTTGAATCAGTTTAGATAATTTCTATGTTTCCATAAAATTTTCCATTTCACCTACAGTATCTAATTTGTTGGCATACAATTGTTCATAGTATTCTTTTATAAACCTTTGTATTTCTGTAAGATTAATAGTAATATCCCATATTCATTTCTGATTTTAGTTGTCTTTTCTTTTTTTCTTTGTCTGTCTATCTAAAGGTTCGTAAATTTTGTTGATCTTTTCAAGGAACCATTTTGGTTTTGTTGATTCTATTTTTTTCAATTCTCTTTTTTTATTTATCTCTGTTCTAATCTTTATTATTTCCTTCCATCTGCTAGCTTTGGGTAATACCATATTATTTTAATCACTTTTTTATTTATAGGAGGACAAATCCCTCATTTTTTTGTTCTTCAAAATATTTAATTATTAGTATATATTTTCTTTTCATTATGAAATTCAGAATAAGCTTATTTTGTACCCCAAAACATACCCTGTTGGGATTTTGATTGCAATTGTACTGAACTCCAGATTAAGCTGGAGAGAAGTGATAGCTTTATAACAGTGAATCTTCCCATCAGCAACATGAGAATCTCTCAATTAGACATTTGACATTTTTTATGTGCTTCAGTTAAATTGTAAAAATTTGTTCATACCTGTCTTGCACATATTTTTAGGTTAAATTCTACATCTTTTATTGATTGTGTGCAAATGAAGAGCAGACTATTTTTCATTATACCTTCTAACTGGTTATTACAGATAGATAGGAACATTATTGATTTTTATTTGTTGATCTTATATCCATCGGGCTACATTAGTAATTATTAGCTTCTTGGGCTACTTTAGTAATTATTAGCTTAATAGTTTGTGAGTTGATTCTTCCATATTTTCTAAGTAAATAATTATATCTGCAAATTGTGAGTTTTATCTCTTTCCAGTATTTATACTTCATTTATTTTTGTCACACTGTCTTAACTAGACCCTACAGAACAAAATAAAATAGAAGCATTTAAGCAAGAATGCTTCCAATATTTAATTTTATATGATGTTTGATAGATGTCTCACAGATACTATTTATTAGATTGAAGAGTGTTACTTATATTTCTGGTTTGCAGAAGCTGAACCAGAAATGGATGTTAAATTGTATCAAATACTTTTATGGACTTTATTGAGATTATTTTTGCTTTAATCCACTTATAAGGTGAATTATTTTGATGTATTTTCATATGCTCAAACTTCCTCACATTCTGGGAGAAACTCTACAGACTCTTGATACACTACAATTTTAGTATATTGATGCATTTGATTTTCTAGCATTTTTAGTTAGGATTTTTCATCTATGTTCATAAGTTAGACTAGGCAGAGATTTAGAGGTGGGTGAACTGAAGGGATGTGTGTGTGTGTGTATATATATGTACTATTTTTTTGTCATTTTTCTGTGTTTTTTAAATTTGAATTTTAATGATTTAAAGTTATAGAATGTGGACTCCATAAACCTTTTAAAAATTCATTAAGACTTTATTACAAAATAAACAGTCGCCTGTGTGAATATTTCATGTATTTTGAAAAGAATGTGTATTCTCTGTTTTATCCAAAGACACACACACGTATATCTGAGTATTAACTGTAATATTCAAGTTCCTTATAGCCTTACTTGTTCTTTTGACTACTTGAGATGACCATTTCTGAGAGAGTTGTTAAAATCTCTTGTTACTGTTAGGTATTTGTCAATTTTTCCTTGTATTTCTATCACTTTTGGCTTTATATATTTTGAAGCTCTGATATCAGGCACATAGAGCTAGGTTATCAACAGATAATCTGTCTCTGGAGGATTTTATTTCCCTACTCACTAACCTGCTGTTTACTTGGGTCCATTCAGCTTTTCAGTCAATCTACCGAGCTCTCTGTTTCACTGAGTGCTTTTATCATTTCCAACATCTTTCTTGCGTGTGCGATGTCTCCAATTTTTTCATGGTTGCAATATTTCCTTGAATCGTTCTGAAATAATTATACTCATTCTAAAGTTTGTTTCTAATTATCTATCTAAATATCTAGATATTAACTCTGTTTTCTGAGACATCAGCTTTTCTAGTTGTTAAGATCTATGCCTTTTTTAAACTGTGTGTTTTCTTCAAATATTTGGTGTTTTACAGTTGTCCACTCATCCCTGGAGGCTCTAACCACTGCAACGTGTATTTGGAATGATGTCATGCGTGATTGTCTAGCAAGAGAATAATGTCACCCAAGCAGGAAGTCATAGTGTTGGTTCATATGCACATTTCCCCAGTATGGCAATATTTTGAGGTGATCAGAGGCAGAGTTACACACATTTTGAGTGGTCTGCTCCAAGCTTATCTCCCTGTTTTCCCATTTGCCTTGTTATTTTTAGGGAGTAATTTTGTAGAATGAGAGGTTTTTTGGGGCTCATAGTTCTCATTCCAGCAGAAACCCTTGTCATCTAAAAGAAACTGCTCCTGGCCTCGTTGTTCTGACTGCCCTAGAAGTCTCCTGCAATTGTTGGAAATGGGCTGCAAAAAGAAACGTGTTAGCATCTGAGTGTCTGTCAGGGGGCTCCTGTCCCTCTCAATAATCAGTATCTGTCCTGGGGCATCATCTTCATCCTTGTCCCTGGTCCCCTCTGGATGTTCTGCCTTAGCATCTTGGCGCAAGTCGTCAGGGGCCTGCCAGCTTAGCTGCACGCCCCTGACCTGTGCTCCAGAGAAGCTCCCTGTCTCTGTGCATCCTTTGACCTTGGAGTTGACATTCTCTTGAACCCCCTCTTTAGGCATCAGCGTTTTGGGGTTTTGTTTTTTCGTTTTGTTTTGGCTGTCACTTGTGACCTCTTCCAGTTGTATTTCTCTTGAGTCTATTTGCTTTCTGTCTTCAGAATTTCCTCAAATTTTCTGGCTTCTTCATCAAACTCTTTCTTGTTTTTTTTTTTCCTGCACTTATGCATTCTATGTGAAAATATGTTTACCAGTGTTTCATGGAGTTTGTCCGGGAGAGAGTGTAGATGGATGTCATTTTGGTCTATTCTTATTTTTTAAAATACAACGTGTACATTTTAAAATACAAATATATAAACCCGTCACTGTCTTGCTTAAACCCCTTCGATGGCTCTTGATTTGTCTTAGAATAAAATTCAAAATCCTTTCGATGGCCTACAAAGTGCTGTGGTGCCAGGGCCTGCTATCTCCAATCTCCTTTAGGGTCTCCCTGTCTTCCTTACTATGCTCCAAAGCCTACTGGTCTCTTAATTCCTCAGTGTCCCTGAGCCCTTCCCACCTCTGCCCTCGGTACATGGCATTTCCTCGTCTAGACTCCTCCTCCCTCTTCCTTGGTTTCGTTAACCCCTACTCTTCTTTCAGTTTGACTCCTTCAGACGAGGTGAGGTAACCCTGATCTGCAGTCACACTGCGTGTTTTGTGTCTGTCTCTACTACTTGTCTATCTTAAACTTTAGGGTAAATAAGGATCAACTAGGGAGATTTTTTTAAAAATGCAGATTTTAGGACTGCACCCATAGTTTCTGATTCAATAGCTATGAAGTGAGCTCGAGGAAGCTGCATTGTAGAAATACTCCCAGATAATCTGGTTCAGGTTATGCGGGGCCATGCTGTTCAGAAACACTGCACTAGATGACACTATTTAATTTGTATCACTTCTTGTTGAATGCTCTTCTCCCCCATTAAAGATCCATGAAGGTATCATGTTATCTTGTTCATTGCTGTATCCTCAGAGGATGTCTGTCTGCACAGCACCTGATAACACTGGAAATGCTGAAATTAACATGTGTTGATGCATAAAAGGGACACTAGAAAACTCTTACTTACTTAGGTGTAAATTAGATCATTTCCTATTCAACTCACAAGAAAACTCAGAAAAAAAAAAACCAAACTAAGGATTTCCATATAAATATAGTAAAGTCATATTTCAACAGAGGAGGCTTGGTTCCAGTGACACACAGGGTTTGTTTTTGAGAGAAACTAGAACTGAAGAAGAACTCAGTATTATTGTTAGTTGCTTACTACTTGGAGCACAGCTTCTTACCCTGAAATCCAAGATTCAACAAGAAGTCAACCTCCTCGTGTTGTGTGTGTGTGTAAGTAATAACATGTGTATAATGTGCATTATTAGTTCAACAATTTTTAAGCACTCCCTATGTCTGGCACTGTTCTGGGTACTAAAGATACAGTAAAGAACAAAATAGATTTAAAAAATACAACTTTGTCTTACGTAGCTTATCTTTTTATGAATTAGCATAAATAAAATAAATGAGTAAAATATGTAAAACTGTAATAAGTGCAATGAAGAAAAATAAGGCAGGGAAAAGGGACAGGGAGGGGGTAGGAGCGGAGGTGGGGGTTATGATTCTAAATAGGGTGGTAAAGAAGGCGTCACAAGATGGTGACATTCAAGCAAAAACCTGAAGACGGTGGCCGAGTGCGCCATGTGACATCTGGCGGAAGAGCATTCCAGACAGAGGAATTTTTTGAAACTGCAAAGGCCCTGAGGTGGAAATGTGTCTGGCATATTTGAAGAACAGCAAGGAGGCCAATGCGGCCAGAGCAGACCGACCTGGGGAAATCAGGTCAGATGTATGCCAAGGCCGAATCACGGAGGACCTTACAAACCATTGTAAGAATTTGCTTTTACTGTGGATGAGATGGGAAGACAATGGAAAGGTTTCAACAAAACAAACAACAATTTCGTGTCTTCATGTATGTGTGCACGTACACGAGTGGATATGAATGTTTGTTTGTACATGTATATGGGCAGGGAGGTGCGTTGTTCTGGAGAGAGATTCCACAGGCACCTATGAGGTTTCCTGGAGAAGCTACCCCATGATGTGCTTGTCCTGAATCTAATGATTTCTCTCTGCCTTGTTCACACCAGCCTCCAGAGAGGCAGAGAGCTGCTGGGGTTTGGTTATTTCTAGGCAGACCAAGGCAGGAGCTTAAATGTGCTTGTGTGGGAGCAAACACTCTTCTTTCCTTTTGGACATCATTCCTTTCACAGGGCTGGAGACGTGAGATGGACTTGGGGGCTCCTTTCATTTGAGAAAAGATGCTCTCACCCCATCTATCCCCTTTGAAATCCAAATGGGAGCCAGGGAGAGGTCAGGGGGAAAGGGTCCATTTAGACTTCTTGGTTCCAAAACTGTACCCAGAAGTAGCAGTAAGAGAAGAGGGGGTTAAAATAGTGGGAGAAGGAACGGGGTAGCAACAACAACAACAACAACAATAATAATAAGAGCTGACATATCAGAGCAGATGGAGCATTGTGTTGAATGTGCTTCTCATTTAATCCCCTGCAGCTAGGTCCATCTGTAACTTTACTGAATGATTTCTTGAATTCCAATATATTAATACTAGTTTATTTGTAGAAAAACTATTTACCTTTGACTTGTGAAATAGATTTCTCGGTATGGGTTTGCTAGGATCTGCATGATAAAAATTATCTGTGAGTGGAATAGCAATTCCCATATTAGATGGAGGCCTGTAGTTTATCTGTAAGTGATTAAGCAAAGAAAATGTATAATTCAGTATTATTTACTAAGTCTTTACAAGCTACCAAGAAAAATAATTATTTTAGAGAGTGTTTACATTTTAGAAATAAATAATCCTCACATCCTCAAAATGACATGAGTATTGAAAAATAACTGGAGTGTTTTTGGCATCTCAGGAGAGAAATGCTAAGACTGAACGGGCAGCCAATCACATAAACGTAATATATCACTGGTACCCTTAAAACTATCTGCTTAGGTTTCTTACCGGCAAAGTTTTGATCAGATTAAAACCCTGACTGTCTTTGTGGACTCCACTAACCCAGCCTTCCAGTGGGATAACTGTACTGGGAATGTGATGCATAGATCTGAGATAACTACAGCTGCTTTTCAATGTTGGCACGATTGTTGTAACAAAGCACTCAGTTGATGCTCCCCAGGCAATAAACGCCAGCGAAGTTGAACCCTGGAAAGAGCCAAATAAATGAAGGTTATTTAAAGTAACTGTTATAGGCTGCTCTGTGTCACTCAAAATTCATTTGTTTTTTTTTGTGGGGAAGACCAGCCCTGAGCTAACATCCGTTGCCAATCCTCCCCTTTTTGCTGAGGAAGACTGGCCCTGGGCTAACATCCGTGCCCATCTTCCTCCACGTTATATGGGACGCCGCCACGGCATGGCTGACAGGCAGTGCGTCGGCGGGCGCTCGGGATCCAAACTCGAGAACCCCGGGCTGCCAAGCGCGAACTAAACCGCTGCGCCACCGGGCGGCCCCCTCAAAATTCATTTGTTGATATCCTAATCCCCAGTACCTCAGAATGTGACTGTATTTGGAGAGAGGGCCTTTAAAGAGGTAATTAAGTTAAAATGAGGTCCTGAGGGTAGGCCCTAATTCCATAGGATGGATATCCTTGTAACAAGAGGAAATTTGAACACACAAAGGGAAATAGACAGACAGAGGGAAGACAACGTGAAGACACAGGGAGAAGGTGGCCATCTATAAGCCGAGGAGAGAGGACTCAGAAGAAACCAACCCTGCTGACTCCTTGATCTCAGACTTCTAGCCTCTAGAACTGTGAGAAAATAAATTCCTATTGTTTAAGTCACTCAGTCTGTAGTGTTTTGTTCTGGCAGCCTGAACAGACCAGTACAGTAACCAACTAAAGAATACAGAAAAAGAAAAGAAATAGAAAAAGAGTGATAGTAGGAAATAGAGAGTGATGTTTGACATAAGGATCTGTTTGAGAATAAGTCAAGCAGAAAATATATTCTTCTCCAGGAAGAAACACATTCCAGTCTACTTGGTTGTGGGCAACATTTGGCAATCAGCAAGATCAAGAAGGACTTATTAAATAAACACCATTATTACATCCAGCCCAGGTCGATGAGGCTTCCCTTGTTCACCGATGAGCACCTAGACAATTGCTTTGATGGTATGACTAAAATAACTTCTGTCGGCATACATCTAGAACAGAAGTTATTCACTTAACAATCACTGTATTTCCTCAAAATACGTTTTTAGTAGGAATTTATGCACAATAAATGTATTTGAACCTTGAATAATATTAAACCTTCAACAAAATTTGATAAATTCTGTTTGCAATTTTAAAGCATTTTTGGAATTTAAAAAATGGAGAAATACTAATAACTGTGGTGATGTAGTAGACTCCGGTAGTGGAAGTTTTACCCCTATTCCCATAGTGTAGCCATTAAAAATGATACATGTTTAGGGTCCGCCCGGTGGTGCAGTGGTTTAGTTTGTGCTTGGCAGCCCCGGGTTCGCCGGTTCGGATCCCGGGCGCCCGCCGATGCACTGCTTGTCAGCCACGCTGTGGCGGCGTCCCATATAAAGTAGAGGAAGATGGGCATGGATGTTAGCCCAGGGCCAGTCTTCCTCAGCAAAAAGAGGAGGATTAGCAAAAAAAAAAAAAAAAAAAAAAAAGGTACATGTTTAATGAATTTTTGCCAAAACAATTGAATCAGAATCTAAGCAGGGTTCTATTATTGAAGGAAATTGGTGGTTGGGCAGGGGAGAAGGCACAAATTAAATAAGAAATAAGGAAGCAAATAGAAAAATCCAGAATATTGGACATTCTATAACATAAGTGACCAAATTTGTACAATTCAATGGCAGAGGAAGAAAGTACCTATCTTCGATTAAAAGAGACTTAAGAGAGAAAATAACCATATACTGTGTGAATCTTGTTTGGATCTCAATTCAAACAAAACAACTATAAAAATTCTTTTGAGAAAATTGGGGAAATTTGTTTATTGACTGGGTTTTCTAGGACACCAAAAAATTAGTTCAAAAGTTTTCGGGCTGGTAATGGCATCATGATTATGTGAGAGAGAATACCCATATTTTTTAGAGATGTGTATTGAAGCACATAGGAGTGAAATGGCATAATGTTTGTTATGCATTTAAAACTAGATCAGAACAAAAACAAAAGAAAATTAAATAGGGATGATAAAACAAAGTAGCAAAATCTTGACTGTGTATCGTTTAATTTGAGTGTAATAGATATATGGAAATTCTACTTTTGTCCATATCTGAAAGTTTTCACGATAAAAAATTGTAGAATATATAGAAAAATATTTATTGACTTGAAAGGATTAAAATGTAAGTGGAAGGAGCAAATCTTTTCATGTGTATATATAACACACTGCTAGTTTTAGGAAAATACTGTAAGTTCCTAGTGGTTAAGCATTTTCTATGTACCAGACATTATTTCAGATGCCCACTTGAGTGATCACATTTAATTCTCAAAACAACCCTTTGAAGCAGGTATTATTATTGTCACCTCCATTTTATAGATGAAGGAATTCAGCTGCAGTGCAGTAACTTTCCCAAATTCACACAGACATACCAGAAGCGCAATCTAATTCACTCTTTCCAGCATTCACTCTTTTAACCTCTACCCTGTACTGCTACACTGCCTTATCATAATATTCAAAATGTTAAAAGTGCTTAGTCTTCCTTGATGGGTAGGATTATGTGTAATTTTTCTTTTTTAGTTTACAGTTTAAATTTTCTATAATTAATAGATTTTTTTGTAGTTAAAGAAAATCTTACTTGACGTAAACTTTTGCTAGCTGCAGAAATTTCCATTAGATAACTATCGGTATCGTCAAAAGCACCTTCAGCTCTGACTTCCAACAAAGTTGGGTTTCCAACAATTACTTTCAGTAGCGGTATTTCGAGTGTTCGAACACCTATGAAAACAAGGCCAACAGTGACTATTAAATCATGAACATTTTAAACAAATTAATCATGCCTGGCTAATCAGGATTCTGGAGCATTTACAGAATCTATTATGAAGGCTGCATAATGGCTGCAAATATAGTTAGCAATTTATATAGAATGAACTTTAATCGTTCTTAAAAAAATTTAACTTTGCAAATATTTTCTCACAGAAATATTGCTCCCCTTCATTCCTCAGCCAGATTCTCGAATGTATATGAAGGTCCCTTGCATAGTACCAGTCACACTGAGGTGGATAACTCAGTACAGAAATTGGAGAGTACATGCTCAATTTAAAGGGCTGTCAATTCCAGAAGTGGAATTGCTGGATCATATGGTAGTTCTATTTTTAATTTTTTGAGGAACCTCCATACTATTTTCTCTCTCTGGTTTTTTTTTTTTTTTTTTTTTGTGAGGAAGACGAGCCCTGAGCTAACATCTGTCGCCAATCCTCCTTTTTTGCTGAGGAAGACTGGCCCTGGGCTAACATCCGTGCCCATCTTCCTCCACTTTATATGGGACACCGCCACGACGTGGCTGACAAGTGGAGCGTCAGCGGGCGCCCGGGATCCGAACCCACGAACCCAGGGCTGCCAAAGTGCGAACTAAACCGCTCTGCACCTGGCGGCCCCTCCATACTATTTTCCATATTGGCTGCACCAATTTACATTCCCACCGACAGTGTAGGAGAATTCCCTTTTCTCCACATCCTTACCAGTATTTATTATTTCTTGTCTTTTAGATAATAGCCATTCTAACAGGTGTGAGGTGGTGTCTCATTGTGGTTTTGATTTGCATTTCCCTGATCAGTAGTGATGCTGAACACCTTTTCATGAACCTGTTGGCCATTGTATGTCTTCTTTGGAAAAATGTCTATTTAGATCCTTTGCCTATTTTTCATATGGATTGTTTGGCTTTTTTTTTTTTTTGCTATTGAGTAGTATGAGTTCCTTATATATTTTAGATATTGACCCCTTATCAGATATATGGTTTGCAAATATTTTCTCCCATTCTGTAGGTTGCCTTTTCATTTTGTTGATGGTTTCCTTTGCTGTGGCCCCACTTGTTGAGTTTTGCTTTTGTTGCTTGTGCTTTTGGTGCCATTTCCAAAAAGAAATCATTGCCAAGACCAGTGTCAAGGAGATTTGCCCCATGGACCTCAAGGAATGTACCACAACACAATAAAGGCCATATATGACAAGCCCACAGCTAACATCATACTCATACTCATCTTACTCAAAGCTTAAATTTTTCCTTTAAGATCAGGAACAAGACAAGGATACCCACCCTTACCACTTCTATTCAACATAGTACTGGAAGCCCTATCCAGAACAATTAGGCAAAAAAAGAAAGAAAGAAAAGGCATCCAAATCAGAAAGGAAGAAGTAAAATTGTCTCTGTTTGCAGATGACAGGATCTTATATATAGAAAACCCTAAAGACTCTGCCAAATTAGTTAGTTAGAACTAATAAACAAATTCAGTAAAATTGCAGAATACAAAGTTAACATACAAAAATCAGTTGCATTTCTATACACAATGAACTATCTGAAAGAGAAATTAAGAAAATGATCCCATTTACTATAGCATCAAAAAGAACAAAATATTAGGAAAAAATTCAACCAAGGAGGTGTAAGACCTGTATGCTGCAAACTATAAGACATCAGTGAAAGAAATTGAAGAAGACACAAATAAATGGAATGCCATGTTCACGGATTGGAAGAATTAATATTATTAAAATGTCCATACTGAGCCAGCCCGGACGGCCTAGTGGTTAAGGTTCAGTGCTCTCACCACTTCAGTGGCCCAGGATCAGTTCCCAGTCGCAGAACCACACCACTCATCTGTCAGTTGTCATGCTGTGGCAGTGGCTCACACAGAAGAACTAGAATGACTTACAACTAGGATATACAACCATGCACTGGGGCACTGGGGAGAAGAAAAAAAAGAGGAAGATTGGCAACAGATGTTAGCTCAGGGCAAATCCTTCCCTGAAAAAAAAAAATCCATACTACCTGAAACAATCTACAGATTCATTGTAATCCCTATCAAAATTCCAATGACATTTTTCACAGAAATAGAAAAAACAACTGTAAAATTCCTATGGAGTCACAAAAGACTCTACAGTTCTAACAAGCACTCAGGTGATGCTGATGTGGCTGGTCCCGGGACCACAGCTGGAGTAGAAGGTACTAGGCTTTTCTTTGCAAAGAGGCAATTGAGTTAATTAGCTGATTACTATTTGCTTCCATCAAATTGAACAAGTAAAACTGATCACACAATTTAACAACCAATTTAGTATATTTTAAAACTAAAATAATTAGAACATGTGGGATTTGTGCTGGGATATAGAAGAGAACAAATGAATTTGCTAAAATTTTTTGTTTTATTTTTTTCCAGTATGCCATCTCTCCCTCATCTTTAATAAGTTTTGTGTTACTTCTATAATAAATAAATACCTGGAAAATGGGGAAAAATACAGAATTCTATTTAAAAGTCTTTTTTTGGCTTAAAATACATACTTGAAATAATTGTAACAATATCAAATAATTAAAAGGGTTTCTTCTCAGGGGACAGCAAAAATCTAAACTAAACTCCTGTGTTAAACTTGGGGTGGTAACTTAACCTTATTTTCCTCATAAAATGAGGATTATAATTTAGTGTTTTAGGCTTGTTATAAACATTAAATATAAAAAAAGTATAAAAAGTCTTTTAATACAGACCCTCTCACATAGTAAGTGCTCAATAATTAGAAGCTAATCCTGTTATTAGCAGGATGCCAGCTACTCTGGAAACCAAAGATAAAGGAAACATCAAAGAGTATATTTCACATTCAAGGAAACCAGTAACATCTCCTTTTTGACATTTCCCGATAAAAATAAACTTACCTTTTGTATTAGGTATGATCTTCACTTTTAAAGCATGAGATTTCCCCAGATCAATGTATTTCAGGACATTGAGGGATAGTAAATCATCATGTTGCTGAAACCAATAATTACATGGTTTTGAATATATTTTCCATGATCTTCCATTCCTTTGCCCAAAATCATATAAGAACCAGGAGTCTTTCAGAAAGGTCATATTGCTGGGTACTCTTTCAGGCATGGTGGCAACAGCTAAAGCATTCTGATCATCTAAAATGCTTGTGATCAGGAAGCTGCTATAACCAGGAATCACCACAGTCTTCTCTACATCTGAATCTTGAAATGAGGAAATAACACCTGGAACTCAAACAGGAATGATTTGGTATAAAATAAAACAGCCAATGTTCTCCGAGCATACTAGTGGACATAACTGATGAATACGCTATTTGAGTTTTCAGACTGTGGTCTTAACCAGAGAACACATTTGCCAGATTTCAGGCTATAATTCAAATTATGTTACAGAAAGTGTATCACACCACGAATATGTCAAGCACAAACCTATACTTTAATTGTTACTATGAAACTAGTTCTATAAAATTCTCAGCAGAAGAAAAAACATGTAACTCTAAGTAGTTATAAGAAAGCTGATTTCTTTACTGTAGAACTGCCAAGAGCCTTAATAACCTATAACCTTTATTGTGATTCTATAAGAGAAGGATAACATAGCCAGTGTTTCCTCAGTGCCCAAAGGTCTGCCTATCACATAGAAGGTGCTCAATAAATATCTGTTGAATGGATGAATAATTTATTGCTTAAGGAGAGCATGAAGATTTAGAAGAAAAGAGGCCCCAGGGCAGGACCATAAGGAACACTATCATGTAAGGAATGGGAAGGAAAAAGATCCCACAAAGGAGACAAAGAAATGACTGGAGAAAAACTTTCAGAGAGGATATGAGGGAAGCCAAAAGAAGGCTGTTTCAAGGAGATGGGGGGCATTGTTATCAACTGTGTTTGATAGGTCATGAAACATGTCAACAACAACAATACTCACCTGATCCTGAAAAAATGACTAGAAGTAGTCAGAAAAGAACCTCATAATTCCCTTTATTATGCAAACATGCTCTAATTTCTCCTATTTTAAACAACAAATAAAAATCCTTTCCTACATTCCTTCCAACTGCCACGTAATTTCTCTCCTCCCCTTTATAGTGAAATTCTCTGAAAGAGTTGCCTTTATTCACTGTCTTCAATTCCTCTCTCATAATTTCTTGAACTTAACCCAATCAGGATTTTGTCTATACTACTTCACCCAACAAGAGCTTTGGTCAAGGCTGCCAGTGACTTTCACACAGATCCACTGGCCAGTTTTCTTTCCTCATCCTACCTGACCTATTGATAGCGTCTAAGACAGGAGCACTCCCTTCTTGAAACATCTTCTTCACTTGGCTTCTGAGGTGCGCTCTCTCTCAATTCTTCTCTGAGAGACCATCCAGTCTCCTTTCCTGATTCTTCCCCATCTCCCAGACCATTAACTGTTGGAATCCCAGGGATTGGACCTCAGACCTTTTCCTTCCCACATCTACACTCATTTTCCAGGTGATCTCATCTGGTCTCATGGCATTAACTATCATATATATGCCAACTGCTGATATTTATCTCTCCAGTCCAGATGTCTTTCCTGAATTCCAGACTTGTCTTTTTAAATATCTACCTTATTTTTCCACTTAGATGAGTAGCTTATTTTTCCACTTAGATGAGGCATTTTTATATTTACCATGATCTCTCACCTGATTATTGCAATAGCTTTCTAACTGATTTCTCTGCTTTCCTTCTTGCCCTCTCTCCATCTGCCTAGTCTATTCTCAACACAGCAGCCAAAGTGATCCTGATAAAACGTACATCCAATCATGTCACTTTCTGCTCAAAATCCTTCCATGACTTCCCGTTTACTCAGAATAAAACCCAAATCCTTACAATAAACTATCCTAACTTTTGCTATGTATCTATCATATAATCCTTTGAAACAGAAATTTCCTACATAACAGTGATTCAAAATTATTTTATTATGTAGGGCAAAATCTGCATGGACTTCCTATTTTCTTTCACTTCTCATGAATACTACTTAAGACAAAATAACATCATAGGAATAAATGATAGGCACTACTACTAATGAAATATCAATGATGTTATAGCTAGGTTTTATTACATTAGAAATAAAAAATTCCTCAAGGAACCTAAGTTTATGTAGACTTCTGTAGAGTGCCAAGTGGATTAAGTTTTGAAATCTACTCTTCTATAAATGAGCATGAACAGTCTTCCCAAAAGATAATTTTTCATTTTTTTGGCCATCAGAGATGTATTATATTGTTACACTTACTTTGTAATTGAAGAGTAAGTTTATAGAAATTTCCAGCTTGATTAATGGAAAGGGAACTAGACAAACAAGAACTCTCATTCACTTCTTCTATTCCAAAAGGGTCTATAATTTCTGCAATAACTGAGGACAAAAATCCTTCAGGAGTGTTGTGTTGCAATATCTTTCTTATGTAAGCTGTTCCAGTTTTCCTAAACAAACCAACAAACATTAAGGAATTTGAAAAAAACTGTGGCTTAAATGAGCAAGTTTATGAATATATAATTTACAAACAAAATATACCACAAATGGCTAACAAATGAACATTTGATTAATATTTCTTCAACCTCATTAGTAATCAATGAAATGCCAATCACAGCATGGGATACAACTTTTCACCTATCAAATTAACAATGAGTTTTAACTGATAGCGTTCAGGAGTGGCAAGAATTGAGTGGAGATAGGCATCCATCCACTGATGAATTGATGGGATTGTAAGTCAGTACAAGCTTCCCAGAAAGCAATTTGACATTATGCATTAAGAGCTCTAGCATTATTTCCTCTCCTCTGATTCCATAAGTTTACTGACAAGGCTCTATCCTAAGGAAATAACTTGAAATACGGGGTGGGGGGAAGCTTTCCACACAAAGATGTTCATCATAGCATTATGATAAAAGTTAGAAATAAGAAATGCCAACAAAGACACGTTACAGATGAGGGAAGGATAAAAATAATAACTCTCTAACCCTTAAGGAGGGTCAGGAAGTTGTCTTGGGCCTAAAATTCTAAGAGAACAAAGTAGAATTATCTTACTGCTGGGAGAAGAGCAAGAAATTTCCACCCAAGATCTAACTGCAGAGATAAGGCAGAATTTGGCTCTAAGAGGTAATTTCTATTAACAGGTTGTTGTGGGGTTTTTTCTTAATGGAACTTGACAAGCTGAATCTAACATTTAATTGCAAGAACAAAGGCCAAGAAAAACCAGGAGGGGGTGCTATTCACATGAGTTTTATAGCTAGAGAAATTTAGTCAGTGTGACGTAGGGAAGACAAATACAACAATGAAATAGAAGAGAGACCAGAAACGGACCAATGCGTACACGGAACTATGACACATCACAGGGGTGACACTGCAGATCAGTGAGGAAAAGAGGGACACTTACGGACAACTGGTTATCTATAATAAAAAAAAGAAAGAAAAAATCAGATTCCCACTTCACACTACACACAACATGAATTCTAGGTAGATTGAACACTTAAAAATGAAAGGCAAAAGCTTAAAACTACTACAAGACAACATAGTAGAATAGCTAAATAGTGGTATATTCATGTGAGTGAATAACAGATACATACATCAATATAAAGTAATTTAAAAAGCACATGGTGTAATTTAAAAGGCATCGTGTTGTAGGAAAAAGGCAAGTCACAGAAGAAGGTATACGCGGCTAAATAATACATTTAGAAAACTAAACAATACATTTGGATACATATGCATGTGTTGAAGCTATAAAGAAAAAAATTTTAAATGTTAATACAAAATTCAAGGCAGTGTTTATCTCTGGGGGACTGGCATAGTGGGGATGGGGGAGAGGCAGGAAAGAAAAGGAATGCTGCTCAGGACTGCGGGAAGGGTGAAGGCACCGCACAGAGTGACACCCTTCCAGAGGCCTGGAAGTGATGGGCATAGTCCAGCTGGGGGAGTGGCCTGGCCCCCTTTGAAGGACTCCATAAGAGGTCTCCACCCCTTTATCTCACTGCCCTTCTTTCACCCAAACTCTGAAAGGGCCAGAAACCATAAGCTATGAGGGAGGGAGGATATGAACCAGAAAATCATAAGAATGAGAAAGACTCCTCCTCCCCACACTCCAGGCCTCCCAGTCTGAGTCAGGAAACAAATTTAAATTGGGTAAGAGTTTGAAGTTTATAAAACACTGGACAAGAATGGAGTCATGTGATTATTAGACTGACTTAGATTTTTTTTAAGCCAAGGAAATATTTATTTACTTTCTAAGAGAAAAGCTATGGGACTTGCCTGATCATCCATCTAGAAGTAGAAAGGAGGTAAGTCCACAGAGCGGAATTGAAGTGACAGTAAGAGGAAAAACAAAGTTGGTCTTTCCAGCTTATTCAGTAAATAAATTACACATAAATCAATCCAGCTATTCACTTAATTAAAAGCCTTCAATGCTTCCTCCTTTCTTGGAATAACATCCAAATTCCTTATTGGGACTCAGAAGGCCCTCCCTGACCTGGCTTCACTCTCTTGATGACTTTTCTCCTTTGTTCACAACACTGAAATCACTCTGGTTTTCTCGTGGTTTCTCAAACACACTCCCACTCCTTTTGGCCTTTCCCATGCTGTTCTCTCAGTCTGGACCTTCTCCCCCATCACTGCCCACTTCCTTCATCCTCGTTCTTCCCATCTCACCATAAACATCCCTTCCTCTGAGAAATCTTCCAAGATCCTCCAAACAAAGTCTCAAGCCTCAGGAAAATACTCTCTCAATGCCACACACTTCTCTGTTGTAGACTTACGTCAACTGTAATTATATAATCGTGTGCAAGTTCAAGGAGTGCATGGCCTTGAATGTCTTCTTCACTACTCTATCACAGCGCCTACCCTAGTGCCCTGTGTGGAGTAAGTGTTAACAATTGTGGAAGAGATGAATGAAGGGCTTACCTTGCTTCACCCCTACCCCCCACTACCTAGATATCTGCCTTTGACCTATTGCTGACCTCATAACTCGGGCTCCCTAATCATTGACCTGCCCAGTTGAAGTTCCGCTTGCCTACAGTTCTTTGATCCTGGCTCTTTGCTCTCATTACTGGCCTTGAAGATGCCCATTCCCTAGCTTCTTGCAAGTTGAACAAAGTTAGTGCATCCGATCACAGAATGTGCTATTCTGGTGTTCAAATATTCTGATCTTTGAGAGAATTATCATATGCTTTTAAAAATAATTAGGATATAAGAAATTAATAATATCATCAAGATGATAGTAATCATTTCTTAATCTTTTTAAAAAGTGATTCTATATGTTTTCCACAAGGACATACCTATCTTAACATGAACTAACTGACCTGGAATGTCATACACACAAAAACCATCAAAAACAAAGAATAGTTATGGAGATCATGGATAGTTTTCTTGGAGACAGAAAGTTCTACAATCCTCGTGGTAAAAACCACTGCTGGCATTTGTTATATTGTGTCTGATTCCAGTCTTCATCTCCACCTCCCAGTGAGCTGCCCCACAGTGCATGGAGTTGTTGGCTGTGGGACAAGATATGTATTGACAGCCCAATATATATGTAATATACAGATTTCAACCTGGTGGAATAGGGCCCACTACATTTGCAATAGTGAATTCCTGGTAATCTGAAATTGTTCCTTTTCTGGTTGTTAGATTTAGGGGAAGGTATAGAATTCATATGGTTCCTCAAAGAGAGTTTTTAGGCCTTAAAGGTCATAAAGCTTTAAGGGTCATTGGCCTTCGCCGATATCTTAGGAGAAACATTCCTGAGAATTCTGTACACCCTGCCACGCAGAATACTATGCAAGACGGCCTCCACCACGTTAGGTGTGTCTGTCTTTAGGACAAATGAGAATTGCCATGTCAGTGAACCCTGCAGAGAAGCAGTACCCGGTGTGGCCCAGAGCATCTCTGATACTCAAGACGACAAACATGCATTTCTATAGCTTGGCCTGCTGGTGCTGGTATAACTGGCCCCATGTTTCTAAGACTGGGGCATCATGCATGGCACCTCGGAATCTGTACATGTATTTGACCTTGTGAGGAATCAAGAAAAGACTTACTCTATTTGACCCCCAAAATTACTCAAAAAAGTAGGCCCAAAATTTAGAATAGAAAGCAATCTAAATAAACATGAGGCAAACCAGTAACTACCCGGAGTGGATCACTTTTCCAAAATGAATGTTGTTGAATTGCTTGGTGTATACACTTTCCTTAGGCTCATTTGCGGGTACATATGCATAAAAGATCATTTCATTTAAGGTGATATACTGTGGCGCAAGTGCAGTCTCAAAGCCCATATCAGGAGCCTGGAATAGGGAAAAAGAAAATAGTGTCTTAAACTATTTTACACTTCAATTATGACAAAATGCACGTAACAGATTTGTTTCCAGTTCACATCAAAATGATACTGTTTTGCTTACCAATAGGAGTAACAGTTCAACGTGTTCTGTTTGAATATCCATGTGTGTGCAAGGGAAAATGCATTTTTCTGTTGAGGAGGAAAAGGGGTTCCGAGGAGTAGGATTCAGTTTAAAATTCCCGTGCCTCTGCAGAAGGCCCAGCGGAAGGACGTGTGGAGCCTGGAGTGCCTTCTACCGCGTGTGGGAGGAGTCTGGAGGTGCAGACTTTAGAACGTGGTTCTTATTTGGAGTTGTATTTAAGGAAAGGGCTGTGAAGTACTTCACTGAAAGCTGCTGCTCCCAGCCTCGTGCTAGTGACTCTGCACAGTGACCAAGTGCCCAACTCCAGAGGCATTCGCCTTCTCGTTTCCTCTAGCTCACAAGGCTCTCCCAGAGGTCAACACTGGCACCTCTGGTTCAGATTTCTGCCCTGCACGTCTTCTGTTCAACACACCCCTCTCTGATCCTGATCCTGTCCAGCTTTGGGAACTTTTAGGGGTGAGAAGAGAGGTGGGGACAGCACCTAAGGGGATGTTGGCGTTGACCTTGTTGCTGTGACATGAGAAGTGGGTGTTAATGCAGACTGTTGGGGCACGGCCATCAGAGAGTGCCTTCAAGACCTATTTTCTGTCACGCCTTTTAGTCTCTTAAATTGGGAACCCACTGAGAAGGGGAGATAGTGGGACACAGATGCAAGGAGAATAAATGTGGGACTGAACAGATGGCTTAAGGACTCTGAAAAGGCTGAAAATGCTTTACAATTCTGTATGCCATTCGAGCCCGGGAGTGGCAAGAATATCCCATGGACAGTGTGCGCAAGTCCAATGAAGGGTAACACAGTGACGAAAGCACAGGCCCTGGAACCTCCTGCCTGGACAGGTGCCTGATTCCAGTAACTAACTAGAGGTGAGTGTGATTTGGGGTAAACCATTCAGCCTCACTGTGCCTCACTTTCCTCATCAGCAAAATGAGGATAAACAGTTGTTTATAAAGATTAACAGCCACAACGGTGCCGGCACACAGTCAGAGCCAAATAAAGGCTAGCAATTGTTTTTATCCCAAGAGGATGCACAGTGGTTTGTTTGGGGGATGGACATAATAATAGTGACTGTGAGTTCCTTGAACTCATCCTGAGAATAAAAACCCCTATTGGCCTTTGATTTTAATAATTTAAACTTTCACATAATATAACTAAGACATTTTCTACAAATTGTGGAGTTAGTGAAAAACTGAGTTAACTATTTTTTGGTTAGTTCTACCCTCCCATTCATGTCTACACAGAGCCTATGCCACAGGCTGGCAAATACACAGGGAGTCACGTGGGGACAGATGCCACGGGAAGGTTCCCACCTCACTCTCCATGAATATCTCAGGCAGGAGAAGCTAAAACCCCAACTACTCTCTCAACTGCAGACTTGGCCTGGTGACGTGGAATAATCTGTTAAAACTAGAGTTATGCTTTATTCTATTTCCTTTAGGCCCTAAGGGCTCATTTTATTAAATCCCAGTTAAAAAATCCATTTGATTCTTTGCTGATATATTGAAGACAGCTCATTTTCATGACTGTGTGCCCAATGATGAGTTCTTAGGCATATATACCTTCACAAGTGGCACGTTATACATTCTAATTATTAGGAAAATCTGTATGTAGTATCATCTGTGAGAAAAGATAACAAGTCCTTCTTATGTGAGCATTAGAAGAGGAAGAAACAAGGGGCAGGGTTACTATACAAAAGAAAGGTAAACCAGTGGGAAAATAGAACTCATGTTTCTTCAAGATCAAGCTCGAGAGGTAGAGAATCAAACCCACTAGGAACCTGGGTTGGGAGGAATAGATCTAGACTGTATGGTGGTGTTTTGCTCTGAAGATATTTGTATGACGATATCCTGGGTGGAGTTTAATCTGTACAACCCTGTATGGGATTTGAAAGAAGACATTAGGGATGTTCCCTGGAAGTTTTTCCTTTAGTTAAACAGAGCAGAGTACATTAATGAAGAGTGTGTCCCAAGGAAAATACCTTCGCATTTTCCCACTATTCTGTGTATGGAATGTGGCACCTACTCTTAAAACAAGGCAGACTGTTTCAATGCTTTATATCACTGACCTGTCCAAAAATGCCTTTAGAATTTCCGAAGGCTGCAAGCAACCCCCCGGCTTCAAAATGATCTGGAGTTAGTTTATGTATGAACCCCATGTGGTCGTAGTACAATGCGACAATTTTATCAGAAATAGATCCAATTTTACTGTATCGTTCCAATCCTATCAGGAAAGAAACAGAAGTCTCTTGATATTGATGTCATTCAACTAGAGAACTTTTAATACTATACCTGTAAGAACGCCTTCGTTTAAACTAAGGGGTGGGCATAGGGCTCTGAGACTCGAGAATTAGTGGAATACGTGTTAGTTTTTGTTAAGTCCCTCGAAAGTCTTTTCCAGGCCCCATCTCATTGCAGAAACTGTGCGCTGAAGAAGGTGAAAAACAGAAGGAGGGGATGTTTACGGGGTCTAGAGGAAAAGAGGTTAGCTCTGCCTGGTAGTGGGTTCTCTTCCTAATACCAGGAAATTAGGTTCCCGCATAGGTGGAAGGCAGCGAGAAAATAACCCTCAAGGCAAGGGGAATTATCAGCCGGGACCACTGGGTCATTAGCCCTCCTAGGATTAATATGTTGAACCAAATTTGGTGTCCTGTGTTTCTCTCCAGCCTTAGGGCAACAGGTTGAGAGGTACTGGCAGGAATCTGGTAGTACAGCAGCATTCACTTAACCAACAGACACTGATCCAGAGAAAGAGAGAGTCGCCTCCCCTGCAAGGAGCCACAGTGACAGCTCAGGTCCCGGGATGAGAAAGGCTGATTTCCACCTGCCCCCAAACCCTTCCTAGTTCAGCCAGTCTCTCCTGGTCCATTCTCCTGTCTCTGACCCGTAAATGTTGGAGGGCCCCAGGACTCAATTCTTAGATCTCTTCTCTGTCTCTGGAGATCTTGTCCAGTTTTAGGATTTTATATCCATCTTTATGTGGATGATGCCCATATCTAAACCCTCCATCTTATTCTCTTCCCTGAGCTCCAGACTTTCATATCTAACTGCCTACTGACAGCTCTGGATCCACGGCAGTCGGGCATCTCAAACGGAATTCACCCCAAAGCGAACTCCTAATCCTCACACAAAGCTCCTGCATCCTCAGCCTTCCTCATCTCCAGCAAGGGCAACTGCTTCATTCCTGTTGTTCAGTCCAAAAACCTCGGTGTTTTTCTTAATTCTTCTCTTCCTCTCACAGTCTAATCCATCAGCAAATCTTATTGACTCTAGCCTCCAAATACATATAGAACCCAACCACCTCTCACTACTTCCACCACCATCACCCTGTACAAGCCAATACATTCAGGAAGAGATTTATTATGAGGAATTAACTCATGCAGTTATGGAGGCTGAGAAGTCCTATGATGTGCTGTCTGAAAGCCAGAGAACCAAAGGCCCAAGAATCAGGGGAGCTGATGGTGAAACTCCCAGCTGGAGTCTAAAGGCCTGAGAACTGGGTGGGGGATCACTGGCGTAAGTCCCAGGCCAAGGACAGGAGAAGACCAACGTCCCACCTCAGCAGGCAGGCAGGAAGCAAAAGGGGTGAATTCCTTTTTCCTCCACCTTTTTGTTCTACTCAGGCCCTCAAGGGGTTGGGTGATGCCCACTCACACTGGGGAGGGCCATCTTCTTTACTGAGTCCTCTGATTGAAATGCTAGTCTCATCCAGAAATACCCTCGCAGACACAGTCAGAAATAATGTTTAATCTGGGCACTCCTTGGCCCAGTCAAGTTGACACATAAAATTAATCCTTACAGTTGCTAAGGTTCAATATGCCATATTTCATCTATAAACATAAGACACACTTTCTTTACATTTTAACATCTTGGAAATGGAGTTATGTTTTATAATTGATATGTCTTACAAGCATTGTCCACCAGGTGGCACTCACGCCATAGTGGTCAATTGGCTACACATGCATGTACTTTGTCTCAGCTCTTTATATGGTCATCATTTTGAGTTTCTTGAATCACTGTACATGTTGAGTTTTATTACTGCTTAAAATGACTGCAAAAATATTACATTATAATTTGACATTAAAACAAAGTTATTGTGGGTGCAACAAGAGAGGAAAACAAAGCAGGGCATATATTTATCAATAAAGCAAATGTCACTGGAGAAGTTACCACGATTCCACATTTTCTTGTAGAACAATCACTAAGTATTTTATAGGACCTAAGAAAGGAAGAAACTCACAAGTAGATGAAATTGCATATGTTTTACTACTGAGATACACATAAAATGACTGCCTATCGCACACCAACCAGAGGAACTGTAGGCAGGGGACATAACGTCACAGTAATCCATGCATCACACAGGATCACTGTTAAAACACTGTGTTAAATTTAATTGGAAGAGTTATTCTTTCCGTGTGTTAATAGAACAAAGTGCATCTCACAACCAATGAGTCAGATTTAATGAAATATGGTGTTTACAACATTCTTCTGTTGGCTTTGCATATGAATTACTAGTCGAGTTGCTTCCAAATTCTTAGGTAATACTCTTTTTCTCTGAAGGTTCTGTAGAAGAAGATGTGATATTCACTGTTGCAGCTGAAAAATCCAAGGCTGGCTTGATTTTTGTGCTTTTAAAATTAACATTTTCTATTTCAAATAATTCAGAACAGTGTTTTTGCTTTTATTATTGGTTTGTTTTGCTTTTAGTTTAAAAGTATTATCTTATTATCAATTTTAGTGTCTTTTATTCTTCCTATTTTCAGTATTTATCCATTCACATCAGAAGGCCACAAGGTACCAGGAAGTGTAGATAAAATGGAGAAACAGAGCCACCACTTCTGTTCCTCAAGGGAGATTCCTTCAGCTTGCAGTTTCTCAATCTTTAGCATCTATATTTGTCATTTTAGATTCTTTCTACTTATTTATTCATTCTGCATCTGGATGTGTTTCCACAGTTTATAATTTGTAACAGTTTATCATTTATATTGACAATTTAGTTTTCTTAGGTGTTATTTTTACTGTTTCCAAAGCAATCTTGATTTTCATTTCACAATATGTGCTGTTTATTCTCAATTTGCTCATTCCTCCAGGTCCATTCTCAGCCTTTCTTTTCCCTGTTTGGTGCACTGAAAGACTGACCCTATGAAGTGCAATACTAGTGCTCTGTTTCCAGTTGGCTTCTGACTGGGTCTGGCCAGTGAAAGGCACTAGGCAGGAGATAAGAACAAGGAGAGGAAAGAGAAGTCTATCTGTCCACCTACGTATTATCTACTTATTTGCCTTACTTCTTTAATCAAAGGGACTATAGTGGCTGTCTTCCACTGCTAGTCTCCGGATATTTTAATATCATTTTGGTTCTTTTAACTCTGTCCACCTCTCTGCAAACAGTCCCCTTACAAAGGCTCTTTGCATGAAACTGCTGAGTGAAATTATGTTTCTGCCAGGACCATAAATAATACAGTATTTTTACCAGAAATATCCCTAGAAAACAGAATATCAAGGTGGGATTCTGGGACTGAGTTGCTCACATTTTTTTGTGTGTGTGGAGGAAGACTAGGCTTGAGCTAACATCCGCGGCCAATCCTCCTCTTTTTTTGCTGAGGAAGACTGGCCCTGCGCTAACATCCATACCCATCTTCCTCTACTTTATATGGGACACCACCACAGCATGGCTGACAAGCGGTGCGTCTGTCCTCGCCCGGGATCCGAACCTGTGAACCCTGGCCTGCTGAAGCGGAGCACGCGAAATTAACCACTACGCCACTGGGCCGGCCTCCTGTGTTGCTCACATATTTAAAAATGCCCAGATGACCTTTAATGCTTGGTAGATATTGTGACAGTGGCCATCCATAGCAAGCAAGGGCATCACAATTACTCAAACTATTACTGGTAGCAGTGTGGGATGGAGTGTCTGTGGAGGGCAAGACTTTAGGTGATCAAATGGGGCGGCTGTACTTGATTACACTGACGACCATAGTTTTTACAAAGATTATGGGGTGGTATGACTTTTATGGATGTATCAAAAAGCTTACAAAAAACACTTATGACCTTGACTATCCAATTCAAGGTCAGAGTAGAGAACCTGACAGCTGTATGGGGAAAAAAATGAACCTCACCTCATATCACACACAAAATTAGAAATTTTACATAGACTTATATAAGAAATCTAAAACAATTAATCTTCTAGAAGAAAACAGGAGAATATCTTCATAACTTTGGGATAGGCAAAGATTTCTTGAACAGGATACAAGTAGGCACTAAACATAAAAGAAAAGATTGATAAGTTGAACTTTCAAAAATTAATTTTTTTCCATCAAAAGACATCTTGAAGAGAACAAAAAAGACAAGCCACTGATTGGGAAAAAATATTTGCAAGTCATATTTCTAAAAAAGGACTCATCCATAATACATTAAAAACATAAAAATTAGTAAGAAAAATTAATCCAATCAAAACTTTAAAAAAAGACTTGAACAGGCAATTTATTAAAAAGAATATAAAAATGGCCAATGAACATATGAAAATGTGCTCAATATTATTACTCATGCAAACTAAGTCTTCAATGAGATACCATTACACACTCACCGTAATGGCTTACTATTTAAAAGACTAACAATACTAAGTGATGGAGAACAAATGGAATTCCTTCATGTTGCTGGTAGGACAATAAATCAATACAATCAATTTGAAAAAGTCTTGGCAGCACTTAATATTTTTTTCCACAAAAAGCTAAACAAGCATTTACTTTATGATACAGCAGTCCTGTTCCTCGGTATATACCAAACAGAAATGAAAGCTCTAGCCAGCAAAAGACTTACACAAAACACTCATAGCTGCTTTATTTATAATAGGACCCCAATGGAACAATTCAAGTACTCATCAGCAGTAGAATGGATTAACAAATTGTAGAATATTTTTACAACGGAAGACTACATAGCAGTGTAAAAGAACAAATTACCAGTATGTGCAATAATGCAAAGGAATCTCACAGTCATAATGTTGACTGGAAAAAGTTGGACACACAAGAATACAGAGTGCCTGATTCTATTTATATGAAGTTCAAAACCAGGTAAAACTGATCTATGGTATTAGAAGTCAGAATAATGGCTACCTTGGAGGTATACTGACAAGAAAGTGGCCTGAGGGAGCTTTCTAAAGGACTGGAACGTTCTACGTCATGCTCTACTTCCCAATCCCTCCTAACAATACTCGTAGTCACTTTATTTTATTTCACGACTACATGATGCCTGACTGCCAGATTCCTCAATGCTACTGCACAACTGCTGTCTCAACAAATGATTCAGACAAATAAACCACAAAGATTAACCTTGATACCAACAGAAACTAGAATAGAGAATAAGTAAACATAGTGGTGAAAATCTGCGGAAACAGAATCAGAATTTTGTGGTCTCTCCTTATCCTTGAATGAGGAAGGACCAATAGAGGAGATTGTACAACTGGAAAACTGCTTCTGCTGGTGAGCAGCAAGGACACGACACCGAGGCCCAAGAAACCACACTTGCTGACGTCATATCAGAAACCTTTACCAGCTTGTTGTTTAAAATCCTATCAGAGACTTGCGAGGCCAGAAGACGCTGGCTTTAAACTAGACAGTCAAGAATGCTATCAATGTTAAAAACGAACTAAATAATAGTCTCACTCTTGTCTTAGAGACAATCTGTGTTTTTCCTACTCTGGTTAAACCTAATCAGATATCTCCAAGTTTACTCCAATCTCCAAATTTACCTGATAATCTATAAAAGTGCTACTTGAGCATTGTTCTGGGAGACTGTATTTCTGAAGGTAGATCGCCCTTGCCTATTAGATTATTGAATTTCAGCTTTATTTTTGATACAATTGGTAGTTTCATTATCTTATGAACACCTGACAAAATGAGCCAAAAAAATAAAATATGTATGAAAACCATAAACCTCTCTGGAGAAAACATAGGAGTAAATCATGAACGCGGATTAGGCAATGGTTTCTAAGATATGACACCAAAAGCACAAGCAACAAAAGGAAAAATAGATACATTGGACTTCATCAGGATTAAAAATGTTTGTGTTTCAAAAGGCACCATCAAGAAAGTGAAAAGATAACTCACAGAATGAGAAAAAAATACATGCAAATCATATATCTGATAAGGGACTTATATCCAGAATATATAAAATACCCTTACAACTCAACAATAAAAAGACAATTAACTCAATTTAAAAATGGGCAAAGGATTTGAACAAACATTTCTCTCAAGAAGATATACAAATGGCCAATAAACACATAGAAAGATGCTTAACATCATTAGTCATTAGGGAAATGCAAATCAAAACCACAATAAGATACAATTTCTCATCCACTAGGATAACAAAAATACAGACGGACAATAATAAGTGTTGGTGAAGATGTGGAAAAATAATCCTACATTGCTGATGGGAATGCAAAATGGTACAGCCACAGTTTGGCAGTTCCTTGAAATGTTAAACAGAGTTACCATACAACCCAGCAATCAGACTCCTAGGTATATACCCAAGAAAATTGAAAGTATATTTCTACATAAAAGCTTGTACACAAATGTTCATAATAGTATTATTCACAATAGCCAAAAAGTGAAAAAAAATCAGATGTCCATCAACCCAAATATTCTGATAAATGGATAAACAAAATGTGCTATATCCATAAAATGGAATATTATTCAGCTATAAAAAGGAATGAAATACTGATACATGCTACAACATAGATAAAACTTGAAGACATTATGTTACGTGAAATAAGCCAGCTACAAAAGGACAAATACTGAATGATTCCATTTATCTGAGGTACCTGGAGCAGCCAAATTTGTAGGGACAGAAAGTAGTTGCCAGGGGCTGGAAGAAGGGAGAATGGGGAGTTATTGTTTAATGGGTACAGAATTTCAGTTTGGGAAGATGGAAAAGTTCTGGAGGGAGATGGATGGTGGTGATGGTAGCACAAGGTGAATATACTTAGTGCCACTGAACTGTACACTTAAAAATGGTTAAAGTGCTAAATTTTGTGTAATGTATATTTTACCACAAAAATAAATAATAGCAAAAACAAAAGCAAAACCACCAGTAGCCATCAAAAAAAGGAAAAGGAAAGATACTATGCCAAAATGTAGATAAGCATGAGCTAAGGAAAGAAAGAAAATTCTGATGTAACAGGTCACAGTACTCTATATCCAGCCCTTTGAGGCAATATCGAGAGAAGGAAGATAAATCAACAAAATCCTGAGTACTCCCAGTAATACCCTCCTAACAAGAGAGAAGTTGACAGTGGATGAGACGGTACCCAAAGGAAAAGTAAAGGGAGAAATCAAGCCCTCTTGAGCGAAGCCAGGTTTACCACCTTCCAAGGCACTGTGCTGAGTTGAAAGAATGAGTCCAAGTCCTACCTAATGAGGTGAGGCAAATGGGTCTCAAGAATAATTCACCTATATTACATCAGAGCAAACAGAAGGTCTGACCATAGCTGCACACCTTAGCGATGAAGAAGAGAAAAAGAGGAGGGGGGGGAGGGATGGAAGGAAGAGAAGAGGTGAGGAAGGAAAAGGGGTAAAGAAGAAGGTGGGGGAATGGGGGGCAAGAAAAGTTAGGGATGGAATGAACTGACAGCACATAAAAGATACAAAGAATTGTATTTGTATCTTGAGACAAAGCATTCCAAAGATAAGAGGTAAATTTTACTCCAAAGTTTTCATCAAAAGACCTTAATAAATTAATAGATCCACCAAAACAAGATCTCAAAGACTCAATAGTTGAATGACAAAATAAAATGAAAATATAGATCACAGAGATATAAAAATACATTGAGAATCATGTCCCTTTATCATTCTAGGCTCCAAGACTGGTTATCAGATTCAACTGAGTTGGAAAGGAGTGGGCATCTGTCAATAGGTCAATCAGTGTTAACTGTTTCTTTCACTGTGCCAACAAACTGAGAGGAGCTATGTAGGCTTGATCGACAAAAATCACAAAATTACCGAACCAAGTAGATGGAGAGCCATACATCATTTACACAACTCCACCTCTTACGAGTGAGGGACCTTGGTGGCATCAATTTAATCTGTAGAAATAAGCTAACATTACCTATACTTCAGCCATGCTGTTTGAATATTAAATGGGATGATATTTGTAACATGCTGAGCACAACTGTAGCTCAATAAGTGGAGCTATTATTATTTCTTTGGGGAAAGTAAAACATCACTGAAATTGTAAATGAGAATACAGCATGTTGACCCAAGGTTCCCCTTTTTTAGGCCTGCTCATAGGATCCTACTTTCATAGATTCTAAAAATCCATCACCCCGGAGGATTCTAGGAAGGTGGCAGAGTAGGAAGTGCCAGGAATCTCTCTCCCCATCTGGACAACAATCGCACTGGTAGAATCCATCTGATGTAACTATTTTGGAACTCTGGAGTCTATTGAAGGTTTGCAACTTCCAGAGAAAGTCTTGGATGGTAAATTGTGGTTAATTTCAGCTCTTAGCACAGTAGAAGCTACCCATCCTCCACCCCCAGCTACCTGGCAGGCAGCAGTACATGGGTTCCTGGGGCAGTTGCACACAGTTCATAGGAGTCAGGGTGGGCAAAAAAGACCCTGTCCTCCAAATATTGGGGATCAGTGCTCTCATTGCTGATTGCTGCTTCTGATCACAGAGGTACAGATACAAAGGAGGGTGGCCATTGTTGCACCTCCCCCCATTTTTGCAAGTGTCTGAAGTGACCCCCCAACCCCCACCCTAAGTGACTTCCGGAGAATTTAAAGGGCCTGGGTCCTTCCCCTTTCCTTTCTTTTTTCTTTTTTCCCTTTTGGGAGCCAGACATTAAAGAGTAGGACATTTGGGCTATTATCACAAAGACAAGAGATAACAAGTGTAGGCAAGGATATGGAGAAAAGGGAACCCATGTGCACAGTTGGTGGGAATGTAAACTTCTGCAGCCACTGTGGAAAACAGTGTGGAGATTTCTCAAAATTAAAAATAGAACCACCATATGACTCTACAATTCCACTTCTGGGTATACATCCAAAGGAAATGAAGTCACCATCTTGAAGAGGTATCTGCACCCCCATGTTCATGGCAGCATTGGTCACAATTGTCAAGACATGGAAATAAGTGTTCATTCACAGATGAATGGATAAAGAAAATGTGGTGTGTGGTGTGTGTGTGTGTGTGTGTGTGTGTGTATGAATATTATTCAGCCATAAAAAAGAAGGCAATCCTGCTATTTGCAACAACATGGATGAAACTTGAGGGCATTATGCTAAGTGAAATAAGTCAGACAGAGAAAGACAAATACTGTATGACCTTACTTATATGTGGAATCTATTTTAAACAAGTCAAACTCATAGAAATAGAGAGCAGAATGATGGTTGTCAGGGGTGTGGTGGTGGGGCTGGGAGAAATTGGTGAAGATGGTCAAAGGGTACAAACTTCTAGTTATAAGATGAATAAATTCTAGGGATGTAACGTACAGCATGGTGACTATAGTTAACAATACTATATTGTACATTTGAAAGTTGCTAGGAGAGTAGATCTTAAAAGTTCTCACCAGGGGCCGCTCGGTGGCGCAGCAGTTTAGTTCGTGCTTGGCAGCCCGGGGTTCCCGAGTTCGGATCCCGGGTGCCCGCCGACGCATTGCCTGTCAGCCATGCTGTGGTGGCGTCCCATATAAAGTAGAGGAAGATGGGCACAGATGTTAGCCCAGGGCCAGTCTTCCTCGACAAAAAGGGGAGGATTGGCAACAGATGTTAGCTCAGGGCTGGTCTTCCCCACAAAAAAAAAAAAGAGTTCTCACCATACACAAAAAATTGTAAGTATGTGAGGTGAGAGATGTGTTAACTAACGTTACTGTGGTAATCATTTCACAATATATACAAAAATCAAATGATTACATTGTACATCTTAAACAACAATGTTATATGTCAATTATATCTCAATAAAGCTGGGGAAAAAAGACTAGGACATTCAAAAGCAACTGCGTACACAAGGAAAATTAGAAAGTGACCGTGCATGCCCAGGGAAAAGCACAGGCTCAGAAAAGACCTAAGAAGATCTTAAGTTTACACCTCGGGCGGATCCTTGGCACAGAGACAGTCTGCAACAGTCAAAAAAACCCAATAATAAACAATAATAAAAAAGCAAACACTGAAGATTTCCAGAGTTACATTATTAGATTTAAATGTCCAGTTTTCAACAAAAAAATCACAAAGCATACAAAGAGATAGGAAAGTATGGCCCTTTCAAAGGAAAAAAATAAATCAACAGAAACTGTCCCTGAAGAAGATTTGATGGCAGATCTACTAGACAAAGATGTTAAAACAACTCTCTTAAAGATGTTCAAAGAACTAAAGGAAGATATGGAGAAAGTCAAGAAAATGATGTACGAACAACATGGAAATATTAATAAAGAGAAAGAGAACCTAAAAAGAAACCAAAAAGAAATGTGGGAGCCGAAAAGTACAATAACTGAAGTGAAAAATTCACTGGAGGGATTCAAAGGCAGATTTGAGCAGGCAGGAGAAAGAATCAGCAAACTTGAAGATAGGACAATGGAAACTATCAAGTCTGAGGAACAGAAAGAAAAAAGCGAATAACAGTTTGTAACTGTAGTTTTTGTTTTCTACATGATTCAAGAGACTAATACACTTAAAGAAAACAACAATTATTAATGTAAAAAGCTAGTATTACTTTCCATAACTTAGGTTTGTAACTCCAAATCTTGTTTTCTACATAATTTAGGAGACTAATGCATTTAAAAGAATTATTAGTTTATGTTTGGAGCACACAATGTATAAAGATGTAATTTTGTGACATCAACAACCGAAACAATAACAGTTGGAGACTTCAATACCACACTCATAATAATGGGTAGAACAACCAGACAGAAGATAAGTAAGGACATAGAGGACTTGACCAGCACAATAAGCCACCTAGCTCCCATGGACATACACAGCACACGCCACCCAACAACAGCAGCATACACGCTCTTCTCATGAGCAGTGGGACGTTTTCCGGGATAGACCACTGTTAAAGCACAAATTAAGTCTCAATAGTTTTAAAAGGATAAATATCACATAAAGTATCTTCTCTGACCACAATGGGGTGAAGTTAGAAATTAACAGCATAAAGGAAACTGGAAAATTCACAAAATTGTGGAAACTGAACAATACACTTTTAAACAACCAATGGATCAAAAAAGATATCACAAGCAAAATTAGAAAATACTTGGAGACGAATGAAAACAAAAACACAACATACCAAAACTTACGGGAAACAGTGAAAGTAGTGGTGGTAAGGGGGAAATTTATAACTATAAATGCTTACATTAAAAAACAAGAAAGATCTGAAATCAACACCTTAATTTTAAAACTTAAGGAACTAGAAAAAGGAGAACAAAGTAACCCAAAACTAGCAGAAGGAAGGAAATAATAAAGATTTGAGCAGAGATAAGTGGAATAGAGACTAGAAAAAGAAGAGAGAAAATCAAGGAACCCAAAAGTTGGTTCTTTGAAAAGACCAACAAATGACAAAACTTTAGCTAGATGAACTGAGAAAAAAGAGAGAAGATTCAAATTACTAAAATCAGAAATGAAAGTGGGGACATTGGATAAGCTAGACAAAATGGAAAAATTCCTAGAAACACAAAAACTACCGAGACTAAATCATTAAGAAATAGAAAATCTGAGTAGATCTATAACTGGTAAGGAGACTGAATTAGTAATAAAAAAATCTCTCAACAAAGAAAATTACTGGACCTGATGGCTTCAGTGATGTTTCTACAAAATGTTTCTACAAAACATTTAAAGAAGAAATAATACCAATCCTTCTCAAACTTTTCCAAAAAGCTGAAGATCAGAGAACACTTCTCAGCTCACTTGATGAGGCCAGTGTTATCCTGATACCAAAGCCAGACAAAGACACTACAAGAAAAGAAAACTACAGACCAATATCCCCGATGAACATTGACGCAAAAATCCTCAACAAAATACTAGCAAACCAAATTCAACAGCAGATTAAAAGGTTTATACACATGACTAAATGCAGTTTATTCCTGGAATGCAAGAAAGTTTCAACATATGAAAACTGATCAGTGTAATACACTACATTAACAGGATGAAGGAAAGAAACACATCATCTCAATTGATACAAAAAGCATTTGACAAAATTCAACATCCTTTCCTGATAAGAACACTTGGAATAGGAGACCACCTCAGCATAATAAAAGCCATATATAAGAAATCCACAGTGAACATCATACTCAACGGGGAAGGACTGAAAGTTTTTCCTGTAAGATTGGGAACAAGGCAAGGAAGTCCACTTGCAGCACTTCTATTCAAACTTCTGTTCCAACACAGTGCTGGAAATTCTAGGAGCAATTAGGCAGGAAAAAGCAACAAAAGGCATCCGAATCACAAAGGAAGAAGTAAAATCATCTCTGTTCACAGATGATATGTTATATGTAGAAACCCTGAAGATTCTATTAAAAAACTGTTAGAATGAATAAATGAATTCAGCAAAGTAGAAGGATATAAAATCAATACACAAAAATCAATTGCATTTCTATATACTAACAATGAATAATCAGAAAAGGAAATTAGGAAAACAATTCCATTTACAATAGCATCAAAAAGAATAAAATACTTAGGGATTAACTTAACTGTTAAAGGCAAACCACCGAATGGAAGAAAATACTTGCAAGTCATACATCTGATAAGGGATTAATTATCTAGAATATATACAGCACTCTTAAAACTCAACAATAAAAAAAAACAAGCAATCTGATTAACAAATGGGCAAAGGATTTGAATAGACATTTCTCCAAAGAAGATAGACAAATGGCTGGGCCGGCCCGGTGGCGCAGCGGTTTAGTTCACGCTTGGCAGCCCGGGGTTCGCCGGTCCCGGCCAATGCACTGCTTGTCAGCCATGCCATGGCGGCGTCCCATATAAAGTGGAGGAAGATGGGCAAGGATGATAGCACAGGGCCAGTCTTCCTCAGCAAAAAGAGGAGGGTTGGCAACGGATGTTAGCTCACCGCTGGTCTTCCTCACACACACACACAAAAGATATACAAATGGCCAAAAAGCATATGAAAAGATGCTCAACATCACTAACCATTAGGGAAATGCAAATCAAAACTACAATGAGCTACCACCTCATACCCATTAGGATGACTACTGTCAAAAAAACCAGAAAATAACAAGTGTTGGCAAAAATGTGGAGAAATTGGAACCCTTTTACACTGGCAGTGGGAATGTAAAATGGTACAGCCACTGTGGAAAACAGTATTGCATTTCCTCAAAAATTAAAAATAGAATTACCATATGATCCAGCAATTCCAATTCTGAGTATATACCAAAAAGAATTGAAAGTAGGGTCTCAAAGAGATATTTGTACACCCATGTTCATAGCAGCATTATTCACAATAGTGAAAACATGGAAGCAACCCAAATGTCCATCAATGGATGGATAAGCAAAATGTAGTATATTTGTATACATACACTGGAATATTATTCAGCCTTAACAATGAAGAAAATTCTGCAATATGCTACAACATGCATGAACCTTGAGGACATTATGCTAAGTGAAATAATCCAGTCACAAAAGGAGAAATACTATATGATTCCACTTATATGAGGGACCTAGAGTAGTCAAAATCATAGAGACAGAAAGCTGAATGGTGGTTGCCAGGGGCTGTGGGGAGGGAGGGAATGGGGAATTAGTGTTTAAAGGGTATAGAGTTAAACTTTTCCAAGACGAAAAGGGTTCTGGAGATGGAGGGTGGTGATGGCTGCAGAACATTTTATGTATTTAATACCACTGAACTGTACACTTAAAAATGGTTAAGATAAACATTATGTTATGTATATTTTACCATAATAAAAAAATTTTAATCCATCACTTCTAATAGGTTTGAGACCTTAAGATCAGTAAGGCAGATTTTTCATATATCTTCTAATCCCTGGTTTACATGTAGTGTTTATACCAATAAAAGTGAATTCCTCACCTGCCTTGGTCAAGTAAACCTTTCCACTCTGGGAAACAAAAGTAATATCTGAGGTATAAAAACTATGGTAAGTATTCTTTATGATATCATCATGAAAGTCAGCTAAGAATTCAAAGGTGTTGCCGCCATCGATTGAAAGCCATACCTAAGGGAATAAAAAGAGAATATCTCACTAAAGAGATGCCATGTAACAGTCAGCAGTCACCTATCAGCCTGATCTTCCTACACAAGAAAAGCCATGCAGCATGGGCCTTCCCACACCCCCACATCCATCACTCACTCACACACACACCTACAGACTCCTTACCTACTTGGTCTACTCTATTTCCTTCCTAGAGTTTGCATGACAGTGTACGTGGCAGAGTCTCAGGTCTACACAGGATGCACAGTGAACGTATAAAAGAATGAAGTTAGTTCATCATCTACTAAATGGGGTTCACTTGTTTATAAAAGGATGACGTGCTGGGTGTATTTGGATGTGAGGGGAGCATTTACCCCATTGACGTGAGACTTCATGTTTCAGGCATCTGGCAAATATGTACATAAACATGTTTTGTGGGGAAGAGCCCCTTGACATTTGTAAGAGTGGGTCCTGAGACCTTAGTAAATCCTTAAATATACTTCACCATAGCATATAAGTTTCTCTGTTTCCTCATCTTTCGGTAAGAGCTGTTTGAAGATAAATCAGATCATGAATTGGGTGAATTCTGCTTGGTACCTCTTTTAATAGCCTGAGTCTTATTCAGAAGAAGATTTCTGTTTTCTTAATGTCTTTTTAAAGATTAGCTTTATTGACAAGTTATACTTGAAAATAGGCTTTTCTTAAGTTTAAAACACTATAAATGTGGCTAATGTCTCTTTGATCACCATCCAAATAATTCTCCTTTTATACCTCATCTGATATAATCGTGGTCTCTTCTATTCCTTCCCAGAGGTAACCGCTGATATCAACTTGAAAATTCTGTGCATTTCTGTGCATATATACATTCATATATATGTACCCATAGAATATGTCCAGTATAGCACATTTATGGTGAGGAGGAGAGGAAGCTTATATCTGGGTGCAGAACTACCTTTAGACTTGGGCTAGAGGGACCCTTGCCCTGGACTGCATGCTTAGTGGGCCTGCATGGTAAAAACTCACAGAGAAAATTGGTTGAATAACACATGGGTACTTCTATCACTCAGGAATGTAGCACTCATTGTCAGCATAGCACAACCCATAATCCTAAACATATGATATGGGGCCTCCATATTTACTCTCGCTTTGGATCCTGCAGATGTTACCCGTAAGCATGGGGGTAGGGGACTTTAAACAATATATTGACAATGGCGTCATACTGTACTTGTTGTTCTGTAAATTATATTTGCCACTCAACAACATATCTCAGATCATTTTATGTTAGCTCATGGGATCGTCACATTCTTCTATACTGCTGCATAGTATCCAACATTATGGATATACCATACTTGAGATAGTCTATTTTCCTACTAATGGACATTTAAAGGTTGTATTAAAATATTCACTGTTATAACCAGTACTGCAATGAACATTCATTTACCTGCCTTTTTGTACTAAAGTTAAAGTATACCTCTAGAGCAAATACTGAAAAATTGAGTTGCTGAGTCAGAGGCAAAGCATATTTCTACAGTTTTAACAGACACTGCCAAAATGCTCTTCAATTTCACTGAACCACTTTGTATTTCCATAAGTAGTGTATGAGAGTATCCATTTCCCCAAACCTCATCAGTTCTTTTATCAAAAAATTATTTTTAACTTTTACTGATTACCTGCATGAAAACAATGGCATCTGATTGCATTTTTTTCTAAATATTTTAAATTATTGATCTATGCATGGCTCACTTTTATTTTTCTTATGTGACTTATTTAATAATATAATAAACATGTGTGAACTGACAGCCCAGCACAAGAATTAGCATATTGCTAGTACTTTACATTTTCCTATATGTTTCTCCCCAATCCTATCACCCTGTCTCTCCCCTTGGAGATATGCAATATCCTGAAATTTGTGTTTTGTATTCCCTTGCTATTTTTTCAGCACCTACGTATGTATGTTTAAATAATATATTGCTTGATTTTATCTTTTTTTGGCTCTTTATAAAAAGGATATCATACCATATATTGTCTTCTAGAACTTACTTCCCCCTCAGCATTATTTACTTATATTCATACATATTGCATATAGCTCAGTTCATTTACTTTTCTATTGGTGTATAACAGTTCATTATGTGAATGAACGGTAATTTATTTATTCTTTTATTCATGGGCATCTGGATTATTTTGTTAATGCTATTACGAACAGTGCCATGAAGAAAATTTTAAAAGGTTTCCTCATATATGTGTTTCCCTTGCCAAAAAGTGAAATCGGTGAGGCACAGAAAATGTAAACATGCAAATTTACAGGATAATAATAATGCTAAATTGTTTTCCAAAATAGTTATAGTAATTTATTCTCACATCAGCAATGAATAAGAGGTCTGGCTGACCCACATCCTCTTCAACATTTCGTATTGTCAGAATTAATTTTGCCAATTAAATAGCTAAAAATGGCATCACACTGCATTCTTGATTTCTATTTCCCTGATTACTTATGAATTATATCATCTCTTCACAGGTTTATTCTACTTGTATTTCCTTCTCTGTGAAATGTCTATTTCTTTTGTCAATTTAGCTATTAGGTTGTCTTTTTTGTATTGCTTTGTAGGAATTCTTTATATATTCTTACTTCTAATTCTCTCTCAGTTAAATGTGTTGCAAATATCATCTCCCAGTTTGTAGTTTGCATTTTCACTTCTTACGATGTCTCTAATGAACAAAATCATCCCCCTGCTCCTTTCTGAAGAACGCAGAGAACTTTAATTAGGTCAACAGTGAAGTTAAGAGACTTCTGAGATCTGGTTTGGGAGCCTAACCAAATAAGTGACCTGAGTGCTAAATGAATGACTTACAAACGAACTTTTGGAGCCTAACTCCAGCGTAAACTAGAATCAGTCTCTATTTCCTTTATTATTTTTCGTTTTGATTGTTTGACTTGACCCAAGTTATAAGTCATTGCCAAATTACTTTGGAAGTATCCTTTGTTTTGATTGTGCTATTGTATGTGGATGGTGTTCAAAATTATTAAAATTAACTTAGATGTTTTCAATTTTATGAAGAGATGGTGGGTACTTTCTAGGTCATAATACAAAAGTGATTTGTATTGGGTGCCTTATAATTATTTTCCACCTCTTTTTTTGTCTTGTGGTAAAACACATAAAATTTATCATTTTAACTACTTTTAAATGTACAGTTCAGTAGTGTTAAGTACATTTACATTGTTGTGGAACACATCTCTAGAACTTTTTCATCTTGCAGATGAGACAGATGCCAATGTGTCAGATGGCCCCCAATCTGGCCAGAATGTTGGATGCACAGTTAACTCTTGTTTCCATCTTGAAGGAGGATCTCTGGAGTGAGAGGTTTCCTCCAACTTGTACTGCACTGAGTCAGATAGGAGAAGAGGTGTGAATGGAGGTGCAAAATGCTGCAACTTTTCCTTCCTGTTTTGCTGGAATCCCTACTTGGTTTTAGGTTGGTTTGGGTGCTGTAGACTCTCAACTGGTCTCTGGAGTTCTTTCAAAGGTATTCTGGTTCTTTGAGCACAAAGCCCAAGATATATTGTTATCTTGGTGTCTCTAGGGGGAAGTGGGGGTCTGAAGCTTCCTAGTCCACCAGGTTGCCAACATTACTCCCCCTTTTCAACAGTTTCCAAGCAGTACTCTGATCTGTGTATTGTTGCTAACTCAGGGTCTCTGTGGGAAAGCAAGGGCCTGAAGCTTCTTCGTCTGACATCTAGCTGACCCAGAATTCTTCTTTTTTTGTTGTTGTTGTTGAGGAAGATTTGCCCTGAGCTAATATCTGTGCCAATCTTCCTCTATTTTGTATGTGGGATGCCTCCACAGCATGGCTGCCAATGAGTGGTGTAGGCCTGCACCCAGGAACCGAACCCGGGCCACTGAAGCAGAGTGCACCAAACTTAACCACTAGGCCATGGGGCCAGACCTCAGAATTCTTCTTTTTAATGAAACTGGAGTTTTTTCTTTTATGTTTACTGCTTTCTTAGTCTTGTTTTAAAATGCTTTCCCTACTCTGATTTCAGAAAGATATTCACTTATATTTTCCTCTAAAAGTTTTGACATTTAAATTATCAATCCATCAGGGATTGGGCTTAATGTATGCTGTGATGTGGGCATGTATTTCAATATTTTCTACATGTATAACCAATACTTCCTGTCCCATTTTGAGCAGTCCTTTATTTCTCCCTCAGCTGTGGTGCCATTTTGGTCTCTATAAACATTCTAGATATGTATGGGTCTATTTGTGGGTTTTCTGTTTTATTCTATTGGTCAATTTGTCTGTTTCTGGGCCAAAACCACATTATCATAATTACTACAACTTTTTAAAAAGTGTTAATATCTGCTAGTGCAAATCTCTCCTCCTTATTCTTCTTCAGAAGTGTCTTATTTTTGGTCTTTTGTTTTTCCATATATACTTTAGAATCAACTTAAAGTCCACAATAAATCTTGGGATTTTAATTAGAGTTGTACTAGATATACAGATTAATTTAAGGAAGAATTGGTATTATAAGACAATAAATTTTCCAATACACAAGCATGTTTATATCCATTTCTTTATAAAGTTTTAAATGTCCTTCAGTAAAGTTTATAAATTTCCCACACATAGGTCTTGGAAACCTTTACTTAGATTTATTCTTAGGTACTTCATAGTTTTTTGTTTGTGTGGTTTTGTTTTGTTTTTGCTATTGTAAATAGTGTCAAAAATTATGCTTTTAATTTGTTGTTGATCATGTGCAGAAATGAAATTTACTTTGCCTGACACTTTACTTAATGCTTCTGTTTGTTTTATGTATGTATCTTTCAGGTTTTCTATATAAACAGTCATATCTTTTGCAAGTAAATAGAGTTTGTTTACTACTTTTTAATATTCATGCCTTTAATTTTTAATATTTTTCTTTGTCTTACTGCATTCCCTTCTGAACACTCTTTTACTTCTTAATAATTTCTTGGTAGAACTCCAACTGTGGTTAAATACAATTCTCTGTCTTCTCCACTATGTATGTTCCCCCACAATTGAAGATGGAGAAGAATATCCAATAATGCTAAACTGGTCACACTTTGAACTCATGAGCACAAAACTCAAGCAATCATACTGCATTCCCTTAGTCAACTGACTCTCTCATCCTCCTAGGTAACTTACTCTGTTCTCTTTTCTCAAACCTCCAACACTCCTCCTCCATCCTCACTCTCAAATAGTAACTGTGATTTTTGTTGAGAAAATAGAAGATAAATTCCCACACCCTTCCACTACCACATCTACACACCTACCAGCTTTTGAATTCCAAAACTCTTCCTTCCTCCTGTTACTATAGAATAATTGTCCCTGCTCCTAAGGCTGACCTCTCCACAAGTTCAGAGATCTCATCTCCTCTCACCTGTTTAGAAATATCAGTCCGGTGATTTCTCCTCTCTCTTTCCTGCATCATCAATTTTTCCATCTCTACAGAATAATTCGCATCAGCACACAGCATAACTCCTCCTATCTTTTGAAAAAACTCTTCTCTTGACCACTCTTCCTCCTTCAAACATTGCCCCGTTTCACTGCTCCACTTTTTAGCAAAACTTTGCAAAAGGTTTCTTTGTATTCATTATCTCTAACTCTTCTCATTCTCTCTTTGTTGAGCTTTCCACCTCCTTGATCATCAGACTGTTCTTTACTTGATGTATAACCACTCAGCATAGAGTAAGTGAATGACTTACACCTTTACTAGAGTGTGAAATTTCATGTGTACCCACCTGATTACCATAAGCATACAGAAAATGGCTTCGTGGATGGAATACCATTCCGACAGAAGAGAATGATGAAGGAAACGAGAAGAGTGGAAATTTTTGTTCTAATCTTGGTTTGTTATTTTTTAGGATGCGCACGGAGGCGCTGATATTTTTCTAGAAATAGATAAACAAAGCATGAATAAGTCATAAGAACTTTTCCACTAACATTATTAGTCTATGTGATAATTTTTAGAGTTTCCTAATACTTGGGTTTGGTTAAGATAGGGACACACTCATTAACACAGCATAGAATTGGAAGGACTAGCAACCACTGGTATCTCTTTAGTCTGCACCCCCCCCCCCATAGATGCCCATTTTATAGATGTTGAACATGAAGTTTAGGAGATTAAATAATTTGTCCAAGGTTCTGTGATAAACAGCATGGGGAGATTTATTATAGAATCATTACTGAACTCAACAGACAGACTCCAATGCCCATGCTCACAACTATCGTGTCAACTACTTTTTAAAAGTGTGGATGGCTGGGCCACACTCCAATTCTGTTCGGTCATGATCTTGAAGGGGATCAGACCATGCTCCCCAAGATATGCCACTTTGGTATAAAGATTATTTTAAGCTGAAGACATTTGAGATTCAACAGATGCAGAAAAAAAGCCTCCCCTTATTTGACTAAAAGCGGCAACTTCTGGGAAATAAGGCTGCCATTAATTCCTCTTCAGAGTAGATTTACTCCCAGAAGGGAGAATGAGAATAAAATCTACCCCAAATCCTTCCTCCAGGGGAGTTTTATGGCCCTGAAGGAGATGGAAAGACCACTCATAACCAGTATAAATGAACATTATCACAAACTTTCTTATCTCCTCTTTGTTCTCCTGTAAACCCATTATCGTTTTATTTGTTTTCCCTTAAGTGTCCTTCTCACACCCCACTTAAATTATTAAGATGGTATATAACCTCAAAATTTTAACCATCTTTTTGAGTTACTCACCACTGACTTTCATCTGCATGTATGTGCACTGTATGCATAATAAATTGTTTTCTTTTCTCCTGTTAATCTGTCTTTTATCAGTTTAATTTGCAGGGCCCCAATAACTAAACCTAAGAGGTTAGAGGAAAATTATTTTTTCTCCCTTAAAATCATGAGGGTAGGGCTAGTTCCAGTTTTTGCTCATTTAAACTAACTATTTTATGGAACCTTAAATTTATGTAGACCATACTCAGCTTATATTCTCTTGGAGAATAAGCAAAGGAGAATCACTATGCAAAAGGCATCATATTTTCCATTTACATTAAACTGAATGCCAATCAGAGGCAAGCAATCTCTAAAGTGTCTTAAACTATAGGATTAATCATAAATAATTTTGTGGTTATATTATTTAAATAAATAATAAAGCCAATGTTATCAACTTCTATTACCAAAGATAACAAGAACTTGGAAATAAGTTTTGCTAAGGTAAATTTTCATTGTTGTAGTGTCCAGAGCCATCGCCTCTGGGCTGTAAGGCCTACCTGGTTAGAGAGGAGATAGACTCCAGAACTACGCTCTTGGTCAATGAGAAATGTTATCACAGTTGAAGGAATAGTCTTCGCTCCTTTCGAAATGTGAGGTAAGCAAGGTAACCATTCAAGAAATGGTTCTTTACTATAAAAACAAGAGCTTGCCTACAAAAAGAGAAAGGAAAAGTTAATGCCATTCTTGAACTAGAGTCCTAATTAGTTCTCACAGGCAAATAAACTTATGAACCATTGTGTTGTTCTGACAGACCACAAATAATAGTCATAAATCTCTAATGCCTGTGCTTCTCTTCTGGGGGCTGTGAGTCCAGAAAATACTGAAAAGCATCCCTTTTTGGCATGGATTGTTTTTCTCGAACTATTGTGTAGATCTAGATTTAAAATAATTAGGTAATTACCATTAAACCCAAGGAGATGCACCACTGGGAGCAAAGAATGATCATGAAGATTTTTAGTCTGCAGAATTACCTTTTTTGTGTGTTTGTGAGGAAGAGTAGCCCTGAGCTAACATCCATTGCCAATCCTCCCCTTTTTGATGAGGAAGACTGTCCCTGGGCTAACATCTGTGCCCATCTTCCTCTACTTTATGTGGGACGCCGCCACAGCATGGCTTGACAAGCGGTGCATTGGTCCGTGCCTGGGATCCAAACCTGTGAATCCCGGGCTGCCAAAGCAGAGTGCACAAACTTAACTGCTACGCCACCAGGCCAGCCCCTAGAATTACCATTTTTTAGAGTAATAAACCATGAAATCACACACAATAAAATTTCTTATCTTTGAAAATATTCAATACCATACCTCACTTAGGGTCCTGTTTCTCTCAAAGGTGATAGTAACATAATCAACTATAAAATATAAAGGTACAAAAATTACAAGCAGTATCTATATTTCTAAATGTGCCATTAATTAAATATACTCAAATACAATTTTCTTGCACTTAAAACAGGGAATGCCTATTGTCTCAGATTTAAATTAATTTTTTCTCTCAGTTTTAGGCCATTAACTTATACAAAACAAACCTATCTTTACATTTTATTCTATTTTTATTTTATGTCATTTAATTTAATCTCTATGTGCTATCTATGTGGAAAAAAAGCCTGTTAATATCTCTTTCACTAAAATTTACCTTCAAAATGTTCTCTGTTAGCAAAACATCTTTCATTATACCACAATTTTCCTTTGACATAGTCAACCTACATCAATAAATAAATAAACAAAAATATCATTTAGGCAATAAGCAGACAAGATATAAAATACAAAAACATTAAAAATGTAAAAGTTCAATAGTTCCGGTATGTGAGGCAAATAAAGACAAAAATTACATGCAATTAAAATAGAAGGTTGTAGAATGAGGACAAGAAACAAGAATATGCTTTTTGAGCAATACACAAAAAAGGAATGAAAAGAAAAAAACTTTCACATGAATTAGCATATATTAATGGAAGATTTTGTTATAGGAAGATTCTGACTTTAAATTATTGTTGAGACAAAAGGAAGACCTTCTTACATTTTTATAGACTAGTTATAAAATCTGCATATTAAAATCCTTTTAAATGTTCTAAAACATTGATGTGGTGATGGTTGCACAATTCTGATTGTACTAAAGTCCACTGAATTGTACACTTTAAATAGGTGCCTTTTATGCAATGTGAATTATACCTCAATAAAACTTCTAAACTAACAAAAAAGTCTTAAAATGGAATGGACAACAATTTATCTGATTGGCGTGGTATCTTCAGGCTAACGTGTTATATCAAACGAACCTTTTGAGTTCTCATATAAATCTTCAGGTTTGCAGGATATTGTAATTATCATTACAATATCTGGGCGATTCATATAGAATCTTTATGGGGCCCTAGATTATTCCCTTTCTTTCTCTTTAGACTCCTTGTTTCTTTCCTACCTGGAATCAAAGTGGTAACAGCCTAATGATTATCCTTGGGGATAGTTTACTCTGATCAGACCAACTTCATTCCAAGGATGAGCCCATGACCCAGGACTGATTTAGAGTCACAGGACTGGTCAGGAACGAACACATGATTCTGGTCAGGTTAATGAGTCAGCACTGAGACTTCCTGGAACCACTGGGAGAGAGATACTTTATTCCTGCTGGAATTGCAAAACTGATCGCATGTAAATCTGGTGGCTATTCTCACTAACAACCAGAGAAAAACCTACCGAGAATGAGGAAAACAGACCCAAATGTTGAGAAGACAGAGTCCTACTGACATGTATTAGGCATTAAATCCTGTCTGGAAGCCAGATTCATTCACCCCTTGAATTCCCTATTTACATGAGCCAATCACTTCCCCTCCTTCGATAAAAATCAGTTTTAGTTTGGTTTCTCTCTTTGCCTTCAAAAGGTTCTATCTGTGTAGAGAAGAGAATCCAACTATTTTCTTTTTTTAAGTTCCTGTTTTGTTTTATGAACTGTGATGAGCTTTTTCTTATGTGATGTTATTTAATCACCTCACCTCTAAGAGGTAGATATTATGCCCATCTTAAAATGAAGAGATGGAGGTCCAGGGAGTTACACAACTTATTCAAAGTCACGTGTTACATGGCTAATGAGCTAGTACAAGATTTGACTCCAGTTTGTTTTCATTTATTCACTCACTGATTCAGCAAATATGGAGACCGCCTATGTGCAAGCAGTGTGGTAACTCAGCACACACTAGTAGATAAGACAGTCCTAGACGTGAAACCTCGAGTCTTGTGAGGCTAGTCAGGGGGCCAACCAGACAAAATAGGGTGCTAAATGACAGGAATTAGTGTTGGGAGCTTTGAGATTGCACAGGAAGGGCACCTTTGGGGTGGGGGAGGGTTTCCTGAAGAATGAGTAGGAATTCTCTAAGTAAAACTGAAGGGAGTAAGGGGGAGCGCATGCTAAGAAGATAAAGCATTTTCTGCAAAGGATTTGAGGTGCGAGAAATGCTGGCTCACTTCAGGGGAGGCGAGTAGTTTAGCATCGCTGGAAAGGATGGCTTGAGGTGAGGGGTAGGCATGGCAAGGTTGAAGAGAAGGAAGACGCTGACCATGAAGGATCTTGTACGTCTCACAAGAGTTTGAATTTTATCCTAAAAGAAGTGACCCAAAGTCTCTGCTAAACAGATTTTGGTGGCCAAAATGCAGACTTTTCCTGATGCCAACTTCCCAATTTAGGGTCTTTGTACTTAATATTACCTTTCCCTGGACATGCCTTCTTGAAATCATTCCTTCAAGTCAGCTGAGTTTCTGCTTAAATTTTACCCCCTTGGAGAGGCCTGCTATAATCATCTTATTTAAAATACAATATTATCTCCCCTTCACTCTCTATTTCCCTTACCTGCTTTCATTTCAAAAAGACCTTATTATTATCTACAATCACAGTATGCATCTGTTTGTGTACTTGTTTATGGTCTATCTCCTGCGATAGAATGGTAATCCACACCAAAGCAGGGACTCTGTCTGCCTTGTTCACTCTGGAATCCCCTTGTCCAAACAAGACTGGCATATATGAAATGCTCAACAAATATTTGTTGAATGGATGAATAAGTGAAGGAATAAATCATCAAGTGTTAACCCCTTCAACTACCTGCCTGCTCAGCCACATACACCCCCTTCTTACCATCCTTCCTTCCATCATTATAAAGGAGGTCTCAACCAGAGGTAAATCCCTATACTTTTATGAATAAGTTCTCTTTTCCCCTCTTCCTCTCCCACCACATTATCTCACTACCCTGGGACTCCTTGTATTTCCCTTCTTTCTCATCCCTACCAAAAACCCCTGAGTTTTGCTGAGATATTTTAGCTCAAGAGGATTTATTATAATATCCTTGCAAATGGTAAAGACCTCTTTGAAAGGCAATTTGCAATTATCTTTCAATATTGCATAAGCATTTACTCCTTGATCTGCCAATCCAAGTTCAAGGAACATATCATTCCAATATATCTGGACACATATAAACTTGCTGGGTATAAAATTATTAATGGCAGCATTGTTTGTAATAGCAAAAGGTTAGAAAACTACCCAAGTATCCATCGATAGGTGACAGGTTAAGTAAACTCTGGCAAGTCCACACAATGGAACACTTGCAGCTATTGAGAAAAAGAAGAAGAAAAATGGCCTTTCTCCATGTATGAACATGGAATTTTCCCCCTGATATATTGATAAGTGAAAACAACAAGGTATGTATGTAATATATGTAGTATATGGTGTAAGAAAGCGAGGAGACAAATATATGTTCATAATTATTTGAATTTACATTTAAAAATCACTAAAAAGATACAAAATAATAAAAAGTAAGGGATGGGGGAAGCAGGGTGCGTATACACAGAGGTGGGAGTGAGACTTCTCAGTGTATAACTTTATACAACTTTTTTGGTTTTTAACTCTGGGAATGGATTACTATTTGAAAATAATAATTTTTAGATGTTGAAATTCTAACTTACAACACGTCCTCTCTGTGTCATGATTCCTTATCTAACACTCTGTTTTGATTTATACAGATAGACAGAAAACATACAAATAGATGTTAAATGAAAAACAGCTAAAAGTTGCTCATCACTCTTTCCTCTTCTCTTTATCTCCCCAACATCTCTTCTCATTTCTTTATTTTGTTAAAGCTCTTTCCTGTTTTCTTCAGTTGGGGTAACTGGGTGATACACTTGCTGAATTCTTTCTTAATCTGAAAGATGAATAATCTCTTGGCTGGAAATAGGATTTTTAGACTTTGGTCCTTTTGTTTTGATAGTCTGTAGATGCTGATTTTCTTTCTGTTTGGAAACTTGTAACATTTCCCTTAAGCTCCAGATTCAGAAATATTACTAGGATATGCCTATGCGTACATTTGTTTCAATCCTCCAGGATTTAGTTGACCTTTTCAATATATAGTCTTGGATCTTTCTTAATCTCAGTGTAATTTTCCTCCATTATTTGTTTTATTATTGCCTATCTTCTATCTGCTCCTGTTTTATTCCTTCTGAAAACTTTATCACTCACTTCTTAGACCTTCTGGATCCTCCTCAAAGGCTCATCTTTACCCTCGTGATTTCCATCTGTCTTTCCTAGGTGGTTCGAAAAGTTTCTTCCTCTTGATCTCCCATGCCACTCATCTGCATCTAAACAGTGGCTATTCTATCCAACAATATATTCCATTTTTTAATTGCCATTTGTGGTATTTAGTCCCAGAAAGTATTTTTATGCTGCACTTGAAACTCCTTATGGACACTGGCCATCTTTTTTTCTTGCTAATATCCCAGAACCAATGATAGTAAACTCATAATAGGTGTTCACTGGATAATTCTTAAATGAGTTAGTTAATTAAATTTTGTTGTTGTTGTTCAGATGTTGCCTTCTCCATCAGCAACTCTGCTATATGTTCTGATTCTAACGATCTTATGCTCTCAGGATGCTGGGCTAGCTTAGATGTATTTTGAAGGGAGGAATCAGGCCTGGTTTGGAGAGCAGCTCAGATTGTGGCAATACTGGAGTGACAGAAGGCCAAGTGGTCTCTCCCACTCTGGGCTGCCATTCTCCCTCGCCTCAGAACCAGAAAGAGGCTTCCTTGCTGCCAGCTCTCCTTCAGCCTGCCCACCTCAGGCACAGGGAGAATGCAGCCTTCCCACCAGGCTTCTCTCTAGGAGACCAGCCACACTCACACGGCTGGCCGATAGAAACCTTCCTTGGGAGGTCCAGGAGCTCTGCAAGCCAAGCTCCCTCCAGGATCCCCACCTCCCAATCCTCCACCTGCATCTCTGTGTTGCCAGATGCCTTGTGCTCACATAACCCATGAGCGGAAACACACGCCAGGTCTCCTCAGTGGGATTCCTCAAAGCTCGGGCTTCAAGTGAGTCCAGCTGTCCAGCAGCCCCCAAACACCTTTGACTTAACAGGCAGTTACCCTGGAGCTGGAAGGTAGTGGGAGCTGAGGGGTAGGGAGCAAAGCTCAGACTACAATCCTCCGTCCCTTTATTTTACAACTTTTTATGTGATTCAGTTTTAGGTATACCTCTTGCAATTAGCATATAGCTAGATTATCTTTAGTTTTCTATAATACTCATTTACACTAATTGTAATAGCTGACATATTTGGATTAATTTCCACCATCTTAGTTTATAGTTGGTTTCCCATTCCTTTCTCTTTGCATGTTTTCCTCCTTTCTTGCTTTTTGTAGAACTGATGGACTATTTTTTAATCCTTTTTTCCTTCCTCTGGTGTTCTGGAAGTTTTAGGTTATATTTCTTTTTCTTCTTTGGTAATTATCCTTTAAATTTTATCATTTGTGTTTAACTATACATTTTCTAACAAATTCTAAAGTTATTCCCCATATTGATTCTCCTACCAAACAAGGATCTTAAAGTACTTTGGCTATCCACTAAAAACTATCTCCATTCCTCCCTGTATTGTCTCGAGTTTTGGTTCCACCCAATTATCAAACACAAAGTTTGTAACAGTTATTTTTTATGCCAATTCCGTTTTTTGAACAAATATTTACTAAGAGCCTACCTTGTGTCGGGCACTGGTCTAGACACAGATCCTGGAGTGAAGATCCCAGACGAGGTTCCTACCTCTCTTAGAGCATAGAATTTACATTCCAGTTCTACTGTTGTTCCTGGCACCCCACCCCTTCCCGGGCGTCTCTGGGTGGTGAGCTCTCCTAATGTCTCATCTGTGCAAATTTCTTTTCTTCCCCTCATTCTTGAATGATAAAGTTTAGCTGGGTTTGGAATTCTATTTTGACAGTTATTTCCCCCTGTTCCTTCTAAGGTAAATTTCTTTTGCCTATTTGGCCTTCCTAGTTCTCTGCTTTACATTTCTTCCAATGAGTACGGTAAGAAGTCAGTTCCATTTGCTTCCTGAGAAATAAGTGCTCCTTCATTCTAGACGGTGTGAGTGTGCACGTGTGTGCACATCTGCGTGTGTGCCCTGCATGAAGATGGAACGGGGAAGGGACATGGCAAAAGGCTAGGAATACTCATAATTTTGTTGTGGTTTCCAAATTGAAGTATGCTTATATGTTGATAGGAATAATCTAGTTGATTCACAAAACTTGACTTTATAATAGAGAGGGGAGACAATTGATGGAACAAAATCCCCCACAAAAGGCCAGAAGCAGAGCTGTGGTCAGCTTATATGGCACTTTTGTGCAGATTAGAAAGAGTGCCCCTTTCTCCAGGTGGGCACAGATCTACACTGGGGTAAATGGATCAGGGAGTAAACTGTTGCCCAGATTTCAGCCCCCATTCTCTTTTCAACTGGCCGCCCATGTGCAGAACACACCTGAACAACCATGACAATCCTGGACAGAACATATAAGGAAGGGGTGGGGGTGGCCTCTGAAACAAGGAGGGACACTTCTTCCTTTGAAACAGCAGGAGAGATCTTTGCTTAATCATTGCCGGAAATACTTTTTTTTAGCTCAAGATGTAAATTATATTATAGTATCAGGAATAATCTATATTATAAATTCTTGTCTTATCTTATCTCTTAGGTCACCAAGGAAACACATATTTTTAACCAACCCTTGGAAATTTAAAGCTTCTTACCCTTTCGAAACCACAAAAGTCTGCCCTTGAAAACTAGAAGAAAAAAAAAGAAACTTTAATTTTTGCTTGCATATCAGAAGGTCTAAAAAAACATAGCAATTTAAATTAAACTAAAAGAAATTATGCTTTTTACATCCCAGTATTGGAGTCAAACACTGAAACCAGCCTCTAAAGTCATTTACACGACATCCTGGAGATTTCCCCCTCAATCTTTGCCTTGTTTCACCATTTGATCAATTTATTTATACTTGAACTTAATTCCAGAAAGGATTTGAGATCCAAACCCCACTTCTTAATGATTTAAATGGAGGCATTAAGAAGTGCACAGAGAGATATGAAGTCTGCCACCCACTGGGGATTAGGAAGGCACCCTGATCCTGTTATTCTACCATGGCCGCTCTGTCTTCTGCACAGCCCGGGGCAGTCCTGAGACCAGGCCCTGGTGTACAGCCCCACCTAATCCTCTGTGCTTTGACATTAGGTCACAGGTCCTGGCTTCAACTCTCCGCTTTAGCGATCACATGGGAAGCACATAAAAGGCCAGAGCTATTAGATATCTGAGCAACAAATGATACTTTCTCAGAGATGGTGAGGAAGGAGGGAAGGCTGGAAATATTTGTACACCTGAAGAAGGATAATAATTATCATGTGTAAGAAATACCTACTTCTCAGCCAATACAATCGCCCCTTCTACGCTTCCCCTTATCTTTTCTCTTACTCTCCCTAAGTCTTTACTCCTGCTCTTATTTCTGTTGTGGTCATTTTTTGAGAGGTGTTTATTAACACGTTTAAGAATTTCATGGTATGCAGATTGCATATCCTCACCAAAACATATATTCCCCTTCTCTCAATCCCAAAACTTACTTTTAATTTATGTTCCCTTGTAATACTATATTTAGCTTTTAAATCGCCCTAAAGCATTTTGGGAATGTATATAACTATAGATAGATAGACAGTTAGATACATAAAATGTTTTCTATTTGTACATATTTAAAATTTAATATAAATTTGTACAGCAATAAAACTAGCACCATTTCCAAATGACATATTCTGCACTATAAGGCAAAGGAGAAAGTTACTGTATCGTGCTTTTGCATTTTTTAAAAGGAAGAAGCATTTCAATTCCGAGATATACCACATATAACTCAAGTATCCAGAATTCCTACTTTATGTCACAGAAGATATTTAAGGCTAACTATTAGTTAGAAAGCAATTCACATACCATTAAGACAGAGGATGATGGATAACGAAGATCTCCACTTACAAAAAGACCCAAAGAGGTAAGGATAACTAAAAAATGATTTGTTAAGACCATATCCACCACTGAAAGTTCTGTGTGTTCTAAAGAAAGAAATCAGACCATGGGTTAAAAAGTAAGGAAAAAGCTCCTCAGAAAGCAAAGACATTTCATAAATATTGACTGAGTGGTGACATAAATGAAATGCTGAAGATGAAGACGCTGTTAGAGGCATTACCTTCTCCAACTTGAGAATAGATCATATCTGTCAGGTTATACCACGTGGTGTCATCATAATTCCAAAATCCCGAGAAGCTGAGGCCTATGTAAACACCTACTATGAGAGAAAAGAAAAATTAAGGCTGGATGACTTTGCAGAGTGAGTCACTTACTTCCATGGTGCTAGGTATTTAGGGGCCAGAGCCTGCATCTGCTCCACCTTCCAACCCATTCTCCATCCCGCCTCCACGCCCCTCCCTGCATCTGAATCTCACTTCCCCAAGCTGGAAAGATGAAGTAACCACCACAGGATTTTAGCCAACCACCTGACTTAATCATTAAGGATCTTCTTTTATATTGAAAGGGATCAGTATATGCCACCCCAACATACACCACTTCGACATAAGGATTATTTTGAGCTGGAGGCAATTGAGGATCAGCAGAGGCAGGAAGAATTCTCTACCTTATCTTGCCTAAAAGTAGGACATAAATCTCCCCTTGAGAAAGGTGCCCAACCCCCATATCAGGAAGAGATTGATACCAGCTCAACACAAGGTTGACATAAGGGAAGCCATACTGTAGAAAAGAAACCTGTTGCAACTTTGAATGACCTCTGACTAACTAATCCAGATGGATTTGCACCCCCCAGGAGAGCTAACTGCTCTGTAGATTTTACAACCCCTGCTGCAATAAGATGTAGATCTTACAACCTCCCAGCTGCGATAAGATGATAACTTTGTTCTTCTGAGTTCCTTAGGAATGTGATGACCCTTGAACAGCCATCATCAAGGACAACTGAAAAATCTGGTGTGGTGACTCCCACTCTGTAGCACCCGAGAGTCAACATTCCTAACCCCCTCCCCTGTAACCCACCAGCCTATATAACTGCTGTAAGATTCTGTGCCCCCTTAAGATGATTCTTTTGGACATGAGTCAGCCATCTTCCCTTTTGCTAGCAAACTGTAATAAATCCTTTCTTTTTTCCACCATCTTGCCTCTTGATGACTGGCTTTTGTCTTGTGGTGAGCAGATCGTGCCCTTTGTGGGGTCACAAGAAGAGCATTCACCACCAGAGATGTGGAGTCAACTTTGAGACAAGTTTGCATAAACAGACCTTACTAAAATAACTCATCTTCCATCAGTCTCACCACATATTTCCTAGGCACTTGCCCACAATTTATCATTCCTTGAAGCCCAGACCCCTTTCCTTTGTTAAAATGGTATATAAGCTCCCAAGTTTAATCATTTCTTTGAGTTCCAGTTCTTTTCAGTGAACTCCTGTGAATGTAAATATTAATAAAGATTGCATGCCTTTTCTCCTGCTAATCTGTCTTTGTTGGTTTAATTTGCAGGCCCCCAATTATTGACCCTAAGAAGGCAGAGGAAGAGTTTTTCCTCTCTGACAGTAAACTTCTAAGCATAAATATGTTCCTATTTGAGGAATAAAATCTTAGTCAACAATAAAAAAAAAAAAAACACAAAGAAGAAAATTAAAGTGTAACCTCCAAGAGGGAAGAAATTATATTTGATTTACTTTAATATTTGTGATATAAAAAATAAAAATAAATATTTGCTGATCCTTCATGAGAACCTATTAAAAGAAGAAGACTGAACATATTGCAAATACTAAAAGCATTTGTTCCCTGGTCCCACCTTTCCTTGACCATAGGTAGGAACATTAAGAGTCTTTTATGTTTTAAATGTGAAATGTTAATCTGAAGTCGAGTCAACAGACATAACTACTGGGGACACTGAGGGGTAGGGGGAGCCTGAAGACAGTTGATAATCTAATGCATATTCTCTGTTTCCAAAAGATGAATGTAGGACCACTCACATTGTGAAGTGTGTATTTTAACTCCCAGCTCTTTTCTGTGTAGGAAAAGATGAGGAAGTATTATTATTGTCTACTTTTTCCAGGAAGAGGAGAGCTAAAGACAACCTTTACCATTCTAAGCACTAAGTCTAGTTCTACAGGTAACGGTATATTATATTCTAAGTGGGGATGATGACAGGTGCCCAGCATGATATCACATGACCAGACTCCTGCAAAGTTTAGAAATATTTAATGGAGAAGGAATCAGTAAGACAAATGCCTTATTCTTGTTAATATTTTAAAATGAAATTAAGTTACAGGCCACTCTCCATGACAAACTGGCCACAACTGTGTCCTAGGGTTACAGAAGCTGATGTGGATCACTGTGAAGAGTTTGGATTTTATTCTAATGGGCAAAGGGAAGCCACTGGAATGTCTGAAGCAGGAAAGTGATGTGATTTGGTTTACACTTGAGATGACTCTGGTGGCTGTATGGAGCGTGCATTGTCCTGGGGCAAGAATAGAAACAGGGATACCACTTAAGAGGCTGTGAATTAGTCTTGTGGAAAAACAGTGCTGACCTGACATAGGATTTTAGCAGAGGAGAGAAGTGGTCATGTTGGGAATAGACACTGGGTATAGCACCATTCTGGACTGTCACGAGAGTAGAATCGGTCAAGAATGTGTCCTGGATTTTAGTTTTGAGTAAGTGGATATGAAATGGGATGAGGAATACTAGAAAGGAACAGATTTTAGAGAGAAATAATCAAGAGTTCTGGATTAGACTTGTTATATCTGAGATGCTCATTAGACATCAAGAAGAGATATAAAATAGACAATTGAATACAGGAGTTTGTTCTCAAAGGAGCGGTCAGCACAAGAAATACAGATTCAGAAATCACCAGCCTGAAGATGGCCTTACTACCACAAGACTGGTTTAAGTTTCCCAGAGAGAGAATGTGGTTACATAAGGAAGGAGAGTCAAGGACAAAGCCCTAGGTTCATCAACATTTTAGGGGTCACACCAAAAAGGGGCCAGCCTAGAAAACTAAGGAGTGTCCAATGAGGTAAGAAACAAGCAATTGAAGGTGGTGTCAAGAAAACCAAGAGGATAAAGTGTTTGAGGAGAGAGTGGTCAACTGTGTCAAAGCTGCTGGGAGGGAAAGTAGAATATGATACAGAACTGGCTGTTGGAATTGGCAATATGGAGATCATGGGTGATCTTGGAAAGAACTGTTTCAGTAGAGTGGTGGGAACAAAAGTCTGATTTGTACTGGAATGAAGATAAAAATGGGAGGTGGAAAATGTAGCATCATCTACAATAAATTCTTTCCATAAATTTTTCTTTGAAGGCGATCAGAGAAGTGAGGGATGGGAGTAAAGTGAGATAAATGAAGATTTTGCTGAAGATGGGGGATATGTTCTGTGTTAATGTATCTGATACAATAAGGAGGGGGAGCACGATGCTGCATGAGAGAAAGAAGAGATTTGCAGGATAGATGCAAGAGCAAGGTTCTTCAGAGGGCTGGGGGAATGGGATCCAGAATGTAGGGGGTGTGACAGGTGGCCTTTGATAGCAACAAAGACACTTCTCACAATGCAACAGGCAAAAAGGCAAATGCAAGTGGGATGGCAGATTTGCAGGTGCAACAATGAAGGGGTTCCTTGTGATCAATCTTGATCTCCTACGTGAAGTATTAAATAAAAGCACAGCTGAGAGTGAAAAGGGAAAGGAGGTGATGTAGAGGGTTTGAGGAGTGGGAAGACATGTGATAAGGTCATTTTGCAGACTGGGAAAATCAACATACCAGGGAAGAAAGATAGGACTTCTAGGTGGTGCTGAGTGCCCACTTGAGATTTGTGATCATGAATTTACAGAGAGACCAGTCGATGGAATTTTGTGTGTGTGAAGAAGATTGGCCCTGGGCTAACATTCTTGCCCATCTTACTCTGCTTTATATGGGACATCACCACAGCATGGCTTGACAAGCAGTGCGTCTGTCTGCATCCGGGACCCAAACCCACAAACCCCGGGCCGCCAAAGCGGAGCATGCAAACTTAACCACTACGCCCCCGGCCGGCCCCTGGGTAGAATTTTGAAGACTGGTGTGCAATTTTTTCCTAACAACAATCTGCTATCCTAGTGCAGGAGTAGAGGTGGTTTGACTAAAGATGGGGTTGTACAGGTAAGGAAGAAGAGAAGGACAAGGAAGTTACAGAAGTATTTATAAGGATGGACTTTACAAATTATGGTGAGAAAGAGGAAAATATGGATGTTGGGTAGTGAAAAAAAAGGTAGGGACAACATACTGAAGTCTCAATGAAACCAAAAAAATGTGGGAATGTTGAGTACTAGAGTAGCCTGAAAGACTAGGAGGGAGTGGACAGAGTACGAGATGCTTGTCGTGGAGATTTTGGAGACAGTAAGGTCATTAGAGGCAACAAGGTCAAGAATATGATGGGAGAAGTAAGACAGGGAAAGATGGTTGGAGGTGAGGAAGACCTGAAACTGAGTATTGCACAGTCATCTGTATGGATGGTGAAGTGACTGAAAATAGTAACAAAAATAAGGTGGAGAGGAAGGCAGGGGTCCAGAGGCTAAACTCATCAATGAGTGAGTGAGTGAAGGGAAGGTCACCAAAGGCTGGCAATCAAGAAGAGTTAGAGGGAGGCAAAGTCTGAGTTCAAAGGAACTGGGCATTTTGAAGGAGAAGGCAAGAGTAATTATTAATAAGTAGTCCTAAGGAGCAAGGACGATAACGCTGCCCTTGGGCTCTGAGATATGTGACATATGAGAGGTCTGAAGAGGAGAGAATGCTAACTGGGAATGGCCAGGTTACTCTTTATGGGAAGAAAGTTAAGGGGCCATTCAGAGAAAAGATTAGAAATACGGGGAAGTTTTCTGATGACAGACCACAAATTTCAATGAAAGGGTTTGAGTGGATGAAAAGGGACAGGCATTTGAGTAAAATTAAAGGAAGTCAGAACAGTTTGTGGGTTAGGGTGACCCTAACCAACCTGGGAGGCTTAAGTTTCTGGTGGTGACCGATACAACTGGGATGACAGGCATGACGATGTGTTAGGAGTGTCATAGAGAAGGAAGGTGGGTAACAAGTCCAAAGTGGAACACATGGGACTCCTGGATACCTGTTCCCACCATTAACTCCATGCGGTATGGAGGCCAGAGGGGGACAAAAGGGGCCTCGCAAAGGACCTGCTAGTTTAGCCAGTGACAGGTTGATACTCTTTTTTGCTTCAGTACAGTGGCGGCCAGCTGCAGAAAAAGTGGCTTCATCTAAAGAACAGGTTGCTGAAGCTGTTTCTTTTCTCAGGAGGTAGAGGCTGTCTGGTGAGTGAGATCCCAAGCAGCAGAGACTGCCCCTTCTCTCTTCTGGCTCTCAGTGGTGTGGCAGGACGGAGCACAAGCAGTTGAGAATGGCTCCTCTCCTGCAGCTTCTGGAAGTAAGTTGGGTTTTGATGTTTGGACAGAGAAAGAGGAGGAGCCCCAGCCTCCCATCCATGAAGCAAAGCTAGAAAAGGAGCTGAGTTTCTACCTGGTTGATGTAGAGGGGAAAGAGACACAATTTCTAACTCAACTAATTCAGCACAAGTAGGCACTCAAAGCTAGAGATAACTCAAAGACGGTAAGCCATTAGGAATTCAATGAAGTTGGGGCAAGGCTATTTGTCTACCCCTCTACCAATGCATACTGTTTTAATCTATTATGTTATAATAAGTCAGGCAAGTTTTTGTTTTTCTTTTTATTCTATTTAAAATTATGTTATTCATGTAGCTTCAGTCTCCCATATGAATTTGGGGATTGGCTTGTCAATTTCCATACATATAAAAATACTGCCACAGTTTTTCTTGGAATTGTATTGAATTGATTGATAAATTTGGAGAGAATTAACATATTTATAATACTAAAAGTTCCTGTTCATGAACATCAAATATCTTATTTTAGTCCTTTTTATGGCCTTCATTAAAGTTTTATAATTTCTGCTCAACAGACCTTACAATTCCTTTTTTGGGGGTTTATTCCTAGGTACCTTTTGGGGTTTGTTACTTTCTGAATAGGATTTAAAAAATTGTGATCTTTAATTAGTCGTTGGTGGAGTGGTTTTTGTATATTGTGATTATATCCCTTAATTTTGTAGCATTCCTATATTTGTTCTGATAGTTTTTCTGTTGATTCTTTTGGATTTTTTTTATAGATACATATATTATCTATGAGTAATAAAATTTTGTTTCTAATTTTTAAATTCTCTTATTTCTTTTTTTTCCTCTTATATTCATTGGATTTGGGGACTAGGAGGTCATCAATGACCTAATAAAAACAACTAGAACAATACAATTACTAGTTAAAATGTGTAAGGATCCTATTAAGTATTATAGTAATGGAAAAACACATACACAATAAATTAAATAATGTTGTGATACCTTAGAACAACAATACCTATTTACACATGTAAGAATAGCAGATGGATTAGAAACACAATGAATAATCTGTGAGAGGAAGTAATATACTAACGGAGGACAGAGGACAAAGGAAATTAGGAAAGATGTTAAGTCACTATTGACATGCCAAAAAGTCACAGAGAAAAAATAATATATCACACTTGCAAGTAGACAAGGTGAAAGGACAAAGAGTAAATTCTTAGGTATTTTTAGGAAATGTTTTTACTCCATTGTGTCTATGCATTTAACATGCACTGCCTGTTAAATATCCTGTTATAAAATACAAAACACCACTTCCAATATTCCATAAAGCTGTGAACTCACCATCAAGTGTTGCATTCAAAATGAAGCCAAGTAATGCCACATCGTTGGCGCAGGGGCACTTTGTCACTTTGAGATCTACCACATATGGATACAATTTGCTAACATCGGTTTTTTTCATTACAGTCCCAAGATTCCACTGAAGAATAGGTTCTGTGGAAATCAAGTTTAGACGTGTAAATTGTGGCAGCACTCTTGAAAATGAAACATCACTGCTTTCCTTTAAAGCTTTTAAAGAAACTTTGTAAAGGAATTATCCCATAGTTCAAAAAAAAAAATGGATGCATTATCTCACTCTTCATCAGTTAAAAGTAGGTCAATTCTTATTTTCCAGAGTAGAAGGACTGAAGTGCAATTGCTTTTGATGGGGGCCTGGCAAGGCCACATTGCAGAAGGGCATGTGGCATGCGAGATACTGCTTTGGCCATCCTTGGAAAATACAATTGGCCGCAGGATCTATCCCTAGAAAATGGAATTGCTGGGTCACAGGATGTGCACATTTATAATTTAGACAACAACTTCTGCTTTGAGAGCCTATACATTTACTCTTCGTTCTCCTCCCTCAATCCCACTGAAACAGCAGTAGATATATAAAAATGAGAATAAACCCAGAACAGCAGTGGAGAACAGAGAAAGTTATTATTAGTGGCCAAGACACTTAGAGGGATTTCTGGAAGATATAAAGAAATTAGGGTGGGACTAACAGGAAAAACTAATCAGAGGTGGGGCATCTTCAACCCTTCAACCCAGCAATCTATTCTTGGATATGCAAAGGGTTTGAGTTGGATAAAGTCAAATTTTAATGCATAAGAAAATGGGAGGATTTCTTTTCTTCTGAAAAAATGAGAACAAAAAGTAAGCCAGGGCAATTTGACAGAATACTGCTGTTTGCATTTCAAAAATAATTAAAGGACTTTTAAGAACAGAGGTATCTAATAATCAATTCTTTAGCTGTTTACATTTCTACAATGTAAATCTCCTCCATCTCCGTAGACTTTCTATAAGATCTGCTACAAAATCAAAGACTTTATGGGATATATTTTTCACTGTGTGCCAAGCAAGAAAAGGAGCTAAGTTTCCATCTGGGTTGACATAGCAAAGCACAGGGACGGCCAAGAAGGGAAAGAGACACAATTTATAACCAAACTAATCCGCCCTGAAATTCAAAGAAATTTGGAACAAGGCAGCTGGCTTTCCAGGGAGTGGCATGTGTGTGCAGGCAATTAATAACCAGATCTTAGAGGACAGGGGGATTTGAGTTTGCATCTGGGACATGATTTCATTGAATGAAAACGCCTCTTTCCTTAAAGGCAGATATTGTGTTTTAAACACTTTAAGAATGAGGGAGTGATTAAAAGTCTTGACTGCTATTGAGAAGCTGAAAAGTGACCAATATGAAGGTGACTGATAATTGCGGTTAGAGCAGTTTTAGCGTAGTGGAGGAGACGGAAAACAGACTGGAGAGGTGTGGGGTATGGATCAGGGATAAGGAAGTAGGGACAATATTTTTAAACATCTCTTTTGAGTTAAGTGGTGAATAAAGATTTCCAACTGTAACTCAAACCTTAACCCTTGACTGCCACTTCTCAATGTTTTCTCCCCACATCTTCAGCATTTCAGTAAATGATGCCACCATCTACTTGGCTGCTCAAGTAAGAAATCTAGGATTCATCCTTGATACCTCCTTTTTCCTCACCCCCAGTCCACTAGGAAGTCATATCAGCTCTACTTCCAAAATATATTCTGAAGACTTCTACTTCCCACCACCTCCACTGCTAATCCAACAGCCCAGGTACTCCAGACCATCTACTGAGTGGACAATGACCACATCTGCCAGCAAAGTTATTCCATTCTTGCCATCCTTCACCAAGAGTCAGTTCTCTACACAGCAGCCAAAGTGATCGTTTTATAAAGCAAAAATCAGAATTTATCACTCTCCGGATTAAAACACTCCAATAGAGGGGCTGGGCCAGTAGCATAGTGGTTAAGTTCGTGCTCTCCGCTTCGGCAGCCCAGGTTCTCAGGTTCGGATCCCGGGCGCAGACCGCACCACTTGTCAAGCCATGCTGTGGTGGCGTCCCATACAAAGCAGAGGAAGATGGGCATGGATGTTAGCCCAGAGCCAATCTTCCTCAGCAAAAAGAGAAGGATTGGCAATGGATGTTAGCTCAGGGCTAATCTTCCTCACATACAAAAAAACCCCCCAAAAACCACTCCAATGGCTTTTCATTATAATTAGAATAAAATCCACACTTTTTACCATGATCCCAGCCTCTCTAAACTCATTCTACACCACTCTATCATTTGCTATGCTTCCACAACATTGGTCTCCATTCAGTTCCTCAAACAGATCAATCTCATTCCTGCATCTGGAACCTTTCAGAACTACCAATTTGTGATGCTCTTTGCTGCCACAGTGCCTCTGTAATCCTAAATAAATGTGGAAGATAAACAACAACAGCAAACTAACACATAGATAGAGAGAACAGATTGGTGGTTACCAGAGGGGGAGGGGGAGAGTGAAAGGGGTAAAGGGGCACATTTGTACAGTGATGGGTGGCACCTAGAGTTTTGGTGGTGAACACGATGTAGGCTATATGGAAGTTGAAATATAATGATGTACACCTGAAATTCATATAACGTTACAAACCAATGCTACCTCAATAAAAAAAGAAATAAATAAATAAAAATTCTAATGCAGTATATAATATTCTGGGTACATCTCAATATTTAAATTATTCAGATTTCAGATTTTTTAAAAAAATTGAAATAATTATATTGATACTTTTGTACTTAAAAGTAGCACAAGACATTAAAACATCAGTGTCTCAAGAGCCAGTATTACAATTACTGTTGAATAATTGACTCACTATTTTTTAAAATTTTGGACACTATGAAAATACAGGAAAGCACAAAATTTTGTCACTTTGTCAGATTTTAATTTTGGTTAAAGAACTAAAACAAAATCAATGCAATTGAAGATACCTCTGCTCCCCTCCATAGTCCCATTCCCCAATTCTCCCCAAATGCAACTGCTATTATGAAATTGCTGTGTATATTTCTAGTCCATGTTTCAATATTTGTATAATACATATGTACCCGTGAACAGTACATAGCATTGCTCTATGTGTTTTCTGAACTTTAGATAAATACTCTCCTGCTCTTCTGAAACCCAATTTTTCATTCATTTTTGAGTTCTGTTGTTGATGGTATAAGTGGGTCTATTTCCTTCATTTTAACTAAATATACCACATGTATTTCTTTTTCTCTGCCGATGGACATTTCTATTGTTTCCTGTTTTTTCTTATTTCAAATAATGCTGCATCAAGTAGATTTGTATGTGTCTCTCAGCACATATGCAGTCTTTACAGCAGTTCTCAGTCCTCTGCACATCACCTGGGAAGATTTTTCTAGCTACAGATGCCTGGCCCCACTTGCAGATGATCCAGTTTTAATTGGTGTAGCATGGGGTCAAGATATCATTACTTTTCTTAAAGCTACTCAGGTGATTCTTTCCATAAAATGTAATATTTGTTTATTTTTACTCTGCATTCTACATAGCACCACATCGAAGTGGGAGTAAGAATAAAATAAAAAGAAAGGTGAGGAAAGTGAGGGTAAATACAAGAGCCAGGATTGAGGATTTTTTTTTAAATTTTATACTTCGGTGCTAGAGGTAATCTGAAAATTGGGCCATAAATCAGACAACTGGAAAAGAGAAGCCTAGTCAATTATATCACCAGTGTTCACAACCTTAAAACAACCAATTTTTTGTGAAAAAATACAAATGTTCTTACTAAGATGGAGCAAGAATTTTTGCTGATAGTTCTCATAAAGGAGACTGTGATGCAACGAACAGTATCTTCTATAACATCTTTATAGAAGATGCAAAAACTAACTTTATAAAGATGTTATTATGACTCCCAATATGGCTACAGAAAAGACATATTTCCATATTTCTGTAGCACTCTTTGCAGACTTCTATTAACAATTACTTACATATATTTAATTCTTTGCTTGCTTCAATAGATTGTAAGCCCCTCAAGGGTCATGATCATCTCTTATTTATTTATCTCTAGGATTTAGCATAGAGTTTGGCACATAGTAGGTTACAAGTTTTGTTGAAAGAATATTACAAATTCCACTTTACTTTTATCTGTGGGCATTTACCTCGAACACTATCCAATAGTGTTCCTTCAGTAGTATAAATATTTAATCCATGTTGTAAAGTGATCCTTACTAACCATTCTTCTACAGCTGCAATATCTGTTTGAAAACAAAAGGCAAAAAATCAATTACATATTTGGATGTCATGTTGGTGAAATGTAAGTCTATATGAACATTCCCAACAACAATTATCTTTCATCTCCCAATCATTTTGATTGCATTTATATATATGTTTCCCTACAGACATTTTGATAATAAAATAAGGAAAAAAGAATTATAAAGTGATCTTACCACCACAGCAATGGATTCAGATAACAATATTTTAGATTATAATTTTTCTCTGAAAGCTGTTGTGGCTTGGTAAAAAGTGAATTATGACACTTCAGGTGAAGTGGTATATTATTTGAAAGTAGACCATGATTAATTAAAACATATAGTGTAAACCCTAGGGCCAACTCTAAAAAAATCTTAAATCATAAATAATAAGCCAATAGTGGAGATAAAATGGAATCATAAAAAATAATTAATAGGAACAAAGACAGGAAAAGAAAGAAAAGTAAAACAGAAGAGATGGAACAAATAGAAAACAATCTGATGGTAGATTTCAATACAACCATACCAACAATTACATAAAATGTAAATGGCCTAAAAGTACCAATTAAAAAGACAGATTTCCAGGTCAGATGTGAAAATCAAGACTACTAATTCTAAGAAACCCACTTTAAATATAAAAGCATAGATGAATTAAAAGGAAAAAGATGGGTGGGGCCTGGGGAAGCCATGGGTGGTGAACTTAGTCTGGGGGCTGCTGCAGTGGTTGCACCCATGGGCCAAGACTGAGCAGAGGCTGAAACCAGGGTAGTCTAAGGATAATAAGAGAATATCACAAACAACTCTTATGTCATAAATTTAAAAATTTAGAGGAAATGGACAAGTTCCTTGAAAGATAAAAACTGCCAAAACTCACTTAAGAAAAAACAGAAAACTTGAATATTCCCATACCTATTAAGGAATTTGTAGTTAAAATCCTTCCTACAAAGAAAACTCCAGGCCCAAATATCTTCACTGCAAATCCCACCAAACATTTAATGAAAAGATGCTAGTTCTACAAAAACTCTTCCATAATATAAGAGGAAACTCTTCCCAACTCATTTTACTTATTTATTTCCCTTTTTAGAAATGAGCTTTATTTTCAATGATATTCTAAAAGCCTATGCTTACTATTTTCTCCCACCAGGTATACCTACAAGTCAGAATTCCAAAAACCACAACAAACAAATCAAACACCTGTGGGATTTTGGGCAGTGGCCACCTGCATTTCATTTTGGCAATTACACCAGGACTCCCTTTCAAAGAACCTTATGTGCAAAATGCTGTATTTTCTAGAATGAGGCTCATTGTTTTTCAACCTTGAAGTCACCCACTTGAAAAGCAGACCCAGAAACCCAAGCTTTCAGAACTCACACTATCACCATCATTCTAGCAGCTGTACAATTAAAAGCCAAAAGTTACTGTGTTTCATAGAGGGCTTTAAGGCAAGACAAAATTTCTTGTAACACTCCCATCTGCCCCTGCCCAACGTTCTGCACCTCTCTTTGCTGGGAATCAGTAATACTTCACCCTTAAAGTCCTGAGGACGACCTCAGCTGCACCAAGTTGCTGAGCAGAGCCCATCTGGATGGAGAGAAATTTGGACACAGAGCCCCTTGTTGGTCCCAGCACTGCTGTCAGACCCAGCAGCAATGATCTTGTTCATTGTTCATAAACATTGTCCAATAAAGAGGCTGCATCTAACTCACAAGCCAATCTTTCTGCTCAGATCCCTGGAAAAAAGTGATTTTTAATAATTTGTATAACTCAAACCAAATGAATGGTTATTAAAAATAAACCAAGAAATATCCAGAAACATATCTCCAGTGAAAACTTGGTAGAAGAGGGATTCCAATATGATAAAATAATCTAGACATGTTCTTTTAACTATGGGAAATGCAATGTAATCACAACCTTCCTGAAACTCCTTAAGTGCACAGCATTTAAACTCAGAGACCAAAGTGAAAATACCTTTGAAAAGAAAACCGTGACGGCTGGGAAACCCTGTACATCTTGGCGAACATTTTTCCACCCACAAGCTTGGGCTTTCTGGGGACCAGTTTCCGGTTCAAAAACATTCTTGAAGTCGTCAGGAACGGAGGGAAGGAGACTCGTCATCTGGGCAGTTGTGTTCCTGGTCCCATATTTGTGGCTCAAGAAGAAAACAACACGATCCTGCAGGACTCATGAAGACGTTCCCCAGGGCGATGGTGATTCTCAAGTATCTCAGACTCAGTAAGGACTCTCGGATGTTATCACCTGTGCTGGGTTCCCTTGACTCCTCCCCAAAGCCCTGCATGTCCTTTTTCAGCTTCAAGTTGAGCACCACCCATGCATTCATCAGCAGAGTCTGGAACAGCTGAGCAACTCATTTTATAATGAAGGCAGACACCAGACACCAAAACAAGATAAAGACATTACAAGAAAATGAAATTCCAGACTGATAACCTCAAGAACCTACTGGTGAAATGAGTCCAGCAACGTATAAAAAAGGATAATACATCATAACAAAGAGTTGTTTATCCTAGGATTGCAAGGTTGGTTCAAAATTCAAAAACAAATCAATGAAATCCACCACATCAACTGGCTAAGAAAATCCTTATAATCATCTCAGATGCAGAAAGAGCTTTTAACAGAATTCAACACCAATTCATGATAAAAACTCACCAAACTAGGAGTAGAAGGGAACTTCCTTAACATGAAAAAGGGCATCTACAAAATACCTACAGATAACATCATACCTAATGATGAAAGATTGAATGTTTTCCCCTAAAACTGGAAACAAGGCCAAGATGTCCTCTCTTACCATTCCCATTCAACGTTGTACTAGAGGTCCTACCAGTGCAATAAGGCAAGAAAAAGAAATCAAATGAATACATGTTGGAAAGGAAGAAATAAAATTATCTCTATTTCTACATGGATGATTTATCCCTGTAGAAAATCTCAAAGAATATGCAAAATACTACTGGAACCAATAAGTTCTAGTAATTTAACAAAGTTGAATTTAAGAGAGTTGCAAGATACAAGGTTGATCTTCAAAAATCAATCATATTTTTACATACTAGCAATGAACAATTGGAAATTAAAATATTAAAGATAACTGTTTACAATAACACCAAAGACATAAAATACTTAAGTATAAGGTTTTTAAAATATGTGCAAGATCTCAATGCCAAAAACCACAAAACCCTTGGATGAAATAAATTAAAGAAGATATAAATAAAAGGAGAGATATACTGTGTCTGTGGATTGAAAGACTCAATATTAAGATGTCAATTCTCTCTAAACTATAGATTTAATGCAATCTAAATTTAAAAAATCACAGGAGGATTTTTTGTAGAACTAAACAAGTTCATTCTAAAATTTACATGGAAAGGCAAAAGAACTATACTAATCAAAACAATTTTGAAAAAGACCAAAGTTGAAGGATTAACACTACTTATTATAAGCTTATGTATAAAGCTAAAGTAATCAAGACAGTGTGGTACTGGTGAAAAGACAGAGAGCCCAGAAATAGCAATTCAATGTGGACAAAACAGTTTTTACAACAATGGTGCTGGAATAACTGGATATCCATATTCCCCCAAAATTAACCTCAGTTCATATAACATTGAGTCATAGACCTAAATGCAAAACCTAAAACCATAAACTTCTAGAAGTAAATATAGGAGAACAATTTTGTGAACTTGGGTTAGGCCAAGATTTCTTAGAGTTGATGCCAAAAGTGTAATCCATAAAATAAAAGACTGATAATTAGACTTCATCAAAATTAAAAACTCTGATCTTCAGGAGACATTCTTAAGAGATGAAAAATACAAGCTATAGGCTGGGAGAAAATATTTGCAAATCATATATATGATGAGGGACTTGTATCCAGAATATATAACAAACTTGCAAAAGATTTGAATAGATAATTCACCAAATGGCAAATAAAATCACAAAAAAAGATGCTCAGTGTCATTAGTTATCAGGGAAATTATTAATTATTAAATTAATTATTAAAACCATAATTAAATGCTATTATACACCTATTAGAATGGCTAATATTATACACACATACAACATATATACAAACATACACACACACTCATATATACTAAGTGCGGGCATGGAACCAGATAAACGAGTGGTAAGAATGCAAAATGATACAGCCGCTTTGGAAAATAGTTTGACAATTTCTCATGAAGTTAAACTTACCCTTACCATATAATGCAGTAATCCTACTACTTGGTATTAGCCAAATGCAACAAAAACTTATGTTCACATGAAAACCTGAATGAGAGTTCTTGAGCAGCTTTATTCATAATTGCTAAAACTGAAAGATCCAAATGCCCTTCAACAAAATTAGCCATGGTCCATCCAGACAATGGAATACTACCCAGTAAGAAAATGGAAGAAACTATAACACAGATGAATCTCAAACGAGTTATGTTAAGTAAAAGAAGCCCAATTCAAAAGGCTACATATTCCACTTATATGACTCTGAAATAAGCAAAACAATAGAAACAGAAAACAGATCCATGGTTGCTGGGCCCTGGGAGACGGGGAGAGAATGACTACAGGTGTAGTAGTTGCATGATGGAACTCTTCTATATCTTGACTGTAGTGATTACACACTTGTATACATTTGTGAAAACTTATAGAACTGGACACTAAAAAGGGTATATTTTACTGAATGTAAATTTTACCTTATTTTAAAATAAAAAAAGAACAAATTATGAAGTGCGAATCAAAGAGGGACTCTTTTTACTTTCAACAATTATATGCATTTCAAACTACAAACTGCCTTCACCACTTTCCTGTGGTTGATAGTGCCGTCAAGTCTCCTAGTCCCTGTGCACAGCAGAGTGAAGTCTGCCCCATCTTTTTGCACTGTCTTCTCACCTTCTGGCGCTCTATCAGACAATGCTCTGCTGCTATTCACAGGGTTTTCATGGCCTTTTTCGGAAGTGGGTGACCAGGTCCTTCTTCCTAGTCTTAGTCTGGAAGCTCCACTGAAACCTGTCCACCATGGGGGACCCTACTGCTATTTGAAATACGGGTGGCATAGCTTTCAGCATCACAGCAACACGCAACCGCCACAGCATGACAACTGGCAGACAGGTGGTGTGGTTCCTGGACCGGGAAACGAACCTGGGACACGGTGGTGAGAGCACAGAATCTTAACCACTAGACCACCAGGGCTGGCTTCACCACTTTCTAGCTATCACTAAATCTCCATATGGCTTCATGGGCCTCAGTTACATCATTTGAAAATGGAGATAATAATAGTACCTACCAGATAGTGAGAAATAAGTGAGTTAATATAGGTGAAGTGTTTAGAGTAGCGCTGAAATACAATAAGAATTCAATAAATACTCCCTGCCAGTTCCACTACTGCTGTGATGGCTACCTTTGTTGTTAATGTTACCTAAACTACCCTTCCCGAGAGTTTATGTATACATAATACTCAAATTCATGGCATGGCAGTGAAGAAGATATGATTAAGGAGGAAAAAGTGCATGAGAAATATGGCCTTCTTCCCCCTGAATATTTTTTCTTGATTTCTAGCATATTGCTAATATTAGACCATCCTCTCCTATTACATTACAAGCTCAGATACATTTGTTTTTACTGAGTCCAGGGAGTTGTGTCAGGATAGGCAGAGCTCATTTGGTCTCTTTCCATGAAATATTTAAGTTCTCAGATCACGTTTGTTCCTGTCTGGGTGACCTTAGACTCATTACATTTCTGAAATTAAAGTTTGTAAATAGAAGTAAAAATAACAAGTGATCTTCACTTCTTCGATTGTCAAACTAATGTCAAACTTAAGCCAAGTAACTAGAACAATCCATCATTATACTAATGATAGTCAATTTGGATTAAAAAAAAAAGAGTACATTTTCAGGATGAATACCTTGGGAAAAAAAAATCACAAAAGTTCCAGTAGATTAGCTTGAAAAAATTGAGATGAATAAAGGATAAAAATGGTGATATAATCCATGTCAGATGTTACAGCACTGGGGCTTCTCTTACAGACTTTTATCTTTGACACTTCTTTATATAGAGTCTTTTCTATCATTTCTGCCTTACTCTCACCTTCCTCCTGCCTTTACTCTGTAGGACACACAATTTGGGATGTCCTTTAACTACTCCCATACCTAAAGGTGTTGGCTAATATGATTCCCCCATCCCACTCTCCCAACCCCTCGTTGCCTGCTACATTTGACTGACACACAAGTGGATGCTGGATAACACCAGGCCAATTGAAGATACTCTCCTGGGAATTTGGGATTGGGCTGGCCCCTAGGAAATATATATAAAAATTTTATGGAAAATTTTTAGGAAGCTAGTCTGCAAAGAAAGAAGAATAAACATAGATTCACAGAAAATACAGATCAGACACAGTGTGAAAGTATTCCCTCAGTTATTAGTTGTTTTCCATTTGTTACGTCTAATTCCTTCCTATAAACTGGCTGCATTTTTGTCTTTGGGTTCCATGAAAAAAAATTTCTTCTGTTTTCCTTAAGTGAAGTCAGGTTGGTTCTGTTTCTTGCATGTACCATAGTAAAATAATATACCCTCCATTATTTTTAAACTACAGGAATGCATCTCATGCCTGAAGATCTACTAGCTCGGTCCACTAGCTCAATACTCACGACTCCTGGAATTTGACTCTTCTCCTCCTTCCATCTGGGTCTTTACAGTAGCACATAAAGCTCAGCTGCCATATAACACTTAACAGTAGATTCCATAGTAAAATAATACATTACATATTATAGCCTATAACATTTTAAGATTAATGATTCAGTTTCAGTATAATTAATTGGTACCTGAATTTCTCAATACTATAATTTTTGAGTTCTAAAAAATGAGTTTCCTTTAAATAAAGAATAGTATAAATGTTTTGTATGTCAGAACAATCTGTCTATAATAGAATTGCCAAATAAAGTAAAGGAAGCCTAGTTAAATTTGAATTTCAGATTAACCACAAATAATTTTTAGTAAGTATGTCCCAAATACTACATGGGACCTTTACATGGGATAGCAAATAATATATGATAAATGTTTTTTATTTGCTAAATTTGGCAATCCAGACCCATGAGTTAAGGAATTAATTCAGATGACTCTTACCTGTATTTTTTGTAATGTTTTCTCTGGGAATATCAATCAACCAGTAAACCCGATCACTAAACTTGAATAAAGAAGACATCAGAAAACAGTGTTTTACAATGTTAATAGCAACACTTACTTTGACATGTTCTACCCTCTCTTTTAAAAAAAGAAAATTTAAAAAAAAATCCAATGCATATACCCTTTACCCAGCAATTTCACTCTTAGGAATTTATCTTACGTTATACTCACATATGTGTGAAGTAAAATGTGTTCGAAGATATTTTTCATCATTAGTTGTAATAGGAGATTGAAAATAACTAAAATGTTCATCAGTTATGTATAATAATATAGCCACATAGTGGAATACCATACAGCCAAGCTCAGGTAGCACAAAGCTGAAGCATTACTGCCTTGATGTGTCATAGGACAGAGCTTGGTGTTGACAGAGAATTTGTAAATTTAAGAGGAAAATTCCAGGAGCAAGGAAACTGCAAGAATGGTGATCTAAGAGTTAAGTATAAACTCTTCCCCAAATCCTTGGACAACACAAGTGCAGAGGAGACCCTCTAAGGCCACATTTAAAAAAATCAACAGTGGAAGCTAAAAGAACTGAGTAAAGATATCGGTTGCTGAAATGATATGTAAGACAGTTTTCAGTTTGTGTCAAAGCAAGTAACAGCCTTTTAAACCACCATCAACAAAGATAATAGCAAATTCTCATATGAACATAGCAGAATCCAGAGTTGCTACAGCTTATTATCTTCAATGTCCAGTTTTCAGCCCAAAATCACAAGACTTGAAAAGAAACAGGAATGTGTAACTGATATTCAGGGAAAAAAAGGTAGATGATAAACTGACTCAGAGTGAGTCCAGATAGCAGACGAAGACTTCAAATCAGCTGTTACAAATATGGACACAGATTTAAGGAAAATGTCCTAATGAGGGAATGGATAGGGAATCCCAGCATAGAAATGAAAAATATAACAATGAAACCAAACAGAAATAATGAGGCTGAAAAGTATAATAACGGAAATAAAATATCTACTAGATGAGTTCAATAGCAGATGGGAGATGGCAAAAGAAAGAATAAGCGAATGTAGAGATATAGCCATTGAAACTGTGCAGTCTGAAAAAAAGAGGAAATGATTAAAGAAAAATGAACAGAGCCTTAGAGATCTGTGGGACAATATCACATGTTCCAAATGTGTGTAATTGAAGTCCCAGGCAGGAAAAAAGACAGAGAAAGGGGTAGAACACTTTTTTGGAGAAATATTAGCTGAAGACTTTCCAAATTTGGTAAACTTACAATCCAAGAAGCCCAGAGAACCTCAATTAGGGTAAATATAAAGAGAAAATCTTAAAAGCATCCAGAGAAAAATGACACATTACATACAGGGGACAATAATACAATTAACAGCTGACTTCTCATTCAGAAACAGTGATGTCAGGCGACATATTCAAAACGCTGACAGGAAATGAAGTCAACCAGAAATTCTATATCTGACAAAGCCATCATTCAAAACTTAAGGCAACCACGAAAAACCTATCAAAATTCACAAATGAGTTCAGCAAGGTTGCAAGAGACAAGATCAGTATACAAATATTAGTTGTATTTCTATACATTTGCAAAGAACAATCTGGAAATGAGATTAAGGACACAGTTCCCTTTATAATAGTATCAAAAAGAATAAAATATTAGGAATAAATTTAACAAAAGAAGTACAAAACTTATATTCTAAAAACTGTAACACATTGTTGAAAGAAACTAAGGAAAATCTAAATAAATGGAAAGACATCTTATATTCATGGATTGGAAGACTTAATATTATTAAATAGCAGTACTCCCCAAATTGATCTACAGATTCAACGCAATCCCCATCAGAATCCAAGCTGGCTTCTTTGTAAAAATTGACAAGCTTATCCTAAAATTCATTTGGAAACTAATGAAATTCATATGGAGACTAGTGAAACAATCTTGTAAAAGAAGTCAGAGGACTAATGCTTCCTGACTTCAAAACTTACTACAAAGCAACGGTATCAAGAAACATGGTACTGGCATAAAGACAGACATATGGATCAATGCAATAGAATTGAGAATCCCTAAATAAACCCTCACGTTTACAGCCAATTGATTTTCAACAAAGGTGCCAAAACATTTCATTAGGGAAAGAATTACAGTATTTTCAACAAATGGTGCTAGGACAGCTGGATATCCACATGCAAAAGAAAGAATATGGACCCCTAACACACACCACACACAAAAGTGACCTCAAAATGGATCAAAGTCCTAAATGTAAAAGGTAAAACTATGAACTTCCTAGAAGAAAACATAGGGGTAAATCTCCATGACCTTGGATTGAGCAACGGTTTCCTGCATATGACCCCAAAAGAACAAGTAACAAAAGAAAAATATATACATTCAACTTCATCAAAAAAATTTTGTGCATCAAAGGACACTATCAAGAAGGTGAAAAGACAACACACAGAATGGGAGAAAATATTTGCAAATCATATGTCTGATAATGGACTTGTACTGAGAATATATAAAGAACTTTTACAACTCAATAATAAAAAGACAACCCAGCTAAAAATGGGCAAAGAATCTAAATAGATATCTCCCAAGGAAGATACTGGAACAGCCAGTAAACTCATAAAAAGATGCTCAACATCATTAATCATCAGGGAAATGCAAATTAAAACCATAATGAGAGAGCATTTCACACCCACTGAGATGGCTATAACAAAGAAGACAGATAATAAGTGTTGGTGAGGATGTGGAGAAATTTGAACTCTACTGCACTGCTAGTGGGAACTAAAAGAGTACAACCACTTTGGAAAACAGTCTGGCAGTTCCTGAAAAAGTTAGACATAGAGTTACCATACGACCTAGCAATTCCATTTCCTAGGTATATACCCAAGAGAAATAAAAAACATATTTCCACACAAAAACTTGTACACAAATCTTCACAGCAACAGTATTCATAATAGCCAAAAAGTGGAAACAACCCAAACGTGTCCATCAGCTGATGAATGGATAAACAAAATGTGGCATTGAGACAATGAAATATTAACTGATAATAAAAAGAAATGAAATACTGATACACGCTACCACATGGATGAACTTTGAAAACACTATGCCAACTGAAAGAAGCCTGTCATAAAAGACTACATATTATGTAATTTCATTTACACGAGATGTTCAGAATAAGCACATCTTTAGAGACAGAAGGTAGATCAGTGGTTGCTTAGGGCTGGGAAGTAGAAGGTGGGACGGGTGACTGTTAATGGGTATGAGCAGTCTTTTTGGGGTGATGAAAATGTTCTAAAAGTAGATAGTAGCAATGGTTGCACACTCTAAGACTATACTATAAACCATTTCATTATACACTTTAAATTGGTGAATTGTATGGTATGTTAATTATATCTTAATAAGGTTGTTACCAAAAAAATGAGGGTGAAATAAAGACAATTTTAAGGAGAAAAAACTCCCAGAGAATTCATTGAGAGCAGACCTGCACTGTAAGAAATGCAAAAACAAGTTCTTCAGGCTGAAGGCATGTGACACACGATGGCAACTTATAGCTACGGAAAAGAATGAAGAGCAATGGACATAGTAAATATGTAGGTAAATAGTGAAAAAAATGTATTTTTTCTTTTCTTGTCTAATTTCTTTAAAAAATATATGACTGTTTAAAGCAAAAAATATAACACTGTATTGTTGGGTTTAAAACATATATAGATGAAATATGACTGGACCAGCCGTTTTTAACAAACACATCCTATGAGGGAAGAGTATTCTTCTTGTTAATAACATATTACAGAACAAAACAAAATGTAATTACCAAAGTTAAATTAAAGTGGAAGATGCCAGAATATGTACTATTTATGATTCCCAAGCTGGGAGCAAGTCCTCCTGACGTGAACACGCTTAGAAATTCCTTTGAAGTAAGCTCACTTTCAGATTGGAAAAAACACTGGATTTTCTGTAGGAAAGAGTAAAAAAAAAAAAAAAAAACAAGTAATGACAAGTTGATAGAGAGAAGCATACCACATTAATTTAAAAGTGAGGAGATATCTATGAAAAGTAGATGCTGCTAAAGAATGCTATTTGTAGTAATTCCAGTCTCTAACTAGGAAAAATATCTATTTTGAAAAGTACATTTTCAGAACTCAGTAACCTATTATGCTAGTGTCATAATAGGTTTCAATTCATCCTTACAGTAATCTTTTCTGTCATAGAAAGGTCATAAAGTCATTACATTTAATAAACATAGAATCAAAGCCACATGCTATCACACGTAGAAATTCCTTTTTTTATTAAAATCATTGTTTTATGTCTAAATTCAAAAAGAAGCAAATGTATGAGGCAAAACTCATTTCCTGCATTTTTATTGGATATTTCGCAGTTTTGAGAAGGTATGTGAAAATGTAGCAATCACAAACAGTGGATTGTACTGAAACCAACAGGAGATAGATACTAAGAGCTTTATCTCATTTAGTTCTCCTACTAGTTAAGATCACTTTGGGCAAGTTACCTGAGGTTCAATTTCCCTATCTTTAAAGTGAGGAAACATATTCATTCCAAAAATATTCACTGAGCCCTTACTATGAATCAGGAAGTGTTATACGTGCTGAGGAAACAGAAGTGAACAAAACAGACAAAAATTCTTGCCCTCATGGAACTTACATTCTAATGGGGATTGGCAGGGAGATAAATCCCTTTTCCTTTGTCTGGTCACTTCTTCACAATTTACTGCCCTTTGTTAAGATGGTATACAATCCCCAAATTCTAACCACCCCTTTGAGTTACTCATCACTGAGTTCTCCCATGGGTATGCCCCCTGCATGTGTCAATAAACACTGTTTTTCTCTCCTGTTAATTTGTCTTTTGTTGGTTTAGTTTACAGGCCCCAGTCACTGAACCTAAGAGGGTAGGTTCAGTATTCCCCTATAGTACTTATCTTACAGAAGATTAAATGCCATAATGAACATAAAACATTTTGAAAAGTGCCTGACACAAAAAACACTTTATAAATGTTAGCTATTATTTCTATTAATAACAGTTCTAGAACTACTACATCACAACTATCCAAAAAGTAGATTATAATTCACTTTTTAAGAGTCAAAAACTGAGGATCAGAGAGGTTAGGTAACCTACTCCGGGGCAAACAGACCATACATGGCAGGACCAAAATTTGACCCTAGTTCCATGAGTATCTCTTCACCTAAAGTCCCTTCTTTTTCCATAATATATAATCACAAATAGAAATGGCATTTTTCACTCAAAGAGCATGCACTTCACAACAGTGGTAAATAAAAAACTAAATATATGTTTGGTATAATACAAGAAGGAACTGGGAAACAAGTCAAAGCAGATTTTGGGATAAATGTATTTGTTCTCATGGCATGCTTTTCTCTGTTTTTATTATATTTACCATAGATTTTTAGACAATCTGTGCATTTTTTATTAACTTATGTTTTGTTAGCATCTGCTGCATGGCCATCTTAATAGTCTGTTATTTTATTTGGTTGTGTGTTTTTTTTTAAAAAAATCTGCCATTATTTGAACCAAAGGCATCAAATCATCCTTTACCCAAAATGACAACTGCAATGTGGTCCTTTTTATAAAGGGAAAGATTCTTTCTCAAGGTCGTGTGGGGGTAATGTTCTTTCTCTAACAGGTTACATCTGTCTAATTTCAAAAGGACAAATCAGATCCATAAAAAATGAAGATCGTTACAGCTGATATTTAAACAAGGAAAGCAGGAGGCATCTTTAAGAGAACAAAACAAAACAAAGGAAAACCACCCAGGGGTTCAATGGCTAAATGAAATATTTTACCTGATCCAAGTGGAATAGAACAGAAAGGATTATCATTTATGTAGAATTTCACCTCCCCAAGTCTGAACATAGTAGAAGGTATCTGAAAAGAGTACAGTGCTACTGCTTTTACACATGGACTTAAAAAAAGAATGTAAGGGGTTATAACACATGCTATTAGTAGACCTTACCAAGTCATCTGAGGAAAGATACAATTTGATTATTTCATTCTTTTGGGGGAATCCTTGGCTAGCACAAGCAAAGCGTTTTTCCATATCACCTAAATAATACAAAAAATATATATATATATTTTTAGATCACTGATAGAAGAATTTTCATTAAAAGAGCCATATTTTAAAAACTGACAATATATTTTTAAAAGAATAAGAATGGTAATTGTAGGGCCAGCCCTGGTGGCCTAGTGGTTAACGTTGGTGCGCTCTGCTTCAGCAGCCCGGGTTCAGTTCCTGAGTGTGGACCTGCACTACTCATCTGTCAGTGGCCGTGCTGTGGGGGCAGCTCACATACTAAAAGAGGAAGACTGGCAGCAGATGTTAGCTCAGGGCAAATCTTCCTCAGCAAAAAAAAAAAAAAGAATGATAATGGTATATTTTAAATTCACATGACTCTAGATAAAATTCAAATCTTCCACTTTTTTTTCATTTTAAAGATACAATATTGGGACACTAAAAAGGAAGGTTTGACTGAATACTAAAATAAAATATACCACATGTTAGGCCATGATGAAAATTTTTCAGAGGTGGCCAAAACCCAGTTCTTGCCTCTTAATCTCCTCAACCTTGGTGAACATATAAAAGAGTCAAGAGTTGGCGATTGGAAAGAGAATTTATGTTTTGCTAGAGAGCTATTAATATGAAGGTGACTCCTCTCCCAAAAGAAGGGGAGTCTGAGAGGAAGATTCCTTCTCCTTATCTTGGTCTAAAGTGAGTCTCTTGTGGATAACATAGAGTTGGATCATGTGTTTTTATCTGTTCTGCCAATCTCTGTATTTTGATTGGAGATTTAACCCACTTACATTTAAAGTAATTACTGATAAGGAGAGACTTACTTCTGTCATCTTGCTACTTGTTTTCTATATGCCTTATAACTTTTTTGTCCCTCATTTCCTGTATTACTGTCTTCTTTTGTATTTAGTTGATTATTTTGTAGTGAAACACTTAAATTCCTTTCTCCTTTCCTTTCGTGTAAAGTCTACAGCTATTTTATTCATGGTTACCATGGGGATTACATTTAACATGTATAACACTCTGATTTGAATTTATAGCAGCTTAACTTCAATAACATATGAAAACTATGCTCCTTTACAGTTCCTTTCCCATCCCTTTCAGTTGTCAACGTCACAAAATTACATTTTTATACACTGTGTGCCCTGAAACATAAATTAATAATTCTTTTAAATGCATTAGTATCTTAAATTATGTAGAAAACAAGATTTGGAGTTACAAACCAAAGTTAAAATAATACTAGCTTTTACACTACAACGTTTCCCACCATAAAAGTCCTATTGACTAATTTAATCCATGTTTTACTTTCAGAAAATTCTCTTCAATCTTAATCCACTAGCCTAATATTTCAGTTTACAATTCATACTACATGCAGTCATTCATGGAGAAAAAAATCAAAAAGATCTATCCAAATAATTAAAGTTTTGCAAGTATAAAATGCTCCTTAAACTTTAAATATTCTATGACTTACAAGTGATGAAATACATAACAAAAGAAATGTCTCTATGTACACAACTTAATAACAATAGAGTCACAATGATATTATTAGAAACTTCTGGACAAGAGTACAGCAGATAGTACCTGGGGAAAATTGGAAGATAAGGTAAAGAAGAAGTACTAAAAAAAAATATTTTAACTGTTAGTGAGGAAGGTGTGTAAACGAGAACTCCTGAGAAGAAAATAGAGAGTAAGAGAGTCTGACACTTACCTTTATTATATATTATTGCTGATGAAAAATCAAACATGTTCAAAAGCAAAATTATAACATATAAAAGTGGCAATTCCATCTGTTAGAAGAAATAAAATTATTTCCATTTAATTACTCTAACATATTTTTTAAATTCTTTTTGCTATAAAAACTATATAGTAAAGAAATGGACTCTTCCTTAAGTTTAAAATATTTCCCATTATGTGACAAAAGCAGACAACACGACAGTTGACCAAGCTCCACATTTACTCCCCAAGTGGTGTTAAAGATATTTATAAATTTAATTTGCAAACTAAAGAAAGAGCTGTGGCTCAGTTTTTCTTCCATGTAGGTAACTGTTGCAAAGATGTGATCAATTCTACAGCTGTGTAAAACAGAACCTGACTTGATAAGACTCTGAGGATGGTACAGCTGTACTTTGATCTGAGATGTTGACTATGTTGCGTTTGGGAGAGACAATCCACATGGGTCCTGAGTGCCCCTGTATGTTCTTGCTGTGTGTCAAGAATGCAAGGCCCTGACTGCTCTTCACCCAGGTCTTTTCTCAGAGTTGTGTTTGCAGCAAGCAACCTTGAGGGATGAGGTCACGTCCCCCCTGGACAACAGCAGGCTTGTATCCATGGTGAATCTCCCAAGGTCAGTGTTCCTCTCCTATAATGCACCCCACTATGTGTGTAAGCAAGCATCAGTTATGGGCTGAATTGCGTCCCCCTCCCCCAAATTCACATGCTGAAGTCCTAACCCCTGGTACCTCAGAATGTGGTTGCATTTGGAGACAGGGTCTTTACAGAAGTGATTAAGTTAAAATGAGATCACTAGGGTGGGCCCTGATCCAATATGACTGACGTCCTTATAAGAAGAGGAAATTTGGACACACACTCATACGGAGGGAAGATGATGTTGAAGACACAGGGAGAAGATGGCCATCGACAAGCCAAGGAGAGAGGCCTGGAACAGATCCCTCCCTCACGGCCTTCAAAAAGAACCAACCCTGCTAATACCTTGATCTCGGACTTCAAGCCTCCAGAACTGTGAGACAACAAATTTGTTGTTTAAGCCACCCAGTCTGCAGTACTTTGTTATAGCAGCCCTGCTAAACTAATGCAGCATCCATGACAGATATCTCCTCCATGGAACTCGGGGGCATGGAGAACTGGCATGAGCACCATGCAGGCTCTCTGGCTACTGCTTTTGCTGTGGGTGATAAAGTCCCTTGTCTCTGACCTAGGAGTCTTGTGTCCCTTGCCAGCATCCAAGAAACAGTAACAGACTGACTTGCCACCTGTAGGTAGAGTAAAATCCAGATCCTATGAGGTTCCCGACACTGCTGAATAAATTAAATTTAACTGATGTTTTTCCTCCCTCAGAATTGGTTTGCTTGATTCAGTGCATTTAATCGACAACAGAAAACTCAAATCTTTCTTGGATTTTGAATTCATCATCCTTATCACATGATTAAGGGAGAATTGTTTTTTTAAGCGCATTTTTCAGTCATCTGAGAAATCAACTTGTTTTCACAAGGTAAGAGGAAACAAATAGTACAGCAAAACTCTATCGCTATGGTGCTATGTTCAATTATATTTTTGGTGTAAGAATAAATTTAACATTAAATGGAGAAGTTACCATAGGCAAACTTTGGAAATAGTGCCCTTACATGAAAATCTCGCATTATTTTGTGAAACATTCAAATTAAATGTCATAACACCATTATAAGACCCCGTCAGTTTTTCTCATCCCTGAAAAACTGACAGAAATGTGTTATGTTCCAGGGCCCCAGTTTGGATGACCTGTTATTAAATTATCCTCAAAGTTGTTCCAATTCAGTTCTCGCAAATAAATACAAGAGGATCTCTAACTTAATTTGAGTGGATTTGGTTGTATCTCTCTTTGACCAAAGAACTAAAAACTTACTTTGAAAGGCTTTTAAATGCTTTCATTAAGGAAAGGAACCCTAAGAGAGCATAATTTAAGGGAAAGATAGCCAAGGAGTGATCTTCGGGCTTTCTGTGGCTTTGCTGCTTATTCTCATTCTAGCCATTCAGCCTATATTTATTATTTTTTTTAAATTTAGAGATGGCATGTACTGTAGAGTTAATACACGAGGCATTAAGTAACATGTTCAGTCTGTAACTAGCTAGTGACAAAGGCTTAGAACCAAGGTCTCCTGATTCAATAAATCTAGTCAAAACACAAAGATGCCACAAAACGAAAATTGAAAAATTTGAAGATACTAAATACATGATTAGATTTGACTTCTCACCAAAACTGCTAAATTTGTCCACTCTAATTCTGCTCCATACGGACATTAGTCTCATTCTTCTCATTCTTCAATATTACAATTTTTCTCAAATTGGCACTACCTTCTTTCAACAGTCATCTCATGGTTAGAGAAAACACAGACTTTGGTCTAAGATCGGTTCTGCCCATTGAGACGTTTGATCTTTGGAAAGTTACTTAACTTCTTTGAGTTTATTTTCTATTCAGTAAAACAGGGATAACAGCCACTTCAAAGGGTAGTTGTGAGAATTAAATGAACAATATACTTAAAACGTCTTAACAGCTACTTTACACAGAAGAAGCATTTGGTAAATACTAGCTCTGAAGCCATATCTTTATTTATCCACATCACACTACCCTACTCACCCTCTTAGCAGTTAAATTACCCCAGTTATCATTCCATTTAATTCTTATGAGTTTTACATAATTGTCAGCTAGAAGTCACATATCTGGCATTTTCTCATCTCTGACACCAAACAAATATTGGAAATCGCCCCAAAGAACGAACCTCCCTCCTCCACCATCTGGTTCAGTTGAAGTTACTCCATTATTATGGAATAGTGATTACACTGCAAATTTGTACTTTAGTAGGGCCCTTATTTCTTACTGTAGTTCTCTCTTAATATGACGCCCAGCTAACTGCACTTTTCTTTCTTATATTTTCCCAAGTTTTGTTCTGTATAGGCTGAGAAAGAAAACCCAAAATCAGGAGCTGAGTTTTCACAGTTTACTGGTTTCAGTGGTCCACTTCACTTTGCTAACAGCCAATCAGCTGCTACCAAGTACAGAAGCATGCTTAGAAAATCTAAAGGACAGGCAGTTAGAATTTCCAATTAACTGCCTCCTTCAGAGCACCAAAGGTCATTTTCTTTAAAATGTTGGCAAATTGCTTTCCAGAAAATGTAGCATTGAGAATCAGACATAGTCTGTAATAATTTGATAGGCAAAAAAGTATCTCGTTGTTTTACACTTTTGAATATTGGTGCAGTTGAACATTTAAAATATGTTCGTCAGCCATTTTTAGTTCTATAAATTATCTGGATATACTCTTGATCATTTTACTGGAATTTTAGTGTTTTGCTTGTGAAATGGTAAAATAATCCCTTGCAATATTTACTATGAATATTAAACCCAATTTATCATTTAACTTAATTTTGTTTAAGATGGGTTTTGATGTACAGAAATTAAAATCTGACACAATCAAATTTATCAGTATTTTCCTTTATGGTTATTTCCATCACCTTGTGGTTTCAAAGTCCACCCCTATCCACAGACCTACTTTTCTTATTCTTTTTATGTGAGAAAATTTAAGGCCTCAAAGAGTTCAAAGAATGAAATAACAAGAGTATTTTGATCACTCCAGATTAACATTACTCCCAGTTAAAAAATTTTTTTATTGTGGGCTATTTCAAACATTGGAAAAAGTAGAAAGAACTGTGTAATTTGCCCCTTTCTATCCATCACCTAGCTCCAGTCTTGTTTCATCTATATGCCCACCCCTTCATCTTTCTGCTCCAGGATTACCTTGAAGATATCCTAGACATCTATATATATTTCAGTGCATATTTCTAAGAGAAAGTGACTTTACTAAATAAAAGAAAACCATAATACCATTTCACACCTAAAAATAATAATGATCACTGGATATGTATCCAGTGACTGTTTATATTTCCTCAGTTATCTCATTCTTAAAATTTTTTATAGTTTATATGAATCAGGATCCCATAAGGTTCATACTTTGCAATTGGTTGATATATCTCTGAAGTTTTTTAACCTACAGGCAACTCCTCTCTCCCCCTACTCATTTTCTCTCTCTCTTTTTCCTTGCAAGATGTAGTTAGTTCTGTGTTTCCCACAGTCTGAATTTTGCTGATTGCATTATCATGGTGTCTTTTTACACCATAAGTCTATCTCATCTGTCCTGTAAATTAAGTAGATTTGGAGGTTTGATCAGATTCAGGTTTAATTTTTTTTTTTTTTTTGGCAAGAACACTTCATAGGCAGTGTTGGGTACTTCCAACAGGAGGCACATAATGTCTGATTCTCTCTCTTTTCCTGATATAGCAGCCATCATTTATTGCCTAGATCTGTTAAATTCATTAGAGGTTACAAGATGGAGGTATTTTATTATTTCTTCTTCATTTATTTGCTGGAATACTTCTATGAAGATAAATTTTCCTTCACCAAGAGGTACAATTCCTAAGGAAAGGCAAAATAAAGGCTTCATTCTTTCCCTTCACTTTCCAGTTTTGAAAATAATTAATTGATTCTTCAGCATCCTCACAGAAGCAACCAATAAGATTTGTTTCTTAGTATCATTATGAACTCGTAGGTTTTGATTTAAATATGTTTGAATGTTTCTATCCATTAAGGGTATTATCCTTCTTAGTGCTCAAAGTGTCCGATATTGGCAGGTGTGATCTTCTTAAAGTTGGTTCCTAAATCCCTTTGACATGACTTTGGTAATCTTTGACAGCTTCCTTCCTTCCTTATAGGACAAGATATTCCAGGCTTACCTTATATTTTTCCTTGTATATATATTATATATATATTACCTCATATGTTTCCTGGCCCAGACATGGAATCCATCATTTCTCTATGGAATTCTGATTCATTTTACTAGGAAATGGTATTTAGAAACCATACTCTAGGAGCTAGGTCAGTATTTTTAAAAATAAATATATAAAAGCTTTATAGAAGATAAATGATGGCCATCTAAAACTGAATTTCCCTATATATGCTCTCCAAAATCACATAAATAAAGAGGAGATTAATAAGACAACCCTAGAGCAACTAGGAGACAGAGATTACTAACAATTTCCATTTACCATAAGGGGGAAAATAAATATCTGAAACCAGAAGGACCAACTCCAGAGTCCACACCAGAGCAAAGTCAGGTAGATCTTGTGAAAAGAGCAGAGGACCGCAGGAGCACAGCAGCAGTGGAATACATACGAAATCCTAAGAGAGTCTTGCCTGAGGGGAAATTCTGAGAACAGGTTGGCGAACTGGTAGATCAGTGCACTGGCTTGAAAGTCTTCCTGCAGTTTTAGGAAGGCACCATTCTGAAGAGGCGGGTGCCTTGGTAGGGGGAGAAATTTCTCAGATATTTTATGGTAAAGAGAAAAAAGAAAGCAAGCAATAGAAATTAACAGTCTTACAGAAACAAAAGAGAACCACAAAATTGGAAACACACTGACCCCACCCCAAAAAGGTTCCATCTACATAAAAATTGATCTTCACTAAAGCATCAGAAGAGGATGCTTTTGAATTGAGAAACCTAGGTAGACATTCAAATCATGCCCCCTATCTGCAGGCTTGTCCAGAAAAAATATGACATTTCAGAATGGACACGAAATGGCAGGCCACATTCATACAAAACTATTAGAAGTTAGAAAAAGAGAATCAAAACATTTCAGCAGACGAAAGCATTCTCCCTGCCAAAAACAAAAACTATGGAGCAGAGAAAATGTTAACACAACACTTCAACTTGAATTAAGTATGTTTAAACAAGAATTTGTACATTGAAACAAAAATTACCTTGAAAAATAAGTTCAAGATAACTCAGAATAGAAACAGATAAAACACAGGAAGATATGAAATTAGAGTTGACCAAATTTAGAAAATGGAAGAAAAGACGAGATAATCTCAGAAATAAAGATTGAATTTCAAGGTGCCCAAGGGAAAATGGTTTTGAACACAAATATAATAAGGATCATAGAGAAGAGGAATGAAAACCATCAAGAGAACAAAATTAAATAAAGAAAATGGTAAAAAGCATCAGAGGAAAAGTAATAAATTTGGACAACAGGCAAAGAAAATCCAACATCTCTTCAGAGCAAAAGAAAGACACAAGTATACAGACTGAAAGAACTCACAGAAAGCCAACATGAAAAATGAAAACAGACTTATATCTGGCCACACCTCGTGAATTTTCAGAACAAGAATACAGATCCTGAAAAACTTGCAGAGAGAAATTCTCACTAAAGGGACAAGATTCAGACTGGCATAAGTCCTATCATCAATACTGGATGATGGAAGAAAATGGAGCAACACCTTCAAGGTCCTAAAGGAAAAATAAATTATTTTTCAACCTTGAATTCTATAATCAATCACACAAGAGGGTATGAGAGCAGAATAAAGACATTTCTACTCAGGCAAAGTATAATGAACACACGTATTTTGTCTGCTCAGCATCTATTCCACCACTTCTCCACAGTAACAGATTTTTACTTTAGGGACTTAACCTCTCCTTACAGTCTGGTGGGACTGCCAGTCAAGATTCTCTGTCTTTCCACAGCCGAGGGGCAAACACGTGACCCCAATCAAGACAAACAGGTGCTCCTTTTCTGGACTGGAATCCATGGAACATAATGACAAAAAGACTGATGAATGTGGGAGTCCATTCTTGAGGTAAGTTCCAAAGAAGATTGATGAGCACTTTTTGCTATAACTCTCTCTGGAGCTGCCTCATCTTTATCTTTTCCAACCCTGGTTCATCTGCCATCTCCTTGAGTCTGTAAGCACCTCATTATCCTTAAAATAAATTCGTTTTTTGATTAAGTTGCGAGTCTATTTCTACTGTAGTATCTAACTGATAAAACTAGGACTCAGAAATTTATATTCCATGCATCATTCTTTGGAAGTTACTTGAGGATGTATTCAAGCAAAACCGAAGACTTGGGATCCAGAAAGAATTGGAGACAATCCAGGAGAATGGTGAAAGGTGAGTCCTAGCATGACAAGTGGGCCTCAAGCCTAAAGAGTAAGCAGTCCAGATTGGAACAGGATTAGAGAGGGCTCCCGTTGGAAAAAAAAATAAGAAAGAAATCCCACGTAGAATAAAGTATGATTGAGAAGACAGAAAAACTTGAAGAGATTAAAGCCACATTATCCTCTTGTCAACAAGAAAAAAATGAAAAGGGATAAGAAACTCTAGGAAAATCAAAATACTCTATAATAATGTTCCAAATCATTATAAAAGATGGCACTTTTTAAAGTAAGTGTGCTTTACTTTTCTGTTCCATTTTTTAAATCAAAGTTATATATGACAGAAAGAGCCAAATCATTCTACAAACCTTGTTGCAAAAAACAGCAGTTCCTTGCATCCTCCACCCTGCAGACAGACATTTGGTTCTGTCCAAAACATCCACAGAGACATTTGGTCCATGTCTAAAGGTCCTTGACATTTGGTCCTGTCCAAAACGTCCTTAGAGATATTTAGTCCACACAAAAAGGCCCTTGAAATTTGGTCCTATCAAAAACATCCATAAGCATATTTAGCCCATGCCAAATGGCCCTTGATATTTGGTCCTGATGAAAATGTCCACACATAGAAGAAGTCCCTGTGTTCAAACAGCCCATAACATTTATTTGTACTTTTGGCTTATAGGATTAATACATAAAGAATACCGTCATGTCTTATTGGTCCAATAATTGTGGTGTGGCTATATTGCCAATAATAACCCTTTTTGCCTTGGTAGCCTAGCTAGTAATGGCACATGGGATTAGGTAGATGGGTGGGGGTTCAAATCTTGCAGAAGAGCAGGATTTATATTAACAATGTGTACAAAGGAAGAGTCGTACAGTTAGAGAAATGCAGAGGACAAGTCAAGGATGGAATCTCGCGATGTATTGGGTGTTAATATGTCACTAGGCATTGGTTGGATGTGGCAGGGTCGTTCAATAGGGGCAGAGTTTGAAAGGAGGAGCTTGGTCAAGCTGCTGTGTAAAACTGGCGGGAATGCGTTGAGTAAACACTTTACAGAGCATCTCACTTGTTCAGGAGGAAAGAGAACAGGTGTGGCTTTCCTATCACGTAGCTAGGTTGAGTGTAATAACTGACATGAGGGGAATACCAGGCATCTAATTAACCCCCCTACAACTATCCTATTTCCCAGAGTTAATGGGCGATGTTTCCCTTGAATCCATGTCCTATAGAGGTACAATTGCAGTAGACCACAAGAAGTGTCTGCCACTATTTGGAGAGGTTTTAGTGGGTGTGACTCCCATACTTGCCTGCCAATCAGCGTGAACCACCACACCCTCAGCTGGTGCCTACCTACTGGCTGATCCAGCCCAGCCAATCCGGGTGTCAAATCCCTAAGATACTAATAAGGTTTCTCCTATCCTTAAACCAGTGACCATTGGTCAGATGGCTACAAAAGAAAAAAATAATAACCCTTCTTCTGTTGCTTGGTACTGTGACATGTTTATTTGAAAATTCTCAGTGGAATATGGCAGAAATAGTTTACTCACAAAAAGAAGAGCCAATGCTACATTAAATTTTTTTTTTTTTTTTTTTTACCATTTCCATTCCTTTAACATAGATAGGAGTAAAAGGTAATGGCACTGTGAAGAAAGGAGAATCCACAATGCCCAATGTACAACCAGTCAGGATTTGGATAACATTACAATCACTCAAGATGGGACAGAAAAACATCAGCACAATGTTGGTGTTGAAGGGGAAGTAAGGAAAACTCTGAATAGGTTAAAACCACACTCAGAAGAAGAACCAAATGCAACACCATCACAGAACTTCAAAGAACTCTCTGTGATATTCGGGAGGGAGAAGTCCTGTTAATGCTACCAGAAAGAAACTCATTAAAGAGGCAAGTAAATAGAATTCAAAACAGACATGACCTCCAAATGCAACTTCATTGCATGGAAAATTCCAGAGGAATATTGAAATTCCAGAGTTCTCCAGACATGGAGAACTACTTCTTATGCACGATTGTGGTGCTCAAGATGATGAAAGAATTCTTACACACACAACTTATGACAATATTCAATATTTAATTGCCAGTACCACATTATTCAGTGATGGCACCTTCAAGACGGCACCAACATAATTCACTCTGTTATTTTCTGTGCATGGTATAGTATTGGGTTATACTATGCTATTGATTCATGCACTAACAGTGAAAAGGTGAGAAGACACTTACAGATATATATGAGAAAGTACTTGCATTTGCACAGGAAAGAAATCTCAACATTAACCCTTCATTGTGCATAATGGATTTTGAGATTGCAAGTATGAAAGCAATTCAACTACTCTCTACCAAATGCACAAGTAAAAGGATGTTGTTTCACTTTTCACAATCACTATGGTAAAAAATGTCTTCTTTGGGTCTAACGTATGAGTATATAACAATAGAAAATAACACCTGTAAGTGCATATCCACATTGTTTGCACTTCCATTTGTGCCTTTGGAAGATGTAAGTGAAACTTTTGAGTACACTGTGGAGAATGCAGAAGAAAATTTAGATGACCTAATGGATTACATTGAGAGGGTGTATGTCAGTGGAAGGTGTGGCAGAAGCAGAAGAAGACCAGAAGCTTCAAGATTTCCATCAGAAACTTGGAATGTTGATACATCAGTACTGAATGGCAATCACAAGATGAACAATGCAGTGGAAGGCTGGCATAGCAAATTTCAAAAGCTGATGGTGGTGCATCATTCTTCAATTTGGAGATTTATTAAAGTGTTAAAAGACAAACAGCAAAGCAATGAACAAGTTGTCATCCAGGTTCCTGGTGGCCACACTCAAATACAGCCACCAACTTCATGACGATACCAACAAAATCAAATTCGCATAGCTGAAATTGTTAACAGATATAATGAATATAAAGCCAATAATCAGATTGATATGTGCTTGAGAGCAATTGCTCATTGACTTAAGAGTAACCCTGCTGAACTGAAGGGGAAGAACAAGAATAAATATGAAATCCAAAATTTATTGGGAATTACAATTAAAATAATGTAAATAAAATTGTAACAAAGTTAAATATTTGTATTATTTAATGAATCATGGGCCAAATGTGCCCATGGACGTTTTGGACAGGACCAAATTTCAACGAGCTAAGATCTTTTGGGCATGTACCAAATGTCGCAATGGACATTTTGGACAGAACCAAATATCAAGGCCTTTTTGGCATGGACCAAATGTCTCCATGGATGTTTTGGACAGAACTAAATGTCCTGCAAGGTCCACCCCATTTTCCCCTCCCAGAGGCAAGCACTTTCAGTCTTTTGCTGTTTTGTTTTAGTTTTAGGCATTATCTGTTAACTTTCTATTCTGCAAGAGGAGGATTTACCTCCCTTCTCCTCCACTCTCCCAGCAACATGCATCCTTTCCATTCCTCCATTATCCAACAACTTCTTGGTCTGTTCATCTCATTTTCTTTCCACTTCTATTTTCCATCCTTTTGTCTTTTCGTTTGATTTTCTAAGTGTTTTCTCAATTTTGTCTTTCAAATCCTCTATATTAATTTTTATAATTCTTACAAAACTTTTATAGTCTAATAATTCTGTTTTATTCTCAGAATATTCCTTTTTATGGATTCTATTCTTATTTCATTTATGTAACATTCTCTCTTTTCTTAAACTATTAATGATAGGGCCTTTTTAAAAAATTTCTTTGCATAGTTTGATTCCTCCAAGTCATTTTTCCTCTTCATTTCTTCTGGTCTCAATCTTCCAATTTTGAGGCTTTCCCAACATTTTTCATCATCCTTAGTTGTTTTCTCAGATTTAAAAGCAGGTACTAAGAAGCTTATTTGAAGCTCTGGACCCAAGAGAATGGTCCATCAACTGTACATTTCACAGTAGCGTGCTCTGGAGAAGTCGTTTCACTGGGGAATAATCTCATTGTTTTTAGGTCTTTTCTCTTTGACTTCTCAAATTTCCCTGGGTCTTCCAGTCTCCTTTTTAAAGAGCACAGACCTAGCTACTAGCATTCTGGGGTATCAGTATTTAGTATTTAAGCATTCATACTGTCCTCCTGTTTTCAGTCTGGTACCCCCTTTTTCAAATGTGCTTGATTTCCACCAGGCCAGAAATCCTCTGTTTTACTCTCTCCCAAGAACAAACCTCCAGCTCTGCTGGGTGGGAAAGGGCAGCTGCTAGGTGGCAGAGTATTGGGAAGAAAATCTAAAAACTTCTTTCACGGGTATTCAAATGATCCTACTTTTAGCCCCTACTTTCATCTTCAAGAGAAAGTAGATCCATCTTTAGATCCTACTTTCATCTTCAAGAGAAAGTAGATCCATCTTTAGATCCTACTTTCATCTTCAAGAGAAAGTAGATCCATCTTTAGATCCTACTTTCATCTTCAAGAGAAAGTAGATCCATCTTTAGATCCTACTTTCATCTTCAAGAGAAAGTAGATCCATCTTTAGATCCTACTTTCATCTTCAAGAGAAAGTAGATCCATCTTTAGATCCTACTTTCATCTTCAAGAGAGCTGCCAAATCCTGAACCCTTTGGGGGTTCTGCACTACAAATTCCATTGCTTCTCATCTTTCCTCAATGCCAGTTTAGGATTCAGCTTTCCTAGCTCCGCTAATTCAGTTACCACTTATCCATCTGCTTTCCATCTTTCTAAATTTTGTTCCTACTATCACTTCCTCAGTTCTCTCTGTCCTTATGGGTTTAGGCCACTTCAGAAATTCCTTCAGTGTTTAGTTTGAAAGGCATAAATATGTGTTCAAAACTAATAAACAGAAATCCTAAATGCGTCATGAATTTAAACAATTGACGGAAGGTAGTAAAAAAGAAATCCATTTGATTTTGATGCTAGGAACATTCTCATTTTGATGGCCTACAGGTCATGACATTGAACCTGCAGAGGAGGAAATATAATCTGGCACACTATTTGGACTGGAAATGAATGGTATCTACATGGTTTACATAACCTAAGGTGACCCACAATGACCCACAGCCTTGTTTAATTCCCTCCCTCTGAGTATGGGTGGGACCTGTGACTTGTTTCTAACTAATAGGATATGTCAAAGATGATGAGATGTCACTCCTTTGATTAGGTTACCTTATAAGACAAAGTTGATGGCATGTCACTCCTATGATTATGTTTTATTATATAAGAAGATTTAGCAGGCTGGCTTTGAAAAAGCAAACAGCCATATTGGGAACTGCCTATGGAGAGGGCCATGCAGCAGGAACTGCAGGCAGACACTAGGAACTGAGGGTGGCCTCCAGCTGGTAAGCTAGGGCCCTCAATTATACAGCCACAAGGAAATAAATCCTACCAACAGTCTGAGCTTAGAAACAAATGCTCCCCCAACTGAGCCTTCAGATGAAAAATCAGCCCAGCCAATACCTTGGTTGCAGCCCTGTGAGACTATGAACAGAAAACCAGCTAATTTATGTCTGAACTCCTGACCCATAGAAACTGTGGGATAATAAATGAGTGTTGTTTTAGGCCACTAAGTCTAACGATTTGTTCCACAGCAATGGAGAACTAGTACAGATCACAATAATGACTTCATTGAAATGCAAGTTGAGATTGCCACCTGGCCACTCCAGTCTCTCATACCTCAGAATCAACAGGTGGAGAAGGGGGTTACTCTATCGGCTGGGGTGAGTGATCTTGACTACTAAGAAGAAACTAAGTTGGTACTACATAAGGCAGGTAAACAGGAATATGTATGGATTACAGGAGAATCCCCCAGGGCATCTTTTAGTACTCCCATGTCCTGTGATTAAAGTCAATGGAAGGATTCAATAGACACACACAGAACATTCTATCCAACAACAGCAGAACACATATTCTTCTCAAGTACACATGGAACATTTTCCAGGATAGACCATACGTTAGGCCACAAAACAAGTCTTAGCAAATTCAAGAAGATTGAAATCATACCAAGTATCTTTCTGACCACAGTGGCATGAAACTAGAAATTAATAACAAGAGAAAAACTGGAAAATTCACTAACACATGGAAATTAAACAACATTCTCCTGAACAACCAATGGATCAAAGAAGAAATTAAAGAGGAAATAAAAAAGTTTCTTGAGACAACCAAAAATGGAAACATGACATAACAGAACTTACAGGATGCAGCAAAAGCAGTTCTAAGAAGGAAGCCCATAGCAATAAATGCCTACAATAAGAAGCAAGAAAGATCCCCAATAAATAACCTAACTTGATGCCTGAAGGAATTCGAAAAAGAGCAAACTGAGCCTAAAGTCAGCAGAAGGAAATAATAAAGATTAGAACAGAAATAAAATAGAGAACAGAAACAAAGGAAAGATTAACCACACTAAGAGTTGGTTCTTTGAAAAGATAAACAAAAGTGACAAACCCTTAACTAAATTAACCAAGAAAAAAAGAGAAAGGACCCAAATTAACAAAATTATAAATGAAAAAGGAGACATTACAACTGATAACACTGAAATTCAAGGGATCACAAGAGGCTACTATGAACAACTATATGCCAATAAACTGGGCAACCTAGAAGAAATGGATAAATTCTTAGAAACATGCAACTCACTAAGACTGAAAGAGGAAGAAATAGAAAATCTGAATAGACCAATTACTATTGAGGAAATTGAATCAGTAATCAAAAATCTCCCAATGAGAGAAACCCAGGACCAGATGGCTTCATTGGTGAATTTTACCACACATTTAAAGAAAAATTAACAACAATCTCTTTCAAAGTCTTCCAAAAAAATCAGAGAGGAAGGGGAATAGTCTCAAACTCTTTTTACAAGGCCAGCATTCTCCTTATACCAAAACCAGAAAAGGACACTACTAGAAAAGAAAACTGCAGGCCAATATCCCTGATGAATATAGATGCAAAAATCCTCAATAAAATACTAGCAAATCAAATTCAGCAGCACATTAAAATGATCATTCACCATGATCAAGTGGGATTTATCTCGGGGATGCAAGGATGGTTCAACATATGCAAATAAATTGATGTGATACATCACATTAATAGAATGAAAGAAAAAAAATCATATGATCATCTCAAGCAACGTGGAAACAGCATTTGACAAAATTCAACATCCATTCATGATAAAAAGTCTTAAATTAGGCATAGAGGGAACATATCTCAACATAATAAAGGCCATATATGACAAGCCTACAGCTAACGTCATACTCAATGGTGAAAGGTTGAGAGCTTTATGTCTAAGATCAGAAACAAGACACGGGTGCCCACTCTCACCACTCCTATTCAACATACTACTGGAAGTCCTAGCCCGAGCAATCAGGTGAGAAAAAGAAATAAAAGGTATCAGAATTGGAAAGGAAGAAGTAAAATTGTCTCTATTTGCAGACAACATGACTTTATATATAGAAAATCCTAAAGACTCAACCAAAAAACTGTTAGATCTAACCAATGAATTCAGTCAAGTTGCAGGATTATTACAAACAAAAATTAAATTAAAGTTGTAGGAAATTAACAAACAAAAATCCTTAGTGGTTCTATACACTAACATTGAAATTTCTGAAAAAGAAATAAAGAAATCAATCCCATTTACAATAGCATCAAAAACAATAAAATACTTAGGAATAAATTTAACTAAGGAGGCAAGAGATCTCTACACTGATAAGTACAAGACATTGATGAAAGAAATTGAAGAAGATACAAATAAATGGAAAGAGTATTCATGGATTGGAAGAATTAACATTGTTAAAATGTCCATACTACCAAAAGCCATCTATAGATTCAATGCAATCCCTATCAAGATTCCAATGGCATTTTTTAAAAAAGTAGAAAAAGCACTCCCAAAATTTACATGGAACCACAAAAGACCCTGAATAGCAAAGAAACCCTGAGAAAGAAGAACAAAGCAGGAGGTATCACACTTCCTGATTTCAAACTACACTATAAAGCTACAGTCATCAAAACAGTATGGTGCTAGCATAAAAACAGATAAACAGACCAACGGAACAGAATTGAGAGCCCAGAAACAAATCCAAGCATATACGATCAACTAATACACATTCTTCTCCCCACTGGAGACAATATAGATTAGTAAAAAGTAGGGACTCTGCAGTCAGATTTCCTGGATTCCTATTCCTGTGGTCTTTGTTAACTGTGTTACTTTGAAAAAGTTACTTAGCCCCCCTAACCCTCAGTTTTCTTATCTGAAAAATGGGAATAATAACTATCTCACATAGTATATGAGTGTGTGTGTGTATGTGTGTATACATACATATACTTTTGCTTTCCCTCACTTAAAGTAGCTTACTATACACCCTGTTATGCTCTATACTTTTGAACCTAACAATACATCTTGGAGCTCTTTCCTTACAGCTGTAAGCCACTATTTTAGTGGCTGCCTCTTATTCCATTGTGTATATGTACCATAATTTATATAACCAGCCACCTATTGATAGACATTTCAGTCATTTCTAATCTTTTTCTATTACAAAGCATATTCACATCCATATCTCATTTCATACACCTGTAAACATAGCTATAAGGCAAATTTCTAGGAATAAAATTGTTGGGTTAAAGGAAAAACGCTTTCGAAACTTTGCTGTTATCAAATTGCCCATTATCACTGTTGTAGAAATGTACACTCCTGTCACCAGCATGTGCGTGCCAATTTCTCTACACTCTCACCAACCAAGTGCTATTATGTCATGGAAGTATCATATCGTCATTGCATTTGTATTTCTCATGTTATATGCTTCCCTTTATCTGAAATGTTTGTTCATGGGTTTTGCCCATTTGTCTGGATTGTTGATCTTTTTCTTATTGATTTGTAAGCAATTTTATAGGTTAAGGAAACTAGCCCTTTGTGAGGTGAATTATAAAAAATTTTCTCCATCTGTACTTTGTCTTTCGACTTTTTTATGGTGTGATTTTTTTATAGTTAAATAAATGAATTTTCTCTTATTTCTGGTAATTTATGGTTCCATTTTTTAATGTGACTACTTTGATTCATCTGGAAATCATTTTGGTGCAATTTGTGAAATAGAGATCCAACTTTTTTTTTCAGATGGCTACTCAGTTGTCCCAACACAATTTCCTGAATAATCTTTTTTTCTCCATTGTTTTGAAATAAGACCTTCACTTAATTGCTGTGTAGATTTGGGTTTGTTTCTAGATTTTCTAGTCTGTTCCTTTGAATTGTTGATTCACCCATGTGCCAATATCTCATTATTTTCATTACTGCAGAATAAGTTTTTACATTTAGTACAGTTAGTCCCCTTTCACTAATCTTTTCAGAACTTTCCTGGTAATCGTTACTTCTTTGTTTGTCCACATGATTTTTAGCATCAGCTTGTCCAGTTCCAACAAAAGACAAAAACAAGAATATCCTGTTGGGGTCAGTCAGATTAATTAAAGGAGAATTGATGCTACGATGATGTTGAATTTTCCTATCCAAATGTGGCAATACTTTTACATTTCACTAAATCTTCTTTTTTGTTCTCTCCATGGTGTTTTACAATTTCCTTCGTACAGATTCTGCATGTTTCATGCTATATCTATTCCTTTCTTTTTATCTTTTCTTTTTTCTATGCAATGGGACCATTTCTTCCAACACTTATTCTAACTAGTTGTTTGAATATATGAAGTTCTATTTCTATGCTTTTCGTCTCAGTGATCTTACTAAATTATCCTGTCACTTAGCCTTTCAGTTGATTCCTGCAGTCTGCAAATAGTGGCCTAATCTCCTTCTTTTTAAAATTTTTATTGTTTGTTTATTTCTACTTCAGTCTAATGGCAATGGCCAAAACCTCCAGAACAAAGATAATTATGATGAATTCATCCTTATCTCATTCCTGACTTTAGTGGAAGTGCTTCTAGTGCTTCTCAATTAAGCATGACGCATCCGTTAGCCTCTGCAGCTTATGCTGTTTTGATTCTCCAGTTACTGATCTGTTAACATCATTCAGTTTGAATGGGCTCAGTTCATCTCAGTTCACTACAACCTAGCCTACTGATTTTGAATCTAGACTCTCAGAGGGGGAAAGGGCTTGATGGAGAGTCAGCAGCTATGTGGGATGGTGGTGGTACTACAAGATTTCTGAGAGTAGCCACAAATGCAGGTGACTGTAAACTTTGAAAAATGGAATTTAAAAAAGGTATCAGGGAGAAGAAGTGATAAAGACAATCATAGTAAGAGAAAAATTGAACCAGTTTTATAGATGAAGCAGGATTCCTTGGCTCCTGGGGTTGATATTCAGACTAAAACAAGATGGCTACTAAGGATATTACTAGGCAATATATTTCTAGCAATTTCTAGAGCTTCTCAATCAGTTTGATCTTCAGTTCTTAAAAAGGAGAAGTTAAAAGTAGCTGGGAAGAAAGGACAGATCACCTACAAAGAAATAATTAGAAAGACAATTGACTTTTCTTTAGTAACAATTAATGGCCAGGAAGCAATGAAAAAATATCTTCAAAGTGTCAAGAAAAATAATTATCAATCTATAATTGTGTATGCAGCAAATTCTCTTCTATTCCCTCTTCTATTTTTCAAGAATGAGAGCGAAATGAAGTTATTTACAGATAAAAACGGAGGGTATTCACTATCAAGAGTTCCACACTCTGGGAGCTTCTGAAGTTTGTATTTCAAGAAAGAAAAGGACCACTGAAAGAAAATCAGAAGTACAAGAAGGAATGATGATATAAGGGGAAATAAGTAAAGAAAAAAGGTAGTATTCTTAGATGCAACTAACTCTGGCTGATTTCTAAATGAGTCAACTGAAAGGATATTGTTTGACCCACAGAATTGATGGAAAGGCTCACAGGAGCCAAGACCACAGCCAAATATCTGGCTGTAGAAGAGTCCATGAGCACATTGTTACAGCTACAACCAAAACCACTGAACACCCACTGCTTACACGCGGCCTCCACTGGAGCTGAACACTGGATACTGCCTCTGGAAACTAGACATTGCTGAGATTCTCCACTGCTCCTGCTTCTGATCCTCTCAAGCTCCTGATTCAAAGTCCAGGTGGGTGTACCTGACTGATTAAACCGAGGTCATATGCCTGGGCCCAAGCTGCAAGGAAGGCTGAGATACCAACCATGTGACATTTTGGGTTCCAATTCATGCCAAGACTCCCATGTATGTCCCAAACACAGAATTAGGGGGTGCTAGCAACACAACACACCTGACAATGTCTACTACAGGCAGAAACTTTAAAAATCAAATCAGACCATTATAATGAAAAATTAAAAACAACAGGATAAAACCATAACTAAGGCAGAGTGTTTTATTTAAGATTTTTCAAATAACTAAGATTGTACTGAGTAGAGTCAGAGACATAATTCAAGCAAAATATCTTATTGGAAAAAATCTCAGCTGAAGGCCCTCTGAAAGTGAAAAACCCCAGGCAGACATCCAAGGGGGGAGAAATTCCAGGGCAAATCCTACTGTTTGTGCCAAAGTATTATGCCTCCAAGAAAAGCAGGGATAAATTATCCGTGGGACAGCACTGACATATCAGCCAAGTCACAGCTGATCATTCCATCACCTGTCATTACTTGGCTCAACTCTCAATCCTCCCCACCGAGGTCTTCAAATAAATACAGTGCCTGGGGGCTCCCAAAAAGAGCACAGGCCCAGAAATGTACCTGGAAATTGGGAGTCAATATGGAGCCAGTGATGTGGAATAAAATGGACAGGCCAGAGGTAGACTGCGCGGAAGCACCAGAAATACATGCAAAGCAGCAGGTTGAAATTAGGCAAGCAGGAGGCTGGAAAGATATGGTTATTAAAGGCCACAGTTGCTTTAAAAGGTGAGGAGGGAGCACAGAATTACAGGTAGTAAAAAGCAGATACAGCAGTATGCTGAAGAGTAGGCAGATGTAGTATAAAACCTAAGAAATTAACAGAAATTGAGAAAAGTTGGAGGTGGGGGCAAGCATTGTCACATACCTAGACATTGAAAAATAATAATGAAAAGAAATTACATTTGGTAAGATATTGACATTTGTAGGGAGAGAAAGAAAAAAGAACTCTTTATGTCACTGCTTATGTTAATTTTCAAAAACTTTTCATAATCATTTTATTTATTCATTCATTGAAAAGTGTCTATTAAAGATGTGCAGACTGGAATAAAATACTGGCATGTCCTTGCATTCGTGGAATTTATTATCCAATGAGAGACAAAGACAAAAATTAGTAAACAATTGAATAAATTAATAGGAGACCATGTGTAGTATTATGCTATGATAGGGAATAAGGGTATAAGGGGGATGTACTATTGAGGGAATGCCTCTTGAGATGACACTTAAACTAAGGCCTTCAGGTGAAGAGTTGTGTACTTAGGGGGTGGAAGAGAAGGGGGTGGGTGTGGAAGGCAGAAGGAACAGTGTGTGAACTCCTGATAGTTCTTCCCATCACAGGAATCGATATATCAATGTGGTGATGATATGTGTAATGAGAGCACATAGGAGAGGCATAAAACCGGTCGTGTTGGCATAGGGGAGTCTTCCTAGAATTCTCAAACTTTGTGTTTTCATTTCTAGGAAAACCCTGAGAAACCAATAAAATCATTTTCTGTATCATTTGGATGACTCTATATAACTGAGTACTGCCATACAATTTTATTGCCCAAGTATGTGTTCATGATCTTAGTGTTTGTTTTAACTTTCCTTATGGTTCCAAGCCTGAATACAAAGAACAATTCACAGTATTCCTTTCTCTTCCCAACCCCCAGTTTTAACTTTTGTTACATTAACCAAAAGCACTGGAGCTAGCCCATCATCTGAGTATCTTTTCCTGGTTCCTCGTTCTCTCTCCATCCTCCTCATATTGGAGAACCTCGGGGCTCAGTCCCTAGAACTCCTCTGTCCAGACTCATTCCCTTGGCAAGCCTAGCCAGGCTCTTAGCTTTAAATATCACATGTATGCCAATGACTCCAAAACTTACATTTTCAGCCCAGACCTTGTTTCTGAAATTCTAACTAGCATATATCCAGCTGCCCTCTTGAATCTCTATTCAGATGGCTCATATTTCAAATATAACATGATCAAAATGGAAGTCTATCCTGTTTCCCTTGCTACCCAACGAACGTCCCTCCCCAGCATTTCCCCTACCTCATCACCTACACAGTAGCATAAGTCAAAAACTTGAGAGTTGTCCTTCTCTCTCTCACCCCTCCATCCTGTTGGCTGACTTGTCCAGTGGATTGTGCCTCCAAAACTGATCTCAGTTCTTTCCACTTATAATGTCGTCACCCTACCCAAAGCTATCACCATCTCTCAAATAGACTACTACATCAGTTTCCTGATTTTGCTGCCCCCATTCTAAACCATTCTCCATTTAGCAACAACAGTTATCTTTTAAAAACCTAAATCAGTAGCTTGCCATTGTACTTTGGATAAAAGAAGAATTCCTAACCACGGCCAATGAGGCCATTTATCATGATGTGGCTCCTACCGTATCTTGTACTCCTCCAACTTCATTTCACATCGTGTTCATTCTCCCCTCCCTCAATCACTACGCTCCAGCCACCAGATTAGCCTTTTTTCAATTCCTAAAATACATCGAGCTCTTCACCTCAGGGATCTTCCATATTCTGCCTCCACCTGGAAGGCTCTTCCCCTAGGTCCTCACATGATTTACTTTCTCAGTGTTTAGATCTCAGTTAAACATCACTGTCTCAGATGGGTCTCTTTGATCACTCCAATAATCCAAGTATACAGTATCTTCTTTAAATCTGCTTTTTTCTTTATAGCACTTATTATGTCGACTTTAAGACAAATCCCACATTACATAGCATGGGTTAAAGATAGGCTTTACTAGGGAAAGAGAAAATTTTAAAAAGTAAAAGGCCAAGACTAATAAGAGAAGAAAAGATGTGGGTATCCCATCCTCTTCCTACAGGAACCACCATACTACTGGCTTTGCTTCTAGTGGAGACATTGAGTCCCCTGGTAGTCTCCCTGTTTATACAGCCTTAACATTAGAGGAATGCACAGACTACTTGGTGCCAGGCAGTCTGACTTTGGCGGCCAGGCAGGCTGTTTACTGGAGTTGTCTAAGAATGCCAGCTTCCCTGCCAAGTTGCAATCACCTCTACTGAGAAGACAAAACTAGCAGTCCCATAAGAACTGGGCACAGCCCCTCCTACTGGGAGAAGAGGAACCCCCAGTTCCCATTGTCCAGGAAACAGAGTGAGAATTCACGGCCATTTTCAGACAACCCTACTCCTTGAACTACAACTTATTTCTTGTCTTTCCCCCTCACTAGACTGAAAGCTCTATGAATGCAGGGACTATATCTCTTTTGTTTCCTCTTGTATTCCAAGCATCTAGCAAAGTGCTGGGCATATATTAGGCACTCAGTAAAAACTTGCTGAATAAATGAATGATGGATAGGAGAGAAGGTGGACAGAAAATAGGTCCACGGTTAGAAAAATGCAGCCAAACAGTAATTTTCTGGGATACAGCAAAAGAAAAACCAGAAACTCTGGTCTTGCAGGAATGGTTCCAAGTTATTAAACTCTTTCTCAAATCAGATTTCTGATCAGACCAATTCCACAGAGATTAAAATGAGCCCTAGTGGAGAAGTAGTTTGGGTGTATGGTGGCGATGGTAGGGTGACTTGAGTTCTGCTGCAGTGGAGCCAACTATGAGATAGGTCACACTTGGTTGAGTCGATCCAGTATAAGCCCTTAAAGGAAAACTGGGCCTTCATGTCAGATCCCGTCCTAACTACTCACATAGCTGCAGAGTAGAAATTTAATAAGTTCCCATACATGTAGCAGATGATGTCAGTGCTGTACTCAAATCCACTGGGATGCATTAACCTTTCCTGCACACTCCCCGCAGCCAACACCTGTGTCTCTGTCTGAGGCCTGCTCTCAGGCTGCCAAAGATCACTGTGCCTGAGAGCCTGAAGTTCCTGGGAATTCACACTGCCCAGGGGCAACCCCTAAACCAGTGGTTCTCAAATGGGAGCAATTTTGACCTCCAGGGGTCAAAATGTCTAGAGGCCATTTTGGTTGTCACAAGTGGGTAGGGGACAGGGTTGGGATGCTACTGGCATTTAGCAGGGAGAAGCCAGGGCTGCTGCTGAATACCCTACAATGCACAGGACAGCCCTCGCAACAAAGAACTATTCCCCAAAGTGTCCGGGTCAATAGTGTCCAGGTTAAGAAACTCCACCTCAATGACTGATGGGCAGGAAAGTGTAAATACTCCAGTTATCTTGTACCTGATTTGGATAATTCTGAGAAACAATCTACCCTGTCTCCAGAACTTTCCTGTGGGACTGAGCTAATATTACCTCCTTGGAAGTTTGCCTGATATTGTATCCTTGTTTGGTTTCCTTCGCTTCCCTGTCCACTTCCCCATTGCCCTACCAACTTTTGCTAAGAACACTTCCTAATAAACCACTTTTGCACAAATCCTCATGTCAGGGTTGCTTCTCAGGAAAACAACCCAGAACAATATGTACAAGTGAATACTTTGGGAGAACTACAGATTTTAACATACACAGTATGGAGTGGTTACTAAGTGGTTGGCTCTGCCCTAACAGAACCCATGTAGTTGGACAAGCCAATAAATAGAGGGTCAGAGTATCTTAAACACAAACTGGAGAAGCATGGTATGGTAGGAAGAGAAACCAACTGAAAAGTTAGGAAACTCGAGTCAGCTCTGTGACTAAGGAGTCATGAGACCTTAAGTAAATCATAGCCATATGAAAATGAGAAAATAAAAATTGGATAATTGCTAAGAACTTTTCTCTAATATTCTATTTGGCTTTAGAGCAGTGTTCTCAACCAGGGGCAACTTTGCCCCCTAGGGGACATTTGGCAATGTTTGGAGACATTTTTGGCTGTCATAACTGGGGTCAGGGTGCTACTGGCATCTAGTGAGTAGAGGCCAGGGATGCTGCTAAACGTCCTACGATGGGTCAGGCAAGTCCCCCCAGCCCGACCCCCCAACAAAGAATTATCCAGCCCAAAATGTCAACAGGGCCAAGGTAGAGAAACGCTGTCTTACAGATGTAGATTAGATATTAACTTAAGGAATTCCTGATGGTTAGAATTATTAAATGAGGCAATGTGTTATTGAAGGAGATTATAGCATGGTCTCTAAATACATCCCTAAAAAGAGCACAGACTACAGATGCTTTTCTGTATAAGATTTGGAAGGGCTTATTCTAAACAGATCTTGAAACATTATGTGGCAGAACTAAGCACCTATCCAAGTATCAGGAGAGCAGAAGCCTGAATCTTAGCAAGTTGGACATTTTTCTGAAGAATCAACTGTCAGCCACATATTGGTATCTAACTATTCTATAAGGACACATCCCTCTACCCTGCAATCACAGAAGAAACCTCCCTCACACGTCCATTAACCTATGGACACGACTTGGGGACCAAATTTTCTCCTCTACAGATTTTCCTGGAGCGAAAGAGAAAAAGTTTCCCCAAATCATATGCAAATAAGAGTTACAGAAAACTAATTATTTTATAGCTGGCTTATCTGAGTTGATAAAAAATTTAAATGTACAACATATTTGCTTACAAATCCGGGTTTATTCATGTGACAGGTGGTAAGATGACGCCATACTTAACTTTGACTTCACATTCTCTCACGCCCTTTTTAAACAAAGAGCTAGCAGTAAAATCCAACATACTGCATAACTAGCCAATGTTACATATTGCTCAGAAAACTCTACCCTCCCAACAGGAAACTCTAGGAATGAAAGGGTTTCTCAGTTTCATTATCAGATAGATGCTCTCTTCCAGTAACCACAATGGTAGGCTAAAATGAAAACATTCATTCCCGGATTATTGATTTCTTTGAAAATGATTTAAGAACAAACTCACAATTTTTGTAGTAGGTCTGACATAATTCTCTCTCATCTTTGATATGCTGAAAGGTGCCTCAGAAAATCTTCTAAGGTGCTTAAAATTTTGAAAGACTAGCTGCTGTCAGTTGAAAGATAGGGTGACAGTTGAGATGGAGCTCAAGGTTTTCATTTGGCTTCTGAGATGAATGGCCTGCACCGTACTCTTCACCCAAGTCTTGCTCATCAGGAATCCGGAGGCATATTCTCCTCTCTCTGGTATCTTTGGTAGACCCCCTCACTAGGAGAAGGGCCTCGATACCACCTACCACAATTAACACCACAAGGCCCTTTGACTACCTGCTGTCAATGGCCAAACCAACACACGTTTAACGAAAATGGAGAGATCTGACTTTTCAGATCCAAGGTCTCAAAGCTCAGTATTTTCTCTCAATAATACGACTGCCTGTGTTTTAGTTAGCAGCAAAGCAAACATTTTAAGTTGTTATTCACACTGCTTACAGTTACTAAATGCAAAATTTTGAAAACTAAACAGCAATGATTCTTTTTTTACCCACATTATCATGCCTACCATCTCATGGGGACACTGTCTATCATCAAAGAGAATAAAATTAACATTATTGAGATTCAACTCCAAATTTTCCAATATGTTTAAGTAAAATGCACTTATTCTTGAAGGGAGGATAGGCAAATGAGGGTACTGATCCAAATGAAGCCTATTTACTGCCATTTTTGGTATTTAAGAAATAATAATAAACCTAAAAACTAGATTTCTTTTATATCTTCACAGTTTGACAAGTCAATCTTTATTGGATGTAGAAGCAACAAAAAGTCAAGGCTAAGCACACTGTCATAGTAAGATATGTTTCCCGTCCAGCAATATGAAAACAACCTTGTTTCCTTACTCAGAAAGAAGAGATGGGGAAGGGAATGAATGTAATTCAACCAGGTAAATCTCTAATTGGTTAAATAATGGTTAAATCAATGATATCTAAAACATACATAGTAAAAGAACAGCTCTTAACAGCAGACAGAACAGCAACATCCCTACCCTGGCTTCTTTAATTTCATCAATAACTAAGGCAAAGATATAACAAAATGATTATTGAATTTTGAATTATACAAAGACATTGGCCTATTACCTGGATAATATTTGATATCTAAATATTTCCTCTTCTACCACTGAAATGGGCAGTGACTTATAAAGTTATTATATTCTAAAATTATTTTAACCAAAATATAGCATTTAACACGTTATCTGGAGATATAATAGCTATTTGATGTCTTTTGAGTCAAAGATCACTAGACATCAGGAAACATGAAACCTTGATTCAGCTCTGTCACTAACTAGCTGATAAATCAATGCAACATTTACTTCGGACTCCAGTTTTCTGTTATAAAATGTTCATTTTGCCTCTAAGGTTCTATGGTTCTAAGATCAACCAGATAGGCTAAATAACTATCAATATTTTAAAATAGGAATTGTAGGGGGCAGGCCCCATGGCGTAGTGGTTAAATTTGGCACATTCTGCTTCAGCGGCCTGGGTTCGCAGGTTTGGATCCTGGGCGCAGACCTATACCACTCATCAGCCATGTTGCGGTGGTGACCCACGTATAAAGAAGAAGAAGATTGGCAAAGATGTTAGCTTAGGGCTAATCTCCCTCAGCAAAATAAATAAATAAATAATAAAATAGGAATTGTAATGTGAAAATCTACACTTCATGTTAAATGCCATCAATTACTGAAAAATAGGATAGGAAGAGGAGGAAGGAAATTGGCCTAACAATAGTTCATGTAGAGAAAAAATGTTAGTGATTTAATTGTAAATTCAAAGCATGATAGAAGAGGCTAAAATGGATGAAATCCTGGGTCACATTAATAGAAGTATAGCAGCCAGACCACAAAAGAGAATAATCTTGTTTTAAGTGCTATGAGCTGGCCATATCACCTCTAGAACATTCAGTATAATTGCAAACCAGAGATGCTGCAATTTCTTAATTTTATGAAATAAGTTATTTCTGATGTTTCTTCAAAAGCAAAAGTGGCATAGCACTGACAATATTAATTCAGACATCCAGGGCCCTAAACCCAAACTTGGGTTAGGCTGAGAAGAGGGAAGGTGAATTTTATGTGTCAACTTGGAAGGTGCTTGGGGATAAGATTAACATTTATATTGGCATACTTTGGGTAAAGCATATTGCCTTCCATAATGTGGGTGGGCTTCATCCAATTAGTTAAAGGCCTGAATCAAATGAAAAGACCAGCCTCCCGGAGCAAGAGGGAATTCTCAAGTAGACCGCATTCAGACTCCATCTGCAGCATCAGCTCTCTTGGGTCTTTGCTTGCTGGCCTTTGGACTGGAACTGCATCATCTGTTCCCCTGGGTCTCACGCCTGTCAGCCCACACTGCAGATTTTAGATTTCCCAGCCTCCACAATTATGTGAGCCAATTCCTTATAATTTATATATAGAATAAATTATTTTAATTATAAGTTAAAATAATTAATTTTAATTATTAAATATATTAACTAATTAATAATTATATAATTAAACATATTTTACTATAAATTATATCCTATTGGTTCTTTTTCTCTAGAAACCCCAAATACAGAAAGCGTCCTGGAGAAAGTGCTTCTAAGCCAAGACTCTCACAATATGTAGAAATTAGGTAGACGAAGTGGGGAAGAAAGAGGAAGGCACTGATTCAAGTGGTTTAGGCAATGGAAAACAACATGAGTACAGCCTCAAAGGGCAAGAATGTATATGAGGCACCCACATATACACTCCAAGACCTACACTAAGGTACCTGGTATTGAGATTTTATCAGAGTCTCTCTCTTATTCTGTATCCTGAGAAAAGGAGAAATAAGCATTCCCAAAGGATATGGATTTACATATTATCAAATTACTTCTCTTTTTCTCAGGATAGACTACTTCAAGATAGACTTCTGCCATGTAACTAATCTCTGTTAGTTAATATTAACTATCACTATTTAACTTGAGTCAGATTTGATTTGGAAGATATCCAACTGTTAATGTTCATTCTGTTACAAAGAAATCAACCGAGCCCTTCTTCCCACCACTTTCTCATAGACTTGCATGTGAGGCAGTATATAAATACACGCTGAATAAATTAAAATGTTAAATGACTGGCACATAGATTTAATTATAAAACAGAAAAAAATATACAGAAATACAGTCTTCTCTGGATCCCACATATAAGAGATAATCAGTATACTTTCAGTGATTTGAAAGCTACGTTTACCTGGATTAATTTTAAGTCATTTATTTATATAAGATAAACTATTTCTCATGTGCTCATAATTTTGGGGTATGGATATTAACCTCTTCAAATGGACATGATTACACTATGACCAATTGGCTTGGTGACAGTAAGTGATGTTTTACTCTTATTTTTTCCTCCATGCCTGGAAACTAGAACTTTCTTTGTATGTGTTTGTTTCCTCATTATTACCCCACCTCCATGACAAAATTACTTGGAATTTTAACAGATATAGTCTTTTCCATAAATGTAATCTTCTAGCTGCTTTTTATAAGTACACTATAGTAACCCTCCTCCCCCATAAAAAAAATTACTGATGGTTTCTGTAATTGTGCCCATATCCTAGAGACGGTAAGCAGAAAGGTTAATCTCAGATTAAGTAAATTCCTCAGTAGCTTTAGCTCAAGGACTTGTAACTTCTTGAGCAAATACTGCTGTAATATGCTAAACTAATGATGATCGCCCTGCCATGTTGGTTCATAGTGTGGATGACAAATTGCTTTCAGGTAACTTTCAGCACCACTACCTCACAAAGGGGATAAAGACAGCACTGAGTGAAGGAATCTCTTTCCTTAAAATTTAGGTAACACTATGAACGAATGTTCTCATAATGAACAAACTCTACTTCTGAAACTTGGAGAAACTATTGTGACAGTACAGGGAATATCAGTAAATCTTTAAAACGTAATACCAATATATGACTACATGTCTTTCACAACAGCTGCACACCATACTTGGAATTAAAAAGCTGTTTCTCATCATTTTCTTCCTTAGGCAGAAAAATGATAGAACATTGTCATTTTCAGATAAGTAAACTAAGATGTCAGACAGTATCAAAAGTACACTTCTAACACTTTCAAATGATCCTGCAATAAAAATGGAAATCTTGCTGGAAAGTGTGGGGAGCACACAGAGACAGGTGTTTTATAACAAATTTCCCTATAACTTTGGAAAACAAATCACTATTTGGAAACTCTGAGCTCCAGTCATCCAAGTCCTAAACTGACATATTCCTGGGATGCAGATTCACATGAGGGTGATGATGACCCAAGATGTTCTTTGGAAGCTGGAGAGGAATTCTGCACTGATAAATTTCCTTCCTACCTTCCTTGTGCTATGAAGCCTCCCAACTGAGCACAACATAAACCCTGTCTAATTTCTTCCCCCTTTGAATGACAGTGCCACATTTTCCTTCAGATCTCATACAGTGCTTAAAGCTACCCCAGCTAATGCAGTAATAAATGAATCAAAAAAAAAAAGTTTCTCAAAAATAAAGTGTTTTTAAAAGGAGTAATCAATTGTGCCAAATACTTCAAACACTATTGATAGAACAAAAACTACACATCTAGAGACTTCATTTATATATTACCAAACGGTGGGGGGAATTCCTAACACTGCGCTTCAGATGACCTGGGTGTGTCTGGGAGACATCATAAAATGTGATTATAACTTAGCAAGGTGAAGCCTCATCAATTAAATGATAACTTGCCTGGCCAAAGACTCTAAATAGGTGGGGATGACTAGAATGAAATACAGAAAAAGGGAAAGTCAAAGAGGCAGAATAAACTAGGAGTCCTGTAATCTCCAGGAGAAAGACACTGAATATGGGCATCAGACGGGAAGGACCTTCAGCAGCCTCCTGTGAAACCAGCCACACCAGAGCCTGGATAACACATACCTCTGTCTACAGTCCACTTCCCTTTGCTTTGATTTCATGCTTTCCAAACAATTATCTGCCTTCTAAAAATCAAATCTGTAGGTGCCTTGACACAAAACAGAGGTTGACTGTCAAGGCAGACATAAATATTTCTGTCGTTGCAAGGGACTATCCTGTCTTTATAAATTAGTAAACTGCTATTGCAGTTTGGACATCAGACTTTGGAAAGTTTTGTTAGCTAAGCCAATTCCCCTAATTTATTAGTGTTCTGACAGAATGAAAATTCAAGCCTTGCAAACTGTGGGCGCAGACGCTGCACTCAGAGACTTCATTCAGGTGATGCTGTCCTGAGCAGTCTCCGTCTCCCCAAGTGATTCCCACCTCCCTTTTCAAACAACTACAACGTTTATCTCCTGTCTTGTGGCAAGCAACAGCACTCACACAAGGTCCTAAAAAGAGTTATTTTTAGTTTATAAAGGAATAATTTGAGTGATTAAATCAATGTTTCCCAAATGTGGCCCAAAAGATCAACAACTTCCAACATCCTGATTTTAAAAATAAAATTTATCTACCCGGTTTATTTTCCTCACTCCTAGGATATAAAAAATATCTACACAATAATATTAATAAGGAAAAAGTGCTCGAGAAATTCAAAATGATAAATTATATTTTAATGTGTGAACTGTCTGAAGATAAAACTTACATAGCCTAGGATTTGGCAATGTTTCTTGGATATGATACCAAAGGCACAAGCAACAGAAGTAAAAATAGACAAGTTGGACTTAATGAAAATTTAAAAATTTTGTTCACCAAAAGATAATATCGGGGGGCCGGCCTGGCATAGCGGTTGAGTTTGGACACTCTGCTTCGGCAGCCTGGGGTTCGCAGGTTTGGATCCCGGGCACGGACCGACGCACTGCTTGTCAAGCCATGCTGTGGCAGCATCCCAAATAAAGGAGAGAAAGATAGGCATGGGTGTTGGCCCAGGGCCAATTTTCCTCAGCAAAAAGAGGATTGGCAATGGATATTAGTTCAGGGTTAATCTTCCTCACACACACAGAAAAAGATAATATCAGGCCAGCCCAATGGCATAGTGGTTAAGTTTGAGCATTCTGCTTCAGTGGCCCAGGGTTCATGGATTTGGATCCCAGGCACAGACCTACACACTGCTGGTTAAGCCATGCTGTGGCAGCATCCCACATACAAAATAGAGGAAGACTGGCACGGATGTTAGCTCAGGGCCAGTCTTCCTCAGCAAAAAGAGGAAGATTGGCAACAGATGTTAGCTCAGGGCCAGTCTTTCTCACACACACACACACACACACAAGATAATATCAACATAGTAAAAAAGGCAGCCCACAGAAAGAAGGAATATATTTGCAAATTATACATCTGACAGGGATTAATATCCAGAACATACAGACAACTCCTAAAACTCAATAACAACACAACAAAAAAACTCAATTCAAAAATGGGCAAAGGACTTGAATAGACATTTAAGATACACAAATGGCCAATAAGCACATGAAAAGATGCTAAACATCACTAATCATTAGGTAAATGCAAATCAAAACTACAATGAGGGGCCAGCCCAGTGGTGTAGTGGTTAAGTTTGCATGCTCCACTTTGGCAGCCTGGGGTTTGCAGGTTCAGATCCTGGGCAAGGACCTACGCATCACTTATCAAGCCATGCTGTGGCAGGCATCCCACATATAGAAAATAGAGGAAGATGGGCACAGATGTTAGCTCAGGGCCAGTCTTCCTCAGGAAAAAGAGGAGGTTTGGCAATGGAGGTTAGCTCAGGGCTAATCTTCCTCACCAAAAAAACCCAAAATTACAGTGAGATATCACCTCACACACTTTTGGACAGCTACTATCAAAACACCAAAAAATGCTGGTGAGGATGTGGAGATATAGGAACCCATGTTCCCATCCTGTTGGTCGGAACGTAAAATGGTATAGCAGCTATGGAAAATAGTGTGGTAGTTGCTCAAAAATTAAAAATGGAATTACCATATGATCCAGTGATTCCATTTCTGAGTAGAATTGAAAGTAGAGTCTCGAAGAGATATATGTACACCCATGCTTGTAGCAGCATTATTCACAATAGCTAAAACATGGAAGCAACCTAAGTGTCCATTGTCAAATGAATGGATAAGCAAAATGTGATATACACATGTAATGAAATATTATTCAACCTTAAAAGGAAGAAAATTCTGACACATGCTAGAACATGGCATATCTTGAGGACATTATGCTAAGTGAAAAAAGCCAGTCACAGAAAGACAAATATTGTATGATTCCACTTACATGAGAGACCTATAGTAGTCAAAATCCTAGAGACAGAAAGTAGAATGGTGGTTGCCAGGGGCTGTGGGGAGGGAGGAATGGGGAGTTACTATTTAATGGATAGAGTTTCAGTTTTACAAGATGAAAAGAGTTATGGAGATGGATGGTGGTGATGGCTGCAGAGCATTATGAATATATTTAATACCACCGAACTGTACACTTAAAAATGGTTATGATGGCAAATTTTATGGTGTGTTTATTTACTACAATAAAAAAATGGAAAAAAACCCCCACAAAACTACATAGCTTAAGTATGTATATGAATACCTACTTTAATAATTTTGTAGGGGTATAACAAAATCACCCAGGGGGCTTTTCTCAAGATTCACAAACTGGGTGCAAATTATTGCCACTGTGACTCACTGTTAGTGATGGAAGTGTGTCCTATTCCTCAGGTATGTTGGGGAAGAAAACAAGTCAAAAACTATTACCTTGCTTCATATACTCAGGTAAAATCATTAGGAAAAAAAATTTAACTCTCTCAGCTTTCAAGAAGGAACCAGAGCTAGGAACCCCTAGAGTATTTATTATTTATTATCTACACAGCAGAGATAGAATCCTAGGCACAATGAGTAACTCCTGCCCATTAGAACCATATACTCTAAGCCAAGAAAACAAAGGTATCATTCCAAACATTTTCCTGTTTTGTTGTTTCTGCAACTTTCTTTCTTCTGGACTAGGAAAGGGAAAACTTTTTCCCTTTGTTATTTCTCAAGCTTAGTTTTTTTCTGGGCTGGGAAAAAAACCAAACTTGATTGTGATCAAATCTGTCATAATGTTTCCATCACACTTCCAACCCTGTTGGAATCATTTATTCTCCTCACTTTCAAGAAAACAGATGTCATTTTTCTAATTCTACAAGATAAAGGACACGTGTGTTGCATGCACACACACACACAACCATAAGCCAAATCCTACCACTTCGTGTGGCTTTCTTGACCCTGATGTCACAATTTCCCTGTAAAAGCCCACGATCTTTAGCCCACCCTTCCTTTTGCTTTGCCCATATGCTTCAAATAAATCAAAATATCTTTAAGGAAAAAAGAAATGATTTTAGAAAAGACTCAAGTATTTTTTCAGTGTCCCAGAGAAGAAACTGTACTTAATTAATAAACAATCTAGTTTTAACATTTTAAGAAAATACTTCTGATCCCTTTTGTCTTTCCTTACTTTATCTTCTAGTCTTAAAGGATAGAAAAGGATTAACATATATGACTACACTGGGGAGTATAAAGATGAATAGACACACACACACACATAGAAAAAGCAAATGCAGGAAAATGAACATATTTTCTCTTTGGCCGTCCCAGAGACTCTAAAAACAATCTACGATACAAAGATGTCCACCGTCTTTTTTGTCCAAAGTCACTAAAAACAAAATCACATTTAGAAAGTCAACCTCATCTCTACTATCTTTTAAAGCCAAGAAAACCCAAACACATAAGTAACCCAGATAAAAATTGATTTGCAAGTGAGTTGTTCTTAAAATAATCACAATACTGCCCTAGGTTAAGAATTCTAAGGTGGTTCTTTTCAAACGGTCACTTGATATATATGTATTCCTGTTTTAGCTCAGAGTAGTTCAAGGAAAATAATCTTTAAATGTAACTTTTTCTGAAAAAAAACCCTAGATAATAACTCATAAATATATTATGAACATGAGTATTTGAAGTAAACTAGGATAGAAGGAAACTAAATGATGACAACTAGTATATGAAACAGTCATACAGAAGGAAAGACCAGAAACAGATTTCCCAGTCTTCTATTTACTCATTCACTGCATGAAACCCATCAAATTTTACCTGGAAATATTCTGTGTGCACTGATATATTCACTATCATATAAGTTCTACGAGGGCAAAGTTTTTGTTTATTAGGTGTATTCCCAGCACCTAAAATGAGTGGCACAAAGTAGCTCCCAATAAATATTGGTTGCATAAATATCACTATCTTCTAGGTAGATGGGCATCTACACTAGAGGATTCTACAGGTCTTTTCCAGGCACAAGAGTCAACGATTTTATTATCATAGACTAAGCTAGTTTTCATATTTTCTACAAAGAAAACAAAATTTGGGCATGAGTTTTGGTAAACAGCAGGCAGGGGGAGAGAAGGAAGAAGGAGGGGAGGGAGGGAAGGAGGAGAGGGAGGGACAGCATAAGAATTTTGTATACTTTCCTCTGAAGGAAATCTGAATTAGGACAAGGTCTTATAATAAGAAAATGTATACAGTATCAGGAAGCATATAGGCACCTCGCTGAGGTTCACTATACAACTGCATCCTTACCTTCCTGCTTTTCCATCCTTAACTGTTCTCCATAAGCCTTCCTTCTTCTTACAGGCCTCTCTTCTTGCTGGCCAATCTGCTCTTCTTCCCAGGGTTCGTTTTTCATTATGAGTAAGAAACCTTTACTCAGCAGTCCTCCCCACCTTCCTTGTCTCGACTTATCACGTGTGAGGACATGGCCTTAGTACTGAGATGTATTGGGGTTAGGTTTGCTTCTCCTACAATCTCTTCCCTGAATCTTCCTTAAATTATATCAGAAAAGGTTTCCAAAATTCTCATTCTATTGTTCCAGGATGAGAAGTCACCTGATCAATTTTCTACTAGTCTTCTTTCCTACAGAATTCTTATGAATCTTGTTTAAACTGGTAAACAACTTAGGTTATTTACATCTTACAGGAAATTTTCAAAGTTGGACACAATCTAAGTATCTTGCCTATTTTATACAGGAATCAAACTTAACTGGTTCCCTGCAGAAAACTAACGTTTTAAATAAACCAATACAATTTTTGTGCTTGGTAATGATACACATTAAGCTGCTAACATGCAACAATAAGGTAAAATCTGATGCATATCTCAGGGACTTATGAAATTTAGCATTAACTACGTATTATAAACATTGCTCAGAATTTCAGAAATTATTTTTTTTCTAGGCCTATTTTTTCTAGGCCATAATTCATAGTGTGACTTGAAGAGATATGAGGCTATCATATTTCTCCTTTCTATAATAAAGAAATGCGTCAATGAATTTTAATAGTAGACATACAATTAATGTATAATCTAGCGTTCTCTCAAAAAGAAGATATTGGCCTTTAACTACCACTTCACTGAGCAATAAAACATGATTCAGCGTGTTCACTCATTTTTTTTTTATTTATTCACCTGCTATATCCCTAACACCCAAAACGCTGCATATCAGTTAAATGAATGAATAAACAAATATTTACTATGTACCTCTTATGTGCCAGGTACTGTGTTAGCCTCAGCAATGCAGGAGTAAACGTGACCCTGCTTTCATGGAAACTGCAGTGCAGGAGAGACATTAAACAAAAATTATGTAATTATTTATCACAATTGTGATAAAAGCTATAATGGAAAATTATAAAGTATATGAAAATAGGATCTAACATTGTCTTAGGTGTAAAAAAAGACTTTTCTGAGGAATAGACATTTAAGCTAGGACCTAATAAAAGCATAGGATTTAGCCAAGGGCAGAGTGAAGAGGAAAACTATTCCAGAGATGAAGCAACATGTGTGAAGATCCTGAGGAAGCTAGGTGTGCACTGTCTTCCAAGAACTGAAAGCAGCTCAGAGGGAATAGCTCAGGACGAGGCTGGAATGGAAGGCAGAGCTCAGAGTGTGCAAGGCTTTGTGCACCATGTTAAGGATCTTGGACTTCACACCAAGAACAACGGGAACTAAGGAGTGACAATCATATTTGCATTTTAAAATTGTCACTCTGGCTGCTGGGTGGAGAATGGACTAGAGGGGAACAAGAGAGAGGCAGGAAGACCAATTACGGGGCAAGTACAGTACTACAAGTGGGAGATGACGTCTTTGACTAGGGCAGTTACAGTGGGGATGGGGAAGTGAGTGGATTCCTGATCCACGTAGGATGTACATTTCTGAATAGGGTGATTGATGGGACATGAGAGAGAGTGGAGTGCCAAGGTGACTCCTAGGTTTCTGGGATGACTAGCCAGGTGGATGATACTTTCTTTTACTTAGATGGGGAACAGTGGAGGCCAGATTTGTCGTAGGAATGGGAAATCAAAAGTTTGGTTTGGGGGGCCAGCCCAGTGGCGTAGTGGTTAAGTTCACGTGCTCCACTTGAGTGGCCCAGGGTTCGCAGGTTCAGAATCCCAGGCACAGACCTTCACACCACTCATCAAGCCATGCTGTGGCAGCATGCCACACACAAAAAACAGAGGAAGATTGGCACAGATTTTAGCTCAGGGACAATCTTCCTCACACACACGCACACATCAAGTTTGGTTTGGGATATGTCCAAGAAAAGATGTCCACATTAGCTATGATAGTGGAGCTCATACGCAGGATTTGAGTAAAGACAGAAATTTGGCAGTCTTTAGCCAGTGAATAGCATTTGAAGCCATGGGAATAGACGAGACTGCCCAGAGAGACAATGTAGAGTGAGAGGAGAAGATGGTCTAGGACTGAGTCCTAAAGAACTCCCAATTTTTAAAGGTCAAGTGCACGAAGATGAGCCAACAGATAAGAAAGAAAAGGAAAGCCTAGAAAGGTAATAAGACAATAAGCTGAGCATAATGACATGAAAGCTAAGGGAAGAAACAGTTTCAAGAAGTAGGGAGAGATCTATTAAGAAAGTTGATGAGTTAAAACGAAAAATATAGCTGAAAAGGATTTGTTTAGACTTTGGCATGAGGTTCAGCGGAGTGGTGGGGACGAAAGACTGAAGAGAATAGGCTAAGAACAGAGCAGTTAGAAATTATCTATGGAGAGGAGACCAGATAAGGCAGAATCTAGAAGAGGGTGGGAGGTCTAGGAATTTTTTAAAAGAAATAGACCACAGAGAGGTCTGAAGCGTAGGTGACCTAACAGATGCTATGCTGAGAAACTAACCTTCCTATTCATTGAGGTCATTACATTTAAATTCTTAGTAAGTACTCAGGAATTTGTTGGGAATATTTTCTACTAGTTACTAACACCTGCTGAGCAAGCAGAAATGAAGGCTATGCTTTGGGAATGAATGGTCAGGTGGGAGAAGGAAAGTGAGAAAGAATAAAAACTCCTGTGAGAATGAAAAGAGCTTCTGGGAATCTTCACTGGCCACAGTTGGACTCATTCACAGTAGCCTGCCCCAGCAGGAACTCTGGGGACCTGGGAAGACATAACTACACCGGGAATATGATGCATCGTCCCTGCGTTATTTAATGTTTCCAGAGGTTCCTTCATCAATGCAGAAACTTAACCCCCCAAATGTCTGTTGAGTTCTTTCCACTGAACACATCACCAACCTATTTTGAGACAGTCATGCATGCACCAGGGAGGTTTGAATGATGATAAGAAGAATCCAGTAGACAAGGAGAGGCTCAAGAAACAAGAGAGAATACGCATAACAAATGCAATGAGATCCCTGAAAAAGCAGAGAGGCTTGGATCAGCATTCACAAGTAAAGACTGACTTTCTAACACAATAGAGGACGGATAGATGTAAAAATAAGTTTATGGATACGATGGTGGGGAGTTGAAGGAATGCCTGACATTGTTTTCTTTGTGAAACACAAAATAAGATCTTTTACTAAGAGTAAAGAAAGGAGCAGGTGGGTTGAAGGTTAGAAGAGAGTGGAAGGAAGAATAAACTATTTTTCATAGCGAGTCAGAGCTGACAAAAGAAATGAACTAAGATTGCTAGTTAGGCAGGCTCAGTGATTGTGAATTCATAGTGCTACAATCCGCCTGATTTTGTGTGTTTCAGATCAGGGATTTACCAAACCTTTCCTAATTCCTTCAGCTGCATTTAATTCTTTATTTGAGCCTCTAAAGCATTTTGTCCATAGCTCCAATCCTGCATTTGAAAAACTACATTTCTGGTTTATATTGTTTTATTTCTCTACTAGAATATAAAACCCCAGAGTAAAGAGTGATGGCTTCTTCATCTTTGTATCCCTGAAAGCACTGTTCTTTGCATGGAGTACTATATAGACATTTTTGCATTTAATTATTAAATACATAAAATGGCTCATTTAAAAATTTAGTTGTTTTAAGATCAAGTTTCCACACATTGTATAATCAAGAAAGATTAAAGACCCAGAAATTAAACTAAAAGACAACTAAGAGCCACAGTCCACCAAATTTATCTTTGTTAAAATAAATCTAGTCCTATCATTTTTTATGATCCTCCTGCCTCAGAAACTAAAAAATGGTGACCCAGAAAACAAATCCCACAGCATGAGAATATGAAAATGAAGACTGAATAAACATCATCATCATCTAAAACACGTATCTCATTCAGTGATTTAGCTCAACATGGAATCAGATACCTTTTAGCCACCTGAGAAGACATACAGAACTTTCTTTCTAGGCATCTACTGCTGTTATCAGAGTCCTATGATTTAATATCGTCATATAGTTAATATAGTCATATGATTTAATTTGGTTATCAGTTTTAACAACTAATAAAATATGGCTATTTTAGAGATCAGATTTTTTATACATGAAAAATTTAAAAATCAGTTATTAGTTAAGTTAAAAAACATTTTCCACTAGGAAATTACTAAAAATGTCGGTAGCATTCATCTTCAGACAATTCATTACCCACAATATAACCCAATTTTGGAGGGCTGCATTAACTCTTTTACTATCTTTTTTAATCTTAAATTTATATTTCAAAATGAACATGGTACTTCACTTGCACCCACTTTTCATCGTTCTTTCTTCAACTCAATGTTTCAGGTAAATCTTCAAGCATTTGAAGTTTATTGTTGGACAAGAATTACAGCTGAAGCATCAAGAGAACACCAGTAGGTGTCTATCATAGTTAATTTTATGTCTCAATTTGACTGGCCAAGGGTGCCCAGATTAAATATTATTTCTGGGTGTGTCTATGATGGTGTTTCCGGACAAGACTAGCATTCGCGTCAGTGGACTCAGTAAAGTAAACTGCCCTCTCCAGTGTGGGTGGACATTTTTTAATCTGTTGAAGGTTTGCACAGAACAAAAGGCAAAGAAGGAATTTGCCCCTTTTTTCCTGCACATTGTTTGAGCTGGAAAAATATCTTCTCCTCAGACTGGGATTTTATACCATTGGTTCCTCTGGTTCTCAGGCCTTTCAATTTGAACTGAATTACACTACTGGCTTTCCTGGGTCTCCAGCTTGCACAGCAGATTGTGGGATTTCTCAGCTTCCATAAACATATGAGCCAATTCCTCATAATATATATATAAATATATACACACACACACACACACACACACACACACACACACACATATATCTCCTATTGGTCCTGTTTCTCTGGAAAACCCTAACACAGTGTTCTCATAACTATTTTAGATACATATTTTATCTGGTACTTCCTTCAATATACCCTACCAAACACGGAAGGAAACGTGTATCTTTGAAATATCCATTACTGCCATGATATAAGAAGCTGAAATTTATTGCAAATTCCCAAAATCTTTCATAAATAAGCAATTTGATTAAATAAACATAAACAAGCAATTCGATTAATGAAACAATGGAAATATTTGCTGGGAATTATAGTTTCAGTACATCAGTATCAGAGAAATTCATATAACTGTATTCAAACAGAAGTCCAATTTAGGTTATTTTCAGACCACAATTACATACGTTCAAAATCCCACTGTTTCCTTCTTAACAATCTGATAAGGGTTGGAATTGATATACTTCAGTGGTAATTCCAAGTTCTAAAAAAATCATCCAAAACCAAATGAAAGCCAAATAGTGATGTTATATTTTGATGTGGGCTGCAGCTATCTAATTGTATTAATCTGAAAGCTTATAAATAAACACACTGTTAGGGATTAGCACTGTGCAAACTATCAGCGATCAATGTGAACCCTTCCATGGCTTTCTCTGGTCATCCAGCAACATTTTGGTTCTCTTTTCCTTGTTATAAGTGGGTAAAGGTCAAGAAATGCCTAAGCAAATACTAAGAAAAGTGATTTTTGCATAGTATCTCATTTTTTATTATCAGCTTCTAATTTTTTCTCATAATATGAGTAGCTATTAACAGAACGTGTGTTTCTTTTTATATTTTCACATAAAGCTTCAAAGAAACAACCAGAATATCATCTGTATTTAGTACCTCGTCACTTAAAAAAGGTTTTTAAGTAAACACTAATTAAAATATTTGGGAACTTAGTTGTGTCAATACTTCTCTAACTGAAAGGTCCTTTAAATGAAAAGGTTGTCTTTTTATTGTTTTATTTACCTAGGATTCTAAGACATATAAGAAACCAAGAAGTTATAGATTTCCCTCAAATTATACAGTATACACATATTGCAAAGATATTAAAAATTAAATAAAATAATTAAAAATTGAGTTAAATACATGACTACATATAATAAATTTAGGTACTGAAAGCATTAATAGAACACAAAAAACTGCTCAAATAAAATTCTAGATTTTTAAAAACAATAAAGTCTGTTATTTATTATCTAAAAGTCAATACACTTCTTTATTAAGTGGCTATTAAAACAGGGGCATTTGCAGAGGATTTTAGGGCAGCGAAACTACTCTGAATGATACTATAGTGGTGAATACATGTCGTTATGCATTTGTCAAAACCCACAGAATGTAAAACGCCAAGAGTGAACCCTAATGTAAACTACAGACTTTGGGTGATGATGTGTCAGTGTAGGTGCATTCATTTTAATAAATATACCACTCCAGTGTGAGATGCTGATAGTGGGGTAGGCTGCGCATACGTCGGGGTAAGGGGTATATGGGAACTCTGTACCTTACTCTCAATTTTGCTGTGAACCTAAAACTGCTCTAAAAAATAAAATCTATTTTAAAAAAACATTCATCTCAAAGATTCAAAACACTACCACATACGGTGATTTCTCTTAAAAGTCCATGTGAGTACTGACCAATATGCCATTTTTCACAAATCTAAAAAAATTATTTTAAAATGCATAGTGTCAGATACCTGTCAACACCACCGGAATACCATATACTCTAAGCAGTAGAGGCAAAGGGCATGCAAAGTATATACATTTTGAGGATGAGCTTGAGGAGTTGGTACCTAGGAAAAGGGGAATTAAGTGTTTATTTCGGAAAATCTTAATGAGATACACAAAACTTAAGAACTGAAATAAAGAGGTTAAAAAAATTAAAAATAAGTATACTTACAATATATAGTAAGTATAACTTCTGGCCTAAAATATCACCATCTATCTCTTGGCATGTGTGGGACAAGGTAAGAGAGAAAGAAAAATGGAAGACCTTGAACACAGAGCACTTGGTCTACTCATCAGCAAAAATAAAGTCAAATTTTCTAAGATCAGGGATGGCATTATTTGTTTTTCCAAACAGCTGGATTTTTTTTGGTCATAGCTTGTATGGACAACTAAACTGAAATTATCCCCACATACTGATTATGAGTACCTGAGAGAAACTGTGAGAGAAAATATTTTTTTGCTACATCATGTATGATTATTTAAAAAACATGGGAAAATAATGTTATGGATTATAGAATAATTTATATTTAAAAACTAAAAACAAGGAAGTGATTATCAAAAAATATTGAATTTGTTATTTAAGCTCATTTAATTCTGCTAATTAGGATGGGTCATATGGATGATAATCTTATTTGATCTCCAATTAAAATAAAGAGTAAAATATTTGAGGGAGGAAAACAAGTAAAATGTATGTATACTGGGTTTCCAGTTAAACTTTTACCTTTTGGTGTTTTCATTTATTCTTGCCAAAATGTACTTTTCTGTACCTTAAGTTTCTTGGAGATAAACAGCTTACAAAGTGGCAATGTGATGCCTTACAGGTAAGATGTGATAAACACAGGGCACAAACTTTCCTCAAATACAGAAGAGTTGAAGTGGTTCAATTCATTTTTGCTTCTGAGAGAAAATATGTAGCAAGGGGTAAACAGCGGAGTGAAGATCTAATCAATGATGACCAGCACTGCAACAGTCAGTGCTAAAGTCTTCCAAATGTCTACAAGTGCTTACAGAGACTTGATATACTAGAGTTTGAATATCTAGGTAAAGCTTTAAAACACCCCATAAACATAATATAGCGATAACTATCTATGGTTGATATTCTCATGGATTTTATAATTTATTTATTGCCCTACTAATACTATCCTTTTATTTATTGTCTATTTTGGCAGAGTTTTAAGATAATTCCTTTACTTTGGATATCTGATATAATTCATCCCGTTTTTTTATCAAGTTTAATTTTCTATCAGATATATACTATAATTATGGACTCCATAAACGAATTGACAAATGTATTAATTTGTCTCTTCTCATTGGTAGCAAACTGAAACCATAGTCTTCTAAAAGAATGTCAAGTTCTTCACCAAATGAATGTGTGAAGTCTTCAAGATGGATTTAATTTGTGCCACTTGATAACAACCTTTTCTGGATTTGTAACTGTCTCTTTCCACTGGTTCACTGCTTCAATGTTATTACTGTCTTCACTTATCCAAATCTGTAAAGGAACAATACAATCATTTAACTTAACACAGTAACGGTAATTGAGTTAAAACAGTTAATTACTCATATTGATGAAAGATAACTGCAAGTTTGGTTCACGTATTTTCAATTAAACACCTTTCCATTTTTCCAAAAGTTTGTTTGATTTCTCTACTTGAAACTTAAATGTTAAAACATTTATATTTAGTTACTCTGAAGAGTATGTTTTTGTGTGTGTGAGAAAGATTAGCCCTGAGCTAACATCATTGCCAATCCTCCTCTTTCTGCTAAGGAAGATTGGCCCTACTACATCCATGCCCATCTTCCTCTACTTTATATGCGGGACGCCTGCCACAGCATGGCTTGATAAGCAGTGCATAGGTCCGTGCACGGGATCCAAACCTGCAAACCCTGGGCCGCCAAAGCAGAGCGCACAAACTTAACCACTACATCACCAGGCCGGCCCCTCTCTGAAGACTATTTTATATGATCCAATTCAACTGAAAAGTTCAACGTGAGATATTACAAAATCATTTCCCCAAAAACAGCTATCAGTTTCCTTTCTTATTCAATAAATCTAGGAGCTCAACTTAAAATTGATCCTGGTCACTCAAAAATATTTTTGTAAAGATTAACTGAGGCTAATCATGATTTAATTTAGATTGGTAAGAAATGTGCATTTTAAAGTACTTTTACATTAAGAAAAACTGTAATTGTAATTGAAATCTAATAGTCATTTTTGATCCATAGTAAATAATTTCACAGTACGTATCACCTATGTATGTAACTTTAGATAACATATGTGAATGAATTTGGGAAAACTGTAAAGAATTATGCAAATGTAAGATATCACAATGGGTACATATCATGTAGGCAAGGTGGACAAGAAATCAAAAAACCTGAACTCTCACCTCAGTTATAGTACTAACAAATGCTGTTACTTTGGAATTAAATTCTCTGAGACTCAGTTTATAATTCTTTTAAATAAAGAAATTAGAGTAGGTCACTGGTTTTCAAACTTTTTTCCCTTAATTTTTTGGTCTGAAGGACTTTTCCTTCAAATAAGATCTTACAAAGAGCCTCAATATATAAAATAGGTAACATCAGAGTGGTTCAGCTGATAAAGGAGTGGGAGACCTTGAGTTCACATTTGGCTACCCAATCATGGTGGCTCTAAGGCTACCAAACAAGCTATAGGGAACAGATGACCAACAGGAACCTTTCCAGATTTGTTATTCTTAACTAGGATCTCAACCAAAAGAGTGGAATCACCAAACAAGTGACTGAAAATCATTTGTCAAGTAAATCTCCTATTCTATTCATACATGATAGTTGAGGCTTGATGAGATAGGAAAACTTTGACTGAATTCACTTCATAGGCCACAGGGCTTTGAAATGTTAGTTATATGAATTCTTGAATTCAAATTCTTTTCCCAGTAAGAATAAATGAAGAACAAGAAAACTATATTTTTTACAAATATTTTAGGTAAAATCTATGAAGAAGTGAGTCAAAGAGTTAACATCAATCTTTCAAAAATTCCCATATAACTTGAGGATTTCATGTAGACTGCTAATAACGTCTTACTGTCAAGTAGAAGCTTTTAAACCAATAAAATGGATTCTGGAATTTAAATGTGAGCCAAACAATTGTAATTAAGATAAAAGACAATGGACAGCTACCACTAATCCTCTCAGAGAAAGGAAAGAAACTACAAAAGAAAACATGTTCCTATAGAAGTGGCAAGTGAGCAAGTCTTATGTTGTCTTATACAAATTTCTAAGAATTTTTAAATAGATTAATCCAGAACCAATATTGACTATCTAAATAATATCACAACTGCTGTTAAAATTGACGTTTTCTAGGAATTCAAATCTAATATAATTCAGTTAATAGCATACAGATTTAAAACATTAAATTGAACATGAAACAGAATAAAATAAGTTGAATATCTGAAGCTTTAAGAAATTTGATTTAAACACTTGGTGTTCCCTCTTTCACAAAGAAGACATCAGCAGTACTGAAAAACCGATCTTATAGTTTTTAAAGTTGAAAAGCTCAGAAAAAGACTTAAGAAGGCTGACTGCTCAGAAATTCCAACTATTTGTATTAAAGCAAAAAGTGTGACAAGATTTAATTTGTGTGGCAATACTGAATTTTAATTTATGATACTGAAGAATTTCACTATATTCAACTTTAATTTTATCCTGTATTCTCTTTGTTAACCAACTTTTCTAAATGCATAGAAAGTGAAAGGAAAGAATCCACGATATAAACTCTCTACTAACCTGCCCCACAAAGTGTCGTCTTCTTACAGAGCTTCGACTATAAAGCTTAATGAGAAAAATAATTTCTTTTTCACTCTGTATAAGTGGAAAAATCATCGTCTCTCCCCACTTTACTCTTCCACTAGAGGCCTTCAGTAAGCGTGTCTTCTTCTTATAAATCAACTCTCCTGAGCTAAACATTGCCACCTTCACAAAAAAACCTAAAAGATAAGAAATTTTGATACATAAAATTTTATTTAAAATCCCATACAAAGATATATATCTATATATTATGTTTGTTGTAAAAATATAAGTAAGCCACTTTTAAAGATCTGATGAGCTATTGCCATAATGGAAAATTTCTCTAGTAAATTTTGTAATTTTTATCACACTTTACAAATAATTACTGTAACCTCAAATGAGTTTAATCTGGCTCTAACCCAAATGCCATTAAAGACTGGAATTGCAGGCATAAATAACAAAGGAGCACACACTGAAAAGGACTGTACAAATGAGAGGTGCTAGCTCTTTTGACAGCTAGAGGAATTTATTTCACAACTTTATATGAGTAAAAGTTTTTGCTTGAGACTCCAGAAGCTAAACATATGCCCACTAGAGAAAAATCTATTCTTTAAATAAATTTGAGATGTAGAGCTTCCAGTAATGGTAGAATAGCTTGTACAAACCAACCATAGGTAACAATCATAAACTCTGGGAAAAATAGACAAAACAACTGTTCAAGACACTAAAGACTGACCAAAAGCAGGAAGAAATTGGAGGAGAGTCAACTCTTAAAAGATGGGAACACTACTGGGCAAAATTCAGCTTTATAGAGCTTTTCACCTAAGCATACTCTGGAGTCTGACTGATACACGGTGCCTACAGCTCAAGCAGAGAGTGTAGTCTGACAGATATGAGAAGTCAGAGAATAGAGCTGGGGCTGCCAGGGCAGCAAGAAAGCAAGGAGGGGATTTCCAGAAAGGAGGGAGCCGCAAAGTGAAGACTGAGACTGACCACTAGATTTATAAAATGGAGGTCATCAGTAACCCTGATTGGCAGTTTTGATTAAAGGAACACACCTGTTAACGTAATAAATTGCATCTGTAGATTTCTACTGTTGTCCTTGTTTCCTAGAATTAACCCTAGGTAGTCCTGGTAATTTATTCTTTTAATGCCAAGTTGGACTTTATTGGCTTATTTTTTATTTTATGATTTTTCCATCTATCTACAGAAGTGATGGCAGTCTATAGCTACTTTTTGTGTGTGCTATCTTTTCTGTTTTGATATGAGGAATATGCTAACTTCATAAAGTTACTTTTTCCATCTTTTTTCATGCTCTGGAACAGCTTATATAGAATAGGAATTACATGCTCCTTGACAGTTGGAAGAATCTGCCAGCAAAATCATCTTGGCCTGGTGCTTTTATTAGAGGCAGTTCTTTAACTACCTTTACATGGTTATTGTTGTATTCAGATTCACTTCCTCTGGAGTGAATTTCAACAATTATTTTCTTAGAAAATCATTTACTTTATACAGATGTTCAAATGAACTTGTATAATTATAAATGGTACTGCCTTATTTATTATTGAATCTCTTCTGAATTTGAAATTATATTCTCTTTCTTGTTCAGAATATCATTCATGTTTTCTTTATTTTTTGCTTGATTCAACCTACTATAGGTTTGCCTGTTTTAATGATCTTTTCAAAGAAAAAGCTTTCAAATAAAAATAATAGACTAAGGGAGTGGCAATGAAGTAGGAGGAAACAAGTGGATTTGATATCCTAGAAGCCAATGAAGAAAACATTTTAACAAGGAAGTGATCACTCCATCAAAAGGACTTAGATTGGCAATTGGATTTGGCAATGATGGAACTCATTGGTGAAAATGTCAAGATCATTTTAGAGTTAGATTTTTAGCATGTTATATTTAAATGTGATGTGATTGGATATAACAGGTGGATATATTAGAATTGTGCAATTTTTGTCAATTTGTTTTAGTCAATTTGATTAGGCAAATCCATATTGCATGTTCTAGAAGTGTTTAAAAACAGAGAAATGACTTCATTCATTTAATAAATATTATTGGCATCTACTATGTGCCATATACTCTTCCGGGTGCTGGGGGTGGGGCAGATGCAAATAAAACAAAAATCTTAACTGCAAGGAGTTCATATTCTAACGAGGAGAGACAGACAATCAACACAGTAAGTAAGTAAAATATACGATATGTCAGATGGCAATAAATGTTGTGGAGAAAAATGAAATGGGAAAGGGGGATAGTGCATGCCAGAGGTGGAGGAAGGGTTGCAATTTATTTTTTAAAACTTTTCCAGCTTTACTGAGGTATGATGGACAAATTAAAATGTAAGATATTAAAAAAAAAGAAACAGCTTTTGGTTTTATTGATTGTGTCGACTCCATATTCATTAACTTCAACTTGAGCTTTAATTGCTTACTTCTACTTTCCTGTGTGTCTGCTGTTATTTTTCTAGCTTCTTGAATTGAATGCTCAATTGCACTTATTTTCAGTCTTTGCAGTTACAGTGGATATCCATTGCTTTTGCCTGCCTCCAGATATTTTCTCTTCTTCTAGTAGGAAAAAAGAGCCCTCTAGGTAGGACTGACCTCAAACCTCCAACTCGAAGGGCAGACATGTGAACCAGGCCTAGACAACCAAAGTATTAGAACCCCTGGTTGTGCCCAAAGGTGCAGGGAGGGAAAAGTGTTTCAAGGTTTGTGTTTGATATTTTCACCTTTTTAAATTAAGTCTCTAGTTAGCAGAGTATTCAACAAAGGACATAGACCCAGAGAGAGGATAAATTATCTAGGCTAGTGAAACATATCTGATAGTCCTCTGGACACTCAACCTATTTTAACTAATGAGCTAAATAAGAAATAACATCAAATGCAGAGAACTCACAAGTGGATGAGAGTCAAGAGACTAGTGGATTAAGGTAGACACAATGGCTAAAATTTGAAATCCAATACAGCATTTTTTAAGTTAAAAGGCAAGTATTTAAGTTAAATAATAAAAGTAACTAAGATTTTAACCTCCATTGTAAGAAATGTGGGAAAAAACTATCTTTCACTAATATTTTCTGAAGATTTCACTTTGAACCACTGATACACTTACTCAAAGTCAGAGGTGTTGATGAGCTTGGAAGGTACTGTGCCTCAAGAATCTGTAACTGAATTCTGCTATTCACTGCTTGAAAACAAGTTCCCAGTTCAAGTTCTGCATGGCAAACCTGCATATCAAAAAAGTGTAACTTGATAATTAAGAACAAAATTTTGAGATATTTCAAAAATAAGACCTAAGGTTAGAAATTTTGAACCCACTGGTTTTTACTGACACACAAAGCTACATGGTGTAAGAGAAAGTTAAGATAAATGTCATGGATTCTGTAAATATGAGGTACTCACTTTCACGAATTCTGAAAATACAAGTTACGTCTACATACGGATACTTCAAAATCAGGGAGACCAAAGGATAATTTTTTCTTTTCTTGTGAGGAAGACCAGCCCTGAGCTAACATCTGTGCCCGTCGTCTTCTACTTTATATGGGACGCCACCATAGCATGGCTGACAAGCAGTGCGTCGGCGGGCGCCCGGGATCCGAACCCGCGAACCCCGGGCTGCCAAAGCGCTAACTAAACCGCTGCACAAATTAAATTCCTAAACGGTTTTACTAGAGAAAATGTCAGTGAAATAAACACCAAAAGAGTACACTTTCAAAAGATTTAAATGTATTCTTTTGAATTATTTTTTAAGAACATAAAAAATATGATAAAAAATGTTATACATGAGGGGCCACCCGGTGGCGCAGCAGTTTAGTCCGCGCTTGGCAGCCCAGGGTTCGCGAGTTCGGATCCCGGGCGCCCGCGGACGCACTGCCTGTTAGCCATGCCGTGGCGGCATCCCATATAAAGTGGAGGAAGATGGGCACGGATGTTAGCCCAGAGCCAGTCTTCCTCAGCAAAAAGGGGAGGATTGGCAACAGACGTTAGCTCAGGGCTGGTCTTCCCCACAAAAAAAAAAGAAAAAAAAATGTTATACATGAGAATCATCATTATTTTTTCCAATTGTAGAAATCAGAGTAGATGCTACCAAAATCAGAAGATAAGGGACTACTGCAATGAACAGATTTGTGGATTAAGAGCTGAATTACTATGCTGAACGGAAGCAAGCCAAAGAAGAGAGCTGGCAAGAAGGAAGCCAATGAAAGCAATGAGGCAGGAAATAATGAGGAAAAGGTCAAAGAAAACCTGAAGCAAACAATAAAACGAAGGAGACATAGAGAGCGAGGAAGTCAAAATGTGCTCTTCAGTACTGCTGACTAACAGCAGAAGAAAGTTGGTAATTTGCCTGTGAAATAGAACACAAGCCAGCCTGGTTATGTGGATTCCAAGGTTCTTGGAGTGAAAAATAAAAGAGCGAAACATAAAGTTGTCCAAACACAAAAACATTACTGTTCACATGTTGAAAAGAAGTATGGGATAAAGCAAGAACATAATGTTAACGGATCTCACTAGGGCTCAGCATAGACACAAAAGTCTTTGCTAGTATTGATTCTACCAAACAGCTGAATGACACTTCATTTGGTTTTATGTTTGATAACCACCCAGTATTCCCCAATAATTGGCTCATGGCTCATTGGAAAAGAACCTTTCTATGTACATGCCTTTGACTGAATCTTGGGCATTTTCTTAAAGCACGATTCTGTGTTTTAAAATTGGTCATGCCGGGGGCTGGCCTTATGGCGTAGTGGTTAAGTTCGCGCACTCTGCTTCGGCAGCCCAAGGTTCACAGGTTTGGATCCCAGGCGCAGACCTACACATAGCTTATCAAGCCATGCTGTGGCAGGTGTCCCACATATAGAGTAGAGCAAGATGGGCACGGATGTTAGCCCAGGGCCAATCTTCCTCAGCAAAAGAGGAGGATTGGCAACAGATGTTAGCTCAGGGCTAATCTTCCTCACCAAAAAACAAAATTGGTCATGCCATAAGAAATCAAGAGATAGACAGTGAAAAGTGAATCACTTAAAAGTATAAACTCAACTGTTGGGGTTAGACTCCCCCTTGAACAGTCTAAAATGACGATAAAACTTGTTTTTTTGACAACAAATGCTGAATTCTAACAAATAGGTAAATGTATTGCTTTTGCTTTTAATCAGAATAAGAACGGATTAATAAATCTTTTCACATAAACTAATTCACTAGCCATACATAAAATAAAACGTTTGCTGATTAAAAAATATGTCGCTGTCATTGTATTTTAAATAATACGGTTACTGAGCCAGCCACTACTAGTGGTCTAGTGGTTAAGACTCGGCCCTCTCCCTGCTGTGGCCCAGGTTCATTTCCCAGTCGTGGAAGCATACCACTCAGCCGTCAGTTGTCATACTGTGGTGGCAGCTCTCATAGAGAACTAAAATTAACAACTAGGATACACAACCATGTACTGAAGCTTTAAAAAAAAATACACTTACTGTTTATAAAACACAAAGAAAACCATAGATAAAAATTTTTCATTCATTTTTTTCACTATGGTTTTGTACCCACAATGTAGTAACACTTATAAAAACATTTAAAGGTGGCAAAATTTCTCTTGGTGTTACATACTTGTAGAGTTCACTCTCATAAAACAGAGCAGCATTTGGTAATGGGTTTACCACTTCTTACTTGCCAAGGTTATTTCACAAATTCAATTTATGTTCCAGGTTATTAATTCATATCAGGAAGAACTATTCAAAGTAGTTTTCAATCTCATAATAATCAAAAAATTAAAATTTCAGTCAATTAGCAGGTATGTATTAAGCGCATTTTTAATGGGCACAAAACTGTGGCAGACAGACGATATGGTCTCTGCTCCGGAATGATGTATCATTTTTTAAAGAGAAGAAAACTTTATTGGCCTTCCTAGAATTGTTGAGAGTGAAATGTTAAGCATAATTAGAGAAAACCATGATCTGGTGATGTTTGAGAATACCTTCGTAGCTGGAGCAACACATGGTCGAGTTAAGAGAGCTGGCTCTGGAATTAGAATACCTCCAGGCTCCCCAACTACTGGCTGTAGGAACTCAGGCAAGTGCTACAAAGTCTTGGTCTCCACAATAGGGGTAACAAGGGCAGCAAGCTCCTAAGTTTGGTGTGAGCATTAAACCACTTAGGATCAAGTCAGTTGTATGGTAAGTCTCTACAAACATCAGCTATTTCTTCAAACAAACCTTGTCTCCTCAACATTATTCAACACAGAAATTTGGGTTCTCAAGTAAATGCTTACATTACTATTTGTCAAGGTCAAGAACTTGGTATTGAAGAAATTATTAGCTCTACATGAAAGTTCTGCTGTTCAAGGTGAAATAGTCGTCAGTGTGGAGGATGGGCATGTAAGTCTGGCTCTTTCAATGTCACAACTAGAATATCAAGTTTCCTCCTCAATTCAAGAAACAAAGCATACTATTCTTGTTTTAGTCAATAACATGAAACATTCACACTCAGTAATATAAATTCACTGGACCAGTATAGCCCAAAAGCTCTTCTTTCAGGCCACCAATCTTTGTATCCCTGGCATTTGGCATATAACAGGTATGTGAATGTTTATAAGACCTCTGATACATGAAATATAATTTGGTAGAACCTTAGCCATAATCATTCATTCAGATTCTTCAAGGCAGATAAGATTATAATGTTTTAATTCCCCAGAAAATACCTTTATGAGTGATTTTCTGATATATTCTACTAGTTCTTAAAGTTTTAATATATGAATTATCCATTTGAATAGTATATTTGTGCATTCTGTAAAATATGGTTGCAGATTACTGTCCACTAAGCTAGTTTCAAAGATGCAAGTGACAAACTCCTGCCACAGTTACAAAACAAATTTGATATATTTTAACAGAAAATAACAATAATCTAATTTAGCATGCTTTCATTTATCATTTATTCTTTCATATCTACCTAATAAAATATTCAGTGCTAAGAATATGACAGGCCCTTATTCAGAGCACAGTAAAATATGAATAAAACAGACAGAAACTTGAGCCTAGTTTTGTTTTGTTTAAAACAAGCAATTTAAATAATTCTAAACTGCAATAAATGTTATAAAAAATACATTGGGGATGGAGACAGAAAATAATAGACGAGAAATAACTATCAAGAAATTTCAATTCTTCTTGATCAATCATTTGTTTTTAATTTTTTAACCCTTAATTTCCCCTCCAACTCACTGGTTCTCAAGCCAGGCTACACAATTAGAATCAACTGGAGAGCTTCTGAAAACTACAGATGCCTCTGGCCCACCTGCCACAAAAATTCTGATTTAATTGGTTTAGGTGGGGGCATTTTTTTTTTTTTTTGGTGAGGAAGATTAGCCCTGAGCTAACATCCCTGCCCCTCTTCCTCTACTTTATATGTGGGATGCCTGCCACAGCATGGCTTGATAAGCAGTGCACAAGTCTGTGCCTGGGATCCAAACCCACAAATCCCAGGCCACTGAAGCAGGCACAAACTTAACCACTACACTACTGGGCCAGCCCCTAGGTGTGGGCATTTTTTTAAGCTTCCCAGGTGATTCTAATGGGTAGCCAGACTTAAGAACCACTTCAAGTCACCTTAAATATTTTTGAAAGTAGGTAAAATATAAACCTTATATAAATTTAAAATCACATATAGGTTTGACCTCATAAAGGCTTATGACTGATTTCTATACATGTTATTCTGACATAGAAACTATGTAATTAAATTATTAAGGATTTCTAAACAATTTAAAGACAATGGTCAGCTCGCTAGTTAAGAGAAACAAATATCAGGTCTCAAAGATCAATCAGCACTATAGATAATCAAGTTCTTTACAAAAAACACTTGCTGTAAGAACCTCCATTCTACCCAATTTATGGACAGATATATAGCTTACTCATGATTAAAACAACTTTCCTAATCTATTTCAGTGCAATCTCTGATTGAGTTTGCAGTTTATAATTCTTTCTTGCTTTTTACTAAGTTATCAGCTATTAGAAAAACCAAAAAAGATTAATAATTTAAAATTTTTCACACTTAGGGCTATTTTCCCCTGAAGTATGAAACATTAATAAAAAATGTACTAGAAGAAGGTAACCCTAGCGTTATTTTTCAATGGAGAAAGGGGCTCTGTTAACCTTTTATCAATTATTTAAAAAATATTATTAAACAATGACATTATTACTACTATTATTATTGCTTCTTGAGACCCTTCCTGATCCTCTAATATATTCTAGAGTTTCAAATTACACTCCAACAAAAACTTATCTACTAAATAATTCCAAAAGTATGAAATACTTTTAACATCACATACTACTATCACTTACAGAAATTTTTGAAAGTGGTGTTATATCCAAAGAGTAATCCATTTCCTGTGTGCTAAGAGTTCTGAGTGATAGTGAGCATTCTCCAATTGTTTTCTTCCTGGGAGTCTGGGTTTGAATCTTAAATACAAGCTTTACAGTTTGTAGATTTTGGAGTTTAATGGCAAATACAAAAGTTTCCATATATTCAATAGTCTAAAAAAAAAAAGAAAATATAAAATGTATAAATAAAAGGACTGAAAAAAGGGTGATATGCCAATACAAAATAAAAATAACATTTTATAATCTAGGAAAAGTAGATTTAATTTTTTTACAAGAAATATTTTTTAATATAAATGAAAATGAGAATGGCCATGGATTGTTTTTCCAGAATTTATCCTGGATACCACCTTTCTTAATTTCACAAATCATCCTTTAAATTACTTAGTCAGGAATTCAGGTCAATATCAACACCAAGTTCACCAGCGAATATAGCTTTTTCCATTTTTGAAAATCAGGTTGTTTTCCATCTTTGGTTCTGGAGCATCTTTCCTGCTATCAACAGTTGTTCAACAGTTAAAAAGAGTGGTTCCAGAATCTCATGTGAGCTCTGTCAGTACCCAAAATCTAACCTGTTCACATTAAGAGACTTGAATTATTTCTTTAAAGGAGCTATTCTTTGTCTAATGTTCTTCCCATCTATGTGAGTCTTCAATTTCTCTTTTGGTGATGTTTGTTCCACTCTTTCCAATCTCAAAATCAATCTCCTTGATAGAGAAGACAAAGGAAAGTATGAGTTTAAAGTTCTCCCTTCTCTTATAAGCATCCACCCCAGGCAGCAAGTCAATGTTTTCTATGCTCAGAATATTTTCAAATGTTTTTTGTTACTTTTAATATTTTTAAAACCTTGGCTTACCATGGGCTAACACTTTGTTGACACTAGACTGTTCTTGGCTATACACTTCCTTCTTTCCATCTTTAGTACATCCTTTCAAAAAGGAGCTTTCTTTGTCTTTTGAAAAGGCAAGATATCTGGGCAACTAATATCAATATTTTAGATATTGTGCCCAAATTTCACTTTTATTATAATTGCTTATGTCTGTGTAGTCAAAATTGTGTTTCTGAGAGCCTCCCAACCACTTAAGCTATCTTTTTATTTCAGAGTCTCAAACCATAGGATCACACCAACAATACAGTATGCATAAAATGTTTCATTTTTAAACTCAGATGCAATGAGCTTACAAATGAAGCTACTGTGCTGGTTTACTTCACATTTTGCCACAATAGGGGTCTCCCAAACAACTGGATAAACAATAATAAATATTAAAAGTAAGATCCCATGCAAGTTTTAATGTGAGAACATTTTTTTCCTAAGTTAATTTAGTTTTATTTGAAAATCAAAAAGTGAAATTGTTTAACTCAAGAAGTAGTCATCTGAGTGTCAGGATTATAACCAGAGTTAAGAATTATTTCCATCTAGATTTTCTATAATCCACATTTTCATACAGTGAGATCCTAATACATATACATCAATTTTGATTACTGCCTTTTTACTTATTAAGAACATTTTTCCATGTCCTCAAAAACTCTTCCTTAACATTATTTTTCATAGCTGCCTAGTACTCTATCACGTGGTGTTATGGTTTGAATTGTGTCCACTCAGAAAGATATGTTGAAGTCCTAACCCCTAGTAACTCAGAATGTGACCTTATTTGGAAAGAGAGTAGGGTCACTGAAGACGTAATTAGTGAAGTTAAGGTGAGGTCATACTGGAGTAGGCAGACTCCTAATCCAATATGACTGGTGTCCCTATAAGATGGCGGCCATGTGCAGACACAGGGAGAACGCCATGTGAAGATGGAAGCTGAGATGAGAGTGAAGCCAAGGAACGCCAAGGACTGCCAGCCATCCCTAGAAGCTAGGAGAGGGGCCTGGAACAGACTCTCCCTCAGAGAGGGAACCACTGCTGACACCTCGATTTCAGACTTCCTCCAAAACAGTGAGAGAGAAATTTCTGTTGTTCTAAGCCATCCAGTTTGTGATACTTTGTTTCAAAAATCATAGGAAACTAATACACTTGGTATAACGTGAGCTTTCTCAACCGTTCTCCTATATGACATTTAGATTGTTTCCAACTTTTCCACCATGAACAGAACTGCCAAGAATACTTCACATATATATTTTTTGCATTTTAGATTATTTCCATGGAACAGATTCCAAGTAGAATTACTATGTTAAAAACTATAAATATTTTAAGGTTTTGATGTGAATTGTCAAAATAATTTCCAGAAAGTTGTATGTTCTAGAGTACTTGTAAAATTTTTTTCTAATTTTTATAAGCAAAAAAAAAGAAAAACTGAAAGATAGAAAAGAGAAAGCAACATGTAACTTAAATTTGTATTTCTATGATTACTAGTGAGTAGATTTTTTTCATGTTTATTAGTCATTTGAATTACCTTATTTTTAAATATGTTCTTGTAGAAGATACCTTTCATTTACATGGAAAAACACTAACCTTTCAACCCCTATCAGAAGACAGAAATGAAGACATATTTAAGTTAATGTGAAATCTAGAATCTATAAAACCAAATTCAGGATTATAAGTTTTCTCGCTATAATAATTGGAAGCAATTAAAAGAAATTAGTTGCAATCATGCAATTATTTCTCAAAGCCAAAGTAGGGTAGGGGGAGAGAAGATGAAAATATAGACATTATTTTCCTTTCATACAACAAAAGTAGTTTTCTCAGGTATTATTCATTTGCTACATATTTTAGTGATTAAGATTTTCTTTTTAAATGTATCCTAATATTGGACAATGAAACATCAAATATTTTTGAGGCTCAAAATTATCTTTAAAAAGCAAGGGATACATAATTTGTAGTTTCCCCCCAAAAAACCACTTTCTTATTCCAATTCTTTACATGGGTTAAAGTGACAAATATGAGAAAAACATAAAAAGAAATTCAAACACAAACAGCTACTTACACTGGAACCTTCCTTGGCTGAAGATTTGAAATGCACTGGTTTGGGCAATGTTAGTATTCCTTTTATAGAAATAGTAGGAGTGTCTCCATAACTCGAGGGCCAACTTAAATCTCTGCACTAAAAAAATTAAAAATATGTTTGAATTTTACAAAGGACACTGACAATACAAATATTTGATTATTTCTTGAGTTAATGACTTTAGATAAAAACTATAAAAGTAAACTTTAATCCACTGAGACCTCCTGTTTCATCTACATTAAAATAATTTGACATTTAATGTTCTAGACATTGTATCAATTTCCTTCTTGAGGTTAAAAACAAATACACTTCGGGCTGGTCCAGTGAAGCAGAGGTTAAGTTTGCATGCTCCACTTCGGCGGCCTGAGGTTTGCAGGTTTGGATCCTGGGCACAGACCTAAGCTGTGGCAAGGTGTCCACATATAAAGTAGAGGAAGACAGGTACGGATGTTAGCGCAAGGCCAATCTTCTTTAGCAAAAAAGAGGAGGATTGGCAACAGATGTTAACTCAGGGCTAATCTTCCTTACAGAAAAAAACAAAACTTCCATCATACCTACAGATTTATTTTCTTTAGATTCTTTATTAAATACTGTTTTCTGCAAAATACTATAGAACCCTAAATTCCAAATAAGGTATTGGCTCATCCTCCAGAAGAGAGCAACAGTAGATGCTTATGTCTAAATATTCAATTTTTAAGAAAAGTTGGTAATAACTAATTAACTTACCTGTAAAACTGTGATCCAGATCTGTTCTACTGAAGAATTATAGAACACTTTCACGTTCAATCTCCCAAATTCTCTTTCATCTCCTGATAGGGTAATTGTATCTGAATTGTAAAAGGACAAAGATGTTTGAAATGCTACGCAATCCTTCTAACCCAATTAAGCTTTGATACAATCCAATTTTAAGAACACAATTAAAAAATGCTACAATTATTTTTTTTAATTGCTAATTTAATGAGACAAAAATCACACTTCAATGTTTTTATTGAGGTGCTGGGGGAAGATATACTATAAAAATACATGCCTTAAAAACTTTACCTAATTATAGCCTGAGGGATTTAAGTTAAAACTAAGAAAAACTTTCCCAAATAACATTGATATAGCCTTAATACTGTATGGTTCAGGAAGTTCCTTCACTAATATACTTTAAAACAAACAGAAGATATTTAACTGCTTCAGTTTTTTTTTTTTTTTTTTGGTGAGAAAGATTAGCCCTGAGTTAACATCTGTTGCCAATCCTCCTCTTTTTCCTGAGAAAGATGGGGCCTGAGCTAACAGCTGGGCCCATCTCCCTCTATTTTATACGTGAGACACCTGCCACAGCATGGCTTGACAAGCAATGCGTAGGTCCGTGCCCAGAATGTGAACCTGCGAACCCCGGGCTCCCAAAGTGGAGTGCATGAACTCAACTGCTATGCCACCAGGCCAGCCCCAGCTTCATTTTTTTTAAAGATGCATTCATGCCTGAATACTAAAAAACGGATCTGTGTATTCATATGCAGATAATACTGCCAACATAGATATAATCATCCCAGAGTTTTTTTTTAACCTTATCAATGTGTACTTTCAAATTACTATTGGGTAGAAATAATGCCTTTAAGAATATAAAAATAGGATACTTTATTCCTTACCCAGGCTTCTGTTACTCCCCTGAGAATTTTTCCTTGATGAAGAACTACTGGGCACACTGGATAATGAATCATGTCTCTACAAATAAAATTCTTCTTTAGTCAGAAATTGCATATCAAATTTTAAGGATTCTGAAATTTATGCCCCAATATCCACCCTAGTAACAAACTGCATGCTAACCATTTTGACAGTGTTACTGATCAGAATTTTCCACTTTTAGATAGTAAAGAAGAATTAAAAGCCTTGTGTGTGGTTATCAGGAAAATCTTAAATATCTTAATATGGGAAAGCCTTTGCTGTTCTTGCTTTGGTTTTGTAATAAGGAGGAAGAGATTACTGCTTATGTTTCATACTTGAAAGTACTAATAAAAATCAGAACACATTTGGAAGTGCCCTGTTACCTAGAAACCCATAAAGCAGCAGTTATCAAAGCATGGTCCCTCTGGTCCAGGAGTATCAGCATCACCTGGGAACATGTTAGAACTACAAATTCAGGCCCCACTGCAGAGCTACTGAATCCAAAGCTCTAGGGGTGAGGCCTGGCAATCTATATTTTAACAAGCTCTCCAAACAATTCTGATGCACGTTAAAGAACTGGTGCTATAAAGAATTAAGTTTGTAAAAAATTAACTCAACTGAGGATAATTAAGGATTATTTAGAACACACTTCCACTTTAATAAAACATATGTAATACATTCACATGGAAAAAAGTCCACACGTATATTTAACAATATTTTCATAGTGCTTTTACTCTCAATTATAGAAATATAGGTGATTTGTCCTTTTACTTTTGCTTAAGTTTACTTTCTAATTTTTAAATAATATCACAGTCTACTTGTATTAAAAAAACCATTTTTTTAAATATCAAAAAATTCTCAATTCTGTTTCAAAAATAGGAGGATACTGTGTTGATATTAATGAATAAGTAAAGTCCTACATCTCAGAAGAAATACTAACCAGGTAGTTATGTCCAATAAGGAAAGTTAAATCAATAAGCACTTTTAACTACATCATTTTAAATTCCAACTGCCTCAAGACTGCCTGAGTGCACACCAACTGAGAGACGTAGGGTTCACAAAAAAACAAACAAAAGAAAAACTAGTCTTCTAATACTCAACTGAGAGCTTCCTAAAATAATGTGTAGGGGAAATGCCAGGAGTTTATCCTTTAGATATTAGAATAGATACATCTACAAAAGATATACAACATGTTGTTCCTAATTCACACATTTCTAAATTTTTACCTTGAAAGTAAATTATCACATATAGTTAAATTTACATAAATAATTTACCTGGATGAACCGCTGAGATGAACTTGTAAGATCAAACATAGACCTGCTCAGCCCAGGGGAACCAGGAAGTTTGTTGGTCCTTAAATCACAAACTACAAAGGGACATAAGAAAATTACTTATTTTTATAGTAAAGAAAAAGAAACACTGGAATTCTACTTAACTACAATGAACTAAATCTCTATAGCCATATATCATGAATATTATATACATATCTATTTAAGAGAGAAAGCCTTCTAATGAAGTTAAAAACATTTTTTTCTATTATTTTACTTTTATTTGAAACCAACATAAACCAGACAACACATTTTCATATCCACATCAAATAACATGCAGCAAAAATTCATTCTTTTTGCTTACATTACTCAATTCTTCATCCCAGAAGAATAATCTAAGAGGGTGTAAGCCCCCTGTGCTGAATGCAATTCAACTGTTTAATGAGCACTTATTACATTAAAAAAAAATCAATACTGTGCTCCTGTATTTCTAGTTTCGCTCCTAAAGTGTAAGATCCTTGAAGAAAAGAACTCTATATACTAATTGTGTATTCTAGCACAGTGCTGAATACTTAAATAAATACTTCAGCTTTATTTTCAGTACCTCACCCTGAATTCAGTGGTTGAGATAAGTATATATATCAAAAACCTGAAAAACAGTGAGAATTTTGTGAATCAGATACATATAAGATAGACTATAATCGATATTGTCTCAAATATGAAACTAAGAAAATTCTAAAATCATTTAGGCATTTTCTGTTTTCTTTGTTTATATTTCTAATCATATCATGAGTTTCCAAATTCATCATTTTCACTGAATAGAGCAGAAAAGAAAAAAGCTAGTAAATATCTGTTATAGAATTTATGAAAGGACAGATGATATATAAAATATCCACAAAATAATCTGAAAACAAAACTTCTTTCAAAAAAGGACAAATAAAATGGAATTTGGAACTATCAACACATATAACTCAATAATCTTCCAATTTTTATATTAGATATAATACCTTGGAAAAGTCATGATGTTTATCATACCACTTCTAGAGCCTGCTTTTCTCTTATTTTTAAATTGTTTTTCATAACATGAATCATTTCTTCCAGGGTCTTAGATTTAATTTGATTTTTACATTTGTTAAAGAAAAACACAAAGAGGAGAAAAACAAAAAAAATTTTCATACCTGATCCATACGGTCTCGTCGCTTCTGAACGAGGAGGAAATCGCCGACTCAAATCAGGTGAAAGGTGCTGATACATATAGAATGGGTTATATACGTCATAGCTGGGTACGTGCTGGAATGAACTAGTAAGTTCTACCTTTCGATCTCCAAAAGATGCTCTGGCAGATCCTGAAAGCAAGTTTTTCTAAAGTTTTACAACATCCTTTTCTTGGGGTTATTAGCCAACAGCTGGTGCACCCAAGGCAAAGGAAAAAAAATTTGAAGTAATACTAAATCACATGCATTTGTATCTAAAAAAATTAACACACATTTACTGAGCTCTAACTATGTGGAGTATTCTGCCAGGGATCAGCCATGAACCCTGCTTCAAGACAGCCTGGTAAATTTTCAGCATTTTTCTTTGCCCCATAAACAATTCTATATTTTGTGATCTAAGTTTCCTTTTATTATTCTACTTACAAAAAGAACATCTTTTAAGTAAGAAGATTATCTTTTTTTTTGGAGATGCACTCTTTTCATGAGGACACAGAACATTTATACAAACTGACTACATGCTGAGATATATAGAGCAAGTTTCAAAAAATTTTAAAGGATTGAAATCATACAGAGTATGTTCTTTAACCACAATGCAATAAAGTTAGAAATCAAATAACAAATTGAATAGAAAATATTTATATCAAAACTAAAAGCACCAAGAATAACCAAAAAGATAACCTTTAAAAAGAAAAATAAGACTGAAAGAATTGCTCTACTGGATATTAAGAAGAGAATATTGGCACAATTACAAGATCAGTGGAACAGAACAGAAGGCCCAGAAAGAGACACCCATTTTATGGACACTTGATTTATAATCAATATGGCACTGCACAACAGTGGGGAAAGAATGGTATTTTCACTAAAAGGTGATAAGACAATTGAATATTGATACAGAGAAAAAAATCCTTCATCCCAACTAAACATAGTCACAAAAAATTAATTCCATGTGGATTGTAGATCTAAAGTAAATGTTAAAGGCAAACCAATCAAACTTCTATATTTAGGTAAATTGATAAGAAAGTTTTCACATCTCTAGGGCAGGAAGTACTTCTTAAATGGAACGTAGCATTAATCATAAAAAAATTTTAATAAACTGAACTACATTAAAATTGAAATTTTCCCTTTGTCAAAAGACTATTTAAGAGAGCAAAAAGGCAACTCACAGAGTGAGAGAAGATATGTGCAACAAATATAATTGAAAAAAGGCTCATATCTAGAATATATGAGGAACTCCCACAAATCAATAAGAAAAACACAGGCAAGCCTATATATAAATTGGCTTAAGACTTAACCAGGCACTTCAGAAGAGAAGCTATCCAAATTGTTAATAAACATGCTCAATTTCATTAGTCATGAGGGAAATCTAAGTTAGAACTCCAATAAGATACCACTACACACTCACCAGAATGGTTAAATGAAAAAGCCTGACAATAGCAAGTGTTAGCAAGAAAGTAAAGCAATGTGAACTATCATAATCTGCTGGTGGGAATGTAAATTGATCCAATCACTACGGAAAACAGTTTAGCAATTTCTACTAAAGCTGAAGATATTTATACCCTAGGACCCAACAATGCCATTCTGGGACATATATACAACTAAAATGCTTGCAACATGTGCACCAAGAGACAAATACAAAATGTTCATAAGCATCATTATCCATAATAGCCAAAACCTAGAAAAAAACTCAAATGTCTATCAACAGTAAACTAGGTAAACTGTAGTATATACTTACTACACAAAAACACCTTCTAGTATGCTATACAGAAACACTACTATCTATCATGTTATTTAGGTCAATAGAAAAGATATACATTTACTGTACAAACACAAAAGCAAACTGAAACTACTAACAATTTGAATGAATCTCACAAACATAATGTTGAATGAAAGATCTCAAAACAAAAGAATATATACTGAATATGTAATTTCATTTATATAAAGGTCAGAAACCACAACATTAAGGGATATGTGCTTAGATAATAAAAAGTAAGAAAAGCAAGAAAGGACGATTATAACCTTGGGATACTTATTACTCCGGAGTGACTGAAAAGGGGGAAGATGGAGGCTTTGGGGTTGCTGGTAATATTCTATTTCTTTATTTGAGTGGTGACGATACACGTTTTGCTTCGTAATAAATCACTGAGCTGTATACTTCTGTTTTGCTTCTTTTTTCTATGTGTTTTATATTTTACAATTTAAAAAGGGTAAAACATAGATCAGATTTCCTTCAAAGCTAATAATCACACTGGAAATAATATATAGACATAAAGTTTTTTAAATTAGTGCCATTTTTTAATTCTTTTTGTCCCATTTAAAACATCTGGCAGCATAAACTAATAATTTCTGAATTAAGCTAAACAGTAAAACAGGAGGCTTCACACTGTGTTCAGAAAAGAAAAATAAAATACGAGGTTATAAGGTGAGATTTTATCCTAACTCTCGTTCAAATAACTACAATCCAAGCTTAGTACACAGGCATAGGGGTGCCAAGAAGGAATTAAGATGCCAGAGAGCCTTATAACAAGCCTGTACCCCTTATAAGCTAACCCTTAAATCACTCAGCACATAAACACTGCTATAAAAGTCTGTTTAAGGTAACAAGGGTAGCACGGTCAGGAGTAGCACCAAAGAGGACTCACTACCTTTGTAGGCTATATCTAAAAAAGAATATTCTGATTTCAGTTTTCCCTTACAAGTAAGCCACTACAGAATTTCAATTTTCCCTTCAAACGCTATACTGTGATATCGTTTTTAAAGTTCAAAAGGAATTTCTCTCAATTTACAGAACTACAATGCTATAAAACTAAATATAAAGTTACACAATTGCTTATACCTCTCAAAAGCCCTATTTAAAATTTCAATATTTATCCAAAAAGTATTCTCTTGATGGATAGGTAGGTAGATAGATAAAGCAAGCACCGTAAAATGTTAATGATAGAATCCGTATGTTATCAAAGCAGTAAGTTGCAGCCTATAATTCAAGTGTAAACCAATTTCTCACTCATTTAACTCAAAAAGTAAATCTGTTTTCTAGTGATACGATGAAAAAAAGACAAAAGAAAAACTATCATATATTGCCAGGAAGATATTTCTTACTTATTTTCTGATTATGAAAATAATACGTAAAATACCCTAAATGTCTAAGAATAGAGAATTTATTAAATAAATTACAGTACATCCATATGATTTAATACTATGGAGCCATTAAAAAGCAATGAATGTGGGGGCTGGCCCAGTGGCGCAGCGGTTTAGTCCGCGCTTGGCAGCCCGGGGTTCGCTGGTTCGGATCCCGGGCGCCCGCCGACGCACTGCCTGTCAGCCATGCCGTGGCGGCGTCCCATATAAAGTGGAGGAAGATGGGCACAGATGTTAGCCCAGGGCCAGTCTTCCTCAGCAAAAAGAGGAGGATTAGCAACGGATGTTAGCTCAGGGCTGGTCTTCCTCACCAAAAAAAAAAAAAAAAAGCAATGAATGTGAAAACATGTTCACGATATATGATGTGAATAAAACACATTACAAGATTGTTTATACAGCTTAATCCCAATGTTATTAAACAGGTACAAGAGAAAGATCAATTGACTGGGGTATCCTGTGAACCAGAACTTTTAAAAATTATTTTTGAGAGACACACTGATCTGTGCAAAACAAGGTGATAGGCCAGGCACAGGGTTCATCTTTCCTTGTTTCTTTAAAAAAAAAATGACTTCTACCAGACCCAACTCTCCTGTAGATAACAACAACAAACTAGACCAACAACTAAACAAACAAAAACCCTGAAGGCACTGGAGAGTGAACAAAAGCAGTGCAGATTCTAGACAAGACTTGACTCTTGGGAAAAAGGGAATGGCACAAAGTGAATTACCTGTTTCTAATGACTTTTAGACTGAGGGCAAGCCAAATTTGGCAACCAACAGGGTGGGTAAAACTCCAACAGAAAATCCAGTCTTTCTGGCCTGAAGAACCAGAAGGCAGAGTCTAGAGTGACCAAGGCTGCTAAAAAGCAAGGTGGGAATCTTGGAAAGGAGAGAGCCCCAAATTCTGTGAATGAAGTCTGCTCAAATATCTGGCTGATCCCTGAACCACATATGTGTGGGACAGACTCCAAGTAAGGATAAAAAAACTAAGCTAAGAGCTGCCACCAAAATCACAAAATTTGCAGCATAGTCCAACCAAGTTAATTGCCTGGTTAAAGAAAGAATGAAGAAAGAAGAAAAAAAGACAAAAAAAAACCCCCACCCTTAGAGGTGTAACAGATTCTAGAGTCTCCATAACATCCAACATCCAGAATACAATCCAAAGTTACTCCATACACAAACAAGAAAATGTGACCCATTCTCAAAAAAAAAGACAATCCACAGAATCCAAACCTAGATTAAAGCTCAAAGACATAAAATAAAATAGGCTCACAATAATTAAAAAAAAAAAAACAAGAAATCATAGCAAAGAAATAGAAACTATAAAAAAGAACCAAATGTAAATCCTACAACTGAAAAATACAATGTCTAAAATAAAAAACTCACTGGATGAGCTTAAAGCTGAATGGAGATAACAGAGGAAAGAGACAGTAAACTTGAAAATAGATCAATATTATCCAATCTTAAGAACAGAGAGAAAAAAAAAGAAGCCTCAGAGACACATAAAACAATACCAGAAGATCCAACATACGTGTAATTGGATTCCCAGAAGGAGAAGACAGAAAGGATGGAGCAGAAAAAATATTTGAAGAAATATTCTAGATCTTGATAGGAGTTTGGATTACACTGGTATATGTAATTTGTCAAAACTCAAAAAATACACACATAAAACTTGGGCAGCTCACTGTGCATCAAGTTTATGTCAGAAGAAGAAAACTAAACAAATACTGAACTCTAGTAAATGATACATATACTTAAGTATTTAGAGGGAAGTGTACTGATGTTTGTAATTTACTCTGACATGCATTCTCCTCCCCCACAAAAAAAGGATTAATAATGGATAGAGAAATGGATAGATCAATAGATATGTGATAAAAAGTAGAGTAAAATGTTCATTATAGAATCTATGTGGTGGATATACAGGTATTCACCATTAAGTTCTTCCAGCTTTTCTGTGTGTTTGAAATTTTTCATAATAAAATTTTAAGGGGAAAAAAAACATGACTGACTGTGTTTCAGTGGACTAAAGCAAGTCATTTTTAAAATACAAGAGTTACATCTTGTTTCCTCTTCATTAGTACACTGGCCTCTAGAACATAAGCCAAAATTTAGCCAATGAATCTACCTCATTCAAGTGGCTATTTAGACTGGAAACTGTATTTAGATTGGGAAGTACAGTGGTGAAGAAAGATGAGAAGGAAGAAGGCTACTTCATTGCTTCCTTATTTCTCTTTACACCAAATTTTAGAAAATGGTAGTTAAGAATACTTCTTATATTTACTGATCAAATACCAAATAATTCTCTATTTTTTCTTTCCAGATGTGTGAAGGTTAACTGATGTATTATATTATTCCTTTAAAAAAGGCCCAATCTACACACAAATGTGTTGTATTATGATCAGAGTTCATAATGAGACCTTTCAAAAATATTGCACATTAAATTCCTCTACAGAAAGAGCAAAACATATAAAAGTGAAATGTAAACTTAAAGATATAAAAGAGCAAAATAACAGCATTTAAATAGTGCACGTTGATTTTTAAACCCTGCCATTTTATTGTTTACCTTCAAGTTCTTCCAGATGTGAAGGAGTTCCTTGCGTCCTGGGCTGAATATAAGATAACTTAAACCTGGGCACCACAAATGGTACTTCTTTGCCATCAGATGGTAATTTGGAAAGTAAATAATCCTCAGTACAGCCAACCTGAGGCTTTACAGAAACAGAAGTCAATGGAGGTGTACAGATAGTAGTATTCTGACTATTTGAGACTGTTGCTTTAAAGTCTCTTTCCACGGAAACTGTATATAAAAGAAGAAAAAAGAAAAGAAAGAAAACAAAATGCATGTAGATTTATATTTAATAATCTAAACCTAGCATGCTCTGATATTTATTTAATCATTTCAGAAGAAACTGCTATACATAAACGACTCTTGGGTCTTATTAAGCACTTCTGGAATCTACATTAATTCTGTCCAGCCAATATTTGAGCAATTAATATACTACTGCCAAAGGATATTAACTTATCATAATGGTAAAAGCAGTTTTTAAAGAGTCTCATTCCCAAAAAAAGAGCTAATAGATGGAAAACAAGTTTATTTTTCAGTTAATTCCACAATACTTTCTGTAAAATCTAGTCATTTAAAAATATTCTGAACAAAGCAATTCTTGTTGTCAATACTAATGGTTAATATCAGTTTTAAATACATAAAGCAATTATGAAAAGAAGCTAAAGGTCTCCAAGTGGACAAAAATCTTCACCAAATCACAAAACAAAATGTACACTGACCTTAATATAACAGCAACTCTCCCTGTGCTAGCTTCTCTGACCTATTTTGTCCATTCTCCAGAACTGTATGTGATTCCTAAGCTGCGTGACTTAGGATGGGGAGGTAAGGGACACCCAGAGTTAATCTTTATGTATAATTAGTATTGTCTATAGACTGAATTAAGGTACAACTACTAGTGTGTAGGAATTTATGAAATTTTTTAATGTAAAAAAGAAGCCTTTATACTCCAATATACCAGGAAGCTATGCTTTAGACTAAGAAATACAAGAAAGAGCCAATGAAAAAGAAAGTTCCAGTCATAACCCTGAAGAGATGAGGAAACAATGCTATAGAAAGGGAAATCTCCAAGAGTCCTTGATAAATGTGGGTTTTGATCAAGCTATGGGTTTTTCTCCATTTGTCACTCATTCACAAACGACATTTTTTAATGCACTGTTGATAATTTGGAAATTAAAACATTTGCCAGAGAATGCTGTCCCCTAAACACACCCAACACTTCTCTCCCTGCCTCTGCCTGTACTATTTCATCCTCCTGCAACACTCAGGTCCAAGCCTCACCTTCTCTCTTACTTCCTTCTTCCCACTCAGCTTGCTAAAATCTTCTTCAGACTTCCATACCAAATGCCTTCTTCTTTGTGGTGATGTCCCAGGGTGTCTCCTGGGCTGAATTCATCTTTCTCTCCCCTATGCTCCAAGGTACTTTAATACTTACCTAGTGTGCCTTATGTTTATGTTTCTGCCTTCCCCATGAAGTTAGGAAATATGTCTCATTTCTCTTTATATTACAAAATGTCACAAATAAATAAGACATTAAATAAATGTTTGTGAAAGTCAAAACAAAGCAAAACTCACAGTTGTGCTTTTCTGTGTCACCATAGAAACATCCTTGACAGCAACTCTTTATAAATTCTGTTGCCATTACATTCAATTTCCAATATCCAGCAGAAGACACAAACTTCTAATTTTAATATTAATCTGTTGGTAGAATAAAAAACAAGTTAAAATGATCATGCTTGATGCAATTAGATATCACTAAATAAATCATGTTATCTACCTTTCTAAGACATTCAAATGTTTAGAGGAAAATAGATTTTTGTTCCTATAGGTAATTTTGTATAACCCAGGCTCCTTATAAGTTATTAAAATGACATGCTTAAGAATTACTAAATGAACAACCTCAACGTTAAATCTGAAAAAAGAAAAATTCCACTCTCAATTTTCTCTTTTGCTTGGTATACCTAAATTAACGTCCAAACAAAATTTGAAAGATAATATGGCACTCATAAAAAGTGTGAGAAAAATTTCACTTCCTCAAATCAATTCTTTCGATAATCCAAGGCCCTATAATGAGGGCCAATAAACAAATAACTTCCTACTTTATGAGTTAGTTTAACGCTTAGAATTACAGTAACAGAAAAATATATCTTAAACACGCTATCTCACACACACACACACACACACACAAAGACACCAGCTAACTAAACCACAAATAAGATCCAGTGGAAATAAAGGGAATCTGTCTTAAATTTACCAGGAATATAAAATTGTATAAGAACTTCATGTCCAACTGCCCACCTTGGTCTCAACGACTTTGTTCCAATGCACTCTCCTCATTTATGCCTAGTTAAACTCGGTACATTTTCACTGGAAATTTCAAATTTATACAAAAGAAGATAGAATAGTATAATAAAACCCCTATCACCCCGACGAAACAATTATCGACTCATGGCAAATCTTAATTCATTGCTACCTTGCCACTTACCCTGACCTTTGGATTATTTTGAAACAAATTCCAATCATAAAATTTCATCCATAAATACTTAATTATCTCTAGAAGATGTGGCAGAAGGACTCAGAAGTTAACTTCAAGGGGCAGTCACCAGCTAAAGATGGATCAATTTGAATAGCAAAACAAAAAGTAACTGTAATGGATTGTAACATATCAAATATTTCTAAAAGGTACTCCTTTTTAAAAAAACATAACCATAATAGCATTATCACATTAAAAAATTAATATAGTCAGCTACCCAGTCAGTCTTCAAATTTCTCCAATAGTGTCAAAATTTTTTTATAGTTTTGTTCAAATCAAAATCAAAATTTGGATTGTTTCCAGTCTTTTGCTATTAGAAACAGTGACACAGTAGCTTTGTGCACGCATATTTTCAAATATTTCCCAGTATATATCTGTAAGACAGATTCCTAGAGATAGGACTACTGGGTCAAAAGGTAAGTATATGTGTAATTTTGTTTAATATTGCTAAAATTCTCTCTGAAGTTGTACTATTTTTGGATTCCCAGTAGCAATGTATGAGAGTAATTTCTGTTACCAACAAAGTATTTGTCAAAATGCTGGACTTTTGCCAACCTGATCAAAAAAAGAAATGATATCTTGGGCTGTTTTAATTTGTCTCTCTCTTATAATAAGTGAGGTTGGGCACTTTTTCATAAAAGGCTAATCTGTATTTGTCTTAATCAACTCACTGTTATCTCTTGCCCATCTTTCTATAAAGCTATTGGTCCTTTTTTACTTCAGTTTTAAAGGATCTTTATATATTTAAGAGATTAACCCACTGTCCATGACATAACTGGCAAACAATCTTCTAGTCTGTCACTGTCTTTTTACTTTGATTATGGTGTTTTCTGTTATGCAAAAGAGAGAGTATATGTGTGTGTATATGTGTGTGTACATATGTGCATATACACATATACATACATATATAAGTGCATACACACATATGTCATTATATTTACCTATGTTTTTCCTTTTTGCTTCTGGATTTGGAGTCAGAATAAACTTTTCCCCATACATAGGTCATAAAAGATTTTACCCATGTTTTCTTCTAATACTTAGTATGGTGTTATTTTCTATACCAACATCCTGGTGCAGAGATGGATCCAATACCATCTTTTCCCAATTGGCTGTCCTAGTATCACAAATACCACATTAAAAATTTCATATTTTCTCCACTGATTTTAGGATGCTGCCTTTATTACAGACTAAATTTACACATGCAATTGGGTTTATTTCTGTATTTTCTATTTTCTTCAGTTGGTGTATTTCCATACCAATACTATATTTTTTTATTATAAAGGCTCATAACATGTTTTAATATCTAGCAGGACTAGCCTCCCATCCTTACTGATCTTCAGTTTCAGGGTTTTCTGAGCTATTCTTGTTTGTCTGCTCTTACAGATGAACTTTATAATCTATCTAGCCCTAGAAGGAAAAATATGATGGTACTTTCAGTGGGATAACGTTAAATTTACAAACTGTTTTAGAAAAAACTGACATCCTTAGGATGCTGAGTCTTCCCACCCAGAAAGTGGTATATCTTTACATTTGTCCAAGTCTAGTTTGAATCTTTGGGAGTTTTTCCTCATATAAATTCTGAACTTTTCTTGCTAAGTGCATGCCTGTAAAATTAGTTTGGCTATCACAAAAGCATCATTTCTTCCCTTATATTTTGTAAGTGATTTCTGTTTTAAAAATTTATACATTTGCAAAACCCTTTTCAGGCCCAGTTTAGAGGATGCATTCCTTGACCACCCAGATCATACTACTTTCTCTCACCTCTAAACGTCTAGTGAATTAAAAAAAATTTTTTTACATTTTTCTTGACATTTCATGAGACCTGTTCTATTTCCCCTGCCAGAATATCAACCATTCAGAAGCAATATTGTACTCACTTTTTACTTAACACTCAGCACCCTGTATGATGCTGGGAATACTGTTGGAACTCAGCAAATACGTAGTTGATAAATAAGGAAACAAAGTACAATAACTAGCTCATATAAAAACGTGTAACGTACACATCAAACCACATTTCTCACCCCCGTCAGCTTGCAAATACTTTACATTAATCATGAAGGGAATGTGGGAGGACTGGTTAAAAATGACTACTTCTTCTGGGGGAAAAGTCCTCAAAGTTCATGGCCTTGAGTCATCCAAAATGAATTGGGGGAGATGGAGGAGGATGAAGAAAAGGAAATAAATTTATATGAATAAGAATAGGCAGCCAGAGTTTGCCTGGCAGACTACTGGAGAGTAGAGAGGTGCACAGAGAGAATCACAGATATCAGCAGAGGGTTCCAGTCGAGTATTCAACAGAGTATTCTTCAGAGCACACATACAAGGAAACTACACAAGACTAGAGGAAAACAACCAGAAAAGATTAAAAAAACCATGACCAGCACTCAGCCAGGTCAGTAATAATGCCTGTCCCCACTAATCAGACTGGAAAAAACTCATAATTCACAGGGTATTGGGTAGAGTACTCAGAAAGGTCTTGCCTCAATGTGGGGAATAAACAGCCCTAGACTAAATACTAGTCTGATTCCACCTAACAAATCTTAAAAGAAAGACTCAAAGAGATCAAACTATTTCCGAGAAACTTAACTATGTCCCAAAGCAAAAAATATTTACAGAAATCTAAAAATATCCAGCACACAATGTAAAATTCACAATGTCTGGCATTCAATAAAAAATTACCAAACATGCAAAAAAATATAACCAACAATGAGGAGAAAAAGATCAATCAATTGGCACCAGCCCAGAACTGACAAGGGACAGTTAAGAACATTAAAACAGTTGTAACTGGATTCTATATGTTCAAAAAGTTAAGTAGAGACATAGAAGATATAAAAAAGACCCAAACTCAACTTCTAGAGATGAAGATTATAATGTCTAAAATAGAAAATACACTGGATGGGATTAACAGCAGATTAGATACTGCAAAAGAAAACATTAATGAACTTGAAGATACAGTAAGAGAAACTATCCAAACTGAAACAGAGAAAAAAGCACAAGGACAAAATGAAAAAAGCATCCATGACACATGGGACAATTTCAATCAGCCTAATATACATGTAATTGAAGTCCATGAAGGAGATGGGGGGAGGCGGAAAAAATATTTGAAGAAACAATACCAAAATTTTCCAAATTTGATAACTATAAACCACAGATCTAAGAACTTCAACAAACACTAAACACAGGAGTATGAAGAAAACTATGCCAAGGCACATCATAATAACATGGCTCAAAACCAGTGATGAAGAGGAAATCCTAAAAGCAGCTGGAAAAAAAAGATGTTATCTAGCTGGCCCTCCGTATACGCAGGTTCCGCATCTGCGGATTCAACCAACGTGGATCAAAAGGCTTACAATGGTTGCATCTGTACTGAACATGTACAGACATATGTTTCTTGTTATTTTTCCCTGAACAATACAGTATAGCAACCATTTACATAGCATTTACATTGTATTAGGTGTTATAAGTAATCTAGAGATGATTTAAAGTATACAGGAGGAAGTGTGTAAGTTATATGCAAGTACTACACCATTTTATATAAGGGATCTGAGTATCCTTGGATTTTGGTATCCACAGGGGGTCCTGGAACCAATCCCTGCAGATACCCTGGGACAACTGTATACACAGGAACAAAGATAAAATAGCAGCATAGTTCTCACTGGAAACAATGCAAGCAAGAAAATAGTGAAGCGAAATCTTTAAAGTACTGAAAGAAAAAAACTGTCAGTGTAGAATTTGACACTTGGAGAAAATCTTTCAAAAAGGGAAGTGACAAAAGGACTTTTTCAGACATACAGAAGTTGAAAGAATGAGCATCAGCAGATCCACACCACAAGAAGTGTTCAAGGACATCCTTCATGCAGAAGAATGATACCAGATGGAAATATGAATCTACACAAGGAATGAAGAGCACCATGGATATAAATATAAATGATTTATTCTTATTTAAATCTCTGAATGATTATTGATGCTTAGATAAAAATAATAACATGGTGATATGGGGTTTATAGCATATGTAAAAGTAAAATGCATAACGTTAACAGCACAAAGGCCAGCAGGGAGAAATAGAAGTATTCTATTATAAGGTTCTTGTACTAAATGTGATGTGGTATAATACCATTTGAAGGTAGACTGCAAAGTTAAAGACATGTAATTTAAACCCTAAAGCAAACACTAAAATAAGAAAAGAGAGGTTTAGTTAATAAGCAAACAAGTTGATCAAGTGGAATCATACAAAAAATTCTCAATTAATATAAAAGAAAGTAGAAAAAGAAGAAAGAGGGGACAAAGAACAGATGGGATGAATAGAAAACAAACAGCAAGATGATAGACTAGAGAAAAACAAATAACAGGTGGGATGAATAGAAGACAGCAGGATGATCAATTTAAACTTAACCATATCAATAATCACATTAAGCGTAAATGCTCTAAATATGCCAATTAAAAAGCAGAGATTGTTAGACTGATAAAAAAGCATGACCCAAGTATATGCTGTTTACAAGAAACATACTTCAAATATAAAGACACAAACAAATTAAAAGTAAAAGGATGGATATCCCTCATAAATACAGACACAAAAATTCTCAACAAAATACTAGCAAACCGAATCCACAAACATATAAAAAGAATTATAGATCATAACCAAGTGAGATTTATCCCAGGATTGCAAGGTTCGTTTAACATTTGAAAATCAATTGATATAATACATTATATATAATAGAATAAGTTGCAAAAATTACATGATCATCTCAATAGATACAAAAAAAATCTGAAAAATACAACACATTCATAATTTTAACAATCTGAGCATACTAGGAATAGAAGAGAATCTTCTCAACATAATAGAGTATCTAAGAAAAACCTACAGTTAATGTCACAGTGACTGCTAAAAGACCGAATGCTCTCCCTCTAAGTGCAGGCAAAAGACAAGGATGTCCACTGTCACCACTTCTGTTCAACACTGTACTGGAGATTCTAGCCAGGGCAATTAGGCTAGAAAGATATAAAAAGCATCCATATTGGGAATGAAGAAGTAAAACTCTCTTTATTCACAGACAACATAATCTTGCAAATAAAAAGAGCCAAAGGAATTCACTAAAAAACTACTGTAAATAATAAACAAGTTGAGTATGGTTGAAGGATACAAGGTCAATATACAAAAATCAGTTGTATTTCTATACACTAACAATGAACAGGAAATTAAGAAATTAAGAAATCCATTCCATTCATAGTAACATTTAAAAAAAAAACCCTAAAATACTTAGGAATACTTTAACAAGAGAAGTGCAAGACTTGTACACTGAAAACTACAAAACATTATTGAAAGGTATTAAAGAAGGCCTGGATAACATCCCACGTTCATGGATCAGAACAAATAATATTGTTAACATGGCAATACTTCCCAAATTGGTCTACAGATTCAATACAATCCCTATAAAAATCCCTTCTAGCTTCTTTACAGAAACTGACAAAGTGATGTTAAAATTCATATGAAAATGCAAAAGACACAGAATAGCTCAAACAATCTTGAAAAAGAAGAACAAGTTGAAAGATATACTTCCTGACTTAAAAATTTACTACAAAGCTACAGTAATTAAGACTGTGGTACTAGAATAAGGACAGACATATAGATCAATGGAATGAAATTGAGAGCCCAGAAATAAACCCTTATATGTAGTCAATTGATTTTTAACAATGGCGCCAAGAAACATTAAAGGGAAAAGAATGGTGCTGGGACAACTGGATACCACATGCAAAAAAAAAAACCAATTTGGACAACTACCTCACACTGTACACAAAAACTCAAAATTGATCACAAATCTATATGTAAGAGCTAAAATTACAAAACTCCCAGAAGAAAACATAGAAGTAATTTTTTGTGAACTTAGGTTAGGCAATGATTTCTTAGATATGACACCAAAAGCACAAGCAATAAAAGAAAAATTTGATATATTAAATTTAATCAAAATTAAAAACTTTGTGCTTCAAAAGACACCATCACAAAAGTGAAAAGACAACTCAGAGACTGGGAGAAAATATTTGCAAATCATAAATCCAATAAGGGGCTTATATCCAGAATACATAAAGAACGATTACAACTCAATACTAAAAAGAAAAATAACACAAAAATTAGGCAAAGGATTTGAACAGGTACTTCTCCAAAGAAATACACAAGTGACCAAAAAAGTACAGGAAAACATGTTCAATGCCATTAGTCATTAAGCAAATACAAATTAAAACTACAATGAGCTAACACTACACACTTATCAGAAAGGATAAAGCTGCAAAGACTGACCATTCCAGGTGTTTAGGAGCAGGTGGAACAAGTAGAACTCTCATATTCAATTGGTGGGAAGACCAAATGGTTTGGCAGTTTCTTAAGTTAAACATAAACCTACCATATGATCCAGACATTCCAACTCTAGGTATTGACTCAAGAAAAAAGAAACCATATGTCCATACAAACACTAGTGTTCACAACAGCTCTATTTGAAATAGCCAAAAACTGGAAAATCAAATGTCCACCAATAGCTGAATAAACAAATTGTGTTAGATCTGTAAAATGGAATACTACTCAGCAATATAACAATAACCAATCTGTGGATTGGTCTCTTTCCATCAGTACTGGTAGATTTTCCAATACTGAAAAATTCTCATTCATTATCTCTTTAAATATTGCTTCTACCCATTTTCTATTTCTTTTCTTTCAGAAACTCCAATTTACTAGATTTTCTCACTATAACTTCTCATTCTGATCATTCTAATTTCCACTCAATCTCTTTTATATTTTCCATTTCTGTCTGTTTAAGCTGTATTCTGAATGATTTATTCTGATCTATATTCCAGTTCATTCATTCTTTCTTGGGGTTTGCCTAATTGCCTAACCTGTGGTTAAACTCAACAAATGAGTTTTGAGTTTCCATTACTGCATTTTTCATTAATAGAAATTACATTGTTCTTTTTGTCAACCAGCTGTTTCTCTGTCACTTTTAAGACTCCTGCTCCCTGCATATATTTTCAAACTTGTCTTTTATTTACTTAAATATAGCCCATCATAGTTATTTTAATAATCTATGACTGGTAATTCTAATACATGAAGTTTTTGTAAGTTTACTTCTAATTATCTATTGTTCCTGTTGATTCTTGCTCAGGTTGTCTTATTTCCTCGCACACTTGGTTATCTTTTGTGTGTGTATGTGTGTGAGGAAGACTAGCCCTGAGCTAACATCCGTTGCCAATCCTCCTCTTATTTTTGCTGAGGAAGACCGGCCCTGGGCTAACATCCATGCCCATTTCCTCTACTTTATATGGGACGCCACCACAGCACGGCTTGACAAGCAGTGCATAGGCCTGCACCCAGGATCCAAACCTGCGAACCCCAGGCTGCCGAAGCAGAGCGCGTGAACTAACCACTATGCCACCAGGCCAGCCCCTATACTTGATTATCTTTGACAATAAATTATTCATTCATCTGAAAGCTTCACTGGTAGGACTTTTTAAGCCAAAGATGAAAGTACACTTCTACAGAGAATATTTACATTTGCTTACCAAATCATTTTAAATTCATGCCTTCACAAATAACCCAATTTAAAAATGAGCAAAGGAAAAAAAAGGGCAAAGGATGTGAATAGGTGTTTCTCCAAAGAAGATAGATAAATGGCCAATAAACACATGAAAAGGTGCTCCACATCATCAGTCACTAGGGAAATGCAAACCAAAACCACAATGAGATACCACTTCACACACACTAGGATGGCTATAATCAAAAAGACAGACAAAAATAAATGTTGGCAAGGATGTGGAGAAACTGGAACCCTCTTACATTGTTGGAGGGAATGAAAAACGTTACAGCTGATTTGGAAAACAGTTTGGCGCTTCCTCAAAAAATTAAACACAGAGTTACCTTGTGACCTAGGAATTTCATTCCTAGGTAAATATACCTGTGAAAATAGAAAGCATATTTCCACTCAAAAACTTGTAAACAAATGTCCATAGCACATTATTCATAATAGCTAAAAAGTGGATATAACCCAAATGGCCATTAACTAATGAATGGAAAACCAAAATGCGATCTGATATACAATGAAATATCATTCAGCCATAAAAAGGAATGAAGTACTGATTCATGCTAGAAATGAATAAACCTTGAAAACGTTATGCTAAGGGAAAGAAGGACACAAAAGACCACATATTGTATGATTTCATTTATATGAAATGCCCAGAATAAGCATATCCATAGAGACAGAAAGTAGATTCGTGATTGCCAGAGGTTGGGCGGAAGGGGAAAATAAGGAATGGCTGCTAATGGGTACCAGGTTTCTTTTTGGGGTGACGAAAATGTTTTGGAATTACACAGTGAGGACGGCTGCACAACTTTGTGAATATAAGAAAAACCACTGAATTGTACACTTTAAAAGAGTGAATTTAAGGTATGTGAATTATATCTCAAAAAAAAAGATTTAAAAAATTCACATTTTGACATTTTTTAGATCACCATGGTGATGTGAATCTCCCCCATGGTCTGGTGGTTGCAGCTTCTCAAGGACAGGGTTTTTTCCACTCTGTTTTATTTGGCATCAAGGCAACTTTCCTTGCAGATCCTTGAAGGAGGCAGAGTGAGTTTTCATCCTTTCCATGATATCACAACCGTTGGGAACCCAGAATGATGGGCAGAAAGTCTCTTGTTAGCTTACTTTGAATGAGCCCTGGCCTGACTTCAAACTATGCCTCCTGTCCTACAAATCCACCAAGTTATTCAAATCCAATCAAGTTCCCCCAGTTTAGCAAATACTCTCAAAGCAAATCAGATTCAAGGGCTCCTTTAGTCTCTCAGATTTTCAGCCTTCTCTTAGATTGTGACATATTAATTTCCAAACACCTTAAAAAATTTTTTTTAGTACAGCATTCTTGGCTATTTTTGGTATGAAGGTTTTTCTAAATATCTTAACTATATTCCCCAAATGAAAATCCTATAGTTACTTTTCAAGTTAAAATTAACTCTAGTGAGTTAGGGCAGGATTTAATTTGCAAAAACAAAAGACAGTCTAATCCAGTCTACACTAAAGTATCTTCACTATTACTTGTGACCTCAGGTGATTACTATAGATATTTAAGACTTAAATAACACATTATACTCCAATGAAAAGTTTACTTTAGAAAAAAATTAAACGTTAATTTGAGGGGGAGTCTAGCATTAAAAGAAGCATGGGCGGGTGACCTGTTCTCTTAGATATGAAGGCTCTTTATACAACTAAAGTAAATAAGATTGCGGCAAGGATACACAAAGAGATCTAAGAAAGAATAGCCCAGAAACATATGCACACATATATGGAAATGACATATGATACTTAGAGATCACTGGAAGGAAAAACAGAATATTCAATAAATGATGCTGGGAAAAACTGACTGCCCATACGGAAAAAAAATGAAACTGGACTCCCACTTCACACCACATGAAAATCATTTTCACACATGGATTAGGGACATAAACATAAAGGCAACATTTTCAAGCTTTCAGAAGAAAAGATCAGACTATGACCTATCTTTATGACCTCAGAGCAGAGAAAGATCTGTTAAACAAGATGCCAAAAGCACAAACCATAAGGAAAAGGTTGACATATTAAACTACATTAAACTATAGAATGTGTCCATCAAAAACCACTATAAAGTAAAAAGACAAGATACTAGGAAAAAGATATTTGCCACATGTATAACTGACAGGGGATTAGTATCCAGAATATATATTTTTTAAAAAAAACTTCTAGAAGTCAATTTTAAAAAGATAAAAAAGGGCTGGCCTCAGGGCCGGCCTGGTGGCGTAGTGGTTAAGTTCGCATGCTCCACTTCGGTGGCCCAGGGTTTGCCGGTTCAGATCCCGGGCACAGACTGACGCACCATTCATCAAGCTAGGCTGAGGCAGCGTCCCTAGAGCAACTAGAAGGATGCACAACTATGACATACAACTATCTACTGCGGCTTTGGGAAGAAAAAAAAGCAAAAAAAGGAGAAATATTGGCAACAGATGTTAGCTCAGGGCCAATCTTCCTCAAAAAAAAAAAGGGCCAGCCTGGTGGCATAGTGGTTAAGTTCACGCATTCCACTGCAGTGGCCCAGGGTTCTCAGGTCCCAGGCACGGACCCAAACACCGCTTATCAAGTCATGCTGTGGCAGGCGTCCCACATAAAGTAGAGAAAAATGGGCACAGATGTTAGCTCAGGGCCAATCTTCCTCATCAAAAAACAGGGGGATTGGCAGCAGATGTTAGCTAAGGGCTAATCTTCCTCACCAAAAAAAAAGTGTTTCCATGAAATTTAAGTCTAATAAGATAAAAAAAAGAAACCAATAAAAAAAATAGGCAAAAGACACATCTACTTGGGCAAAGGAAACACAAGAAAAAACAAACAAATGGGACTTCATCAGACTAAAGAGTTTCTGCAAGGCAAAGGAAACTATGAACAAAACAAAAAGGCAACCCACCACTCGGGAGAAAATATTTGCAAATCATATGTCCCACAAGGGGTTATTCTCCAAAATATATAAAGAAGTCATACAACTCAACAACAAAAAAACAAACAACCCAATCAAAAAATGGGCAGAGGACATGAACAGACATTTCTCCAAATAAGATATACAGATGGCCAACAGGCACATGAAAAGATGTTCAACATCACTAATCATCAGGGAAATGCAAGTCAAAACTACAATGAGATATCACCTTACACCTATTAGAATGGCTATAATTACCAAGACAAAAACCAACAAATGCTGGAGAGGATGTGGAGAAAAGGGAACCCTCATACACTGTTGGTGGGAATGCAAACTGGTACAGCCACTATGGAAAACAGTATGGAGATTTCTCAAAAAACTAAAAATTGAAATACCAATAAGACCCAGCTATACCACTACTGCATATTTATCCAAAGAACTTGAAATCAACAATTCAAAGAGACTTATGCACCCCTCTGTTCACTGCAGCATTACTCACAATAGCCAAGACATGGAAGCAACCCAAGTGCCCACTGACTGATGAATAGATAAAGATGTGGTATATATAAACAATGGAATAGTACTCAGCCATAAAAAAGACAAAATCGTCCCATTTGCAACAACATGGATGGACCATGAGGGTATTATGTTAAGAGATAAGCCAGACAGAGAAAGACAAACACTGTATGATTTCACTCATACATGGAAAATAAATAAATACATGGACAAAGAGAACAGATTAGTGGTTACCAGAGGAGTAAGGGGTTGGGGGATGGGCATAAGGGGCAAAGGGGCACATATATATATATGGTGACTGACAAATAATCATGTACAATGGAAATTTCACAATGTTATAAACTATTATGACACCAATAAGAAAAATAGGCAAAAGACATAAACAGACGTCCCATAGAAAAGGAACTATGAAAAGTTTAACATTGTTAGTAATTAAGGAAATGGAAATTAAACTCCCAAGGGGATACCATTTCTTACCCCCCCCGATTGTTGAAAAGAAAAAATTCAGATAATTACATATATTCTTGTACAAATGTCTCAAACGTTGTTGAGAAAGGGAATAAAGTGAACACTTAACATACTGCTTGTGAGAGTATAAACTGGTACAACCACTTCATAAAACAATTCAGTTATTATCTAGCAAAACTGAAGATCCACAATTCTACTCCTAGGCAAAAAGCCAGAGAACTTCACGCACATGGACACAAAGAGACGTGGATTAGACTTGTCATAGCAAGTCAGTTTTTACTGGCAAAAGTAAAAATTAAAATAAAAAAAGAAGACTGAAAATGCCCCCAAATATCCATTAATGGGGGACGGATAAACAGTGGTAAAGTCATACAATAGAATAATATACAGCAATAAAAAGTAAACGAACTATAACACATCAACACAGACAAATCTCACAAACATAATGTTGTGCCAAAAAAAAGTGACAGAACAGACAAAACTAAATAATACATTATTTAGGAATACATACATATGTAGTAAAACTTTACAGAAAATCAAGGAGCATAGAAAGACAATCTGGGCTTCAAAAATATTGATTATGTATTATTTCTAAAGCATGATATGGGTACAGGGGCATTTATTTTATTTGTATTCTCTAGATCTGTAGATGTGTCAAAAGTACTATTTTGCACATATGAAATAATTTCTCATTTAATAATTAAGTACATACGTGGCTGTAGCAGAAAATAAGAAAAATACAGAAAACTACATGAAGAAAATGAAAATCATCAATAATCCCACCACTCTGAGATAACTATAGTATTTAAAAGAAATAAGTATATTTAAACGGTGTGTTTTCTTCCACTCTATTTTTACTCACTTTTTTTTCCAGCTTTATTGAAGTATAATTGACTTAAATTGCACATATTTAAATGTACAATTAAATGAGTCAGACATATGTATGCACTGGTGAAAGCCTCCTCACAATCAAGCAAATGAATACATCCATCGTCCCCAAAAGTTTCCTCATATCCCTTTTATACTCATCCTTCCTTACTTTCCCTTGTCCCCATCCTAGAGTAAGCACATATCTGTTTTCTGTACTAGTTTGCATTTTCTAGTATTTTGTCAGGTGTAGTTTGGGTATAACTTATGCATAGGCTTCACTTTAGTAGATGCTACCAGAAAGTTTTCCAAAACGACTGCACCAATTTAACTTCTACCAGCAGAGTACAAGAGTCCCAGTTGTTCCACATCCTTGTCAACACTCGATTGTTTGGGCCTTTTCCATTTTAGCCATTCTTTTCATATTCCTAAAGAAAAGACACATAAAACTACTTGTCCGAACAACAACAAAACTAAACTTTCAGTGAAGATGGAAGGGAAACTCATTATAAAGAAATTTTAATGTAAGAGCATTTCCCTTGAATGTAATAATAATTAAAGCAAAGGCCCTAACTGACTTATGCCTCATGGGTTCTAATTTTGTCAAAATGTCTGATTTCTACATAAGATTTTTAGACGAGTCATTGAGATATACATGAAAGAATCATATGACTCAAAAGTAAGTTAGGAGTATCAATGGACTGGAACTCAGATGAAATACAATCCAACACAGTTCGTTCAAGTATGACTTTAACACTGTTAACACCTGAGCCCAACAGACCAAAACGTCACTAAAATAGTGTGCATAATTTGAATGGGGGAGATGAAACACTTTCTTATAATATATTCAATATGCTCGGTTACTTGCTCTCAGCTTCTGCTACTTAACCATTAGAGAGGAACAATGCTGTGACATGCACTCTTAATTCCACTGTCCTTATATTCTTTCCAATCTGACTTTAAACTCCTCTCTAACACCCTGTCATTTCTCCTTCTAATCTGTTCCTCAAAACAAGGCTTCCACATTCACCATCTTTATTTCTTCATCCTCCACATTCACTCTTTATTTCTCCATCCTCTATTTACTCCTCAAGTTGATTCAAATTTGGCTTCCATCCTTATCATTTAAAATTATGTTTGCTGAGATCAATGACCCCCTTCTAACTACCAAAGCCAACAGGCACTTTATCAGCTCCTACCTTCCTCATTCCTCTGATTCATTTGACTCTGGGATACATTTCTCTCCTCATTGAAATGCTTTCCTCTCCTGGCTTCTATGACACCACTGTCTGTTAGTTTTCCTCCTTCTTTCCTGAATGCTCCTCCTCAGTCTCCTTGGCTGTCTCTACCCATCGCTTAAATATTGGTGTTTTGCATCCTTGATCTTCCTCACTTCTCACTCTTACTTGAATGATTTCTTACACTCTCACAGGATTAACTACCACAAATCCACGGATGTCTCCAACATCTACAACTCTGATCCTGACTTCAGAAAAACCCGATACCAATATATCTAACTGCCAACTAGACAGCCCTGCCAGATGTCTGACAAGAATCTCAAACTCATTTTCTCTCAACCAAATTAACCTCTCAACTTGTTAGTTTTATTCGTGAATACACAATTTTAATTCAAGTTAATAAATACAAGCAAAACAAATACAAGACATACTTAAAACATTTTTTTCTTGAAGGTTTAAAAAAACCTTCCTCCAGTTATGAAGGCAACTCACAGTCATTAGCAAAAACTACAAAATACAAAAGAGATGATAAAAAGCAAATCTCGAATCTCAGCTCTCAAAGGCAAGCAATATCAATATTTCCTTCCAGAGAAAGCAGTTTTTAACCATGGTAGTTACATATCAAAATATTAAACTGGGGGCCGGCCCGGTGGCGCAGCGGTTTCGTCCGCGCTTGGCAGCCCGGGGTTCGCGGGTTCGGATCCCGGGCGCCCGCCGACGCACTGCCTGTCAGCCATGCCGTGGCGGCGTCCCATATAAAGTAGAGGAAGATGGGCACGATGTTAGCCCAGGGCCAGTCTTCCTCAGCAAAAAGAGGAGGACTGGCAACGGATGTTAGCTCAGGGCTGGTCTTCCTCACCAAAAAAAAAAAAAAAAAAATATTAAACTGGTAAACAGGGGGTGGTGGTGTTAACTCTCAATACTTCCAGGCTATATTTTACAGTATTAATCAGGAAAAACACAACTCTATTAACTACCTACCTGGAGTGAGAATAAGTATAGTATTTTAAATACAAAGCAATCCTTTTACACGCTGTACTTCAAGTATTCTAAAGGAATCAATGCTTTTGGCTTGGCATCTATCTTGCCTATACCTGGACGTCTGTCTGTGTGCAATATACCCCATAATTCACCCGTGGTATTTTCCTTTATTTAAAGAAAACCATAGTAAAGAAAAGAAAAACAAATGGAAGAGCTAGAAGACAAATCTAAAATCTAGCTGGGTAGATAATGCGTGTTTTGCTACAATCACAAGAAACTGACATTCTAACACCCCTTCGCCGCTTCAAAAAGTTTCGGAAACATCACACGTAACAACATTCTGGTAACCTGTTCTCATCAGACTCTTCAGGCGGAGAAGTTCGCTCCCTCTTTCCGCGGAGCCCGGAGCCCAGAGCCCACCCGGGGCCGGTGGTCGGAAGCGCGCGCCCAGGGCCGGTCCGGGGTCCCCCTGAGCGGACCCGCGAACCCGGGCAGGGCGGGTCCCTCCCTCCAGGCCACAGTGATCGCGCCTGTCGAGGCGCCCTAAGCCTCCCTCAGGCCTCCGGGGAGCAGCCCCCCGGCCCCCAACCGAGGCGACATTTACAAAAAAAAGTTAAAGGAAACGAAAGACCATGCAACACAGTCGCTCCACACCCAGCCCCGCGAGGCTGGGGCGAGGGGGCTGCTCTGCGGAGGCACGGGCCGCTCTCACAGCCCCACACGAACCCCGCGAGCCCGACCCGGGAGCGCCAGGGCGCGGCCGCCCGAGGCCCGCGCCACGCGGCGCGCTCTCCCCGGACAGCGCACCTGAGCCCGTCGGCTCCCGCCCCCGCCGGGCCCGGGGTCTCCACGCGCAGCTCTCGGGGCGCCCCCGCCCCACACCGCGCTGAGGCGGCGCCACGCGGCCACGGCCGGTTACCTGCTCGAGGCCGCGGGCGCTCTGCCGTCGCCGCCCGCGGGAACCGGGACTCGGGTCACCTCGCGCGGCCGCGCCCCGAAGCCCCGCCCCCGTGCCCCAACTCCGCCCCGCCCCCCCGCAGGTCCGCCCCGCCCTCCATCTGCCCCGCCCTCCCCAGGTCCCCCCGCCCGTCGGGAGGTGCGCGCCAAGGGGCGGGGTGGGCGGCGCCCCCGGCTCGAGCACCTGAGCGCGCTGCGCCTGCGCCTTCGACTCTCTTCCTCGTCTCTCCCAGCCGCAACTGTTCTCTGCTCCCTTTGGAAAGGTCTAAAATGGAGACGGTCAGTTTGGAGTGTGTTAAGGGATCAGAAGGGAGATAAAAAATAGAAGGGGTAAAGAGGGAAAGCCATCGGCCTGATGAACCTCTTTGAATAGGGAAGGAAGGAGCAGTCTTCCTTGACAGAGATATTTCTGCACCCTTTTCTTGCAAGTGGGGAACCTTTTCTTAGTTGCAGTGTTACTGGACTTTAGTGTTTATATCCTAATTATAAAGTCTGAGAATCAGCCCGCATCTCTTCACTTTTGTGGCCTTGCCAGCAATAGGTCTGTTGGAAGGAATCCTATAGGTATCCACTACGACGGCCCGCCCCCATTCTACGCTGGAATCTCTCTAGCACCCCGACAAGGAGTTGGCTGGCCCTTTTATGCCTCCCATGGTGGGAATCTCAACACTGTACTTGGGAAGTTGTTCAATGAACTCCTTGATTATCTACTGATGAATGGCTCAGCTTTTGAGAGGCTGACGGATTGTAAATTGAAGTAAAGGTGATACTTTTCTTCCTGGAGAGCAGTCTTTCCCCAAGTGGGTTCCGTCCGTCTGCAGGCCCTAGAGATGCTGGAGGGGGGGGGTAATACCCCAAGATCAAATTAATCTGGGGAAAGAGACAGGGTATTGTTGCTCTCCTTGGGATCAGGACACACTTACAGGCCTAAGAACTGTGTTTTACTTTGTGTCATCCTGTATTTCCCAAATTTATTTGACCTGAAGGGTGGCAGAATATGCCACCCCAAAATATGCCACTTTGGCATAAGGATATTTTGAGTTAAAGGCATTCGGAAAACAGCAGATGCAAGAAGGGCACCTTCCTTTTTCTTCCGTGGAACTCCCACGTGAAAGATGTCCTCTCTATACCAGGAGGAAAGAAACATTCTTATCACCAGAGGCAGGGAGTCAAGGGCAAAGGAAATCTATGCAAACAAACCTTCTTAAACTAACCTTTAATTTCCCACTCACCTCTCCACCATTAACTGCTCTGGCTCAAGCCCCTTTGTCTTATCACCTTTTCACAATTTACTGCTCTTTGTCCAACTTAGTATATAAGTGTTCAGCTCTAACTGCTTCTTTAGGTCTTCATTTTCCTGTGGGTGCTGCTGTATACAGGTAAAATCTGTATGCTTTGCTCCTGTTAATCCGTCCGTGTCAATTTCTCAATTCAGCCAGAAACCTTAAGAGAGTAGAGTTTTGCCTCCCCTACAGAGCACACAACTCTCTTCTTGAGAAACGCCTGTTTCCATCCTGGGGTGTTAGTGTTTCAACACACATACTTTGATAAACACTGTTTTAAAAGTCCTAGTACATTCTCTTTCAGTAATTCTTCACCTTATTACAAATGTTTGCAAAGTTCTGTACTATTTGCACAAAGCTTTCACATGAGTCATTTCATTGAATCCTCACAATTGTGATGTAACTTATTATCCTTGTTTTACAGTTGAAAATATTGAGAGTCAAACAAACAGTAGTTGCCCAAGTATAGAGTCAAGACTGACTCTGGACTTCAGACTCCAAGACTTTTTAAATATGTATTATATAAAATATATATATATGATATGCTCTACTTAAGGGTCAAATGAGAGAATATTCTCTCTTTCTCTCTCTCATTTGACCCTTATGTAGAGCACATCCTTGGATAGAAACATGTAGATCTATGTGTTAATTCTCAAGGGCAGGGACCTTTACCTATCCTTTTCTCCCTGCAGCACCTGACATCATGGTGCAGGGCACAAAAGCGTCACTCAAATGTGCTAAATGAATGAAGAGTGAAGGAATGCTTGACGCTCAATAATACTTACTGAACTGGACTGAGTACTTGGTTCCTAACTGAACAACCTCAACCTTCTCACTGATGCAGAAGTCCCAAGAGCAAGAGCTTCCTGAATTGTTCTTAATTTTCTTCCATCTACTATCTAAAAGGGCTTGCTTAGAGGAATCCACTCTGTTGACTGATACAGTTCTTTGAAAACAATGAAACCACTTCCTTTGTTTTCTTTGAAACAGCCTCCTTCCTGTTCCAGTTTCAGAGGCAAGGTTACATTGACTTGAATGGAGGATATTGTATGCCTTTCTTTATGCCCTTATGTTTAACTCTTCCCATAAAATGATGGTTGTTGCTGCATTCTGAGCCGGTTTTTGTTTGTTTGTGGTCTGTTTTTTAATGTTAAACAAATGTTTTTAATGTTTAATGTATTATTTGAGGCAGATCTGAGGAGAAAAATAGGTTTTAGTTTATGTGCATAACACTGCTGCTTAAATTTTGCTGTGCATATTAATTATTTCATTCCACAGAGACAAATCACTTAATTCCTGTCCTGATCCCTCTTCATTCTTCCTTCATTTAGTGCCGTTTATAAGTGTTTTGTGGCTCAGTCCAGCCCTGGCTCTGCAGCCTCACCTCCCACTAACGCCCACCCACATTTTTTGACCTTCTGATTTAATTGCAGTTCCCTAAATTGCCAAGTTTGCACTACTGTTCCCCTTACCTCTATTTTATGGGTATCAACTAGCAAGTTCATGTTCATTTAGCTGCAGTATCACCTCTTCTGGAAGGTGAAACTCCACAACATCCGTCCGAGAGTGAATAGGGTGCCCTTCCTCAGCATTCCCGCCACAATCCCTCCATATCTCTATCACAGCACCTATGCAATACTGTGATTATTGGCTTCTTTTCCCTCTTCCTACTAAATTCATTCCATGTGAGTTGCAATGGCAGGAATTATGACTTCCACCTGTTTCCTGAGGACATGGCATAGAGCACCTGACATGTAGAAGACACTCAAATGTTTGCTGAATGAATGAAAAACAAATCTTTAAAAGAATATGAATTCCTTGAGTGCTTGTGAAATAATTTCACAAATGTAAATGGTCATATGAATACAATGGGGGTGGTATACAGATTTCTGCTTCCCCCAAAACTATTTCCTTCTCATTTTCTGCCTTAGAAAAACACAACAGCAGAAGCCTGTGTATGGTCAATAATTCAATTATTCATTTACTTGTTCAAGAAACTTTTTTGAGTACCTATGGTGTATGTACAGTCCTAAGCACCTGCTTCAGAGAGAAAGTGACATTTCAGCAGAGTCATGGATGCTCACCAAACCTTGATTCCTTCTCCTGGCCTCAAAGCTAAATTACCTTGTCCATTTCCCTTGCATCTAGGTAAGGTCATGTGACCAGTTCTCATCAGTGGAATTTGAGCAGAAGTAGAGTTTTACTTCTGGGTCTAGGCAACCAAGAAGTGGTGAGCCTTCTCCCCACTCTCTCCCTCTTCCCATTTCTTGATGACCTTGGACCATTGCTAAACCATTGCTAACCACTGCTAAAGCTGAAAGTACAACCAGATGGAAGAAGTCTGGGTCCCTGACTGACTTCATGGAATGAGGTTCCCACTACCACCCACTAATCTTGATTGAATTGTGATGTGAGTGAAAAATAAACTTTTTTGTGTGAACTACTAATATTTGGGGATTTTTTTCCCCGGTAGATAGCTTTACTTACCCTGATTAACACTGTCATAAATGATGACATATATATTACATAAAATAGTAGAAAACATCTCCTGCTCTAAGCATTGCATGAAAGACTTGGAACATGAAAACTTATCAAAGAAGGTATTAAGGTCATAGAGACTTAAAGTTTGTCCCAAGTGGATAAAGAAAAATCTTTATGGATACACAGCTCTTTGTTCTTTTCCTCAGGTGGCCACCTGATCAGAATGCTGACATCTTGACCTGAAAACAAGCATAGGGTCACCATCACGTCATCTTCATCATCTTTATCAGCTTTTGTCAGTCTCCTGCATGCACTTTGAAGGATTTCCCTGAGTGAGCTCAGGAGGTCCAGTGTTACTCCAAGTAGAGTATCTACTGAGGAGTGGTAGAAGGTAGGAGGCAGAAGATAAGCTGTGAAGGCTCTTGACTATCTCACGAAAGAGTTTGCATATTAGTCTGTAGGACACATATTGAATAAACTAGGGACTATTTGTGGTGGGATGAGTTTTTTCTTTTTTCTGTTTCCTTCTCCCTTATTTTCTTTCCTGGGTAACTGGTACCCACTCAAGCTAAGGAAACAATGGGAAAATGGCTCATCCTAGATGCTCCACCAAGAGACCTGATCATGACAAGGGCCTCTTTTCTCAGTGTCCTTGCCCCACAGCCCTTCCCTCATTCAAACCCCATTATTCAGTGAAACTTCATATCACCAAAAGGCTGACAGTTTCATTGGAGGCCTAAACAAAAAATATTCAGCCCCAAGGGCGGGAGGCAACAGCACCAATAGGATCAAAGGAAGGTTATAAAGAAGGAAAAGAAGAAAGAGGGGACTCACACACAAAAAAATAGAGACTTTTCCACCAGCCACAAAATCAACTCACCCAGGCTGGGAAGCTGGTCCAAAGAGGATGAGAGACACGTGGAGCATGTGGTATGAGACTGCCCCAAGATTCCAGAATAAAGACCCCCAGGCCCATTGAATAAAACAGAGAAAGATCTAAATCCCAACTTCCTGTGAATCCTGTATGGATTAGAAGAAATGGTTCACACCTTAAGTAAATGACTCTGAATTTTGCTGGACTCCGTGTACAGTTTAAACTGTGTCAACTTACTTAAACAGGAACTATCTTTCCCGAAATTTCTTTCCCTATATGATTCTGAGTTAGATTGACCAAAAAGAGGAATTTGGATAAGATTTGGAAGGTAGCAGTGAGACAGAGCTATTACTCTCTGAAGATCCTATGATTACACACAGTGGCAGACAAACACAAAGATGCTGGCAGGTTCTAGCTTGTCCTTGCTCCCCATGCCTAGCTCTTCCTCCTAACTGCTGGCCCTGCTGACCACCAGAGTCTCGGGCCTACCTCCAAAGCTTGGCTGAAGACCTACAGAGATGACAGCTCTCCATAGACTTTTCCACAGCCCTCCCTCTGGATACCACTTGAGCAGCTAGATGTGCCCAGCTTTCTAGATTCATTGCAAGTTCTGACTCTACAAGTCCTCCTCCAAGGGCTTCATGGGGGCTGGTCAGTAACTTTTCTCTGATCCTTCAATTCCACTTCCAGGCCTTTACACCCCCAGTTTCTCCCACAATTCTGTAAGATCTTATTCTTATATAAGTAATACTTTAGTGGTTCTGCTTCCCTGATTGAAGCCCTCTGGTCACCATGCATGTACTTGGCTGCCCAACAGAAAGATTGAGTGGATTATACCCTCTTCCCTTCCATTAGTAAAGGACAAGTACTGGGGTTATATATAGGAACTACAGAAATCTGGGTAAAAATTACACCTCAGTAGAGGTCTCCCCAAGAGAGGGTGGTTAGTCAGTTGCCCGTTGGCTTCATGGTATGGATTTACCGTAGTATGGAAACTGACTTTCAGCTTTTCAGGCTTAGAAACTTGCTTCTTTTCCCCTTTATCTTACTAAGTTAAACTCTGTTGAAGGAGAAGCCTCAGTCAGGCTCACTAGAGACTGAAGTAGACAGTAGGATGCCTGTCTATTACCATAGCATGAGAAATAGAATTGTTGAAGGGCCCAGATCATGTATCTCATGATCAAAACACTACATCCTATAGAAACAGCCATAGAGGAAGCTAAATGATAATCAGAAGGTTGCCTGGGGAGGGACATGGAACCAAAACTAGAACACTTAGAAGGAATATGGAGTGATTAATAGCATCAAGTTATGATACCCGTCATCAATACCATAGGACAGACTGGCCTGTCACAGTTGCAGACAAACTGTGTGGTTCCACTCACCAAGGGTACAGCCATAGTCATAGGCCTTCTTCTCTGTAGTAGATTACAGCATTGTCCCCAGTTCTTCATCCTCACTATATCCTTTGCTGTGACTTTGAAGTTCCTTCCACTTGATTATGGGTTCAGCCATGTGACTTCTTGCTTTGGCCAATAGAATGAGATGGAAGTAACAGTATTAAAGTTCTGAGCTTAGGCCTGAAGAGGCCTCATATGTTTCTACTTGCCCTCTTGTGCTTCTGCCAATGCCATGAGAAGATTTTGCTTGGGCCAGCCAGCTGGTCCAAGGAGGACAAGGGACATGGAGCAGAGCCATTCTAGATAAGCCCAACTAGACAAGCTAACTTCCAGATGACCAGCAAACAGGTGAGAAGTGATAGATGATTGTCATTTTATATCATGGCATTTGGGGACTGTTTGTTCACAGCAGTAATCACCTGACATGCCCTCCAACCATGATTTTCTGGGATGGGGTGGAGGAGGTGTTCTTACCCCATTGTGGCCCCAGAGTTCCAGACCAGTGTGCTCAGGAATCCCCCCTCCCAAGTCACTAGGGAGCAGCAATTGGGCCAATAGTAAATTAGAGGATTCAGCTTTGCACTCTCAGTAAAATTCTGTTTGACATTTTCTATCCTTTTGGTTAGAAGTAAAATCTAAATATTTGTCACAGCAGAGGAAAGATTTTAAAACTCTTCAGAAGGCTACTTCCGAATATTAATGGTTGTTTACAAATGCAACTCAAAATCACTATCTGAAATAAGATTTGAAGCCCATCATTTGTGATTTTTGCTTTCATCAGAGTTTTAGGAAAACTCATACGCCCAGCAAAATCCCCAGGCAGCTTGGGTTGCCAAGACTTTCCTCCCCTCTCTTTAAATCTGCTCCAAGTCCGCAAGGAGAATTCATGAATAAATGTGTTTGGCAGATGAACCAAATATCTAAAGACTTTTTTTTTAAATAACAATTGCATCTTAATGTGTTAGTCTGAAGTATTCATTCGTCTTTATATGAATTAGAAGCATGGGGGGGGTCCTCAAAACACTTTACAATCCTATTTTTTCAGACATTCCTTCTTTCCCCACCACTCCCTGCCTTTCACTAGCTTCCCCCACCCTTCTAGTTTATGAGGGGACTGATGATGTTGGGATTTTTTTTGAGGAAACGTGGGAGGTCTGCAATCTGTTTCCTACTTGAGGTGGGCTTCACTTACCAGAATAAACAACAATAACAGGGCAAACACACTCCCAGCACAGCTGGACAGCAGCTCCGCGCACTGGCTTTTAAAGAGCTATCGCATCGCCCCGAGAGGTGACAGCACCCAAGGGATGGGACAGGGTCTGTGCGGGCCAGTGAAGCATACTCTTCCATTCCTGAAAAACATCCCCTCAGGAAACAATTTGGCATTTCCCACAAAACATGAACTTGCTTGGCAGCCTGACTAACTCATCAGCCCTGTTCATCTCATATCGCGTGCCCAACTAATAACAATGAGTCCGAGAACATAGTGAGTACAGCTTCACTAGGAAAGTGGACAAGGAGAGACAAACAATACCCTTGCCAAACAAACACTCAGGCACACACGCCCACCCTCCCCTCCAGGCAGATAAAGCCACTTTTAAAATGTTGAGAAATACAAAAGGCCTCAGTCAAAACCACTTGACGTTACTGGGAACGGGATTGAAAATTACTTCCCTTCTCTCAACCAAATATGTTTGGAACGATAATAGCCGCCATTCTTCATTGACGGGTCACGTGCCAAGCACTGTGTTAATGGTCCCCGTAGACACACTTGTTTGAATTCTTGCAACAACCCTGCAGAGTAGGTATTATTATCCAAAATTTACAGATAAGTAACTTTTCCAAGATCACAAAGAAGTGATCGAGGAGCCAGGATTTGAACCCAAGGCTGTGTGTGACTCTAAAGGTCAAGGTCGTTTCATGAAATCACAGACTCGGTCAGTAAACTGTAAAGTCCAGACATGGGAGTGGTTTTTACATAAACCCAATTCATTACTCAAAGCCCATTGGACTCGCCATCTCCACTATGAATTCTTGCCTTGTTTTAGACAGAGCTCTGATGGTCACAAGTAACAGAAACCCCCTCAGATTAGTTCAAGTAGAAGGCAGAGAATGATATTCTAGTCCCAGCCCTAACTTGGGTCAGGAGGCAATGGGAACATACGGGAATTTAGGAATCTGAACAAGCAGAAAGAGCAGGACCTGAGGCAGCCCAGACATCCCTCAGCCTCTCCTCTCACGGAGACTGCTTCTTTCTGCACACCTGCACATCCCAACCAGCTTCTTTGAGTCTCCAGTCCCTCAAAGCTGCAGTCTGCACCTGATTCCACAGTGATTTCCTTGATGGCAAAGCTACTAGAACTTAGAGCCCAGGGCCTACCCCCTCGGATAAGTACCTGCTTCTCCCTTTCCAGATTCCAGGAATCTGATAGGCTCAGCTCATATTTTCCACACACAAGGCACAGGTTGCTGTCTGGTCTATAGATGGGCACCACTGGATCAGATGGTCACTCTGGTTCAGTCAGAGGTAGCTGGGGAAGGGAGGATGGAGTGATCTGCTGCTGTACCTTCTGGGTGGGGAAGAACCCTGAAATCCAGTAAATGCTCAGCTCTTATTCACTCCCCTTTCTTTATAAGGCTGGTTTATACACCTGGCTTAGCATTTAATTTTAAGTAGCCTCCTGTTGCTCTCCAATTGCCTTCTATTTATTTTCTAGGTTCCTAGAGTACCACATCTTATCGTCATTATATCTACAATGCCCAGCAGAGTGCCAAGAACACAGTGGACACTTAAAAATGATTTGTTAGAGTTCATTGTAGAGCAGGACAATGCAGATGATCGATAATTTCTTTATTCCTTCCGTTGTTCATAGAAAGACCATCAGATCTAAAAAGAGAATATCAAATGTGACACAAGTCTTTAACCTCACTGGCTTAGCTGCAGCGTATGTGGAGAAGGAAAAGAATGTGACCCTGAGCACACAAACTGTAAAGTTCCTTCCAACTCTCATGAAAAGAGGCATCCAGGCAAATAGCTCTCAACATGGAGTAATGCTCCCATGGACCGCATCTTTGCTCTGATTCCATCCTTTTATCACCCATTCAGAGAAGTCTACTAGCATTAAAATAAATGTCTCTTAGGCCATTGATTACGGTAAGCTTGATTCTGTTCTGATTTACAAAAGAAAAAAAAGTAAATAGTTTCAAAACCTAGATATTAAATTACTATAAAAATTCACTGGTAAACATGTTAAAATTGGCATTGTGATTGAGAGCTGTTCATTTAAGACATTCTGCTGCCCACAGCTGAGATGACACTAACTGTATCAATAAGGATGCTTTCAGCCACAAATAACAGAAAACCCAACTCAAATAGTCATCAAAATAAGGAAATGCATTGGCTGGTGTGGTGGCTTGAATCTCGTTCATAATTCTGTGAATTTCCTCTCATCAAAGGTTGGGATCTATGTCATCTCTCCTATATCTAGGTAACCATAGTGATTATGTCTTCTCTCCTATATCTAGGGTAACCATGGTAAGTGGTTGACCAAGAGATTACTGTGGAAATAATGGAATATGACGTCTGAGGCTAGGTCATAAAAGGCAGTACAACTACTTGGTTCTCTTTGGATGGTTGCTCTTGGAATCCAGCCACTATGCTCTGAGGAAGCCCAAGCAGTTTGGAGAGAGACCCACATGGAGAGGCACACATGAAAAGGAGCCAAGGGTCATGACTCTCACATCTCACTGAGCCAGCATCAACTTTCCATCTATGTGGGTGAGCCTTCTTGGAAGTGGATCCTCCAGCCTCTAGTTGAGCTGTCCTAGCTGACACCTCATGGAGCAGAGGCAAACCTTCCCCACTGAGCCCAGCCCATATTGTAGATTCGTGAACTAAATAATGATAACATGTTATGGCTTTAAGCCACTAAGTTTAGGGAAGGCTTGTTACACAAAAATATATAACTGATATGGCTAATCTAAAAGGAAGTCCAAAGGTAGATCAGATTTCATAGTCATTGATTCAGCAATTCAACCATTTATCATTGAATGTTTTCCTTTCCTTTGCTCTGTTCTAGATTATGTGAGTTTCACCCTAAATCTAGTTCCCTCATGTCTGTAGAATGGCTGCCAGGGGAAATCAGATCTTCCTCCTTCAATTTAGGTAAGGGGGATAGAATGAATTCCCCTGGACTGCTCTTGAGAGAGAAACTTTTCCAGAAGCCAGAAAAATCTATCCTCAAATTTCTTTGGTCAGAATTGGGTCACATGCTTATTCATGAACCAAAACGGAGCAAAGAGAAGGAGATAATCAGGCCTACCTCTTAAGTTGAGATCAATTCCTCAAACCACATTGCTACCACTTAATGGGATAGAATGGATGTTGGGATAGCCACTTTACTGTTCTAAGACATTTGAAAAGGGGGTCAGGTAAATGGGAAAACCCCAGGTTGTGACCAACCCCAGCATATAACCAGGGAAGATTCACAGAATTGGGACTCTCCTGAATAATCTATACAGGATCCAGCTTTGTATAGAGTATAAAGGAAATAAAGTCTACTTTCAAAACCCTTTGACTCTGGACCTTTCCTTTATCCCTTCTCTGGCATCTCCCATATTTATCATCTTCATCAGCCAACTGCATATTTATACCTACTCTCTGGCAAAGGTCAGCGTAGTGGGGAAAAATGCACTGTTCAACTTCTGGTAACTTTATTTCAATTTTTCTCTGAAGAATAACCCTCTAACCCTCTAGGCAAGATTTGGTGTCATTATTTTTCCCATTTTTGCTGATGAAATAATTAAGGCTTTATGATTTGGGCAGACTACTTCTCCCTGGATCTATCTACTCATATGAAAAATGAAAGGAATAGGCTAGAAGGTTGATAACCTTTCTAGATCCAGGAGTTTCTGCATTTTGCGTCCTATGTCCTCCAAGATGAGTACAGCCATGCCTGAAAATCAATGTAGTTTTGTGCCTTACATGCTATATGCTTAGGTCTTCTTCATGGTCCCATGTCCCCATCCTTCACTAGTTTGCTTTCACTGCTCTAGGCCATCTCCAGATTCTGCCTTCCTTCTTCACTTCCTGGACTGGCTAAAAGTAATGAGGATTCCTCAGCTTTCTTGCATGGAGTTTTCCTGCCCATACCTTTTGGCATTGTGCTGACTGCTTTAAACACAACACAACGCTGTGACGGAGTTCAGCATTTCCAAAAATTGAATAAGATAATTCTTGAAAAAAATATTTTTGTGGATTATGTTTAGGATGTCCAGAGTAGATATCTATTTATAGTCTGATCATGAAAACCACTCCTTCCTCCACTCCAAATCTGTACTTCTAGTAGTGGCTACTATAGTCTCCCATGACTTCGCTCCCCTAGTCAGGGTTGATTGGTTCACGACAAGGCATCTGACCCAAGAAGCGTCAATCAGAATCTTCTAGAATTTTTTTCAAGCTATAACTAGGAAAAAACAGTCAGCCCTATTGTTAGCAATAGAGGTGGCCATGCCTCCTAGGTAGTCACTATATAACAAAGGAGAATGAAGTTGATATACTGAGAGAAGTAAGAATAAGAGATGGTGTAAGAGGTTCCAAAGGCATTAGATTTCTTGACTCCATTCAGTCCTGAGGGAAGCCACACCCTGGTTTTCCCATTGTACTAGTATATAAGCCACACCAGCTAAAAGCCCATAAATTACATCTTTTGCCTAAGTCAATACATGTTTCGTTTCCATTACTTAAACACAAGAGATTTGATATGAGTACTCAAAAAACTAGTCCCTACAAGATTCTTTGGAACTGGGTCTTTGCCATTTTTATTTGATTGTGACTTGCATACATTTCCACTTGCCTTAAGTCCTCACCTCCTGACATTTGTTTACGGCATAGAATACTGGAAAAAAATGGGATTTAGAGGCAGAAAACCTGAGTTTAAATTCTGGCTTTAATACTTTTTAGTGACAGTGCAAGATCCTCCCTGAACCTCAATCTCTTTCCTGTAAAGTGGGGATAATAATATCCTACCAACCTCTTGGAGTCATTATGACAACCAAAATAAGAATGGGGAGAGGGACAGGGCCATATTCATCTTTGCGCTCCTAATGTCTACCATAAGGCCTGGGACAGTAATATAGATACTGAACAAATATTTAATAATGAAAGAAAAAAAATGAAAGCATTTTGAACACTTCAAAACATTATTTAAGTGTGAATTAATATGATTAAGATCACTTCACAATAGTGGAGTGCAAGTATAAAAGATTTACATTGGCAGGTTAGTTTGCTTTAGGCTGAACAACAATTTCAGTGTCATGAACAAAACTTCCCATAAGCAAGATATGAAGTGAACGGAACCTGTGTCCAGCACCCCTCCATCCTCTCTTTGGTTATTCTCCCTGTTTGGTCCAGACAGTGTGTCGAAGTGTCTCTGGTCCCAAGTTCTAAAAGTGGCCAGTGCTCTGGGACTGCTGGATGCTGTTGCAGAAGCATCAAGATGGAGATGACAGTGAAGAAAGAGATTATTAAAATGATCAAAGGACCTCTTACTTATAATTAGCGTGTAAACTTACCTCTCCCTTTGAATCACAAATATGGCTAAGGCTCCCATAAAACACTCAGGATGCAAATTGTCCATTTGTGACTCCTTTTTCCCTTCCCAAATGCACATGTAAAATTATACAAAGAAGACACAAGGACTCAAGAAGCCCAGTTGCCTGGACTATTCAGTTTAGGGGCAAACAGATCTCCACTCTGTATTATAATACATCAGAGTGTAGCCACCAAAGTTTGTAATGATAATCCTGAATCACCATCAAGTGAAAGTTTACACATAGCTACCAAGACAAGAAAGTGGTCAATATTTTATTTTAAAAATCCATCAAAATGACCAAAATTACTTTAAAGTTTTAGTGCTTCAAAAGTATATTCTGAATTATCTAAAACACATTTCCCAAAATGATTCATTTTCCAACTATCCAAGAAAGCCTTAGTTTTCGGGTATCACTGCTTACTCAATGGTTCAGTAAGTTAATCACGGTACTAGGTGCCCATAACAGATAGATCACAGCCTCTAACGTTGTACAGTAGGTAAAAATGAGCAAACTCTTAACAATAAGTATATTCTGTTGGGATAAAAATGCTTTTTCTTGCTAACCTTGACTTTTTTAATTTATAGGGGAAACCTGTCTTTGGCCAAATTTCCTGCAGCAAGATTGTTGAAAAAAATGAATTATCATGGGCTTTGGATTTTTTTTTTTACTCCACCAATGGATCACTAACTTATTAATCATCTGAAACAAGTTATCTCCCACTTTCCTACCTAAACAGACTTAACATAATATGTATGCTTTAACTTCTGCTGGACCAGTGAACCACACAGAAGAAACTTGCCTGGCATGTTTGAGGAATGGTGAGAGGGCCAGAGTGACTGGAGCAAAAGAAAAAGAGGAAGAAGGGTAGAAATCGAGGACAGAGAGCATGGGATGGGGTTCCAGGTAAAGGAGATAACGTGGGCCATTGTAAAGACATTTGCTTTGACTCTGAATAGGCTGAAAAGCCATTGGAAGGTTTGAAGTAGAGGAATGACGTGAACTAATTTAACATGTATATGGATCACTCCAGCTGTTATGTTGAGAATAGACCGCAGGGAGCAGGAGCAAATGTGGAAGCAGAGAGACTGGTTAGCCAACTGACTATAATGGAGGCAAGAAAGGAGGGTGGCTGGAACCAAGGTGGTAGCAGTAATGGTGATGGGTGTGAGGGTTAAATGATATATGCAAAGAAAACAGCAAAATGATTGGCAAGTCAGTCCCCAGTAGATGCTGGCTATTACTAGTATTACGGCATTCTGAACCCCAAGACTCATCAATAAATGGTTGGTTGATTGAATGGTAGACCCAGGTGAGTGGTTACCAATTAGAGTCAATATCAGGATTAGAAAAGGAACTTTTTGAACATTTCTGTATAGATCAATCAAAATGAACTAAAATTGAGTCAAAACTAAAGAATTCATCCTCCTCCTTATTGAACTGTCTGCTTAGTTTGTTTAAAAAAGTTATACACATACACACACACAAAAACCTATGATCCAAAAGGTTGTTGAAATGCTGCAATTGCCCAGAATCCAGCCTGACCTTGCAACACTCCTGGATATTAAAAATCATTTCTATGGTCTTACATTTTTTGGTTTAACGAGCACAAGAGGCCATGAACTCCAATATCTGAAGCAAACGTGTTAAACATCTGGGGTCTGGCATAAGTTTCTCCTGTGGGATGCATTGTTTGTGCAAACTTTTATTGAATTAAAAAAAAAAGGAAGGACTGAGTTTCAAAATATTCGTGTAACCTAGTAAAAATATTTCTCTGAAACCAGAGTCAAAATACAGAGTTCTTCAAACAAATTAATAAACTTAATTTAAAATCAGGCTAGAAATCAGTTCTGAAAACACTGAGTTGTGTCTAAATGGAATCAAGCTTATGTGTCCAGGGTTCTCTCTCTAACAAGAAGATGGCTGGACCAAATCGAGTAGATATTTCCAGGCTACAGGCTGCAGCTCACAACCAGTCTAAGAAAGCATAGCATTTGCAGGAAGGATGCTGGCCTGCAGTTTAGGGCAAGCTCTGTCACTTAAATGCAGATGATCTTGGGCAATTTACTTTACCTCTGGGCTTGATTTTCCTTATTTCCTGTGAAAAGTGAAAAGAACAATACAGCCCCACAAGTTTTAGAAATTTACAAGCATAAAAAAAATAGAATAATAAGGGTGACAGAACATTTAAAAGCTCTATACATACAGACACGTAGGAGAAGAGAAAATACAGAGAGGGAGGAGGAGGAAGTAGAATACAAGAGATTGTTATTAGAAGATGAGAGCAAACAAGCTGAACAAAGCTTTTAAAGAAGAAAAACTAAGAGTGATCTTCTGGAGTGTTCCTCAAGGATGAGACAACCTCTTGTACTCCTTTAGTGTCTCCCCAAAGTGTCCTGACAGATGGACACAGCCCTCTTGACTTCCACAATCCATACCCTGAGCATTCTAAGGGGTGGGGTGAGGGTAAAGGCCGACAGAGCCTACCCCGTTGTCTCTGCAGGCTGAAGGACTGGAGGTAGAGAAGGGATATGTCCTCTCAAAAGGGGGACAGGAATAGTTTTTTAAATCCACACCTCTCTTCTGAGAGGGGTTGCTAGTCTCTGTAAAGTATTTTTGTGCAGCTGAGCATCTGGAGGGGTTTTGACCTGAATGATAGACTGGGATCTGAATTTGATGGTAGGAGTTCTGCATAATAGAGTAAGATGAATTTGGAGTTTGTGGACTTCATCGGAAGGAGAGATGGGGAGGCAAGTTGAGCATGGAAGAGGAAGGATGGGTGGCGGAAGAGGGAGCCTGTGAGCCAGCAGAGACGGAAAGCTGAAAGGTAAATTCCTCTCTGTCCCACCATCCACTCTCAAAGCCTCAGTAAAGTTGACTACACACCCAAATGAAAATGCTGTTTGTATTAGTTTCCTAGGGCTACTGTAACAAACTTGGTGCCATAAAACAACAGAAATTTTTTCTCTCCCAGTTCTGGAGGCTAGAACTCCAGAACCAAGGTGTCAGCAGGACCGTGCTCCCTCTGAAGGCTCTAGGGAAGAATCCTTCCTTGCCTCTCTCCTAGCTTCTGGTGGCTCCTGGAAATCCCTGGCATTCCTTGGCTTAAGTTGCTTCACTCCAACTCTGCCTCCATCTTCACATGGCCTTTTTTCTCTGTGTGTATCTTGTGGGCCCTCTCCTCTTCCTATAAGGACATTAGTCATTGGATTTGGGGTTCACATTATTCCAGTGTGACCTCATCTTAACTTGATTGATTACATGTGCAAAGACCCTATTTCCAAATAAGGTCAATTCTGATGTTCCAGGCAGACATGAATTGGGGGGGGGGGTGACACTATTCAATCCACTACAGAGTTGTTTCATCTTGTTTTTGTGGAAATCGAGTGAGAGGCAGTTTCACATCAGGGTCAACTGGCAAGGGACTTGGGGGGAGGAGGGGCATGAGTGGTAAAATGGCCTACGAACCAAGTGAATTCAAGAGAGGTTCAGAGTTTGGAGTCAGAGGTGACCACGAAAATAAAAGCCCTTCCACCTCCCATGGGAATGTTCAGAAATCTGGAAGGGCTTTGGAATTCCGTCGGGCATGGAATGAGGCATTCAAGGCCATATTATCTAGATCTCGTGGGCCAGGAGACCACAGCTGACTTCTGGCTTACCAACAAAAGGAAGACACCTGGGAGAGGGGAAAACAGAGAGGTGGAATAGAAGAAAGAACAAAAGGGAAAAAGATGAAGAGATGAGTAAGAAAGGCAAATGAGTTTTTGAAGAGAGACCAAGGAAGAAGCACAAGCTCTTTAGAATCAAGGTTAAAGATCTAGCACAAGACTTGGTGTAGAAAAAATGCTCAAGACAAATTTGGGGAAGAAAGAAAAGAAGAGAGGGAGGTAAGGAGGGAGAGGTGTTGTATGGTAGGCCTCATGCAGTGTCACCAAAAATTGCCTCCACTGTCACGCAGAGCTGTCCACACTGTGGTTGCTTGCTTATGACCCTAATTAACTTCAAAGAGAACCCTTTCTGCTTCTCTCTCTGAATTACTGTTGTTTAGACTGAAGAGGCAGCAGTCCACTTTCCATCCAAGTCCTCTGAAGTCTTTCCTTTTCTGATGATGCTATCTTAACTCTACTCCATCTTAACTCTAATTTGAGTTGCCACACACTTCTGACCTTTTTGAGGTTTCTGCTGTCCCTCACAGTGCCAGAGTTTGCCTTACTGAATGCCCATGAAAGTGGTCTAAATGAGTGAATGTCCTTCAACACAGAAGGGCAAGGAGAGCCCTGTGGATTAAGCAAATAGCTTTCAGATCACTTGAGATACAAGCAGTGAAAATAGTTTAGGATTGGAAAGATTCTGTGGTTTAGGGGAAAGAGAGCTAGACTGGGAATCACGAGATCCGTATGCCAGTCTCCCACCAGGTTACCTGGAGCCAGGCAATTGCCTACCCCTCACCTCAGATTCTTCCTGTAAACAAGACACTGGACCTCACGACATAATTTCTAGATCCTTTCAGCTGTTGTGGTCAATATGGAGGCATTAACAATAAACTCTATTAAAACGACCTCCCTGGTGCATCCATAGGGTATTGGAAGAGTGAAAGTGTTGCTAGAAACCACATTCCCAGTTTATAGAAAGTGGAGATGACATGTACCTGATTTCAAGTCTCTCTGAAATGAAATGAAAAGGAAATTGCTGAGAGTGTGCTGCGGGAAGTGGGGCAACTTTGCTCCTCCAGGTTCTAGAAACTGTTTATAAACTGAGTCATGGCTGGGTGAATGGTTTGGATATTTGGAATATTTGAGGTGAAGAAAGGCATGGGGCAATTGCTGCTTGCTGGGATAGTAGGGAAGAAAAGCACCAAGCATTTCTACACACATCATCTTCTTTCTCAGAACAAGGAGGTGAGTAGCATTATCCCCATTTAACGGATGAGGAAAGTGAGGCTCAGAGAACCTAAGCAACTTATTCCAGGTCACAAACTACCAAGTGGCAGGATTGGGACCCAAATCCAAGTCTATTCAACTCCAATCCCAGTGTTCCCTCTGCCTCACCAGATGGGCACTATTCCGTCTGAGTCAGAACAAAATTCCTATAAAGAAGCTGAGAGATGCACAGCTCACTTTTCCGTCCTCTAGTGTAAAGGGCACAGACATGCTTCTGAGTTGAGAGTGATGACTATCTGGCGAGGAGCCTGAGCAAAGAATGGTTAGAGCAGGGATTCATAACCAAGTCAGAACCAGGAACAAGAGTAGAAACTTGAAAAATATTTGTTGAGGAGTTGAGGGAATACAGGATTCAGGGTTAAAATTTTCTGCAGGTTACAAAAGAAGGATCTGAGGCTCAGAGAGGCCAAGTGATTTGCCCTAGGTTAAGAGAGACCTAAAATAGATCTCTCTTTTCCCAGAGAGAGCTGGAAGAAGAAACAAAGATGTCTAGACTTCCAGACTAGAGATCTTCCCACCACATCACCACGACTCCGAAGACCAATAGAATTTTTCCTATACATTTAATTAAATGCAGTATACTTTGGGGGGAAATGAATGCTAACCTCCAACCAAGAACATTTATTTGCCTAATGGGTTAATTAGAAAATGACTCTGCTGTTTCAGGATAGCATGGTTAATGCGATTTTCAGTTTTCATATTAGGCTATGAGTCATTTTTGTTTGTCTTAGCATTCTTTCCTCATGTGTGGCATGGCTGGCCGTAATCACTGGGGAAAGGAGCCCCGTCACTCACTCAGGCAGCAATTGACTGACTTGCTGTGAGTGGATGACTGCTTTCATGAGTGTGTTTGGTCATTTAGATCAAAGGATGAGTCTTCAGGTTTCTCATCCCCAAGGAGCCACCTCATGTGATCCCCAGGACCCCTTCTCACAAGGACTCCCAGAGCTCAATCTCTAGCACCAACTCTCTCCTTCAAAACATACTTCTGACCATCTTCAGAATACCTTCACCTGGATGTCTTATAGTCATCTCAAATGGAGCACATTCTTTCTGTCCAAGTGTATCTAACTGCGGGATTAAGATCTATGCATTCCACTGCGTGTAAATTATACCTCTACAAAAAAAGACAAAGAAAAAAAGAAGCAAGTTTAAAATGGAATTCGTCTTCCCCCTCTACCAAAACCACTCCTCCTAAGGAATTCTTTAGCTCAGTTCAGGGTGTCCCTCAGTTCCCTAAGCCGCCACACCCCATAAATCACCAAGATCTACTGATTCCATCTACTACAGATCTCTTGGATCTTTCCCCTTCTCTCCATTTTCTCTTGTCCATTCCCATGACCACATTCACTCAAATGACACCGACCACCTACTTTGTGCCGGGCAGTCTGCTAGCCCTTAAGTCTACAGCGATAAGGAACACATACAGTGTCTTGAAGGAATTTGCAGAACAGAAGCACAGGTAACACTGAAGGAGTGATTCGCTCTACACAGGAGGAGGGGACGGTGTTGGCAGTGTAATTGGAGAGTGTCAGGGATGGGTGTGGAAAGATCCTAGAGGAGCTGACCTCTGAGGAGAATGTTGACAGATGAGTAGGCATTTGCCAAGTGGGTAAAGAGAAGAACTGCCAATGAGAAGAGCTCTGGCAAGAACAGCTGGAGGGAATATATAGGCTTTTTGGGTTTGAGGGAGTGTGTGTGTTTGAGAATTTGTTATAAACGAGTGGAAAGTGGTAGGAGATGGAGCTGGAGAAGCAGGCAGGAAATAGGTCATGGAAGGCTTTGTCGATATGTTGAACCTTAATCTGTACCCAGAGAGGATGTCAGTAAAGAGTTTTAAGAAAGGAACTAGTCAGCCTTGCTCTTTAGAAAGGTCAGTTTAGAGATAATGATCTATTATGTGAACAATTACAATATTTTTATTGACTCCCATCTCTCCCATCTCCATACACCATTTCTAAAGTGATCTTCCTGAAAATAGACCATGTCTCTTCCCTAATTAAAAAGCAAAACAAAATAAAATAAAGACTCTACCACAGTTCTCCATAGCAGACAGCAGCAATTCCCAAGCTCTAAAGAAAATTGTTCCTGAAGGTGTTGATAGTTGTTCTAAGGGGGAAAACATTTCTCTTGCAAACAAGTTTGGTTAACCTTTATACAAAATTTAACATGTTTCCTATTTATTCCAGGACTTCTCAGAGCCTTTCTCTAATGTCAACTGTGAATCTTTAAAAAGGAGTTTCAGAATTCAGATTCCCCAATCTATTAAACAAGTGAACCCTTGGATCTTGGAGCACTGGTTAGCATCTCCATGGATGAGTGTTCTGTGAAATGCTGGCCTCTGCGACAAAGTCCAAACTCTGATGAACAGCGCCATAAATAATCTGGCCTGCACTTCCATTCCTCCCTGCCATACACAGACCCCTGCATCCTCTGCTCCAACCATGTTGGTCTTCTCAGTGCCCTTCCCTTCTTATGCTGAGGAATTCTTGCCTATAAGTCATAGCCAACTATCAACTCCACTGTGAAAAAGTAGTGTATGGGTGAAGGTTGCCAAGGTATAGGTTGGTCCGAAAAAGGGCTACTGTCCATAAAACCACACTACGTACTATTTGGGAATAGTTTGGATGAATAATTCCGTAATCTGTGAAAAGTACTAGACTATGTTTTACAAAGAAAGTTAAGGGTTATTTGTTATTGCATAAAGACCCTAGTCTCTGGAGACTCTGCACCGTCCTGTATTTAAAGGGACTCTGGTTTGTCCAGCCTCTCTGCTCCAGATTACATGAGGACTATAGGCACCACGTCAAGCCACTAGGTGCCATGACAGACTACAAACAAAGGGAGTGCTAGAAATATTTTTAAAACTGCATTTGTGGGAATGAGTGGGGGTAGCCTGGCTCCCGGACGAGGGGCGTTGGAATGAAGGAGGTCGACCCTAGAATGGAGAGACCAGAGATCAGCAAGAACCCCGAGAGTAGATCCTCATGAAGAACAGCCACAGGGAAGCCCTGGGTAAAGACACTTTCTTTTTTGAGCAGGGACAATAGGAGAAGAATGAGAAAAAGGAAGTCATGGCTTTGTTCGGGAAGGGATGTTCTGGAGACTGGGGAGAGGTTCTGTGTGCTTGGGAGAGAAGAGAAGAGGACCTGGAGGGAAAAGAGGTCAAAAACGTAAATAGCTTTTACGTTGCCCCTCGGACCCAGCTGTGCTTTCACTAGAAGGGACCGTGCCCTGACCACTTCCTTCCAACTCTGGGATGGAGATCAGGTGGTAGGGGTGGGGGGACAGGGCAGAAAGGAGAGAAGAGAGAGAAGAGAGGAAAGGGAAGAAATGAGAGGAGGACGAGGAGGAGAGCAAAGGATTCTCCCAATCCCAAGCCCAGGACCTTACTCAGAAGTAAAGCAAGGACGCAGAGTTTGACCTTGGGAGGAAGAGCAGGAGAACCAGCTCCATCCCCATCCTCCTCTTCTTTCCCACCTTGGCCTTCAGCAGGTTGTTGAAGAACAAAGGAGCAGAGTGGGGCCGAGGGAAATCTGGTGAAAATAGGAACAAGAGCAGCCTTGAGGCAATTTCCCAAGATGGAAGCAAGCAGCTGGAGGAAATGAGTGTGAGGAACGGAGTATTTATTAGCCGAGTATTAGCAGAGTATTGGCTCAGTATTAGCTGGAAGGGGCAGCTTCCTCTCATCCCAGAGCCCGCCCCTTCTCTACAGTTGCTCCAAATGAGGCAACTCCTCCTTTTCGGTGTGCCTTATCATTCATTCCCACATTCTTGCAGTACACCTGGGAGCTCCTCACCCCCACTTGTGAAAAGTCCTGACTTTTATGATGAAAAATGATGTCATGGAGTTTTTTAAAAGTCAAGGCCCTAAGAAGATAGTACATTCCAAAGTTCCAACAGGAAAAAAAGCAGGAAACAAGGGGGTCCCCACATAGGCATAAATTCTGAGCTGAAAGGATCCTCTTGAGTAACTACGGTTTTACTGAAAGAAGCAAATTCTGATTTCAGCGGAGCCTTTGCACATAAAATGCAGCAGTGTTATTGGCCCATAGATCTGCTTTTCAGAAAGACTGACAAGATGCTGTGTGGAAATGCCAGGCTTAGGGTGGTAATCTCCATGGGGTATTTTTCAATGTGGAACCAGAAGAAAACAAGACAAAATAAGACAAAACAAAAACAAGACTATAGGATCACTGTCAAGAGCTAACTTTTTTGCAAATACCACTGTTTGGTGTCCATGATGACTTTTTTGGTAAAATTTTTAAGAGCAGGAGATGCTGTATTCCACAAATATAACAGCAATCCACACTCCTCTTTCAGGATACATTATAAAATGTTTTGTACATTAAAACTCAAGAATTCAAGGCTCCTGTTTTAAAGGATAGCAGCTATCTTGTGATATAAGGCAGTTCTGCAACATCCAATGCACGCTGAATAGAAAGGTAGATAGTAAGAATTAGAAAAAAGGCGAGGTTGAAACCAAAACAATCCTCCCCCAAAACTACTTTTAAATGGCATCGAGCTATCCAACAACTCTCTGACCCTAAATCAATATTAGTAAATTAATAATTTATCAAATCTCAATAAATAAGTATCATAATGACCGTGGTGTTTGCATCTACATACAATTTATCCTGGCCTTCATTTTACATTATTGTTCAAGAATATTTCAAATTCCTGAAAAAAGTGCTGTTAGTCATTGCCTGTCAACAAGTACTTCCCGTCTATGAGAGGACACCAATAATGGCAATTTAATAGATCATTCCCGTGTTGACACCTACTTTTGTACCCTAATAGTTTATTTCACTGATGGTTGAATAGTTTATTTCACTGATGGCTGCTGGCGAAGATTTATTAGTAGTAGGAAACATTAGCAAGTCAAAGATTCTAACTGGAGGCTGTCACCACAACAAAAGCTACTGGTGATGGATCTTGCCTGCATGCACTCCCTTTGTCCTGAGCCTCTTGGTTATTTTTTTGAAAAACATCTTTTAAAAAACAGATATCAGCTATCTGTTCAGTAAAGGCACTAAGAAATTTAAGAACAAAAATATCAACAAGAAGGAATGATCCGTATATTTGTTTGTAGTTGATGAGCATTGGCCAATTCCAAAATAATAAGAGCTTTGCTAAATGTTTGTTTTTTCTAGAAAAGAAAACACTGCGTTTCAAAGTGCATACAAACTGTATCAAAAAGAAAGGAAAATTTCGCCCAACATTGATTCTGTGTTTCCTTTCATTGTATTTAACAATTCTAAGCAGAGGGATCTTGTGCTAAATTTCAAATATTTGCCTGTGGATGTTCATAAGAATTTTTGTTGTATAAAATAGGTATCTCTTAATACTTGTTAAAATCTCACCAAAATCGTTTTGTTCACACTGCTAAAATGCAGCTATTATGCTGTATTCCAGTTTTGTCCCATAGGCAGCATAAACCCTTGGATAAATATCTTATCGATGGATTGTATCTATCTTGTTCATCTCTCCGAATCCAAACACTGGCTCAACTGAAGTTGGGTGGGTAGATGCTCAACCAAACTGTGTTTCCCTCTTCAGACAAAAATCTTTTACAAACAGGACTTCATGTGTTGAGAGGGGAGTAAAAAATAATTTCTCCTTTGTTTTGTTGTCTCTCTCTGGGTGACCCTCTCAGCTCAACCGGATGAAGGACTTCAGCACATTACAGTAAACACTCAGGCCACAAAAATACATTTTAACCACAGAAAATGAAGGAATCAGACCTACTTAAATGTTTTCACCATCTGGGAAAATAACACCCCAAGGGCCAAGACAGTTACCTAAGAAAATTGCTAAGTACGTTCCGCAGGCCTGAGAGGCAACAGGTAGGTGGATCTCACGCCAATTAGAAAGTGTTATCATTGGCAAACCGCTGTGAAACACTAAAACTGCAGTTTAATGGAAATGCTGGCTGTCATCCCCAAAGTACATTTCAAGGAATCACAAAACTTCAGAATTAGAGGCAGCTGAATGGAAGTTTTCATCCATATTGAACTCAGAAGATTAGGCAGTAACATAAGGACTTTAGCAGGCATCCCAGTTCTTAATCCAGCGCTCTTTCCACCACACAAGGCTTTATTCTTCAGGACCTGGTAGAGCAGGACAGAGCAGGGTTCATATGACAAGCTCTCGGCCCAGCTCGGGGATGGAGCAAAGCTGACCAGGGACAGGCATGGAGAGCCCAGATATCTGAGTCCAAGGGGCCAGCCAGCCCCATCAGACTCCAGGCAAGCACAATGCTGTGATTCAGAGAGCAAGCTTATCCCCAATCTTGTGAAAATAATAACATCCGACTACTCTCAACGGGTGGGTGAAGCCAACAGCTTTTTGGGTTCTGGGAGCCTCTGTAACTGTTTCCCAAATGTTTTGAGTTTGGCCTTACAGAACACGCTTTGCCCCAGGGCATTTTTCCCTTAATTTTTAGGCCCAAGTGTATTTTAGGGTAAATTGATCTCACATGCTCTGATTCATTTACACTGAACTCATCAGACCGTGTTTGGAAAGAGCAATCTGAGGTCCGAGAAGCTTTGAGCCTGCTTTTATGAGTCTCCCTGTGCCTTTTTTCTTAGAAGCAGGAAGCTACATTTTGCCACAGACAAATAAAAGGCAAGCCCTGGAGACTCGGGTCTGGTTCCAAATGTGGCACCTCTGAAACCAGTGGGTCCTCAGATCACCAAGACAAAGGTGCCCATCCTTTTTCAGACATTAAAGGAAACCTTACCCTCGCACTGCGTTGGGCCTTGAGTCAGTAATTCGGAGCTGCTCGGAGCAGATCTCACATAAACTTTCAGCATTCCTACCTCCACACCCCTTCCTGACACCTCAGCCTCCCCACACAAGGGGAGCCCCAGGGCCAGGGCCACCTTCCCCTCTTTGCTCTGCACAGAGCTAACCTGGGCCCGCATGCTGGCAAGTCTGTAGGAAATTGTCCTTTCTCTTCCGAGCTAGGAAACTGGGGCGTCCTGAGCCATTTGTTGTTATTACTCTTAACATCACTTGAACCTGACTGAAGGGGCACAGTGGGAGACAGTTTGGATGTGCATAGTTCTAGCTGGAGAAAAAAATAAGCACAGCCAGCAGCAGAGTTAGGTGTGCAGTGTGGGTGTGAGAAATGCTCTCTAGATGAGGGAGCCAAACACGCTATTCCCTCCACTGAAGAACCAGCTATTAAGGATCTATGAAACCCCTATTAACCCTGAGAATCCAGGGCACAGTTCCTGGCACATAGTAGGTCTTTAATAAACATATCCCCAACAGGTAGCATGGGAGCACCCACAGATCTATCCTATAGACTCACCTTCAGCCATCAGGGAGTGTGCCTTCTCCTTCTGAAGCCTCAGGTGGACTCCTGGGATGGGACACAAAGGCAGCTGTCCCCATCTGTTCTCTAGTCTGTGACTTGTGCTATTAACTCTCTTTGCACCTGCCTGGGTTCTGAGACTTGAAGGAAATCCAGAGTCCCTGATCAGGGAAAGAATGATGAACCCTATAATTAACTGAAAAGATGTTGAGGGCAAGGTGGCCAGGGCTTGGGCCACAATTGTCCCCCGCTCTTTATAGGATTTATAACAACGCACTCCCAATTCCACCTATTTATTAGAGTTTTCAAAAAATACCGATGCCTGGGTCCTACCTAAGACCAACTAAATCAGAATCTCTGGAGGTGAAGGCCCAGGAGATCAGTTTTTTTCTTAAAACTCCACCAGTTATCTCACTCTACAGTCAGGGTTGAGGACCACTGGTTTAAAGTAACTTGGGTGCATTCCTGTTCTGGAAGAGCACCTGAAAATAATCCATGTAACAGATTGTGCATTGTTTTCTAATCAAATGCAATTGGATTGAGGGTTGACACTTCCCCCTACCTTCTTCACTCCCATTTCTTTGCCCCCTTCTCCCTATTATATGCCTGAGGTATAAATGATCATTGACTTCTCCAGAGAGCTTCTTAAGCTGGGACACAATAAACGGGTTTAAAGTGAACTAGAACCAACCCCAAATTCTGAATCATCTACAATGTCAAAATGAGCCAAACACAAGATCTCTTAGAATATTTAATCAGTTTGGAGACCTCTGCCTTCCAACCCAGTTGGGTAAAAATTCTAAAGAAAGCACGATTAAGGGGTCTTCAAAGAAAACACTGGGCTAAAATGGAGAGGAGACTGGGTTTGGGAAGACAGAATATATGTGTCTTAAGGCCTTTTGAAGGAATTCTACCACTTATTTAAAAAAAATACTCAAAATGAACAAGGAAGGATTAAACAGTTATACAAATTTAAGGACAACTAAAACTTCTTTTATGGCTGAAAAGACCAGACATGGTTTTGAAATAGACTCTTTAAAAACCCTTAAATCCTTCTGTGGTTTCTTTCCATAGCCTTCTCTGTACATACAAGAAGCAAACTAGCTGTACCCAGCATCCCCATCAGCTCTCTGGGCCTTGGCAAAGCAGCAATCAGCGAGAGATAGAAAGAAGGCACGGAAGAGGCGAGAGGAAGCTGTTCACAGTCTTTGAACATGGACTCAGACCCCAGCAAACCTAATCTATTTTCTTTGAAAAATATGAAAATAAACTGAAGGCCTTGAAAAATCACCGTCGATCTCAGGTCAAGGTGCCAATGATAATACTTTTCAATAACTGCATCATAGGAACTTGGGGAACCACGTCCTTCAGAGGGACAGGTGTACAATAAAACAGGCGGGGTCAGGACACCAGCACTGACTCCTCGGGGAACGTTCAGCAGGAAAGGCGTAATGTCTGTCTTGCTCTCATCCTCCCTCTGTTTCTTCTCTTCTCTTGTCCCTTGGTGCTGTTGAGAGGCAGTGTCAGAGGCGCCAGCTGGGCTCAGAAAGGGTACTGCGACACGTATATCCGCAGTCGGATCACGGAGCTGCCCCTGAAGTTGATGACGGTGTTGACGGTGATCATTTCCAAGTCCAGCTGTATGTCCCGGGGCCCTTTGATGGGGCGCGTCATCACCAAAGTGGCACTGATGGGGCCCGTTTGCTGTGGACAGAGCCAAGATACTAGTTAGAGAAGGCCTGACCAACCTGAGGGGGTAGCTGAGCTTGACCCCAGAAGCTGTCGAGCAACAGCAGGAAGGTAAGGAATGAGGAAAGGAGAAGGCTGTCCATCAGGAGACGTGGCCACTCGCATAGTCCCCAAAGCAGAAGGCCAGGGGTCTGGCCTCTGCAGCCTCAATCAGGGCACTCCCCCTTGCCCACAGCAGTCACACTGGCATCCCCTTGGCGCCACTCTCTTCTCCCGGCTTTGCCCCTGCTCCCCCTGGCTCTTTCCTGCTAACCCTTCAGGTCTCCCCTGAAACATCACTTCCTCAGAGGAGCCTTCCCTGCTTTCCCCAATCGAAGTCGGGGCCTCCTGTGGCCCTCTGCCACTGCACCCTCTGCTTTGCACAGGATGGAAAGTACTCATTACCACGTGTCATCGTCTATTCTATTTTCTTGGTCCATGTCCGATGTCTAGGTCCCACTAGACCTTGAGCTCCATAAGAGCAAGGACCAGGGTCAGGTTTTTCACCCCTAAATCCCCCCAGAACCCAGCATGGTGCCTGGCACACAGTAGGTGTTCAGTAAATATGTCTGGAATGAAAGAACGAGTAATTGATCAAAATAACTGTGTGACTTAGGGCTGTCACTTCACCTCCCTGGGCCTCACCCCTAAAATGAGGGTTTGTACCCAGGCAATAGTCCTCAAGTAAACAGCCTCCTAAGCACCTAGGACACTTTTTTTTAACCTAACAATTCCAGGGGTCCCTTCCAAGATTTTCTGCTTCAGTGAATTTTTAGATGAGGGAGGCCTGGGGAAAGTGTTATTTGTTTACAAGCCTCCAGGTGGTTCTGACGTGCAGCCCCTGCTGGAGCTCCCAACTAGACACTGGTGTCACCTCCAGCTCGACCTTCAGTGACCCTACCGCTGTGGTCCTAATAATTTCATGTGAGCTCTTCTCCTCCACTGAATCTTTTTCAAAAACTTTCGAGGAGGTAGGGAGAGAGAACTGACATCAACTGAGCACCCGCCATGCTGGAGGCACTCCTCCAGCCACTTCTATGTACATGCGCTCATTTAATCCACATAAAACCCTAAAAGACTTTGCTACTCAAAGTGTGGTCCCTGGACCAGCATCATCAGCATGACCAGGGAGCTAGTTAGAAGTGCAGGATCTCAGGCCCCACCTAAGACCTACTGAGCCAGAATCTAGCTTAACACAATCTCCAGGTGATCACAGGCACATTAATTCAGAAGTGCTGATCTAAAGCACAGGACCCCGTCTAGGGACCCTGGCTGCCGTACTAAAGGTATGTCTCATTATTTCCCCATTTCATAAGTAGGCCAGCTGAGGCCCAGTGAGGTTAAGTAATTGCTTAGGGTCACTCAACTAATCAGGGGCAGAGCTAAGGGATTCCACTCTGGTGCTTCTGTCTGACCCCTAACCCCAGGCCATTTTCACTGCACAACAATTATCAGAAGAGACCGCTGCATATTTTACTTCTCCCTAGCACTGTCCTTAAGGAGAAATGCTCGGGGGTCAGTGCAACAGCCAGATAGTGAGCCCCTGAAGAGGAAATAGCATGAGCGGACAAGGAAATGCTGGACAGTCTCTTCCTACAAGCTGCAGGGCCCAGCACTGTGCCCAGAAACTGAAAGCAACAGGGTCTGCAAAATCAAGAAACTTGGCTTGTTCAAAGCCACACCAGGTAATTTATCTGTCTCCATAAAGGGAGGGCTCCCCATAAAGTTCATCCTGAAGAGCTGCCACAGGTATGTCAAGGGAGAGGCTGGTGGATAGGTGCGGCCAGGTATGGGGACCTGTCAGCTGGGCTATCAGCAGCCTGACAACCACGCCCTTTCCTCTTGGCATCCGCTCCCTCTGTTCCCGTCAGCATCAGTGCAACTGGCACCTCTGCACGCAGAGGATCGCTGGGACTTCCTTGTCAACTCTTGCAAAACCCCAGAGCCCCGGGCCAGGACTTCAGGGCTACAGCCACACAGGGAAATGCCCACGGCATTTACATATACAAACATCTCACCAGCTTTCCCTGTTCGAATGAATAAAGGCCAAGGGTCCAGGACTGAGCTGTGGGCAGCCCTCTGGAGGGAGATCTGCAGAGCCTGGGAGGGGGAATAGAACAAATGGAAACTTCCAAGCTGTTCCTTTGGGCTTTCCTGGTAAAAGTCTCCAGAGTGTGAGAGGATCGTTGCCTCTCCCACTTAGAAGTGACCTTAGAGGTGGCAAGCTGGTCTCCACCAGGGTCGGATCTGCAGCGGCCTGAGAGAGGCCTGCCCGCAAGCACATGAGAGGACTCGAGTGCCTACCAGGAGAGCTGAGGACAGCCACCTCCACTCCTCCTAGGCTTTTAGGGCAGAGTCAGGGCATTAGTGAAATAGCCCCCACGAGAGCCCCTGGTCACTGGTGGACTTGGTGGTCATTGGTGCAGGATGATGATGGTGACGATCTTGATGATGATGGTGGTGATGGTGGTGGTTGGTACCAGGCATATTGTGCAACCTTTCACACATCTTATTTCATCCTCATAACCCTCCAGTGTAAGTAGGTTAAGCACACTACATAAGGTCACAGAACTAGCACATGGTACCAGAGTATCTGACTCCAAAAACCATGTTTCCAACCGCTACGCTCTATGATAAGGTCTCGGCGCCTCTCAACTTCCTGAGCATCCCACCGCACTTACTCAACTTGAGAACCACTGCTGTGTGTCATAAATGTTTGCCTGGTTGTCTGCCCCTCCCCACTATAGTGTGAGTTCAAGGGCAGAGGCCACATCCTGTTTGCTCCTGAACTCTCAGTGCCTGACTCAAATGTATATACAGTGGTGCTGAATTAATGTTGGTGACGGAAGAAGGAATGAGTGACTGAACGCCGGTGGAGTGGACCGCAGAGGGAGCAGGTTGTAAACAGCCCACCAACGTATGTTCTTGGCCCTGCTCTCACAAATGCTCAGGCTTGTTCTGAATCAACTTTCAGGATGGCACTGTCTGACACATGGGCAAGCAGCCAGGCAGTAGCGAGTCAGCTTCCCTCGGCCCTGCCACCTGACCCACGTGTGTCACAGAGTAAACGCACTTTGGCACAGTCTGAACCCCGTGACTGTGCTCCTTCTTCTGGCCCTAATTGTGTCCCCAAGTCACCTGGCCAAAGCCAATCACCAGGCCTCTGTCCAGGGCCCGGGGTGAGACAGACTGCCAACAGGGCTTATGAAAGGGGCATGTGTGTGCACGTCTGTGTGTACCTGTGCATGTGTGTGCATGTGTAGGTGTGCGCTTGCGTGAGTGGGTATTGTGTGGTGCGTAGGCGCATATATGTACACCCATGCATGCATATGCGTGCATGTGCATGTGTGTGTGTGCTTGCATGAGTGGGTATTGTGTGGTGCGAGGTGCATATATGTACACACATGCATGCATATGTGTGTGTGTGCACGTGTGTGTGTGTGGTTTGCCTACCAGGTGAGATGAAGCTCTTCCCAAGTGCTTGTAGAACAATCAGTGAGACTCAGGGTGGAAGAGGCTGACTGGCCATTGACCCCCATCTCCCTCAAGATGCTCCAGTCCCTTAGGCAGTACTACCGACTTCTCCAGGGCCCAGGAGCTCACAACCTCCTAACAGCAACAGCAGCAGTAGCAGCAGAAACACTACCAATACAACTATACCTAATGCTTATTGAACACTTTCTATTGTTTACTAGATGTTAAAGTAGACTTTTCTTGTTATTTCAACTTTTCCTGAGACCCCAAAACTAGAAGAGTAGGTGAAAATACCCCACATCCTAAAGAGAAACGTAAGAGTATACATCGATTTTGGTGGCAGACTGCCTGGGTTCGAATCCTGCCCTGGTGCTTCCCAGCTGTGAGATCTTGGGCAAGTGACCTAACCTCTCTGTGCCTCAGTGCTCTCATCTGTAAAACCAGACGGTCAAGCAGGCCCTATATCATGGGATTGTTGTGACAATGAAAGGAACGATGTATGGAAAGTACTTGGCCCAGTGCCTGGACAGGTCAAGCACTGTATAGGATTTGCTGCTGATCTGTGTAGTTTCTGTTGCTGTTCTACAGGACTGAAAAGCAGCGGCCCAAAGCCAGATCTGTTTCTCTCACTCCACCACCTCCAGCCTATATATGTGTATTAAACACACTTACCAGCCCCCACCTCAAGAAAGAGGGGGTTTCAAGAGAACTGTTCAGAGATGTGGGTGCCCTGACATTCAAGGATGCAGAGAGCAGTACCAGACTCTTTCCTGGAGAAATCTAGGGAAGAGAGCCCCAGAGCTGCCTCGCAGCACAGTGAGCAGAGGAGGCCACAGGGGAGCTGGGTGTTGGTGCCCTCAGGTCCCTCTGTAAGGTCCGCCTGCCAGGATGAAGCGACACACCCCCACCCCCACGGAAAGTCTGTGTAGGAGATTGCACCAGAAATAGGGGCAGACGTTTGGGGTGGCAAGCGGCCAGCTAGAGGCCCTGTCACCTACACCAGGGAATGGTCAGTGCTCAGTCCTCATGGAAACCTCCAAAGACTCCACAAAGCATCCCATGAAAGCAGAGGCATTTGGGTCTCTTCCCCAGAGAGAGCACCAATGCCCACTTACAACAATCCAATAAGACCCCGGCCCCCCTAACCACTCCCCTTCCACCATCTGCACCCCCAACCCTGGAGGAGGAGCCAGAGGTGGCACTGTCATCAGTGGGGGGAGAGGAAGAGGAAGGCGGTAAAGAGGGCACCCCCGCCCCCCCCTCAGCGGGTGAGGGGGAGAAACTTGACACTGAATGAGAGACTGAGAGGTGGAAGTTTCCACTTAAATCAGCTCGGGCTGGATGTGGGAGAATGAGACAGTTCAATAGTAACTGAAAGTGCCTGTGAATCCTATAGGGTCAACCTGAGCTGTCCCCCTGGCATGTGCAGGTTTGAGTAAGAAAAGGAAGGCGATTGAATGTTCCACCCCCGCCAAATCCCACTGGTTTGATAAAAACAGTCGTTCTGTGCTCCAGGCACTGTGCGAAGTAGATGATCTCATCTAATCCTAAAGTAAATACCATCATTATCTCCTCTTTACAGATGAAGAGATTGAGGCTCAGAAAGGTTAGGTATGTGCCCAGGGTCACACAGTTGGCAAGTCGTGGAGGGCAAGTGAAGCAGGTCGGCCTGGCTCTGGAGCCCACATTAGAACAACTACGCTATAACTTTTTGGTTTATCTGTACATTCTGATTTTTCTACCATAAGTACGTAAAAACAGAATTGTGTGAAAAATTAAAATTAAAAGAATTTTTTTATAGAGTGACCATGCATGGCCTCCTGAAGAGGGTGCTGCAACTTTGGACAGCTTGGACGGGTGGAAGCCCTGCCCAGTCTGGCAGATTTCTCTTTGTCTTCCTGCCCCCCATATCCTGTGGCTTCCTGGGGCCCCCATGCGGAGCCTGTCTTCTCTTTCCAGGTGCAGCCCTTGGGACCTTTCAAGACAGGAGCCACCTCCCCATCCCTAAGTTCCTTCAGCCATTCTCAGAGCAGGGCTACAACCCCCCAGCACCCTGACATCCTCCTCTGAATAGACACTAAAGAATTAGGACCCTTCTCAATGTTCTCAGAGAGGGTACAAGCCACGTACGGCTCAGCTTTGTGAGTTTCAAGGGTCCCCTAGTTGCTATGACAATGCAGGCACTAGAGGAAGCTTCCAGGAAGGGCCTTCCCTCCTGTCCACTCCACCTGTAGGACAATCTTCTTCCTCCACCATCACTAGATATCGCTTACAAGTCAGCACACGAGGAACATTTGAGTCTAGGGAGATTTTAGTGGGTGATGACCTGGTAAGCGAAATCTCACCTAGACAAGGCCACCTTCTGCAGATCTATTCTGTGGGGAGGGGCCTGGGGGGGAGAAAATAGAGGCAGGTGGTATCAGTGATGGATTTTTTAAATCCTCAGAAGGGAATCTTTGTGCCCTAAGATTAGGACCTGCTGTGTCTGTACAGATGAGAGAGGACAGATTGGAGAATGCCAGGGGGCTAGGCTTATGCTCCTGAGGGCAGCAAGCCCACAGAAGCTCACAGATGTGGGTTTTTGCTGGACAGCCGTTGCTTATGGGTTTGGGGAAAGGACAGACATAGACACAGCTCCATCTTTTTCATCTTGCAGAAGCTCTCCCCTCAATTCATTCCATCTTCTTCCAAAGCCCTGGACCCTGCTGGTCTACAGATGTTGGCTCCGCAGGTCATGTTATCACATACGACCTGATCCTGTTAGGGACTTGCCAAAAATGTATTAGTGAGGACACAGGCAGCAGCCCCTGGGGCCTTTTCTAATTTGTTCTAACTGCTGCTTCTGAGATCTCTCTGTTTTCAGAACAGTCTCAGCCTGCGGCAAGGATTGGAAGAGTCTGCCAGGAGATGGGGAGAGGAGGGGTAGAGAGCTCAGACATGTGGTCCTCTCACAGGCCATTGGGCCGTCTCCCATGAAGGTGGGTAAGCTGCGTGGGCCTATCCTTGAGTATAGCTCCCCACAGAGACCCTGGAGAATCACCTGCTGTATTTGTTAGAAATGCAGATTCCTGGGTGTAGTAGGCTGAATAATGGCCCCCAAAGATATCAGGTCCTAATTCCTGGAAACTGTAAATGTTACCTTATAAGGAAAAGGCATCTTTACAGATGTGATTAAGTTAAGGATCTAGACCTGGCAAGATTATCCTGTATTATCTGGGTGGGCCCTAAATCCAATCACAAGTGTCGTTATAGGAGACGGAGGGAGATTTTGATACACACAGACGAGGAGGAGGCAATGTGTCCACAGGGGCAAAGACTGGAGTGGTGTGGCCACAGGTTAAGAAATGCTTGCAGCCACCAGAACTGGAAGAGGCAAGGATTCTCCCCTAGAGCCTCCAGAGGGAATACAGCTCTGCCACCACCTTGATTTCAGCTCAGTGAAAGCGATTTCAGACTTTTGGCTTCCAGGACTGTATGAGAATAAATTTCCGTTGTCCTAAGCCACCAAGTTTGTGGTAATTTGTTATAGCACCCATAGGAAACTGATACCCTAGGGCTTCCAGGACTGTATGAGAATAAATTTCCGTTGTCCTAAGCCACCAAGTTTGTGGTAATTTTTTATAGCACCCATAGGAAACTGATACCCTAGGGCTTAGTCACCATCGTCTGAAACAGATTCTCTGGAGAGGAAGCTCTGAAACACACCTTTTGGACAAGTGCTCAAATTCACATTGAAATGTGAAACATCTCTCTAACCAGTGGTCTCTAGAGAGGTGTGATCTCCCCAGAGGCTGCAGGAGATGAAGCTGAATAATACAAATGGTACAGTATTACATGTATGTAACTTACAAACAAGCAAATATATTTTAGGATGCGTGCTCTAAAATTTTTTACTGATATAGATAAGTCAGTGCTGTCTGATCAAACTTTCTACGACAAGAGAAATGTTCTATATCTGAGCTAATACAGTAGCCATGTGTGACTCTTGAGCACTTGAAACGTGGCTAGTGCCATGGAAGAACCTAATTTTTAATTTTATTTAATTTTAATTAGTTTAAATTTAAAGAGCATAGTGGCCACTGTGTTGGACATGCTGGTAGAGCCCACTTCTGTGAGGCATGCCTTTACATCCCTGCAATGTAAGTATGAGGGCAGAGAAACGGGGATGCTTTGTTCCCTGCTGTATTCTCGGTTTCTAGAAGTGCATAGTAGGTACTGATAAATACTTGTCAAATTAGTGGATGGATAAATGGATAAGTGAATGCCTTTCCCACAGAGCAGTAAGAGGAAAGAGACCTAAGATTGCATCTTGGCCTAACGTCTCGTTACACAGATGAGGAGCCTGAGGCTCACACAGGACAAGCATCTTACACAAGCCCACAGGAACCAGAACCCTGAAGTCCTGACTCCCACCCACTCCCCTCTTTTCTCCTCACACCCACCCCTCCCAGCTGCACTCTGACCTGTTTCTAGAAGCATGTGCCAGGCCAGACAACACAATGCATTGTTTCAGATGGCGATCCTCACTCGCTGCCCCTCTTACCCGCATGTAGAATTCTCTGCCTTCGTTCCCAGACTTGATCTGGAAAATGTAATAAGCCCCAGGGTAGCGGGTCGTTGCTTGCATTTGGAAGATGTCAGCTGGAACGGAGCGTCCTGACACCACATCCATGTCCCGGTACAAGATGGTGAAGGGCTGGTCTCTGCAGCCAGGATTCTCAGCGGGACACATACAGCGGCTGTTGGGAAGGGAAATCATCTGAGAATGTGGTCAATCCTTTCCAGATGCTGGTTGTACCTACTTCCTCACTTAAAAAACTAAAAAGGAGGCCACCCCATTTTCATCATCCAAATGCTGTAACTATAGACCCTCTCTGCTCCTGGCTCTCGTCTAACAACTCTCTCCTAAAGACTCTCCAGTCTTTCTAAAAACTCTCCAGTGAGCTCTCTATTTCCTAGAGAATGGCCTCTTCTGGATAATGAGATATTCTTGCTACTAGAGTATAAATCTTAGATGTCTGGTTTTCAGAACACTGGAACATTCTCTAACACACTTTACATTTGTCGTATATTTAGTCAGTGAAATGCACCTCTGGTCACACTGCCCTTCACTTCCCCAGCTACACATACTCATTAAGAAATTTTAAAAGTGAGAAATTACATTCGATTGACAGGTCGTGAGTGGTCCTTTTACATTCTCTATTGCACTTAGCTCAGTCTGGATGGAACATAATCTAATCTTTTCATTTGATAAACAAGAGCTCAGAATTCACTATGTATAAGACACAATGTTAAAACACTTTGGAATTGCAATGGTATGTAAGACACTGATCTCGAATTGTTCACCTTCTAATAGGAGAAATAAATCACAGACATAAATAACCCTAATACAAAGCAGCTAATATGAAACACTAGTAGTAACATTGCCATAATATGAAATCACTGACTCTTATTATCAAGGAATGCCTGTTATAGACACCCCTTGACTTATCCCTAACCAGCCCCCATCTCTCCTCATCCCTGAGACTCCCCCTAGGGGTCAGAGTTCACAACAGGATGAGGATGTTGCCATATGCCTTGGTGGCCAGAACTGGGAGTCAGCCTTGTCGTGTTTCTGTCACTCTCCCCAACTTCCAATCTGTCTTCAAAACCTATTGGTTCTACTTCCAAAATACGGTCCACATCCAATCACTTCTCACCATCTCCACTGTCACCGCAGTGTCATTTAGGCCACCATCACGTCTCACCTGGACCTCTGTGATGTCCTCCTAACAGGTCTCCCCTCTCCAATCCATTACAAGGCAGCCAGAGTGCCCTTTGTCAAACAAAAATCAGGGTATGTCTCTATCCTGCTGAAAGATTCTACAGTAGCCACCCACTGCAACTTGAATAAAAACTAAACACCCACATCAGCCTCTAAGACCCCCATGGGGTGTGGCCTCTGTGAGTTTCTCTAACCTCCTTGCAGGTCACTGCCCACTTCACTCCCAGGCTGCAGAACTTGGGCTTCCTCCACTCCCTGAAGACATCAAAGTCATTCCCACCTTGTAGGCTTTGCACATGCTCTTCCCTCTGCCCTTCCACTCTCTGTTACATTAACATCGACCCACCTTCCCATTTCAGCCCAAATGTCATTTCCTCAGAGGGGTGTTTGGACTCCCCAGTGTAGACCAGATCCAACCTACTCTTTCATTTCATAAATTTCCATTCTTCCTGTTCATAGCACCTATCACTATCTGTGATTACATATTCATTTATATGACACTTTATTTAAGGTCTTTCTCCTCTACTCTCATAAGAGCAAAGCCCACAGCACCTAGCACGGTGTCTGGCACATAATGGGATCTGAACTAACATTTAATAAATGGATGCATAAAGAAAATTTTGAAACTTTTGTTTTTTTAAGGCTGCATCAAAATAGCCAAGTCAAAATGTCCCTGGTGCCAAAATGGCCACATGAAAATGTCATGTGTCACAGAGAAAAGAATTGTTTCCTAAAAGAAGTTTGGAGGAGGGAGTGACGGCTCCCAGCTGACGAGGATCACAAACAGCTGGGAGAGGTGGCACTGGCGCTAGGATCTGAAAGACAGGGCGGATCTGGCTACGTGGCAATGGAAGGAATGCCTTCCACATGGCAGAAAATGTGTGCGCAAAGGCCGGGAGGCTGGACAGTCTGGGGCCTGGGTTGAGGTGAGAGCATTCTGCTCAGGTTGGCAGGAGTACGGACATCTGAGCAGGGAAATGTGCTGGAAAGGGCAGTTGGATTCAGACTGGATGGGCCTGGAGGCAGGAGTCACCCAGCGTTTTTGGCAGCATGTCAGGGACCTCACGGGTGACACCAGCTCAGGGCTGCGAGTTGAATCGGGTCAAGTCCCAGGCCACAGACAAGGGCAGCCTGGAGAAACCCAAACAGAACCAGGAGTGGAAGCCGGTAAGAGTAGTCCGAAGATCTGCTCTGCCACAAGGGCCCTAGAACCAGAAATCAAAGAACCTTGGTCTAAAGGGCTGCTTGGAAGCACAGCTCTTAGCAACAAGTGAAGACGTCTCTAAAGGACCTGCCCGTCCCTGCTCTGGCCTCTTTCACCCGTTTTTGGTCACAGCAAGAAGCACACTGGTAAGCCTGAATCCCTCTTAGATGCTGCATTCCTAGAGGGCATGGTAGGTGTGTCCAATTCTCCCCTTTATCTCCAGTGCACAGGCTGGGGGTTGCTCAGGGGTAGTAAATGTGTCACTAGAAGAGAGGAGGGCAGAAGATGGACACACACATGTGTGCATGTGTGTGTAGACTGAGGAGGAACTGAGATGGTTAAATAGGGACTAAAAGAGAAGAAAAAGGAACTCCTAGCATACCAGGCACAGAAAAACACTGCCCTGGTGCTTTCACCCTGTGGAGGCTGTCTTCACTTCAGTCCTCTCTCAACTCAAATATTTGCCATCTGGTGATTTAGTAAAACATTGAACATTATGACATTGGAAACTTGATTAGAGCAAGCTAAGTACCCTCGGGTATTGAGAACTCTAGTGACCTCTCCAACCCCCAACCCCTCGCTACCCACAGCGTGGTCCAGGGAGACTGGCAGCATCCATTTCACCCGGAGTTTGTCAGAAAGGCAGGATCTCACACTACCCCAGGCCCACAGACTCAGAATCTGCACTCTAGCAAGATCCCGAGGGGATTCCTCTGCCCATGACATTTGAGAAGCTCTAAAGGAGACTGCATATCCAGAATGAAGTCATGAAAGAGAAAAGGAGGTTCATGAGCCCTGCCTCTCCTCTTGGTTAGCTTTCTAGAGAATCTTTACATTGCTCAAGCATGTGTGGGGTGGTAACAGAACAGTGTGTGTGTGTGTGCGCGCGTGCACATGTGGAAGGCAGTAGGCCAGTTCTCCCAATTCCCTGGCAGGTCCACTCTCCTGCACACGTCACTGGCAGCCTCCTGAACCAGCCCCCTCACCGGAGTTCCCATTCCCAAGGGGAAGCCAGGACTTACTTATCGCTGATCCGCAGATAAGGCTCCTCGCAGCGGATGGGATCAATGCATTTGAAGCCCCCTTGCAAATTGTAGCAAGTCTGCTGCAAGATGCATGTGTGGTTTCTGTGCTCACACTCATTGATGTCTGAAATGCAGGGTAGAGAGGCTGAAGTAGGGCAGCGCTTCCCAGGTGTGGGCCCTGGGCCAGGGAGGTGGGGGTGGGGGCTGCCTGGCTCCTACTACAGAGCTGCACTACACAATACGGCAGCCACTGACCACATGTGGTTACTGACCACTTGAAATGTGGCTAGTCCAAATCAGGATGTGCTATAAGTGGAAAATACACACCAGGTTTCGACACCTTAGTACAAAAAAATAATGTAAAATCTCACCAATAATTTTTATACTGAGTACATGTTGAAATAATATTTTGGATATATTGCCCAGTTGTCTAATGTTAACAGAAGTGGTATTAACTGACCGTGTTACTGCATAAGTATTTTCCATCAAGTAAAGAAACGCCTAGAAGATAAGCATTATAGAACAGAACACATATTCTTTGCACTTGGAATGTGCCTGTATTGGATAAAAATGCCTTCATGAACATTTGTGATAGGAAACATCTTCATTCATCTCACTGCTTTCATTTTACAGATTAAATATATTCAAGGTCATTGCTATGGTAAATGATATAATAAAAAGCTATTTAGAGTTTAAAAAATATTTTGGATGTATTGAATTTAAATAAAATATATTCTTTTTTTTCTTTTATTTTTTTGTGTGTGTGAGGAAGACCAGCCCTGAGCTAACATCCGTTGCCAATCCTCCTCTTTTTGCTGAGGAAGACTGGCCCTGGGCTAACACCTGTGCCCATCTTCCTCTACTTTATATGGGACGCCGCCACAGCATGGCTGACAAGCAGTGCATCGGCAGGCGCCCGGGATCCGAACCTGCGAACCCCGGGCTGCCAAGCGCGGACTAAACCGCTGTGCCACCGGGCGGCCCCTAAAATATATTCTTAAAATTAATTTTACTTGTTTCTTTTTACTCTTTCAACATGATTACTAGAAAATTTTAAATTACATACATGGCTTACATTTGTAGCTCACATTATATTTCTATTGCTTGGCTCTGCTGTGGAGAATTCTTGCTTTGGTGTTGGGGTAAGGTAGGTTCAAGGAGGCCAAAAATGGGTCAGTTGCTCAGCGACCAGCCTCTCCCACTGACCCAGTGGGTGGCGCATGGGACTGGAAACGAAACCAAGCAGCCAATCTGAACAAGACCCACCCCTTTCACAGCCTGGGGTCCCGACCCTTTGAGCGACACCGCAGTCAGATGTGTGAGGCCTCCCTGGCATTCATTCTCTAGAAAGTCAGCAGAAAAAAGCTGACCAGCCTGCCCTCTAGGTGCCATGGGAAAGCCTGGACCCCGGTCCATGAGCAGGGCCAGGCCACAAGGAGTCCTGGTTGGGTTGGGAGCAGTGCTCAGAGGGGCTGCAGAGATCTGCCTGGGGAGGCAGGACCAGCCCTTAGCGGGTGCCCCCTGTATCTGCAGAGTTCATAGGGAGAGTTGTCATGTCATTTTTGGGGCCAAAGGATGGATCACAGGGCAGGAAGGCACCTGCCCAGAGCCTGCCACTCTGGAAGCCACCAGCACCCACTCATGCTCTCACTCCTGCCACCTTCCCAAAGCCACACAGGATGCCTCAGGTGAAGACATCCTGACCCCCACCTCACACCTCCCCCAACCAGGACCCTGGACAGATTTACCCTGGCAGCTTCGGTTGTCATCCAGCAGGATATAGCCAGGGGGGCAGGAGCAGAAGTACGTGCCAGGCTGGTTCACACACTCGTGTTGGCAGAGGAACTCAGAGAAGCTGCACTCGTCCATATCTGGGGGTGACAAGTTACACCTGCTGTTACACTCCAGACTACCAGGGATGGGAGCTTAGTGGTCCCCGACTCCAACTCCCATAATCTCCTGACACATATGACAGCTCTGCTGCTAAGAAGATGTCAATTCACTTCTTGAACACTTCTGGTGATGGGGAGCTCACTGCCTACTGAGGAAGCCATCAATATTTGGACAGCTCTAATTGTTAGAATATTCCTTCCTACAGGGAGCTAAAATCTCTGCCTCTGGCTCAGCTACATTATCTACTCATTACTGACTCATTGTGCCCTATAGGTGAATCTACCCTCTACTTGCGGAGGTGAGATTTGTCTGCCTGCTGGAGTTTTCTGGGTGCAGAGCTCTTCCCCAAGACCCAGAAAACATTCACTGGCCCTGGTCTTCTGAAAAGGCAACTTTACTAACTGCCCTAAAATTGAGAAACAATATTATTCCCAAGATTGCAACTAAAAGGGAGATAGCCAGAAGGCCAGAGGGGTGTCAATTATATTAAAACTTTATTGTGTCCAAAAACCTCCTGGAAAGAGAAAACTCCGGAGTGGCATGGGTGGGCAGGCGTTTCATCCCACAGTAGCCTGCCTGCTCAGGTGGTCCCTGGGACATGGCAACCTGGAGCTGGGCCACTCTCCAGCTGCAGAGGTGGGGACGTGAGGGGGAGCCATGGAACATGTCGGCCGTGGCAGTTGATGCAGAAGTAGGCGTTCCAGAAAAGCCAACTCTTCATCACACACACAGTTTGGCAACAGAGCCCCCAATTGAGCCTCATTCAATAAGCACGCCAAAGAAAACATGTTTTTCTTTCATTTGTTGTTTCCCGAAAACTGGCTTTCACTAGTTTCCCCCTGTGACATGTCCTCGGATTGCTCTCCAGTGCTCTCACAGACCGCTGGTGGCTGGAATCACCCAGAGAGGGTGTCAGCGCAGACGAGGCTGCTTCTCCACCATCCGATAATTCTGGGTGTGACGTGCCTAATGCCTCTCCCTCAGACGAGGGAAAACTCCTTCCCGTCTCTCCCAGGGTATTCCAGTGATGGGTTCTGAGCCAGCAGAACTGGGATGCTGATTTGAAAAGTTAAAGCATGCTCTGTGAGGTAAGATCTACTTCTGTCACGCCCCCTCTCACTCTCCTGGAAGCCTTGCAGGGTCCAGGTCTCCAGCCCAGCCCAGCATAAGAGAGTCCTAGTTCATTTCTGTAAAGTTTGTAGATTCCGTTCAGACCTTTAGTAGAAGCAGTGGTGAAACCTGTCAGTTCCAGGAGCTTGCAGTGTACCAAGTGCTGGTTAAACGCTTTACACACCTCGTGGTATTTAATCCCCACCTCAGCCTTACAAAGGAGGTGCTATTACAAGCCACATTGTACAGAGGAAACATTGAGGCTTCCAGAGGTTAGGCAACTTGACTAAATTCACAGGTAATGAGTTAGCAGCAAAGCTGGGATTTGAACCCAGCCAGCCAGCCTCCAGATCCTACCCTCGTCAACACGACACTGTGATGTCTCCCTGAGTAAATCATGCTCAGGGCTGAAAATTGGTGGATGTGTGTGGGGGCGGGGGGGTTGTGGTGCTGAGGTTGGGGGAATCCCCTGAGCAGGGCGAGCTCCAGTGCAGATGGAGAGGGCAGCGCCCATCTCCACTTCCCGGTGGGCAGGGAGGGGCCCTAACAGACCCACTCAGTTTATCATAGGGTCGCAATCTCCAGACTTTACTAAGGGCTGTGACTCCATCGTCCACCGGAAAACTGAAATACAAGCCCAGTTTCTGGCAGGGAGCACACTCATCCACATGAGTAGCCACCACTGTTTCCAGGATCAGCTTGACTTAGCAAATCCCAGAGGGACAAGGGGATGCTAGGAAGGGTCTGGTGCTGCCCGGAGGAGCCACACCAGCTGTGACAACACAGTGAGGTTAACGGTTCCTGGGAAAATGAGGAGCAAAGGAAGGTGACTAAGTAGGAAGGGACAGTGACAGTCACACTGCTATCCTGTGCTAGCCCTAAAGCCCGCGGTGGCCAGCAGTCACTCTAAGTCTTAGGAAAGTGGGCATCCTGGTGAACGTGGAGGAGAAGAGGGCCATTTTGGTTAAAGTGAGTCAACTGAAAATCCTTACCAAACCACCAAGGATGTAAACTCCTTTTGGTCTTAGACTTAGAGAGAGTAAACTAACATGTAGTGATGCTGAGGCACACCAACTTGTTTATCTTTATGACACCCTATGAGGGTGTTTGTTAGCTTTTTAACAAATGAGGAAACTGAGGCTCAGGAAGACATTTGGCTAAAGAAAGCACTAAACAGTAGAGCCAGAATTTGAACTCGGCTCCATCCAGCTCCAGAGCCACCCTCCGAGACCACCTCTGCAGATGGTCAGTAGACACCTGTGGATGTGCAGGGAATCCTGGAGAAACAAATATCCCATCTCATAATGCTAAACTTTCCACCTCTTAGTCCCTTGGCCCAAATTCCCCAAGGAGTGCCACGGGGTAAGTGAAATCTAAGAAGAAAGTAGCTTTTCATGCCTGAGGCTATTTTATTACTGTTTCTGGGTCTGACTTTTAATCCATCCAAGGCTCTCTATAACTGCCTGCTTGCAGCTCTGGCTTTCCTGGCCCTAGGGAGAGATGCTCATTTGTTTCGGAGAACTCTGTCCCTAGAACACTCCAGTCCCAAGTGAAGCCATCACACGAGTCTCATTCATGACCTGGGTCAGTTCCTGTTACAATGAAACCCAGGATTAGGAAACTTTCCACTCTGCAGGACAAAAAGGCTTTCACGCCCTAGGGTATGGCCCACTTATTTTGAAAAATACAGCAAAGCATCATTAATTTGGACTGTGTTCATTTATAATTACTGACGATGCTGAAAATGGATGGAATGGAGTTTACTTTAAAATTTACAAGAAACAGGGGAAAGAAAGAAAAGAAGGAAGTATGAGAGAAGGAAAGAGCCGTATGTGGCTCTGTGCAGGATGCGACAGGGATTTCCATGAATGAGGTGCTGCCCCTATTCTCAAGGAGTTTACGAGAACTCACAAGTCTCTCATGACAAAGTTCAATACGAAAATTATAATAGAGCCCACAAGCTAGCATGGGTAGAGAATCACAGCTTCTTGGTCTCGGAAGGAATTTATGAAAGGTCAGCTAAGCCACCACATCCATGTTCTCACAACAAATTATTACAGATGCATTCATGCAACGGTCAACCATTCATTGATTCAAGAACTATTTATTGCATGCTCACTACGTGCCAGGCTTGGAGCTAAGCACCAATTATTTGTAGAGATTTTAGAAGTTCACAAAATGTTTGCACTTACATATGATCTCATTCATTCAATGTCCTGCTTCCAACACTACCCTGTGAGATATGCTATTCTTCCTAGGTCACTGCCCTCCATGAGTACTATCTGTGCTATCCCAGGACTTGAGTCATTGCTGGGTGAGGATAGTTAACTCAAACCAATGTGCAAAATTGGGTAACTCCTTCCCCTCTTCAACCCCATCTCAGACCCTAAAAGATAACTCCACTTGTTTTTGCATCAGGGGTCAAATGACAAGGGAGGGGACTCCACTTCACCTTTCAGGAAGTGACTCATCTCTGTTTTGTGTAGTTGTGACCTCATTGCACTGGGAAATGTCCCAGACTGGAGGTGCGTCTGGGAAATGAGAGGAAACACCTGTGAAGAAAGCCCTTGCCCTCTGCCCCCCAACCCCGTGCCCCTAGTACAGGTGGAAATCTTCAATGCCAAAGCCCATTACCACTGCAGTGAACGCCGTCCTCCTCAAGTTCATAGCCCGGGTCACAGCGGCAGATGAAAGAGCCATAGGTGTTGACGCAGGTTTGCACGCAGGGGTTCTCAGTTGCACACTCGTTCACGTCTATGGAAAGCAAAAGCACATCACTGACCATTCCGACAACAGAACATCCACACGAACGAGGCAGAAAAATGCATTGGTGACAAAATCTATCACCACTAGGAGACCAGATTCACAGGTACCAAGGATGTCTATCCAGGATCTATCACATCGAGAGATCAAACCCCAAAGTGTTTACTGAAGGACCAGGGCCTCCATCCATACGTCCCTTCTTTGGTCACAAGTTGGGAAGGGCAAAAACAGCATGAATACACATCATATGTGTGCATACACATGTACCCATATGTACTTCCCAGTAATCCACTCTCCGAGGCTCATCAGCAGGAATTTCTAGGCAGCATCTGCTCTTTCCCATCATCTACTGCATTCCATCACCAATTAACTCTTCCCTCACCACACTGACTTTGAAGTTTCAGGTAAACAGATAAATAACCATGACAATTCTAATAATAACTCTATTTATTATTGCTATGGGCTGAATTGTGTCCCTCCCCAAACTCATATGTTGAAGCCCCAACCCCCCAAGGTGACTATGTTTGGAGATGTGGCCTCTGAGAGGTGATTAAAGTTAAATGAGGTCATGTGGGTGGGGCCCTCGTGGTGGAATTAGTGCCCTTCTATGAAAAGACACCAGAGGGCTTGCTCTTGCTCCCTCTGCCATGCGAGGACACAGCGAGAAGGAGGCCATCCACAAGCCAGGCAGAGGGCCCTCACAAGCATCTACCCATGCTGGTACCTTGATCTCAGACTTCCAGCCTCCAGGACTCTGAGAAAATAAGTTTCTGTTGTTTAAGCCCCCCAGTCTATGGTATTTTGTCATGGCAGCCGAGCCTACTACCCATAAATAATGTCACTGATTATTACAAAAGGACCTCAGGAGCCATCCCAGTGGTGTAGTGGTTAGGTTCACACACTCTGCTTTGGCAGCCCGGGGTTCACAGGTTCAGATCCTGGACGCAGACCTACACACTACTTATCAAGCCATGCTGTGGTGGCGTCTCACATACAAAATGGAGGAAGATTGGCACAGACGTTAGCTCAGGGACAATCTTCCTCACAAAAATAAAGGATCTCACTCTCACTGAACCCTGCTTCAGAATGATTTCCCATGTTGTGAGTTTAGTAGATTAAGGAGAGGACCACAAGGGGGCACAAGGCAACTTTTAGGAGTGATGGAATAGTGATTATCTTGGTGTGGATGGTTTCATGGAGGCACGCACACATCAAAGTTCATGAAATCATGGGCCTTTTAATAATGCAATTCACTGTACAACAATTATACATTAGTAAAGATGTTTACATTTGTTTTAAAGTTAGGAGATGTGCCCAAGTCCGCAAGCTAACAAGGGCATAGTTGAAACTGGAACATGCGTCAGGGGTCTTTCCACAAGTCTTTCCAAGAGTCATGCTACATACACAGCTCATCGGGGTGGGCAGGGGAAAGAGGGAGCCCCTTTCTATGCTGGCATTGGCTGACCCGTTTTAAGCACACCCTCTCCCGTGCTCCACACACCAATGACCAAAGTTCCAGTGGAGAGAATTTCTATACACTTCAAAAGTCCAGGTGAACCTTGTAAGACTCTGAGTAGAGACTGGAGTGTTTTCAGAGTGAGAGGCCTCCACAGTGAGCGGCTCGAGAAGCTTGTCCTAAACAGAAGGCCTGATCCACGCTCACACAACTCCTGCTTCCTGGGTCTTCAGAGCATTCAGAGGGAAAAAAAAAAAAATAGACAGCCATGCAGGTAGGGTCCAGCAAGGTACCAGTCTTCCCTGGTGCCCACAGGGGCTTGAAGGTGCTCCACCCAGGAGGACAGGAAGATGTCATGGTGCTAGGCCATTGAGCACAAGTTCAGGCAGGATGACACTGGTGAGTATAGGGCTTCCATCCTTGGCTCCCAACCAGGCACTGGCCACATCGAGAAGAAGGAGCTTGAGTCCCGCCCTCTCGAAGCTCTCAGCCGCTTCTGCAGAGCAGCAGGACCCAAAGGAGTCCGGGCCCTGGGCCCTGGCTGCCCTTACCTGCCAGCCCTGGGATCCACACATGCCCAGCGCCCTCTGAATCCTGTGGGAGCAGACCACACCCCACCCAACTCGCCGGACTGGAAGGCTGGACCTTTGGTTCCACTCTCGGCTCTACCGGCTCCTGCTGCATGACTTTGGCCAAGTTGCTCAACCTTTTTGAGCCTCGATTTCCTCATCTGTGAAGGAAGGCCACCAACACCTGCCCTGCCTCCCTCATAAGGCTGTTGTTGGGGTTCAGTGAGGTTAACAGACATGACAATGCTTTGAAGAGTGGAAAGTGCTCTTCCTGCACGAGCTGTTCAGGTTACAAAAGCTCGACGGAATCTGTACATTCTTTGTCCCTGGCAGGCCCTGCTGATGCAATTTCCTGCTGGCCGAGCGCCTGTGTCCAGGCCTGGGAGCTGCTCCTGCTGCTTTATAGCCCCACTTGACTTGGCACTGCCAGGTATATTATCTGCACCTTGTCACAGGCCATCCCCGAGGCCCAAAGGATACATAGGCCTTTTGGCTCTGCTGTGGGTGGCTGTTCCTCAGGAGGCACTGGGGGCACCAAGCCAGCATCTAGGGGAAAACCTGGGCTGGCACCTCTGACCCCCAGCCTTGGCACGGCAAAGCCTGCATTTGCCCTAAGCCGCTTATCGCAGCAGCAAGGGAGCCAGGCGCCTGCTCCCTGCTCCAGTGGGAAGCAAGGGCCCTGCTCTCTCAGCTCCCTCAACCTTACCAGCCCGACCGCCGCTCTCGGAAGAAAACGACCTCTCCTGGTGAGAGGAACATAGTTGAGACTTCTTGGAACGATTAGCAGAACCAGCTTTGGAAGAGAGAATTACAAAGAATCCAGGATCAAACTCTTTAATGCTCATGCCTTCCTGTTTACCCAAAGATTTCAATATGATTAAACTAATGGAGACATAATATCCTCCAACTAGCTGGCCAGGAGCCTGTGGGCCAGACCTCCAATGGTGTGACAAGGAAATGGGCCCTGCAAAACCTGGTGGCAGACTCCAGACAAAGACCTCATTCTGCATGTCCGGTGCTGCCTCCACCCTGGACGGGGCAGCTGCCAGGGACCGGAGGCCCGGGCCGGGGGGCTGGGGGCGGGGAGCCGGGGGCCAGGCGAGACTTGCCCTCATTCCTTGGGTCTTAAGTCCTCATTCACTTCCTAAGCAGAAGAATCCTTCAGATGGAAAACGAAGTAGGCAAGTAACTTGTTCTTCTTACTTATCAGTATTTGAAGCGATCATGTGAAAGTCAAAAAATGCCGTCATTTCATTCTGTTTTTGTGGGGAATGCTGAGTAGTAGGGGAGGTTTCCACCACCAGCAGACTCTGAGAAGTAACAGGCTCTCCCAGCACAGGTTGGAGGGAAAACTGTAGCAAGAGGCATCACAATTGCCCATGAAAGCCCCACATAGAGTGTATGTGTCTGTTTTGAAATTCATCAAAGGTCAGGAGTCCTTTCTGACCACCCTGCTTTGGGCCTCAGGAACTGAACTTAGGCCACAGGACATGCGAGAACATTTCTGATTAGTCAAGAAAGCTGGCAAGGCTACTTCTGGAGAGCAGACACACAGAGAGAAGCAAATACATGAAACCATAACCTCCCAGCTGATGGATGGCTGTGGTTCTAATCTCAGCAATTCTCAGAGCACTTTTTGAGATGTTTCACATAACCTCAGTTCTGATCTCAGGTTTCCGTAAGCAACGGGAATGGGCGGGTGGTGACAATGAGCGGGAATACACTTTAGCAAGAGTGTTTCCCACCAACATGAACTGCCAGACTCTGAAGAAGACAGCATCTAGTATTTCACATCGTGTCCAAGTTATCACTCACGTCACACACCTTGGCAAGACCTTCCATCCTCGTTGAGGGTAAAACCAGGGTTGCATGTACAGGAATAGGATCCAGGAACATTCGCACACAGCTGCTGGCAGTAGCCGTAGCGACATTCATCAATGTCTGGAAACAGAAACACAAGCAAGGTAAGACATTTCTTCTCATCACTGATGCCATCCTCGGCATCATCATTGCCCATCTCTTCTGGAGCAGGATCATGAAGGGAAGCAAAGGGGAACTAACGTGAAGACAGTACCTACGAAGTGTCAGGGACAGTGATACCCTCTGGATTCTGAGGCTCAATCTCCCTACAATCCTCCCTGACCCATTCAGTCCCATGAACACCTGAACCTGTCTTGAATGTTGTAGAAGAAATTTCTGCTTAGGGTGGGATGTTGGGCAAGACGGCGTCTGAGATTTTTACCTAACATTAAGATTCAACTCTAAGATTCTACATAAAAGTTTCACTGCCCTGGGAAGGGACAAGTTAGCTTAAACTATAAGAGGAATCCATAGCATTGCTCCACTAGGCTTCTTGCCAGCTCCATTAATAATGAATCTGTCCAGCGATCAAGAACAGGGGCGAGTGTAGGCCAGGACAAGCCAGGTAACAATAGAGTCTGCAGACCGATGAATCCAGTAACACAAGGATGCCCAAGTTCACCTCAGATCTCCTCCTTGCACCAGAGTGGACATAAAACTCTGGATGAACACCCCTCTTCCAAGCCCTGGCTGGCCTTTCCTGAGCAAGCAGCTCTACGGGTGAATGAATCCTTTTAGCAGAGCCTGGCAATGTGACCTGCCTGCTGACATGTGCCAGTCAATGGGAGCTGATGTCATTGGGAAAGCACTTCCCAATACCCCAAGTTGACGGGCTGGCAAATTCACTCCTGCGGGATAGGATGTCTTGAATGAAGCCTACAGGTGGAGACCAAGTCCTCACCTATACAAGCACCTGCTGTGACCAGCTGACGTAAGTGTAACTGGTCCTTATCTCATCCCCACCTCCCCCTGAACGTTCCCTCCCTGGTATCCCAGTTCTTTTGGAACGAGGGTCCATCCAGGGCTCTGAAGGCCAGCTCAGCTGCCTCTGTGCCTGGTTTGCACCACCTACAGCCAGAAAGGACCCTGCCTCCACCTTACGTATTGTTCAGCCCTCCACAGAGGCTGTGCCCTGCCCTTGTGATTCTGCTTTATCTGAGTCGCAGCTACTTCTAACCTGGCCCACCCCACTGCCCGCTGAGAGCTATGCAGGCCCTCCTGGAAAGCACACTGGCTTGTGCAGTTGCTGGTCCTGACCTCTTCCCAGGGTGCAGTTGGGCACATCACCATGGCCAGGGAGGCAGCAGGGGGAGGAAATCTGCCCAGGGGTACCTTGGAGGAAAGGCAGCCCCCAGCCCCTTATTTTTCTGCAAAAGCAATGCCTCCAAAGATGCACAGAGAGGGTGGTGGATGGCTATGGAACTTGCATTGTAAAAGAGGAAGAAGAGTTTGGCCGGGAGAAGGCATGAACTCAGCCACAACTAGGAAAGGTCTTCACTTTGAACGTGAAGTATGAGCAGACTGTGCATGTGGCACCACATTAGGCCTCTGGGAGCATCCTTCGCAAAGCTTCACACTCTGTGGACGAGAACAACCCTCCCAGCTAGAGGAATGTCCCGATTCCTGGCCCCCCCAAGTGGGGAGGGGTTTCCTGGCTCTAAGGTCTCTATAATCCCACCTGTGTGTCCCGATCACCTCGTCCTCTCTAGCGCCCCCTTCTGGTGGAAAAAACTGGACTGAGAAACAGGAGACAGATTTTTAGACCCAACTCGCTCTTAGTCCAAAATGTTCCTCCTCTTTGAGTCCCAGTTTCCAACTCTATAAAAGTTGGATGACACAATATCTAACATCCCTTCCAGCTCTGAAATTCTACATATTAAGTTCCCATACAAACAACTCACACCGATCTGCTTATGTTCAAATCAGTGGCATCAAATTTTCCATAATAGCTGAGGTTGGCTGAAATCACAGGGACCATCATGTTCACAAATGCCATGTGCAGCCAGCTCTTCGGTGCATTCCTGGAAAGGAGAACCAAGCCAAGTCTAGGCTGGCTTATCAGGCCCCGAGGATGCTTCGGACAGGGTTCTAGGGCAGACCTAAACTCAGTCTCAATCAAGAGAGACTTGGAAAGAGGAACCCTTTTTTTTGTTTGTTTCCATGATGTTGTTTGGATTTGTTTCTCAGCTCCTCCAGGACTGACTTTCAGGCAACAGAACAGTGTCTTAGAGAATTTAAACTGGCAGGGATTTTCCAAGAAAACACAGCATAGAAATCACACCCTAGAAATAGAAATTGAAGTGACAGCTAGAGATTGCTATGAATTCATTCACTTGGCGCAACCAAAAACTAGAGGAAGGAAAGAAAAATAATCCTGCAGGAAAAATAAGCAGAGAGATCATATAGCAGATGCCAACTGCGAGGGACAAAATTCTCAATTGGCGATGACTGACTCCTTAGGAGTAAAAAGGCCACAGCTCGTGGGGTGGGCATGGGGGTGGGTATTGGGAGGAGATGATGTTAGATCAGAACCTACTGATCACATTTGATACTTGGAACTTTTCTGTGACTAAGCAAAAGCATTTCCTTCTCTTAGTATGACTTCTAACTAGGACAGAATAACCCTCACCTCTATCACTTCCTGCCTTGGATAGAAACTTCCTGAAGGCGGGAAGAAGGTGTAGGTAAAATAAAACATGAGCCCTTAAAAAAAAATACATTCAAAACCTCTGATGATGACATGATGGTGATGGTGACAACTGATTTTAAACGGTGGCACTACATGTCAGCTCAGTAGCCTTCTACCTCCCCACAAAGAAAAGCCCATGGCCCTAGGCCACCCACCTCTGCCCACATTTCACAATACCCTTGGCAACCACTAACTTCCGAGAGTCCCTGGGAGCCCCAGAGAGCTCTTACCTAAGCACTGGCCTTCCAGAAGCCAGTAGCCGTCGGTGCAGGAACAGGTGTACCCCCCTTCGGTGTTGATGCAAATCTGGGTGGGGTTGCACTGGTGGGAATCCGTTGCACACTCATCCACATCTGTAACACAGACAAATTCCAAAGAATGTCACCTTCATCTATGCAGAGCCCTGGAGCCACCAGAGGTGCCAGCTGTTGCTTGTCTGGCTAGGAGGCAGTTGATAATGTCTCTGGGTTACATCCAAGGAGATGGAAGCACCTCGCTGATGGGGACCACTAGAAGACACTGACCTCTCATTGGAAGGGGCAGAGCTAGTCTGCTCCCCTGAATCCACAAAGAGAAATGGCCAGGAAGAGAGCACACAGCGTTAGACACTCTTCTGCCATCCTATGCCATCGTTCTCTGAAAGCAGGTCACCTTGATAATAACCATTACTTGATTTAGAAAGGTATTTTGTATTAGGCTTATCCATTCACGTGTTAAACAGGAGTCTGTTGTGTACCTACAGTGTGCACAGAGCTATGATAAACACCTCTGAAAACATAACAGAAGAAAAAGAAATGCCCCCTACATGAAAAGATGTTCAACATCACTAATCATCAGGGAAATGCAAATCAAAACTACGCTAAGATATCACCTTACACCCGTTAGAATGGCTATAATCACCAAGACAAAAAACAACAAATGTTGGAGAGGTTGTGGAGAAACGGAACCCTAATTCACCGCTGGTGGGAATGCAAACTGGTGCAGCCTCTATAGGAAACAGCATGGAGATTCCTCAAAAAATTAAAAATAGAAATACCTTATGATCCAGCAATCCCACTCTTAGGCATCTACCCAATGGACATGAAATCAACCATCACAAGAGGCTTATGCACCCCTATGTTCATTGCAGCATTATTCACTATAGCCAAGAAGTGGAAGCAACCCAAGTGTCCCTCGACTGATGATTGGATAAAGAAGATGTGGTATATATATATATATATATATATATATATATATATATATATATATATATACACACACATACATACACAATGGAATACTACTCAGCCATAAAAAAAGACAAAATTGTCCCATTTGCAACAACATGCATGGACCTAGAGGGTATTATGTTAAGTGAAATAAGCCAGAGAGAGAAGGACAAACACCACATGATTTCACTCATATGTGGAATATAAACTAACACACGGACAGAGAGAACTTGGTGGTGGTAACCGGGGGAAGGGCGGGGCACAAGGGGTAAAGGGATGCATCCATATGGTGACGGACAAATAATAATGTACAACGAAAACCCCACAATGTTATAAACTATTAAGACATCAATAAAAATTCAAAAAAGAAAGAAAGAAATGCCCCCTGCCATTGGAAGCTTGTCATTGAGTCACTTGATTGCATCTATGCATGAAAATCTTTCAGTCTGGGGCTCCTGCCCCTTCATAGAGCTTCAAGGACACCTCCAGCCTTCCCTCCACTCCAGAGCTCCAGGGGCTGATCTCTTGCTGCCCTCTGCTCACATTGGGTTTCTCTATGCTGCTACGTGCCCATTGCTGTCTGTCTGGCAATGTGTAGGTATTTGTGTCCAATTTGGTCACTTCTTAAATGAGAGCTTTGGAGCATAGAGACCAAGCTGTATTCCTGGTCATACTTCTCAAGACGTCTGGTGTACAAAGTCAGCACTCAGAACTGCTTGTTTCAACTGAAATGAATCCTCTTCCTTTCTCCCCACACTGCACTTCAGCAAGAGCGCTTGGAATCCTATAACGGGACCTCCTGATGCCACACTCTCATTTTGACCTAGAGGAGGAGACTTTCCCTAAACATTCATCCTTGAATTCACTCCATAAGGATTCACTGAGCGTCCTGGATCTGCCTGGCTGGACTCCAACGCCTTTCCTCCTGGTCAGTGCTGCCCTCACATGTCTGCACCATAGGGGGGCACCTTCCTTTGCCCCCCTTATTACTGCAGACAGGGTTTGCTCAGCTACACCTTCTCCCTGCCTCCCCCGAACAGGCCATCATGCAGGTGGAAATACTATTAAAAGCCACAATTCCCTGAGCCTGTGCAGTGTGCCCGACACCTCTCGTACGTCGCCACATTTGTTCTCACGGTCCCCCTGTGCACAGACGGGAAAACTGTGCTGAAGGAGCTAATAAGCACCACGCAAGAGCTGAGCCCAGGCCTCCCTGCCTGCCTGACTCCAAGCTCCCTCCGTGCAGGAATGACAGAGGTCCCATCACCCGAGGCCAAGCAGGTCTCCCAGGCAGACCAGGAGAGGAGAGAGGGCTGGGCTTTTGCTGCCTTTTCCTGACCCTCCTGGAAAGTTGTCTGCCTCACGACACTGCAGATTGCAGACTGTGGTGGGGGTGGGGGGCGCCTAGGGCCCCCAAATGTAAGCTCCTTGAGGACAGGGCCTTGTGTAGCACAGGGCTTTGCCCACTGTGCGCTCAAGAAGTGAGCACAACTGATTTAGTGAAACATTCAGCCAAGTAAGCAATAGTCTCTTGGGTTCAACTGACATCATCACAATCCACCACCCACCTGCAACAAGTCAACACCAACGACACTGATAAATTTCCACCACACCTGCAAATAACCAGGTGTCTGGCATCACGTGAATCAGCCTTCAGTCCTCTAGACATGGACAGCCTCCAAGAACCTGGTTCCAAGCTGGCGGCAGCCTCTGCCCAACCCTGACGCGTTGACGAATTGCAGCCTCGGTGGCAATGACCCAGCCCTGCTCTCAGCTGCAAGAGCTGCTGCCTCTGCCCTTGGCCTCCCTTCCACCCCCAGCTCTGCCCACCCAGCAAAGCCTCCCAGGGGAACTGGAATAATGCTTGGCAGGCAGCCGCTCCTGCTCAAATCCATATCGAAGCCTATGATAGTAAATAATGCCACTATCGGCCGGCACACACTTACATTTTTCTATCGGGGAGTGATGGATGGCAATTGTACCCTGGGAACAACATTGCCCCAGGAATTTGTGCTCTATGAGGGAGACCCAAGGAGGAGGAGAGCTGTTAGAGAGATAGCAAGTTTCCCAGGTTCTGTGTTTGTGTCACTTATGGGGCACACAATGTGCCCGCGAAGCCCTACAGAGGGAAACCCATCACTTGTGAGTGGACCAGACTGGGCTCAGAAGGGCGTGCGGGCTAAACAGGTGCACGCATATGTGTATGCACTCGCACGAGGCATGTGCAAAATATTCAGATCTGGAAACAAAATCTTTAAAGTTCATTTATTTAAAAACACCACTTTTACTGAGTTAAAGAATTAACTCAGTTACACCACATTTCTGTTGATGTATGCTCAAAACGGTAAATTTTTAACTTTCCCTAACTCATTGAATGGACTGTCAATATAAATATATTTTGAGACTTAAATAAGTCCCTGGAGTTTTGGGGGGTGTGTGTCCCCTCTTTATATCTTCAAAACATACATGGTATAATGCTGTGTCCATAGTAAATATTTGATACTGTTTGGCAAATGAATGAATGAATACATGAACTACAAACATTCATTTCTTTAAGCCCCCAGACGAGTTTTTCCCAGCCAACTTGCTGACAAGACCATTTTGTCTTCCCCACCACCCCCACTTCACTGTCGGCTTACACACCTGGTGGAGCTGAAACTGGAAATGTTCACTCTGTGGGTTCCTCATGGGGCTACGAGACTCATCCCACATTCCAGCTCACAGCTGAATTGCTTACATTAAATACATTTGACTTAAATAACAGAAGGAAAAATACATCAAACCACTCCAAGGACATTCTTTGGCAAAGCGTCCTTCTCTGCATCAGTGGAAAAATACAAGTTACAGCAACCTGAGTAAGTGTCATTATCCTCGTACGCAAATCGTGCCTGTTATTTCTTTTCCTTTTCTGTGTGATATTTAGGAAGAGTCCCCTAAGAGGAAAGAATGCTGGGTTCATTCACTCATTCATTCACTCATTCATTCTTTATGTTCTGCTCTGGCTCTGTGTGTCCTCTCAAACCTCCAGGCCATTTGGAAGAGCTGGTGTCAAGCACAGTCCCTCCAGCTGTGTCGTTCCCAGAAGCAGACTTTACCGAGAATCCTGCCAGCTCCCTGCCTCCCTCCTGGGGGCTGCAGTCCTGGGCAGCTGCCTGGGCACTGGGAGGATTCCACCCCAGCAGCCATGGCTCGTCTCTCCCCAGGTGGGGCCACGTCCATCTGCTGTTCAGGTGACCAGCGCCCTGGCAACTGGAGGCAAGAGCTTGCTGACTTCTCCAGAACCTAGCAGCAGATCAAAGCCAAGTGTTGTGCCTGCCCAGGAAGAAATCGTCCTCTGCGTTGCGTGGCACAGCTCTGCTGACCCATGCAGCTCTGTCTGAGCTGTCACCCTTCCCTCAGATGTCCCTTCAATTAAAACATTCTCAATCTGAAGCAACTGCTCGCCGAGGAATGACACCAAAACCAGTCAACCTCATCTCCTTGATGCCCTCCTAGGGGGCTGCAGGCAGAAGTGGGCTCCCAGGCCTCAGGACAGCGGTCCACACATTAGGGATTCTCACTTAGGATATCATACCGCTAGCTATGTCTCATGTCCCCAGCTAGACAGAAAGCTTCATGCGGACAGGTGTGCTAGGACAATATGAACACAAAATGTCCTTCAAATCCAGTCAAGATCTCACAGAGGCACCAGATGGAGGCACTGGCCTCAAGACATCAGAATACACAACCCAACAACCCAGGACAACAGAACAAATCCTCCAGGCTGACTCAAGGGACAGCATGGGGAGGGGCCACAGGCCACAAAGCTACCGAAAGTTTGAGCACTTGGAGCAGGATTCTGTGATGAAAGCAAGTGTGACAGGCACGCCCTCTCTTTTGTCAGGTGGAGTTCTCGCAGGACTTCAGGGGTACATGCTGTAGGTTTATGCCTACGATATGTCCTTCCCTGGGAATAGGCTGGTTCTCAGAAAACAGCGTATAACCCACTTTTCTGTCCCATATCAAACTAATGGTTCCAAGTACGATCTTAGTGTAATTCACAGGTTATTACCTAAAAATCTCTATAGGTAGGCATAACAGGCTTAATGGAGTGCCATAAATATGTTTGAATATAAATAATATGCATATGTATGCCAGCTACTTATTATATTTGAATGTACATATTATATACATACATGCATTTACGTTTCAGCATTTATTCCTGAAAGCTAAGGGGAAAATAAACTGTTTTCATAACACAATTCTAATTGAAATAAAATGACCTTTAAAACTGCAAAACAAAGCGAAAGAAAAACTAATGGTTCCCTACGGTCACAGAGAGAACATTTCCTAAGCCATTCTCCCAGCACCAAAGCTCAAAAGGAAAGAAGACCGAAGGGCTGAGACCTCCCCCAGAAAGGACCAGTGGGTTAAAAAATAAGAATGTCAGGGGCAGGCAGAGCTAGTGTGAATCCAGGTTCCTGCACTTAATAACTGAGTATTGCCAAGCAAGTTCATCAACCTCTCCGATGCTCAGGTGTTCTGCAAAATAGCGCTCTGGCAGCCCGCCTCATACGTTGCCATCAGAGTTCATAAGTTAATGTGGACATAAGAGTACACGGGTCCCATCACAACTGCCTGGCACGTAGTAGCTGCCCAGGAAATTTTAGCCCCCTTCTCCAGTGAGGTGCTCTTTCTAATAGCTGCGAAAGACAAGGGGAAGCTTGGCTTCTCACTCCTGCAGGCTTTGTTCTGGGACACCAAGATGACAGCACTGGGGATAGTGGGCTGTCAGGCATGGTTAGTTCTACGGTTCAGTAATAGCCAGAGCTGGAGACTTCTCCTCTAGAGCCCCAGACATGTGGCAGGAGATTGGGACAAGAAGCGAAAAAAGGCAGAGCCCATTCCTTCATGGGGTCTCAGTTTCCACTTCTGCACTTTGGCATCATGGGTCCACCTACGATTCTATCATTGCAGACATCAGAAAACATAAGGCTATGTGTGTCTTACTGAATTCCACAGCCAAATACGATCACCCTGTGCACAATTTCGGATGCTTCCCTCTTCCCACGTCTTCTCTTCTCCAGTACCATGAATAGGCTGACTTTGTGAGCCTGTGTCCACAACCTCTGCTGAATGTCTCTGTTCTTTTATGAGAAAGGCCATCAGCCAAAGGGAAACGTTCTCACTGGGCAACACTGGGAGAAACTGTCCAAGAGTATTTGGAAGACTACACCTTTGCAAAGGCCTCCACTAGTCCTTTTTTGGACACAGCAAAATCATTTCCTTGGTAGTAAATTTTTACCCAGTGAAACAACATGTTTTCCCAGACCGTTTTTGTTCCTCGCTCAGGCTAATGGGGCTTGATAAGAAAGAAGAAAATAACAATGACACATTCCTATGCCTCCAGTTGAAGCCAGTTTCAGGCCTGCTGCTGGGCTGGGTCAGGGCCATTTTTCAGCGAGACAAGCCCAGCCAAGGCTGGAAGCTCCACAGGACCTACTTCCCAACACTTGCTTAATTGAAGATCTCAGTGTTTGAGAACTCGCTTGTTGAATTCCCAGGACATCTGCACTCCATGTGTCTTATGGGTCCCGGGCAATCATTAGAAACTAGATCTTTTTGTGTTTACAGCACTTTTCCCAGTGTTTGATATTAAGCCTAGAATACAAAGCTTGCTCGTGTTGTGCCTCTAATTAGGCAACAAATATGCGGTCCATTTTCCAAACAACAAAAAATCCTTTCCTCTTGGATGAAACCAGTTGGAATGCAGGTTCCAACGTCTCCATGGATTCTATTTTCTATCCATAACGTGAGAGCTTGGAGGAGAGTTCTGAAAGGCCTCTTCTAGCTATGACCTTCTACAGAAACAAACTGTGCAACTAATGGGGATCACATTGGTTCTTGAGTGATTATTTTCATCCAGAGTGCTTGGTAAACATCAGCTGACTTTAGTTGCTTCCAAACTGGGCAGTGAATTGGCCGAGCCCATTCAACTTTTGCCAGTGTATGAATGGTCACTGCAGTTGTGGGGGGTGGCGAGGGGAGAATGACACTTATGTTCCTTCTTGAGCATGATGCATCAAATTGTCCCGAGAGTAAGGGGACAAGCCTGCTTATTGCCAATCTAGATACAGTATTATTTTTTAAAGGATATGAGCCTTTTGCCGTTATTGTAAACCAAATGAATGTGGAGCTCAAACTAGATTTCCATTTATTAAAATTCTTGCCATTTGTGCATCAACAGAGAAGGATTTTTGAACCTATACAAGCCAGTGGTTCCCAACCCTAGCTATCCAAGAGAATCACCTGACTAAATTAGAATGTCTGGCATTGAGGCTTGGAAAGCTATTTAAATTTACCTAAATGATTCCAATACAAAACCATATCTGGAACTTGCCATGCCAGACAAATACTTCTCAAACTTTAATGTGCGTATGAGTCAGTGGGGATCTTGTTAAAAATGCAGGTTCTAATTTGGTAGATTCTCCATTTCTAACAAGCTCCCAGGTGATGCCGATGCTGCTGGCCCAGGGACCACACTTTGCATAGCAAGGTGCTAGGTTATGGTTAGTGATGTTTGATTCTGTATCCACACAACCTGCTCAGAGTTTAAGAAGCTGTTCAGGAGAGTCATGGAGGGAATTTCAGTGTTCAAAAATCAAGCTGGTGATTCCTCATTGGATTCTTCTCTAAGATCAAACCTGCTGGTTAGAATAGTATTGTGATTTTTAGAGTCTTATTAAAGAAGTTCTCAGCACTAAAGATAGACTCAAAACTAAAGTTAGACTAAAGTCTAAACCAAACAAGGGTTTTCTGGTGTGCAGACACGGCCATTATGGAATCCCACCCTGCAGGGGGCGGGTGTCCACTGTTGCGATGCCCTGGGCTAGAGCACTGTGTGCCTTTAAAAGTTCTCTCTCCCATTAGTTTGCTGGTGGTGTTTTGATTTCCTATAAGTAAACTCAGTTCCCTGAATCTTAACTAAGTTCTTGGAAATACTGCCCCTAAAGTGATGATAAAAAGTGCAGAAGATTCCAATTAGGAGAAAGGGTAATGTCTTTCCTCCGATACAGACCATCCCTCTTTCACGAACAGTCGCTAATTACTGCGGCTCTTGAGTCCTGTCATCTCCATCGCATCTCTCCACAGGCTCCCCCTCCTAGTTCCCTCTGAGCTGTTCCTCCCGCACATCCTGCCTTCCATACATCGTCAGTGCCATGGTCTGTGACCTCCTGGCCCCAGTCCCCACACCCTCCTCTCCCAACGCTGTCTCAGTTAATGGCGTCACCATTTTCCAGTATCCCGGGCTAGAAACCTCAGCCATCCCTAAGTCCTTCCCCCCACTCCCTATTCTCACACGATTCTCCTTCCGAAAATCTCGCAAATTCCCCTTTCTTTATATCCCTCACCCCCAAAGACTCCAAGGCCTCACTGCCTTTTCTCTAAATGATTGTAACAACTTCGTTACTAGTCTGCGGGTCCCCCTCTCCCCCTGAAAGCAAGCTAAACCCAACCTCCAGAACCACCCAACTCATGAAAATGGTCATGTGGCTCTACTACTCAACACTTTATATCCCTCGTTAGAAACCTCACCGCTTTCTTTCACACCTTGGCAACACAGCATGTCAAGCCTGCTTTTATACTCAACCACGAGCTACGCACGTCTAGTTTTATAGCACTTCACATTGGATTAGAGTTAGCTGTGTATGGCTCCATCTCCTCTCCCTCCCTAAACCGTGAGTTTCTTGAAAGCAAGAAATGGGTCTTTTCCACATTTGTACCCTAAGCACCTAACACGGCGCCTGGCACGATAGAGAGCATAGAAGTGAATTATACTGGAAATGAAGACACTTTGTTCTTGAAGTTTTCTGAAGGCAAGAGGGGAAAGTCGGTTAAGCCATGGGACATCTGAGGAAACCAGTTCAGCCATCCAGCTCTTTAGTGGCCCGTATCTTATTCCTGTGGGGTGAAGGATATCTGGGGGACAGCTCCAGCCCCAGCAGAGCCCAGGCTCCAGCTTGCAGTGCCTGTGGCCTTATTCCCGTCCCAGTCTTCGCCCAGGGCTGATGTGAGAGCGTCCTTAACCTCCAGAGGCTTTGACACACCATGTGCTCGGCCTGATGGAGTAAATCACACTTCCTCTCTTCTCCTAGAGAGCTGGGCGACCCAGACAAGGGAGAAGTTTATTCTCAACAACCACAGGAAGGAGGAACATCAGAGGAGGAAAAGGTACACCTTCTTCTTCCTGGCCTGAAATGGGCACCAACAGGACCTCTTAGGGCACAACCAGGAATCCAGTCCATTTTTCAGGCTCAAGACAAGAGCCTCAGCCTGGTGTGGCTGTGAGAGTACCCAGGTGTGCAAATTCACCCTAGTCAGCCCGAGGTTGGCCACAGACATGTCCTGCCAGGTCCCTCTCAGAGCACAATGATGAAATCTCCAGGTGTTCTCTTCCCCACACCTAGGGTCAGAAACTCTGCTACCACTTTTGACTCCATCACTAACTCACCAGGGTGCCCTGCGCATGTCACTGACCTTCTGCATTTGCTTCTTTATCCCTGAAATGGGGCCACTATCATCTGCCCTCCTAGGGCCTGCAGGCTAGTGGGGAAGACAGGAGGAACACAAACAATTCAGGGCAGGGGGGCACATTGTGGAGGGCTCTGAGGACACATAACTGGGAGTGTCCCAAATCTGGGAGGTGAGGGAAGGTCTTGGCGCTGGACAATGATGTAGGGGAATGGTTCCTTCACAGACACCTATTCCTGGAACCCTAGGTCAAGGGAAGGAAGTGACAGATGGCTCTTTCAGCATAACAAGTTACAATCAATAGTCTGGCAGGGGATTAAGAATATAGATACTTCAGGGCTGGCCCCATGGCCAAGTGGTTAAAGTTCCATGGGTTCCACTTTGGTGGCCCAGGTTTCATGGGTTCGGATCCCAGGCATGGACCTACACCACTCGTCAAGCCATGCTGTGGTGGCAACCCACACAGAAAATAGAGGAAGATGGGCACAGATGTTAGCTCAGGGCGAATCTTCCTCAGCAAAAAAAAAAAAAAAAAAAAGGAACATAGATATTTCATCCTGAGACCAACCTACTGTGCTGGTCTCCTTTCCTGTCCCCACCCCTCCACCCTGGCATGGTCCAAAGCTCCCTGCCCCCATCTCTAGCAGATGACCCCAGCATATCAGAGAATAACTGTTGAGGCTATAACCCCAGAGGTGAAAACTCAGGGGATGGAGGAAGAGGTGAAAAGCATGCAGGGACCATGGGGGTGAGGGAGAGGGTGCCAGAGAGTCCTGGGGATACTGTCCCCTGGCTGAGGGGGGCCACAGAGTCCCCTGAGAGTCTAGAAGTGAGGGCCTCACCCCAAATAGAACAAGGCTGAAACAGCCACGCCTGCTCCCCTCCACCCTTTGGACTTGGTGAGAGTTGGATTACATCACATGAACCTAAAATAAATATTTGAGCCAATTAAACACTTTTCAGGATTGTGTGTTTACCCAGGTGATGGAATAGGGGCTGCCTTTTCCATCCACCCCTCTGTGGTCACTAGCAGACTCCCGGATTTCTCTAGTGTGGAAGGCAGGGAGATGAAGGAGCTACATGTGGGGCCAAGCAACTAAATGATCTGCCAGATCACTCTAGTCCCCCTCCCACCATAGCGAGCACAGTGCCCAAGTCCCCGTGCCAATAACACAGCTATGCAGGATTCATTTATGCCACACACATTCTCCAGGAGCCAACACTGCTGCAGGAACTAGGGATTCAAAGGTAAATGACACATAGGCCATGTCTGTTTATAGTCTAGTAGGGAACAGATAAGGGACCAGATAATCCCGGCTGAGTATGGTAAGTGTCATGCTGGAGGGAAGAACAGGAACAGGTTTCCTGGAAAAGAAGACATTTGGATGAATCTAGATGGATGACGTGGCAGAGGCTGCCACAACTGGATATTATCCTCCAATATCCATTCTCCCAACTCAAGACTGCATTTTTCAGCTTTTTTACAGTGAAGTGTGGCTATGTGAGTCAATTCTGGCCAGTGGGACATAAGTAAAAATAATGTGTAACAACTTCTGGATCATGCTTTAAAAGAATGAGTGTGTGGTCCCCTTGTCATGTCTCTCCTTCCTCCAGCTGGGATGTAGGTGCAATGGTGAGAGCTGGAGCAGCCATCTTGGACCCAGAGGTGAAAACCACACACTGAGTTTGGTCAAGCCACCCTAACAGCCCTGAAACACCTATTTTTGGACTGCACCATGAGAGAGAATTTAAATTCTCTCTTATCTAAACCAACTTGTTGAAAGTCTCTTTGTTATAGCAGCTTAGCTTGTGCCCTAATACAAATGAATAGGAGTTAGCTAAAAGAAGCAGGTGGGGAATGGCATGTGCAAAGGCCCAGAGGCATGAGAGGCACAGCACATTCACAGAGCCAAGTGCAGTTAACACAAGCAGACATATGTGGGTGAGCATGGTGAGTGCAGGGGAGGGAGGTGGGGATGACAGCCCATTTGTAAAAGCATGCCAACCAAGCTAAGGACACTGGAGGAGGAGAAGGGGAGCAGAAAGAACTGGAAAAGGAAAATAAAAGAAAAAAATGAAGAGATGATGAGGAGGGAAAAAGAGGAGAGAGAGGAAGGACAAAAACACAGCCATCCTCTTCTGTGTGTGGAAACTTGTTTTGGTTCTCAGTTGACGCCCACAGAAGTCCTAGCCCTTTGTAGTTCTGCCAAAATTAGCATCCAGTTTTATGTTTTGATGAACTCTGAGTTAGCTTCAATAGAACAATGTGACTTCCTTTTTTTTTTTAAGCCACAATAAGGTGAACCCAAAAAAATGTAGTCCCTGATTCTAAACAGTTGGGTCAAGAGTCTGCTCATAAGAGTCACTCAATTGGGTTCTTAATAAATGCTTTTTGATAAGAGTCAGTTGCAGTAGCAGAGGAAATTCTAATAAAAAACAATAAAGGGTCCAGCCCCGTGGCCAAGTGATTAAAATTCCATGTGCTCTGCTTCAGTGGCCTGGGTTCATGGGTTCAGATCCTGGGCATGGACCTATACCATTCATCAGCCATGCTGTGGTGGCGAGCCACATACAAAATAGAGGAAGATTGGCACAGATGTTAGCTCAGGTTGAATCTTGGTCAAGCAAAAACAATAAAAACAAATGGCCCAGTGTAACTCCCCGGTGACCACCACATTTCTCGGTGCCCCTCTGCCACAGACTTCCTAGTAGTTCTTGTTTACAATCGCTGCTCTGCCTCCACACCTCCCGCTCTCTCTTTAACCCACTCCAATCAGACTTCTGTCTCTTTCAATTCTACCACAGCCTCTCTTCTCAAGGTCACCAGTGACCTCCACAATGTCAAATCCAGTGGTTCAGTGTTCTTCCTTCACTACGTCTTAGCATTCGGCAGAGTCAACCTCTTCCTTCTTTAAAGACTTTCTTCATTAGGCTTCCATGATCCCACCCTCTCCTGCTTTGAGGACTTCCCTAAGGTTATCCGGGTAGTCAGTATGAGTGGGTCAGGACACAACTCAAGCCTTTTTATTTGAACTCAGTCTGCTCTCAACCCTCACACCCTAGTAGACCCAGAGCCCTGCACTGAGAAAACAAGTCAATAAGCATTTGCTGGACTAAAAAGTGCTGCCTATGGCAGAAAGAGTTTAGAAATCATCTAGTCCAATGTTTCTCTACCTTGGCTGTACATCTGTATCGCCTGGGAAGCTCTAAAATATATTATAGACGCCCCCCCCAGACCAGTTAAATCACAACCCCTGAGAAGGGCCAAGACAGATTTTAATGCACAGCTAGATTAACTATTGACCTAGCCCAATGGTGTGCATTAGAATCTCCTTGGAGTCTTGTTTTTAAAACATAAATAGAGCTTTTGATTCAAAAGGTCTAGAGAGAGTCCCAGGAATCAGTATGTTTAACAAGCATCCCAGCTGATGCTGCTGTAAGGTTCACACTTGCAGAAACACTGGTCTTGTCCAACCACAGGGCTGAGTGATGGGAGGGCAGGAACCACACTGTATTTATCTTCATAGCCCCCTGCTCCAAGCACAGTGCCTGGCACAGAATACTCATTTAAAAACTAGTTTCTCACCTCACACCCACTAGGATGGCTGCTCTAAAAAAAAAAGAAAATAACAAGTGTTGGTGAGGATGTGGAGAAACTGAAACCCTCGAGCATTGGTGGTGGGAATGTAAAATGGTGTAGCTGCTGTGGAAAGCAGTACAGCAGCTCCTCAAGCAATTAAACATAGAATTACCATATGATCCAGCAATTCCACTTCTGCGTATATATACAAAATAACCGAAAGCAAGGTCTCAAAGAGATGTTTGCACACCCACGTTCATAGCAGTATTATTCACAATAACCAAGAGGTGGAAGCAACCCAAATGTCCATCGATGGATGAATGGATAAACAAAATGTGGTATATACATATGATGGAATATTATTCAGCCTTAAAAAGGAAGGAAATTCTGACATGTACTGTAACATGGACAAATCTTGAGGACATTACACTAAGTGAAATAAGCCAGTCACAAAAAGATAAATATCATATGATTGCACTTATATAAGGTATCCAGAATACTCAAACTCATAGAAATAGAAAGTAGAATGGTGGTGACCAGAGGCTGGAAGGAGAGGGGAATGGGCAGTTAGGGTTTACTGGGAATGGAGTTTCAGTTTTGCAAGAAGAAAAAGTTCTGGAGATCGGTTGCACAACACTGTGAATATACTTAACACTATCGAACTGCACACTTAAAAATGGTTAAGATGGTAAATTTCATGTTATGTGTTTTTCGGATAGTAAATAAAGTTAATATCTGTAAATCAAAGCATATGTCTTCATTAAATTCCATTCTAAATTTTATGAATTGTTCCTACCCAAAGACGTAATTGACCTGAGATCTGAAACAAAATCCCAGTGAAGAAGCAGACAACAGAATCCTGCGCTCCTGAGGTGCTCACCCAAACAGCCCACACTCCTCTGCAACCCCCGTCTCCACAAAGGAATTTAGGCTCAAGCGTCCCTGGATGAGAGCAGAGAATCAGGAGAAAAGGGATAGAGGGAGAGAAACATGAAGTCGTAGCAGGGATGGGGAGGGAAGCAGGAACCAAGAGGTCTGGACTGTGACGTAGGGCATCTTGTGCCTCTAGTAACTTGGTTCAAAGGCCACCCAGGGTGGTGGGAGCACGGGCTTTGAAATCAGATCTGTTTCAAATCCTGCGGCCACCACTTTTTTAGCTGTGTGATTTTAAACACGTTTTTTTTTTATTGTTGCTGATGTTTGTTTTTAGCCACTAAAATCTGTTTCCTCATTTGTAAAAAGAGTTAATGAACATACAAAACTCACAGGTTTTTGTGAGGATCCTGTGTAAATAAAGCCTTTAAAATCAGTGCCTGGCACAGAAATGGCCCTCAGTCAAGGTTGACTGTTACAGATTCATGTCAAGAAGCAGGAGGAGGAAGAAGAAGAGAAAGAAGGGAGAGGACAGGCAGCCTACCTGCTAAAAGAAAAGAAAAAAGAAGGGATTGAAAGCCAGGTTCTAGTCCAGAACATTCCACTAGCTCAATGGTGGCTTTCAGGCAAGTCTTTGTTGCACTTCCTTCTCTGAAAAAAGTAAGTCTGAGGTCTCTTCTATCTGGAAAGGTTAATGAATCTGAATCCTCTATGCTCCAGCTGAGTTCCCTACCCTAATCACTCATGTCTACACCTCTTACCTAAGCAGGCCCTCTGGAGGACGCAAGAGGAAAGACATGCACGGGGCTGGGAGATGCCCACAATTTCCCTCTGCACACAAAATGAGGACATGACCTTGCAGACTGGACTATGGCAAAGTAGGGGGAAAACTTAAGGTAAGAAGGTGACCTGAGTGGGGAAGGGCTTCTTACCTGATGCCACCTTAAAAAGTATTCGGGAGCAGAATTAAGTGATCTTCTACTTTCTGGTCAGCCCCATGTCAAGTGTCTATTACAATATATAAACATTGTTACAATGTATGACCATTGTTACAGTATATGAACATTGTTACAATATGTGAATGTTGCGCAATATATGAATGGTGTTATAACGTATAAACGTTGCCATCTCTCCTAAGATTTACTCTGAAATAAGAATATTCTAATATTTCCCTCTAGATCTCTTTCGAGACCTGTTTAATAAGCATCTTCAAAAGGCTCCTCAAGAGCTTAGGAAAAGACAGAGAAGCTGATTCACTGTTTTCTCCTCCATATGCGTTTAAAGTGGTATTGACTCAAAAAGGAGAAAATGTACTCATCAAAATAAGGACTGTTTATTCGTTCATTCATTCATTCATTCGTTTAACCAACATGTATTGACTAGTGAAGAATGGGTATGTATTTTTCATTCTTTGTCTTCAAATGCCCTTTACAACCAGAATTCAGTCAAATGTTTTTATCTGCCTATATTCTCTTAGATGAGTCTAAGGTGTTACCACCCTGTTATTATAAGTGACAAAAATGAGGTGGATGGGGCCGGGCTGGTGGCGTAGCGTTTAAGTTCACATGCTCCGCTTCAGCGGCCCAAGGTTCACAGGTTCTGATCCCGGGCATGGACCTACACACCGCTTATCAAGCCATGCTGTGGCAGGCCTCCCACATATACAGTAGAGGAAGATGGGCACGGATGTTAGCCCAGAGCTGACCTTCCTCACCAAAAATGAAAAATAAAAGAGAGGTGGAGATGGTTAGTGTATAGAACAAAAAGTACAGATCAGGAACTCTACCAGCCTCACCACTAACTAGGTTTATGTCAGTTTTCCTATTTTTTAAATGGGGGTATCATGCTTGATTACTTTCAGGGATTCAATGAGAAAAGAGTTTCCTTCGGAGGAAATGCCACCTTACATGTATTTTTAGAGACTGTAACCATTAGAGAAGAAATGCTTTTCCCCAGGTCATATAGAAAATAAGTGGAAATAAATTAACTAATTCTATTATTTTTAAGACTGGGTCACACTACCAGCTTTGCAAGCAGCCTCTCACTCACTCACTGTCTGCTTCCAAGGCCAAAGGAGGAAGCAGGTGAGCAGGACAGAAGACAATTTTGGAGGGCCATTATATTTCTGGTGCTCATTTGCAAGACTATTTTGGAATATGATGTAGCTGGCAGGATTTGACAACTTGGCTCTGCAGAAAGAGATAATCCTTCTAATGCCTGGTCACTAGACATTCATTCATCTGTAATTCATTAGATCAGAAAACATTTACCAAACAACTTCTACATTCTTGGCATTCTGCTAGGCACTGGGGATATCAAAGTGAATAATTCACGTTCCAAACAAATCTCACAGAATCAGTATCATGCAGATAATATTCCCTGATGACAATGCAATTAACTAGAAATCAATAACAAAAAGATAAACCCCCATAAATGTGTAAAATTTAAAAACTCATCACTAAATAAATCATGGACCATAAGAAGTAATCACAATAAATCAGAAAAATGTTAGAACTTAATGGCAGTGAAAATACTACACATCCAAATTGGTAGAACACAGAGAGAAATAAATAGCTGTAAGTGCTAATAAGGAAAAAAGAAAGGCTTAAAATTAATGAGCTAAGCATCAGCTTAAGAAATTAGGAAAGGATCAAAGAAATCCAAAAAATTAGAAAGAAGAAAATAATAAAGAGCAGAAATTAATGAAATAAAAAACAAAAAAGTAGAAAAAGAAATAGAGGAGATCAACAAACCCAAAAATTGGTTCTTTGAAATGGCTAATAAAATGGATATTATTTTAGCATATTTTTTAAAAGAGCGCAATAATATTAGGAATGAGAATAGCAACAGAACTACAGATTCAGCAGAGATTTAAAAGGTAATACAAAGAATGCTATGAAAAAGTTCATGCAAATAAACCTGAAAACATTTCTTAAAAGGACAAATTCTTAGAAAAACATAACTTTGCAAAACTGACTTAAGAAGGAGTAAAAATTCCAAACAGTCCCATAACTGTTAAAGAAATTATAACAGTAGCTAAAAATCTTCCAAAACAAAAAAAACAGACCTCGATATTTTATGGACAAATTCCAATAAACTTTCCATGAATAGATCATTCTAGCCTTCCCGAGAATGGAAAAGGAAGAATATCTCACTCTATCAAGTTAATATGTTGATACCAACCCCAGCAAGAGTAATATTTAAAAAGGAATGTGATAGGCTTTTTTAATATATAGACATTGATGAAAAAAAATCCTAAACAAACAAAAAGCCAAACAAAGCCAGTAGCATATTTTAAACAAATTATACTATAAAATGACTAAGTAGGTTATCCTAGGAATGAACGAAAAGTAGTTTAATAAGTAAATCTATCAATGTAATTCCCCACATAAGCATATTTTAAGCATATAATTATCTCAATAGTTGTAGAAAAAAGCATTTGATAAAATTCAATACCTATTAATGATTTTTTCAAAAAAAGAAAGAAAACTAGGCAAAACTCATTCTTAATGAGGAAACATATGTCCTTTTCCCATCAGGAAAAATACAATGATGCCCACTGACCATCAGTATTTAACATTATTCTAAAGGTATCAGCCAGTGCAGTAAGATGTGAAAAATAAATAAAAGGTATAAAAATTAGAGAAGAAGAAATAAAACTCTCATTAGTCACAGATAGAATAATTGTCAGAATAACCCAAAAGATTCTACAAAGTATTGGAAATAATAAGAGAATTTCATAAGCCATCTGGATATAAGATCAATATTCAAAAATAAATTGCATTTCTATACACAAGCAACAAAAAGAAACACTGAATTTTTTTAAGATACCATTAATATAGCAACAAAAAAATATAAGCTTCCTATGAATGAATCTAAACGAGGATGTGCAAGACTCATTTGGAGAAAATTATAAAACCCTATTGAAAAATATTAAAGAAGACCTTAAAAAGGGAAGCGATTTAATGGTTAAGGATACAAAGACTCAATAAAATGAAGGTGTCAGTTCTCTCCAAATTCATCTAAAGACTCAAGGAATTACAACCAAAATATCAACAGGGTTTTTTTTCTAAGGCACTTGACCCAAGAATAGCCAAGACACTCCTGAAAAAGAAAGTAAAGAAACCAATCTTATTAGATAATAATACTTATTATAAAACTATAATAATTAACACTGAGTGGTACTAGTGCACAAATTGACAATGGAAGAGAATAGAGAGAACAGAAAGACATATTGCAGGTGTAGGCACTTGATGGTAAGCTAGAGGGCATTACAGAGCAACAGGGAGAGGAGGGACTACTCAATAGAAAGTGCTGGGGTAACTGGTGAAAAGTGACACTGGGTCTATGCCTGTCACCATATATACAAATAAATTCCAAATAGAGTCAGGATTTGTATGTGAAAGGCAAAGCTTTAAAACTTTTAAAAGACATTATAAGAAAAACATATTTATGATCTTAGAGTAGGGAAGAATTTCTCAAACAAGTCCCCACAAAAACACTAACTACAAAAGAAAAGATTAGTAAGTTCTACATTAACTGGGAATGTCTGTTGCTCAAAAAATGACATAAAGATACTGAAAAGACAAGCCACAGATTGGGAGAAGATATTTGAATCCATACAACTGAAAAAGGATTAGAATCTAGATATAGACAGAACTCATACAAATCACAAGTACAAAAAGGAAAGAAAATGTAATAGAAAAATGGGCAAAAGATATCACCAGACAATTTCACAAAAGAGAAAACACAACAACCAATAAATATATTACAAGATGATTAACTTCCTTAGTAACCTGAGAATTGCAATTTCGTATATAAGAATAAAACCATTTTACAATTACTAGACTGGCAAAAATTAAGATGTCTGTCAATACCAAGTGTTGGTGAGATTGTAGATCAATAGAAATTCTTAATTATTGCTGATTAGTGTGTAAACTAGTATTTGGAAAACTGCAAAACATTATTTCGTAAAGTTGAAATTTCCATACCTATAGCACAGCTATATGGCCCCCAGAAGACTATTCATAGCATCATTCTTTGTAATAGCAAAAAACTAAAAACACCCCATTCTTTTTGACCAGAGAATGAAACAATAAATTGTGTTATAGTGTAGTCTCACAGTGTAAGAGTAAAAAAAGCAAAAAATAAATTACAGCTACACACAACACAAATGCGAATCTTAGAGACATAATGTTGAATGAAATAAGCAAGTCTCAGAAGCCACTGGAAGAAGCTCGAGGGGGGAAAGGTGGAGAAGCTCATAGGCCCTTAGGTTGGGTGCTGGGTTCTCCCACACTCATAGTTAATAAGCTCTGGCTTACATATGCTACATATAATTTTGTGTATATATCAAATACTGCATAAGTCCTTTCCACAGTTCAGCTCACAGTTTACTGACAACAGCTACAATACCCTCTGATAAATATTATAATGGATCAATTTTTTTAAATGTTCTGGAAACAATTAGTCCTGCAGATTTTATAGGCACTAAAGGCTCTACTGCACTACTAATAATCCTGTGAGGTAGGCAGGGCTGGAATTGTTATCCCCATTTTACAGAGGAGAAAACTAAGATTCAGAGAGTTTAAGACACTTGTCCAAGGTCACACAGCTAGTGAGAGGCAGAGCTGGGGTCCAACCCAGATAACCTGGCCCAGGCCCTGAGGTTTTTCTACGGATGCTTCTCCATTAAACACTTGCAGGGAAGAGTCTAGTCTATTTCTGATACCTCATTACTAAGCTCCTAGAACGACTCTGGTCCATTTTCAGAACAGCATTATTCAATTGCTTAAGATTTTCTTTCTCTGTCATGGGGCAGTGGTACACCCCTGGACCATCATTCCAGCTCAAAAGCTCTTAGAAGCTATCCTGCACTTTGTAAGTGAGCAGTGGGACTTTTTTTAAGAGCAGAAGTTAATTACTTTAACAAAACATGTCTTAGGGAATATATGGCTACATATAGCTAAGCATCTTACTTACTGACCACCTTCTAATGTCACCTGCCTTGTATACATTCTCTCTTTTAATCCTCACAGAAAAATTTATGAGACTGGCATTATTCTCATCTTACAGATAAGAAAACCAAGGCTATTCACACGATTTACTATGATAAGGGCCAGGAGATAAAGAAGGACCAACAGCTCTGCACCTGTGAGTGGAGGCAGTTAGAGTGCACAGGGGTATCACCACATTAAAGTAAAATGGGATCAGAAACATATAGGTGCTTTAATGTGGGATGATGATGATGATGATAGTGGTGGTGATGGTGATGATGGTGATGGTGGTAATGGTGATGATGATGGTGATGGTGGTGGTGGTGGTGATGATGATGATGGTGGTGATGGTGATGATGGTGATGGTGGTGGCAATGGTGGTGGTGGTGGTGGTGATGATGGTGGTGATGATGGTGATGATGGAGATGATGGCAATTATGATGATGGTGATGATGTTGATGGTGGTGATGATGATGGTGATAATGATGGAGATGATGGCAATGATGATGATAATGATGGAGATGATGGCAATGATGATGATGGTGATGATGGTGATGGTGGTGATGATGATAGTGATGATGGTGATAATGATGGAGATGATGGCAATGATGATGATGGTGGTGGTGGTGGTGGTTATACATGGTAATAATCTACCGCTCTTTGTTTTTTTATTTTTCCTAAGAGCAGGACAAGAAAGACAGCAGCACAAAAGATTCAAGCAAGACACTAGGCATTTCTTTTTGACTTGGAGCATTGTAATAGCCTGATATTTCTATAAAGAGGATTTGTGGCATTATCTCCCTGACAATTTTTAATGAAGGGGAGAGTTAGTTGTCTTTGAGGGGCAGTGTGAGTACCTGCCTACCTGAGGACAGGTGGGTAGCATAGATGATGGCTTCAGGCCCCTTCCTTCTTCACTGCAACCATCCTCCAATGTCACGGAAGGGTACGTGACAGTGTACAATGTATGCTGAATCAGCTGGTGAGCACATTCTATCCATCCCTGTCGGCTCAGAACAAACTTATGTTCCGTCTGTTTCTTCTGCTTCCATGTGGAAGCCAGGATCCCAGGTATAGCTCTTGCCCACTCAACATCCAAACTCCCTTCATCTGGCAACAGCATCCCAATTTCCCTTTAAGGAATCCCCTTTTCCCACTTTCAATGCATGTGTTCAGGTAGCTCTAGACCCACTACTGGCTCCGGGGTTGGACTAGTGATGTAGGCTTGGTACATCAAAGCTCCACATGTTGCTGGTCACAGCGATGAGCTCAGGGATGGGCGTGGGACCTGAGCTGACTACCAGGGCCTGATCGCCTCCTTTTGCTGGAGCTCTAGGGATTGAGGCCTTCTCTCTGGGGTGCTAAGCTGATAAGAGAAGAGCCTGGAGCTGCCAGAGGCCACTGCTTGAGAGAGCCTGCCCTGAGAATGAAGAGGCCTATGTGTTGGAGACAGGAGATGGAGAGAGAGAAAAACCAAGGCCATATGATATGACTTGAGCCCTTGGATCTGGCCATGTCTGAGGCTAATTCTACTCATGGACTTTTCAGTTATGAAAAAATAAATTATGTGGGCATGTAGTGTGTTTTTTTTATTCTTGTGTTTTGTTTTGTTTTTTCTTATTATTTTTTTGCTCAAGCCACTTTGAGCTGGGTCTCTGTTACTTGCAACCAAAAGAGTCCTGATAATTAATATACCAAGTGTAGTCAAATTGTCCCACAGCTTAATTGAACCACAGAATTCTGATGTTGACATTCACTTTGTCAAAAGCCAGAGCACCAAGACATATTACAAGTGAATATGTCCCTTTTTTTGGCCTTTTGGTGAAGAAGATTTGCCCTGAGCTAACATCTGTTGCCAATCTTCCACTTTTTGCTTGAGGAAGATTGTCCCTGAGCTAACATCTGTGCCAAGCTTCCTCTATTTTGTATGTGGGGTGTGCCCACAGCATGGCTGATGAGTGAGCTGTGTGTAGGTCCATGCCTGGGATCCAAACCGGTGAACCCCGGGCCACCGAAGTGGAGTGCTCGAACTTAACCACTACGCCACTGGCTGACCCCAATATGTTTCATTTTAAAAGGTAAATATTGAGAAACCTGCTCTGTGTTCCTAGAAATCTCTGCAGAACACATCAGATAAAGTAGTCCTTCCCAACTTTTTCCATGTCAAGGCACACATAGAAAATTCTAGAAGTTTGTAAGGCACAATGGAGAGAGGAGAGGCAATTAGTCCAAGGACTCAGGCATCTCAAGACACTGCCAACCATTCCAAGAGCTGAAGAGATCAACCCCCAGGCACACCTATCTGCCAGGTGCCAGTTGGGAAGCTTTACTGGAGGAAAGTGAAGGTGGGAGGTGAGGAAACATGTTTCAGAGCAAATCCTCAAATGAGTCTTCTCTTAACGAGATGAGTGACCTGCCGTAGGTGACAGTGCATTCTTCATCTTCCATACACCATTCTGGAACAAAGTGCTTTTAAATTATCAGCATTGCTTTTCAAAATCTGCCTGCCCAAGCCCAGCTGTTTCTGCAGAGTCAGGCTTTCTGGGGTGTGTGGCTCTGGATCCGTGGGAAGGACCACTCACTCGTCTGAAACCGCTTTTGCTCTCCAGCAGACCCAGACGTTCAGCCAAGAAACAAGGGGACAGAAGGTCACTGGATTGGGGGTGGAGGGAGGAGTATCCATAGAGCTGGGCCAGAAGAATGCCATTATTCAAGAAATGATTGAAGAGTTTCTTCAAGACGGGCCAAAGGAGTCATTCTCTTTGAACTCTGGGGGTTTAAGAATGCCGAGCACCCAGTCTGCAGATTCTTCCATTGACCTGTTATGGTCAAACAAGGATAGAGGGGTGGAAAGAGCTTCTTTTCTTTACAAATCCAGGCGCTTGACTTTGTCGATGAGTGCAAAGAATCTAAGGAAAGGCATGTCGCTGTTGCTGTTTATTAACAGCCGCATCTTCCTGTTTATCCAGCACTTATTACCCAATTTTCTTGAACAGCTGACCCATCAACAAGCCAACAAACACTATCAAACTGGCTCTATATGCAACACAGGAGGTAAGGGGTATGAGAGAGATACAAAGACACCTAAGACGTGAGGTTTAAATCACAGGGAGCACAGACCAGTTCTACTTAAGTCTAAGGTGGACGATGATCAATGCCCCAGGAGAGGTACAAGCAAAGTGTTTTGGCGACTCAAGGCAGGGCGGGGAGGGAATTCCAATGGGCTTGGGATGGGGTGGTAAAGATCTAAGAAGGCCTCCTGGAAGAAATTACGTGTGGGCTGGGTCATTAAGGACAAGAAAAAGGAATGGCATTCCCAGTGGTCTCTGACCTCCGAAGGGTCCCCGCTGGAGGAATAGGGCCGTGTCCTATGTTATGGGATGAATTGTGTCCCCCCGAAATTCATATATGGATTAAGTCCTAACCCCTAGTACCTCGGAATGTGACTGTATTTGAAGACAGGGTCTTTAAAAAGGTAACTAAGTTAAAATGAGGTCATTAGGGTGGACCTTAATCCAACGGGTGTCCTCATGGGAAGGGGTAATTTGGACACAGAGATACACAGAGGGAAGAGGACGTGAAGACGGCCTTCTACAAGCCGAGGAGAGAAGCCTGAAACAGATCCCCCCCTTGCGGCCCTCAGAGGGACCCGACTCTGCCGACACCTTGATCTCGGACCTCCAGCCTCCAGAACCGTGAGGAAATAAACACCTGTCGTTTAAGCGCCTGGTCTGTGGTACCTGTTACGGTAGCTGGAGAACAGGCGTCCATCCTGTGTGCCTCCCCCGGCTCTGAACACCTCCCAGGGGAGACCGCCCCCCCCACCCCCCGTCTTCCAGAGCGAGTGCACCGCCTCGCCCTCCTCCCCTGTGTGAACTCAGGGTCTTTGTTGACGAGACCCTATTAGCCTGCGTGTGGTTCGCTGGCTTGATTCTGGAACCCCACACACGCCTCTTCACGGTCATAGGCTGCACTGGACTGCGACCCTGGCAAGCCTTCCCTCCTCGTGAGAGCTAAAAAGCTAAGAGCCAACCTCTTGCACTATCTCCTGTTGTCTTAACCACCTTCTATTTTATTAACCTTTTTGTGGCTTGTCTGCCTGCCAAAGTACCAGGGTCTCCTGCCTTGTTTTGTTTCAGAAGCAGATAATGCTAGCAGCCAAATTTCTTCCATTTACAACCCTTTCCGGAGCTTGAATGTGGAAAGAACAGAGATCTATGGCTGACAAAGAGGATTAAGCTTGGCGTGTCCACATAGCTGGGTTCGGGGAGAATTCTTGTGAAACCAGACTCTAGTCCAAAGAACCAAGGCCTGTGCCATGAGCCCACTTTAAAAAGATCGTTCCACTGAATGCCAACTCATCTTATCCCGATAAAAACTGGCCTGACCAAACTGGTTAGAACATAAAAGTTAACACAGGCAACAGATTCAAAGATCCTAAAATAGTCGATCTGAGACGCTGTGTTGCTCATTTGTCATCCCCAGTACCTCACAACGAATGAGGATCTACACTAATCTTACGGACCATCCTCCTCTTGAAGAGGATGAAGCCGCAGGGCAGTGACTTGTCCAAAGTCGTTCAGCTTCCAGATCCCGTCTCTCTCCACAGCACAACACTGTTTCTTGGGATTAGGAATCCAGAGGCTGGGTTTTAGCCGGTTCTGCAAATGACCTGCGAGGTGACCTTGGGCAAATTACACCTCATCCCTGGTCTCCAGGTTTTCCAACTAAGCTATGAATGTCCCTTCTCTGTGAAGACTTCCTTGGGTAGAATTAGTTGCTCCCGTGATACTTAGTCCAGGGAGGCCACGTGGTGGTCCCAGCGGGAGTTAGCACCTACACGCACGCACACACACACACACACCCTCCATTTCCTGGGGTCCTTGAAGGAGCCCTGCCCCCAATTGGAGAATGAAGTGTGGGGCTCAGCCTACTCCCCCCTGACCACTGCGATTCCTTTGGGGGATCTGTGATGACCTCAGATCTCATCTTCAACTCCCCTTTGCCAGGGAAGATCAAATTTTACAGTTAAAACTCAATTCCAGTCTGGCAAAATCTCAACTTTGTTTCTTTGAAACCAAAGAGTAGGAGGAGGCCTCAGGCAGTGGAGAGTTCTGAAAGTGCCACTTTGGGAATCATGAGAAGAGTTCTGTGCAAGCCAGTCATAAAATTTCAGCTCACTGACCGGGAAAGTTCCCGAAAGGTTTACAGCTGTGGCGGCGTCTGGGCTGGGTCGCACGGTTTGTTAGAACATGGTGCTGACAAGCCCAAGATCAAGGTTTGCTCCCTTCGTGCCGATCTGCTCATCCCAGAGGAAACCCTGAGCCATAGGCACGGCCTGCACTCCCCCACCCACCCCAGCTGCAGCGAGCCCGCCTGTAATTTGTCCCAAGGGAGAAGTGAGGCTCTGTCGGTTCTTCCCCCCTGCTGACAGGTGAGGTGAGAGTCAAGGATTAAGCACAGCACAGAGATGTGGCCAACTTGGAATTTACAGTTGGCTGGATGTCCCGTAGCTGAACCTCCTAGAACCCAGACAGTCCAGTTCATTCACCTGGGATTTTATGAAAATTGTCCGTGCAATTTATACACAAAAGTAATAATGAGCCTTCAAAAGCTTGAGCACGAAAAAGTCAGAGAAAAAAGTAAGAGGGGAGAAGGGATGAGACCAATTGACTCCCAGGGTTTCTGTCCATGTTTGACCTTCTTTCTTAGGTGTGGGATGATTATAAAGCAAGAAGTCTTGACCAAGTCTTCAGTCAACACTCATTTAGCAAGTACTTATCAAGCATCAATGATGGGCCAGGCCCTAGGGATACAGTGGAAACAAGATAAGAGATGGGACAGACAATAAACAAACAAATACTGCCAAGATATGGAAACAACCTGTGTCCATCAATGAATGAATGAAGAAAATGTGTTTTATATATGCAATGGAATATTATTCAGCCATAAAAAAGAAGGAAGTCTTGCCATTTGCAACAACATGGATGGACCCTGAGGGCCTTATACTAAGTGAAATAAGTCAGACAGAGAAAGACAAACACCGTATGATCTCACTTTTACGTGGAATCTAAAAAAAGAAACAAAACCAAGCTCACAGATGCAGAGAATAGATTGGTGGTTGCCAAAGGTGAGGGGTGGAGTGGGGGGTGAAATGGTTGAAGGGGGTCAAAAGGTACAAACTTCCAGTTATAAAATAACTAAGTCATGGGGATGTACAGTACAGCCTGATGAATACACTTAGTAATATTGTATTGCATGTTTGAAAGTTGCTAAGAGAGTAGATCTTAAAAGTTCTCATCACAAGAAAAACAACTTTTGTATCTATGTGTGGTGATGGATATTAACTAGATTTATTGTGGTGATGCAATATATACAAATATCAAATCATTATGCTGTACACCTGAAACTAATATAACGTTATATGTCAATTATACCTCAATATAAATAAATACATACATAAAAAGACAGTTATCAATCAGTGGTTCTCAAAGGGTGGTCCCCAGATCAGAAGCATCAGCATCACTTGAAAGCCCAGGCCCCACCCTAAACCTACTGAATCAGAAACTCTGGGGGTGGGATCCAGCAACCTGTGTTTGAAGTTCTCCAGATGATTTAACGCACACTCAAGTCTGTGATAGATAATAATGATAAGGGCTGTGATGGAGATCACATCACAGGGTGGTCAGGGATGGGCCCTGTAAGAAGGTGACATCTAAACTGAGCTGAAGCCTGAAAGAGGAGAATGAGCCAGAACAGAGTTCCAAACAGAGGAAACAGTAAGTGCAAAGGCCCTGAGGTAGGGAAGAGCCTGATATGTTTGAGGAAGAGAAAGGAGGCCAGTGTAGCCTGTGAACCACAAAGAGCATCCAGGCCATCTTACAGGAGGGGCGGGGCCTGAAAGTCAGCGAGCCTCTACCCTGGTTGGCCTCTCCTATGGACGAACGGTGGGATGTGGGGACAATCAGAGTCTTTCCAAGCATTCTCTAAAATGGGGAAAACAATATTGAGCCTGCCTACTGGGCTGTTTGAGAATTCAGAGAGATAGTGGATGTGAAAGTATTGGGAAAGTGAGAGGCAGCGTTCAAGTGGGAAAGATTACAACTAAGGGAGTCGATTAAGGATGTAACCGCAGGATCCAGCCTCCCACAGTGAGAAGCCAACAGACCACAGGCCAGCACCATCTGGTCCCCTGCCAACGCCTGCTCTCTGGAGCTAAATAAGATTGAGATGATCCTTAAAAAGGGTCAGTTTAGGAGGTCTGAGGTGGGGGATTTCCCAGAAAGTTCTGAGAGTGGAACTCTTATATTTCTACCCTCCTGGTCCATCTAGGAGGATTCTCAGCTTCCCAAGGAGTTTGTGTTTTAGTCCAGCTGCTTGCAAACGCTCCCCAGGTGCTATAAAGGCAATGCCAGGCTTCCCACGGAACGGGCCAGGTGCTGCAGCCAGAGCCGATTTCATCGTCATCCATGGATGCCCGCCTCCTGGAGGGACTCGGAAAAGTGCTCCTCTCTGTCTCAAGCTCAAAGGAAGACTCCAACCAGGACTCTGAGAGCATGGAGGGGGTACATTACGAGGTGGCCCAGGAATGAGCCCCCAGAGCTTAGACTAAATGCACAATCAGCGCCTTAGATGAAAAGAAGCTCTCTCCAGAGTCGACCCGCCTCAAGAAGCTACTCGTCACCTGGCGGTCATAGGCGGTTTCACATCCTGGGTGATCGGGCCTGGAGGGAGCCTTCGAGACTGTGGTCCAGCCCCTCTCGTAGCGATGGGAAAATGGAGACCAGGAAGAGAAGAGACTGGAACCACAAACAGCCATTGCACCTGTTGCAGTGCTGAGGTTAGACCAAGACCCCAGTCCACCCACTGGGCCCCTAAACCAGGAATCTTCTTCAAAGAGACGTCAACACCCCACCGCCCCACTCGGAAGTCTGTGTTCACAGAATGAAGCCCAAGCCATTGGCATGGCCGTCAAGGCCCCCAGAGTCCAATTCCTGCCAACTTTCTCAGCCTCATCTCTCACTCCATGCCTGCCCCTCCCCTGGCCCATGTCCATGCTGCAGCCGCACACTGGGTATCATGAATGGGCAGGTGACCAACGGGCTGGCCCTCACCAGTATTCCTCAACGTGCCAAGAAATTGCTTGCCTCCACATCTTTGCCCACACTGTTCCCTCAACCCAGAAAGCCCTTCCCCATCTCCTACATGAAAATCCTACTCAGTCCTCCAAAGATTCATTAAAGGCCATCGTCTCCATTCCCAGAGCAGAATCCCTGTTCCTCGTGGGCACTCCCACAGCACCTGGCACACGCCGCTGTCACCACTCTCACGCTCCGGCTGGTGCAAAGATTCCGACATCCACCCTCCCCAACCCCCACTCCCACCCACTCAGCTGCCAGACCTGAGGCCAGGGGCTGAGTCTTGTTCATCTTTAGATCCCCTTCCAGCTCTTGGCAGTGTCTGACATAGAGACGTGCTCAGTGAGTGTCTGTTTAATCCAACGGATGCACAGACGTGTGACGCCTGTCCTATGGGAGTTTGCTGTGACCACTCCAGCCAGGGCCAACAGAGAGCCTCGTACCTGTTTTTGCTGCTCCATTACATTGGGCTGTAACTATGTGTGTGTTACATTCCCTATTTCCTGCCAACCCACCCCAACTCCTGGCAAGAGAGTGTGAACTCCCCAGGGCAGTGATGACGCCTCATTTATGTTTGCATACACAGCACAGACCCCTGCACATAACTGATAAATGAGTAAAGTCCATTACTGGTAATAAGTTGATCTATTTGGACAACTATACCTGAGACATAATCAATTTCTCTCACTCATTTGAACCCTGTATATACAATTTGCCATGTGTAGCTTTTCTGCTTGTTCAACAAATATTTATCAGGCACTAAAAATACAACAGGGAGCAAGACAGAAAGTTCCTGCTGAATAGAGAGATGTTAAATAAATAATCACAAAGTCTATTTATCACAGTTATGGAGCCTGTGCCAGAGGACACAGTACGGGATATTGTGGTCGCTGCTAAGTTTGCTCTGAGTTCATTGCTTGGCCCTAGCCGCCCTGTCCCATCATACTTTGTTTTGGTCACAGGGGCCCCGGCAGAGATGGCCACCTCTCACCCAGCTCAGATGCAGAAAACAGACGACTTGTCTTTCTCCCCAGTGGGAATGAGGCAGAGTCCGGATTTTTTATGTCTTTGCATTGTTTAATATGATCTCCCTCGAATTATTATCCCCTGCTTCCCATGGGAACGGTTGAAGATGCCAATTTCATACTGATTCCGGATGCAAAGTCTGTTCTGTCTGACCTCATTGATTCCTGGGGGATGTGTTAAGACCTGTGAAATATGTGGAGCTCATAAATCAACTCTGGCTGGGTTTCTGCAAATGTTCTAGTGTGCAGGAAAGTCAGACAGCCCTGACAAGTTCTCCAAGCCTCACAGCTTCCCCAGCCCCAACCCGCCCGCCATCCCCAAGAGTCTGTGGATGCTGGCTGCCTGGGGCAGGGCCCAGCGTTAGCTGTCCCTATCTCCCCTCTGGCCCGACTCCGGCTCCGACAAGCTGGAGGAGAATGGGAGGTCAGTCCTTGACATCCAGTCTGATGTCTGAGGCCCTCTGGAGGGAAGGAATTCTGTGAATGTCCTTTCCCTGCCAGCCCCCAAGGAGGTGGCCTGGGGACCCTTCCCTAAGCATGCTCCTCTGTTTCCAAGACAAACAGGAGCCTCAGGCTTGTTGTTGGGCTCCAGGGCGAGCCAATGGCATGTCAGACAATTGAATGGCCCCCCCTGGAGTTGGGAGAGGAGGTGGCTCTGGCTGGAGATGGATCCCTGGAGGCCAGTCCCTCCCATGGCAGGGAAACTAAGCCCCGGCTTCAAAGTGGGAAGAACACAGCCTACCACAGATTTCCCCTTTGGCACATCCCAAAGGGGAAAGGAGAGTGGAGGCAGGTCTCTGTAAATTAATCTGGCGAGATGGTTCTTCACAGGTGTCTTTTCCCATCAGCTTTTCAGCTACGCTGTAAATTCAATTCGGTTCAACACTCACTGAGAGCTGGCGGTGCGAGGAACCACGCTGGGAGCAGGCACACACGGTGAAGGATCCTGGCCCCCCAGTGCTGGAGGAACAAGGAGACTCTTGGTCATCGGGGTCCCCTCTCAACACCCAGCACGTGGGGGCCGGTGGGGGGGTGTGCCTTGAGCGTGTGATGAGAGACTGAGTGCGGAAATGAGTGAAGGCTCCCTTCTCACTTTCCTGGTTTAACCGTGCCCACACTCTCCTTCCATTCATTCATTCACTCATTCAGTTGACAATCACTGAGAGCTCACACTGCCAGATGCTGTGGATAAACAGTGGACGCTGGTGCAGTACCTCCACCCGAGGACCCCCCCGCCACCAGGCACCCCACCTACTGCCCCACCCCACCCCCATGGCCTGATGAGATAAGTGGGCACCTGCCTGCCCTCTGTCACATACCTGGGGGCTGCCAGGAAGCCGTGGTCTTTCTGCCTTCAAGCAGGAGACCAGCTGGCCTGCTGGGGGAAGTCATCTGACTCACGGGTCTCTCTGATGAGGGGTTGGCCCAGCCCACCAGCACTTCCCCAGTCCCAGCCCACCAGGCCAGTGTGGTCTGGCATCTGTCTTTCTGTCTGTCTATGTGTCCATGTATCCAGATAGGCTGGCAGCTGAAGGGAAAGGAGAACAAATGGACCCATGTCACCTCTCGGTGCCTCCAGAGTTAAGAGGGCTCACCAGCAGCCTCCCTGGCTGAGTGGGGTCAGAGTGGAGAAGGGGAGAAGTACCAGTGCCTGGTCACGAACTGAAAGGCGGTACTTCTCCTTCTCCCTCTGCCTTAACTCTCCCTCCCCAAACCTGCCCACCTGGGATAAGCAGCCAACAGGCACCTGCCATGTGTCTGACCCTGTAACTGGACTGAGCAAACAGTGTTGCTGTCCCTACAGGGGTGGGGTCGGGGGGGTGACAGCAGAGATTGTTAGGGGTGACCCAACTCTCAAACACTCAGCATATCCTTTGCTAAGCCTCAAAACAATCCTACAAGGTAAGTACTATTATCCCGTCTTGTAGATGGGACCCTCAAAGGGTTTCACAAGCCCCCAGCCAAGCAGCTGTGCAGGGATGGGATTCGAACCCCAGTATGTCCGAATCTAAACCCATGCTCTTCCCATGGCATCATACTATTCCCACTGCTCCCTGGCCTAAAAACCCACTCCCTCTGGGTCCTTCGAGAAAATAAAGATCCCCTTTCTTTCCTGAACAGCAGATATTATAACTTATATGTATCAAATGATATTTACATGAGGCTGTTGTTGGCAACATTAAATATGATTTCTAATTTCTTGTTTTTTTTTTTTTTTTTGTGGGGAAGACCAGCCCTGAGCTAACATCCCTCGCCAATCCTCCCCTTTTTGCTGAGGAAGACTGGCCCTGGGCTAACATCTGTGTCCATCTTCCTCTACTTTATATGGGACGCCGCCACAGCATGGCTGACAGGCAGTGCGTCGGCGGGCGCCCGGGATCCGACCTCGCCAACCCCGGGCTGCCAAGCGCGAACTAAACCGCTGCGCCACCGGGCGGCCCCCAGCTAATTTCTTGTTTTAATCAGTTTCATTGTACTCATGCACACACTCTCCATAAAACCAATACTTTGTATTCATGTGGTATCTTTACTTCTTCATTTCATTGAGTCCATTCCTGATAGCACAAAGAGCTCCCAAATCATTCTGCTTCTTGCAACACACTGGGGTGGGGGCGGGAGCCACAAATGCCCTGCGGACACCATCCACACAAGCACTAAGAGCCATGGAGAGCATCTACAGAAGCTGCCAAGGTAGGTGTGAAACCTATGCGAGCGATTCTGTTCTAGAGTTCGCCAGTGGTGTACTCGATCCACTTCCATCAAAAGGATGTTTGAAAAGAAATCTACAACTAGCCTTGATGACAAAAGAGAAGGTACAGTCACTGCCTCCATGTCAACCCATTTGGAAGCTTCGCACCTCTTTGAGAAGCCCCATAACATGCACCTCACACTAATTTAAAACACATATGGCTAAATGGTCCCACTAAATGGTCTGCTCAGCCCTGGTCCTGCAGGTGACTGTGACCTCCTGCCCCCGGCAGGCACTCTCTGGAGACCTGGCCATGCACCCACCTTGGGCAGAACCATCAAAAGCAGGGCTGAATCATCCCGCTGCTTGAAGTCTACATTTCTTCCACCCTCTTGCACCCCCCTTGCTCTTCACACACAACCAGCTAATTCTAGAATGGAACATAATTAAAAGAAACAGGACCAGACCAAGGAACATGAGGTGAGAGCCAAAAAAAATTTGTAGGTCATTGAGAAGATTGCCACGCTGGGCACCGGGGAAGTGCCTACTGCAAAGAGGCACCGAGGGCTGGGTGGGCCCCACCCGTGGGTTCCCACCCAGCGCCGAGGCCAGTCAGTGCCCTGGACCTCACCGCAGGCCGGGGCCAGTTCCCAGAGCCGGCTCCAGCTGTGGGTGGGAGGCGCTTCCTCATAAATGGAGAATTGCCCGGTCCTGGCAGGTGTCACTGAGCACGTGGGCTGCTTGAAATAGACAATAGAGAAGGGCCACGTCACTGAGCAATTCAGATGAGACCAAGTTAACAGAAAACCCAGACTGTCTGGACACAAACATCATCCTCCCTAAGGACTGGGAAGAGGTAGAATAGTAGAACATTCTTGAATTGAAAGGAACCTGAGAAATCATCTGGTCCAGGGAATTGAAGCCTTTTGTGTGTGTGTCATGAACACGTTCTGCAGATCGATGAAGCCCGTGGACCCCTTCTCAGAATAACATTTTTAATTGCATAAAATTAAATTCATAGGATTACAAAAGAAACCAATTATATTAAAAGACAGTTATCAAAATATTTCTAAAACCAATGTGTGATATAATCATATCTATGCTTCTTTATCAGTGCACTAAATGTTAAGATTGGGCAACGGGTCTAATATCTTCTACAGTTTTGAAGTAGTCACAAGTGAGAATGATATTTCAAAATAATATTTCAAAATATGTCTAATACTTCAAAATATTTCAGCGTAACTGCTAAAGCTGTAACGTGATGTATAAATACCTGTGTTTCTCTTGTTTATACTGTCACAGGTACTGCTAAGAGTTTAATGGCTTATGACCTACACAATGCAAGATAACACTAAATTTCATTAGAAGTTAGTGGAAAAAAAACGTGAAAATGGATCCCCTGAATTCTATGCACAGACCCCACTTTAAGACTCCTAATATCCTACCATCCCTTCTTTTTACAGATAATGAACCTTAGGCCACAAAAGCCAAGTGACTTTCTTAATGTCACACAGCTAATAAATAGCAAATCTGGGATCAAAGTCCAGTTCTTACCGACATCCTATCTGGTCCCTTTACGTTACAGCATGCTGCTTCAATTTAGGCTTAAAAAATTTCTTTTGGATTTTTTGTTTTTGTTTTTAAACAAAAGCAATACTAACAAATTCAAACAATATGAGAATTACATTTAAAAAATAAAGTTTCTACCTTTCTTTAAATGCAGCCCTATCTAAGAATAGACAGGTGGACCCGGGCCTTGCTAACCAAAGTGTGGTCCCTGGACCGGCAGCATCATGTCATGGGGAGCTTGGGGGAAACTCAAAGCTTGGACCCCGCCCCCAGACCTGCAGAGTCAGAATCTGCATTTCCCCTGGTGACTCACAGGCTTCTCGGGACAACTTCCTAAAGTCCCTTCTCTGCTGAGGTCTCCTTGGGAGCATAAGTAACCCCAACCCCTATTGCCAAAAAGTGGCAAGAATTCAACCCTCAACCCTCTAAAAGGCATGTGCTATTAAATCTAATTCCCAGAGGAAAAAATACACGATAACAGAATAACAGGACTAGGGGTTTGGAGTAGGAGAATTCATCACAGAATGATGAGATTTGAAATAATGAAAACAAAATTATAATAATCAATTGTTATTAGCCCTTACCATGAGCCAGCCTCCGTGCTAGACAATCTACATGCATTATCTCACTTAATTCTCACAAACAGCCTATGGAAGTTGGTACTGTTATCCCTGTTTACAGATGGAAAAACTGAGGTTTGGAGAGGCTAAGCTGCTCGCTCACCAGCCCGGCACCAATGACCGGGAAAGACCTGAAGCAAGATGGGACAACCCGAGTCAGGGGGCTGCACGTGAACAAGCTGGCTGAGGTTCAGTTAACAAAGACGTCTGCGCAACATCAACCGTGAAGCCTCCGTCGTGGGTCCCCTCCTCCCCAGGCCTGCCTGCTCCCAACGCCCTCAGCAGCTCAAGAACCGAGTGGCCTCGGCTTCCTGCATTTTCCTTCTGGTCTCATCCTGAGCACTTGGTTTCAAGTTACAGCCCAAGCCTGTGTAAAAAGGAAAAAGACTACACAGGAAGGTACTGCTCAGTCAGACAGAGAAAGACAAATACCATATGATTTCGCTCATATGTGGAAGATAAACACATAGATAAGGAGAACAGAGAGGTGGTAACCAGAGGGGAAGAGTGTAGTGGGGTACCAAAAGGGATAAAGGGGCACATATGGATGGTAACAGATAAAAACTAGACAAATGGTGGCGAGCACGATGCAGTCTACACAGAAACCGATACGTAATAATGTACACCTGAAATTGACACAATGTTATAACCCAGTATGACCCCAGTAAAATAATTTTAAGAAATTTTCTTTAAAAAGGAGAAGAAAGCTTGTGGGAGCCTGCCACCTCGGGGGCTAGGTGAGGTTTCTACGTGTACTTGTCCTCGTCTCATCCTCTAGGAACAAATGCCACGTTGGGATGACTTCCAATTATTTTGTTTCACAATTTAAATAAACCCAGGCTCTGCCAGCATCTTGAAGCAGAATTTAACTGAAGTCTCATAAAGGGCTGAAATGGGCAATGCCCTGCAAGGTCTGCAAAGTAAGTGTGCAGCAAGCTTGGTTTTAGGCCATTTTAAAGGTTTTAAAGAATTAGGCCTTCAATACATTTTCAGATCCTGTGAATCTTTCTCTGGGTTATCATCTCAAGACCCTAGAATCTTTCCTATTAACATTTACCAAGAGATAATCTGTATAGACACTGGACCAGGTACTTCCACATTATCTGTGAGGGAGGCATTGTTACACCCACTTTGCAGATGAGGAAACTGAGACCCAGGTCTCCAAGCTAGGAAGTGGCCAAACCAAGGTGAGAATCAAGGCCTGTCTGACTTCCAAGTTCCAGCCCTCTCCACTCCAGGACGCACAGCCTTCCTTCCCATCTCTGCCTCCTCTTCATACTTCTCAGGAACCTATCAGAGGTGGCTTCGTATTTCAGCTGCTTGTTGCGTGTCTAATCTCCCTGCCTTGACAGCAAGCTCTGGAGGGAGCCCCACAGCTGTGCCCAGACTCCCAGCCCCCTCAGTGCCTAGGCCAGAGCCTGGCACCGCCGAGGTGCTCTGTAAACATTGTCGAATAAATACTGGCTGGCTTTCAGGAAAAATAACTCAAGAGAAAGCCTCAGGCCAACACCATCCATCTTCCAAAAGGATCCACATGTGTTCCTCTCTGCCTGCTTGGGCGCTTTGATCAGTGAGAAGACCCGGGCCAGGAGGGAGAATAAAGATATTGCTTGTAATTTCACGAATGAGGAGAATTCCTGCTGTCCCTGGAGCAACACAGCTCTAGGAAAAGGCTGCTTTCTCAGCCACAAAACATTTCAAGAGCATTAGTTATTGGTGGAGTCCCTAAATTTGCCATTGAGCCAAGATGATTAGCAAAGCCAGAACTAAGAATGTCCCCCCAGAGAGGTGACAAGTTGAGCCCCAAAGGGGATGAACACACATAAACGAGTGCCACCCATGTCCAGGGACCTGGGCCAAAGGCCCTGTTCTCAGAGTCAGCGTGCCCCAGCCCGGATGCCCCCGCACCTCAGCTCAGCTCATCTCACCCTTCTCCATGAGCCTTCAGCACCAACTCCGTTAACCCCACACCATGCTGCTTCCGAGATGTCTTCCGGCCAGCCCAGGACCCTTCGTGTGTGGTCCATTTTGCCTTCTGTCCAAGTCTGGGCTGTATTCTAGGTAGGTAGGTCTTCTCTCCAGCAGCCCTTTCCTCCATGCCAATTAACCATGTCCGTCTCACTCTCCATCCCCTGAGAAGCTGGTCGCCAGGTCTCCCAAGGGTCCAGCATCTAGAGGACACATTCTAACCAGCAACTGAGTCCCACCACCCTCGTGGAGGTGGCTCTGGTGCTGAGCACCCCCAAGCCAAGATGCCAGTTTTCTTGATGACACAAAACTCTCTTGGCTCATGGGTTGTAATTCTTGGATCACTGTTCACTCTGTCTGTAAGTGTCCCAAGGGACCCAGATTTACATCTAGGGGCTTGTGGACTCAAACCTGAGGCCAAACTTTGTTCCAAAAGGAGCAGGGACTAGTCATCCCCAAAATGGAACCCAAAACGGAGAAGTTGAGAAGGAAGTTCAGAGGCACAGGGGACGTGGGCACTGAGCCTGGCCCTACCCGGCCTGCAGAAACAGGGCCCCGTCTAATGTGGGCACAAGGGAGGAAACCGCTTCCTTGAAAGTGAGTCCAAAACCCAGAAAAAGTAAGCTCAGTGAAAGGGGATGTCCGTCTGCTTCTATAAAGCAGCCTTTCGTACACTTAGGAGAAGAAACCAGTGCAAGGAGAGTACAGAAGAGGAAGAGTTTGGGCGGCAGTTTGCCCAAAAAAGTTGCACCTGAACTGGATCAGGTCTCTCGATCTAACTGTCACCAGTTGACAGAAAAATGGAGGATGAAGGGATATCTCAAATACCACCAGAAGATGCAATCGGCAAAATCCTGAATGTCGGAAATTCTCCAGGACAAACAACACCGCCTCTTCAACAAGTGGGTGGAAGAGAAACAAAAACGATCAGGAGATAGTTAAGAAGCTTGTCATCCAAACTCAATCTGCGGAGCTTGTTTGGATCTGATTCAAACACCAACAGAAAAAAAGACACGTAAGAGATGATCAGGGAAATTTGAACTCTACCTGGATGTAAAAAGGAATTATTGTTGATTTTTATAGGTTTGATAATATTGCAGCTATTTTTTTAAAGAGTCTTTATACACTACCTGAATATTTAATGATAAAAAGGAATTACTGATGATTTTTGAAGGTTGGATAACAATGTTCTGACTTTGTTTTTAAAGAATCTTTATCTCTGAGAGATACATTCTGAAGTATTTAAGGATGAAATGATACAATGCCTGGGATTTGCTTTAAATTAATCCACTGGGTGAAGATAAAGAAGAAACGAGATTGGGTCATGCTAATAATTGCTGAAGCTGGGTGATGGGTAGGTAAGTGTGTGTGATACTCTCTCTGCTTTTGTCTGGGTTCAAAATGTTACAGAAGAAAAATTTTAATCACAAAAAAGAGGGGGGCTGGCCCAGTGGCCTAGGGTTAAGTTCAGCACACTCCACTTTGGTGGCCTGGGTTCGGATCCTGGGTGTGGACCTACACCACTCATTGGTAGGCATGCTGTGGCAGTGACCCACATTCAAAATAGAGGAAGATCGGCACAGATGTTAGTCAGGGTGAATCTTCCTCAGCAAAAAGAAACAAACAAACAAGAAAAGACCCTTGTTTTTCATCATGGCTCCAGTACTGACTCTCTGAGAGGCTTTGAACAAACCTTTACCCCGTTGAACCTCAGTTTCCTCATCCAGAGCCTGAATGGGTTCAAAATCCAGCTTGGCCTCCATTCACTGTGCAATCTTGGACAAGTTTCTTAACTTCTCTGTGCTCCAGGTCCTCAACAGTGCAATAGGAATAATAATAGCCCTACCACATAGGGTTGTGGTGAACATTAAATGTGATAATTCACATAAAGATCCTGGCACATGGCCCTATATAAGTGTTTGCTATTATTACTACTGCTGCTGTCATTACTGTTGTTTATTATTTTTTGTACTGAGGAGGTGGGGAAGATCCCTTTGGAGATGTTGTCCTCCTCTCCTAGAACACCCAAGTTTCAGAAATATTTCCCAGTTCTCCCCGATTACACACCACTCATTCCATGCTTCCTCTGTAGGATCAGATCTGCATTCTGGGAAACGCCGACTTTCTCCTTCTCCGGGCAGTGACACCTCCAGCCCCTCCTCCTTCCCCCTTTTTTGCTGCCTCTGCGCCTGGCCTCCCTTTTGCCTGTTCTCAGGCTCACCTCTCTCATCCCCACTCCTGGAGGGAACAGTGGGCAGACAGCCTCCTTTCCCTGTTCCTTCTCTTGCCCCCTCCCCCGTGACGCCAGCCCTCACAATGCCCAGAAGGACCTCTGTACATCAGGAAACGGTGGGGTGGAGTGAAGGGAAGTGAGAAAGAACCAGGACTTATGAATGCATAATGCTGAACTTTCTGGAAACGGACGGGCCCAGTGCCAGCCCTCACTAGGGTTCCTAGCTTGTATTCTTCTGACAAAAGGACCATTATAAAGGCTCCGCCTCTCCCGTGTGACAGGTTTGGAGCAGTAAGACTGTATGACATCACAGGGACCAGGAGACGAATGCGTTTCCCAGCCCCGTCCTTATTTTCAAGGGCACTGGGATCCTGGAAGGTGGTCTTTGGGAGGGAGGAGGATGGTGGCAGTTCCCAGCTGTTCCACAGAAGGGGACTGTGGGACTGCCTGAGACGTCAGGCAGAAGAGCCTACACACGACCTCCAGAGGCCCCTCCCGAAATCTTGGAGTGCCTCGAATTGTCATCACATCCCCTTCCTCACTTCGAGTCCTGCACACGGTCACTAGGCTTATCCGGCCCCACAGGACATCCTGGAAGAGCAGGACCGCCACCCCAGTCCCTCTTTCTCTGCATCCCCTTTTGGGATCATTTCTTTTCTGCCAGACGAGAGTGGTCACGTGCTCAAGTTTGGAAAACGTAGACTGGTTGTCAGGAGAGGTGGACTCCCATCCCACCTCTGTAACTACCTAACCTGTTGGAGTCCACGTTCCCTTTTCTATAAAATGAAGAGGCCGAAGTTAAAGATTGTTAAAGTCTCTTCCAGTTACAAGGGTCTATTGTTCTGCTGCTTGTTATAAGGAAGTGTGTGACTCTCTCCTCCTCCAAAGCTTCAGTCTATGGCTTGACTGGGTCCCACAGTCTTTCCTTTTACACATTCATCTATATTCAGAGTGGCCATCAACCAGCTCTCCTCTCTCTCTCTCTCTCTGCCCTCCTCCCTCTCTCTCTCTCTCTCTCTCTCTCTCTCTCTCACACACACACACACACACACACACACACACACACCACGCCCCTTGCAACCATTAAGAATGGAGAAGTTTGGGTTCAGGTGTATCCAATTTCCCACTGAAGCTCTGAAGGATGCTTGTTTGCATATTATTGGCATGTATTCAGATGGAAATGAACACTCATTAGCATGAACATATAGAAGACGTTACACAATAACCAGCACAGCCTAACAGTTGGTTACAGCTCAACACTCCAGAGCCCTGAAATGGGAGCAGAAATCTCACTAGGTAGACCCCTATTCTCCCAAACTTTTGGGGTACAGAAAGGAAGTATTAGAACTTCAATTCACAGTTATTTTTGTCACATCTTTTAAATTTTTCTACTTCTTATGTATGCTTTATAGTCCTCAAACCATACTGATATAACAGGATATGTATGTAACTTATAAATATGCTTATGATGGGGGTCCAGGCTCAAAAAGATTTTGCAGACAGTGTACATGATCAAAAAGTTTGGAGCCATCACTCTAGACCATCTCCCAAAGCTGGAGATAGTTACAAGGTTTTGGTCCAGCCACAACCCAAGGGACCAGGGAGGATCCCAGGTAACCCTCCACCAAGGCCACACAGGCCAACAGAAGACCCAATCTCACTAGGGCACCGGTCACACCACTCGCCCACTCCTTGGGACCTCATGGCATATGCTGTCTCCTTCCTCCCAGATGTCCACTCTAGCTTGGACTCCCATCTGCAAAGCTTCTTTTGGCCAAAAGGACACTGGTTCCCACCCAAGGAACCAGCTTTCTTTCCAGAACAGTTGGTCTCGGCCCTCAAGCCTTCTTTTATTGCAGGAGAATACATTCCATTCAAGGGTGAGGGGTGTTGAACAGAAAGTTCTGGTACTTTCTAGATCTTCTTTTTGAGATTCACTTACTAAGATTGACCAGATGCATTTGTTATTGAATAGAGAAAATATGAGCTTGGTCTTTAAATAGACAGATGATAAATAGGTAGGTAGGTAGGTAGATAGATGAAAATAAAATAAAGAAAAAACAAACTGGCTTTCTGGAGCACTGTCAATGAGACAGCAAACTCAGCTACTCCTTAGGTGGGAGGTGCCCACCTAAGGGTGGGCTGTTAAGGTGGGAGGCTGTTAAGAGTGGAAGAACTCTGCAGAGAGTAAGTCGTCGTTTCACCGGCGCATTGCATGGCAGCTGACATCTCACTTGGGGAGGACCTGCAGTCAGGGCGACGCCTTCACCAGAGCACAGACAGGAAGACTAAGACGCTGGGCTACTCACCCACACACTGGTTGCTTTCGTCCATCTGGTATCCAAAGCGGCAGATGAGAGGCCTCGAAATCGTGGGGTAGTTTGGAGCTGACAGCGGTGGGGCAGCTGCTGGGTACGGCCCTGAGTAGGGGTTCGAGTAGGGGTTCGAGTAGGGCCCTCGATACACTGGGTTTGTTCGGGGGATGCATAAATAGCCGCCGTTTTGGTTAACACACATCATGTCGCCTCGGCAGGCCTCAGGGATGGTCCGGCACTCATCGATGTCTGGAAGGGCCACAGAAAGGACGAGCGTTAGTGCCCCAGGCCACGCTGTGCATGGTGCACGTTTAAGCAGAGCTCTGTATCAAGAGCGCCATGAAGGACTCCAAAACACTCTTTACCAGCCTCTGCTCCCAAATACCTAGGGCAGTCCCTGGGAGTACCTAAGTACTCCCAAATGGTGGCTGAATTGAACCAATTGACCAGTGCCACCCAAACATCAGCCGTCAAACACCACCATCACGATTTGGGCCATCTCCACAAAACCTGTACTATCACGTGCTGAATACTTTTCTTTAAATGAACCCACATTTGAAGCCCAAGTAAACGTATGTTTTTAATCTTACATAACTATAGCAACTGAAAAATACTATCAATTAGCATAAATAGAACATAACAGTAAAAATAAATATATAACTATTAAAATAAATATACAACTAATAAAATAAAGAGTGTATATCTGTGGGTTTATCTGTGGGTATCTCATTTTACCATCTAAAAATGTCTCAGGTACTCTTGTATGCCCTGTTACACTCGGGAAACACTGGGATGGACCTAAGAATTGTTCCCATTTCTACTCCAAGTAACAGCTGGGCAGGGGAGAAAGAGTCCTTTGCGTCAAGAAAGACGAGGCTTGGCCGAGAGCTAGTTATTTGTTCAGAAAGCGGAGCCTTACTTGAAAGTCAGCTCACACCATGCCAGCAGACGGGCCCATGTCCAGCCGGACTGGTGCGCTGCTTATTCTGCCTGGACTGGAGAGGCAGGTTCTCTAGAAAATCAGACTTGCTGGGTGGGGCAGGGGAGGCCTGGCCTCTGGCTTCAGCAGGAGCAGCCGACCTGATCCCAAACTCTGGGCCCTCTCACCAGCCTGGGGGCTGCTCCATGCGGGACCAGAGGCTGGGAGAGAGTTGCCTGAATCCTGATGGCTCCCCCAGCCATCCCATCTGAGAAACTCATTCCAGCGCCCACACTGGGAGAGGGAAATGTTGAGGCTCAGAACGCCGGGTTCTCTAACCATAAGCCTGAAATCATCGTTAAAACTGGTGGACCAGAAAAGAAGGCTGCTGCCCCTTTCTGCACCCCTCAGCACATCCTCATTCCCCTTCACTGTAAACCAAAGTTCAAGCCTAGATTTTCCAGGGCAGGGTTGTATTCTTCACCACTGGTCATATTTTGGAACCATCTATCTCCCTTCTTGTTCTTAGCTGATGTGAGCTCAGGGAAGACAAATGATTTGGCCTGAATAAAATATAATTAAAAAGCTAAATACATCCCTGAGGTGGGGGCAAGTGGGGCCGCCTTATTCTTTTCATGTACCCTGTGCTCCATCCACAACAAACTGTTCTATACTCTGAACGTCTTTTCCACCCTGGTCTTTGCTTATTGCTGTTCCTTCCACCTGGAATGCTATTTCTCAGGATCCTACTCACCCTTCAATACCTAATCCAAATGTGACCCCCAGAACCCCAGACACAGGCATCACTCTCTCCCCTACGTTTGCAGGGCCCATTGCTTTACCTCCACCTGGCAATGATTTGATTCCATTCTGTGCAGAGCTAGCCATGTCTTGGTCTACCTCTTCCACTAGATGGCGCGCTACAAGAAAAGCCCCCAGAATGTCTGTTCTAATCCTCAGAACCATGGCAAAGGGGAAGTAGGCAGCAGATGGAATTAAAGTTGCTAATCAGTGGACCTTGAGATGCGAGGATTATCTGGGTTGGCCCAGTGTGATCACATGAGTCCTTAAAAGTGGAAGAGGAAGAGGCAGAAGGGTTGGTCAGAGAGATGCAACAACAGAAGGAGAAGAAATTCAAAGTATGTGAGGGACTAAACTCGCTGTGTTGTCTTTGAAGACTGAGGAGGGGCCATGACCCAAGAAATGAGGACAGCCTTTAGAAGCTAGGAAAAGTCCTCAGATGACAGCCAACGAGGAAATGGGGTGGGGGTGGGGGGCCCTCAGTCCTACAACCGCAAGAAACTGAAGTCTGTGGGAGTGTAAATTGATGCAGCCACTACAGAAAACAGTATGGACGTTCTTCAAAAAATTAAAAATAGAACTACCATATGTGATCCAGCAATTCACTTCTGGGTATATATCCAAAGGAAACGAAAACAGGATATTGAAGAGATACCTGCACTCCCATGTTCACTGCAGCATTATTCACAATAGCCAAGATATGGAAACAACCTAAGTGTCCCTCACCAGATGAATGGATAAAGATGGATATATATATATATATATATATATGTGTGTGTGTGTGTATATATATATATATATATATATACACACACACACACAATGGAATATTATCCAACCACAAGAAAGAAGGAAATCCTGCCATTTGCAACAACATAGATGGATCCTGAAGGCATTATGCTAAGTGAGATAAGTCAGACAGAGAAAGACAAGCACTGTATGACCTCACTTATATGTGGAATCTAAAAAAGCCGAACTTATGGAAACAGAGAGTAGACTGTTGGTTACCAGGGGCTGGGGTTTGGGGGAAATGGGGAGATATTGGTCAAACAGTACAAACTTCCAGTTAGAAGATGAATAAGTTCTGGGATCTAATGCACAACGTTGTGATTATAATTAACAGTAATGTATTGTATACTCAAAAATTGCTAAGAGAGTCGATCTTAAATGTTCTCACCACAAAAAAGAAATGGTAATTGTGTGACGGGATGGAGGTGCTAGCAAATGCTATGGTGACAATCATATTGCAATCTATAAGTGTATCAACACGTTGTACACCTTAAACTTACACAAGGTGATACGTCAATTATATCCCAATTTTAAAAAAAGAAACTGAATTCTGCCTATAACACACAGGAACAAGGAAATGCATTCACCCCTAGCACCTCCAGAAGGGAATGCCGCCCTGCCAGCACCTACATTTTAGCCTGGTGGGACTTTTGACCTATAGACCTGAGATAATAAATTTGTATTGTTTAAGCCACTAAGTTTGCGGCGATTGTTATGGCGGCCATAGGAAAGTAATACAGATGGAGCGCTCTTTGGGGACAGGGATGAATTTTTACTCATCCTTGCCCCCTCCAGGGCTCAGCTCCGTGCTAGGCACAAAGAAGATGGTCAATAAAAGGTGTCATTGACTTCAGCATTCCGTGGCAGTGTTTTCTTTCATGGGCCAGGCGAATACAGGTTTGACAATAGTGAACTACAGCTGAGAAAGAAATGACCCTGCCATCGGGCATCACTGAATGCCCCACCCAGTGAAGGATCTTCGGTGGCCTCGTACCTAAACACTGTCCTGACGGGCGGTCCAGGTCAAAACCGTTAGTGCATTGTTGCTGCAGACAGAAAATGAGAAAAAAGAGGCAAAGTCATTTTATATACTTTTTTTTTTACTCTTAAAATATTATAACTGCATCACAGAAAGTTCAGGAAATGGAGTAAAGAACAAAAGTGTCCATAATACCAACACTGTATTATAGTGCCTATATGTCTTTTCTTTTTCCTTCTTACGATCATTTTACACTTAGCATTACTTTTTAAGCTCCCACACTATTGCTTCAAAACCCTCATTTTCAGCAGATGGGTATTGGAGCTTTTTCAAGCTCCAGTTATAAAGAGCAATAAAAATCACATCTGACCTGCCCAATGAGGCACACCCCGTGTTCATCCCCTTCTGAGAGTGGCTATGACTGCTTTTTAGGGCAATCACTCTGTTTCTTTGTGTGCTATTCAACCTCACCTTCTCAGAGCCCAGGATGGGTTCTTTGCCCCTATAAAATCCTCTACCTGATTCTGAGGTCTGTACATAAAACAAAAGCTACACAATGATGCAGTCAGTTTTCTAAGACGAAAAGAATTGGGGAAATTCCTCCATTTCAACCTCAGCAAGACAATGACACAAAGATGCTTCCAGACATGGATCTCAGCAGTCCCCGAGGGTTGTAGGCTTCACGTACAACTTGAATTACAACTTCATGCATTTAAAAAAATGTCATTGGGGTTGACAATCAGTGGGCCCTTTGGGAAGACCCTGGAGCCTGACGTTTCATAGGAATAAGCCAGGGAGGCGTGTTTTTGACTGTGGGAGCCCCATCCCCGGCCTTCCCTACAGCTTTAGGAATTCGGCTTCCCTGAGCTGTGGGTTGGTTGGTGGAAATGATGGATTTAGTCTGCATTCTTGGGAGTGGGTTCACGTGTCTAGGGCCTTAGGGCAAAAGAAATGGAGCAGATGAGCCAGGAGGTTGTGCCATAAAGTTCGGGAAACCAGGACACCTAGGTTGCAGCCCTGACTTGCCAACGAAGTGCTGGCGTGGGTTCAAGTCCACTGGACTGCCTGGTTTCAAATTCCCACTCTAGCCCCTACTGGCTGCATAGGTTCTCTATGCCTCAGTCTCCTCATCTGTAGAATAGGGGCGATGGCACTTACTGCTGAGTGGTTGTCAGGACTGGATGTGTTAATGCACGTGAAGCACCTTACGTGCAGTCAACACGATCCTGTAACCACTGTCCTCTCTGGGCCTGCATGTCTTCACCTGTCACCACGAGGCTGGATTAGAGGACTCCAAGGTCTGAAAGTCTTCGTTACTCTTCCCGAGGTCCTTTCCACCCCCAATGGCCTGAATCCGTTTCACAATCCTTAATATGAAGGGGAAAATACCCCCTACCTGCCTGCAGCTCCCAGCCCTGCTCCGGGGTGGGGCTTCTCTCATGTCTCTCCTGAGCCGGAGACCCAGGGAGGCTGCTCTGAGGTTGCGGGAGGGATCGCCCACTTTTCTCAAGGGCTGCCAGAAACGTCGCTGTATAAAGTCCGGGATGCTGCGGGCCTCTCCCAGACCAGCAGCCTGGGCCTCCCGCCTTCTCCCCATCACCCTCCTCTGAGGGGTCTCTTCCCAGAGGTAGGTCCTCACGGGTCTGGAGCTGAATCGCCCCACCCTGCATGTCGGCCTGTTTCCTCCCACTTCCTCTGCCTCCCTCCTCCAGCAAGGGATGTGTGACACACAGACCCCTGAGGGCCACACGCGGGCACCCCAGGAACACTGTCCCCCAGCAACACCAGAACACATTTGACTTTTTCACATTTACGGTAAGTCAAGATGCCCAGAGGGGCACACATCAGGTGGCGTGATCTGATTAAGAGTCTTGGATCAGGAGTCAGGACACTGAGGTCCCAGCCCTGCCACTTATAAACTACGTCCCCTGGGGCAAGTCTCCACTTCCCTGAGCCCCAGCTTTCATCTTGCACAATGAGGAGCTCTGCTTAGGTGAACCTCAAGCCCCTCCCAACCCCACCATCCTGGGATTCTAAAACGCGTGGCCAGACACCCTCACCCTGGCTGTCAACACACTTCTAGATAATTAACGAAACAAAAATCTTACCTGTGCATTCCCAGGACGCGGAAGACAGAGAGCCAGAATGGTCACAGTGAGTATCTGTGGATACCTGTGGAGAACAAGACGTCGTATCAATGCCGACGACACTGCGAGGACCCAGGTCTGGGGTGGACAGGGACCTCCTGCGGCCTGGGCTGTACAGTGGGGACTTCCCTTGTGCTTATATTGGGGGGGGGGTGCACTCTGGGGAGGCCAAGGGGGTTCCAGGTACCCCAACCATCCCAAACTAAACTGTGCCTCTTCCACTGGTTTCATAAGTTGGAATGATGTGTAAGATGGCATTTTTCAATGAAGGGTTTTGCTGCTTCAAAGAAAATGTCTAAAACCCACCGCTGTGGTATTAACAACAATATTTTTGTTTTGTTTTGTTTTTTTGGTGGGGAAGACCAGCCCTGAGCTAACATCTGTTGCCAATCCTCCCCTTTTTGCCGAGGAAGACTGGCCCTGGGCTAACATCCGTGCCCATCTTCCTCCACTTTATATGGGACGCCACCACGGCATGGCTGACAGGCAGTGCGTCGGCAGGCACCCGGGATCCAAACTCGCGAACCCCGGGCTGCCAAGCACGGACTAAACCGCTGCGCCACCAGGCGGCCCCCTTAACAACAATATTGACCAGCTGCTTTGGTCTCTCTTCCTTACACAGGGAGATGTACCTGAGTTTTGAGCGTCTTTGTCCTGAAATGATTACAGAGTGAACGAGCCATAGTGCCCTCAAAGGATGAAAAGAGAGGAAAGTGCAAATGTGGAGCACTTGAGTTCCACTGAAAAAAGGTGTCACTTAATCCCAGAACAGGCTTCCCACAGGCCCTGAGGGAGAAGAGGAGGTGGGGACCTGAGCAGCCCAGCCGGAGAAGAAGAAACACAGCAGGGGAAACTTAGGAGGAGGAGTCAGGAAACCGTGGGTCAGGCTGGCTCTGCCATTCACAAGCCACCACACCAGTCTGAGCCTGCAATGTCTATCCTTCATCACTCACGTTCTATCCAATAAAATCGTGGTCGCCAATGTGCTTTAAAAATAAAAAACCAATACCACCTTACATCCATCAGGATGGCTACGATCAAAAAGCAGGAAACAAGTGTTGGCAAGGATGTGGAGAAATTGGAACCCCTGTGCACTGTTGGTGGGAATGTAAGTAAAATGGTGCAGTCGCTGTGGAAAATAGGATGGCAGTCCCTCAAAAAATTAAAAATAGAATTACCATATGATCCAGCAATTCCATTTCTGGGCATATACCCAAAAGAAATGAAAGCAGAGTGTTGAGGAGAGAATTGCGCACCCATGTTCATAGTAGCACCATTCACAATTGCCAAAAGATGAAAGCAACTCAAGTGTCCATAGACGAATGAATGGATAAACAAAATGTGGTCTCTACATACAAAGGAATATTATTCAGCATTAAAAAGGAAGGAAATTCTGACACATGCTACAACATGGATGAACCTTGAGGACATTATGCTAAGTGAAATAAGCCAGTCACAAAAAGACAAATATTATATGATTCCACTTTTATGAGGGACCTAGAGCAGTCAAAATCATGGAGACAGAAAGTAGAATGGTGGTTGCCAGGGGCTGTGGGGAGGGGAGATGGGGAATTGTTTAATGGGTACAGAGTTTCAGTTTTGCAAGATGAAAAGAGTTCTGGAGATGGATTGCACAACAATATGAATGTGCTTAACTCTCCTGAACTCTCCACTTGAAAATGGTTAAGATGGAAAAAAATACAAAATGTACGTAAATGCAGAGCTTTAGTTAGTGCTATTATTATTCAGTTCAGCAGCGATTTATCTAAACTACCACTTGCAAGCGTGGACGGAGGCAGAAGAGCTACACAACTATGACCCAGTCGCTGGAGAGCTGGCTGGAAGCCACAGGAATCGATAATGTGTGCACACTTTGGTTAGGGCACTGAGAGAAATACCCACGGAGTGCCGTGAGAGCCAGGCTGGGGGGAGGGATAGGAAGGCCAGAGAGGGCTTCCTGGAGGAGGTGCTCCTGAAGGCTTCTTCAGTAGAGCAGTGGACCTGGGATCTAGTTGGTAGCCTGTTAATGTCAACATACACCTCCATTTTATATCCCTCCCTTCATAAAAAGGGTGTCCAATAGATTACAAAGCTCACTCACATCCATGACGCAAGGCTCGTCTGACACCAACCCCGGGTACTTGGAGGGCCTGGAATTAAGGTGACATCCAGAGGAAAGGGAACCCTGATGTGGCGCTCGGAGACGCAAGCCCACTTCCTTCATCTAGTCCCTGACCCAAAGACTAAAGACCCTGAGAGTCCACAAGTTTTCATTTCATCTAAGTGCCTGCGCCAGCCAGATTCTAGAACTCTGGAGACAGCTCCGACCTTATAAAGCGCAGAGCCAAATCCCAGAGCTTTTTGATATTTGCAAAGGCCAGATTTATATCTGGAAGGAATGAAAGAACAATAACAAATTTATTTTCCAGGCTGTATATTATGAATTTCAATGTTTTCCTGTTTCTTCACATGAAGTTTCCTCTCGGTTGGTTATAAGACATTTCCTCATTTGTGTTGGAGACAGAACAGGCTGACTGGATGCAGTCGACTTCAAGAGCTGGTGGAAAAGGCATGCGGACCCCGTTGCTCCCCCTACCCCTGACTCCCCTGTTCCCTTTGGCTAAAGGGCAGTCCCAGGAGAGGTCTCCTCCGGAAAAGCAACAGCTGGGACCTGGAGGCCAAGTTCTGGGCTCATCGAGAGGGTTTTCCAAAAACGAAATAAAATCCCAGCTCTGCTGCTCTCTCAGTGCCACAAATAGTTGTACCTTGTCATGGAAAACTCTAGAAAATTCCAAACATAAACTAACTATAGGAATACCGGTCCCTGAAACTTTGGAAAACAGGTGGGTCCACCCATTTTGTCCACCATTCTAAACCGTGAGGAAAGCCGGAGAGACCAACCAGATCTCAGGGCTGTCTGGCAGAGAAGTGCTGGTCCCCAATCCAGGATGACATTATTACAGCTTAGTTTTCAGCACACACACACACACACACACACACACACACACAGAGTTAATCTATCTGAAGCAACTATATTTTCAAGAGTTCGCTGGATAAAGACTGTGCCAATGTAATCTAGATAAAGTTCTTCAAAGTTTAAGGACTACTTGACTGGAATTGCAATTTCCTTAAAGAATAGCAAAACGTTTGCTTACATGTATTTCTGTCTGCAGGCTCCACTTTTCATTGGCTTGAAACTTCGGGGTCGCATGCCCTTTGTGAATCCCACACAGACATAGAGCAAATCCAGCCTTGGGAGATTCAGCCAGCCCGCTCTCTTGTCCAACAGACGATGCAGCAAAATAATCACTAGCGAACCAGTAATTGGTCTCCCAAATTTAAAAAACACATAATTTTTTTGAAAAAAACAGCACACAAAATTTGCTGCCCTTTCCAAAAAGAAAGCAGAATCAAGCTCCGAGGTTTTTGCAGACCTCTCTCAGATGCTGACTTCTGAAACTGGATTATAAAATACCCACTCCCAAAAGAAGGCTTCAAGATGGAAATTACACAGGCGCAGCTTTTTATAATTAACAATATCATTGCATCACTAGCGAATGCCTTTTCCAATATCCTGACACTGCCTGAATCACAGCCATAGCCATTTTCCACCCTTCAGGTTTTTAGTAGGGTTTCCAGGCCCTGGAGGAAAAAGTCCGGAGCGGAAAACCTACCTTTTTAATCCTGGCATGTCCAAGATGCGTGAGCACGAGAAGCAAAGGGGAAAAGAAAAAGAGCTCACGGTGCAGGACGCTCGGAGCAGTTCCTGAGCTTCGGCCTCCTCCGGGCCCTGGGGCTCGCCGAGATTTTTATTCCGGGGGGTGTGGGGGGGACAAGCGAGTGGTGGAGAGGACAAGGGGAGAGCCTGGGTCCTCCCAGCCACTGGAAAACCTACAGACAAAGCACCTGGTTTTGCTTAGCTCTCTTCAGTAATTCAGCATTAAACCAATTGGAGGAGGAATGTTAAAAATGAACACTTCATTTTCTAAGTATGTTAAACAATGCAAATGGGGCCTCAGTCTGGACACAGCTGGTTCAGATTACAGCGCTCACCAACTGGCCAGACTCCTCACAACAATCTTGGGGCGTCTGCCAGGACCAAGTGCTCAGCGCTGGGAGGAGAGCCCTTTCCCGGGCGGCCGAGCAGCCGCACTCTGGCTCCCAGCATCTCTACTGGAGGCGATTGGCGGGCAAGTGCAGGAGGGTGGGGTGCTGGGGGCTGGGAGGGCCTGTTGACCCTTTACTTCCCACCCGGGGAGGACATCTCCGGGCTGGGTGGTCGTGGCTGGGGCAGGGGAGGGGGATCCAGCCCACCAGCGCCTCCTGGCATTGGGACACCCCTGAAAGTTATTCCCCTCTGGGAGGTGAACAACTTGAACTGGTGACAAACACCGCGACAGACAGGGACTAGAATCATCTGATTTGTTGGGAAACCAGGACCAATGAAGCAGAGGCTTGGGGTAAGAGACAGGAGACTCACGATTTTCCAGAAGAAGGGGTGGGGAGCAGGAGGAGGTGGGAAAGAGGAGGAGGAAGGAATCTGGCTGACGCTAATTCAGGACATCAGCTGGTGCAAAGCAAACCTTGGCTAGGACGCCCTCCCGCCCTGCCCTCATCCCTTGATTCTCGCGGGCATGTTCCTGCTTTATTTTAAAAGTGTGCGTGTATCAAATCAGCACGTGGTACACCTTAAACTTACACAACATTATTTGTCAATTATATCTCAATAAAGCTGGGGAAAATTTTAATTTAAAAAAAAGTTTCCCTTGACTTGAAAGTGATTTGAAATGACAAAAGGACAGTCAAAGAAAGCAGAATGATGCATAATAAATTTTGCACTATGCTAAGTCCTTTACATTCATTATATCAGTGGTTTCAAATTATTTCTCTTTCTTTCCCACCCCCCCCCCCGCTTTTTTTAGCATTGGAACCCTTTTATCGAGTGGAATCTTACTAAAGACACTAGTATTCCATAAAAGACAAAGTGGATTGGCAGTAGTTCAAGTTCCCCCTTCCCCACCTGCATCTTCCCTTGGGCCCCTCAGCAAAGCCCTACCTACAGCTGGAAAAGCACTGATGAGGTCCTTTCTCCTCACCATAACTCTGCACAGTAGGAATTATTATCTCCATTTTATTGAGAGGGGTTAAGAGAGGTTAGGTAACTTCCCCACGGACACACAGCTATTCAGCGATACAGCTGAGACTCCAAAGTCTACATATTTAGGCTTCTCAAAGGGCATTTTTTTGGTAAATAAATGGAATCCTACTCTAAAAATACATTTATCAAGAGTGACAGAATGTTGGTAGTTGTCAAAGCTGAGTGTTCATTATACCAGTCTATTTATCTCGTATGTGTTGGAAATTTCTCATGATAAAACATTTTTTTTAAATACATTATATTTACAAGGTTGTTCACTGCTCCCATTGCTTGTAAGAGCAAAAGATTATAAACAGCTTTAACGTCCCTCAGTTGGGCACCAATAGGGTTAAATAAAGTAAGGGACTTCCAAAACTGGACTATTGTGCAACCAATAAAAAAAGCTAGAATTATGACAGTGCACACTGGATGACTCCTTTTATATAGAATTCAAAATGGGGTAGTGACTGGGAGGGACCCCAAGGGGCTTCTGGGTGCTGGTTCCACAAGGGTGTGTACACTTGGGATTCATGAAGTCCTATGTATGTTACACTTTATTAAAAAAAAAAAACTGAAGCAGCTCTGTATGTGCTGATATTGAAGGATTTCCAACATATTTTGTAGGTCAAAATGGTAGAATATGGGTAATCTCACATAGATCAACCTAATATATTAACAGGTATTAAAAGTAAGTTGTAGAACTGTGCATAAGGCATGCCGCCATTTGAGAAAAGTTCTTTACAAGTTCTTGCTTATATATGTATAGAAAAGACATCTCCTGAAGGTTATACAAAGAACTGTTCACACTGTCTGTCTCCTAGGAAGGAAACTGGGTAGGTGGCTGGGAAATGGATGTAAGAGGAAAATTTGCTCTTCACTGCTCACCTTTTGGTATAAGTTGTATTTTGTACCATAAACATGTATTACCTCTTCAAAATATGAGGTTTATTTCATTTAAAAATATGTTCTATTTATGCAGAGCTATTTGGTGGGGTAGGGAAAGCTTTAAATGACTTGGTCCATTAACTCACTTATACTGTCAGCCTTGCTGAAGGACAAGGAGGAAGAAGAATCCACATGCCTGTTTTCTACATGAGCACATTGAGGATCTTGACAGCAAAACTGTCCAGAAGCCCATCTTGGACAAGAGATTGTGTCCATCTTAAAACCACGGGGTTGGAAGAGGGGAGAAAATAAGGATTATAATAAAAGACTTGGGTTTGAATCTTGGTTTTGTCACTTATTCATTGAGTGACCTTGGACAAGTCACTTAATCTCTTGGCATCTCAGTTTCCTCATCTGCAAAATGGAGGTAACATCTACCTCTCAGGGTTGTTGTGGGAGTGAAATAAAAGTTACTTCTTCTCCTCATGATTGTCCCTGTGTCCAAATTCCCACCCCTACCCAACCCTCTCCAAAATATCTTTAATAACTAGTAAATTATCCACCTCCATTGACGAGGGAATCATAACCTCACAAAACAGCCCAGCTCACTGTTGAACAGCTCAAATCACTGGAAAGTTCTCTGTTGAGTTGAACCCAAATCTGCTTCCCTGTATGTGGGTCCTCATTCTCCCCTCTGCAGCCATGGGCTACTCCCTCTTCTAATAACTAGCTTCCTTTTCATGAAAACAGTTCTACCTCTTGCCTATGCTGGTATAATCTTCCCCAGGCTGAACACCCCCAGTTCTTTCAACTGGTCCCTGTGTGTCATGTGACCTGCTGCAGCCTGGTCCACCTCCTCCTCCAGCGGCTGCGTCACCCTCTGGTTCATATTGAACTTGCACCAAGGAAAATAATCCATAGTACACAGGCTGCTTAACACCATCTCCTCCATCCCATACTTGGATTGCTAATTCTTTTTCACAGAGAACAAGGTTTGGCATGTGTCGCTATTAAATTTTTGCCCATTGTTCAAGGTCTTTTCAACATGAATTCTACTGTCTAAAATATTAAGTATCTCTCCTAGCTATGACAACCACAGATCAGCTGACCGTGACTTCTTTGACTTTGTCAAAGTTATCAATAAAATATTTACTAGCACAGGCGCTGGCGTGAACCACTCTATCCAGGTTGGCACTGATCCGCTTCTCTTTCTTCAACATCTTGGGACCACATGTCTAACGCAGGGTGCCACCAACTTCTCTCACTCAGCTGACATTTCCCCATCTTGTCCACAAAGGTTTGATGAGAGGTTGTCAGATGTCTTGTTAACATCAAAACACATGTCATTATCGCCTCTCCCGATCTGGCAATTGTATTTTCAAAAAGAAAATGAGATTTGTTGAGCATGAACTGCTAGGTGACCCTGGCTGGCTTCTACAGATCACCACTTTCTTTTCTGAGTGCTTTTTCTTTTTTAGTTGCAAAATAGGGATCCCCACATCTGCCCCATCTCCCATCATCAGAATCAAATACAATCACAACTGTAGAACAACCTCACACAACGTAAACTTTGCATAAATAGGAGGTTATCATCTGCTGGATGGGACCTTCCTAGCTCCAGTGAAGCTCAAGTTTCTCTCTGTGCCAGTTGGAAGACAGATGGGCTATCCTTTTTATTCAAAGGTGATGTTTCAAATTTGAGGGAAAATTCACAAAATTATACATTTCATGATCTATTTTGACTATTAATATTAAATTGTTTATTTTTTTTACTGTCCCAAAATAATTATATCACAATGCCTTCCTGGGAGCAAATGCAAAACAGGGAAGAGGGCATTATTCAATGTCTATGACTGAGCTGGACTCTGCACACACGCTCTCCTTTGACCCCACAGGAACTCTGTAAAATGGGAGACTCTCCATTTTGCAGATGAAAAACAGACCCAGAGAGATTAGGACCACACAGATGATAAACAGTCCAAACTCCAGCCCAAACCAAGTCTATTTGATTCTAGAGCCTTCATTCCTTCCAGTTTACCAAGCCCTGCTTTCGCTGACTTACTGCTTACAGAGCTAATTCCCTCCCTTCGTCCCAGCTCCCCAGGAACACTCCAGAATTCCACGGCCCCTTCCATCACCACCTTCTCTTTTTCTTTTCTTAGCACTAAATAAAGCCTTTCTCTTCTTATATTATCCAAACTTGGCCCAAACAATCAGAAAACTAAAATAACAGCCCATACATAAGTGCAGTATTGGGCAATGGCTCCACTCCACAGGTTTTCTCATCCTGGGGTGGCAGTAAATTTTCTGTTATTCCTGATGCCCACAGTGGCATCCTCCTCTCTCCTCCTCCACCAGGCTCCTCAATGAGTATGTGTCAGTCACCTCCTCACCATCTAGGCCCAGCTTAATGCCCTGAAATCTAGCCATGTCCTCACCATTCACCCAAAATGGTGTTCCCTAAGTTTCCTAAAGATCTCATGGCCAAATATGATGACCTTCTGAACTGTTCTGTTGTTTGTTCTTCATCTCTTTGAAGGATTTGACCATCAATGACCCATCTTCTCCTCTCTTGTGTCCATGACTTTGTCCTGGTTTTCCCACTATAACTGTGACAGCATTTTCTCCAGCCCCTTTCTTTCTTCTCCTCCCTAACCTTAGATCCAGCCTCTCTGCCCTTTCTCACTACCCTCTTGTCCTGGGAATAGTCACTGGTCCCACAGCTATTATGGGACATAGGTCCCATAAACTGTCATCTTTATGCAGATGACCCTCAGATAAATCCCTCTCACATCTCTAACTTCTCTCTTGCTCTGCAGACCCAAATATTCAACTCTTTATGGGATATTTCCCCAAATCCATTTCCTCTCCTGACTTATCAGGCACCAAGTCAAGGTAATTAGTTCACTACCTATGAACTAATAAAAAAGTCAAAAGGATTCCACCCTAGTGGTGGGTTTGGGTTTGGGTTTTGGGGGATGATGGTTTGTGGGGGTTTTTATTTGGCGAGGAAGATTGGCTCTAAGCTAATATCCATTGCCAATCTTCCTCTTTTTACTGAGGAAGATTAGCCCTGAGCTAACATCTGTGCCCATCCTCCTCTATTTTGTATATGGGATGCTGCCACAGCATGGCTTGATGAGTAGTGCTAGGTCCGTGCCTGGGATCTGAACCTGCGAACCCTGGGCAGCTGAAGCAGAGCACACAAACTCAACCACTACATGACCAGGCAGGCCCCTGTGGGTTTTTTAAAAATATAAATAGCTCAACAATTATGTTTGATGATAAAGTGATACATGCTTACACATTATACTTTGTAGGTTGGTGGTCTAGGGGTAATATAGTGGTTCTATCCCTTGAAGGTACCAGAGATTCAGGATCCTTCTATCTTGTTGCTTGGCAATCTCTAGGGTGTTGACCTCCCTCTACATGGTCCAAAATGGCCCACCACCACCACACCCACATTTCAGGAAGCAGGATAGAGTTGATAGCTGCATCTAGCTGCAAGGGACGCTGGGAGATATAGTCTGTGTTCTAAGAGATCACGAATCTACTTACCTACAAGTCTAGAGTTCTCTTACTGTGAAAGCAGAGAATGGTCAGCAGAAGACAAGCAGCAACCTCTGCCAGAATCCCCAAGGAGCATCATTCATCTCTCTACTCTCTTTGCCCATCTTTATTTCTACAGCAAAGATAGTCCTCCATTATCATTTATGTTGCTAGTATTTTCCCCAGTTGTCTTTTGCCTTTTACGTATGACATTTTTGTAAACATATGCATTTTACATTTTTATGTATTTTGATGTCTTAATCCCATCCTTCATGGTTTCTGCCCTCAGTGTCATGCTTACGTTAAACACTTAATGACCTTTAAAAATGTTAGCTCTGTTTCTCTGGAGAATCTCAACAAATACAAGACCCTAAGCAAGTTGGATTTTGTTTTTTTTGTTTGTTTGTTTGTTTGTTTGGTGAGGAAGACTAGCCCTGAGCTAACATCCGTTGCCAATCCTCCTCTTTTTGCTGAGGAAGATTGGCCCTGGGCTAACATCCATGCCCATCTTCCTCTACCCTATATGGGATGCTGCCACAGCATGGCCAGACAAGCAGTGCGTCGGTCCACATCCGGGATCCGAACCTGCAAACCCCAGACCACCAAAGCGGAGCGTGCGAACTTAACCACTATGCCACTGGACAGGCCCCTCAAGCAAGTTTTTAACCTTGCTGAGCTTCAGGCTTTCGGCTATAAAATGGGGGCAAAAATATATCATGATGTTGTAAAGGAGATCATGTTCATAAAGCACCTAGCAGGTGCCAGTGCACAGTAGGCCCTCAATAAAGGTTAAAAACATTTCTCTCTTTTTTTTTTTTTTTGTACCATGAGGCACTGATGTCAATAGTACAAGTAGGTGTGCACAGGTCAAAGGAGGGCACAAGGAGGTGCCCCCACCCATCTTGGGACTGTTGCAAAAGGATGTAGGACATTGCCTGGAGGAGGTGATCAAGCCCTGAACCTTATGAATCATTTTCTGTAACCTCCTAATTTCACAAATGTGAGAAACTAAGACCCAGAGAGACTAATTTACCCAAGATCATATAATCAGAGGCAGAACAGAGACTGGGACCCAGGTTTTCATAACTCTGCTCCAGGATTTCTTCCCCTATTCCGTGTGGTCTCTAACTGTACTTTAAGGTAACCAACTTGTTCAAGGATGTCAGGATTTTCTGCACATACTTGGAATTCTCAGGAAATTCAGAAAATCATGAAAACACCTGGACTTTCCTTATGGATTGTTTTAACTGACAGTGGTTTTAACATATAACCTGTGTAAAATATGGGATTCCTATGATAAAAAAGACTTTAGGCAAGCACACTCTTTGTCATGGAGCCCCAGAGTTGCACTCAAGAAAATAGCTAATGACATCTCTGTTTTGTTTTTGTCTGTTTGTTTTCTGACACTTAATATGGATTGAGGTTTGAGGCAAATCATCTATTTAATATAACTTCACAATAGTACCATGCTCAGATTCCCTCTTTTCCTATTTACAATCCACATAAGCTTAGTGGCTCCCAGATTCTTGAATTTACCAAACCAGTAAAATCAACCCCCTCAAAAATTAGAGGGAACAAAATTATGCTGTCAATTCTTAATTTTGCTAAATAAAAAATATGTGCAACTATCATATAAGATATATATCATAATATTGCTTAAAAGAAAGGACTTTTAACACCAAATGTAGGAGAGATGGTGTAAGCTTCTCTCTGTATCTAGATGGGATGTCAGATTGCAACAACATTCCCGGAGAGTGCAGGAATAGGAGAGGCATACATTATTTGACCATCTCTATACTCTTACAAAAAGTAACAAGATTGCCTCCTTATTTGTTACAGTTTTAAGACATGCTATGTGAAAGTGCTTTCAAAATAAAAAAAGGAAGTAGGTGGTGGTACGAGATGAAATGAGAGTTGATAATCCCGAGTTGATTGTTGAAGTAGGTGACAGGTACATGGGTTCATTATGTTACTCTCTCTACTTTTGCATCTATGTTTTAAATTTTCTCTAATAAAAAGTTTTTAAAATTCTTTAGAAAGTATGGCATAATAAGATTTGAGAAATTTGGGTAATGAATATGCAAGTGTTTATTCTGTATCCTTTGAACATACTTTCCTGTAATTTTGTATTTATAATCACTGTTTTGAAGTTTTTGTGGGCTAAATCCAACATTTAGGCCAACAGTTTCTTTTGACTGCTTTTTTCCAGAGTATGGGTCACACTTTCTTCCTTGCATTACTCATAATTTTTGGTTGAAATCTGGACAATTTAGATTATATTGTAGCAACTATTGATTCTGATGTATTTTTCTGGTTTTTTAAAACTTGGATTTAAACTGAGGAATCTGTCTCCCCCATGGGAGAGTGCAACTGCTAATGTCTATGCTGTTTTCATATTCTCATTTTTATCTTTTACTCTGTCTTCCCAGAGGTTGCTCCTGCACAGCTTAAGGGTCAGCATAGGCTGTGCTCCTTCAACACCTCGAGCCCAGGCAGCTTCCATCCATTGCCCATGGATCTGTGTGTGTGATGCCAGCCCTGATATCGGTTCCCTTATATTAAACCCAGCATATATGAGGTTAAAACCAAAAGCACTCATCCCCTTTCCCTGCTTCTCTAAGTTATATTCATGTGTAAATATCAGGTTTTTAAAAATCTTTGTATCCCAGAGCTTCACAAGGCAAATAGAAGTTACAAATTGTCACAGCCCAGATGGCCTTATGCTAACATTTTGGCTAGTTACGGGTCCTTTGAAGTTTTATTACAGGGAAACAGATATACAAAGGATATCAAGAAGCTGAAGCTTCCCAGACCCCAACTCCTCAGCTTCCTGGCACCAGAATCCACCCTCCATCACGGAAGCAGACAACCAAGCACACCCACCTGCAGATTCCCTTATCTCGCCATCCTCCCCCACAAGCAGCCTCACAAAGCCTAACGCAGGCTGGTGGGAAAGCACCAACCAGCAAAGCCACAGCCTCCCCCTCCCTACAAGCAGCCACATTCCTTGTAACCTTTAAAATCCTATGCCTCCCATCTTTCGAGGTGATGACTTTGAGGGCTCACACTCATCTCCCAGCTGACGTCACCTGAAATAAACCTGTTTCCTTGCCATAAGCCTGGCATTCCAGTCTCATTTGGCCCCTCTTGTATGGTGGGTAAAAGATTCTGGATCTGTGTCTGGTAATAGGAGGCTCTTTGCCTGTGGCTCTGCAGCCCCAGGCTGACTGGGATTTCCTGGGAAACAGTGCAACAGCTGCCTAGGTGATTTGCCTTAGGGACTCTCCCCAGTACTTTCCATGTGAACTGGCACTGCTGGCCTTGGGCACATTTTCTTGTGGCAAGGAAACAGGCTCTAGATTTGTTTGCTTGTTTGTTTTTGCTTCTGGTGAGTCAATGGGCTCAATCTGGAATAGGGAAAGTCGCCTTGGGGATGCCCTTGAACTGCCTTCCTCTCCATCTGGGGTCCCTTCCGTTCATGGAGGGGCCATCTGGGGTCCTTTCCATTCATGGGGAGGGGGGAATCTGGGTGTGCACTCGGAGTGGGAACAGTTGTAGGACTTTCTAACCTAAATCTGGTTATATTACCAAGGCTTTGACTGGACTGTCATGTTCAAGAAAAACATATATAGACTCAGATATGACCAGATAGCTTTTCAGGAATGAAGATTGACTTTATGGAATAAAGCCACCTGGAAATATTGACCTGATAATTTGCTTACAGGGTTCCCAGCAACGTTACCAGGTGAGTAAAGAAGGTCACTTCTCTGGCAGGTACAAGGAACCTCAGAATATTTTGGGGAACCTCAAGAGAAGAGAGAAATTCACCCAAATCTGTAGGTATTGCAGGTGGAGTCTGATGACAAGCCCTTGGCTTGACTTTCCTGGCCTAAAGAGGCCTTTAAAGTTCAATCTAAGATTCCTTATAAAAATTTCCAGCAAAGCAGATTTAAAAGAGCCTATATGATCAATTACTATTTTTGTTGTACTTATGTAAATAATTGGGCCAAGTTTATTCAAACTATACATCTTGCAAGCCAATGACTCTTAATTTGGCTATCCTTGGTAAAAATGAGGGTGATTTTAGAGAGAAAAATTGTTTCATAAAAACTATAATACACATTTGTAGATATTAAATTCTAGTTCTGTCAGTTGTCTTTGAGGTTTTGCTTTCTACTTGTAAACTGGACTAGATCCTAAATTCTTCTAGTCTCCTGAAATATCTGGCTGCAAATCTGCAAACTAAAGTTTTCATTTTTTTCCCATCATTTTCACTTGAAATCATTGCAAACTGAAACCACCTCTGTTCCAGAAGCCCTGAAAACTGAAGTTGGACGGCTTGATATAAACTTTGTAGAGATCACCACAACAACAACATGTGTAGGAGAGGAAGACAATTCTACCCTCTAGGTCCTTTGGGCTGGTCTAAGAATTAAATTGACATGAGGCAAAAAAACAGGAGAAAATCACACAAAGCTTTATAACCTGTATACATGGGAGAAATCCAGGAAAACTGAGTAACTCACCAACATGGCCAAGGTCGCCAACTTAAATAGCATCTTGAGTTAAAGACAAAGGAGGATTGGGAGTGGGGGGAGTCAGTTATTGGAGATTACCAGAAAAGGCACAGTAAACAAAAGTAAGGTTATTATGTAGACTTAAGTCTTTGCCTTCTGCATGGATAAGAGTTTCTAGAGATAAGGTCATCCCCCTCTTCCTGGTACAGAGAGGGAGACACTTTTACAAATGGAGATTTCCCTTACAAATGTAAATGTCTCTTACAAAAGGTAACTTCTACTTGGTTTTCAGAGTTTCTCCCATGTCTGCAGTTTTTTTAAAACAACCAGCCCAAAATAATCCTCATGCCAAAGAGACACATCTAGAGGTGACAAATTCTGCTCCCCTACACATGCCTGTTACTGTGTAAGCCACTCAAAAGATACCTGAACACTTGATGGTGTCATCAGACATTTCATACTGCAAAAGATGTTTTAACCCTGACATCTAGAAATCTTCTTGACTGGCTGCCCCCTGGACTCAGAAACTGGTTTATAATCTGCTCCAACCATTAATCTTGTTTTCTTCTTTTTGTTTCTCTAGAAATGCTTCTTATTAAATAGCTGGTTACTTGCTCACACAATATAGGCCTAACTTTGGGAGCCCATCTGCATCACTGTCTTACTGAGAGACTGGTTCAATGAGACTGGTTCAACAACTTATGCCCCTTATCAGCAGGTATCCCCAGAGGTACCAGACCCAGACTGGTTTTCAGTACTGTTTTCTTGGATTCCCCAAGGGATAATCTACTTTTCCGGGACTGTTAAAATTTAGGTTGTCTATACTTTTTATCCTTCTGGTCAGATACTTAATGTGCCTTTAGCTGTTGTTCCAAAATTGTTGAACAAAGTACAAAAGTTCTAATAATACAAAATGTCAACCTAAAGCTGGGAAGAAGAAAAATATTTCCAAATGAGCGCTAAACAGTTTCATTCCTCTAACCCAGATCTATGCCGCAATTCAGCAGGAAGTAGCCAGATCAGTTGTCACCCCGAATCTCAAGATTGAGGAATGAACATAAATTAGGGGGGAAATTGATACCAGCCCTGATATCACTTCCTCTACATTAAACCCAGCTTATATGGGGTTAAAAGCAAAAGCACTCATCCCCTTTCCCTGCTTCTCTAAGTTACATTCATTTGTAAATATGGGTTTTTTAAACCTTTGTATCCCTAAGCTTCACAAGGCAAATAGAAGTTACAAATTGTTAGAGCCCAGGTGGCCTCATGCTAACATTTTGGCTAGTTACAGGCCCTTTGAAGTTTTATTACAGGGAAACTGATATTCAAAGGATATCAAGAAGCTGAAGCTTCCCAGACCCCAACTCCTCAGCTTCCTGGCGCCAGAATTCACCCTCCATCACGGAGACAGACAACAAAGGACCACCCACCTGCAAATTCCCTTATCTCACCATCCCTCTCCCTGCAAGCAGCCTCACAAGGCCTAACCCCTTGCCTCCCATCTTTCGAGGAGAGGAACTTGAGGGCTCACTTTCATCTCCCAGCTGAAGTCACCTGAAATAAAAACTTTTCTTGCCATAAGCCTGGTGTTCCAGTCTCATTTGGCCCCTCTCATGTGGTGGCTAAAATAATCTGGATCTGTGTCTGGTAGCATGTGGACTGAGAAACACTCAAAGGCCAGTCTCCCATTGGCTTGGGCATCTCTTCCCATGGGCTCTTTTGGGTCTCTCCTGCACGTCAGTTGGGTCTTCCCACCAGCCAGGGCCCTTTCAGTTTTCTTGGTTCCGGGGTCTCCCCATTAAATTTCCACTGGTTGGCCACTTGGCCTATCTGGAATTGCAAACTCAGGCTAGCAAAGCTGAGTTTCCCCCAGGTTTCCTTCCAAGTTCACCACTTTCAACCGACAGTCATCGTTTCTGCGCAGCTTCCACCCCCCACCACTGAGTCCACCCCCTTAGGCAACAAGGCTGCTGGGTTTCATGATGGGCTTGGTGCTAGAAAAACGGGGAAGTTTGGAGGGTGGGGGAGCCCCAGGCAGGAAGGCTAGACACTCCAATGGTTCTTACCTGAGCTCAAGAAAACTTTCAAAAATCAACAGTTTTCAATTTCTTGTCTGCCTTTGGTCAATTACCAGGGCCCCCAAAATCGTTTTTGACCATTTTAGTTTTATCTTTGTTTTTTGCAGGGAGAATTGGTGGGCCTCTTCACACTGCCATAGCCAGATGTTCCTCCTAATATCTTTATTGTCTATTCTTAAATGCTTGAAATATTTGACACACACACACATACACACATTAAAGGATGAAAGCAGGGGTAAAATTACTTTTCACCAAGTAAAACTAATGTCCAAAGGGAAAAAAATAAAAGTGAAAAAAGTTGTAAAAATGAGTCTTAATGTCTCAAATAGCAATTCTGTGAATTGACTTTCACCATCAATATTCTTCCACACAGGCACTACAGTGGGGAGTGCTATCCTAATGAGAACACCACGGTGGAATGCACCTATCCAGACCACTCTAGTCCTGAGTCTGCAGGCAACGTGGCAAATGCCTTAGGGAGATGACTTTGAAATGATTCCAAACATTTTCAAAGACTACACATTCCATGTAAGTTTTCAAAAATAAAAGATTACCTCACTAGTCTAGAACTTGTAACTTTATCACCACTGCCCCCTTTTCATTCAGGGAGAGCGCTTGAAAATCTCTTATTTATAAAGGGAGTAATGTGTTACCTCACAGATGACTCCACAGTTCTTTAAATACATCTAAATGGAAGGAGCTGTATAGGAAACCTGAAGCAAATTTACATTACTTTGTTTCCAATTCTTTTCTTTAAAAGAAATCATGCTTCCCTTCACCATCTGGGATGGACCTCACCCTTTGGGAAATATATGCATTTAAGAATAGACACCCATTGATGGACCCAGGGGTCAAAAAGGGCCTGAGATTGATTCACCATTGTTAGAGGGAAACATCACAATGTAATGTCCTCCAACATCTAAATGCCTTACATTTTACAAAAAAGAACAGTGTATCTTACATTTTTAACAGTACAAGGATATCCAGAAACAACTTTACCAAACTCTTACATTAAGTTCACAAATATTTTCAATCTTTGAGATTTAATTTTTGAAGTTCAGAAATAGTTCACTGAAGTCAAAAAATGTTTGAGCTGAAAAGTAGCATACTCGTGTAAAAACAGTCACAGCTTAAAATTATCACAAAGTATCATTATAGTGCAAATTATTAATTTCTTAACCCCAGAAGAGCTAAAAGACAGATGCACAGAAATAGCCAAGGCAGAAAAACAACTAAAGGTTCAAATATTTGCCTTAAGTGATCCATTTATTAACATTCTTAAAATTTTCTTTATCTCCAAAATAAATATTGTTGTAATTACGATGGATTATTAATTTACCAGATGTATTAAATTATGACAATAATAGGCTGGAAAACCCTCACATATATCATATATTCACATGACCTAAGTCCAAAGAACAGGAAAACAAGGTTCAGATTAAGTAACATTTTGTATCCATTAGAATTGGTTAGGGCAAGAACTGTTTGACTTTTATCTGACATTTAATTTGCTGGCTTGCTTCCTTGTAGCGTGCTCAAATTTTACTTCCTTTAAGATGTGCTTAACAACCGCTCCCCCTCCTCCCATCTGTCTGCCAGGCTCAAGTCAGGGCCTCCAAGCACTTGGCACACACCCCATGAGCACTTCTCACACTTCTCTAGTAATCTGGACATGAGTCTGTCTCTCCCACTTGACTGTGAGTTTCTCAAACCTCAGACACCACCCCACCCCCACTTATTTTGAGCAGATAAAGCTCCCTGCCAACTCCACAGAATATTCCCATAACTCCCCTCCACCAAAATCCTCCTGCTATCTGCATTTCCCCTGCCCCAATAAAGGAGTCCTTCCTATCTAAGGCCAATCCCTCCATCTGTGTTCAGATTCTATCAGTTCCCCTTTCTCAGGAACTCTTCTCTCTCCACTCTCTCCATCTAAACTGTCCTTCCTGTAAGCATTAACACATGCTCCAGTCTCCCAGTCCACTCCACTTTCCTCTCCTAGTAATGTCTTTCCCCTTCAAAATCTGATTTCGCAGAAGAGTTGCCTACACTACCTCCACTTGCTCATCACCTACTCAACCCACTTTACAATACGGCTTTTGCTCCCACATTCCACCAGCAATGCTCTAAGTCAAAGCCAACAACTTCCTGGCCCCTAAAGCCAATGGATTCTTCTTAAAACTTATCTCACCAGAGCAGCAAGACCATCACACTTTTGACCTCTCCTTACCTTCTTGAAACAACCCTTGGCTTCAGTAACACCCCCACCCTGGCATTCTTATCTACTTTTTGGCAGTAATAATCACAACTTCTAACATCTGTGTAGAACTATAGACTTTATAAAGCATTTCCACAGGTGGTACATTATTCATTTAATAAATGTTATGAATGAACATGTCATTTGATCCTTACAACCCTCTAAGTTTACTACATGGATATTATTTCAGAAATGAGAAAAATCAGCCCCATAGCCAAAGTAATTTTGTCAGAAGTCACACAGAAAGGGTTAAAATCAGTACTCCAATCCATCTCTCAACTTTAAAACCCATGTTCCTTCCAATACTACCATCACATGAACAGATAAAAATATTCAAGTTCCACATCTAAGAAAAAATGAAGACATAACTGATTATCTTGCAGAAAACCAAGAGCCCAATCATGCACAGGACCAGTACTCTGAAGTTGAAAAAAAAAAAAAAGGCTAAAAACCTCTCAGATCCTCTTTTGATACATAATTTTGAGCATCTATGAAACTGTTCATACTTAACATTTCCAAGGCTCAAATGGCATCCCAGCAGCAGACATTCGGTGAACGCGTGAAGACAGTCGCTTCAGTAGTTCATCAACTCTGCTATAAACAACATGTGTAAGGCATTTCTCCCCTTCTAAAGAAAAAGTCAGCAGCTGTTCGCTAAAAAATTTTTTTTATTGTGGATGAAGACATTGCCAACTTACATATATCATTTTTATTTGGAGTATTTTTTGCCTTGCAGTGCTCCTGAGAAATTCAGAAATGCATTGACTTTAGCTCTATAAAACATAACTCAATATTAAGGTTGGGTTGTAAATTTCCCACATTTAGATATTTCCCTAAAAATCAAAAGACAACATCCATTTTAAGTAGAGAAACCTTAATAAGTTAAAAAGTAAAGACTGGCAAATAATCACAGATGTCAGAACATTGAAAGTACCATTGCTTTTTCCATAGGAATATATAAAATAAATATCAGTTATACTTACTTGATATTTACAAAATTAAAGATAAATTTTTGTTGATGGAAGACGTTTTAAATACTTTGATATATGAAAAAACTCATTAGCTTTAAATCAAATTCAAATGCTAAAATTTAAGTTTGACACATAATAGCATTTTCTCAATAATTCTCATCAATCCCTTGTCCCTGAAGATACAGTTTGGTTTTTTCCACCTACTGATTGAGTAAATATTTTGAAAGTCTTTTTCCTCTCTTTCAATTAACTATTAAAAGGTTAAAATAAATTGGAGGCTTTATTTGGGGGGATATTTCTATATTAATTGGCTGGTTTTAAGAAAGTCATTCCTTTTTCCCATTTTTGTTGTTTAGTCTTGGTTTTGTTTTTCTTTTAAATCAATAAGGGCAGGAACTAAAATTCAAAACAAACAACCCTATGATAGAGGATTATACTAAAACCAAATCCACTGGCTGGATGGATTTTCTACTATAGTCAAGCGGTTGAAAACCTTTAGGAATGTTGTGAAAACCTGTGGCTGCGAAGGCAAATTCAACCACAAATTGTAGTAAGTTTATAGAGAAGTAAACAGTAAAATGACTGTAGTTAAAATATTGCAGTAAAATTACTGTTAGCAATGCCCTATTGCTAACATTAGAATTATATGCTTCATCACTGTAGGGTTACTAAGATTCCTGGAGCAGATGGTTCATCTCAGACACAACTTAGTTTCAGAAAAGTAGATGAGTTATGTCTGGTTTAGATCAACAAACACTTAGTATGCATACCAGTGAGCTATAGTTTCAGTGATGATACAACTGAAACGTTAGGTACTACAGTTTGGGGACAAGGTCACATACTAATTTAAACAGCAGCCATGTAAGGTCATGCTGTGATGTTTAGATACGCAATCCACCCATAACCGCTTCCAAACTTATGTTAAACTATGGGGTGATGGGGGACAGGCTGTTTGGAGTAGGGAAGGAAATACTCAAAATGTCATAAAAGGCATTTAAAATATGATGACATGCTACTTAAATACCCACCATACATCTCCTTTTCAAATTAAAACAGAAAATTTTTTTGCTTGTTCTATTTCTTCAAAATGAAGGATCAAGTGTCTCTCTTTTTTTTTTAACTTAGAAATTTTTATTTCAGATGCTCCACACTGCAATGAAACTTCAGTGGCAAGCAGCAAATAATTTAGGAAGGTCAAAGTATCTCTGAAAGGATCACACAAAACCTACAAGTAATAATTGCATAGAGAAGTAATGGTAAAACAGACAGGAGGCAGTTTGACAGTTCTAATATAGAACTTGCACGACAACTTCCTCTCAAGTGTACGAAATAAAGAACGGCAATATAAATAAATTAGCTAAGGAGAGGTGATTTTCTGAAGCAGCAATGTCTCAGTTACTAAATTTTTCAGAAAAACAAGTTTTACCCATCAACACATAAAGACTTCCAGTCTCTAAATACAGTAGAAAGCATACACTTAATCACAGCAAAATTTACAAACAATCGAATTCAGCCCTGGCTGGAGCAGGCCTATTGACATATTTGATTAGAATCATTGTCATCTTTCTTTGTTATACAGATGCTTTTATTTTAAAGGCATATTGAAATTTATAAAAGTTGCAAGAAATGTCTTTAAATGTACAACTTCAACAACTAATACAAACATGAACATCCTGATATAATTAAGTTCCAAGTCAGGATTTTTTATGACGTGTTTATAAAAAATTAAAGAAACACTCCCTTACTCTTAAGTTCCAAACACCTGGTGCTGGTGTTGTTGAAGTGACTTCATACCCTCGTGACCGTGAGGATGAGAACGGACGACCTCTGGATTGACACACCTCTCTATCAACACCTCAGACTGAGGCAGGAGGTGTCGTGTTTAGTCATATTGCTAATTATGGTTACGTAAATGCAGCTGTACGATTTAACACTTACGTGAAAGTTGTGTGTGTGTGTGCGAGGAAACAATTAGTTTTAAGATGGAACCTTTAAAAAGATCCTTTAGCTCTTAAAACTCAATCATATTATCAACAGTATGTACTCAACAATAAAAAAGAACGAACTACTGACACACGCAACAACTTGGATGGATCTCAAGGGAATTATGCTGAGTGAGAAAAGCCAATCTCAAAAGGTTACAGACTGTCTGATTCCATTTATACAGCACTCTTGAAATGACAAAATTATAGAGATGGAGAGCAGCTAGTGGCTGCCAGAGGTTGAGGAGGAGGGAAGGGAAGGAGGTAGCTATGAGTAGAAAAGGGTAGCACGAGGGGTCCTTGATGAAACCGCTCTGTAGCTGTACTGTAATGGTGGTCACATGAACCTGCACATGTGACAAGACTGCACAGAACCAAACACACACACATTCTACTTCAGGACACCTATGACCTCCCAGGGACAACCTTGTTCTTCGCTTATCTACACAAAGTCCTCTAAAGATGAATGATATATGCTTCAGATCAATTTTCTGCACTATCCAGATAAGCCACTACTATTATTTTCTTCTTCTTTCTTTTCATTTTATAAACTCTTGATTATCTTTAGAAGATAAGCCACATGTCTCTAGCTTAAATGAGCTTGAAAATCAGAAAAGGAAAGAAAGAGCTGATATATAGCTACTAGTATTTTTATTTTTCTTATTTTTGTAAATTAAGATAAAAGATCAAATGTTCCTAGCTTAAATTAGGTCAAATCAGAAAATGAAAAAAGCAGACAATAGAGCAAACACTTCTTCCTGTGACATCTGCAATTTCTAAAAGCATTAAGAATATTTTCTTTAAATTAAGATAAGAATATTTTTATTAAATTTAGAGAAAGTACAACTGCAAACAAATACATGACTTTTTCCAAAAGGCCACTTTGTGATAAAGTACATACACATAGTGTTCACGGTTTCTTTAAAGTGCTCTGTATGTCGTTTCGGGCTTGAGAATCACCTACTGCTGCTTTAAAAGATCCTTCAACACGACTCCAGCGCTGTTGTCGGGTAACACTGGCAAAGGTGTAAATGTGGGCAACACATCTGAGATGGGTTTCAAAAGAAGATGCCCAGGCCCACCAGGTCCAAGTCCAGCTGGGTTAATAAGAGGCACAGCCGCAGAACGGGGAGCCAGGAACGGATTAACGTCTATTCTTCTACCAGGCCTGGATTCTGCTGTATCTAAATGATAAAATATGAATTGTTTAGTCTCCTATATATTTTTTTTTTGTGAGGAAGACCAGCCCTGAGCTAACATCTGTTGCCAATCCTCCTCTTTTTTTGCTGAGGAAGACTGGCCCTGGGCTAACATCCATGCCCATCTTCCTCTACTTTATATGGGATGCCGCCACAGCATGGCTGACAGGCAGTGCGTCGGCAGGCGCCCGGGATCCGAACCTGCGAACCCCGGGCTGCCAAGCGCGGACTAAACTGCTGCGCCACCAGGCCGGCCCCCAGTCTCCTATATTTTTTTTTTTTTAGTCAATGCTAGCTACACGTGTGTTTTAGGTTCCCAGATTTGGCCCCTAAATAAATTTAATTCATATGCTGCTGGATTCTGGATCTGATAAGCTGGGTCTATGAAACATAAAAGGGTGAGAGAGGATAAGACAATAAGAGAAAGGAATGGGAGAAAGGAGGGAGAGAAGAATGTGTGTATGTATAGCTAATACTTTATTAAACACATTAATAGTGTTGTTTTATATTTAAATACAAGTTACATAACTGATAAACCTCATTTACTACAGTAACAGCCTTTTAAAAGGTGTTCCCTATGTTACAAGGCAAACTCTGCTCACCTGAAAGACGAAGGACTTGAGACTTTGTTTTCCCCAAATAATGATGATGGTCATGAAAAAAACTGGCACCCATATTACAGTGATAACAATCAGATTTCATATTAATTTACCCAAAGGAAAAACCATATATGCATTATTTTACCTGATCATCTTTTAGACACTGAAAGGTCTGAAAACAATTCTTGATTAGATCATTTCTCCATAAAGTTAGGCTGAACAATTAGTTGTTACTGGAATAGGTATTTGGTTTATGTCCTAATGTTTAGTGGATAAAATTCTGCTTTACGACCCAAGACCACTGGCAACTTCATTGTTAACAGTCAAGCAGGGGCCGCCTGGTGGCGCAGCAGTTTAGTCCGCGCTTGGCAGCCCGGGGTTCGCAGGTTCGGATCCCAGGGGCCCGCCGAGGCACTGCCTGTCAGCCATGCCGTGGCGGCGTCCCATATAAAGTGGAGGAAGATGGGCACGGATGTTAGCCCAGGGCCAGTCTTCCTCAGCAAAAAAAGAGGAGGATTGGCGACGGACGTTAGCTCAGGGCTGGTCTTCCTCACAAAAAAAAAAAAAAGAGTCAAGCAATCCCCTCAAGTTGCCCACTTCAGCAATGGGAAACTCAAATAAAAGAAGCCTCTAAAGCAAAGAGAGCATTGAGACCAATTCATCAAATCTACTTATCATCCATCTCCCCTGGGTCCCCAAGCTGTACTTTCCTGTGAGTGACAACTTTCCAAACTCTGGAAAAGCTTCTGGTGCTACGTAGTTAAACTCTGACCCTCGCCACACACTTCCAAATCCAAGACTAAAGGCTAAACTTTCTTTTTCTCATGTAAACCCTATACCAACTCAGAACATCACTGGCTTTTGTCTCTGATGAAGACAAATTAAGCTGGGCACAGGGCTTGATAACTGAAGCTGGGGAGAGTAGGAAAGGAGGAGGAGAGGGAAGAAGGGGAAGGGACAGAGGCGGGACAGGGGAGGGGAAGACCCTGTCATAATGAATTTTGGAATCTGCTTCAAGATGCCACAATCTAGTGTAACAAAAAATAGTGTTTTTAGTAGAGTTTACACCTGTTAGATAAAGTTAAGACTTTCTACTAAATTTAGCAGCCATACCTTTTACCTAAACAACAAATTTTACCACTTTCTCCTTCTACAAAAGTTCAGGAAAATAGAAATATTTGTCTAAATGACAAAGGCAGTTTTTAAAATTTCAGAGTATAAATTCTTTAATAGTTTATCCAAATTTAAGTATCTGACGTGATATAAACTTGAGTGTATAATAACAATACCTTTACAGTCCAACTAGTCAACATTATCTGAAGATTTCAGATAAAAGAGAAACCTTCCAATGAAGAATCTATTTATAGTCTAATGGATTATACTTTAATTTCAACTCAAGAAATTTTACTGAATGCCAATATAGGGGATATGAATATAAATAAGACCCTTATAACCTAGTGGGATAGAAACTATGTACACATACTGTAGAACACCTTCCAGGCAGACCTTCATAACCTTCTTGGATGTCTAAGCCAGTTTACTAAACTGCTCTTATTAATACTATTAACCAAGGTTCGGTTATTGAATGTAACACTTAGATCTGCACAGGGAAAAAAATCTTTCTCTAACTATAAACTACACTTCTAAATCTGATTAGCAATAAGCACCATTAGTGAGAAAGGAAAACAGGTAACCAAGCAACGGTTTAAAAGTTCACCACTACTTCCAAGGATAATTCAAAGTGGCTTATGCAGAGAGAGAATTATTATTCTAATATACAAAGGAAAAATATTTCATATTGTTTAAATTAATCTAAGCCAATTAAATATCAGATTGCTATTGCTAAGAATATACAAAGCCAAAATCTAATGCCTTACTGGAATTTTGGAAGAAGTCATTGCACATGTTCAGAAACACTAAAAATTTAGCTAATACCACTGTAAAACATAATCGTAAATTAAGCATTTGATTTTTTAAATTGTAGAAAAAATAAATATCTAGTTTTACCTTTAAAACTTTCCGGTACATTTGTATCTAGTTTTCTCCTTCCTGGTGAATCCAGAGGTTTCATATCGTGAACAGAAAGCTTTGGTGGTGGAACAGATGGATGAGATTCCGTTTCCAGAAACTTAACAAAAAGTTCTGAAAAAGACTAAGAAATAAATATTTGAGTTATATAAGGCAGATATCAAAATTAGACTCACTACAACTAAAAAATATGTGCCAGCTGTTCTAATTAAATATGAAACACTAATCATGCCACCTGAATCATTTCTTTATAAATAAGCTTTATGAACAATTAAAACTACCAGCACTTTAGTTACACAGGTATCAATTAAAAACTTTGCAACAATTTAATCAATAATCTTTGAGGACAACACTTGTTACAAACCTTACAGTCAGAATTAGTCACCTGATAACATAGATTTCTTGACATCAATGGCCCTTAAGATATCAAGTCTTAAATCATTTTAATAACTGTTTACAGAGACATAAAAAATTATATTGACAGAATTCAAGTAGTAAACAGTCATATTTTTCTAAAGTAACACCCAATTAAGGAATATAGCAAAAGCCCACTGGCAATATTATTAAAATAACATAATGTAGACCTTTCCTTTAAATTTTATGCCATCCAGTTTAAAAGAGTTTTATCTTTAACAAGCTCTCTGTAAGTCACCTAGCCTCAGTTTCTTCTCTATTAAAAAAAAAATTAAATAAAATAAAGAAGTAAACTCCACATTCTAACTCACTACTCAATTCAATTAATATTCATCTCAAGCTACTATATACCAGGCACTATGTTTTCATGTTTATTAACTGAAAGGCCTCTGGTAGGCCTCTTCCTACCAGAATGTAAGCTCATTGAGGGCAGGCACTTTGTCTATCTGCTTTGCTGCTACATCCCCAGTGCTTAGAACAGTCTGGTACACAGCAGGTGCTCAATAAGTATTCATTAGCTCAATGACTAGGTAGACACATACATGCATAAAATAGAGCCTCTGTCTTTAAGAATCTCATAATTTAGTAGTAAGACAAACAAAGGATTGTGTGCTACAGCAGCATGATCAAATACAAAGAAAGAAACAGTTAATACTCTGAAAAATAAAAGTACCAGATAAATAAAAAGTTAAAACAAAACCTATATGAAATAAAATTATTAAAACTGGCTTGTTATCTTTAAGTTAATCACCTCTCTGGATCTCAGTTTCCACAACTCCAAAATAAAAGGGCTATAAAAAATAACCTAAAAAGGAAATCTGATTCTTTGCAAACGAATGTGATATACAATCATTTCACCATTCATACTCAGCAAGAATAAAACCGGCTCTTACACTATTCAACTGAGACTGCTGATTTGGTCTCAGAGGTGTGTTGGGGACACTTTTTGATCCTCCTCCAAGCCACCCAGTCATCCACCTGGTAACACCGCCCTGATCTTCATTCAACAACTGAAAAGTTAATTTTAAAACAGAAAAATATTATCAATACAAGAAAAGAAAAAATAAGAACAATTTTTATATGAGTTCAGACGGTAGCAAACCATGCTTTTCAAGTCCAATTCCTAGTAAATGTTTCCTACTGATAGAGGCTACAAATACAATGAAATGTATGTTTCCTACTGATAAAGGTCACATATACAATGACACGTCATCCCAAGCACTATCTTGAATAAAAGATGAGGATTGTCGGGGCCGGCCCGGTGGCGCAGCGGTTTAGTCCGCGCTTGGCAGCCCGGGGTTCGCTGGTTCAGATCCCGGGCACCCGCCGACGCACTGCCTGTCAGCCATGCCGTGGCGGCGTCCCATATAAAGTGGAGGAAGATGGGCACGGATGTTAGCCCATGGCCAGTCTTCCTCAGCAAAAAGGGGAGGATTAGCAACGGATGTTAGCTCAGGGCTGGTCTTCCTCACCAAAAAAAAAAAAAAAAAAAAGATGAGGATTGTCATGTCTTAAAATTTCAGCATTCTGACATGAGAGGTGGCTTATAAGTTACAAAACATTTAAACTGATATCATACAAATTGGACAAATCCACTTCTTACTGTGGTATGAAATGACTCCATTTCCACATTACTGAGAAAATTGCATTCAGGAAAAGTTATATAACATACAGTAAAAGAAAACAATTTTATATGATGCCACTATTTTAGTTATAAATGTATTCAGAATGTCTTTCATTGCTCAGTTACCTGTTCCATTTCTTCCCTTTTGATATCCAAGATGCTTCCCATTAATCGTAACACTTCATGACGCTTATTTTTTGGTGTGTGAAAATGTCCAATGAAGAGGTTTCTCATTAGGACTCTGTGAAAATGAAAGCAGAAACAGCTCAAGCTAACAACAGTTATCCCAATATTTACTGTACCCAAACAATAAACACTAATCATATACATATTTGTACTTAAACAATAATTATAAAAAACACCAAACAATAAAATATTTTTAAATAACTTTAAAAAAAAATCCTGACAAGTCTAATTAAGAATATTTCAAACAACCCAAAATATATAACTTTTAAAACATCACCATTAGCCACTCACTTTCTTCAACTAAATAATCAACTGAGATGGTACCTCGTTAGTAATTCTCAGTGCCTGTCTGGGCTGATGTCTACCTTAAGGAGACACTTCAGATCTTTCCCTCCCCACTTTCAATGGTGATTATAGATCTTGTGCTTAACGGCTATGCTTTTATTTCCCCATTTACATTTACTAAAAATTTGCTAATAATACCTAAATCTTTCAAGTATTAATGATATATTACATGTATACCTAGGTTTCAGACCTAATACATTTGAGCAAGATATGTTCATTTAAGGACAGTAAAGAGAGCAAAAAAGAATGGTAGGACTAAAATTTTTATTTTCTAAGTACATCATATTGTGGTGATGTTTCAACTCTTCCATATGGTTTTAAGAAAAAGAATTTGGGCTGGGAAAAATCTATTTAAAAACCAAGAGAAGAGAAGTTATTCTGCTGATGTCTCATTAAAACCACCTACATCTCATCACTATATAAGAAAAAGAAAAGGCTTTTTAAAAACTTAATCACATGTAAACATCTATGTGTAGAAGTTGTTTTTACCATAAAAGTAACCTCCATAAAATGCATAAAGTTAAAAGGCAGAGCATACTTGTCCACTTTTCCTTCTGTGCTGTTGACTAAGTTCAGCAATTTCTTTTGTACATCATTCAGCATTTCTTGTCGGAGCTCATCTATTTTAGAACATGTGAATAAAGATAGTCATTAACTGATTAAAATAGTCTAGATGAATATATAACGAGATTTATGACATCTTTACCGTTAATTTTGAATATATGCACTTATTCTAATTAGGAATATTCAATCACTTCCATCTCTTCTTTGGTTCAGGGAACTAGGCTCTCTAGTATAGAAATTACCTGGAGGTCAGAGTATGCATTAATTCACATGGTTTAATCCCAATAAAGTAATCAATTCTTTAAGAGAAAATTTAAAATCCAAAAACAGGTTTTCATTTTCTTCAGAAACTTAATAGCAAAGAAGAAATTTTCACCACTGCTTTCTTGCAGGAAACATTTCCAGAGCCACTCTTTAATGGGAAGAAACGGAAAAGACAATTTTAGATTTTCCCTTTTCCATTTTCCTGGCTGGCCTGTTTTTTGGTGAAATGACTAAGAAGAGTTTCTAACACAACTATGGATGTAGTTGTAGTAGTTCTAACACATGGTTCAGGATGTGGCTGATAGGGCAAAGTATTCTAGGGTAAATAAATTGCAAAACACAATTCAGATCACTAGTTCTAACATACTAATCAAAATACTATAGCTTATGACGCATTTAGAAGAATGTTTGGACTATTTTATTTTAAAATTCTATTTATTTAAAAAGGAAGCAAAATCTGTAAAAGCTTGGTGGAATAGCTGGAATTTGAGCAGTATTAAAGGCAAAGTCTAGAATCACAACAGGAGATACCCTGTTCATAAATTCAACCATGCCACAGGGCCAAAATTCCTAGACTAAGGAGCTCTCAGCCAGACCCACAGGGTTTACACACCTGTTACACCTCAGAAATGGAGAGTTTTAGCTGAAGGAGATACTTAACTTCAAGCTAGATTACAAGTTTTGTTCTGAAAGAAATGAAGAGGAGACTGGTTTGCAGCAGAGCTCCACTTTTCAAATCAAGAAACACTCACACCCAAACACCACTTTGACCTCTTTCCACAAACGTGCTCTTTGAGTTATGCTGCCTTCTCCTCGGAGTAGCTAGACACAAATTTCCTTCTCAGATATATGACTTGCAAATATCTTCTCCCATTCCGTGGGTTGTCATTTCACTTTCTTGATAGTATTCTTTGAAGTACAGAAGTGTTTAATTTTGATGAAGCCCAATTTATTTTTTCTTTTGTTGCTTGTACTTTTAGTGTCATATCTAAGAAACCACTGTCTAATAACTCAATATTACAACGATTTACTCCTATGTTTTCTTCTAAGAGTTTTATAGTTTTAACTGTAAAATGTAGGCTTATGGTCCATTGTGAGTTAATTTTTGTGCTGGTATGAAATAGGGGTCCAGCTTGGTACTCGTGCAAGTGGATATCCAGTTGCTCCAGTGCTATACATTAAAAACACTATTTTTTTAGCACCCTTGTTGAAATTCAACTGACCATAAATGTATGGTTTATTTCTGGGCTCTCAATTCCCACTGTAAGACTTCTGCAAATGTTTTTGTCTTCTGCTTGGAAAGCTCTTTTCCACTGGCACTGCCTATTAACCCTTCTCGTCTCAGTCCTCAGGTCAGTTCCTCAGAGAAGTTTTCTCTGAACCTTACAGACTAGGCCAGGTCCATCTGCTTTGTCTTCATCCTGTCTTGTACAATACCTAAAATTCTGATTTACAGTACTAAGTGTATATATAAAATGTCCAGTTTAACTGTGTGCAATGGTTTGTGGTTTTTCTAAATTGCAAAATGTAATTCATATAATAGGCTAACTTTACCAAAATAGAGATGGTTGCCACAACCATATTATAAAAGCAAGGTTTGTGTTCGGAAAATCTACTACAAACGTTTCCTTTCCTGTCTTTCCAGTAAGGAATTCAAGCTTGGACATTAAAAAAAGAAAGAGAGAGAGAACAAGACTATTATTAAAGTCTACATAAGTAAAAGACATTTTAGATTCTAAACATGCACATATGTACTATGAACGCATGGTACTATTTGGGCCTTTTCTAGTACTACATTCTGAATGTAAACAGAACTCTCAACTATTCAGAGAAAGAATAGCAAGTAAGTTAATTGATGTTCTTAATTAACCATTCCACTCATGAGCTAAAAGTAAGACCCAGAGTAAAGATGGGCACAGTCTTCTCTTTCATCCTCCCCCACTGCTCCCCAAAGCTCTAGAAAGGTAGCAGAGAAACAGAGGTCAAACTTACCCCACCCCCACCTTCACTTTCTCTGAGATTTTCCTTCCTCTACCTACCTTCCTCTAAAATTAGTGATGTTTTATATTGATTACATGTCAAAATGATAATATTCTGGATATACTGGGTTATATAAAATGTTACTAAAATTAATTTCACCTGCTTCTTTTTACCTTTTTAACGTGGCTACTAAAAAAGTTTAAATTATACATGTGGCTTGCATTATATTTTTACTGGATAGTACTGTCTTGGAGTATAACCAGGATATAACCACACTTTATTGTCTCTCACTAAAAAAAGAAAGACAAAACGGAATGGTACATAGATATCTTCAGAATATAATTCACAAAGCAAAGAGCTGATTCTGATAAAAACAATTTTAATGAAGTAAATTAGAAAAATTTAACTTTGCTCTATGAAAAGCTGATCAAAAAATCTGTCTTAATAAAGTTCAAGTCAAAAATACTTTCTCGATGAAAACTCATTAATATTGGTATAATTTTGATTATATACCAATCTGTGTTCTGAAAGGTAGGGTCAAAACATCCTTAAGGCCAAAATAACAGGGTAAAATTTCTTAAACTCATTATCGGAACACAAGTTAGTCCTGAGCTAATGTGATAGAGAACTGGCAACTCCGCATATCCTTGCAGGCATGCAGAGGGCTGTTTCAAATTCAAGTAGTAATTTAAATGTATTCTGATATGTGAGTCTAGAAAAAAGCCCTCAGAATTTGGGGTAAGGGATTGGAAGGATGGTATTAAAGGTTTAGAGAAGAAAAAGTCAAATATCAACTTCAAAGATCACTATAGACTTCTCTTTTCTCTAGGCACCCTTATTCTCCACCCATCAGAGATTCTGAATACCTCTCCAGAAAAACTGAACACTAACTCAAACCACAATTTGAAATCAGAACTGTATTTATATGAGCAGGCAAAATACAGTTATTCAGAAATGGGTTTTTAGCCAAATACAATATCCCTGTGAAATAATCTAACATGCCAAAATAATCCTTTGGAAGTTAAAAAAAAAAGGGGGGGGGGCAGGAGGGTATACTTTAAAGTTGAACAACAGAGTATCTGAGATTTAGTCTAGTTTAGGGGAAGAGTTACTCTGAACACATCCCCAAACCTGCCACATCAGAGCCTCTTTGCTGTAATGCCTAGAGATGGCACCATGGTCTCTATCACTTGATTTAAAATGAAAATTGAACATAAAATGTAATGGACTACAACAAGTCAGCACATCATAATTTCACATTTTATTTGTGATTAGTAACACTACACTATAACACTGCCTTCAGAGAACATCGTAAAATTTAAGTCACACTCCTTACAAAGTCATTTGGTTATTTCATGACTAAGCTCTCTTGGACAAGCCTCAGTCAGGTGGAACAGTCACCTGACTGAGAAAAGAAAGGTGGTTGGAACAGGACTCGAGAGTCAAAAGATCTGGTATGAATTATAGTCCTGTCACAAGACCTGGATATGACTCATGGTCCTGTCACCAGGACCAGACTTTGTTGCCTATTTTGTAAAATGAGCATGCTTTTCTCAAAGGATTTTGAGAGGATCTACTGAGTAGTTAAACGTGACTTTTCTAAAGAGTAAAGTGCCATATAAAGCATTAGTACTCATTCATCTGATTTCCTAAAATAACTAAAGAATTCATCTTTCAACCTAGCCCTAACCAATACCAATAATATGTATCACTTTGGTTAACATTAACATTGATCATTTTTCCTCCATTTTGTCTTATTTGTCATCTTTACAAACCAAGGCAAGAGTTAACAGAAGGAAGACAAAAAGGTTAGAAAGATGATTTCATTGATAGATATGTCAGTAGATAAACTGGATCTAGTGTCTTACTTGCACTAGCTACCTAAAAACTAAATTTAAATCTGATACATTAAATCTAATATAAGGAAAGTTGGACTCCTCATTTAATTAAATATAATCAAAGCTAAAGCTAAAAATTAAATGGTCTTTTTATTACAGATTTCAACTTACACAAGATCACTTTCATTATAATACCACATAACATTTTTTAAAGGCATCTTATATTTATTTACATTTGAAGTTAAGACATATTAGCATCTGCTGTCTTTTTTCTTTGGTGAGGAAGATTAGCCCTGAGCTAACATCTGTTGCCAATCCTCCTATTTTTGCTGAGGAAGACTGGCCCTGGGCTAACATCCATGCCCACCTTCCTCTATTTTATATGGGATACCTGCCACAGCGTGGCTTGATAAGCGGTGCATAGGTCCACGCCCGGGATCTGAATCTGCAAACCCTGGACCGCCAAAGCAGAGCGTGCGAACTTAACCCCCACGCCACCAGGCTGGCCCCAGCATCTGCTGTCTTTTAACTCAATTCTTTTCAACCATATCAGACACAGAATTTTAAGGTCTAGAGAATACGGTGAATGCTTTCTTGTTCCATAATTATAATTATTAATTGCTGAAAAGTAATTTTTGATATTCCACTTCCTAGCAATGAACTCACAGGAAAAGAATTTTATTAATACAGTATAACCTCATTAATTTGAATTTCACTAGAACAGAATCTATGATTAAAATGAAATGGCAACACTGAGGTCTACTGGATTATTTGTACACTTAACTTAGAGTTACTAAGTGCATTTGAAAGAGATTTTATATAAATATTTTTAATGTAACCAGATCAAATTTATTTTTCCTCTCTACCTTCCTCCCTCAATCCTTTACTATGAATTAAGACCATTTGTACTACATTTTTCCATATCAAAACAAAAATTTTTTAAAAGACTGAATCTTGTGAGTCAAGTTACATATTTAATTTTTAAAGGTTCACTCAAACCAGCCACCAGTCCAAAAGAAAGGACTGCAATTTTGTCAGTGAACAGTAAACTCATTATAATAAATTGGCCACTTACTGAATATCACCATCACTACAGAAAATATACTCTACAAAAGATTTTCTAGGCTGCAGACTGAAATTCAGCTCATTTCTGAAAGCTCCCTGGTGCAAATCAGCAGACTAAATCTGGCCCAAAGAAATGTTTTGTTCAGCCCACACAGGGTTTTTAGAAAAACTCAAATTAGGTGTCACATTAAAAATTGGAATATTTCACATAAAAATCTACATTTCCAGTGTCTCGTGAAAGATCTGAAAAGTTGGCAACACTGGGCTCACCTTCCTGCTTGGCAACAGTTGGGTGGAGCTGAGAATTTGCTGCTCCCTATAACAAACTCTCCAATTCACCATAGTCTTAGTCCTATTTGCTCTTTTATACTGTCATTTGGGCCCTGGTTTAAATTTTGTGGTTGTGATCCATACTGACAGTTTCATTTCTCCACATAGCAACCCACTTTCACCTCTGCCTTCCCTTTGGTTATTACTAGTCCCCCAGATCTTCAGCCAGTTTCCAGATTATGCCACAGTTTCATATGAATTGCTCCCTCTGTCTAGAATGCTCTTCTCCAACTCCCTGCCTGCTGACTGAACCTATTCATCAGTCAGGTGAGGTCAAGCACACCATTCACTGGTCTCTTCCACCATTCCACACCACCATCACCAAGTAGAACGGACTGCTCCTTCCTTTCGAAACAATTTCTTGCACGGATGTGATTACATGTAGTCTTCCCGTTTGGGCCTGATTGTAGAACTCCTGAAAGTAGAGACCCTTGTCCCCTATCTTTGTACCACCAGTGCTTAATTTAGTGCTTGGTACACAGCAGAAAATAATAAATTTTTGATAAATAAAGAATGATTCATTTTTCTCTGGGAAGAACAGAACACAGGACAAAAAGAATACATGATTTATGTTCTGAATTACTCATCCATATGAGGTAAAATACACAAAAAACATTAATTCAAAACATTCTCATCTCTACATAATTTACTTTTTCCTTTATACTTAGAATACACACTTAAAATTATAACCATTAAGTTTAAAAGGGCTTAATTATTTACCTAATTGATATAAACTTTTTTCTTAACTAAAATTTTGGCATTGTCTAGTATACCCAGATGTTTATATCATCACAAATAATTTTTAACCATTTATGGCAATTCAGAAAACTGCATCTGGTATTTCTTATATGTTTCCTCTAAAATCACCACTTCTGCCAAAAACATCTATAAAGAAATCCCTCAAAAGGTTTGGGTAACAAAGCGTCTGGGAATGTATTTGGCCTATATTCAAGAGGACATTATATGTTTTCTTGTATAAATCATGTCCTGGAAAACAGAATGTCTTTATTTAAAATAAAAACTACCATCCAGCACCATAAAGGTAGTTCCATGAAAAACATTTTAAACTTCTTTCATATCTGTAGTTTTAAAACACGTTTTTATGCTTCATATTACTGGGGCTCATTTTATGTGTTCTTCTCGATTTTCTTTAGAAAAACACTCTAAGGAAATTTTCCATTCTCAACTCATAGAAGACCTTTTAAAAAGCAGTCACCAAACCTTCTTAAAAAAAAAAAATCAGTTATGAGGCCCTTTAAGATACAGCTATAAACTGGGAGACACACCAAAAGATTTTCCCAACGCTAGAATCTAAACTTGTATTGTTTATGACAACTTATTTTTCTTCACGTACCATAAAATTCACCACCCTTTTGAATAACACTTATCAAAACAAGAACCATTTTGTGCTTTCTATTTCAATTTTATCCAATCATTTTCATTTAAACAGGAATTCATGGAAGAGAACAAGAAATGAAAGAAGGAAAATATCAAATTTGGCCATAACCATAGCAAGATACATCTTTTAAAGGTTCAGCTGCAGTCTAGGTTTCCATAGCTGTATATTTTCCCATGAACGACAATTCCATAGAAATTCTGAACTCTGATCAACTCAGAATAGTTAATGAAAGACACTGTCCTGTCTGCTTCATAGAGGACTAGTGTCTTGAGTTTGAAAAATCAATAAAATATAGGATGGCATGTGAAACAAGTCTTTGGAATGACACTGAAAAAGAACACTTCTAGGTAAAATGTTGAAAGAATAACTTCGAAAAGGAAGGACAGCAGTAATTCTTCTACCAGACAACATTATCTATTAAAATATAATACCATAGGATCTTAGGGTTTCCTTTCATTGTTCCTTTACACCACGTTACCCATGGGAGGATAGTGGCGACAAGAAAGCAGAGAAAGAGAGAGGTTCTTATATTTTCGGGGTGAAATCCTACTACTGGTTTAGGGCTCTGCTCCAGTTCCTTTCCTCCACGGAACGCCCTTGACCCTTAATGGGTTTCTTGGGGAACTAAATACGCACTTTCTTATGATCACTGTTGTGACCACTGTCTTAAACTAGAAACCTATGGTGTATCCATGCTGTCTTACTCCCTTAACTAAGCTCCCTGAAAAAAGGGATCCTATCTAGAATCTCACATAGCATCTAACACAAAGCCAAGTAGCTGATTCTCATTAAACACTTAATGCCTGATAAGCTATCTTCACACTTTTTATACAAGGCCTGTAAATACCCTGAACCCATAATCACAGTTATACAATCGTGGCACTAAACATTATGTACTCTAAGATTGATTGAAATCATCAACAATCTACTGTTTCACTATTGCTATTACATACTATATAGCTCCCTTTTCATATGTTCGACCAGACTGAATCATTTCATCTCTGGTAGCAATGATATAATCAAGCGTTTCAAATAAAATAGCACTTTTTAAAGTGAGTTTCCTGATATTGTTTAAATGTTGAAACTGCATATCAACTAATCATCAGTCTACAGATGCTTAGAAATGAAACAATACTTTGCCTCTATAATTCAAGTCTCTATGTACTTTCATGCAACAAAAGCCAATCTGTCTTTTTCAAAATTGTTTCTCCTGGCAAATATTTTCGCTGTCTGGCCAAGTTTTGTGTTAAAAATAAAGTACAGTATTACAACACCAATCAACATTTAAAGTACTTAATGATCTATGAAAGAAAATATACAGTGATTCTTTTGAAACAACCAAGCCAATCAAAGTTTTATTTATATTATCAAATCAAGAGTGCAGCTTTGAGAAAATAAAATCACATTTGTGTTTAGAGATACAAAAGCAATATTAAGCACTTAGCTAATAAAAGAAAACAGATTGTTAAGAAGAGCTGTAAATGGCAACAATGATTTAAAGACATAACAGAACTGTCTCTTTACTCCCCTTCCTGTCTGTGCAACACTGGCCTCTTGCCTGCCCCTTCAAATACCAGTTGTATAAGCATAATTAGAGCCTTTTCTGTAATATTGACTCCAAAAAATGGGTCCAAAGTTCCTATAAACTTACAATGAATATTAATTATACTTTTTCACATGAATAGGGACTTGGCCCACCTAAGCCTTGTCATTTATAATCAAAATCTGAAAATACTCTATTACTGGGTGTTTAAATGTGAGCCTGCACAAGTACTAAGTAGTGCAGGGGCTCTGGTAATATTTATCAACTACAATAAGTCATAGAATTTTTTATCTTACCATCATCTACTGGGAACAACTCAGGTAGATGTCTAAAAGGTGATGTGGCCTTAAATATCACAGGAGCATGATAAACAGCACTGAGTTGTCACAGACCAATGAGATGGTTCAGAATACTGCCCGTTCACCCCATTAGTCTAGCCCTCCCCTAAGACATCAACTCTTTGGCTAATCCCTTGGGTGCCTGGTGTATCTCCTCTGGGTTGCCCATATGTCTTCCAGATAATGCTGTAGTTGTATTGGCCTTCAACCTAACGAGACCATTTTCCCAATAAATACTGCCTCCAGGTAGGGGCAATCATTTCAACATTTCAGGCACAACACAGAGGATACTGTCCTATCTTCTAAGGAGATGGAGATATTAGAACAAAGTGCAAGTTGGACTATAAATAATCATTTTCCTAGCAGGAAGAAATACAGTAGCATGGAAAGATCATGCGCTTTGGTCAAGGGTAAAAGATCAGAGTTCAAATCTCAGTTTCTTTAACTTATAAAATGGAACTAATACCACCTGCTTTGAAGTTGCTTGTGAAGAGTAAATGAAATGAGAAGACTAAATAATACAATATATGTTATATAAAATGATATTCAACATATAATTGTGTCCGTGCTGCCCATTTCCAGCCCCTCTACTAGATTTAGAGTCCCAAGGCTGGCCAAGTCTTACAAAGTAAACAGAGGCCTTTCAGTTGGGCAGTAATTTGCCTCAGAATAAAGTTATTTTGAGGACAACTACCTCAACATGATCTATCGTATTGTTTTTCGTATTCCTAAAAATCTCTCATCTCCTGTCTCCTGCTAGATTTAGGCCAACTTACTTTGGCTTGTCCTTTGGTATCCATGCTTCAGCGGTTCTTGTCTGCTTGCCTACTTAGTGTCCAAGTCACTGTTTCTGTTGTCCAACAGTATCTCTGCTGTGTCATCTCCTTCTATTTCTGCCTATTTCTAATTTCTGTTTTATGTTAGTGGTACTCTTAATTCCTTAATTATGTGCCTTCGTGTTACTCTGCCTAACACAGACACCTAAAGTTGGTGCACTTCTAGGTTCCATTATCACCTTTCCGATAACCTTAAATCATTTCCTACTAAATACAGCCCTAGAATAGCTTCAACTTCCTGCAGATCCTCAAATCAGAGATTAAATGAGGACGTGCCATCTTTGTCAGCTGTTAGATTCAACAAAGCACTATGAACCACCTGATTATCTGAGGCCCAACCTATAAACCTAAGCACAGGATTCACCTTAGAGAATTGACCGGGCTTATGAGATACCGTACAAGAATCAAAAAATATATGATGAGTGCCTGTATGTAAAGCACTATCTATAATCATAAAAAGCTAGTTATACCCAGACAGTCATTCCAGAAAAAATTACTCTTTTATTGGAGAATATTGCCCTCTCTAACAAATCAGATGGCTTTAGGTAGGATGAACACGGATTCATCAGGTAGAAGTCATAACCATAATAAGTCAGGTCAGTCCCCCCTTGAAGGTCAACAGGATGACAGCCAACACAACTGGATTATCTCAATATCTAGGAAAACTAACTGGACAGCCAGGGCCAACTTATGACTCTGGTTTCACTAGAATCATATTCAGATTGAAGCAAACTGGTCATGGGAGATGGAAATGGAAGTCACACACTAATGGAAGTTGGATCACTCAACTGTACCAATGCATGAGGGAAACTATGTTTCATTCAACACTAGTGTGGTAGGAAAAAAGAAGGGAAAGAATAAAAACCTACTTTGTTTTTTAAGTTCTTCAATTTGTTCTTCCTTTAAATCTAACTGTTCTGTAAGTCTTGAAGCTGAATCCAATGCAGCATTTGCTTCATCCAAACTCTCCTGAGGAAGGAAAGTTCATTAAAAAGTGGCATGCAAAAATTATTTCATAAACTATAGGGCTGGAAGACATCTTAGGGTCAATCAACCCTTTTTATTTCCACTGATGAAGCTATACCTCTGTGACCTTGGCAAATTCACACAACTAATAAGTATCAAAGACAAAACCCACACTTCACAATACAATACTGGCTCTTTTAAAGGAACTACATAAAAAAAAAAAGGATGCTACTAAAAGACAACATGGTGACAAAAGTAAAAAAAGTGACAATAATAAGAGAATAAAAATTATAAATAGCAGATACCAAAAGTCAAGAAATATAGCAACAAATGTTCTTAATTTTTACAAGTCTGATGGGTATATAAAGCAATATTTCATTATTACTTTAATTTTTATTTCCTTAACTACTAGTGAATTTGAGCACTATTTCATGTTTACAAGACAGCTGGATCTGCTCTTCTGTGAAAACCTCTTTGCATACTTTGCCCGTTTTTCTACTGAGCTGCCTTTCTCCTGTCAGTTTGTAAGAGCACCTTATATAGTAGACATAAACCCTGTGTCATCAGTGCTACAAATATTATTTGCCAGATCTGCCATTTGTCTATTGCCTACAAAATATCTTTTGCCATGTGAAAGTGTTCAAATTGTATGTAATCAAACATGTCCTACTTTGCTTTTACAGCTTCTTGAGTTTTAGTCTTAGTTAGGCTCTTCCTTGCCCCAAGACTGCACATGTGGTCTTCTAGATTTTTTCACAAGATATTTACTCTTTTAATATTTACATCTTTAATACAGTGTTTCTCAATGGGAGTGCTTTTGGCATTCCTGGCCCCTGCCCACTAAATGCCAGAAGACCTATCCAGTCACTGTAACATTTAAAAATAGCCCTAGATTTCCAGTACTACTCCCAGTTGAGAATCTTTCCTTTAATACAATTGAAATTTACTTTTGTATATGGTGTAAGATCCATAAAGGGGTCCAATTTTATTTTCTTCCATATAGACAGCCAGCTGTGCCAACATAATTAGATAATCTATCCTTTTTCCCATTAAATTGAAAATAGTTTAGTTTAGGGTTTAGTTTTAAATTCTCGAATATATCCTGGGCTCTATTTCTGGATTCTCCTTGTGTTCCACTCATCTAGTCAATATGGTATTGATTTATGGCTCTATTTTGATATTTAGTAGGCAAGTCCCTCCCCACTACTGTTCACACAATTTTCTTGGCTATTCTAGAGTATTCACCCATGTAAATTTCAGGTCAGAGTGTGATAGTTTTTTTGATGCATCAGCTTAGATAGGCCATAGTCCCCAGTTATCCAGTCAAACATAATCTAGATGCAGCTGTGAACGTATTCTGCAAATGTATCAAAACCCCCGATCAGCTGAATTTAAGGAAGGCATATTATCCTGGACAATCAGGGTGGGCCTGATTGAACCAGCTGAAAGTCCTGAAAGCAGGGCTGAGGCTTCCCCCCAAAAGAGAGGAAAGTCCTTCTGTGGACAGCAACTTTGGCCTCTGCCCATGGAGTTCCATCCTGCTTGTGATTTTCTTTCCTGACCACCTGTGGACAAGAGCTTTGGCCCAGGCCCATGAGTTCCAGTCTGCCTGTGATGTGATCTTCCCATTCTGACTGCCAGCCTTACAAATTTCAGACTTGCTTAGCTAGCCAATTCACATTGCCAATTCCTTGTAATAAATCTCATAGGTATCCATACACATCATATATATCAACGTGTATAAGTATGTGTGTACATATATATATATACACACGTGTGTGTGTCTGAAGAACCCATTGATTCTGCTCAAGTTGAACCCTGACTGATACACAGAAGGACTGAAACAAAAACTTTTAAATAAAAAAATTAATATTCAAAATCCAAAAAACTAAATTTAGTTCAAGGAAATTTAAATAAACTTCCAAATGATTTTTTTAACCTCATGGCATTTATAGTTAAGAAATTATTAAAGTTTAAAATTACACTAAGACTTTTTTGAAAATTAACATTTAGTTTCGTTATTCCTTCTACCATTTGTTTGTTTTTTATTTTATTAATTTCAGCTTTTATCTTTACTAATTCTCTCAGTTTCTTCTGATTTACTTTGTTCTTTTTCCGAATATATGTTACATGTTATATTAAAAAAAATAAAGCTAGCTTAAAAAGAAGATCTGGACTTGTAATAGTATGACAGACTAGATACTCTGGATCCACTGGAAACAAGTAGAAGTGTTGGATAAAATATCTTTTTAAATGTATTAATGAGCTGATCAGAAAGTAAACATAAATGGTCAATAAACATATTACAAGAAACTTGACCTTATTAGTAGTCAGAGAAATGCAAATTGAAACCGTAAGAAGATAGCCCCTCCCACTTACCACACTGGCAAAAACTTTAAAGATTCTGATAATGGCAAGTGTTGCCAAGGAAGTTGAACAAGAACTCTGATGCACCACTGGCAAGAGGAAATTAGGACAACCGCTCTAGAAAACAATTTGCCATCATCTCATAAAGTTTAAACTGCCCATATATATTCCATGACTCAGCAATTCCAATCCATACACACCTGACAGAAACTCTTGTACATGTGCACCAGGAGACATAAACAAGCAAGTTCAGAACCACAATGTTTGTATAGCAGATAACGGAAATGTCCTTTATCAGTAAAATGGTAAATAAATTATATATTCATGCAATGAATACAGCAGTGAAAATAATTAACCATCTACACACGGTGACACATAGTAACATAGCTGAAACTCATGAACATAATAATACTAAGCAAAAAAGCAAGTCTCAGAAGAATTATTCAATTTACATACAGTTCAAAATTCCATTTATACAGAGTTTAAAAATACGCAAAACCGAACAATGTACTGTTTGGAGATGCAAATCTATGTGACAAAACCATACAGAAAAACAAGGGGATGATAACATAAGATTCTGGAATAGTGGTTATGTATGAGGTGGGAAGGGGATGAGATGGAAAGGGGCGCATAAGGAACTTCAAAGAACAGCATTCTATTTCTTATACCGGGTGGCGAGTACGTGGGTGTTCTCATATTTCACATGTATTACCTAATATTGTTTTGCAGCCACTCAATACTTAATAAAAATTTCAAAACTTTAAAGGAAATATGTCTTCACTTATGTGGAATATTAACTTGCCTGAACAGCACATTCACCACTAATGACAAGTCAATAAATTTTACTATTTTCCACCAGCTATCGCCAGTCTATTTATGATTTAGAAAAGTTTATCCTAAATCTAAAAGCAAGTCACCTTGGTGTTATATCTCTTCATGGGGGTTCATTTTATTTATATCTTATATATAATTTTTGTAGGTATGAAATCCAGCATAATAATAAAGAGAAAAATATTTTAAATGATTATGCTGCAGAAGAAAATGATTTAGGCTGATGCACCCTGTCTGGGCAGTTTGTGCCTGCTGGTGGTGGCCGCGTCATTTTCTGGTGGAGACGTGCAGTTGGCGGCTGCAGCCTCTACGCTGGGATGAACCGAGCTCCCAGTGGAGGCAGGGGGCCAACCAGAGCACGGCCACTACAGTGGTAGCAGCTGGACTGACCACTGCTGCTGCAGGATTTGTAGGCCGTTACATTTTGCAAGCTACGAAGCATATGGAGCCTCAAGTTAGAACAAGTTTTTCAAAGTCTACCAAAATCTGCCTCCAGTGGTGGCTATTACAGACGTAGGTTTGAACCCAAAATGACAAAACGGGAAGCAGCATTATTACTACGCATAAGCCCTACTGCCAATAAAGGAAAAAAAAGAGATGCTCGTTGACAAACTATGCTTTTAAATCACCCAGACAAGGGAGGATCTCCTCATATAGCAGCCAAAATCAATGAAGCTAAAGATTTACTGGAAGGTCAAGCTAAAAAATGAAGTAAATGTATGATGAATTTTAAGTTCTTATTTGTTTATGTATATGAGTACCAGTTTTTTTATAATAAAATGCCTCAAAGCTACAAATTTTAAAAATGATTTAGCATAAGCTCAATAAAAGCCTTGGTATAAGAGATTAATACTTAATAATTATGGATAAATACATACCATTTGAATAGAAATATTGTTCATGATTCATTTAGCAAATAATTTGGTACCTACTTCAAGGCAAAGTGAACAGGACAGTCTCTGCTCTCAAGGAGTCCCCAGTCTCATGGGAGACTGATAAACTGGTAATTAAAGTACAACAGGTGATAAATATTATGACAGAATTAGCACAGGCTTTACAGTAGGGACTTATCTCATGGGGAAGAAAGGCTGTTCAAGTACAAAGAACTGGCCCAGCTGCTTGGAACCTTGAATTTAAGTGAATTTAGCCACAACTTTGACCTAAGAAATTGGTCTAGGTATGCATATATTTCTGACATAATTCAGACTTCATACATTAAACTGTAACAGTATGATAAAAAAAAGATTTAATGAGATAATACACATTGAAATGTGAAATAAAGTGCCCGATATATTTTGTTGAAAAGAGAAAATTCTGAAGTTAAAATTGTAGATCAATTTTTTTCAGTGACCTCTAAAATACCTATCTATGCTAAAAAATCAAAATGTACTATCATTTCATATTTGCTGTGTCTACTCTAAACTATAAGTCAGATGAGGGAAATCCTGAGTCTCTTCTTATGATCCAGCATAGGGTACAGAGTAGCCACTCAAACAATATCTACTAAATTAATTGTTTAGGAGATTATTTTCAAGACAAAGATTCTACAAGTAATTGTTTCATAAATAATAAAATTTATAAGAGAAAATTATCTCGACCAACCTGTAATGATACCAATCTTCCTTCCAGATTTTCTGCCTTTTTCTTCCATTCAGCTACAAGCTGTTTGTGCTTTTCTAGTTCAGTAGAATACATAGCTTTTTCCTCTAAAGAAGAAAAAAAGTTATATTAGTATTTTGCAATTGTGTGATAAAATTAGAATTTTAAACCATTTGAGATTTTAGTAATTCAACAAAAACAGTTCATATATCTTAACAAGAAAATTATAATACCTTAGTGATAACGGTAACTGGAATTAAAGTAATGAGATCAATTTCCTCTGCATAAATCCTTCTCTATCTTATCCATCTTGCAAACTCTTCCCTCCCTCCACAACTCCACTCAAATATTTCCTCTTTGGCAAAGCTTTCTCTACAGCCTCGTACCATACACTTTGTGTACATGTCCAATCTAGTATTATATAGAGTAGACCTAGAGAATTCTTATATTCAAAATATAAGATTTCGGGGCAGCCTGGTGGTGCAGCGGTTTAGTTCGTGCTTTGGCAGCCTGGGGTCCGCGGGTTCGGATCCCGGGCGCCCGCCGACGCACTGCTTGTCAGCCATGTCGTGGCGGCGTCCCATATAAAGTAGAGGAAGATGGGCACGGATGTTAGCCCAGGGCCAGCCTTCCTCAGCAAAAAGAGGATTGGCAATGGATGTTAGCTAGGGCTGGCCTTCCTCACTAAAAAATAAAGAAATAAAATTCAAGATTTCAACCATATGAGTAACCCTGAAGGTCTACACGTGTACAAATTTAAAGTTTTGCTTAGGCACAAAACAATAACCCCTGTTACATCATTAGCCTCATACCCCCTAATCACCCACTCCCAACTAGCAGTTAATTCATTGCCAATAATTACTGAATGTATGAATAAACAAATGGATGGGTGAATGATCTAAAGGCGATATATATGAGGATGGGAGGTAGATGTGAAAAAGCGTATTTGGTTATCATGGTAAAACTGCTCTGGCCACTGTTACTGTGTCTTCAGAAAAGTATTTTCCACCAGGATTAGAAAATGTAGTTAACTCAAAGTATAAATGAATAGCTAAGAACAAGTTAATCAATATTTCAAAGGACAGTAATTACTGATGATTAACTCTTTGAAGTGGGTTCTACCTTCAACTAATATCTCAAAATTTAACCAACTTTGCTACGTATGTGCCTCTCTCTTCCTTTGTATCCTCATTTATCACGTGATCATTCTTTCTGTCACCCTTATACTCCCCAACTCTCACCTTAACTGGTCATAATATGATGCTAAAACAAATTCTTGATGATTACTATATATAGTTTATATTTTCTAGTCATAATTGTTAAAGGAGCCTAAATTAACTTGCTGATGGCTACTTACCTTTGCCCCCTACAAGTGGGTAACCTTTCAAAGGTTTCCCCACATCTAATCTAAAATAGCGCTCAAATAAGTCAAAATTCCCAACAACAAAACAATTTTTCTTCACTGCAAGACGGCCCACACAACTTACCTTGTTGGAAATGCTCTAGTACCATCTGCAGGTTGGAGAGTGAGAGAGCGTACTGCTTTACCTGTTCCCGAGAGACAGAAAGCTGCAGGGCAGCTTCATCCCTTTGCTTGGAGACTACACTCAACTGTCCCTGCAACGCCTCTACCTGCAAACTGGCTTGATGGCTTCAAACAAAAAGAATAAAAGTCAACCTGCTTTTATCTATTTAGATACTTTAACAAGAAGAAACACTGTCCTGACATTTTATTGCATTAAATCCAAGTTAGAGTCCAAAGCATTTAAACACTTTAACAAGATGAAACCTGTTCCCTATGCTTTTTTTTTATTGTGGTAAAATATACGTAACATTTACCATTTCAACCAGTTTTAAGTGTACAGTTCAGTGGCACTAGCACAGTCACACTGTTGTACAACCATCACCACCATCCACCTGCAGAACTTTTTTCATCTTCCCAAGCCAAAACTCCACACCAAATAAACAATAACTCTCCTTCCCCCAGCAACCTCCATTCTACTTTCTGTCTCTAGGAATTTGACCTTCGCTACACTTTATTGAAGTAAATTCAAATTAGATTTCAAAGAACTTGAAGAGTTCCTCTAATCTTTGTTCTCCCCGTTTTTGTTAATTCAATCATCCTTCCTGTGAAAGTGACTCTGAACAAATGGCAGTCATTTTAAAGACACAATTGGGCTAAACAAGAAATATCAGCATAAGAAAAATTTACAAATAGCCTGTAACTTTCACGTTTCCAGTCTAAACCTGTAAGACGTAATTTATCATAAAATTGTAAGGGACCTTGGAAGTCATTTTGTCCAGCTTCTAACCCAACAAGCAATGGATTCTATGACACCTCCCTGCTTTTGACACTTGCAATCATGGTGAATTCACAACTTTCCAAAGGCTATCCCATTGATTAATTGCTCTGATTACTAGTTAATTACCTTTTACTATCGTCTTTCTTTCTGCTTACATTAAATAACCTCTACACCTGCTCCAAACAATGAATCAGAGATCCCTGAGAGATTTATATAGCCCGTATCCAGGTTTATGTCATTGATGTACTGCTTTAATGTATAATTATTACATACAAAATACTGCAATAGCCTTTCCTGGGTTTTTAATGTCCAGTTCAATTCTTATTCAAGAGCAACCCATTAACGCCCATTAAGAGTAGCTCACTTTGAAGAAACTTGACCCAACAGCACCCTCTTGTGGAAAGAGTAGTAAATTAATAATCAGGAGACAACTCTGCCCTCAGCTGTCCCTGGACTTGACTCAGCTTTGCTGGTTAGCAAATCACTCAAAGGGTGATTGTAAGGATGAAATAAGCTATGATGTCATTCAAAAAATTAATAAATACAAGATGTTAGCATTGTTAAGTAAGGGCTCAAAACACTATAATCTAGTTTGTAGATTAGTTAATTTTTTTTTTTTTTTTTTTGTGGGGATGACCAGCCCTGAGCTAACATCTGTTGCCAATCCTCCCCTTTTTGCTGAGGAAGACTGGCCCTGGGCTAACATCCGTGCCCATCTTCCTCTACTTTATATGGGACGCCGCCACGGCATGGCTGACAGGCAGTGCGTCGGCGGGCGCCCGGGATCCGAACTCGCGAACCCTGGGCTGCTAAGCGCGGACTAAACCGCTGCACCACCGGGCGGCCCCCTGTAGATTAGTTAATAATACAACAAATATTTACTGAACATCTATTAAACTATGTGTAAGAATATATGCTGTGGGAAGGGTACGAAATAAACAGCATCGTTCCTACCCCCACTGACCTCACATTTCACTGGGTGGGAGAAAGTGTAAGACAGGTCAACAATTACCTGTAGCCTAAAGTAAAATATAAGTGCCCTATCAAAGACTCAAACAAAGTACTATGCAGGTTCAAAGGAAAAACATCACACGAGGGTTTGGTTTTGAATTTGAGGAGTAGGGTGCTAAATAAAGCATTCTTTATGAAGGAAATCCTATTTGAAGGCAAGATTAATAGAAAAACTGTTAGGGATCAGGTCTACTCTTCAGGTAGAAGAAAGAATATGAAATGAAAAGGTAGAAGAAAAGAAACAGGAAAATAGTAGCTCCATCTGAAGAACTGAGGGATACAATTTGGCTGGATGTGGATGATAGTGAGAGATAAGGTTAAGGTGGTAGATAGCCTGGGACCAAATCATGAAAAGTGAAGTAGCAAGATCACAGCTCTACTTAACGAAGGTTATTCTGGCAATTATGAAGGGTAAATGAAAGGGGGCAGAAGCAAGAAACGTAATTTTAATTAGAGAAAATAAGGGCCTGAAAATCATAAGGAAAGATTATCCATTTTATAGCCTGAGGTTGTTTTGGCATTTCTGCCAGTGTAAAACACATACACAAATGATCACTCATTGTTTTAATTCTCATTTTAAACAAGTTTTCCTTCTGAGTCTGAAGGTACAATAATATACCCTACAAAAGGAGGGGGGGAGTTCATCCTCAGAAGTGTTGTCTCTACCAGCCTATCATTTCTTTGCAGACAGACACAGTATCTACTATCTCCTTATATCTCCCTCAGCATCATACAGTAAAAAGATAAATAAAAAGATGCATATACCACTAATGGAAATATAAATGGACATTTTTCTGAAAGATTATTTGGCAGTACATTTAAAAAGTTTTTAAAATGCCCTTTGAACTAGAACTTCCATTTCTCAAAATTTAAGCTAAGTAAAGAATCTGTCATCAACACAAAAATACCTATCTTGGGATATCATGACAGCACTCTTAATATTTTGAAAAGTTGAAACACTCTAAATGTCCAATAATAAATGACTGGATTAAAGGAATTATGGCAAATCCATATACTTTGTAGCCATAAAATGATATTGCAGAAACATATGGTTTAAAGTATACTGATACTCATATTATTAAGTGATAGAAGCAAGTTACAAAACAGTATGAATAGTATGATCTCAATTTTGCTTTAAAATATATATATATACAATATATACACACATATGTAGAAGCATACTAAGGCATAAAAAAAGATTATCTCTGGATAGGTGAGACTGTGGCTTTATGTTCTTTTTGGTTTATGCGATTTTCCTGAAGTAGAAAATAAAATGTTTTTGTAAAAAGGAAACAAAACAAGAAAAAACATTTTATTGAGAGAAGTAAAATTTAAAGATACATAAGCAGGGACCTGGTCACTCAAAAGTTCTAATAAACCAAGAGTTAATTCATACTGACCTAGGTCTTCACCTTGCTACCTCCTTTACTCTCTCCCTTCTAATATCCAAACCTTGTTCAGCCTTAGAGCAGTTGATTAAAAATAAAATCACATAAATTAAATTAAATTAGTTCTTTGGGAGCCTGACAAAGCTAATTAAACCAGTCAGAATTTAAGTCTAAACTCCTAAAATGATGAGAAGCATTTATCTAGGGTAATGGTGAAGATGTAGAAGAACCTCGGTTTGACTACCAGATGTGGTTACGAGTTACAGACCTGAATGTGAAACCCACACACACACACTGTGCACCTGACCTTGGAAGGTTACTAAACCCCTTTACCCTCAACTTCTTAGTCTGTAAAATGGAGAAAACAAACTTTGTGAGAATACAATGAGGTAACATACGAAAAATGCTTGAGTCTGACACTCAAGAAGTGTTCAGTTCATGTTAATGCTAAAAAAGTGAAAAAGTTACCTTGCATTTTCCATTGCATTAGAGGATGAAACTAGCTTTTCCTCCAATAGTGTGACTTTTTTTCTTAGTTTAGCCTCTCTATCTTCTGCAGCCAAAGCTTCACGGGTATAAGAATCTTCTGATTCTAAGAGATGGTTACGCAATCTTTCTAGCTCTTGGTTTAACCGTAATTCTTTCTCACGTAAATGTTGAACCTAGGCAGAGGACATTTCTTTATTTTTCTGCTATAAAATGCTCCCTTTTCCCCCACTACAAGCCACTTTGTTATCAAATCTTTTTCCCATTATTGAAGTGTGTTAATTGTATACTAATTTCTCATACTGCAAGATGTATTTATTCTAGGAAAAAAGTCTCCTGAAAGCTTCTTGCATGTTCATTTGAAAGGTTTACTTTGTAAGATCTCATTCCTTGTGGCTATAATGGAAAATGGAATTATACAAAGTACTAATACTAGGCTTTGTGTGACATCACTCTTTCAGTAAATCTCATTTTTTTCATACTTTATGGATGGGAAATTTTTCTTATATCTAAGACTTTCACTTTCCTTTTTCCTTCTTTTATTATTTTTTATTTTAATTTACGTTTTTGTTGAGGAGGATTGGCCCTGGCTAACATCTGTGCACATCTTCCTCTATTTTGTATGTGGGATGCCCCCACAGCATGGCTTGATGAGTGGTGTGTAGGTCTGAGCCCAGAATCTGAACCCACGAACCCTGGGCTGCCAAAGCAGAGCATGTGAACTTAACAATTGGCCACTGGGCCGGCCCCTCTTTCTTTTTTTAAAAAAATTGAGGCGTAATTTAGTTTCAGGTATACAACATAATGATTAGATCGTGGTTTCCACATTTGAAAACAAATCAAATGCACTCTGGGAGATCAAAATTCTACTATAGCACGTCAGAGGAAGACTAAGAAAAAAATCACCTAAAAGAGAAATTCATTTTAATTGATAATCTTTACAGTTTTCTTACTTAACAGTTATTAAACTTAGTGTTTGAATCACTGTTTCTTTAAAGTGATAAAGTATACCTCATTCTGTACAGCAGTGTTTTCCATCTGTTTCTGTTTTAGGGCCAACATAACTTGGTCTCTCTCCTGTTGGAACGTAACTGTCTTCTCCTGCATTGACTTAACTGCATTTAAAAGTTGATTTAACTCCCCAGTCTTGCCCTTTTGGAAAGAAATAACTTTAGCTTTAAAGAAAAATACATCTAAAAAAAAGACATTTCTTCATCACATAATTAATTTAAAAATATAGTTAACCATGTCAAAATCATCAAAAAAACAAGGAAAGTCTGAGAAACTGTCAAAGTCTAAAGGAGCCTAAGGAGACACGATGACTAAACATAATGTGGTATCTTGGATGGCTTCTTGGAACAGGAAAAGGATATTCGGTAAAAAAAAATTAAGGAAATTCAAATAAAGTACGAACTTGAGCTAACAGTAACGTATCAATATTGGTTCATTAGTTGTTACAAATGTACCATAGGTAAAGTAAGATGTTAAAAATAAAGGAAACTGGGTATGAGGTATATGGGAACTCTCTACTACCTTTGTAACTTTTCTAATAATCTAAAACTATTCTTAAAGAAAAGTTTATTAGAAATATTTTTAAAAGAACTCAAGACACAATTTCTTCAAATTTACCCTATACAACAAAGTGTTCACAAACACCAAAATCACCCAGAAAAGTGTGAGAAAGTATGTGTGTGTGTGTGTGTCCTTTCATCAGCATACGCAATTGTTAGATCAAGTTGCTCGCAGAGAAGAGAAAGGGAAGTCAATCCATATGCATAGCTATTTAGAAAGAACATTCTGGCAACAATTTAACAAAGCAACTCTGGAATGATATGTTGCTAGACAGCTGTGAAAATTTATTCCTGAAAGCATTCCATACAAGTACAATATATTAACGACAGCAGAACAAAGATAAACTCTTCATTGCAAAAGTAGGGCCATAAATTTAAGATGATAGCTGGAATTCTAAAAAGCACAAAAAAGTGTCAGGCTGTTTACAGCCAATTCTTTTCTCTGCTTTAAATATGTATACCATATGAATCTACAGTCAGTATTATTTTAAATTTTCATGTAAATGTTCCATTTCTCTAAGAATATATACTGTGTCCCCCAGCACAAATCATCAAAACCAAAACATAAAACCACCTGTTCCTTTTATCTCAACACCCCCTCCTGAATAGCAAGGTCAATATTTTCCAAATAGCTTTTCAGTTAAAAATGTTCTCCTATTACAAAGAACAAATACTTGAAAATTAAACAGAGTTAAAGATCTCCTGTTGAGAACATCCCTTTCTTCCTAAAAAAAGAGATGTTATTTATTATATTCAAAATATAACGAAGGTACCCTTCAATTATATAAAGTATCGTTAGAAATTAGTCACACTAATTACCCTCAAATAATACAATACTTAAGTATGACTTAATTTAGGGAAGCTTCCTGAAAGGTGGATGAGCCTTAATTAAATCTGCCTACTTTAGCTCCATACATGTCAATAACAGAACTAAATTGTACAAGATACTAAAACTACAAAAGGAAAAAAATATATGAAAAAGAATACTTTGTTGTTCCACATTCCTCTATTATACTCTTACAGTCCAAAGACACGACAGCCAATTTTGGTTAGTACGCAACAGAAAGCTTCTTCCCTCTAAAAGTCCTCTTCACACCAACTATAGACTGGTCAAATAAGAAGCCAGGAAGCTGCATCTGAAAGGAGGACACCTCACCGCTATCAGTGCACCTACTTGAGCAGATGGCAAAGAAGGGGAAAATGAGGTAACACTTTTCTTATCGAATGAAAACTATATCAACCCTTCCCAAACTTTAAGACTTTAATCTAAGAGAGAACTTAATTGGCAAAAGAAGTTAAATCATCTTGTATCTTGTGCCTGGCAGCACATAAACGCTCAAGAAGCACTTGCTGAATATTCCATTGATCTGCCTCATTTCTTTTCCAAATTTCTACAGCTAAAAGTATAAAAATCAGAGTAAAAAGGCACAATCAAAAAAGTCCTGCACAGAAGCTATCATCTTATGATGTACTAGAAGGTCTTCAATATATTGGACTAAAATCTAAAATTAACTGCATGTAAAAATTTCAATACATCAAAAACTACTGACACTTTAAATATAACTGCCACAACCCTCCATTTTATGGCTGAATAAACAAACCAATAAAGTCAAAACACACCGAAAGTCATGCCAGTGACAGAACTGGGATTAGAATATTTACTGAGCCTACCCTGTGAAAATCACTACTCATGGCTAACACTTTTTAAACACCAGGCTGTGACTAACTGATTCATAAAACTCAATTTAATGGGTCATCCAGCATTTTTTTAATAGAGTATCACATGTAGTAAGGGTAATTTCTGATTCCTGAAATTTTTGTTTCGGTTTTACACACACACACACACAGACACAAGCACACAAGTGCTTACTGTGTGTCACAATGTAAATGTATTTCTTACTGCAAATCATTATCAAAGAAGTAGTATATATTTCACAGAGCTTCTCTTTACATATAAGAACCTCTAAAATGTTAACCATTACTACCAGCTCCTGAACCATGTCTAAAATTTGGTTAAACTGCAGTAACTTCAAAACTCTCTCATAACACATTTATATTTTCTAAAGAAAAATATTGTTACTAAACTCTTTTTTCCTACTTAAGCTGTTAAAAATTTATCTAGTAATAAAAATATTTGGAAATATAGTAATTTGGGGGAGAAACTTCCAGATGCCTCTGAGGAAAATTTATTTAGAACGAATCACAATACCTTGAAATAAATATTTCTAAACAAATACATGCACATTCCTCTTCAAAGATAACACCAATAAATTAACACACTAAAAAACCTCTTCCACCCCAACTTCCCTCTATAAAACTCCATACCCAGAACATACCTGCTCTTTTTCTTTTAGTAGTTGCTCAAAAGCAAGAGCTTTCTCCTTCATTGAATGGCACTCAAATTCTTTTTCTCGCAGCATCATAGAAAACTTCATGTTAGTCTCCTGTAATGCTTGATATTCTGTTTCCTTTTCCCTGGATGTTTCTACTATTTTTTCATTTTCCCCTTTTAGTTTACAAATTTCCATTTCTAAAATTAATGTTCTCTCCTTCAGGTTTGTGACTGCCTGCCTCAAAAGTTCATTTTCATTCACCTTGTTAGTGAAATTTTCATTTAAAGAAAGTAATTGATCACTTTTGGCTTTGATTAAGAGGTCTTTTTCCTTAAGTGACTTTTGTAAAATATCTTGTTTATCCTTTAGCTGCTTAATTTCTGAATCAGTTTGTTCATGTTCTTTTCTTCCCAGCTCTGAGGTAGCAGCAATTGAATTAGACAATCTGTGATTGTTTTCCTGAAGAGTTCTAATGGTTTCATCTTTCTCCTGCAGTGACTGTCTCAGCTCTTCTATCTCTTTTTTAGAAGACTCACTCGAGATGTCAGAATTAATTGTTCTAAGAGACTCTGCTGACTGGGAAGTAAGCAATGATCCAGAAAAGAGCTGAGGTGAAATAATATCAAGTCTTCCTAAAAGAAGATCTTTGGTACTGCAAAGCTGCCCTATGCTGTGCTGAACTTGTGCTAATTCCTGCCCAAAATTTTTGAGTTTGGTTTCATTCTGCTCATAACTCTGGATCAGGCCGGTATAGTCCACTTGTAATTTAGAATTATTATCACTGTCAACCAAAACTTGTGCCTGAAGTTGATGAAGTTCTTCCTGAAGCTGGGCTGACTCATGTTGCATATTTTGTACTGTGGTCATCACCTGCTGTTTCCACTCTTCCATTTTCTTTACTTGTTGTTTTAATTTATCACGTTCCTGTAAAAGCTCCTCAAACTGATTACTATTAACAGCGCCAACCTCATTACCAGTGCTGGATGTTTGTAAAACTGTCAATAAGGTCTGACATTTCTGACTTAGTGCATCTATTTCAATGTCTTTTTCTCGAATGATACGTGATAAATTCTGAATGGTTTCTCTAAACATATCTTGACCACTACTTTCAAATCTAGTGGATAATTTTTTATTTTCATCCTGTAGCTTAATGAGAGCTGCTTCTTTGGCAGCAACTATATCTATCATTTTGTGATATTCTGTTTTCAGCTGGCTATTTTCCCTAGTCTTCTCACTCAAAACAGCTAACACTTGTTCTCTCTCCATAGCATAGGCCTGCAGCTGCTGTTGAAGGTAGACAACATCCTGGGTGTAGGAAGCTGAAGAAATTCTAGCGTGAAGAGCTTGTATCTCCAAATCTTTCTGCTGGATAATCTGAGTTAGTTTACCTACTTCATCTTTGGACAGCTGATCAATCTGTTTAGTTAAAGATATGTTCTTTTCATTTAGAAGTTTAATTTCCAATTCTCGTTCTTTTATTCCTTTTACTAATTTTTCAGTTTCAGCTTTCGATAAATCATGCTTTTCGCTTCCATTTTCTATAGTAAGGCTCTGAACTTTTGTTTCTTGGAAAATATCAGAATTCTCTGTTTGAACGTCCTGTCTTTCGTCATGTAACTGGGTTTTGATTTGTTCAACTGTTTTTTTCAGATTTTTGATTTCCTCATCTTTCTCTAACAAGAGCTGGGCGTGTGTGACATTCATCTGTTCATGCTGGTATTTAAATTCATCCATCTCCTTCTTCTGCTCCTGTAAAGACTGAAGTAGCTGCATCTTACCCTGGTTTTGGTCTTCAATTATCCTTTGATGACGTTTTATCTCTTCTTCAAGATGGTCCTTTATCGTGTTCAGCTGCGATACCTCGGACTCTAGTTCTGTAAGACTGTCAAGGGGTTTAGGCTCAGCCATGGGTGCAGCTCGACTCTGCTGTTCTCTGAGTCGTTCCAGTTCTTCCTGGAGATGATTGTTTTCTTCTTTCATGGATCCAAGACTTCTGTCTTTTTCCTCTATGGCTTGTCTTAAAATTTCATTTTTTCTTAAGGTCTGAGTATATTTATCTAATTCCTCCTGAAGTTCTGAACTTCTTTCTTCAAGTTTTTCAATAAAAATTTCTTTCTCATTTATAAGTTGTGTCAATTGCTTCTGGTCTTCTAAACTAGATGACAAAATTTTCTTAGTTTCTTTATGATCAGTATCCATCTGCTCAATATTCTTTTTGAGTTCTGCTATTTCCAAGTCTTTCTCTTGACTGAGTTTAATTAAACACTCATGTTCCAGCTGTAAAGCAGAGGTACTCAAATTACGTGCATTTGACAGTTCTTCAATGGTTTGTTCATACTTGTTTGCTTCTTCCAACAGCCTCTTTTCAGCCTGACACAATTCTGCTTCCAACTGTCCTTTTTCCATTTTCAGAGCCTCCACAATAGTGTTTTTTTCCAGAGAAATCTGATTGTTACCAGCAATAGATTCTTCCAACTGATGTCTTACATCTTCACAAGCTAAAATCAACTTTTCATTTTCCATTTTGAGATCAAAAGCAACTTTTTTAAAATTTTCATTGAGCTGCTCTATTTCTGAAAGATTTTGCTTTAAGTTTCTCACTTCAGCTTCCTTTTCTTTAAGTAAGTCATCCTTAAAATTACTGTTAGAGTCTTGATTATGAGACTGAGTTAACTCTTCCCTGACTCTAGAAAGCTCCTCCTCCTTTTGTTTAACACATTCCTTAAGTTCAAAGTTCTCCTTCTGGATGTTTAAATTATTTTTTTGTGATTTATTTAACTGATCTACTAAATCTTCTGCTTTATCCTCAAGCTTCTGGTTAGTTAAATGTAAATCTTTTAGGACCAGTTCATTTTGAATTAACTTTTCTTTCTGCACATTGAACTCTTTAGTAATGTTCATCTTATCATCTTCAAGTTGATGAACTCTCTTTATTTCATCATTTAGATCTTTTTTCAGTTTACTGATGATGCTATCTCCCTCAGTCTGTTGTTTTGATAGCTGATCTTTTATCAAAATCATGTGCTGAAAGAAAAATTAATTTGCTTGGTAACTTCAAGACATTCTCTCATTTTAGTACCTAAAGAAAATTTTATAAAATGTCATATATAATAGAAGAATAATCTTCAGATACTTCTAATCCTTCTTAAAACAAAATTTTCATCTCAACAAAATTATTTACTAATATGTTACAGCAAATCTATTTTATCATTTTAGAGATTAGAACCTTAACCCAAAGAAGGTAAATGATACATGTTGTTTATTTTCAACTCAAACACTGGAGCAGGAGTCCACAAACTATAGCCGATGGGCTAACTCAGGCCTGCCGTCTGTTATTGCAAATAAAGTTTTATTAGAACAGAGCCATGCTCATTTGTTTATGTATCAAAACAGCAGAGCTGAGTAGGTGCAACTGAGACTACAGGGACTGCAAAGCAAAACATATTTACTAACACTTGACAGAAAAAGTTTGTTAACTTCTACGACTAGAGCATCAATGAACTAAAATATTAATTAAATCACACCAATCACTTTTGCTTGTTAATCCAGTGTTCAGTCTACTGAGTAGAATGTGCTGCCAAGCTGTCTTTAATGTAGTGTTACCTTTGTAGCTTCTTGATTCTGTTTGTCCAGTTCTTCTAACTCAGCTATCAGTATTTCCCTTTCAGTAATACTTTGACTGAGTTCTTGTTCCTTTGCCTGCAAATTAAGTCTTAAATCATGTAATTCTGAATCCAAATCCACGTTTCTTGTAGCTGTACTTTTAATTACTTCATATTCATTGTTCAATTTTACAAGTGATATTTGAAGTTCTTCCTTAAAAGATAAAAGGGAAAAAAACAACACATATTGTCAATTGGAAGAAGAGACACCAAAAGATGAAAAATATATATATAAACAAAACTTGGGAATCTATTTTTAGATGCTCTGTGTTGGAAACATTATTGAATAATACTTCAGCAATGATACATAAAATTCAACAAACCACAGCCTTCATTCACGTGCAATTTTATTTGCAGCTTCAAGCAAAACATTTCTATAACCCTAGACAAGATGGAACGATGGTAAGTTCATCTTCTAGCTCCAACTTCTTCTTTATACAAAACCCTTCCCATTTGAGAGCCTTCCTCATCTCAGTCCCACTGCTGCTTCCCTTCCGTCTCCTCCTTCCCTCCCACCACACTCAGACTTTTCAAAATGTCCCAAGTCTTCCAGCTCTCTTCACTTCCATTCCCTAACTTCCAGTCAGCAACAGGCACAGACAAAAAGGTAAAAAAATTAAGACTCAATTCCCTCTAAAGTTGTCCGTTCTAACTAGAAAATAAAAGGCTTCTTTTCCCCCTCATTAAAGGAAGTACTCTTGTTACTGGCTTCTGTCAGAACAGGAAACCTTTTCTTAACTCAGAAAAGTACCCTCCTTTCTTTACCTTCTAACCTGAGCCTAGACTAGGTTCTTCTCTCTCAAACCCAACATTCCTAAAGATCTATCTATATATGATTTTTTAAATATAATTTATGTTCTGTATTTAATGCTTTTCCTCCAAAATCCCAGAAGTGGGACAGTTCTCTATGCTTCAACATTATTTCAACCTCTGATTATGATGTTCGTGATAAACTCCCCATTGCTGTAAAGCCTTCTTTCATTGATAGAGATTTTTAAAAATCAAACTTCTTTGGAATCTACTTTAAAACAAACAAGAATATCAAATTTCCAAAAATAAAGAGTCTAATATATACTTTACAGAAGAGATCAATGAAAACTATATTAGAATATCTGCCTCACAATTCTCATTCTTCTTCCAATTTAAAAGTTTACTTTGAACCACAACTGGAAGATGGAAATAGCATTCTCTTATGTGTTTCTGGAGTTATCTGTTCAATTAGGAGAACCACAAAAATTTTTTTCAGTATCTTAAGAACACACACAACCTTGCAGGTACTTTTGGCGTTCTTAAGCAGTGAGCAGATCCACAACAGACATGCAGACACAATTCAAGGAAGAGTTACGATGGATTACTTTAACATCAAAAGAAAGGAGAAACAGCTATTGGCAAGAGCTAGAGAACCCAAAAATAACACAAGAAAGTTACAGGTCCTATCAGATATGCACAGAGATCTACAAACTACAAAGTATACCTAGGCCAGTTAGAGAAAGGAATAAATGAAGGAGAAGAACGCACTGGGAGCAGAAAAGAACAGAGAAAAAATATATAATATAGTAATACAAAAACGACTGGGAGATACGACTGGCTTTTAGTGGGTAGAAAGAGTGGAGGCAAGGATCCTACAACGTACAGGACAATGCATGCAACTAGGAATTTTCCCACCTAAATGCCAATAGCACCGCTTTAAGAAACATTGCCTATATACTAATGTGGAAGGATGTTGAAAATTTAACACGAAGGTATGTATGAACAGTAGGTATACTATGCTAATATCTGTACTTTTTAAGAAGCTACTTATACGATAATCATATATACATAAATATTGTCTGGGAGGATATACAAGAAACTGGTAAGAAAGACTGCCTTTGGAAAAGAGGCCAACCAACAGAGGTGCGAAAGATACTCCATTTGTACTGTCTGAAATTTTTCAGTATGTATTACTGAATATATACATCAGTAAATATATTACTTTTAAAAATGTAAGATTTTAAATCGAGTTGGGATACTGGCTTGTAACTTAATAATACCAGCTTACAACTATCCTATATTTAAGTACCTGCCTTAGCCAAAGAATTACCCCCCAAGTGGTACAAACATAAAAATACCTCTCCCCATATCCAACATTACATTACAGAATCTTATTCCATCCTTGTTACCAACATACACAAAAAAAGACCCTATTTCTACCACCAGGAATGTCCCTCTTTACCCCTCACTAAGAAATTCCTATCTACCAGACTAGACACATTCTGGGGTATATAAGCAGTATGTAGTTACTATAGAATGCCACTCCAAACTCGCAACCCATCTGTTGCTACTGTCAGGACTTCATCTGAAACCATAACAGCCTTTACCTATCTTTTCTACTCGTATCTGTGCCTACTCGCTCACCTCTAAAAAGCTCTGGTCAGCCTCTCATACTCTGAACCTTGCCCAAGTACTCCAACCTGGCCTAATGAGCATCAACGAGATCAGCTTTATCCTCAGGACTCCCAAGAACTAAACACTCCATTTTGATATAAACTGGCCCTTAGCTGTGATCTATAATATATACACCATGTTAATTTTGCCCCAATTTTTATTGTACCCACCTTTTCTTGACTCAATAACGAATTATCTTTTTCTAATACTTGGACATGCATTTTAAGTTTCAGATTGTCTTCAGCAAGACTGTTATCCTACAAAAATGTTAAAACAGTGTTTTCAGATAATAAATTTCAGGTTTACAAAAAAGCAGGCAAGCTATATGATTGTGCATTTCTACTCAGCATTTCTTTAGTGATATATAAAAACTATAAGCATGCAACACTGGACCATCTAAAGCCAGTCACTCACTTTATAGACATTCTTACAGAGGATTTATTATACTTGATACATTTACAAAATAACCCGTAGTCATTAGAAATAGAAACTCCCTGAATTCCTTAAGGGAAATCAAAATGCATTCCTCACTTTGGTAGAGGATCTGCTTCCACTGTCTCTATATATATCTGTCAAATTAATTTTGAGAGATATACCTGCATTTTTCAATTATGCAACATTTTAAATTATGTCAATTTATGATGCAAAATGTTTCTATTATTAATCGGCAAATATAAAATTACTAAGATGAAAGTTCCTATGATAAGTTCACATGAATTTGTTTTTTACAAAAAACAAAAGCCAAAAGCTTTCTCTCTTAAAATGAGTTTACCTGGTTTAAATTACTCAGTCTCACTATTTCATTTTCAGCATCTGTAAAAACAGCAATGAATCTGATATTAAAATTCTTTAAAATAATTATCTTCTATATTAAACTCAGAAATGAAACCCAATTAAAATAAAGTGTACTTATAAGCACAATTAACAAGTCCTAAGTTTTTAGTGAAATGTATTTTTATTTTGTATTTCTATTTTGACTATACCAAAGAAATCATAATATAAATGCCAGTTAGAAACTATGTTAAAATCCAATACTATGGAATAGTATAAGAGAGAATTATAATTGTATTCTGGATGAGTCATAAATTATCGCCTTGATATAAACATTAACAACTATGTTTCAAAATGAGTTGATTAGTTTGTGTAGCAGGAAATAGTAAAATGACTGAGATTGGAAAAAAAAACTTCAAAACAAGAATGCATATTTATGCCACAACAATACAATAACCTCTCAATTATCTAAAGTGACTCAGACGTGACTACTGATAAAAAGACCATTCAATCTGGTATTACGGATAGATTCATAAATAACAAGTGGTTCTAGAACACAAAGACAGAACACCATGAGTTCAGCTGAAGTAATTCATTCAGCGTTCATTTAGGTAATATTGAGCATTTACTACGAGCTCAATTGCTAGACAATAAGACAGAAAAATTTAGTCCATGTTTGCTCTCAAGGAGCTTACAATTTAGAGAAGACAAACGAGTAAACATGTGATTACAGCACCGTGTGATACAGGGAGTACAGTGTGATACAGGGAGGACAAAGTGCGACTAGAGCAAAAAGGGCAAACACCTAATCAAGACTGGGTGGGGGGTGAGTGGGGCCAGGGAAACAGCAGCACTAGGTACCTCCCAGTGGATGCAACACCTGCACTGAATAGACTAAGTTAGCAGAAAGAAACAGACACTCCACACAGAGAAAGCAGCAAATGCAAAGGCGACAGAGCTGAGACAACAGTGCTGGCCTAAGGAGCTATGTAGAAAGTTCAATATGGCTAAAGCTTAGAACGTTAGAGAATGGGAAGAGCCAAAACTGAAGAGGTAGGCGGGAACCAGATCATGAAAGACATTAAATGTCCAACTAAGACGTTTCGACTTTATGCTGAAGTTCACAGGGAGCTACAAAGTACTACAATCAGGGGAGTATCCTGCTTTGCATTTCTGAAAAACCATTCTGGCCGCAGAAGGAAACAAACTGACTGAAGAAGGAATCATGGAGACCAGAGAATAATAATAAGAGTTAACATTTTTATAATGCTTACTATGGGCTAGACACTGTTCTAAAGAGAACTTTGCAGACAGTAACTCATAAAATCCTCAATACTACAACTATGAAGATAGGATTATTATTCCAACCATATAGATGAAAAAACCAAAGCATAGAGATGTTAACTAACTTGCGCAAGGTCAGCTAGTTAGTGATGAAGCTGGATTCTAACCCAGTCATGTTCTTCCCCACTGTGTTATTCTCCTCCATTAGGAGACTGCTAGAGTTAACCAGGCAAAAAGAAATTATGATTGGCTGAAGTTATTCAGTGGCAGTGGAGATGGAAAAAAAGGGGAAGAACCAGGGCAGTAGGTTTGTTTTTAGAGCAAAGAAACTCATATAGATCACCCAATGTTAAATAAATACATTTATTTTGAAAAGAGCAGGGCTACTTTGATTCAAGTCCAATGACAAAGAAGTCCAGAACCCAGTGCACAGCTTTCCTTTTGCCTTCATGGCAGCTTCCAGGACTGAAGCACCTGTGAGAAACACCTAGAGCTCCTCCGGGATGCAATCCTGAAATATCAATGAACCTGAAGCTAAGGAAATGCAACCTTCAGGAGATGCTAGGTGATGACTTCAAATCTGTTTTGGGAGACTGGTAAATGCTACCAATCACGAAGGTACGAAAAAGAAGAGGGGGAGCTGGCCATGGTGACTTGACCTTGACCTTAACTTTAATTTGAATTTATAGAGAGTTGGCCATCCAGGTCAGGAGCTCATGATAAACAACTAGGTGAAGAATACAGATGTGGGGGAGTCACCAGCACACAAGGGCTAGAAACTTCCAGAGCAGGAATGAATGAGTTCATAAAGTCAGAGTTTATACTGTGAGAAGAGGACCAAGTGCGAAATAAAATGCATCTTTTCAGCTGAAGAGCTCCCATTATGTTTTCCTGGCATGAATGAACACTGATGTTTGGCCTATTTCATTTAATACTTATTTTTTGTAACATAGAACACTGGTATTGTAACTAAACATCATCCTGAGCATCGAAAATGGTTGAAGACCTATGGCCCTTACCCTCCTCAGGTCTGCTTACATACAGGAGATCATTCTGAAAAGCAATACAGAATTCTGAAGACAGTAGGCTGCATTCCCTAACTGGAAAGTCTGGGCCCAGTGAGTGACAGGAAGTATTTGGTTCTGTACAGGTTAACAGAAATAGACCCATACCTCCTCCCAAGAAATGTCTACATAAACATTTCTCAGAAATCTATATGGGGGGCCGCCCGGTGGCGCAGCGGTTTAGTCCGCGCTTGGCAGCCCGGGGTTTGCCGGTTCGGATCCCGGGCGCCTGCCGACGCACTGCCTGTCAGCCATGCCGTGGCGGCGTCCCATATAAAGTAGAGGAAGATGGGCACGGATGTTAGCCCAGGGCCAGTCTTCCTCAGCAAAAAGGGGAAGATTGGCAACAGATGTTAGCTCAGGGCTGGTCTTCCCCACAAAAAAAAAAAAAAAAAAAAGAAATCTATATGGCCTCCTAAATCAATGAATTTCATGTAAACATTTAAAGGATGAGGAAGGGAGGTTGAGAAACACCTAGCCAAGACTTAACCCTTTTTAGTAGAAAATTCTTATTTGTGATCTATTAATTATAGCACTGAATCCAAACCAAACAATTCTACTCAAATTTCACACAGTCATTTCCATGAATATTCCATTTCCATAAAGTACTCAGTTATTCAAGTGTTTGTCCCTAAAAACAACTAGTATGCAATGAAACACCAATCAGAAATAAGTTCCAAACATTTTATACCAGACAGTGCTTGCTGCAGTCTGAACAATTCTTCTTCCACTGACGTACTCTGTGGAAGAATTCTTTTCTTTTCTGTCACAGTATCACTTTGCTTCATAGCATACAGCTGCAATTGACTACACTCCAGTTTCAAGCTTTCACATTCTTCCATTATTTGTCTGTTTTCCACATTTAGTCGTTCTTGTTCCTTCCTCAAAACATCTCTGTCATTTTCTGCAGAAGATAATTTTTTACTTATGTCTTCTATTTTATCCTCAAGTTCTTCAACTTTTTTTGTAGACTCTACTTTTTCAGTTTGTAGAACCTGAATAGTTTTTTGCATCTCATGGACTTTAGAGTGATCAGTTACTGCAATTCCTGAGCCACCTAGAACATAAACATAAAATCAAGGACATCAAATGTCAAGTATCAAGAGATAAATAGCTTGCTATATACAACTAAGATTTAATAGACTTCAGAACTTGGAAGGCTTAAAAAGAAAAGTTAAAACAACGAGGTAACACTACGCTCCTATTAGAACGGCCAAAACCCAGAACACTACCCCACCAAATGCTGATAAGGGTGTGGAGCAAGAGGAATTCTCATTCACTGCTGGTGGGAATACAAAATGGTGCAGCCACTTTGCAAGACATTTTAGTGATTTCTTATGAAACTAAAGATACTCTTACCATATGATCCAGCAATTGTACTCCTTGGTATTTACCCAAAGGAGTTGAAAACTTATAGCCACACAAAGACCTGAACAAGGATGTTTACAGCAGCTTTATTCATAACTGCCAAAACCTGAAAGCAACCAAGATGTCCTTTAGTAGGTGAATGAATAAATAAACTGTGGCATATTGAGACAATGGAATATTATTCAGTAAAAAAAAGAAATGGGCTACCAAGCCATGAAAAAACATGGATGAAACTTAAATACATATTACTAAGTGAAAGAAGCCAATCTGAAAAGGCTATATATTGTATGATTCCAACTATATGACAGTTCTGGAAAAGGCAAAACTATGGAGACAATAAAAAGGTCAGGGGATGGGGTGGGGGGATGAATAGGCAGAGCCCAGAGGATTTTTAGGGCAGTGAAAATACTCATGATATGATAATGATGGATACATGTCATTATACATTTGGCCAAATCCACAGCATGTACAACATCAAGAGTGAACCCTAAAGTAAACTATGGACTTTGGGTGATTATGACGTGTCAATGTAGGTCCATCCTTGGTAAAAAATATACCATTCTGACGAGTGATGTTGATAGTGGGGGAGTAAGGGATATAAAGGAAATCTCTGTATCTCCTCAATTTTGCTGTAAATCTAAAACTACTCTAAATAAATAAATACAAATATAAAATTTAAAAAAATTTTTAAAGCTTAATTATTACAACAAACAAAGCCTTCTTAAATAAATAGTTGAGGAAAGATGTTATCTGAATCAAATACTTTTTTGTATTTAGCCTATGTATCCGAGTTTGAAAATACACCAAAGTGTATTTTGAAAATACACCAAAGTGAAAATACACCAAACAATGCAAAGAAATCTCTGTATTATACCTGTTTACCACAAAGGCAAAAGGACCTCTCCTTTTTTGCAGAATCTTGACAATAGTGGTGCCATTGCAAATTTCTGGCAGATGAGCAGAACTAGTCATTTACTCATTCTCCAGAAGCTAGTCCAAGTTTACATCAGCATCCTAGTCTTACAGTGCGAGGTTTGTCATTTAATTATGTCACCTAATTTGTTAGATTAATGAAATTAATAACCTTGTTGTAAGAGATTTTCCAGTTCTTCAATTCGTTCTTCATAGTCAGTTAATTCTTCTCGATGCCGACGAGTTATTTCTGTCAATTTTCGTTGATGTGCATTCTGCAATACTGACATTTCATGTTGATGGTCATCAATTTCCTGACTTCGGTTCTGCTTAAGTTCCTTAAAAAATAAAAACAAAGTTAACCACAAGTATAATCAGTGAATTTACTTAAGCCATTTCATTGTTGTCCAAAAGTCCGTTATTGTTAAAATAATTCTCTGAACATGGTAAGGATGAAAAGAATATAAACAAAGGCCCAAAATTTGGACAATTCTGAAAGACTCCACCCTTTCCTTTCTTGGGCCTTCAAAACAGTTTTTCTACTTTTAATGAGGGAACACCAACACAAAAAAACTGAAACAAAAAGTGAGCAAAAATTTCTTTTTTTCCTTGTATCTGTGACCATGAACTTCTGCTAACGACACATTCCACCAATATCAGTGTCAACCTTCTGGCTAATCTGTACCTGTTGTTCTATCACCTCTGTCCTCTCGCTCAGCCTTTCCTTCCACCAGTCTCGAGGCGACTCTCCCAAACTGTCAACCAAGGTGCCTTGCTACCCAAGTAGAGACCACGAGTCTCTCTCCCAGGAACCTGGGTCTTGAGCTGAGTCCCTCAAAGAGAGAAATTGGTTGGACCAGAAGCATTATGATAGCTGTTCCCTGAAGAGACTGTCCACTGCATCCCACGGCCTAGATCCCTGACGCTGTTCCCTTTCCTGTCCTTCCTGAGGTCAAAAAGCTCAACTCTTCCTTCAGTCCTGTGGACAGACTACCCTCGGTCCTTCCAGTGAATCCTTTTTTGCTTTACTGAGCCACAGTTCGTTTCTGTCACTTGTAACCAAGAATCCTAACCTATAAGTTAGCTTCTATTTCCTGAGAAGACATGTGAAGTTATTCTTTAATCCTATGCACTTACTTATATGTCAGCACTTGGCAAGGAGCTTTACATTTAAACCTCAAAACAATCCCACAAGGGAGGTATCACAATGATATCTAATTTTCTGATGATAAAATGGAAGCTTGTAAAGGTTCAGTAACTTGCCCAAAGTAGCACAGCTGGTAGATAGCAGAGCCTGGATTCAGACACAGATTTAACTTGGGAAGCCACCCACACTAGTACTGTAAAAATAATAAAGCCAGGAGTGACGTCAGCAACATGGCGGAGTGAGATTCTCTCTTTGAATCTCTGCCCCCTAAGACACAACGAAAACATCATTCGCATTCCAACAGAGCTCAATCAAACACTACAAAGGACTTCTAAGAAACCCCTGCTGCCATACATCGGACGGTGGAGGCGCGGGAAGCCCAAAAGGACGCGAGGAGAGGTAAGAAGTTGTACTCCCCCTCCCCAATCGATTGGCAAAGACAGCGCGGCTTGCAGACTGAGGGGGAAGGGGCGGCCCACAGCGGGGAAAACTACCACCCTCCAGGTACTCTCACAGACTGTCGAGAGATCCCCACCGGGAAGCGACGATGGACTGTTTAGGGGGTATAGCAAACACCCTCAGAGAGCCAGAAAGGAAACCCCCCGGGTCAAGGAGGAGAAAGAGAGAACCCCTCCCCCCACACACCCCGCGTTTCAGCATAATCCCTCCGGGGGCTGCAGTGGGCTCAGAGCACACCGCTCGCGACCTCCATCCAGTGGCAGCAGGTGGAAACTGCAGGACCAACTTCAACATGAGGGGAAAAAAATAAGGCGGTCGGATCCTTGCGACAATTTGTTATCACTACAGACCAAAAGGAAAATGACAAACACCCAGAAACCAACCCTGAAGGCACAGAATTTGATAACCTGAATGACAGAGATTTCAAAATAGCTATCATAAACAAACTCAACGAAATACAAGAGAACACACAGAAACAAATCAACGAATTCAGGGATTATGTCACAAAAGAGATTGAAACCATAAGGAAAAACCAATCAGAATTATTGGAGATGAAAAACAAAATGAACGAGATAATGGAAAAAATGGAGTCTTTAAAGAGCAGAACTGACAATATGGAGGAACGAATTAGCATTATTGAGGATAGCCACGCAGAAACGCTCCAGACAGAGGAGGAGAGAGAGCTAAGACTAAAAAGAAATGAAGAAATTCTTCAAGAAATATCAGACTCAATGAGGAAAAGCAACATAAGGATAATAGGCATTCCAGAAGGAGAAGAAAGAGAAAAAGGAGCAGAGAATTTGTTCAAAGAAATAATAGCTGAGAACTTCCCCAACCTAGGGAAGGAGAGGGAAATAACAGTGAATGAAATCAATAGATCACCTAAATATATAAACAGGAATAAAAAATCATCTCGCCACATAGTAGCAAACTTGAAAAATACCCGTGACAAGGAAATAATATTAAGGGCAGTTAAACAAAAAAACAAAATAACATACAAAGGAAACCCCATCAGGCTCTCAGCTGATTTCTCGACAGAAACTCTACAGGCTAGGAGAGACTGGAATGATATATTCAAAATCATGAAAGACAAAAACCTTCAGCCGAGAATACTTTATCCAGCAAAAATATCCTTCAAATATGATGGAGAAATAATAACTCTCCCTGATAAACAAAAGCTAAGAGAGTTCATCACCACAAGACCCCCACTACAAGAAATGCTCGAGAAGGCCCTTAGGCCTGAAAAAAAAAAACAAATGAGAAAGGGGATACAAAGATTTCAGCAAGGAGAAAAGCAAGGAGACTAAACCAGAACAAACTACAGTTGGATAACATCAAAAATTAATTCAAGCTCATCACTGTAAACATACACTCACAACACAAGATGGAATAAAGAGATAACAAATAAGGAGGGGAAGAGGTAAGGGATTGAATCGACCCAGCCTCAGAAAAAAGGAAGCATCTGAAAATGTACTATCTTATCCAGGAGATCGCTTATATAAACCTCACAGTAACCACTAAACAAATAACCAGAAGAGAACCACACATGACAAATAAAGAGAAAACGAAGAGAATGAGCATGCAGAAATACCAAATTGAAGTTGCAGTCCGAAACACAAGGGACAAGAAACAAAAGAAATGCAAAAGAACCAGAAAATGAACAATAAAATAGCAACATTAAACCCTCATATATCAATAATCACTCTAAATGTAAATGGATTGAATTCTCCAATCAAAAGACAGAGTGGCGGGATGGATTAAAAACCAAGATCCAACAATCTGCTGCCTCCAGGAAACACATCTCAGCTCTAAAGACAAACACCGACTCAAAATAAAAGGATGGAAAACAATACTCCAAGCTAATGGCAAACAAAAGAAAGCAGGAGTAGCCATACTTATATCAGACAAAGTAGACTGCAAGATAAAAAAGGTAATGAGAGACAAAGAAGGGCAATATATAATGATAAAAGGGACACTTCACCAAGAAGACATAACACTTATAAATATCTATGCACGCAACACAGGAGCACCAAAGTACATAAAACAACTGCTAAAAAACCTTAAAGGAGATATTAACAATAACACAATAATAGTAGGGGATCTTAACACCCCTCTTACATCAATGGATAGATCATCCAGACAAAAAGTCAATAAGGAAATAAGGGACTTAAACGAAAAACTAGACGTGATGGACTTAATAGATATATACAGAGCACTCCACCCAAAAACAGCAGAGTACACATTCTTCTCAAGTGCACATGGAACATTCTCAAGGATAGACCATATATTAGGAAACAAGGCAAACCTCTATAAATTTAAGAAGACTGAAATCATTACAAGCATCTTTTCTGATCATAATGCAGTGAAACTAGAAATCAACTGCAAGGAAAAAACTAGGAAAGGGACAAAGATGTGGAGACCAAACAACATGCTACTGAACAACCAATGGGTCATTGATGAAATTAAAGGAGAAATCAAAAGCTATCTGGAGACAAATGAAAAGGAAAATACACCATACCAACTCACATGGGATGCAGCAAAAGCGGTCCTGAGAGGGAAATTCATAGCAATACAAGCTCACCTTAACAAACAAGAAAAATCCCAAATAAATAACCTTAAATTGCACCTAACAGAATTAGAAAAAGAAGAACAGACAAAGCCCCGAATCAGCAGAAGGAGGGAAATAAGAAAAATCAGAGCAGAAATAAATGAAATTGAAACAAAACAAATGGTAGAAAGGATCAATGAAACAAAGAGCTGGTTCTTTGAGAAGATAAATAAAATTGACAAACCCTTAGCCAGACTCACTAAGAAAAAAAGGGAGAAGACTCAAATAAATAAAATTAGAAATGAAAGAGAAGAAATTACAACAGATACCACAGAAATACAAGGGATTATTAGGGAATACTATGAAAAACTTTACGCCAACAAATCGGACAACCTAAAGGAAATGGACAAATTCTTGGACACATACAACCTCCCAAAACTGAATCAAGAAGAAATAGAGAATCTGAACAGACCAATCACAAGTAAAGAGATTGAAACAGTAATCAAAAACCTCCCAAAAAATAAAAGCCCAGGACCAGATGGCTTCCCTGGAGAATTTTACCAAACATTCAAAGAAGATTTAGCACCTATCCTTCTCAAACTATTCCAAAAAGTAGAGGAAGATGGAATACTTCCCAACACATTCTATGAGGCCAACATCATCCTGATACCAAAGCCAGACAAGGACAATACAAAGAAGGAAAACTACAGGCCAATATCACTGATGAACATAGACGCAAAAATCCTCAACAAAATATTGGCAAACCGAATACAGCAATACATCAAAAAGATCATACACCACGATCAAGTGGGATTTATACCAGGGACACAGGGATGGTTCAACATCCGCAAATCAATCAACGTAATACACCACATTAACAAAATGAAGAATAAAAACCACATGATCATCTCAATCGATGCAGAGAACGCATTCGACAAGATCCAGCATCCATTTATGATAAAAACTCTCAACAAAATGGGTATAGAAGGAAAGTACCTCAACATAATAAGGGCCATATATGACAAACCTACAGCAAACATCCTACTCAATGGGGAAAAACTGAAAGCCATTCCTTTGAGGACAGGAACAAGACAAGGGTGCCCACTCTCACTGCTCTTATTCAACATAGTACTGGAAGTTCTGGCCAGAGCAATTAGGCAAGAAAAAGGAATAAAAGGACTCCAAATAGGCAATGAAGAAGTGAAACTCTCACTATTTGCAGACGACATGATCTTATACATAGAAAACCCAAAAAATTCCATCGGAAAGCTACTAGAAATAATCAACAACTACAGTAAAGTGGCAGGGTATAAAATCAACTTACAAAAATCAATTGTATTTCTATACACTAACGATGAACCAACAGAAAGAGAACTCAAAAAGACAATCCCATTTACAATTGCAGCAAAAAGAATAAAATATCTGGGAATAAATTTAACCAAGGAGGTAAAAGACCTATACAATGAAAACTATAAGACACTACTGAAAGAAATCGAGGAAGACATAAAGAAATGGAAACATATTCCATGCACATGGATTGGAAGAATAAATATAGTTAAAACGTCCATTCTACCTAAAGCAATCTACAAATTCAATGCAATCTCAATCAGAATCCCAATGTCATTCTTCACGGTAATAGAACAAAAACTACTGAAATTTGTATGGGGCAACAAAAGACCCCGAATAGCTAAAGCAATTCTGAAAGAAAAGAACAAAGCTGGAGGCATCACAATCCCTGATTTCAAAATATACTATAAAGCTATAGTAATCAAAACAGCATGGTACTGCTACAAGACACACAGATCAATGGAATAGAATTGAAAGCCCAGAAATAAAACCACACACCTATGGACAGCTAATCTTCGACAAAGGAGCAAAGAACATACAATGGAGAGAGGGAAGTCTCTTCAATAAATGGTGCTGGGAAAATTGGACAGCAACATGCAAAAGAATGAAAGTAGACCATCTCCTATCACCATATACAAAAATCAGTTCAAAATGGATCAAAGACCTGAAAGTGAGACCTGAAACTATAAAACTCCTGGAAGAAAATATAGGCAGTACACTAATTGAGATTGGACATAAAGGGATCCTTTCAGATTCCATGTCTACTCGGACAAGGGAAACAAAAGAAAAAATAAACAAGTGGGACCTCATCAGACTAAAGAGCTTCTACAAGGCAAATGAAACCAGGATCAAAATGAATAAACAACCCACCAGCTGGGAGAAAATATTTGCAAATCGTTTGTCCGACAAGGGATTAATCTCAGTAATACATAAAGATCTCATACAACTGAGCAACAAAAAAACAAACAACCCGATCAAAAAATGGGCAGAGGATATGAACAGACATTTTTCCAAGGAAGAGATACAGATGGCCAATAGACACATGAAAAGATGTTCAACATCACTAATCATCAGGGAAATGCAAATCAAAACTACACTAAGATATCACCTTACACCTGTTAGAATGGCTATAATCACAAAGACAAATAACAACAAATGCTGGAGAGGTTGTGGAGAAACGGGGACCCTCATTCACTGCTGGTGGGAATGCAAACTGGTGCAGCCTCTATGGAAAACAGTATGGAGAGTCCTCAAAAAATTAAAAATAGAAATACCGTATGATCCAGCAATCCCACTCTTGGGCATCTACCCAATGGACATGAAATCAACCATCACAAGAGGCATATGCACCCCTATGTTCATTGCAGCATTATTCACTATAGCCAAGAAGTGGAAGCAACCCAAGTGTCCCTCGACTGATGATTGGTTAAAGAAGATGTGGTATATACATACAATGGACTACTACTCAGCCATAAGAAAAGACACAATTGTCCCATCTGCAACAACATGGATGGACCTAGAGGGTATTATGTTAAGTGAAATAAGCCAGAGAGAGAAGGACAGACACTGCATGAACTCACTCATATATGGAATATAAATGAACACACGGACAGAGAGAACTGATTGGTGGTTACCAAGGGGAAGGGGGGTGGGGGTGGGCACAAGGGGTGAAGGGTTACATCCACAAGGTGACGGACAATCAAAAATGTACAACTAAAACCCCACAGTGTTATAAACTATTAAGACATCAACAAAAAAAATGGTTAAAAAAATAATAATAATAATAAAGCCAAAAACTAAAAATTCTATACCTGACAATAATTTACACACTAAAAACAATTCATTGCCATGATAAGTATATGTAACTAAAACTTTTCTTGAAGGAAATAATTGACACAAACTAGCAAAATTCTACCAGCAAGGGAAAATATTTATAATGAAAAATATTAGCATTTTATTTTGTTAACCTTTAACCCTATACCTTGAAACTTCACCTACCTTTGAATTTTGTTTTAATAAAGACCATTTTATGAGATACAAGAGAAAATAGAGACTAAAGAAATATAAACTACCTAATAAATAAATATTCAAAACCAAATGATTTTGGAGAGATATTTTATATACCTTACTTGGCATAAAGAACAAAGATACAAAACAATAAGAAGAAATAAATATAATCCATATATTGGCTCTTATAACTGAGCCTTTTATTAATTTAGGCTTATACTTTTAATAAGCAAATTTTAGATGTATAATAGCCATTGTTCCAACAATCTGCCTTACCTTAATGATATTCTGCAGTTTGCAGATTTCATTTTGATCAGAGCTATCTGATCCTTGTGCTTTAGAAGTCTAGATCAGAAAAACAGAATTAGAAAATAATTATTTTTATTTTCTTATAAAAGAGAAAGTCACAAACTAACTTTATTAAAAGATACTTTTCAGAAAAGGGGCATTTCCCAAATTCTCATTAAAGAATGCCAAGCACCCTTTGAAGAATAAATAAATAAAAGATACCATTAAAAATAAATAAATAAAAGATACCACAATAAATAAAACATACCATTCAAGAGTTTGTTAACTGATCAGGGAGACAATACTTTCATAAAATAAGAAGGAAAACACCATACAATATTTTATTTAGCTCAAGAAAATGTAAACGTAATGATAATCAAGCAGCTTCCTAAAAGGTAATTTCTAACATGGAAAGTTACCCAATATTAATGCTAATAATAACCCAGTAAAAATCTTTTTTAAATGATTTTACCCAGAAGATCTCTATCCCAGTATAGAATAACCTTTGGTTTGACAAGTAAATAAAAGCACTTTTGGATTCTTCTCCTCATTCAAAGCTGTATATTGTTCATTTACCTTTGTTAACGTTTACTATACAGTGTGTTTTGCTGTTAGCATCACCGAGTAGATTCCAACTCCTAGCCACTCTGTGGACAGCAGAGCAGAACCCTGCCTGGTCTTTCTGCACCATCCTCCCACTTTCTGGCCTATCGCAGACAATGCTCTGCTGGTATTCATAGGGTTTTCAGGGCCAATTTTTTTGGAAGTGGGTGGCCAGGTCCTTTTTCCTAGTCTGTCTTAGTCTGGAAACTCCACTGAAACCTGTCTACCCTGGGTGACCCGGCTGGTATTTGAAATACCGGTGGCATAGTTTTCAGCATCACAGCAACATGCAGCCGCCAGCATGACAACTGACAGACAGGTGGTGTGGTTCGCTGAGTGGGAAACAAACCCGGGCTGTGGCGGTGAGAACGCCGAATCGTAACCACTAGACCACCAGGGCTGGCCACACAATGTGTTAAGGAAGCAAAATGGATGAAAGAAGAAACACAGTATAATGGAAAGAACACAGGACTTGGGAGTTGAAAGACACGTGTTTGAATTACAACTTAATCACTGTGACAATGAGTATATTACTTAAACTTTTACTTTGCTTATCTGCAAAATAGAGATAATAAATACCTCATATAGTTATTAAGGATAATATAGTATACACTATGATAGTATATATGGAAACATCTTATAAAGTATAATACAAATATTTTTATTATGCCTTGCTAGAAAATTAAGTCCCCTGAAAGGTCCCAGTTATGTCTTTTTCACCTTTATATCACAGTACAGGTCTGTCACAGAGTAGGCATTCAAGATATGCTGAAGTAAACACATCACAAATCCATTTCTTCTCTACGAAATCGTACCCTAAGTAATGTTTCTTGAAATGTGTTCCTCGGATTATCAGAATCACTTGGGGTATTTATTTGTTTGAATGCAGTTTTCAACACCCTAAAACAGGCTACAAAATCCTAATCTCTGAAGGTAGCACAGGCTATGTACAATATTATCAAGTACCCTAGGTTATTCTTAAACACACAAAGTTTAAGAACTACTACTTTACAGAGATAAGATGAACCAACAGATCACCCTCTCTAAGATTTATTTTGGGATTGGGAATGTCTAGTAACTTGGGAAGCAAGGAGGTCATTTTAACTGGGAGGATTTCTCCCTTACTTTAGATTACAGTCACAAAAAGATAGAAAATAATCTCTTTATATATTTTAGTTTTCTCTACACTGATGAAATTAAATCCACATGAACAATGTTCCTGTTATTTTGGGCCTCATGTCTCTTGACAAGCTCAACAGTACATAAAATCTGATATGTAAGACAAAAAAGCGTTCCTTAGAAGAAAGTTTACAGCCCAAAATAGCAAGGGCTTAATTTCTAATGCACAAGAAACAACACAAAATAGTTTAACATATTTTATAATACCAATTAGCAGATTTTCATTTTGCATATAACTAATGCAAACAGGAACCTCAGACAACATCTACGCAAGTAGTTTCAAATCTGGTGCCTTGGAGCCCTGGTTTCCACCAAAGAAGTCTTAGGGACTCCAGGGGAAAAGGTGCTGGTTCAACCACAGCAACTCCATTTTCATTTTCTGTAAGCCCTGGGCTTGTAACTTTTTATTTTATTTTAAAACATGGTTCTGTTGCTTTAAATTTTTTTGAAAATTTCTTCCAAATATTATAAAGAGGAAACTGAGGCTGAGAGAGAAAGATAACCTGACTAAAATCACTTAGAAAGTCACTTGCAGAATTAAAATTTGAATACAGATTTTCTATTTCCTAGTCCAGGGTTCTTTCTGATACCAAAGGCTCTACACACAGCACCAGTATTTTTACTCACTCATGGTTTTCAAAGACTTGAGAAAATTTTACCTACCTGAGCAATATGCCTCCAATGGCCAACTTCAGACTCAAGTCTTGAAACTTCATTTGATAATCTGTTTATTTCTTGTTGTGATGAAATTATGTCACCAAAGTCCATGTCATCGTCATGGAAAGCTGAAGCGTGATGGCTGATACCATAACCGAATGAAGATGACGCAGTGGTTGCTGGTACACTGCCAGCTCCTGAGCTTACTGACTGAGCAGCTGACTGCAGTTTCAGCAACTGGTCCTGTAGTGCGATCTGTCTTGCTTTAAGATGGCTGATTTCTACCTATATATTTATAATTCATATTTTAAAGAAGGTGTTTAATAACCATACCAATGTTTTTACAGATTCACAGTGTTAAAAGTTATAATAATTTGTTTAAGATTATCCAGTGATGGTCCTCTAGCAACTAAATCCAAGTCTTCTATAACATCCTCAATAATATTTTTATTTAAAAAACATAGTTACCATAGTTAAGACACAGATAATGTTTCAAATAGTATGAAGATCAGAATTTCACTTATATGTTAACTACAGCAATGAATTTCTCAGTTAAACATGGGTTTACTATCTTCTGTGCATCAGGTAGTGTAGGCAATTTCTTAGGGTTCTGTATGTAATTACTGAACCTCAAATGATGAGAAAATGAAAGCTGCATCAGTCTATGCATTGGAAAGTTTCCTTAGAACATATGTTGGAAGAATCTTATCTAACCGATTATGGCTAGATTTAGGCCAAAATGCACCATCAATCAGGGGTAACTGTGTACTGGTCTGCACAACACAGCTAGAAGGATGCTTTGATTTATTAATCCAATCTTCTTAGATAACACAGTGATCCCATGGTTATTAGCCCATGAGTCTTGGAAGGAAATCATGCACCGAAAGAGGCCTTGGCTTTAGCCATGGCAAAGAGGGACCAGTGAAAATCTGAGTCTACTCAGGGAGAGAACAGTACAAAAATTCTGACACCCTGAGGGGCTGGCCTGGTGGCATAGTGGTTAAGTTCACATGTTCCACTTCAGTGGCCCAGGGTCTGCAGGTTTGGATCCCGGGCGCAGACCTATGCACCCCTCATCAAGCCATGCTGTGGTGGCTATATATATCCCACATATAAAATATAGGAAGAATGGCACAGATGTTAGCTCAGGGCCAATCTTCCTCAACAAAAAGAGGAAGACTAGCAACGGATGTTAGCTCAGGGCTAATCTTCACACACACAAAGAAAATTCTGAAACCCTGGGCAAAGTTTTGACTGAAGGCTGGCAATACCAAGCCATTGTCCAAAAGAAGTTATGAACACAGGACTTACCATAATGCCACATCCATTCTGAGTAAGAGATTACTCACAACATAAAAGTTAGTAAGCCAGAGACCTGAAATAAGCTTTCTGTAAAATGCTCAAACTAGTCCAGGAGACATCCTGCCACAACTGAGGAAAATTTGATACAGAGGAGACCGCCAACAAGTAACAGTATATCTACATGTGAAATGTCAAGCAATTAGACAAATAAAAACCAAACACAATTTGTCAAATGTCATAACAAACAGGTTTTTCATATCAGAGGCTAGGCTCTTCTCTAATGGAGATTTATAGTAGTGTATAGTTTTATTCATTTTACCATAAACGATACAAAGCAGATTGCATCTTTGGGGAATACGAACATCACAATAAGGGCAGCAAACAGATTCAGAAAATAGAAGATCTAAAGAATACTCATATACTATCTTTCATTCTGGTAAAAAGTACTGAAATCCACAATTTTTTCAAATGTAGCTGTAACAGAAAGTTCTCATTATATAATAGACATTTATATCAAGTTGTAGAGTTAAAAAGTGCAAGCTCTAATAACAAAGAGGCATTTCTAAACTTGAATATTTAATTTGTCCTCTAATACCAACAGTTAAGTAAGAAAGGAAATGCCAACAATTTCCACAGTAGTGTTTTCAACTAGGATGTAAGCATCAGAATCACCTAAGCAGTTTCTGAAAAATACCAATACCAGGTCCCCTTCTCAATGCGTTAAATCAGAATCTCCCGAAGGATGGGAGCATGTGTGGTTTTTTTTTTTAAGTGTCACTTATGATTCAGCTGTAACTCCCTGGGTGGGAACTACTGCTCTATTGTAACATCTGTAAGTCAGTGCTGCTCAAAATGTGGTCCGTGGACTGATGCCAGGAATGTCTGCTATCAGTCCATGACAAGATAAGTACAGAAATTGAAAGAGTAAGGCTTAAAGACTTTTAAAGCAATTTGACAGAGTAATTTTATATCTGTTGAACCTAAAAAAAAAAGGTTGCCTTTTAAGTTTAATTTGAACTTATAACTTTGCTTTTTTATATTCATTTTATTTTTGTAGTAATTCATTTTTATTGTATTTTATGAAATCAATTCCCAACAGATTGAAAACTTAAGCTCTTCCCTAAATGTTGGTATTTATCTTTAATGTGGTTTACTTTTATTTTTCATCTCAGTATGTCACTAAAGGAACTAGAAATCAATGTTATCTAAATTTTAAAAACCCAAATATGAAGTTATGGTAGAAATGAACATTTAATCAACAAACTGAAGAACACCCAAATGGATAATAAAACAAGAAATGGTTCAATCAAATAGAAGTATTTACTGAATTCCACTTATGTACTGAACAAAAGAGAATTCAACAACAGAATGAAACATGGGGACACAGTCTATATTTTAACAATTCATAATAACATTGGTTAAATTATATAATATCTATTACCAGCACTGCAAAGATAAGCCAATTCCAAAATAACCATTTCTAGCAAACTAAAGGGGAAAAAATTTATAGAACAGTATAAGTCTACTATAAAATACTTAATATTCTGTTTTTCCATGGAAAACCAAGCAAATGCCAATGCAACACATACTAACACTTGTAGTTAAAATCAGTTTTTAAAAAATACACGTCATTAACAATGATCCACTGATTTAAAACAATTTTAGGTAAACAGATAAGAAATTAGGTTCCATAAAATCAGAAATAATAAGCAACAGATGCCTGAAGATATTTTATACAAAGACTTTTCTTCTTTTGGAACGTAGAAATTAAACTTCACAAAGGTTGGTTTATGTAATATACTTAATAGAAAAGCTTATAGAGTTCTTGTTAAATTAGTAATATCAAACTGAGTTGGGAATTATTAACTTCAACACACTTTCAAAATTTTTATGGATCTAAATATAACTCTTAAAAACTTTCCTAAATACATTACAGTGAAATGAATATGAACTGCATTAACTGTAATAGTGAACTGTATTAACTGTAATAACCTTTACCTCTTTCTGTTGTAGTTGATGTCGATAACTTGTAGATTGCTGCTTTATTTGAAGTTCTGATGCTTCATGCTTCTCTTCTAGATCAGTACAAAGTTTTTTAAGCCTCTCATTCTAGAAGCAAAGAAAAAAGTATTTTCAACAAAAAGTCGAAAAGTAAATTTCATGGCATTATGAAAAACATATTGCTTCATACCATAAAAGATTATATAGAAGGTCTCAGACAGAATTCTGGCCTTTAAAATACATTTTCAGTTAAAGTTACAAGTGCAATAAGCATGTTTATAAAGATTACGTATAATTTGGAACCAAAGTAAAAAAAAGAAAACAATCTTGCTCGGTTCAATTTTCTGCGAAGAAAAAGCCACTGATCCAAGTTTCCCCCATCTTCATATACCAGTGTCTGGCATATGGTAGGCAATGTCTGGTAAATGAATGAGCTAGATTACATGTTTGAACTTTTGTTTTCTCCCCAACAGTAGAACTTTTTTAAAGAAATCTTTCTAAAAAAGACTTCTGGCTGAAGTACAAGTAGGAGACCAAAGCCTCAGATTACTTGTCTGCCTGAATCCCAGGATCCTGAGGCACCTCTGAAAAACACAATCTGCAAACCACTACTAAAACTCAGTTTGAAAAACTACAACTAGAACTACACAAAATATTCTGAGTATAATTCAATGAACCTAGACATCACAGTCTTTTAAGATGTTGGAAAATATGAAAAAAATTACTTAAATTGTATAAACCTAATTAAATTATCTTAACCGTTTATCATTCTTTGACATTTGAATGAATAAGGACATAATAGAGCAATAGAAATGGACACTAATTTTCTGTAAAGAGAAACTTAGAAATTATTACAGATAATTTACTAGGAATTCTACTAATATATCTACAAACACAGTTTAACAATGATAACTGAGAACAAGGAGACCGATGGTGGGAAAGAAAGCTCCTGCTAGCAGGTGAAGACTTCTTCACTGTAAGGATGTGATCTGTTTTCTTCCTTTGCTGTCAGTACCGACAAGTTGATTCCCACTTCTAGTGACCCTGGGTACAGCAGAGTAGAACCTGCCCAGTCTTTCTGTGCCCTCCTCTTAGCTTTCATCATCACAGCAACGTGCAGCTGCCACAGTATGACAACCAACAGGCGGGTGGTGTGGTTCCCTAACCAAGAAACGAACCCAGGCCACTCTTAACCACTAGACCACCAGGGCTGGCTTGTTTCCTTCTTAGATTCCAGGAATTTCTCATATCAACAGATGTGAAAATTATGACCCAAGGAGATTATATGGATTTCCAGAGAAAATCAATGGAGTAAATGAAAAGAAAACATTACAACATACACAATCCTAGTTTGGGAGTCTACCTTCCGAAATCTAACACAGACCTTGGTTATCTTGAAGAAATAATAACAAGAAACAGGACCAATGGTCAAACAACAAATCTCCTATTCTATTGGCTGCATTTGCATGATTTTCTGTGAGCTGGTAACATGAAAAACACCATACATAAGTGAAGCAATACAACATACTGAAGTCAAAACTTAGTCATAAAAGTCCACTCTAGGCTTTCTCACATAAAAATACCTAAGGCTATTTGTTTAACTCTGATTAATAACTAGAATTTAAAAACTTTGAATTTGGCCAATACCTAATTGGTTGTCTCCCCTCACCTCCTTAGCCCTAGAAGAGTCAGAACGGTTAAAAAGCACATGAAGGACAGATTCTCCCATAATATACTAGGAGCTGTCAGTGGCCATATTTTCTATTACGTGGAGTATGGAGCAGAGGGGCTGGTCTGAAAGGAGAAAAGAATAAACACAAAAGAGAAGAACGGGGTGGGGAACATGAGAGACTGATCCCGGATGGCCTCTAATTCAGGAGGCGGCCCTTCCTAAAGACTGGCTACGATTTCTGCTTTCGGAATCCACGAGACACGCCCATCCTTAAATTATTCCATCCTGCTTAACCCGTTATACCATCAAGTCTACTAGAACTAATGTTCATTTGTGAGTTTCTCTTCTGAGCAGTCCTAACCATCAAGAAGGACTGATATTTATGACTTTTATTCTTTCTTAGAGGTCTTCCAACAAATAGAGAAAATTTATTTTTTTAATAGAATAAAACTCATTCTATCTTGCAATTACCATAAGGGTACAGGACCTTTTTATAAATCTAAATAATCACGGGATCATAATGATCTTGTTTTTCCTATATCTTGAAACATTTAAAAACAATTAAAAATTGAAACATTTTGCTATTTTATCATCCTAAGAATTACACTATTCACCAATTATTCCCGAAGCTAAAAAAGAATTAAATAAGAAAATGGAAGACTGATGAGATCACCTAGAAGAATGATGCAACAGTGAAAAAACCAGTTTTCCGACTGCATTGCCCAAGCTATTGCCATAATCTTATAAAAAGGAAAAAGCAATCTGGAGACACCATTTTTGTACTTTTTTTTTTTCTTTCATTGAACACAGTTGAAAATTCAGAATTTTAATTTTCAACAAAGTGAAGAAAACTGACAGAGGGAAATATTTCACACTTATTAGATGACTAAGAAGATAAATGTAAAGAGACAGAAAACAGTACTCTAGAGCCTAATGGTCATGGTGAAACTGAGCGTAAAAGCAAAATCTCAGGTAAGTCTTCAAAGAACAATATCCTAGATGAATTTTTCTCAAACTCAAGAATTGATGAGTGAACAATATATTTCTAAGAACAAAAAGGAAATATGGTGTTCTCATCAAGTTAGTCACTCAATAAGAAAAGATTTTATCTCACAATATTTTGTGACAAGGACCTGAACCATTCCACTTTGCTAAATGACAGTATTCTTTTATTATATATGCTATTTGTACACCAACATTTACTTGATAGAGTTCATACATGGACAAATGCTGAAGGCAGGTGTGTATACAAAGGTGACTGAGAGGAAACAGATGACATAAAAACGAAAAAAATTCAGCGTATTGATCATTCTAATTGGTATTTATAAATCTAAGAATAAAAATGCTTTGTAATTATGGAGCAAAGATAACAGCCACTGTCTCTCCAACAAAATCATGAGCCGTCCAAGTTTTCAAAAGTATTGGTTATAATAACACAAGTCAAGAAAAGAACCAGATGTAATGATAGGCTAAAACCTACTATGGGTGATTGAAATCTGAAATCAGTATTTACAAGATAAGATACATTCCAGTTCATGCATAAGAGTTAATAAGCAGTTAACTGTATTCAAAGAACATTGCCTATTTTGAGTGTATATATATATATATATACATACATATATATATACACACACACATGTTTTCAAAACTAGAAACATGGAATAAAAATTTATATTTGCTATATATAAATTCTTATTAAAATTTCTAATAATGTTTTTCACTATCACTTTACTCTTACTTCTGTAAATTATTTGTAAAATGATTTAATATAAAAAAATGTAAGAGTCCATTGCATCCAGATGGTAAATGTGATGACGATTTTTCTTGGCACAGAGGGTTAAACTACCTTAGATTGGTTGCTGTTACTTGCAACTGAAGAAACCTAATTAATTCAGTCAGCTTCAAATATTAACATCTATAAACAAATTTAATTTCCTGTGGAAAACACATTGCCTTTTGTCTATAGTAAAACTTTCTAAATAGAATTTTATATTGTAAGTTTCCTGACAATTTCAATCATATCTTCACATTATTCTCTTATTGCACAGTCACATAAGGGGTTAGGGTGTGAACTGCTTATGTGCTGACATAAGGCAAGAATCATGTATAGTCAAAATCATCTCAGAAAATAAAGCCCTTGGAAAGTTCGTCTGTTTTCCTCTAGTATTTAAGTAGCTCATGCTACTTTGAATAAGCACCAAATGTGGAGGCTGGCTTTCATTTGGGGATGTATTATACCAAAAATAAATATTTCTAAACACTAGAATCATACTTGCCATGGTCCAATGATAACACTATGAGAGGGATTAGAACTGAGATCAACAGAAGGGCAGAAGATTTCTATATCCCTTCTCAAGCTCAACACAGAACAGACATTCATTAAGCAGGTTAACCCTATTTACTTTTTTCCCCCCAAATGTACATTGGCAAATTTACCTAAATTAATGCCACTACACACAACTCTGCCATTTAGTTTTTCTGGGTGGGCCTGTACTAATGAGTGCTTTCTCAAGGGTTTGTTTAGGGACTCTAGGGACTAAAGAAGATATTAAGTTCGTCTGTCACTAAAGCACCTACTTATTAGGTAATTACAGCTAAGGTCTCAAGTGCCACCAAATTGCCACCTTCTATTGAGGCAGAATACTATTGTAGTACCTCTTGAGAGGTCCTTCTACTTTCGAATTCCACAATCTCACCTTGGTAATCCAGACCAGAGTTCAATAATGCTTGTTGTCAGTAAATATTTTCTTAGATTTAAATTCAATTTTCTCTTTTTATGGGCTTAGCAGAAAGGAGAACATACTTACTACAGTCCCCTAAGAATATCTCTTGCTGAAATACCGTTAAGTGTTCCCTCACTATTCTTATCCAAAGGCTAAATAGTTGAATGTTTTTGGTACTTTACAATAGATCCCACTTTAAATCCTGTCCTTTATGGTTTTCCTTTGAACCCTTTCCAAGTTTTCCTCATCCGTTTTAAGTACAATGCCCAGAGCCAGTCACCACGAGGCACTAATAATGAAAAAAATGGTAAAATTTATTTGCTATTCCTATATTCTTAACTTCTTTGTATACAAATATCACACTTTTTTTTAATGTTAGGGGATTAAAAGCCTCTAGATTAAACAGAATTGCATTCCTCACATTATACTTAAACATACTACTGCAATTTAGCACACTGTTAGAACAGTAAATCCTTGATAATGATAAACTGTTGCTACTATTACTTCTACATTTGGCAGCTTTCCGACTTTCAGCATATAGAAGCAGAGATGAGAATATTAAATAAAGTGAAGTAACATGTAAACATATTCGTCATCTAAAGGAAGATGATAAACGCTTAAAAAAACTGACAGAAAGGGGAAGAGATAAAAAGTGGTAAACAGTGCATTAAAAAGAGAGGACTGAAATAAAGTATGAACAACTTCCATGGCTTCAGAAAAAGAAAAATCTAAGTTCAATAGTAGTCTTTAATTTTCCTTACCTCTGATCTTAAGATTGCGTGAATGGCTTCAATTTCCTTTCTCCTAGAATTAGGTAATTCTGCTACAAAAGAAACAGCATGTACTGAATATATGATCAACATCACGTGAAGTAATTAACAGGCATTTTAAGGAAAATATATTTCACTGAGCTTTAAACTCAGAATGGTATGCTGATCCGAGAACAAATTCAGAAGACAAATATCACTTGATTGTTATCACAACTTTCTACTGCCACAAATGTTCTTTATTGCCACATAAGTCATTCTTTTTGCCTATCTTCTATATCCTAGGATGTCTACCTTTACCCCTGGAAGTATTCATTAAAAGTCTGTTTGGAAAATTAAGTTTTACAAATTGAATCTCTCTCTGTTGGCTTAGTATAATTTTAGATGAAACTTATGCGACTGGGGTTTAAGATCTTATTTCTAACTTCTGCTCCCAATTTGCTGGAAGTGCCATTGAGTCAATTCCAACTCCTAGAGACCCCGTGTACAGTAGAGCAGAACCCTGCCCCATCTTTTTGCGCCATCCTCTCACCGGATCCATATCAGACAGTGCTCTGCTGCTATTCATATGGTTTTCATGGCCTATTGTTTCCGAAGTGGGTGGCCAGGTCCTTCTTCCTAGCTGTCTTAGTCTGGAAGCTCTGCTGAAACCTGTCATGGGTGACTCTGCTAGTATTTGAAATATCAGTGGCATAGCTTTCAGCATCACGGCAACATGCAGCCGCCACAGTATGACAACAGACAGACCTGCTCCCAATTCTATCAAATAATTAATGACCTATAAACGAAGAATGAAAATGCACTAAAAGAACATTTATTTCAAGTAACGTGGACACAATTTATTTAAAATGGGGAATGAGTTCAGTCTAGTTTTGTACATTTTCATTTAAAAGGAGAGTCAGAGACGAGCACTGCCAAAATGGCACTGTTGATGGTACCAGACAATCATCATCCACAGAGTTAAGATTTTTTTCTAATTACTAGTATTTTTCATTATAGCACTTTAATACTGTAAAAATAACTTCTCCAAATTACAGTTCAAATCAAAAGAAAATACAAATGGCATCCAATAACAACAGTGACAAACGCACTCTTCTTGTGAAAATCACCAGGTAGGGCTGCTTCTGTGGTTGTTTATACATCTTGCTTGAAACTCTGACAAAACTGTCTAATTGCTACTCAGAAGAGAACAAATTATCATCTAATCTGTTTAGGAAGGTAATTGTTAGAAGTAGCAATTGTTTCAAAGAGGGATAAAAAAAGGTTTAGGCAGACTTCCCCCGCTTACCCTCCCAATAAATCCCGGCCCTTTTAAGAATAAAGGGGAGATGTTATGCAGGCCAAAAAATTCTTCCTTAACAAGGGAAAACAAAAATAGTAGCTACTGTTTATTGATGCTTACTATTTGCTAGGCACAGTGCTAGGCATTTTACACTCATGATTTCATTTAATCTTCCCAACCTCATGATAGGTATGATTATTCTCATGTAACAGATAAGGCAACCGTGCTTTTTAGAGGTTAAGTTTAAATAATTTGCCAAAGATGCCACAATTTGTAATGCATGGAAGTGTCATTTCAATCCATGTCTGATTTAAAAGCCCAAGCTCCTAACCTTGAATAATCAATATAGTGTTTGATAGAATAGCAACTTTCTGATAATGCAAACACGGATGATTTTCAAGCTGTACCAACACTGCTATTTTGGATGTTGTCTTGTTCACTGCTGGCACGGGTAGACACTCAGTAAATACTTGTTGAATGAATAAATGAACTATACACTGATCTGATTTTTAAATGATTTACAAAATCAATAAATTAGGTGTTAGCAAGTCCTATTTTAACACAAAGGGAAAACAATAAAAGCATTAAGCAACTTTACAGATTTTTAATCACTCAGCAAAATTTTTACTGAGTATCTACTATGTATCAAGGAAGATGCCACATACTGGTAATATAAAGGTAAATAAAATACAGTCCCTACCCTGGACATCAAGGAAAGAGAGAAATTATAACTCCACATGGTAAGTGCTGTCAGGGAGAGAGTTCTGCTGGAACACAGATCACTGCAATCAACTCAATCTGCCATGGAGTGAGAACGGTTTCACCAAGTACTTGACATGTGAGCAGGGTTGCAAAGGAAAAATTATCTTCCAGGTAGAGAAGGGTAGAGGAAGAAGTAGCAAAGGAAGGGCTTTCCATGCAGAGGCTTGGAGTTGGGTAGGTACCTCACAAAATTCCGTGTGGCGGGAGCTCTGGGTGTAAGCTTGCACATATATTTGCATATGTATGGCAATTGGGGCAGAAGGGGAGGGAACTAGAGGTAAGATTGGAAAAGGTATGCTGAACCCAGATAGGACAGGTTTCTGGTCTCCCCAAATTAAGGGGTTTGAATTTTATCCCGTAAGTAACAGAGTCAAGAGATTTTTTTAAAGCACATTTGTTTGTGGAAATGTAACTGACAACACAACAGAAAATGGAGTGAGTAGGGAGAAATGGGTGACAAGATGTGAAAGAGAAATAGTGCATGCGAGAGACAATGGGGGTCTGAACTAAAGAAGTAGGAATAAAAAGGAAAGACAAACATGAGAAACAATGCTGGCATAGGATGAACAAGATTTGGTGACCAATTTGGTGAAGGAGATGAAAAAGAAAAAGGCAAAACAAACACGACAAAGATTTCTAGTTTAGGAGATCAGGTAGATAGTGAAACCATTAAGATTGAGAATACAGGAGCATATTTGGTGAGAAGAACAAAATGAATTCCACTTTAAGTCCTCAGGACATCCAGGTTGGGGGATGCATATTTTCTGGCTAAGGGTCAAAGGAAGAGCCAACTGTTTTCCCCCTACATAGGACACAAGATTAGTCATTTCCCAGGTTATCCAGTCCTTGTCTGTTTCTAATTGCCCTCAAGGTCACATGACCCTCTCCTGAACACAGGAAGAATGCCTTTTACTCCCATCCCCAACCTGTCCCATCTGATGTACCTACCTCCCAATGGGTACTCCAAGCAGTAAAATGGATTTCAGCAGCTCCCCAATATTCCTCCCTTTCTAAATAGACCCCATAGAAATTCTAAATATAAATACTCTCTTTTTATCAAACTATCTTTCTCTATTTCAACCAAATAAACATGAAGGCTCAGTTAAATAAGGATAAAAAAATTAAACCAGAATGCTAATTTATAAGAAATAAAAGTAAGCAGTTCCTTCCTGTGAAAGGAACTACTCTCATCCAAAAGTCCAGCCCATTATCTCTCTGGAGATAGACCTAGATGGAAAAATTAAAGAACTTTTTTGATCTAAATACTGCATGCTGAAAGAAATATCAAGATATCAAAATAGTAATTGACTTAACCATTGATTACCAGGTAACTCTGGGTCACTATTCATTAGTAAAACAAAATGAGGACTTCAAAAACGAGCGAAGGTTGCTAAGGATACCCAAAGAATAGGGTATCTTCCTTGTTCTACGGTCAAAATATGAGAGAAATGGGCAATTAGGCACAAAAATACATTTTCAGCTGGAACGCTGTGTCACCAGAATAAGCAAAAATATAAAATAACTAATAGGAAAAACATAGACAGCCATGTTTCACTAGCAGTAATTTCAAGTCAAGGTAAGAGTCCCTAAATATTTTCATTATGAGTTACTTCAACTGTTACAAAAACCGAAGAAAACAAGAAAAAGTGACTATATGTCATACAAAATTATTTTTTCAAACTATGTCAGTGTAAAGGAAGAAGATCAAAATCAGTACTGCCCCCAAGTTAAGGGCAAAGTAAGCCGTGGGCGTGGACGAGGCAAACAAAAATAAACTCTACTCGACGTGGGAGCAGTTTCGCTCTGCCCTGAGATACCCGGAGTATTCAAAGGGAGGAGAACCATAACTCTTCCCCGGACCCCAGTGGTCTTTCATCAGAGAAAACCGGTTAAGAAGAGGCAAAAGGACTGTCAGAAAAGGGCGGAGTGACACTCCTCTGCGACCCGTCGGCGTCTCATGACGGATGGAAGTGGGGGCCAAACGGACGCTCCCAGGGTCCCAGAAAAGCCCTGCCTCCCGTCGCTCCAGCTGTTACCTTCCACTTCCTCCGTGCCCTCCATCAGCATATCCTTCGTAAAGTTTGAAATCTGGCCAGTGAGGGAAGCCAGGCTGCCCCCGACCTGACCCAGAGACTGGCCCAAGCCGGAGCCGAGGCCCCCAAACCAGGACGACATCGCTGCGGGTTAGAGAACGATCTGGTCCGCTCCGAGAAAAGCGTCCCGCCTCGTCGGACGACCCCGCCAAATGTCCTCGAACCGCTGGCTCCGCGGGCCGGTCCGAATCAAAACACTCAGAATTCGAGAACACAGTGAAGGGTTCCTAGGCAACGCCGGCTCGGGGGGCTCGCACCAACGGCCCGGCTCGGCCTAGAAACGGAGGCCTGCCCTGGGACTTTACCAGGGGCCCGCCTCCAGTGACATGGTCACCCCCGCGGGGCCTCTGCTCATCCCCACGACTTCCCACCGTCCGGGTTGGGCCACTTCTTCCTCTGCTTTAGTGACTTTCCCCAGTTCCGTGGGCAACTCCTGCCAACTCAACGCCGGCCGCCATGACACCCACTCTGAACGCGGCAACGGAGCATAGAGAGGCGCCGCGGTGGTGTAGAAGGGCCCTGCGGAGCCGCCGGACGTGTCCTTGGCGCAAGGGAGCGTGGGATCGCGGAGGACCGAGTGCGGTCGGCTGGGGATGCTGCCTCCAGCCCAGGGCAAGGTTAATCTCCACGTAGCCCGCTCGCTTTGGCGGCGGGGGGAGTAGCCTCCAGAACCCGCGGTGACGCGGAGCTCTCGGCCAGCTGCAGCTGTGTTTCAGGCAGAGCCGACCGACGGTGGGTGCCCCCGAAGCTAGCGTGTCCTGGGAACCCCGTGGACCCTCACTGTGTTGGTGAAACCTGGGTGTTTTAATTCTGACTACACCCGCGAAGGCAGCGGTGCGAGGACACTTGGCGGGCTCGCTCCACCGCGCAGGAAGCGGCTTTACATAACTGATCACACGTTACTTCATCGATTATTCAACAACCTCTCAAGGGCTGCTCTGTGTCCGGCACCACGATAGCAGCTGAGGATGCAGAGATAAAAAGGATGGGTTGCAACCTCAGGGTCCAGGGAGGAAACACACGTATATTGATTACCTTCTATAGTATAGATTTCATCTGGTGGCTTTCCAGCTTACAGTAGAAACCCTGCCTTCTTTAATATACAAAGAGCTTTATTCATGAAGCCGACTTAACCCATGAAGACACAGACCACCTTTTTTCAAAATAGCTCATTAGAGGACAGCACGGCAACTTAATATAGAAAAAAATGCTGTTCCAATGTAAACTCTCCTGTGGTATTGGTGGCACTAGCTGTGCAAGTGCCCGCCCCTTCCACAGTCCTGTTATACAAGTTGGTGTACCCACCAGAGTGCTGCCTTGCTTGCTTTTCCCCCTAAAGGAAGAAAGGTCACGTGACTTACAAGCAGTTGCTACAGTGATATACACTGTACTTGGCACACATTACTTGACCAGAGAGGCTGCCACATTTTTGCTTTGAAAAGAATAGGTCTGCAGGTCTTTTCAGCATAGCACTAAATGTTACTGGCATCTTTCTCTTCGATTTATTCACAGGAGGGGCCTCTACAGATTGCACTATTTGTGAATGGAACATTGGGAATGCCTCCAGTATTTGGAATCAATGGCACCGGGCAATAGTAACTCTCCCTGAAATCTGAATGCTTTTATAAGAAAATTTGCATCTCGTTTTGGAAGTGTTTATTAAATGTTTTCCATATATTTGAAAGACATCATTGTCCAGGGGTTAGATGTGCAGACTCTGGGGACTGACTGCCTGGATCTTTCACTTATTAACTATATGACCTTAGGTAGGTTACTAAACCTCTCTGTGCATCAGTTTCTCATTTGTCAAATGGGGAATGATATTAGTGCCTGCTGGATGGGATTGTTAGGAGGACTAAATAAGGTAATATTTTTAAGTGCTTGGAACAGTGCCTGGTACATGGTGAGTTCTATTTAAGTGTTTGTAAAGTTTTTAAATAGTGGCATACAGGTGACCTGCAACTTATTAATATGTCTTCCATTATTCTGGGCACTGAGAATACAGCAGGAGAGAAAAACACACACACACACATAAAATCCCTGGTCTCATGGAGCTTGCATTCTACTGGGAAGGGACAGATGATAAATAAACTGTAATAGATATAAGACACGTGGTGATGGCTGCTATGAGAAAAAAAAATTAGACTGGGTAAGGATGATATGGAAAGGCTGTGGGGAGAGACGGCACTTGTACCGTTGTAGAGGGTGGTCAGGGAAGGGCTTGCTGATAAGGTGGTATTTGAACAGAGACTTGAAGGAAGTAAGAGAGACATGGGTATCTGGAAAGAGCAGTCCGGGCAGAAAGAAACAACTGATGCCAAGGTCCTTTGGCAGAAAAATCCTTGGCAGATTAGAGGATTAGCAAAAAGGCAAGGAAACAGAGTGGACTGGGGGAGGCCGGTAAGCAATGAGGAGCAAGAAAGAACAGGAGGGGGAGATCACATAGGGCCTGGGAGACATTGTGAGGACTCCGGCTTTTACTCGGAGTGGGATGGGGAACCGTTAGTGGGATGGAGAACTGATAGTGGGATCGGGAACTGCTCTGAGCAGAGGAGTCACATGAATTTAGGACTTAATTGGATTCCTCGATGACAGTGAAAAGTTTAGCCAGTGTAAATCAAGCTCGTATTTCCTACAGGTGTAAATTCTCCTGATTGCCATTTCCATAAATCCATGTCATGCCACAAAGATACTGCAATTAATGAAGAGAACAAATGAAAAGATATGCCTTTACATCATTTATTAAGTTATTAACATAAAAGCTATGTCCTAAAAGTTCCTTATGGAGGATTTTTTCTGTGGGATGGACTATGGCCCAAGAAACTTAAAGTATGATTCTGATAAATAACATGATATGATGTTTGGGATGTGCTTCAAAATAATGGGAGCAGAGTAGATGAAACAAGAATTGTCAGCAATTGATCATTGTTGAAGCTGGGTGATGGGTACATAGGGGTTCATTATACGAGTCTTTTACTTTCGTATATGTTTGCAGTTTTTTATAATAAAAAGTTAACAGACATACTAGTTTGATGAATTTTGCGCTGAAACACCTCCTCCTTCTCCTGCCAAATATTCCTGTAGCTAATATGGGTGTTCATCATTATTCAATGAGTAGCAAAAACCAGCCCAGCACAATCAAATAGATCACAACAGACAGAACCCATGAACTTGGGTGGCTCCAGGTGGTGGGGTCTAGGCTGCCCAGTTGAAATTCTCAGCGTAGGACTTTTGAAACCACAATGGATAGAAACAGGAAAAAGAAAAGGCAAACAAAAAAATACTATCAGCTGCAAACTGGTTTTCATTTCTGAAGAGGTGGGATCACCAATACTTCTCTAGAAAAAAGTTTCTTTGTTTTGAGAAAACCATCCAAATGGGTTTATGTATGCAAGTGTAAAGCAAAAACCCATCTTTAAAGTAGACTTTAAAATATTAGTCTGATCTTTCCCTCTGAATTTCTAAATATGATGCTTAAAATTATCATTTTTCTCATTAATTTTAGACATGGTCTACCGCTATTACAGAAAATAGAAAATTTAACACTCTTCTATTATCCCATGACTCCACTTCCCTTCCTTTGAGTTCCCAATATAGTGCTATCATAATTATTGGTAAAATCAGTAATTGATGTTCACGTCATATAACTACATCAGTATTGTTCATTGCTGAGCCAAGAGGTGTATACCAAGATTACATTTCCTTTAATTTTCAACTTTTTTCTTCCTGAAGCTAACAGATTCCATCTTTTAAATTTGCACAATTTTCTGTTAAGTTCTTCTAAAACTTACCAACAGAATTGTAAAACATGCTCTTAATTCTCTTTTCAGCAAAGCATCAAGAATTCTATTTGCTTGCACTCAGTCCTCTCTACCCAAAACCCTGTATTTTTCTGCTCCATTCTCCTCTGACTATTCTCTGGGCTTTGTTTTTCTTTCTGGAGCTTGTAGAATCTTCTCTTTACCTCTGAAATTAAAAACAATGTGCCTCAGGGTGGGTTTGTTTATTGTTTCATTCATTATGCAGGCACTCAGCAAACCCGTTGAAAAACCATGTCTTTTAGTTCTGCGAATTATTAAAATATTTTTTATTGGTGAATACCTCCTCTCTAATGAATCTGTTTTTGCAGAGAATTTTAATCAATCCTCTTGATTTCAGACCACGTCTCACCTCCACCTTCCAAGATAGTTGTTGCTTTCATTTTTTATGTACTGTTGGGCATACTGCTCTTAACACTTAGTATTCAGCTTCCTCAGTTCTGCTCATTCCTGTATCGACTTTCCATCTAACACAAAAATGTTCACATCTCACTTCTGCTGTTGTCTCACCTGGCAGTGACTGCTAATTGCCCCCCAAAGTCTGTTCTCCCCTTTGTGTATAGTCATTGACACCTCACTTTTTACCTGGATGCATGCCCAGTGCCCTTCCTGATCCCCTCATCCCTTTACCATTTTCATGCACACCTGTTTTTGGGGTACTTTCACTCCCAACAGCCATCACCTGTTTCTCTCTGGCAAAGGACTGCCTTTGGGCCGCCAAAGCCCACATTGTCTGTGTGCCCAGAAAGCTGAAACACACCCTGTTCAGCCATATTTTAACATGACACAGCTCCCCTGCTGGGGGGGGAATATACAGATACCCAGGTATTAATCACTACAGTTGATGATGTGGATTGACAAGCAAAATACGATGCTAAGGTTTCAAAACTGAACTCTAGTGATGAAAAAAATTCCATAAACTTGAGAGGAAGAAAAATAAAATGCACAAGTGGGGAGTGGGAGCCTTGCCTAAAATTCTGATCTGAGATAGGTTAAACAACATCTGTAGTGTTAAAATTCAGCCAATTTTGGGGGTTGCTTAAGGTGGACACTGGCATGGAATGCTTTTTGGTAGAAAATGTAGTTAATGGGCCTTTTAAAAGATTATTTTTTTTAAAGGCTTGGAAATATTCTAGAAAGGAGAGAATATTCTAGAAAGTGGAGACAGATTGCTTGGTGTAATAAAATATAAATAAAATCCAAATTTATCTTTGTAAAACCTTCCATGATAAGATTTTGCCTACACTTCAATTCCATCTTTTGTTGATTATGTGCTACCCTCTTCAGCATTCTCTCTCTTCCTCAGAGACAAGCAGCCACCCCTCACCTCAGAGCCGTCAAGCTTGCTGTTTCCTCAGGCAGGTATAGTGGCACCACACCCTTGCATGGCTGCCTCATCATTTTTCAGGTGTCTGTCTGAATGTCACCTCTGCAGAGGCCTTGCTTGAACCCAGTCTGAAGCAGTCCTCCCTCTCAGTAACACTCCATTGCATCATCCCGTCTCGTCTTCCTGTCTCACAGAACAAGCATAGCTCTCAACATGTTATGAAGTTATCTTGGTTAATTTAAATGTTTCCTCTGCCTAATGGTCAATCAGAATGCAAGCATCATGAGAGCAGAGTATCTTATTCATGGCTCTGTTTCAAGAACCCAGATCATGCTAGGTACATGGTAAGTGCTCAAATGTTTTGTTGAATGAGTGAATGAATGAATGAGGAGTTACTTCTCTTTAGCAGCCCATGAGATAAAGGGTGGCTGGGGGTCCTGACACAGGGAGAGCTGGAAAAATCTTGGGCGAGAACAGGGCACGGCAAAGGGTAGTAGTCCAGTTCAAAGAGAAAAAGTCCTCGTAGCAGGGAATGGCTAATGAACTTCAGGGGCAGGGATATCAAATGGGCAAAGGAGAGTGTTAAGAGTGCCTGGAGCGGGGAAAGAGCCTGGCTGATTTGAAGACCTGTCAGGAGGCCTCCTAGGATCACAGTGTGTAAAGGGGAAATGTCAAGAGTACAGGCTGAAGAGATCAGCTGGACCCAAATTACCTGTAAAATGATCAAGGAGCATTTGGTAATGCAAACACAAGGATCCTAAAACATGCAAATCTTCAGGGTAAGGACAACACCCAAATTCCCTCATTTTTATAAAAGATAAAGCTTCTAGCTAACATATAAAATGGGCCTTCAAATCTATTTGCATTTCATAGGGCCCACAGGTGAGTGTTGATGAGCTCAGAGCCATTTGGTGGCATCCAAATTCAATGAATTGGTCCTTCTAAGCACTAAGCTATGCTAAAAGATGCATGTAATCAGTTTGAAACTTTTATGTTTCAAAATTTGTGCCCAACCCTAATTAAAGCTAAAATGGATATACAGCCCTCATTATAAAACTTGAGGAGTCTATAATCCTCAATCAGTCCAGGTGGATTCCAATTATTACAGTTAGTGTGGTATCCAGAGTCGGATAAAGTGAAGAAAAACAGCACTCTTAAAAATGCTTACTAATGTGCTTTGTTTGGCTCTCAGGGTTAAAAAACAATTGAGCCAACATTTAAAAATCAGATTTCAAATAAATATTTGGAATTCTTAGCTTCTCTTAGAAAAGATCAGGGGATCCAGTAATAATGGGCCCTTTGGTAGCAGTTAGCTGGAACAGGGTATCAGTAGGCTCCCCTGGCCTGCTTTATGCATCACCGGGTCCATAAAACAATGCTTCTCAAACCTCACCCTGCACAGGAACCCCCCGGGGGAGGGTCTGATTCAGTAGGGCGCAGTGTGCCCTGAAACTGCATTTCTGAAAAGCTCTCAGGTAGTGCAGATGCTGGTCCTCCAACCGTACCTGTGAAAGCAGGGCTATGAATTAACAATCAACACATAAAAACGGAAATAAAAAAGCAAATATTATCTTTATTTAATAATCTTTGATATTTAAAATACAACTCATCTAACACCCACATTAACAATAGAACCCTCAGTGTTCAACAGTGCTTTGGAAGCCAGGCTTCTCTAAGGACCAAACAGGAAGGCCTGTGTGTGTAATAACAGCAGAAGAACTCAGAGAGGAGCACACACAGAAGGGCTGCAGCGCGGGGTCCTGAGCAAACGGCACTGCCACAGTGCACTTGTGTCATGGCCAAAAGACAATGCTTTTTATTTCACGTTTTTTGTACTTGAATTTCAAAGTTTATTTATATAGAACGGTAATTTTTAAAAAGTTATTCCTACTAACCCAATGTTGTAGAAATTAGATAATCACGTTCAAATGTATGCTTTCCTCTTAAAAAAAAAAAAAGCATTAAAAAAATTCCTGGAAACATTCACCTTTGAACTATGCAAGAGACAACTGAAGTGCTTCCTCAATAGATCAGGAATTTCCACATATATTTCACTAATGCTTCCCCCTCCTTGTCTATGAATCCACAGTCTTAAAAATTTATTGATACACTATTATTAATTAAACATGCCAATTACTGTCAATTTAGATGTGATGTTACTAGCATTAATGCTTAAAATGCCAAACCATTCTGGAAAGATCACATATACATTTCCACGCTTGTCAGGGCCCAGATACAACAAACGATTTACTTTGAAAGTAGTGGCTGTGGGCCTTTCCAATTGCAGATAAAGTTTTTAATAGGAAATCATCAATATTAACTGTTGAATCCTCTTAAGAATTTAAAACATCAAGATTTTTTAACTGAAGATATTTCAATTATCATCATTCTGTTTTGCTCATGCACTGAATTACTCTTTTCTTAATTTGCACAGGTCAATGACGTTTAGTACATCTTGGCACTAGTACGATACTATAGAAATAGTGTCAAACATGCAGACATTAAAAATGTGATTTAGGCTCTGACTGGAATAAAATTTACTTTATTCAACTTAATATTAAATGAAACCATGTGGACTACTGGTAGTTTTGCATATAATGATCCTCAACTAGTTTTAAGCCTTTTTCCTCATTAACTTTGGCATGAATAAAGTCTTAAGAAAAATCAAGGTTTAAAGAAAAAAAGCACCTCCTTAAATATCTTGTGAATTGTAAATTATCTGGCCAAGATCTTAGAGCTGAAATATAGTCTACCTGCAGCAATCTTTTCAAATATACATTACTGAAATATTGTATGTTAATTACTGTAAAAAATGTATATCGATGGTTTTAGATCAGAGGTTAACTACTCTGAATTTTTAAAATATAAATAACTACTTATTAAATCCATGACGTCTCAAAATATGAAAGAAGTATTTCCAAAGCTTGTTTAAACTTTACTTATAACACTAGCATCGCCACTGTATGTATTTTACCCTGGTAATACAAATTATACATTAGAAAAATGATACCAATAGTTTAAATATTAAACATTAAGGTGTTCCCAATTGATAAAACAGAATGGAAATCTTTATATAAAGTTCTTAGCAGGACAGTTACTGTGAATTTTGTTGTTCCTGACTTTCTTGCAGGTGGTTTATAGTAAATAGCAGTTCCTGATGTGTGAACTATAGTTTTGTATAACTTTTAAATTTTCTGATACTGTGCTTATGATTTATAAGCACTGGCATCTTTTCATACTGGCCAATCAATTAAGAAATGGAATCTAAATGTTCAATTAAATTTAAGCCAATCTAAACACAATCGCAGTTCACTAGTGCTTCTGGATTTGCCTGCCAAATATAACAATTTCACAACAAACTAAATAAACACATTCAAATATATCCAGTGTGTGCTCAGCTCTGCTTTAAAAAAAATCCCTAACAAATGAAGGTCAACATGCCATATCTCTTTAAGTGCTTTCACAAGGGTGTGTAACATAAGAACTTTATAAACTCTACGGTTGAAACTTTCAAATGCCTGTTTGCTTTCTCATTTTTATATTAGGAAGCTCGTCAATTCAAGTGTATGAATGGTTTAGTGTAATTTTTCAATAAGAAAATGGAAAGGCCAAATATCCATGGAAAATATGACCAGCATACTGGGGATAATTACAGAAATGTTCAGTCTTAAAATATTCTGGTTTGTAAATCTTGAGGGGGTAGTACTAAACTCCAACACCCCTTGCAGTTCTAAAGTTTTATAATTCTTCTGAAACATTTTCAATTGTCAAAAGAAAACTTTAGATTTTATTTATTTCTGCTTTTGCTGAGGAAGATTTGCCCTGAGCGAACATCCGCTGCCAGTCTTCCTCTTTTTGTATGTGAGCCGCTGCCACAGCACGGCCACTGACGACGAGTGGTGTAGGTCCGCGCCCGGGGAACCGAACCCAGGCCACCGAAGCGGAGCGCGCTGAACTTAACCACTAAGCCACCAGGGCTGGCCTGAAAACTTTAGATTTTAAAGTAAAACTGTCTAATTTTATGTAAGGGAAACTTCAGAAAACTTCATTTGGCACAAAATAATGACTAAAAAAATCTGTATCCAGGAGAAAGATATTTCACAATCATAAATAAAATGCATTTTCTCATCTCTTTTCAGTTAGCAATAAATCCTAGGTCAAAAATTTCCCTGATAAAATGTGTGCAACCATACACCAGTATGACAAAATACCATACTGTAATTTTTTAAGTTAGTGGCTGAAATTTCTTCTTAAATTTTAGCTTATGAACAATTCGACATTCAAAAGGGCTTCAAATGGGGATGGAGAATGAGGGATGGAGAGTGGATGACAGAACACTATGGTTTAAAACACTAAACCATTTCAGAGAGACATGATTAATTTTCAACAAAATCATACCACTGTATTGACCCAGCAAGAAACTCTCTGTGCATCCCAATTAAAGAATGTTTATCAAAACTAAAGACTTTCTTATTTATAGACCCATTAAGTACCGTGTGACTTCTATAATTCTTAAGCTATTTAAACATGATGCAAGTGTCAAATTACAGTATAAATTTAAATATATCTCATTAATAAATCATTTTCACGTTCCAGATGATCATCTCTGGCAAGCCCTGCCTACTAGAAGATGTACAGCAGAAGCAGACCTCTACATTCCATGATTCAACTGTCAATAGAACAGAAAGCTCCAGTCACAAGAGAAAAAAAATGAAACCGCTACTACAGTGGAAGGCCAAATGTTGTCTATCATACATTCATGGTGGGTATTATATGTTAAGTCTTATAACAGAAGGAAACTAGCTTGCATACTATGCTTCTCCTGTTTTTCTCAGCTGGAGAAGAAAGGAAATGAGTTGCAGGAAAGAGGGTCACAACAAAGCTGTGAGGTTCTGACATGACTGAGAAGACATTCATAAAGCATCTGGAAAAGGACATGCTCACACATTTAAAAAATGCTCATTTATTCTCAAATACTTGTGCAGAGCTGATTTCAGAGTTTAGGAATGCACCAGAATCATAAGATAATGATCCCATCTTAGAGGGCTTAAAAAGCAAAACCTCCAGAAAGATTACCATCTTTCAAAAGAGCTGTAGAAAAATAATGAAAACCAAGTAGCAGAGCAATTGTGATCAGAGAAAATAACACGGGAAAACACCCAAGAGCACGATACATAGTTAGAGGCGAACAGCTTATACTTCTGGAACCGTTACTGTTATCAACACAGATAAGAGACACTGTCCTAAAAGGTTAATTTGGCTAATGAAAAGTAAAAGCAATGATTAGATGATGAAAGTGAGCCAAATTACCTACACCGAAGGGAGGAAAAGAAAACAAAATGTATGGAAAAAGTTCTGTGGCAAGAGCTAATCAGTTGGTCTGCAAAAAGATCCAGGAAAAATGCCCTAATTTTAGACATGTTAGATATTGCACATTCAAAAAGAAAAAGGAACATTTAGAAAACTATTTTAAATTTCTTTAATCGCTGAATGCCTCTTTGGCTAGTATTTGGAGGATCATTATTCAGTCCTACAAGTGACGCATTTTTCCACTTTCTCATCTTTTTGTTCGCAAACCACCTAAAAGTCTTATTCCCTCTATTGAACATTGTTCTCTTTGACACATTACCAAAATGGACCCTAATCTCACAGGATAATGTTGGAAAGTTTGAACATCTAAATGATTTGTAAAAGGTACTATTGTTTTCCTTCTGTTTTGAGATTGCTGTTAACAGTTTCTAAAGACATGGTCACAGCCGCCTGAAGCATGTCGTCTTCACTCATACCATCACCTGCTGGGAAAGAAAACACATGTATTTCTTAGAAGTTTCTGGAAAATTCTCAGTCATCAAAAGGCAAGCTCTTAGAATATGCATTTCTATTTGACTATTATTGTTTCCTTTTTTAATTTTTTAAAATTTACATGGGTTCTTTTAGGGTTCTATACATTTTGACAAATGCAGAGAGTTGTATAACTACCATCACCACCCAGACGCGAAACCGTTCCATTGCCCCAAAAAACCCCCTTGTGCTGCCCCTTTGTGGTAAATGCCCAACTGCTAATCCTAGCAACCAATAATATGTTCTCTACCCTATAATTGTGCCTTTTCCTGCATGTCAACATAAAAGGAATCACACAGTATGTATGTAGCCTTTTGATGGCTTCTTTCACTTAACATAATACATTTATTTGTATTTGAAAACAAATGCATTATGCTAAGTGAAAGAAAATTTAACTTTGTTGTGTATATCAACAATTCATTACTTAAAAAATTTTTGTTTTGAAATAATTATTCACAGAAAGTTGCAAAGATAGTCCAGAGAGGTCCTGTGTACACTCGGCTCAATTTCACCCAACAGTTAAATCTTATGACTATAGCTCAAACCAAAGCCTGGATATTATGTGTAGTTCTATGGCATTTTATTGAGTGTAGATTCGTGTAACCACCACCGCAATCAAGACACAGAACTGGTATGGTACCACAAAGATCTCCCTCCTGCTGTCCCTTCATATTCACATCCACTTCTCTTCCCTCCACCTTCCCTAACTGCAGGCAACCACTTATTTGTTCTCCATCTCTATAAATTTGTCATCTTTAGAATGTTACACAAATAGAATCATACAGTGTGAGATCTTCTGAGGTTGGTTTTTTTGCCCTCAGCATAATGCCGCTAAGATTCATCCAAGCTGTTGTAAGCATCAACAGCTGGTTTCTCTTTAATCCTGAGTAGATCCCATGGTAAGGATGTACTACAGTTTACTACTCACCTGCCGTAGGACACTTTGGTTTTGATTATGACAACTAAAGCTGCCACGAACATTTGTGTACAGGTTGTTGCATGGACAGAAGTTTTCATTTCTCTGAGGTTAAATGCCCAGGAGTGTAACTGCTGGGTTGTATGGTCAGTGTATGTTCCACTTTTATAGAAATTGCCAAATTATTGTCCACAGTGGCTGTACCAGTTATAAACACCTTACCTCCCTTTATGTCCCTTTCCTCTCCCATTTTTAAAGTAATTGCCTTAAATATTTCTGATATTTACACTAAAAACCAAATCAATGTTATAATCCTTGCTTTAATCATCAAACATAATTTAGAAAACTCAAGAATAGAAGAAAGTCTATTGTGTTTATCCATATTTTTATTCTTTCTATTGTTCTTTTTTCCTTCCTTATGTTCCAAGATTACTTCTTTTATCATTTCTGTTTAGAAAACTTCCTTTAGCCATTATTTTAGGGTAGGTCTGCTGGTGACAAATTCTCTAATTTTTCCTTTTATTCCTGAAGCAAATTTTCACTGGATATAGAACTCTGGGTTAACAGTTCTTTTCTTTCAGCACTTGAAAAACGTTGTGCCACTTCCTTCTGAACTCCAAGATTTCAGATGAGAAATCTGCTGTCATGCAAATTGCTGTAGATAAGGTGTTTCTAGCTGATTTCAAGATTTTCTTTTTTTGTCTTCAGTTCTCAGAAGTTAGACTATGATGTGTCTTGGCATGGATTTCTTTGGGTTTATCTTGTTTGAGGTTCACTCAGCTTCTCGAATCTGTAGGTTTATATCTTTTGCCAAATTTGAGGGAATTTTCAGCCATTATTTCTTCAAATACTTTTTCAGCTCCACCCTCTTTCTCACCTCCTTCTGGTACTCCCAAGGGACAAATGTTAGATTTTTTATTATAGTCCCACAGGTCTGTAAGGCTCCATTAATTTTTTCCAGTCTAATTCTCTCTGTTGCTCAGAATGGGTAATTTCTATGGTTCCGTCTTCAAGTTCACCGATTTTTTCCTCTGTCCTTGCATTCACCTGTTGAGTCTGCCCACTGAATTTTAAAATTTCAGCTATTATTATCTTTCAGTTCTCAAATTTCACTTGGTTCTTCTTTATATCTTCCATTTCTCCCCTAAGGCTTTCTATTTCTTCACCTCTGTCAAGTATGTTTGTATTGCTCACTGTTGCATTTTTACGATGACTGCTTTAAAAATCCTTGTCAGATAATTCTAACATCAGTGCCATCTTGTGATGGTGTCTATTCATTGTCTTTTCTTTTTCAAGTTGCAGTTTTCCCGGCTCTTGATATGCCAAGTGATTTTTTATTGAATCCTGCACATTTTGGGTATTATGTTACAAGACTGTGAATCTTCAAGTCTTCTCTTTTAGCAGGCCTCCTCTAACACAGCACCGGTGGGGGAAAGGGGGTGCTGTCTTGCTGCTGCCAGATACAGGGAGGATGTGTGTGATCATTATTGCTGAATACATGTGGGAGTTCTGGCTTCCTACTGTCCTCCACCAACATCTGACTGGGAGGGGTAGGAATGCCTCGTTACTGCTTCTTACCGACACTGGGGAGGTGGCCCCATTACTGCCTGCAATCAGCGACAGTCCTGATTCTCCACTAGTCACACCACCCAGGTGGGAAGCCAGAGTGGAAGTCCAGGCTCCCTATGACCACTGACACCATGGAAAGGGGGCCTCAATGTCTCCTGGAGGGAATGAAAATCCAAGCTCCCCACATGGCTTTCTCTGATGCCACCCTGGCCAGGGGAAGAGGGAGGTGTGCCTCATTACTGCCAGGTGGGGATACAAGTCTAGGCTCCCACTTGGCCTTTGCTGACAGGGTGGGGTGGTGGTAGGACCAGTTTATTTACCTAGTCCAGTTTGGCTGGACTAGAGTGTTTATTATCTAAAAGTTTTTCTCTTGCTAGGAGGTCCTGGGGCCACTCACCACCATGTTGTTCCTCTCTTCCTGAGCTTCCTAGCCAGTGTGTCTTCTCTGCCTTTCAGAGTCGTCTTATGTTTGTTTTATACAAATGCCCAGGGTAGTTAGCTGTATTTAGTGGGAGGAGTAGGGAAAAGTACAGTTTATTTCTTTTTATTGCTAAATAGTAGTCCATTGTTTGAATGTACCACAGTTTGTGGATCCATTCACCAGCTGAAGGACAACATTTAGGCAGTTTCCAGGTTTTGGCAATTATGAATAAAGCTGCCATGAGCATTCACATATAAGCTTTTATGTGAACCTAAGTTTTCTTTTATCTTGGTTACATACCTAGGATTGGGACTACTGAATCACATGGTTAACTTAACATTTAAATTTATAAGAAAATACTAAACTGTTTTCCAAAGTTGCTGTATCCTTTTACATTCCTACTAACAATTTTGAGAGTCCCAGTTGCTCTGATCTTTGCTAGCATTTGGTATTGTCAATTTTTTTTCTTTCTTTTGAGGAAGATTGGCCCTAAGCTAACATCTGTTGCCAATTTTCATCTTTATTTATTTTCTCCTGAAAGCCGCAGTACAGTTGTATATCCTAGTTGTAGGTCCTTCTAGTTCTTCTCCGTGGGACGCCGCCGCAGCATGGCTTGATGAATTGTGAGTAGGTCTCTGCCCAGGATCCAAACTGGCAAACCCCCGAGCTACCTAAGCAGAATGCATGCACTGAACAGTGATGCCACCAGGCCGGCGCCTCAATTGTATTTTTTTGATTAAGGTGTGTAACAGTATCTCTTTGTGGTTCTAATTTGCATCTCCCTAATGACTAGTGATGTTGAGCATATTTTCTTGTGCTTATTTGTCATCCATATATTTTATTTAGTAAAGTGTTCAAATCCTTTGCCCATTTTCTTGAGTTGTTTTCTTATTTCAGTTTTGAGAGTTCTTTATGTATTCTGCTTACAAGTCCTTTGTCATCTATATTTTCTTTTTCAGTCAACTTCAACTACCAATAATTGGCCAAAGTTTAAGACGTCTTAAACCAAGGCCTGAAAAGTAACTCTAGACTTCCTGTTGTTATTTAGACTACATTCAGGTGTTTTTAATTTTCCAGGTGATAAAATATATTTATTTTCCACCTAGTAATATTTACTATCTTGGAGGACCTTTTGGAGAATGTACTAATTACTGTGAAGTTGCAAATGTTGTTTATAATTTTAAAGCAAAACATTCAGAGCGCTCTAGTCAGCCTGCTCCTTAATCCAGGGAAATTCAGTAGATTACAGATTCATTCAAGAGTTTCAATACAATTAAAGAGAGGAGAAAAAAGCCGGTAAAGCCAAAATCACATGGAGCCCGCATGTCAAACAGAGCCTGCAGGTAACAAATGTGACGTGTGTTCAGAGAGGTGTACCTAGATCACTGCCAAGTGCTCCTGAACTTGTGGTCGGCCTTTCACAAGGAGGTGAAAGCTGTCCTGGTGGATCCAACTGCTGCTGCTGCTGCTGCTGCTGCTGCTGCTGCTGCTGCCTGAAACATTCAAAAGTGAAGGTACGTTAAAAACACAAAACCTAAGAATAAATACGCCATGAGGAAAACTATTCACATGGAAAATGGTTCCACAAAACAAGAGTCACTGGCATGAACACCATAAAAAAATGCAAGAACAATGAGTCTGATGTATACTACTTCAAAGTATCACAGTGCTGATCCTAGGAAACCTAGATATAAAATTGGAATTTATCAGACAAATTAATAGGTAGGTATTTTCACCACAAAATAACACATTGTACAAAAGGATTCACTGGTAGCTATCTTAATGCAAATGTGTTGGTTTCCAGATCCTTAATACTGCTGGAAGTCACTGAACATAAGCACCTTTGAGAAGATAAAGCATCTCAAATTACCATGTGATCTTTCCGTGGCTGGTTCCTTCCTGTCATTCAGATCTGAGCTTAAATACCTCCTCAGAGGAACTTCTTCTGACCACCCACCTGAAGGAGCCACCCAGCATTCTCACTATCTCATCACTGTGTTTTAATTTGCAGCATAAACTTATCACCACCTGATATTCTTCTATTCATCTGTCTCCGTCTTTAGAGTGTAAGCTAACAAGAGCCCAAACCTTATCTTGTTTGTTTCCCCAATGCCTAAAACTGGGCCTTGCACACAGTAGTCATTCACCAAATACCTGATGAATGAAAGAAATGAAAACAACTGTTTAATATGCATTATCAAGTTTCAGTAATATCTACTGCATTAAAATAAGTTCTCCCTGTATTTTTTTCCAAAAGGAAAAACATCATAAAAATCCACAATTTAAAACATTTAAACATGATGGTTATGATGTAAATATACAGGAGAGTGTCCTAGTACTTAGAAAATATACACTGAAGTATTGAGATGTAATGGAAATCATGTCTGAAAGTTATTCTCATATGGTTCAATGTCAATAATCGGGGAATCTCCATGAAGGGTATGAGGAGCTCTGTGAACTATTTCTGCTTTTATGTGAATGTAAAATTAGTTCATATATGTACATACGTATATGCTGAAACTTAAACTTATAAACAGCTGACAATCTGAGTGAGAAGCTATAGCTTTCAAAAAATGCATAGAAGGATTTTTAAAGGAATCAAAATTTTAAAATTACCTGTAACACTATTAACAGAATAGCACTTTTTTCTAGGGTCCCTCTTAAGCTTGTGTTTTAAATATGAGCAACAAAGAAAATTCAACCAGTGAGAATTGCAATTTTTCCCTGTTGGCCTCTGAGTCAGCATACTGACATCTGGGTAGGTTTATGACTCTCTGGTGTGCATGGCTAATAAGGTACACGTAGGCAGTATGCTCCCACTAGCATACCCTGACTCTGGAATGTGGCATGAGGAAAACAGGCTGTGAGTTATGAAGAATTCCTGGCAGATCAGATATCTCTCCATGCCCTCTTCCCCCTCCACTCAAGAAAATATGTCAGAATGCAAGGGAGTGATTGGTGAGACAGCGACTTTAGAGGGATAGCCTTTATTCTACTTTAAGTTTACAAAAAGTGAGAAGTAAATGAATTGCCAACCCTGAAATGATTTTGACACCTTTCATATGTGATGACAACCATAAGATGGAACATGTTCAAATAGCACTCAGCATCCATTCCCACGGTGAAAGAATCTGCATCATTTCAGAGCTACACCTAGAGAAGACATTAATAATACTAACACACATCTGTGGAATACTTTATGAAACAGTTTCACACACATTGCCTAATTTGATGCTCACAACATGTGAGTTAAGGCAGGTTTTACAGTGACATAGCTGATGAGTTTTGCTTGGAGTTTTATGATTGGTGAAATACATTTAGAGATTACTATTGGAAAAAAATATCATGGCTGTGAAAATATTATTTAACAACTCTTACTCATAAAGTATGAAAATGTAACAGGTCGATTTTTAACGGTATTTTTAGGCTTGATGCATGAATACTGTGGTTACTACATTAAGTATGAAGCTTCAAATACTCAACAGGAAAAAAACCCGATAAATTTGAATGAATAACAAGTTGGCATCATGGTCAGTTTGGAGAGGGTCAGTCAGAGGGAAGAATGAGTTAGCTCAATAACCTTGGAGCCAAGTCCCCAAAGATGGAAGCTACAGGGACAAGAACCCATCTAGGCTTAGTCACTCGGAATTCTAGTCAAAGGCAAATAGTTTTTCAGCTCCTTTACTAATAAGTCCTACAGGATTCTGAATGCCAATGTTAAAAAGAAACACCAAGAAGTCAGCTCTTTACTCTTCTCAGCAACGTGTGACTCTGTAAAATATTCTCTAGTTTTCCTGAAGTTCCCACCAGTATTTTCAAGTCAAACCAAGTGGCAGAGGATGAAAAGCTGAAGCTAGAAACCATCAGTGCACACCTTCCTCCCCAGTCAACTCCCCTCCAATCAGGAGGGAACCATACAGATGCTCAAACATTTTAAAAAGGGTGCAAGGTTGACTAAAACATCTGCATTAGTTATCAGTGGCATTGTGCTTATTATAACTTAGTCATTATGGAATGTTACGGCATTATCCTTTCTACTATATAAAGTTTAATTTATTGGAAGTTTCACATTTTTAGTCCAAAAAATCTAAAAACAATTTTTAAGTAAAAGAGTGATTTGTTTTTATACCTTAAGGAGGTTTTCCTTTTTTTAGATTTATTTGTGAATTTTGTAGTTTCTCTATAAAGTATGTCTGTTTGGACATACTTCTGGTAAAAAACGAAGTCTGAAAGAAGCATGATCAAAGTGTCACTTGGGAACTGTTCTGGAGAGCAGCTCAGAAATCTGTACCAAGGCCTCAAAAATGCTCGTATCCTTTAACCCAATAATCTGACATCCTCAGAATAATCGGAAGAAATGACGAGAGACTTGAGGCACAGAGTCAGTACATTGCACTATCAATTATAATAGCAAAAAGCAAAAGGTTCATACAAAATTATGTTATATATATTCATTTTATGAAATATCATGCAGCCTATTAAAGAATATTTACTATCATAGGAAAATGGGTACAACTAATATATAATATATGTGTGTCTGTGTGACTAGAAGAGAATGTGCCAAAACACTAACATCAGTTATTAAAGTTATGTTTTCTTTTAATTTTGATATCTTAAAATAAATTTTATAGAATATTAGTTTTTATCTAAGTAGTTTTAGGTTATTTTTAACACTAATTAGATATTTGATGGTATTACAGAATTATCATTAATAATTAATATATAATTATTAACATTATTGTGTGACAACAGCATTTGGCTATGTTAAAAAAAAAACTCATATTTTAGAGACACACACTGAAATAAATATGGATGAAATGATACGATGATTTAGATTTGTTACACAAGAATCCCAGCTTGGGGATGGGAGAGTGGAAAGCATGGGAGATGGGGGCTTAAAAAAACAACACTGGCCATGTGCTGCTATTTGTTAAGTCCGAGCAATAGGTAAACAGGGGTTCATTATGCTGGTTTCTCTATTTTATATAAACTTGAAGTTTATCATAACTAAAAAATAAAAAAGTTAATTTTAAAATTTAAAAGGAAGTGAAAAGCACTACATAAGCACTATTTTGAAATTTTATATATAATTAAATCCATTAATCTATCACTGAATAAAGACTAGAAATATCTCACATTAAGAGGATGTCAGTTGATCAGAACTTTCCTTCATATACTTCTGAGTTGTGACTTAAAAAAAAAACAAACAGAAAACAAGGTAAATATTATCTTCATTACACCATCAAATGAAAAATGCTCCAATATTTTAGATACTGCTAAAATACTGCCAATTATGATTGTAAGATGCTGCTTCTCAGCTGCAGAGATGTTGAAATGTCCATCTTAGAATTGATGAAATACAGTAAACAACAGGCCAGATTCAGCCACTGGCCTTTTGTTTTCTGACCTGGGATCACAGGATCTGAATATCTGTTATGGACTTTGTAACCTTTAAGATGGGGTTTTATCATTAAAAAAGAAAAAGGGAAGAAGACTTGTGACTGATAGTTACTGGAAAGGATGATTTTTTTGTGTGTGTGTGTGAGTAAGACCAGCCCTGAGCTAACATCCATTGCTAATCCTCCTCTTTTTGCTGAGGAAGACTGGCCCTGGGCTAACATCCGTGCCCATCTTCCTCCACTTTATATGGGACGCCGCCACAGCATGGCTGACAGTCAGTGCATTGGCGGGCGCCTGGGATCCGAACCCGCGAACCCCACACTGCCAAGCGCGGACTAAACTGCTGCACTGCCGGGCCGGCCCCAAGGATGATATTTTTATAGGGTGAAATTTCTATTTTGAGAGCACCTTATAAAGCTGGGCACAAAGTTAGGTTTCAGAGCTGATGATTCAGATTGACAGTTTGCCCCCGTGTCCCTGATGCTGACAGGCCTGTAGTACCTACCCTCAGGTGGCAATGAGTACAGCAATTCACCACCACCTCTATTTGGGAGTGTGCTCCCTACTACAAATGCTGTTTTTCCTATTAATTGACAGAAGAACTTTGCAGGATTAGGAAACCAAGAAGCACGTTCAAAGGATCATTAGGCATCATTCTTGCTTTGACCCAGTTCCATCTTCTTTTGATGACTGAAATTTTACGGGGTTTCCTTCACTCTATTTGTATTGGGGCAAAGTTTTTCCCTAAAACTACATTTCATTTCACAGTTTATTTCCTATAATTTTTTTTTTTTGGTGAGGAGGATTGGCCCTGAGCTAACATCTATTGCCAATCTTCCTCTTTCTTTTTGCTTGAGCAAGATTAGCCCTGAGCTAACATTCATGCCAATCCTCCTCTATTTTGTATGTGGGACGCCACCACAACATGGCTTGATGAGCGGTGTGTAGGTCTGCACCCAGGACCCAAACCCATGAACTCTGGGCCACCGAAGCGGAGCACGGGAACTTAACCACTATGCAACCAGGCCAGCCCCTTATTTCCTACAAATTTTTTAAAGAACACATTCCATTGTTTACAGGGTTCAGGCAGTAACCAGTCTTTTAAAAGGAGAGAATCCTAAATAAAAGCCAAAGTTATATGTTTATAAATAGACAAAATAGCCAAAGTAAATATTAAATATGCAATTTTAATATTGTACCAACTACTTTACTTTTCAAAGTAGGCTTCTCTTCTCTTCCGTAGCTCTTCTGAAGTAAGATGTGTACCTGACGTCTGTGGAATATCTTGAGATGCATTTCTGGAACTCCCTGAAAATCAAAGAAAACAGAACAAAAAAAATCATTTTACTTACCAATTTAAGCAATGATATGTTGATACTTATTTGAGCAAGTTTTCTTCTTAAAAATATTCTGCTACTATTCTGTAAATAGAAGAAAGGCTCTGAAAGTCCCAGGGAAAATCTGAATCAAGGCAGTTCAAATTTCACCTGTGTTCACTGCAAGCAAAGCTGTCACCCATATGTGATGAGGCGGATGGGAGGATATAAGTCCAACAACCAACTTGGTAGGAAGAGCCATTGACACCACACTTGTGTGCTCCAAAATATTGGCTTGTTAGAAATGAATCTACACTTTCAAATGCATGGAATTCCTAGAAGTAACTTAAAGTGAATGATCATAAAAACAAACCCATTCTCTGTATTCCTCTATCCTCAAATATTTGGGTACTACAACAATGTAAGTATGTTTCCATGTTCACAACTGCACAGACTAGAGATTCTGTACAAATTGTAAAATAAAGTGGGAGGAAGAGTGAAATATACAAAAATATCTAAAATTATAAAAGTGGTGTCTGTCCCTTATTGGGCTAATCCAGCAGGGCTCTACTAATCAAAAATAGGACTGCACAGCACACGGAGTACTCAGAGGTGTGCCAGGAGGCATGAGAATTCCAGGATGAAACAGCATAAAAAGGATAATCTTCATATTACTAGAACCTCAATTTTATCTAGATATTTAAGGAATTCAATTGATGAGTAATTTCATTAGAAAGTACAAGGCAAATTAGCGTTAATTAGAAAAAACAAAACTAGTGAAAAACAAAAACAACCCTCACACTTTTAAGTAAGCCACTTTGAGCTACATCCCAGAAATTTCCCTCCGCCTGGATTCCCTAGAGGATACGTCTTCACTCCTGATGGGTTTCTATCACTAAACAGTGGGCCCACCACAGTGGGCTTAAGCTTTAAGTTGCATGTCCACTAAGTGTTAGACTTTTGTAAAATCAATTTATATTCTCTGTCCAGGCCTTCCTTTCATGTCCAATAGCATATGTTTATAAAATAGCTGGTCTGGGTAAGGGTCAACTGACCCCCACAAAAATTAACCTTAGTTTACTGTTGTGTTAGTACAGTATTATAACTGGATAGAATAACCAGAAATATAACTGGTCCTAATATAACATAGGTTGTAAGAATGGCTGATTGTACATAGCCCTTGTTTCTGTGGTGACTGTGAAAGAACTTCTAACAGTATGTTAACTTCTAGGGGAACTAAGAGTAATCTGAATCAATTCTGCAACAAGAAATAAAGTACGTGTCAGAAGGTCTATACCTTGCATACTGAGTTGAATAGCCCTGCGGAGATCTGCTTCTTCATCTTCCATGTCAATTTCTTGGCGACTTAGCGCCAGAGCCCTCTGCAAATCCTCCTCATCTTCGTCTAACATTCCTGACCCGTCATTCGCTTCTAAGACTCGTTCCAGATCTGTTTTCTGGACTCTAAAGAACAAAAGCACCGATAATAACTGCAGACCACTCTTCTATTTTAGATATAACATAAAGACATCTATAAACCAAAAATTTTATGTAAGTCAAAACTTATACATTGTCTGGCAGATAAGACCATGTTGTGATGTGAATCCAAGTTAATATATATATACTTTTTTTTTTTGAGGAAGATTGACACTGCGCTAATATCTGTTGCCAATCTTCCTCTTTTTTCTTTTTTTCTCCTCAAACCCCCAAGACACAGTTATGTATCATAGTTGTAGAATTGTAGCTCTTCTATGTGGGACACCACCTCAGCATGGCTTGATGAGCGGTGAGTAGGTCTACACCCAGGATCCAAACCGGCGAACCCCGGGCCCCCGAAGCAGAATGTGCAAACTTAACTGCTGGGCCACTGGGCCAGCCCCCAATATATTTAAGTAATTGAAAGAGCTGATTCAAGTTTGAACCAATAAACTTCACTAAAATATAAAGGTCTAAAAAAAATCACCAATACAAAAGGACCACACATTCAATGTAAGGATGAAAATTTAATTCTTGTAATAAAATACTATCATATATTCCAAACTGCAGGTTTAATTTTACCTCTGTTCTTTTAATTGTGCTAATTCTTCTCCAATAAGTTTTGGTCGATGCATCTGTTGGACCCTGATCATCTGCAGGAGTTGGTCAGCTTCACAATCTGGCAGATCACCCTTAACAACAAATATAGAATAACCTAAAAAAAGGCAAAAATAAACTAAAACAGCTAGTAAGAGATTCAAAGTCCATTTAAAATGATAGCAGATAGAGAAGCGGCACAGTATAGTGGAAAAAGTACAAACTGAGGAGTCAGAAAGACCTGGGTTCAAATAATGATTCTTACCTTTACTAGCTGGGTGAGCTAGGAAAAATTAATTAAAGTCTCTGTGCCTCACTTTCTTCACCTGTGAAATGGGACTAGTCATAGAGTGACTACAAGAAATGAGTGAAATAATATCTGTAAAGGGTCCTACTAAAACAGTGCTTGACCAAGTAAGCTACTCACTGAAAGATAACAGAGAGGAAGCTAAAGGAGGAGGAAAGAGCAAGGAATCTGGAATCAGATTGCCTGGGTTTTAATCCTAGCTCTTCCACTTCCCAGCTGCATGGTCTCTGGTAAATCAAGTGATCCATCTATGTCTTGGTTTCTTCAGTCGTTAAACAGATGACATTGGTACCTTCCTCCGAGGATTGTTGTGAGGACACAATCAGATAATGTGTGTAATAATGTGTAATATGGGTAAAATGAGTCATCTGTGGAAACAGCTGCCCCCCACCCTGACAGACAGACACAGACACACAGACAGACAGACAGACACACACCCCCCTCCCTTCTAACTGAAAACAGGCTGGGAAGCCAAGACCCAAAATCCAGGCAAGGTGTTGAAGAAGTGCTTCATGTTTTGAAAGAATTACAATGGTCCAGTGTAATTTTTTATAAATAAGATTCTAGAAAACCAGGGTTTTCCCAGCTGGATACTCCACACGAAAACTGAATAAAAGTGGTCTACATCTAAGTCATTCTAATCAATTTAAGTTTTTCTACATAAATTTTTCTTGAACTTTGGTGCTTGTTACCAGATAGCCTTTGTGAGCATTAACAGATAGTGAAACAAAGATCAAAAGGACTATTAATTAAAAAACTGAAAACAGTAAATCATAATACGTTAACATTTTGTTTTTTACAAGGACAAGTGTGTTCCGAGTTCAGATGGTTTAAACTGTTTTATGCCAGGAGAACTGTTTCTAGATCCCGGAGTAAGTATGTCAACTCACCATGGTATTCTATGAAGGGCACCATGAAGGACAGAAATTCTGTCTTGTTCAGGCGCACAGCAAATATCTCAAATACTCAAGACTTTAGATTTCATTCTAAGTGTGCTGGGAAGCCACTCACGGGTGAAGAGTGAGGGTGGGCCACAACATGCATGACCTTTTTAAAAAAGCACTCTGGGTTGCTTTATCAATATCACATATACGAACCAGAGTGCAGGAAGAGTGATCCCTACTGAAAGGGAAAACCTCAGGGACAGCGTGTATGAGGAGAAAAAAAACCCAAAATCAGTCTTTTGTAGACATGCTCAGTCTGAAATGCTTTCTGGACTTCCCAGTTAGGAGTTTGGTGTTTAGGGGAGATGTCTAAGCAGAAGAGAAAGGTTTGGGAATTACTGGCATATAGGTCTTGGAGGTAATATTTAAAACAATGGGACAGCACATAATTGAGAAGTTGTCCAAGACTCAACTCTGGTCACTTCAACAGTTCGAGATTGGAAAAGGGATCTGAACGAAGCAGCCAGTGAGATATGAGGAGAACCAGAGCACAGTGGCCTGGAAGCCAAGTGTGGCCAGTGTTTCAACAGGGGAGGATATAATTAGAAACCAAAGTGTTAGGCATAAAAGAAAAGAGATACAAGTGTATAAAATCAAAGAAGTAAAAACACTGTAGTCCTACGGGTGAACTGGAGAGAACGTTACATGTGATGACCAACCCAGGAGCAACAAGCACACCAGTGCCCAGACTGTGACCTCAACACCATCACACAGAGGGCAGGACACACGCAAGATATGCCTGAAAGAGCCTGGTACACGAGCATGAAAGCCTTCAAAAGGCTACAGTGGTCATTTCAGAAACTTAGGAGTCAACTTTACAGGTTCCCTACTGGTCCAAGATGGGACAGGTTGAGTATCAATAGGAATAATATTTACAATGGACTATATTTTAATGGGTTAGCTTACAATGACACTTCAGTTAAAAAAACACTAATTGGTTAACCTTTGGAGGAAGGATACTATGAAACCAACATATTTAAAAAACTGATAAGAGGAAACAAATATTTATCCTGCTTTTCCCATATGAACTATATTTTAGGATAAAAATAACTGATGAGGGAAAGTTTATTCGTATAGAAGTATTCCAGGAAATAAATGAAGGAATGATGGGAATCTAACATCACCATTCTGGAATCCTTATTGAAATAATGAATCTAGGGATTGATCATCAATAGCTATTCCAGTCACAAAAAGCGGCAACCAGACATCAAATGCCACACCATCTTTGAAGAGACTTCCACCATCTCCCCAAAATCAACCTGAATCTGATCAAGCCTCTTGATCTAAGGACTAGTCCATTGGGTATCCAGGGCTCAGAGGAAAAGAGTGATGCAATCAGCAAAATCCAGAACGTGGGAAACAGAACAAACAACATATTTTCTTCAAAAAAATAAACTAAGGACAAAATAAAGAGGAGAGGAAACCTATAGTTAGACTTAAAAGATATATCAATCCAATGGAATCAATGAACCTTATTTCAACCCGGATTAAAATGTAAAAAACATAAGAGAACCAAAGAGATTGGAGATTTGAACACTGACTGGGTATTTGACCGTGGTTAAATTTTTTACATGTGATTATAGTATTGTGGCTATATATTTTTTAAAACAGTCCTTGCTTTTAAAGATTTTAATTAGAAAAAACGTTTACAGAGAAGATTATAAGATGCCTAGTATTTGCTCAGAATAAACAGGGGAAGGAAGTGGGTAGGGAATAGATAAAACAAGATTAGCCATGAGATAATTGTTGAAGTTGGGCGAAGGGTACATGAGGGTTCATCACATTATTTTCTCTACTTTTAAATTTGCTTGAAATTTTTGATAATACAGTTTTATTTTGTTCTGTTTAAAGGAGGGTGTAATCAATTATACCCTCAAATGAGATGAGGTCAAATAAAAGGAAGACTGAGAATTGAATACTGGCACTGGCAAACGTGGAGGTCACTGGTGACACTGAGAAGAGGATGACACGGTTATGATAGTGTGACTAGAATGAGTTCATGAATAGAAGACAACACACTAGAGATGATTCTAAGGAGAAAATAAAAATGGGGAGGCAGCAGGAGCTTCCTGGAGTTGAGAGACTTTTTCTTCTTAATCAGTGGAGACAAAGAGCTTATTTCTTTGCTGACAGGAATAATACAGTTAAGAGGGGAACATCATAGAGGAGCGAGGAGAGACAAAGACCTTGAGTAGGCAGAGGAGCTGGGATCCAGCCCAAAGTGGAGAGGCTGGTCTCGGCTGAGAGCAGGGGACAAGTCATCTATTTCCACAGGCTCAAAGCACAGGTAGAGATATAGACAAATGGACAGATTTGCTGGTAGAAAGATGAGGAAGTTCTCTTTTAATTGCTTCTGTTTTCTCAGTGGATTATGAAGGAAGGCCACAAGCTAGGAGTGAGGAAGGGAGAGGAGAGTGGTTAGAGGTTCACAGAGGTAAGTTATGAAATAATCATCTCGGTGAGTGGTAAGCGAACTTACTAAGAAAACAGTAGGAATATCAAGTAGCACTACGGGCTCATTTGGAATTTGTGATCATAAATTTAAAGCAAAATCAATCACTGTATTTTATGTTATTCTTTAGCCGTGTTCAGCTGCTGTGGTGCAGGAATGGACAAGACCGAGATTTGGTTTCAACCAGGGCTAGGGTTTTCTCATGAAAGTATGATGGAGGGAGAGAAGGAGAAAGGAGCTGAGGAATGCAGTGGGGTGATCACACGGTTGGATTATAGAAAATAAGCAGAGTAAGGACGGAAGGAAGGATATAAGGAGAATGTCTGGCCCTCCCGGTAGGATTTAAAGAAATGTTGGAATGAAAAAACAGAGAAAATATGGTATAAACATAGAAGGCAATGGTCAAAGAGTAGGATGCTTGTAACTGGCATTTGAAGGTGGTATGGTTATTGGTAACCGCAAGCCAAGAGTAAAGAAAATGATCTCTGAAAGAAAGAAGCAAGGGATTGGATTGGACTGATTTTTGATGTAGAAATCATTAAGAATGATGGGAGGAGTTGAAGCAGAGAGAAGACAGTCAGATCCTAAAATCTTCAGTGAAAAAGGAGGAGGATCACAGATGACTGCAAAAGAGCCAAGGGGAAAGTTTAATCTAGTGGCATGTGTCTCAAAGGAGCTGGAGTTTTCAGGTTAGAACAGCGGCCTAGAAGGGGTAAGGGGACAAGAAGAAAACCTACCCTTCCCCCGGCCCTGAGCTGAGTGGGGAATGGAAGAAAAAAGAGCCATTACTTAGAGGGACTGCAAAGGCAGCAGCATCTCAGGGGAGACCAGGTTTCAGTGAGAACTCGACTGAACAGGATCAGCCAAATCACAGCCTCAAGTTCACCACGTAAAACAAAGATTTCACTGCCACTGCCATAAAAACAGTATTGTTACATTCACATCTCATGAGCTAGCTTTATTTGGCTACTTTAAAAGATAACATTATAAAATTTTCAGTCTTTATTTACCTTCCTGTTGTAATTGAGCCAAGAAAAGTGCAAGGTATGTATCTGATATTAATTCTGGACCCGTCAAGAGAGAATTCAAGTTGAACCACTGGAAAAACAAAATTGTCAATATTTAACTTGGGGTACATTATAAGTAATAAGGAAGTTTCACATATTAAGAATAGATATAACCCATCTAAACTTAGTAAGACTGACTAAACACTGGAAACATGTCAAACCGAGATTTTTTAAAGTAAATAATGTGATTAAAAAAAACTGAAATAGAATGATGCAGATTTATCACTATTAAGTGCTCTTTTAAAAAATAAAAGTTTGCTTAAGCCATAAACTTTAAATCACCCCAAAAAGGGAAAGAATAGAAACTGATCATACTTTAAATATCTTTATTGATAACGATAATTTTTCTTCAAATTATCAGTCCAACCTAACTCTAATCTAATCAGACCATATTGCTGTGCAACAAAAATGACGATGACAGTTTTCCCACTACTGATAATTTTGGTTAAAAGCCTGTAATTGTGAGAAAGTCAGATATTCCAGGAAGAGAATTTGTAATCACCAGCTCATTTTAAAAAGATCATTAAGCCACCACTGCACATAATTAACATCACTGAGTTACTACCTCAGAGGAGTCCAAATTTAAACCAGAAGGTACAAAAAGTTTTAAAAGTTAGTGTAGCATCAAGACCAACTGCTTTTCCTGAATTTTGACATAGATGATAATACTTTTTCCAGTCATCTTTTTCATAGTATAGGGATCTCAGACAAAAGAGCCTATAGTGAAAAATACAATTTTTTTGTGTGAGTGTATGAGGAAGATTAGCCCTGCGCTAACATCTGTTGCCAATCCCCCTCTTTTTGCTGAGGAAGATTGGCCCTGGGCTAACACCTGTGCCCATCTTCCTCTGCTTTATATGGGACACCGCCACAATGTGGCTTAACAAGTGGTGCGTCGGTCCACACCTGGGATCCAAACCTGGGAACCCCAAGCCGCTGAAGCGGAGCATGTGAACTTAACCACTATGCCACCAGGCCAGCCCTGAAAAATACAATTTTAAACAAAAATATAAATTAGAGCCAAAGACAATAAGCTAAAATTTGATATTTCCTGTATTTGTCAAAAATAACTTAAAAGTGTGAAAATTCAATTTTGAAGAACTAAAATTTTAAGAATCTCTCAAAATAAGGATATAAGTTAATATACATATCAATACAAAGGAAATTCTGGAATCTAGGTCTTCAGATCTTAAAAAATCCAGTGATTACTTTACACATAACAAGTAAAGAATACTTGATCATAATATTTTGGGGGGTGAGGAAGATTAGTCCTGACCTAACATCTGTTGCCAATCCCCCTCTTTTTGCTGAGGAAGATTGGCCCTGGGCCAACATCCTTGCCCATCTTCCTCTAGTTTATATGTGGGACACCTGCCATAGCGTGGCTTGATAAGCAGTGCGTAGGTCCATGCCCAGGATTCGAACCTGCGAATCCTGGGCCGCCAAAGTAGAGCGCACAAACTTAACCACTACGTCACTGGGCCAGTCCTGATCATAAATTTTTTAAGATATAAATAAAACCCAGAGGTTAAATCATCTTGGCAGTGTCCTAACCAAATCTTTCCCTAGAGTTGATTCCCACTCAAGTTGATCTCTACTGCACCACACCTCCTTACTTGCTCTTAGCTCCTCTGGAGGGGCCTAAAAAAACAACCATAGAAGATGAAGCTGCTTCTAGGAGGCTGACTTAAAAGATCATAGCAGAGTTTTTGTTTTTGAATTATCTTTCATTAAGATTTAATTCAATGCACTCTTTCTTGACTTCATTTTCTTTTTTTTTTCAACAGCTTTATTGAGGTATAACTGACATGCAATAAACTGCATATATTTGAAGGGTACAATCTGAAAAGTCTTAACATATGCATACACCCTTGAAACCATGACAACCAAGAGAGTGAACACACTCGTCACTCCAAGTTTCTGTGCCCTGTAATCCTCCTGTCACTGCTCCTCGCCCCCCTCATCCCCAGGCAACCACTGGTCCATCTGCTTTCTGTCACTCTCGATTAGTTCACATTTCCTAGACTTTTCCATTAATAGAACCATACACTATGTATTTTATGTCTAGATTTTTCATTCAGCGTAATTATTCTGAGATCCATCCATGTTCTTGCTTGTATCAATAGTTCATTCCTTTTATTGTATTAGCCCATTTTCAACAACTCTCTTTCAAAGATTCAAAGTCTAATAAAAAGGACTTTAAATAATTGTTTCAAAAATGGAATCGTGTGTACAAGATCATTGATAATTATTTTATAAAATAAATTTTTAGGTACATTTCTTAATCTTAAAAAAGGTTTGCTCGAGACACATACCATGTTCTTTTTCTTAAAAAAAATAGAAATGACTTTATGTAGATATATTTACTACGTGGCATTTTGGAACATGATTCATCTTATGCAAACATGGTTGAAAACTTTTATTCATGCTGGACACTGTTTCAGGCTTTGTGACACTATTTTGCTAAATACAAGTCTATAAATGTAATAGTTAACTGACAGAACATCTTTATCACATAAAAACCCACTTAAAAGTAACCATGTTTTGCACTGTCTTAAATAAAGAATTTTTCTTAGATACAGTTAAACTGTAGATGGTTGTCACAAATCTGTAAGGGAAATTGATATTGTCTTTTAAAATAGCAAATTTCTATCTATCAACCTTGCAACCATGCCACACACATTACTGGTGAGTTTCTTCATCTCTAAGGCACCCATCCCTTATATTTTAGTTGCAAATGGAGTGCAGAATGAGAAAAAAGACAAGGAAGGAGGAGAAACATTACCTGTTTTCCTAATTTTCTAACTGTAAACCAGTGTTCTTTATAATTGCATATAAAAGATCTTTCATTTCTAGAAAAAGAAAAACAATACACACAATATTAAGCTGAAATATTAAGAGTCATATTCATTTAGTTTGTTTACTGGCAAGTATTAGACAAAACTTATGATAATTTAGGATTATGTTTATAGTTAAATATCACAATTCTTAAGAAATTACAGAACACTATGGCTCTCTCTGCAGATTAGTGATGCCGGGCACAAACACCGGTGTTCCACAGCATTCAAGGGTCAGGTCCGCGCTGCCAGACACTGAGGTGTCGGGAAGGCTCAGCGGGCAGACGTTCACGGACATCCCCCAAAGGGTGAAACAGGAAAATCTGAGGGAATGAGGCAGGGAGCATCAAACCAAAAGCATCTAAAATACATTTTTCTTCTTTAAGAAATATAACTTTAAAAATCAAATTTAGGAAAGGAATGTAGGAAAAGCAAAATAAAATCTTACATGGGATCAATCCTGAGCCTCTGATACTCTGGGCTGTTGAACAGGATTAGCTCTAAACCCCAAACTTTCAAGGCATTGCTTATAACCTGTTAAAAAAAATAGTAACTTTTCATGAGCTAAACCATTCAATTCCAAATTTAAGTAGGATAGCCATGTCAGCTGTGCAAACAATTGTACTCCATGTATAAATTTCCCCAGAAGGCTGTGGTTTTAAAAAAGTGGCTAAGCATATAGATATATCACTGAATCCGTAATTAACATACACACGTAGCATTAAAAAAGTGCTTTTCACACTAGGTTTCTTGGAGGTTCCAGGGAACCACACAATTCCTCCATAAAACTGCCTTAAAAATACAGATGTATATTCTATCCAGTAGGTGCTCTTCTTAAAACTAGTCCACTACACACATGTAACCATTTGGCTGCTGTGGGTCCTGCTTCAGAAAAGTTACATTCAACTCACTACCTGATATGTCAGTAACAATGATAATTTTATGTCCATTAAGATGAGTTCTCCCTGGGGATTTAAACTGAAGGTTTCATAGATTCTAAACTTCTACGATCATGGGTTTGTAATTTGTAGGAAAAAACAAAAGATAAGCTGATTATTTCAAACTGTTGAGGATAAAAAGAGAAATTTGTGAAAATTCACTACCTACCCTCCAAAGTAGCCAACAAAGCAGCAAGCGAACCAGCTACTAACATGGACAAAAACATGAATGCAGTGGAGCGGGCAGACATGAGCTGGCACCAAGGCCAGCGCTACACAGCCAGGGAACGGCGAGTGCTGGCCGGCTCAGGCCTCTGACCCTAGCCCTGCAGCAGCTGTTTCCCGTACCAGCCCACAGGGAAGCCCTGGATGGGAATGCTGGTGAATGAGGGGTCCAGGAGGACAGCGCAAGGGGAATGCAAACAGACATTTGCAGAAATAGGTCCCTCAAGAGAGGTTCTGAAAGAACTCTGGAGACGCCTCACAGGTATTAGAAACAGAATGAAAGACCCACAGGTAAGATAAAAAGAATCTCACAAGTGGGCCAGCCCGGTGGCGCAGCGGTTTAGTTAGTGCTTGGGAGCCCAGGGTTCGCCGGTTCGGATCCCGGGCTCCTGCCGGCGCACTGCTTGTCAGCCATGCTGTGGCGGCGTCCCATATAAAGTAGAGGAAGATGGGCACGGATATTAGCCCAGGGCCGGTCTTCCTCAGCAAAAAGAGGAGGATTAGCAACAGATGTTAGCTCAGGGCTGGTCTTCCTCACACACAAAAAAAGAGTCTCACAAGTAATAGAGCTCCCCTTGAATTCTATGGATGAATATGTAAGTCAAAAAATAAAAAAGCAAAAGCCACAGACCAAAATAAAGGAATCCAATCCTGGTGGCCTGATTTAAATGGAAGGTAGTGAGGTGCTGCATTTTCTCAAATTTACACAAGAGATAGTAAGTTTGAAACATTGTGATTTATTGGAATTAAGATCATTAGCATCCAGATACAAATTAATCTCCTTTCAAAAAGCCCTACTCTAAAATGAAGATTCTACAATCCTAATTTTCATGTTTATTTATATAAACATCTAGTACTCTCATACTCTTAGACACAATCTACTGGAGGAACTTCTGAAGGCCATATCATTACAGCAACTAAAAGGCTGTGAAAAGGTACTCATATCAGCCAAACCCTGATCTTAAACAGTGCCTGGGACATAAACAACACTTAGCACATGCTTGTGACTACTTACTTGAATAGAAAAAAACCCGCTGTCATCCATATTTCCAGAAGGCTGCTGTTTAATGTGTACAGATAGTTGAGGCGAGGGTTGAGGGCGGGGAGAGAAGGATAAAAACTGTCATTAGCGTGCATATTTAAATAGCATCGTGTGCATTCCCATTTACAAAGTCAAGAGCAGAGTTATAATTAACAAGTCAGATCCCCATAGGAAGAATGGTTCATCCTTTTCTCAACAGTACCCATATTTTTTTAAAAAATGCAATTTAGTGAGTTTAAAATCAGTACCTGTAAAAATGTGCGATAGTCTTCACTAGTAACTCCTCCTTCTGCCATTCTCATCCTCTCTTCTTCATCTAGCTGATGTGCAATTGAAGATAATTCCACAGGGCTAAAATACTCTCCTTGCAATAGATTATTCAAGCAATGTTGAGCACAAAGTGAGCCTTCTTGCTAATATTTCCAAAAGAAAAATTCAAATGTGATTTGTTAAACAGATTTGTACAATATCTCCCCCAAAGAAGAATTTAATCATTAACACAGTCAAATCGAATCTTTTTAGCTTTAGACAAGCATGATTAACATAAGCACATGTGTTTTCATTTATTTTACAATTCTAGCATTAACGAAACAACAATTATTTAGCTATACGATCAAAAACTTAAGAATGATTTATATTGAACAAACATTAGCATCTATCAAACACCAAATCTCATATTTTACTAAAAACTACTCTATAGAAACATTTAGCCTCCCTCATTTTCAATGCCTAAAGTAAATTCATCTTTGGAGATTCCATGGCAAATTACTAATGCTGAAAGGGAATTTTAATTCCTAGAACATGTGTTCTTTTAACAAGATAATTTCTACTCAATCTAAATGCTTGTTCATATAATTTCAAATCTCAACAATTGATACAGGTAAGAAAAATTCTGTTTGATGTTAATGAAGACTTGTAGCTACAGAGCTGAGGTTCTCCTTGGGAACTCCGCAGATAATACACACAGTGTGATACAAAGAGCAAAACTGCCCCCAAACCACCCCTGGAGCTGACTTCTGGACAAGCCAGCAAGAGGGGCTGCATCCAAGCTCAGCGCCCCTTGGGATCATTGACTTCCCGTTATGGGGCTGAGGAGAGTACAACTTCCCATGGGCCCCAGGGCCTTCCGGTGCCGGACAGCTGGCTTCTCACACAACTGGCAACGGAAATCTAAATCCACACTGAGCAGCCAGTTTATCACCCCTCTCCCCACAACAATGTTGCTTTCCCATGCTTGCCCTATAAGAAACACAGGGCAGATGAGATCCCTCCCTGTGAACACACACCCACACGGAGGGTTTGCCTCTCTGTGGGGTGATGGCAGACTGAAGAACACTTAAGAACACTTTCTTCTCCTGCTAACCCTGGCCCTCTAAGTTCTCCCTTTCCCTAGTAAAATGTATTCCTTAACCCAGCCTGTCTGACATCTTGTAATTTGTTCTCAGCTATGTTACACAATAGATGGTGACCCCAAAGAGCAACACCTTGCAAGACACATTTTTACTTATAAATTAATGTTCTACAAACAAAATTCAGCTGCTGAGAAAGATACATGGTATATGCATATAATGGAATAGGAAGGCAGCATCGAGACAGTCTGGTCTGAGACAGGTGGCTGAGATAAGTTTTTCTTCATATCTTGGTCTGGAATAAGTAGCTTGGAAGTAAAGAAGATACTGTCTATCCCTCAAGTCACAGCCACAACGGTGAGAGAAGCCTGGTCTCCACCTCTTTTTCCTTCTGTATTCCCACCACCGAGGAGCAACTCCCACTGGATACTATAATGTGAATTGAAGGGCTATATAGATGTCCGACCTACAGTCTATTGAAAAGTGGACAAGACAAACAAGTACTCACAAGAGGATACCCAAACGGCCAAAAAACACAAAAAGGTGCTCAACTTCATTAGCCATCAGGGAAATGTACATTAAAACTACATGTTACCACTACACACTCTCCAGAATGGCTAAAATATTGGAGAGGATTAGAGACATCAAAACTATTATTTACTACTGGTTGAAGTATAAATTAGCATAACCACTTTAGAAAACTATTTGGAGTATCTACTAAACTTAACATATATATATACCCTATAATCTAGCAATTCCCCTACTAGGTACATAATGCAACAAAAAAAAAAAAAGAAAAAAGAAATGCAAACATATGTTCATCAAAAGACATGTATAAGAACATTCACAGAAGCACTACTTTTAATGGCCCTCAAAATGGAAACTAATGCCCATCACAATAGAATGCATAAATTGCATTATATTCACAAAGGAATATTATACAGTCATGCACCACATAGGGACGTTTCAGTCAACAACAGATGGCATATATGATGGGGGTCCCATAAGATTAGTACCATATAGCCTAGGCGTGTAGTAGGCTATACTATCTAGGTGTGTGTAAGTACACTCTCTGATGTTCACACAACAACAAATGAATCCCCCTCTTTAAGTATCGCATGACTGGACGACAATGAAAATGAATTAAATACAACTAGCTGCACCAATATGGATGAATCTCTCAAACAATGTTACAAAAGAAGACAGACTGAAAAGTCCACACTGTATGACTCCATTTACAAAAGTTCAAAAACAGGAAAACTAATCTATGAATGTTAGAATTCAGGATAGTGGTTCCCCTTGCAGGGGTGGAGGGAGAGTAAGTATCTGGAAAAGGGCATTAAGCAGGGCTTAGAGGATGCAGATCAATGTCTGTTACTTAAGCTAAGTATTACTGACACGTGCTCATTCTGTGAGCATTCACTGATCTGTATTCTTATGATTTGTGCGCCCCACATGTATTATACTTAAACAAAAATTCAACCAACAATAAGAAAGCCTCTGCTAAGATACAGCTATTACACACGTCAAGAGCTACCTAATATGGTGACCAGATAATGGATTTTCTGGGAACAGTCCTAATGCAAATTTTCTGTCCTGCTGTCAGGCTCCATACTTCAGTTTGGAACTCTCAAACTATGGTCACCATATTTAATACCATACATAGAAACAGCGACATCCAAATTTTGATTAAAAAAATTCTCTCTATAAAAAATTAGCTTTAAAATATGAAAAATAAGCACTTGAAATCAAACCTTGTTTAAGTAAAACTGCATCACTATAGGAAATAATACCAAGTTCTGTACTTCTAATATAATTTAATGGAAGGAAAGAACAAACTGTTCAATCCACATTTAAAATCACTTTTTAAAGTCACAAGATGAATCAAATTCTACATGGACCAAAAAAATTGTACAACGGCCCTGTCTCAGACTATGCATTTTCCCACCCCACCCCCAAACTATCCCCAGCCACCTCTTTCTCATCAAGTTTTAACCACAGCTGAATAGAAGCTCACTTTGTTATAGTCAAAGTTCATGATTCATGTTCAAATTCATGATTCAAGTTCAAATTCCATGATTTCAGGCCCAGACTTTATTGTCTTGGGATCAGAGGATGAACAAACGGCATCTCCAGCTTTACCAGTATTTTATAAAAACCACAAAAGGGAACTGCAACCAGATCATTCCCCCACTGTCCTCAAAGTCTTCAGGACCCACCCAAAACTCGTTCAAATTCCCGGGAACACTATGACTACAACCGAAACCAGGCACAAACACAAGGGTGCACTCAAAAATGGGCTAACCCAGGCCATGCAATCAACCTAACAGCACTTCTTCATCTCATCTCACTGATAACACAGTCCCACCTCTTCTTACGAGGTTCAGCAAACATAAGCATCTGAGTAACAACGATGGCCAGCACTTCTAGGGCGCTATGTGCAGGTAGCGTTCTAAGTACTCATAACGCTGAGATAGACACTTGATTATTCTCAAACCATAGAGGAGGAAACTGGAGCACAGAGATGATAAATAATTTGCTCAGGATCATACAGGTAGTAAACGGTAGAGCTGGGATTCAAACCCAGGCAGAGGTTTCGAGTGGCTATTAGCAATTCCTCAAGCCACTTAGGTGGAATGTGGTTATTCCTAAACCTTGAATATCCTAAAGATGGCTAAGAACCCTCAATCACAGAAGGACATAATGAATGTCACAAAGTCAATGCTCAGCATCTTTACCATATTTTCACTAATTTTAAATATAATCCCAACAAGTGTGGTTATCACTCTCAGGTCACATGACATAAAAGTACCAATTCGGATGGCACAGTGACCGCACCAAGAGCAGTCAGCAATAGAACTGATAACAAAAATGACAGAAAGCAGACACCAGAACTAATCCCGCCCCCCCCATAAAAAAAATAGCAATTGGTGGTCATTTACCATTAAGATTTAAGTCAGGGGTTGGAAAACTCTAACCCATGGATGGGCCAAATTTAACTTGCCCCAGCAGCTAAGGATAGTTTTTACATTTTTAGAGGATTGGGGGAAAAAACATAAACAAGAACATGTGAAACCACAGATGACCTGCAAAGCCTAAAATATTTACAGAAAAGTTGTTTACTTTAGATAAACAGCACCATATACATCTTAGATGCTCAAGGAACTCTTGATTCATTCATTCAAATATTTACTGAGCACCTACGATGTGCCAGGCACTGGGAGTGTATTGATGAACAACTGTTAAGTTTACATTCTCAATAAAGGGCACTCAACGTGGCAACTCTGAAAAATGGCGGAACCAACATTCCAACAGGAAGTGGTTCCAAGACCCTTTGTAGGAAGGTGTCTACATACACAGCTTCTTTAGGGACAATGTTAGTTCCCTGGCTCTCCAAACCCAGGACCTAGCAAGGGTTAAATGTGGCAGAGGGGAAGTGAACGCGTTGGGAAATGGCATATTAAGCTCAAACATCCCCAGAATGGACTGTGTAGGAGACTAACAATGGGCCCTATGGTTACAGGTGCTTTCCATACTCTTGAAATATGCCTGAAGAACTTTAAGACCTTTCATTTGCTAAATACATGTTAATAATAAGGATACATGTATTCTTGAAGTATCTTTAAGCCTACACACATGCTGATAATTGAGAGTGACTTTCAGGCAAACAGATTTTCATTAGGCTAGCTCTCAGCTTGTTTTGATCCCGTGATTTAGTACTTACCTTCACTGAAATCTGTCCGAACTAGATAACAGTAATATTGTTAAAAATACATTGTATCATTTTCAAGAAGCGGTGTGGAAAATGTTTAAAGTCTTCCATGTTGAAACATCTGGTCCTACACCAAAGCTTTTGCAAGTCAGTAATAAAAATATATACACGTCAGGTTCTCTTCATCCAATCTCTTTAGCCCTTAGCCAAGCAACTAAATTTCTTTTGTGTAAGATTCATAAATTATGTCATTCAAGTGAAAAGATCAGTGATAACTATACTACTGAATCCTTCCTCCCACACACATAAAAATCGGTCTATTCCAGTGCCCAAACTTTCTGAAATGTTTTTGGTAAAGAAAAGCATTCCACTTAACAATTTGCTTGGATTTATATGGTGCCTCTCTGTTTTATTTGATTGTCGTGGGTGTGAATTTTTTAAAGGATAAATGATCATTGACAATTATTTAACAAAACCCCTTTGCTCCTACTAAATAATAGCCTCACCACAACCCTTTCGAAAGGTGAAACTATTATGAAACATATTATGTGTCAGAGTTGTCCTGAGGAAGGTTTCACTCACACCCAAGTGGCTTGATAATTGTATATGAGAAAAGACGAGTTTCTCCACATGCCACAAACAGTATCTTCAAGTGCGTGGTCATTGAAGAATCAAAGCAACACAGGCCAGGCGGATCACAACAGAATTATTCCAGTCCATCCCAGTACGTGATCCGGAAAGATGGGACTACCAAAGAAATGAAACCCAAACATCTCCTAACAAAAACTCTTGTGACGACTTCCCCGTTTAGGGGCGCACGGGGTTCCCTACTTCACTTCCCTAAGAGCCAGGCCCTCCATGGGAGGAGCCAAGGTCCCTGCCCTCCAGAAGCTCACAGACCTAGTGCAGGAGAAGGACATGCACACAACCCCAGAGATCTAAGTGTATGGGAGATTCCAATATAGAATTGAGGAGCCCAGAGAAGGGGAAGTTAATTCTGCCAAGGGACAGGACTGGAGAGTGGGGTGGAGTTGGGGAGGGTCGAGGGACGTGTGCGAGAGGTGACTAGCTAGAACCTTGGGAGAGAAGAGGACAAGGGATTGGAGAAGGAATCCCACGGAAAGCAGAGGGGAAGCGCAGAAGCGAGCCCCCCTCGGTGCCACCCCCTCGGACGAGCCCCCGGCCCTGCCCTCACTCCCTCCCCGCTCCCCGGACATCCCGGGCCTGGGCACATGCGGCCCCTCGGGCACGGGCCTCAGGGGCGGAGGGTGCAGTGGGGGCGTCGGCGAAGCTCCCCTCCCGCTGAAGCTCCTCCCGCCCGGCGAGATCGGGATGGGGGCGACTCGGGCCCCACCCAGCTCTCCGGGAGGCGGCGGTACGGCGCCCCACGCCGCCACCGCGCCGCACACGGCTCCCCACCGAACGCGGACACTCACTTTCTCGTGGAAGATGGACTCCATGTTTATTTGTCTGGAGCCAACGGCCCCCGCGGACCACCCCCCTCCAGCTCCGCCCCCCCGGCCCCACCCCTCCGCCCCTCGCCGCGCCCCGCCTCCGGCCGCTCCTGCCCACGTGCCTCCCACAGACCAATCGCCCCGCGGATGCGAGTCACGTGGCGCGAAGAGCGAGTGAAGGCGGGGGCTGTAAACGCGGGGCACGTGACCTTTGTAGGGCGTCCTCCCATCCCCTGTCACCCGGCCGACCGGGGGATGCTGCAGCGCCGTCTGCCGTCTGGAGGATCTTCTCCGCTTCCCACCCAATGCTATGGATTCTTGGGCTTCTGGGGGGGTCTGGATAAGGACCACCCGGGTTCTATGTGCTTTTTCGGTTCTACTTTGTATTTATCATATATGCATATAATTATTTATATCTTCCTCTTCCTCCCCCACTGAAAGTCTCATTGTATCCCTCAATACCAAGCACTTGTGTAAAAATGATATTAATATTTATATAGGGCTTACTGTAGGGTAGGCACTCTTCTAAGTGCTTTGCATATTAACGAATTTAATACTGCAGTCTTTGAGGTAGGCATTATTATTCCTATTTTACACAAGAGGAAACTGAGGCACAGAGAAGTTCAGAACTGCACAATGTCCAAGGTCAACTAGTAAGTCCAGATACCTTGTTACTAGTGTTTTAAGTGTTCTGGCCCTGAAGAGGAAGCATCAGGTGAGGGAGGTGAAGAGTCCGGTAAAGTGGTGGGGTAAGCTGAAGGAGTAGGATAGGAGCAGATCTTGCACCTTGAAACCAGGTTAAGGAAGGTGTGCTTTTTAAAGGCAGTGGGGAGCTATGTAAAGTTTTTAAAAGGAAAGAGACATGCTCAGATTTGCATTGTTTAAAGCTCACTCTGGCTACAGAAGAGAGCCATTGCTCAAAGGAATCTTGGGAGAGAGGATGGTGTTTGGACCAGGGTAGTGACTTGGCGATGGAGAGAGAAGACCATTTTGAGAGAGAATTAGGAAGTAGGGAGGCTCAACCGACCCTGGTGAGAGAGTGGGAAGCAAGGGAGGTGTTAGGGAGGACTTAGGGCTTCTGGCCTAGGCAGTCTCTATGGCAAAAGCAGTATTTACTGAGATGGGGAACACTGGAGGAGGGGCAACGTTTGGGGAAAAGAAGACGACAAAGAGCTTGTGTCTTGGAGATGTTGAATTTGAAATATCTATGAGACATTCAAGTAATTATGCTGAGTAATGGTTGGAGATATATGTATATGTTGAGTAATAGTCTGGAGTTCAGGAGGCTGGTTTGGCTGCAGAATGGGGAATTGTTGGCATTAAAAGGTAACTGAAACCACAGGAGTGAATAAAATCATCTTGGGGAAAAGGAAAAGATCGAGTAGAGGATCTAGAGCAGAGCCCTGAGGGTAGAGAAGGACTAGCCGAGGAGAGAGGAGGACAAGCAGGAGAGTGTAACAGTATGGAAGCCCTGGGAAGCAATTGTTTCAAGAAGCGGTCAGTGCCAGTTGCTGCCAAGAGGTCCAGCAACAAAAGGACTTACAGGAGTCCACTAAATTGTGTTGCTATGGAAACCATTGGTGACTTGGTGAGTACAGGTTCAGAGGAACAGAAGGGCAGTAGGAGTAAGGACATGGAGACTGCTAGTGAGGACCAGGTCCTCAAGGGGACGATTTGGTTACTGGTTATGGTTTATTGAACGTCTCTGCCTGCCCAGTCCACAGTCCTTGTTCTTAAGGAATTGTGGCCTAACTGGGGAAACAAATCATGGTTCATGAAGTGAAAAAATATGCAAACAGGTTTTTTTGATTTTTCTTTTTTGAAGAAACTATGTGTCCGTGCAGAGAAACGTGTATTTATTTTTGCGTGTATATACATTACAAATCTCTGGAAGAATATACAAGAAACCCAGAAGTCACGTGCTTGAGATGAAAAGAGAACTAGGCAAATGGGAGACAGGGTGGGAGGGAGACTTTTCACTGTATACTGTTTTATTCTTGAGTTCTGAACTATGGTAATATATTACTTATTCAGAAAAAAATATATGGTTGTATTTTATTTCCAAGGACTGCTCTAGCCAGTTACTATGAACTTGGTGCCTGAGAACAACAGAAATTTATTCTCACCATTCTTGAGGCGAGAAGTCTGAAACCAAGGCTTCAGCAGGGCCACACTCCCTTTAAAGTTCCTAGGGGAGAATCCTTCCTTGTTTCTTCCAGCTTCTGGAGGTTCCTGGTGTTTTTTGGCTTTGTGACAGCATACATCCAATCTCTGCCTCTGTCTTTACATAGTCTTCTTCCTTTTGTGTCTCTCCATGTCCTCTCCTTTTATAAGACACTGGTCGTTAGATCTCACCTAATCCAGGGTGATTTCATCTCAAGATCCTTAACTAATTACATTGGCAAAGAGCTGATTTCCAGAGAAGGTCTTTGACTCTGGATGCACTTGAATTTTGGAAGGACATCCTTCAACTTTCTACAGTGATTACTTGCTTACTAGAATGTAAACTACGCCAGAGGACCTTATTGTTTTATTCACCGTTAAATTCTTAGTACCTAGAATGGTGCCTGGCAATATTTAGTAAGATTGAACTTATACTAATCGTTTCATTAGACCTTCCCGACTTGTTGAGCGTGTGATTAATAACAAGCATCGTAAAGTGAAAAGATCAGTGCTCAGGAGTCAGAACCCAAGTCCTGGATTTGGCTTTGCCTCTGAAGCCATGTGTGATTTGGGTATAAGATTCATTGCATTCCTATTCACTTGACATTCAGCACATCGTAAACTTTACCTTCGTAAGGTAACTTGCATCGTGCTTCAAAACTCCATGCCCATACGTCCAGGAGGTGTTCTCTGATCTCCAACTAAGTTAAAAGTCCCTGTCCCTCCTCTGAGCTCCGGTATATGTCTCTATCATACATGGTACCTTTTACAAAGTATCATAATAGTTGGTTTAATCATATATCTTCGCCAATACTCCATAAATGTCTTGATGGCAGGGCCCATGTCTTATTTGACTTTGTATTTCTAGTAGTTGATGTCTTTCAAATGAATTAATGAAGCCAGGTGTCTGAGAATCATTCTTGATTCTTTCCCCCGCATTCTTCTGCCTCACTACTTGTTCCAGTCAGTCCTCAAGGGCTGTGTATTCACTCCTGTCTCTCCGCTCTGTCTTCATTGCTGCTGCTTTGCTAAATTCTGTTGGTCTCTTGTGTAGTCCAGTCCAAGGATCTCTGAATTGGTCTTCTGATTCCAGTCTCAATGTTTGATTCATAGTGCTGAGCGTGATCTTTCAAATGTGCAAATCTCACCACTTTGTCTTTTGTTTAATAAATGGAGTGTTACTATGTATCAGGCACTGGGACTATAACCATGAAAGAGACACAGTCCCACCTTCATGGAGCTTATGTTGGGAGGGATCTTTAAATTACACAAATTTTACTCTATCTAAAAATCCTTTGGTGGCTTCCCATTGCTGGCTTAAAAAGCTCTTCATGATCTGGACCAACCACCTGTCTGGCTTTTATCTCCCCAAATTCTCTCTGCTTCAGTCATACCAGACTCTGGTCACACCAGCTGCTTCCCTTGACTTCCAGAAAGTCCTCTGAGGGAAAGTCCTTTGTGCTACCACTATACCTTGCACATGCCTGTATTAAAGCACTTGTACACTATACCAGAATTATGACTTTATATGCTACTGGACTACCAGCTTTTGAGGCTCAGAGGAGTCTTTACTCTTTATATCAAGGGTTGGTACAGAGCAGTGAATAAATATAAGAATTCTTTTTGACTGATTGGCACAAAAAAAGTATCACAATAATTCAGTAGGGGAGTGAGAGGTCACTGGGCTAATCAGGAAAGATTTCCAGGAGACAGAGTAGCCCAAATAGATGCAGTTCCAGCAGACTTCCTATGTCACCTTGGACAACTTAACTTGAACCTGCTTCAATGAAATTTTGTGTTAACAAGGGAGACTGTACAAAGATATTTCTATCTTCTTGAACACTGTACTCTTAAAATTTAAACTGGCATTAATTTTGTTACCCAAAACCAAATAGCTTAACAGTTTCAGATGTTTGATATTTTAAAATTTATGTGTTGGTTTAAGTGTCCTGAGTTCTGACAAGGATCAGTGATAATGAGGGAGTGTCATTTCATTGCAATTTTACTTATTCTAAATTCGATCTTACCTAAAACAAATTAATAAAATTTGTTTTCCAAGAAGAGGCAGTTGAATATAACAGACGACATATGTATACACCTGTGAAACCATCACCACAATCAACAAAATGTGCACACCATCCCCAGGTTTCTTTCTGAGCCTTTGTAATTCTTCCCTCCAACCTTTCTGAACCCTGCTCCCCCAGGCAGCCACTGATCTACTGTTACTATAGTTCGCAGTTTCCAATATTTTATATAAATGGAATCATACAGTGTGTTCTTTACCTGAAATTCACCCATGGTGTATCAATAGATCATTCCTTTTCATTGTTGAGTAGTATTCCACTATATGGATTTAACACAATTTATCCATTTATTGATGGCCATTTGGGTTATCTCTAATTTTTGGCTATTATAAATAAAGCTGCTATGGACATCCATGTAAACGTCTTTGTGTGGACCTATGCTTTCATTTCTCTTAGAGTGAAATGGCTGGGTCATACGGGAGGTGTATGTTTAACTGTTAAATTGATTTCCACAGTGGTACATTTTACATTCCTGCCAGCAGTGTACGAGTTCCAGTTGCTCTACACTCTTCCCAACACTTGGTAAGATCAGTCTTCTGAATTTTAACCTTTCTAGTAGGTGTGCAGTGGTATCTCATTGTGGTTTTAACTTGCGTTTCCCTAGTGATTACTGATGTTGAACATCTTTTCATGTGCTTATTTGAAGTGTCTGTTAAACTCTTGCTCATTTTAAAAATTGAAGTTCTTTACATATTCTAGGTATGTTCTTTGTTGTGTATGTTTTGCAAATATTTCCTCCCAGTCTGTGGCTGCATTTTCATTTTCTTAACAGTGTTTTTTTTAAGAGCAAGTTTTTAATTTCAATAAAGTACAATCTCTTGATTTTTAAAACTAGTTCAAGCTTTGTGTGTTGTATTTAAGAAATCTTGCCAAATGCAAGATCACTAAAATTTTCAGCTATATGATTTTTACCAAATAGGATCCTAGCATCATCCTTTTAAAGCTCCTTTGAAGCACATGGTTTGAAAAAGATTTTTCTGAAAAATGTCTGAGGAAAAAACTGGCTGTATGATTCAATAGTACTATGATGTAAAATGAGAAACAAAAAATTAAATGCCAATTGTAAATTTAACATTGATGTACACAGTCAGGCACTCAGTAATTATTTTTTAAGCTAAGTGTGCCTGTTACTTAAAAGGTTAAAGGTTACCTCAGCATAAAAAAGAATCACACTTCAGGGGACAGCCCGATGGTGTAGTGGTTAAGTTCGCAGGCTCTGCTCTGGTGGCCTGGGGTTTGCAGGTTCGGATCCCGGGCGTGGACCTAGGCACCACTTATCAAGCCATGCTGTGGCAGGTGTCCCACATATAAAGTAGAGGAAGATGGGCATGGATGTTAGCCCAGGGCCAGTCTTCCTCAGTAAAAAGAGGAGGATTGGCAATGGATGTTAGCTCAGGGCTAATCTTCCTCACACACACAAAAAAGAATCACACTTCCAATTCTTCAAATTAAATAATGAACATGTTTTTATTTCTCTCATAATTTTTAAAACGTGAACATTCTGTAATTGAGCCACAGCCTTTACTTCCAGGTGAGTTCTTCATTGGGTCTCAATTCCCTGTGTGGAAAGAAAAAAGGAAGGAAAGGAAAAAGTGTAAATAAAACTTTTATGAGGAGATAAAAGGGAAAGCCCATATAATATGAATTCAATATTTATATTCTATTAAATTGACCCATTTAAAAATTTTTATATTAGATTCAACATATTCATTCTATTCTCTCATGATTTTAAACTTTTACCATCTCTTTAATTACATTTTTCCCGATTAAAGAACCATAATTTCTTAGTCTTTGTATGAAAACTATTATCCTCTCGATGAGTTCATTTGATGTTTTCTAGACCTTTCCAGCTCATTTTCTCTTTCTTGCAATCCTTGCCTGTGAACCTCCTCTACATAGATTGTGGCTGCTGCTCAATTCTCTTGTCCCTTGAGCTTCTTCCTACCCAGCTGCACATCCAGTGACAGACACCTGTCTTCTAACTTTCTCTCCTATCAGAGGAGCCATCTGAGGAGACACAGTGGGACCAGGCAGCTGCCAGTGGTCTTCTGATCATTCAACCACCATGTCTAAAGCTCTCAAGCACTGTTGCTGTGAACACAGCACCAGCTGTGCACCCTTTATTTCCGCTGTGTGCCATTAGTGCCATTTGTTTCAGCTACACCGTGGCTCAAGTAAGACAGTATATGATAATATATGTGAAAGTTGTATAGAGAGTAGGCTTTGGTGAGCTGGTTTAAAACACTGTTTCTATATTAAAATGTACCCTGAATTCCAAAAAAAAGGGACTTTCGAAGATCGGAAATAGCCTGTTCATAAACTGAAGACTTACATTCCAAAGATAGTCATACGGTTTTATCCAAGAATTAAACAACAAACAAGACTACAAAATAATATCACTTAAATCTAAGTCCTTGTGGGGGAGGGGGATTACCCCTTTTGTTTATTTTTGGCATACATGATATTGAGAGGAATACTTCCAAAAGCTGGCCAATTGTTGGTTTAAAAAAACGCACAAACTAACCTTTTAAATAACACACTCTTGTTCCGGAAGGCAGTTAGCTTTTCATCATTCCTTCTGTCTAGATAACATCCAAGGACAAATCCCACAGGGACAAGAACATGTACCCAGTGGTCACGCACAATCTGAATTAAGTTCATCATGAATGCTAAAAAAAAAAAAAAAGTATCAGAAATAATATAACTGCCTTTGAAATATCTTTTAAATTGCAACTAAAACAGGAAGGTAGTCCTGAATATAGGAGAGAGATGTTAAAAGCATAATAAGCATCTTTGGGGCTGGCCTGGTGGCGTAGTGGTTAACTTTGCATGCTCTGCTTCAGCAGCCCAGGGTTTGCAGGTTCTGATCCCGGGTGTGGACCCATGCACCGCTTATCAAGGCATGCTGTGGCAGGCATCCTACATATAAAGTAGAGGAAGATGGGCACAGATGTTAGCCCAGAGCCAATCTTCCTCAGCAAAGAGAGGAGGATCAGCAACGGATGTTAGCTCAGGGCTAACCTTCCTCACCAAAAAAAAAAAAGCAAAAGCATAATAAGCATCTTTAAATTTGCTTGGCATCAGAATGTAGTTTACCACTTAAAATCTACTTGATGAAGATTATACAAGTGACAATGATTAGTATAAAAATTACACTGCACTAAAGCCAATTTATTTACTTTTATTTCTAGCTCCACCAGTGATTTGATGATACAGTGCAGAGAAATGGAGAAAATATAAAAAATTATGCCTGCAAAAGCTGAGAATTTGCACCCTCCTAGTATTGATTTAAAACTTTTACATGTGCAAAATGTTTTTAGAACCTCTCACAATGCTAACACAAATATAGTAATACTATTTTGCCAGAGGCAGAATCTTTAGATAAAGCTGTAATTACTGAAAACTAATTTTTGAAAGGAAATGAAAAGATAGGAGAAATGAAAAAAAACACACCCACATTCAATAACGTCACAATAGATTGGAATATGAATTAAATGACTCTACAAAAGATATGGAGAAAAGGGAACTCACTTTTATAGAATGACTACTAGGTACCAGAGTCATCATATAGTCCTATATATAACATGAAATAACTATTATCATCCTCATTTTACAGATGAAAACAGCTTAACTCAAATAGGTACAGTCATATGTTTCTTAACAATGGGGATATAGAAATGTGTCGTTAGCTAATTTCATCACCGTGCTAACATCATAGAGTGTACTTACACAGACCTATATGGTTTAGCTGACTACACACCTAGGCCAAATGGCATAGCCTCTTACTCCTAGGCTACAAACCTGTACAGCATGTTACTATACTGAATACTGTAGGTAACTGTAACACAATGGTAAGTACTGTGTATCTAAACATAGAAAAGGTACAGAAAAAAATACAGTATAAAAGATAAAAAATGGTACACCTGGATAGGGCACTTACCATGAATGGAGCTTGGAGGGCTAGAAGTTGCTCGGGTGAGTGAGTGAGTGAGTAAGTGGTGAGCGAATGTGAAGGCCTAGGACATTACTGTACACTGCTGTAGACTTTATAAACACTGTACACTTAGGTCACACTAAATTTATAAAAAAATACTTTTCTTTCTTGAATAATAAATTACCTTGAGCTTACTGTAACGTTTTTACTTTATAAACTTTTAAATTTTTTAAAACTTTTTGACTCTTTTGTAATACACAGCTTAAAACACAAACACATTGCACAGCTGTACAAAAATATTTTCTTTCTTTATATCCTTATTCTATAAGCTTTTTTCTATTAAAAAGCTTTTTTTTACTTTTTAAACTTTTTTGTTATAAAGTAAGACGAACACACCTTAGCCTAGGCCTACCCAGGGTCAGGATCATCAATATCACTGTCTTCCACATCTTGTCCCACTGGAAGGTCTTCAGGGGCAATAACACGCATGGAGCTGTCACCTCCTATGATAACAATGCTTTTTTCTGGAATACCTCCTGAAGGACCTGCCAGAGGCTCTTCTTGAGGAGGTGTCACTCTTTCCAGAAATATGTCCATGGTGGTTTGCTTGGTTTGTTTCTTTTTTCCATCACAGATTTGCTTATAAACAGATAATGCACCATGAACATTCCTCTCTATTAATGAAAATCTTCTGGTGTTGGGGTCCATGTTTTCAAACTTTTTAAGGAGCTTTATGAGATCTGTAAAAGCTTCTGCTAACCCCTTCACTGTGAATTTTCTTGGAAGTTCTTTTTCTTCTTCTGCAGTTTCCTTCTCTCTCGCCTCTTCTTCAACTATGCATTCCAGTTCCCACAACTCATTAGTCAATCCCTCAGGAACCACCTTTAGGAGCTCCTCAATGTCATCCTCATCCACACCCAGGTTGAAGTTGTTTGCCATCTCAACCACAGCCTACTTGATTTTTGCAACCTCTTCATCCTTGGCAAATCCTTTGAAGTCATGGATGTACCTCTTGAGTATCTTCTTCCAGATGCACTAAGTGATAGGAATTTTTCAGCCCATTATAATCTTATGGGACCACCATTGAATATGTGGTCCGTTGTTGATGGAAACATCATTATGCAGCACGTGACTGTATTAAGTGAAGAGCTGGAATTCAAACTCAGGTTCGCTCCAAAGCTCTGGATCCTTCTCTTATACCTATCACAATGCCTCTCTATGAGACCTCTCCCTGAATTGATACTTTTAGTACTTAACAGCTTTTAAGTTCTAAGAGTTTCCAAAAGGCAGAGGAGAAATAGAAGAACTAGAAGTCATCATAGGGAAAATAAATTTGTACTAATTCAATAAAAACATAGTTGAATTGTCAATTTTCTGTAAAAATTTGTACCTAAAGATGAAATCAAAATACATCCGTGTGCACATGAATTGAAAATGAATAAACCATATACAATGGCTGAGAAGACACATGACAACACTCTAGAAAGAGAATACATTACTGCCAACAAAAGCACGTAGCACTGAACTGTGCTAGGATTACCTAGACTGGATTCCTGCCTCTCTTTCTAAGACTGGTTCTCATGCTTACATGTTCTAATTCTTTATTTCTCAAACTTTAACCACTCACTCACTCACTGTCTAAAGGCACTGGGTTAGGAAATGGCCGTGAACTTAAAAGTTGCACCACTACTATATACTGTATTTCATAAAGTATAGTATTACACACAGCAGGTTCCAGTCTGAATATTACTGATTTAAAAAATTACAATGTAAGTAAATAAGATGTTTAAAATATATAATTTATAATTTAGTCACCAATAAGTTTTAAGTTTTAGTCTATTGTTTATGGCTGGAATTCTCAAACTTGACTGCACATTAAAGTCACTTGGGGAGCCTTTTTCAAAACAGGGACTCAAGCCCTCCCTCCTGGAAAAATTTGTAGTTTAAAGAACTCCCCAGCTGATCTGATGCAGATCATTCTTGGACATATAAATGTAAATGTTAACCAATCTTACCTTCTTTCCTAGAAGATAGTGGTTCTTTTAGCATTGTGCTTTCCTTAAGTAATATTTGCATTTACATCCTTAAGTACTTTTTATAAACACTTAAATACTTTTTGTGATTCTGACCAAGTGCCCACCAACTTCACCACTTGTTTTACAAACTTGAGCCAGTCAAGTATGGGAATAACAATGCCTTAAATAAGATAATGTAATTTTGGTAGCACTAAACTGCAAAATACTAGACAATATAGGTCTTGGTAGAAATGCAGCAGTCACCTATTCTGCCACCTGTCCTTATTAGGTTCCCCATATTTCTTAAGAGGTGACAATTCTAACCCTCTGTTAACCAGCTGACTGTTGGAAACTGTTTATATTTAACCACAAAAAAGTACTTGCTGACTCTCAGCCCGAGACTATTTTATTTTTTTGCTGAGCAAGTTTCGCCCTGAGCTAACATCTGTTGCTAACCTTCCTCTATTTTGTATGTGAGCTGCCAACGAGTGGTGTAGGTCTGCGCCCAGGAACCAAATCCGGACTGCTGAAGTGGAGTACACTGATCTTAACCATTGGGCCACTGGGGCTGGCCCCCAAGACTATTTTAAATAAGACTATGGCCACCTGTGGGCTATAAGCCATTACTGTTGGCATTCTTCCAACAGGACCAGAAGCTAATTTCGTCAGGCTCTCCTCTGGGTAGTAGGAGATGGGACAAGCCCCTGAAGCTCTTGCTGCATACAGGCTCTTAAAGAGACTCCAGCGTACATACAGTGGGACTGATAGATAAAAGGGTCCTGTACATTCAGAATCCAGAGTTGGATTCAACCACCATGACAAAAGCCTGATTCCATCCCTAAGGGGTAAATGACTAATCTTAAGCCCAGAGGCATTTCACATTACAACTGTACGATCTACTATTTAATGGACTTTGGGAGCAGTGGCTCCAACATAATTTGTGAACTGAACATAATTTGTCCAGTGTATTTCACTGCGAGTGGATGACTAGGGAGGACAAAGATTTACAGACATGAGAACTGAGCTAGAATGAATCGTTGGAGAATGGATAGGAGGGCGAGCGTAGACAGGCCCCCAGGTTCTTGGTCGCGGGCTCAAGACTATATGGGAGCTTTATACGATGGGCAAAGGGCATCAAGGACCTGGGACGGGCTCCAGTGAGACAAGCCTAGGTTTGGATGAAGAGTGATAGCCACACGGGTACCCATGAGGGCACTGCACATATTACTGGTGTCTTCTTTTGATGAAGACTCTCAAGAAAAATTCTGCTTCTACTTCAAAACTGGGAGTAGCTATGGTATTCCTGGAAAAAAAAAAAAAACTAACTGGTTTTTATACTATGGACTCAAGGAATAACATAATTGATCACATATCCTTTGATGCCAAAATGATCCCAATTTTTTCCCCTACCTCTAGAAATAGCTGACTCTTACAGCACTCTGTCAGGCATGGTTCTTACTGCTCTTCATAACCACCAAACTCATGTAATCCTCACATTACCATACATGTATTCACTAACATAATGTCTTGAAAGCAGTAGGCATATTTTCTTCAGATGAGGAAATCCAAGGACAATCAACTTGCCTTAGGTCACAGATGCAGCCTTGAGTGGGCAGCCCTGGGATTAATACTTGAGCAGTCTGGCTCCTTGGTCCAAGCTCTTTATTTGTGCTTGACTGTCTCTTACAACAAGTATAGAGGTAAACGTTTATATTAACCTCACTCTTGGCTTTATCTTATTTTTCCTAACATTACCTTTTCTTCAACTCAATTTTTTCTGCTTAACTTCTAAAGAGAAAACTGAATCTGCTCTGTATTTTTCTAAGTCTCTCAATTCGCGTTGGAAAAATATAGATGATTGGACATTAAAAAAATAAATTCTACTCTTTAACTGGTCCCCACAGCAATTTATATATATTTATCAAAAAGTGTCGATTTAACCTATAAAAAAAGCAGTGCAGGATGCATGGAGAAACTGAACTCATTGAGGTCTGAACCCTGTCTTAATGACACACGCACTCTAGAAACCATGCACAAACTAATATTACTTTTTTCTTTTAATTACGTTCTTAAAAAGTGCTCCTTTTGTGGAATGGTCGGCTTAAGAGGGATTGAGATTTAGAAGAGAGCGAGGTTAGCTTCCAATCCTGAGTCAAGAGGAAGACTGAACGTTGCAACTTGGACGAATCGGAGATGCTCGCGGAGAAGCAGCCCCTTCCCTGCTTCAGCCTAAGAGCGCGAGCCCGGCCGGTTTCCTCGCCGGTGCGGCCCGGGGGCGGTCACCGGGTGATCTCTAAAGACGTTTTCCAGTTATGACAGCCTCAGAGCACTCTTTCCAAAAGCCGCCAGGCAGGAAACATGAGCCCAGCCGCCCATCAGAAAGAAAGCCCTCTTTCTCTCTCCTTTCCCCGTCTCCTTCGCTCGGACGCCCCAGGAAGCCCGGGGAAGCTGGGCCGCTCCAGCCCGGGGGAGGCCCAGACCCCCGTCCCATACACACGCCACCACCGAGGGCTTTCCTCGAGGTGCACCCTCCCCGCCTGCACACCCCACACCCCGGACCCACCTGCGGCCTCGTTGCCAACAACGACCCCACGACCTAGGGCAGAGGCGACCCAGCCACCGGCGCCGGCGGAAGCTGCGGCCCCGGGACCTACCATTCGCCGCGCCCACTCTTAGAGAGGGGTGGCGCCGGGAAATCGTCCCTCCTCTTCCCGTTCATGTTGGACTCTCCTCATATTTGTTTTAGCCTTCACACATTATAAATAACCCTAAAATAAAACTTCGGTCCCAGATGACGAGACTGGTTGGGGTAAGCGCCATCTCCTTCCCACAGCTTTGTCCCCACCCCCCGAAGATGGTCTCACCCAGCGTCTTCCCCGCCTCAGCGGCTCGCCTCCAGTTTCAAAATGGCGGCCGCCATTGAGGGGCTTCTGCTGGCGGGTCGTCACGGATGCTGCTGAGCGAACGTCAGCTTTTCTCGCTCTTGAACGTGAATTCGACTAGGGGTTGGGCAGGGCAGTGGACGGCGTTGGGGGAGGACTGACGAGGCAAGTGGGGGCGGAAGACAGGAGTGCGCCTTTGGATGGGGGAGGGGGCGTCCTCGGCCCTCAGGGAGAGCCTGGCTCCAACTCCGACCCGGTCTCCGCTGGGGACGCGCTCCCGGGGTTTCGGTTGCGTTCGTGGCAGAAGCGCCCAGCGAGGGAAAGAGAAGTGGCTTCTCCATGGGTCTGAAGCTCCCGGGCTTTGGGGGCAGTCCGTACGGTTCACTCCCGTGCTCTCCTTCCCTCCTTTCTGCTGTTTCCCTCCGCGCTTTCAGCCTTGGCGCTGGAGGAGTCGATCCGGCGCCAGCTTTGCTCCGTAGGCTCGTGGCTACCCTGTCCTCAACCTCCTCGCTCGGGGTCTCCCCGTCTCTCGGGCTGAGGCCACGAGGCTGCTAAGCACTGGGCACAAAGTAGGCGTCCTTTTTAGTTAGTCGACTCCAAAGACCTTTAAGATATTCCTATGCTTTATTAAAATTGTCTCGGCCTTCCAGCTCCCTCCCCCATCACTTCCACCGTCCCTCCATTGTACACGCTCTTCAGTAAACGGGAATCAGACTAGCCGTAACCCCCGCAAGTCTGGCCCCGGGGACCAGACGAAGCTGAGTTATCAATTGCCCATCCCTTTTTTTCCTCAACCCCTTAGATCCTGTTAGGAAACTGCTGCTCTCCCCGAACTGAGCAGGAAGAGACTTCGCACTTACTGAGCTTGAGGGCCAACCCAGACTCCTTCGTTCTCCCTTGGATTTTGCATAGTTCCCCTTAGTTGTCATCAACATGCAACGGCATTATTGAAAGAGCAAGGAAGTGTGATAGATCATTGAGACGAAGTAGTATTGCTCAGAATCACTGCCTTGAAGGAATGAATATGGTTAGGGTTCATTCCTTCTTTCAGTACACATTTATGTTGCTTTGAGTGCTATGCTTGGTATTGGCCATACAAAGATGATCACTTATACTCTTTGGCAATACATTCAGCAAATATTCTTTGTGCCCACTTTGTGCTAGGTGAACATAAATAATTGCCTGAGGACACCAAAAAGTCATTATAGAAGAGTAAATATTTGAGCTGGGTCGTGAAGGGTCAAAAGGAATTTACTAGGCTCAGGAGAAGGTCATTCCTGGATGCAGTACAGGGATGCAGAGACTTGAGAAGTTTTCGCATACTTAGGGAGAGTGGGAAAATATATGTGCTTGAGCTTGCAGTGCAAGGGTGGTGGGTGAAGCAAGAGGGAGGTTGAGGTCAACTTGTGAAGGACTTTGATTTCTAATTAAGGAGTTCAGATTTTATCCACCAGTTAGCAGAAAGCCAGTGAGTACTTTGCATAAGGAAGGGGCGTGAGTATATTTGTTTTTTAGGATGGTCTCTGACAGCTGTATGGAAGGTCAACTTGGAACAGGAAAACTAGATGAGAGGAAATTGCCATCACTCAGGTAAGGTAACGAGTGCCTCAGCTGAGGTAGGATAGTAAAGGATGTGAGAGAGACACTTCTGAAATGTCAAACAACTGGTGGCAGCCAATTTGGTGGTAAGAGGGTGACTCCATAGTTTTTAGTCTGGGAGACTAAATGGTGGGTGATTCCATTAAAATCAAGCTGAAGACATGTACATAAAAATAGAATGGTGCCAACCTGCACTTTAGGAGTGGCAGAGCATAATGTTCTACGGTCCAAAGCATTGATGTTAGAGTCTAGACCAGTGCTATTACAGTAGCCACAAGCTACATGTAGCAGTTGAGCACTTGAAATTGTGGTTAGATCAAATTGAGATGTGCTGTAAATACAAAATACACATTGGATTTTGAAGGCTTAGTATGAAAAACAGAAGGTAAAATATGTCGTTAATAATTTCTTAATAATAATTACATGTTGAAATAATATTTTGGTTATATTGAGTTAAATATGTTAAAATCAATTTCACTTTTAAAACTTCAGTGTGGCTATGAAAAAATTTTAAATTACATTTGTGGCTTGCATCCTGTTTTTGTTGGACAGAGCTGTTGTGGCCTAGACCAATGACAGAGGAATTAGGAAGGAGGTGGACTTTGAGCTGGGCTTTGAGATGGTGGTGAGCAGCGATGTCAGGGCAGTTTGTTGGCTCCCTTCATTGCCAGTTAAGGCATTCAAGTTTTTGTTTTTTGCTTTTTCAAGCAGTAAGAAGCCTGTCAGAGATTTCTGAGCAAGGGATAATATGTGCAGGGGTATTTCTGAAGATTAATCTAGAAGGACTGTTTAGGTTGAGATGAAGGGAGGAAAGTCTGGAGGCAGAGGAACAGAGAACCCAGATGTAATGAGGCCCTGCATTAAGGAACTGGCAGTAGGAATGGAAGGGAAATGATACATGTGCAGGGCGTTCTGAGGGAAAAATGCTCAGGAGTTGGTAATAGACTGTTCAAGAAGAAGTAAAAGAAGGAATCAAACATGTAGCGTTTCAAACCTTGGTTACTTAAATAATGACTAATGAATTCATGTTACAGAGTTATAAAGTACGTTTGAGGCTAAAGAAGTTTAGTCTCAAAATAGAACCAGCAAAAGTGAAAGGACGAAGTGGTCTGCTAAATACTCTCCCCTTTTATCTCCCTGGTTTCTGTATCTTATCAATCCTACACACCAACTAATTTTCCTGAAATATAGAATTACCTGTATCATGTCATCTTCTTACTTGATAATGGATCTTAAAATGTTTCTCTGTTGCCTGTAGAACTAGATCCAAAGTTTCCAAGGCCTTTTATTATCTGGCCTTTTACTATGCGTTAGGCCTTTTCTTTCATGTTTTGCTTATATGAAAGTGTGCCAGGCTACTTTCTTCACTGGTCTTCTGTAAACTTTTGTTTCCCCTGTTTTGAATACCTTTTCTCTTTGTGTCTAGAACCCAGGTCCTACTAATCCTTGACAAATAATTTAAGATCTTACCTCTTTTAAGATTCTCAATAGCATAAACTAATGTCGATTTTTAAAATCTTATTTCCTAAACTGCATATTTTAGCCTCTGATAATAACTAATTTGGTTCATTAGTATTTATTTTTGTCTTTTATTATTATATCTTTTATTATCTTATCCCTATTTGTTTTATGTAAGCTTAAGCTTCCTAAAATTATGACAAGTTTCTTTTTTAAAAAAGGACCATATATTATACTGCTTGCTGCTGCTCTCAGTGTTCCTCTTAGCATGAGACGTAGAAGTTAAACACTGTAATTAAAAACAGAAGTAAATCATTATACCACGTTCATGAGACTCTTATTTCTTTATTTTTTAGATTTATAAAGAACTCTTCCTTTGAATTCATGGTGTTTCATCCTGTATACAACTGAGATATCAGTAAGTAATGAATGTCTAATAAAGATATAGCTTTATTATATTATAAGCAGTTATAATAAAAATATGTTTTCATCTGTTGAAATCTGGGTCTGTCTGTAAAAAAATCTTAACATGAACTCGTTCAGTTCTATGTGCAAAATACTTTGTATTTTCACTTCATAATCTAAATAAAGAAAGTGGAAGTTAAGCCAGATTTGAGTAGAAAAAGTTTCTCTTAGGCCATTAATATAATTTTGGTACTGAAAGTATTCTGGCAGAGAGAATTTCTTAGGTCCTTTCCAAAATTATATTTATAAACATTTTCCATCAAATAGAGAACTAGTATCTTTGTACTTCTCATACCTTACAAATAGGAACACGTGAAGTGAGTATATTTTTAATTTTAACTTGTTTGTTTCAACAACTATTTATTGACCAACCTCTACGTGTAAGACGTGCTAATATAGTAAGGATACAAAACTACATCAAGCCTAGTCCTGCACTCAGAGAACTCTCTCACGCAAGGGGAAATACATGCAAGTAGGTAACTGTTAATAGTGTGGTAAGGGCACTAAGCTCATTTAATACTAGCCATGCTTCATTCATTCATTTAAGAGGCATTTATTGACCGCCACTCTGTGTTAGGCACTGTGGAGCCATTGGAATATAACTGTGATCAAAATAGACAAGGTCTGTCCTTTCATGGAGTCCATATTCTAATGTGGGGGTTAGGAAGAGAGAAGAGGACGGACAAGGCGAGTAAAGACGTAGAATGCAAGAATAGAGAGCACTAAGTGTTTTGAGGGCAATAGAATGATGTCATAGGGTGTAACTGAGGTGGGGAAGGACTTTAGGTCAGAAAACCGTGTCTGAGAGAATAAGTTTGAGGCAGGGAAAATATACAAACTAGTTAGAGATCTTGGTGACAGTGGAGATAGAAGGAAATTTGAGAAATAAAATGGAGGCAAAAATACAGCACTTACTGGTGGATTGGATGTGGGAAACAAAGTAAAGGAAGGAATCAAGGGTGATGCCATCACAGATCAGATGGTATCTAAAGCTATGGAACTGGGTGAGATTACCTAGTAAGAAAAGAAAAGAAGTCCTGCTGAAAAGCATTGCTACATTTAGAGGCAGAAGAGAGAAAGAGGAATTAACAAAGGAGGTTGAAGAGTGGCCAGTTAGGTAGAAGGAAAGCCAGGAGAGGGTTGACACAGAAGCAGAGAGAGGAGGGCATTTCAAGGAGGATGGAGCAGTTAATTTGACTGAACGCTGCCATGATGTCCAGTAAGTTGAGGCTAGAGAAATGTCCATTGGCTTAAGTTGTATAGAGGTTTGTCAGTAACCTTGATGAAAGAACTTCTAGTGGTATGGTGGAGAAAGATGCCAGACTTGGTAGTGTGAATGGGAGGTGAGAAAGTGGAGACACATTTGTGGACAAATATTCCGAGAAATTTTGCTGTGAAGGGGGAGCAGAAATGATGAAGTGGTTGCAGGGGATTGTAGGATTAAGAGAGGGTTCTTTTAAGTTGGGAAATTCTAGAGTATCTTTGTATGCTAAAAGGAGTGGTATATCAATGATACACTGATGATTCAGAGGAAAGAGGGAATGCCTGAGAAGTTAAGTCCTTGAGAAGGTAAATGAGAATGGGATCCAGAGCACATGTGGGAGACTGGCCTTGGATGAGAGCAGGGCTATTTATTCCATATAACAGGAGACACGACAGTGTACATGCAAATAGGTTAATAGATATGGTATTGGGAGCTGAGAAGTTATTGTCTGATTACTTTTATTTTCTAATTGAAGAATGAAGTGAGATTACCATCTTTGAGTAGGGTGGAGAGAGGAGTCCATGCTGTTTGAGCAGAGAAGAAGAGATATGAAATAATAGCCTCAGCAATGGAAAGTCAACCTACTAAGAAAAATCAGATTCATAGGTAGTACTTCGTGCATCTTTGAGATCCTTAGCCATGAATTTAAAGAGCAAACAGCACAGTTGTATGATTGGGTTTTTTCCTTTGGCAACGTGCAGCTGTTGGGGTAGACAACGTGAAGGACTGGAGTCAACCAGGGTTGGGGCTTTGCCAGACCAGTACAGAGAATGACTAGAGCAGCAAGATACTTGAGAGTGTTTGCACAATAATCCTGATGGACCATGGATCAACGGTAAGACGTGAGTGGAGACAGGAGGGGGTCATGGATAGTGAAAAAGTGGTCAGGGGTTGGAGATGCCAGTGAGGCCAAAGGGTTTTTGCAGTGGGAATACCAGAGTAAGGAAGGTGGTAGTGAGAGAGTGAGGTGCTTGAAGGTGAAATTTTGAAAGTGGCGCAGCTTATTGGTAATGATGAGGCCTAGGGTGTAACTGTGATGGTGGGCGGCTGAAGTGAAGTGAAGATTGTTGGAGTGAGAAAGTCAAGGAACTGAGAGGTCGGTATTGAAGCTACTGAGAAGAAGACTGAGTCAGGACCTAAAGTCCTCAGCGAATGAGGTCCATTTACTGCATACCAGCAATGAGAAGGAAGGAGAGAGGGCTCATGGGGAACTAGCCGGGTGGCATGAGCTTTAATGGGACTGGAGGATTTGAAGGGGGAAGGAGAAGACATGGTTTGGAAGCTGCAGCGAGGAGCAAGGAACACATACTTCTTGCTTTTGAGGTACAGTAGTGCCCCCCTTATCCAGGAGGATACGTTCGGAGACCCCCAGTAGATGCCTGAAACCGCAGATGGTACTGAACTTATATATACTATGTTTTTTCCTATACATACATATTTGAGGTGCAAGAGCAAAACTAGCACAAATTTTTTTTCCTTCTTCACAATTTCACAGAAGATTCGTTCTTACTGCAGATCTTGGCAACCTCAGCATATAATTTTTTTTCTTTTCGTAATAAGTTGAGAACGTTCACCTTTTCACTTAAAGGAAGCACTTTATGGCTCCTCTTTGGCATGTCCAACTTGCCAGCATCAGTACTTTTGCGCTTTGGGGCCATTGTTAAGTAAAACGAGGGTTACTTGAACACAAGCACTGTGATACCATGACAGTCGATCTGATAACCGAGTTGGCTACTAAGTGACTAATGAGTGGGTAGTGTATACAGCGTATACAGGGTGGATATGTTGAATAAAGGGGTGACTCACGTCCTGGGAGGGACAGCAGGGGACAGCATGAGATTTCATCACACTACTCAGAAATGGCGCACAATTTAAAACTCATGAATTATTCATTTGTGGAATTCTCCATATAGTATTTTCAGACTGTGGCTGACTGCTGGTAACTGAAACCACGGAAGGCAAAACCTCGGATAAGGGGGGACTACTGTACAGGGAGTAGAAGAGAAAAAAAAGCCTTCAGAAGGCTGCAGGAAAAACAGTATCACTTGAGAACATCCGGCTTTCTGTGAAGGGAAGCAGGTGAAGAAAACAGGGAAGAGGTTGAAGTTACAGGTGAGAATAATCATAGTTGCAGAGGGCGTACTGGAGGGGTTTGGGAGGGAGAAGAGGTAGGGGATTGGGTCCATCTAGGAGATGTACACATCAGTGATAATGGATAACCTAGGAGTCTTGGATTTTTTTGGCGTGACTGAGGAGAACAAGGGTGGGAGATGTGGTGGGATTAGCCTCCTGACAGCCTGTTAGGGAAGGTGGGCAGTCAGTTTACCTTAGTTTTTGTTGTTGATATGACCATGGGCAGATGGTGATAGGTCATCAGATATGCAGTGACCTCTTCTACTTACGTAGTTAGCCAGGAAAGGCTAATTTATTTTAAGTCACTAAGATCTGAAATATTGCTGAGAAGCTGTACTTTGCCAATGAATATTTTTATAACATCTGTTTAATAGCACGCAATTCTAGATCCTAAATCCCAATAGATGTGTTCCTGTTGTATCTTCTTGAATGTAGTAGGCATCTCAATATACATTCCATCAAATATATGTTGAATACTTACTATGTGTCAGGTTCTCTTTTAGGAATTGCAAATATAAGATACTATCTCTTATTTTTCGCTTGCTCACATTCTAGTGCAAGGGTTCTTAATATTAAACTTTCTGAAAAGGATGTGAATTTCTATGTGTATATTTGCTCTTTTTGTTTTTGTTTTTGAGGACTGGGGGGAGAAGGAAGGGTCCATAGCTTTTTATCAGATTCTCAAGGGGGTCTGTTTATTTAAGGACCAGTGGTCTAGGAGGAAAGAAAGATGGGTAAACTAATCATTGTAATGCAGTGTGATCACTGCCATCATAGCGCAAATAAAGGTGGAACAAATTCACCTTGAAAGATGAGTTCATTAATTCAGTATACATTTATTTATTGAAGAACTTGATGGTCTCTATTCTAGGTAATTTACACATTATTTGAAATCTTTCAACATCCTTTTTATATATATATTAATACTCATGTTTTATGGACTGAGTTACATGGGTGAGGAAAGGTTAATTAACTTGCCCAGAACCATGTAGGAGTAGATTCAGTTGTGGGTCTGTCTGATGCCAAAGTCAACTACTTTTTGTTAAACCACACTGGGGAGCACTGAAGGACTCATTGTAAACCAGAGTGTGTTAGATCTTGTTTGTACCTTGAAACTTAGCAATGATGGAAATGGGTCTTTAAAATGTTTGCTTTCTGTGTTTATGGAAATGCTGTGCACTTAGAAATCTGATATAATTCTAGTTAATTTGTCTATTATGTAAGTGCTTTTATATTTAATTATATTTTTATTTCTTTTGAAGGAAGCTTTTGGATTGTTGTTATTGGACCAAAAAAATGACATCTATTATAAAATTAACTACCCTTTCTGGGGTCCAAGAAGAGTCTGCTCTTTGCTATCTTCTCCAAGTTGATGAGTTTAGATTTTTATTGGACTGTGGCTGGGATGAACACTTTTCTATGGATATTATAGATTCCCTGAGGAAGTAAGTTACTTTTCATATTTCTAGACTTTTATTAAATTAACTTCTCTTTTCTACACTTAATACCATTTTGATGTTACACAGTGTTTGCTTTTCTGCTCTTATTTAGTTTATAGCAAAGACAGTTTTACTTATGCCAAAGAGCCAAATAATAACCATTTTCACTTGTAAAGTTTTGATTGACTTAGAAGCTATATTTATTGAAATCAGCAAAATCTTGATTGTTACTTGGCTTATGGATCTTAGTAGCAATTTTTGTACCCTAATTTTAGGGAAGAGCAAGATTAAGTTTGTAAGAATTCGAAGAGAGGGGAAAAACCTTCCATGTGAACGTTCTGCGGTCAGATCACATTAGCTTACTTTCTGTAGCGTTTTGGGAACTGGTTCTCAGAATAATGACCATAAGATGCAAAAGGATCCTAATCTTTCAAAGAAAAATTGTTGGCAGTTATGTTGGCAGTATTGTACTAATCATGGAAGGAAAGAGGACTTTGACATTGAAAAAACTTAGAACTTGTAGCATAAAAAATTTTTTTCTAGTTACATTAACGTTGTCAGTGAGAGCGTATGCTTCACAATTGATTGAAGTTTTACTATAATGAATATGCTGTCAGTCACCATGCTAAAAAGCTGAGGCAAAAATTCATAATAAATACATGGCCATTTAAATATCCTCCCCTTAACAGTTTCTGAAATTCCAAGTTGAGTTCTTGAATTTAAATTATTAGTATACAGGATAGCCATTTGAAATTGGCTTACATGTGGTGTCTACTGTTTTTCTCTTTTCTTTCAGTGTGGCTAGACACCATACATTTGTGTGCAACTTATAATTTTAATATTTATGCAGGACAGGGTAGCAATAATTGAAATTCGTAGATGTAATTTTCGCTGTTAGTTTTGCTCTGTTACCCCAGCATAGTCTTCAGTCCAGAATACTAAGAGGAATCAGAATTGGTGAATTAATTTTGAATATCCTGCCTTTACCTTAAAAACAAGATTTGAGAAATAGTCGTTTTAATTGTGTTCTCCTAGGCACGTTCACCAGATCGATGCAGTCCTGTTGTCTCACCCCGATCCTCTCCATCTTGGTGCCCTCCCGTATGCTGTTGGAAAGCTCGGTCTGAACTGTGCTATCTATGCAACCATTCCTGTTTATAAAATGGGACAGATGTTCATGTATGATCTCTATCAGGTAACTTAAGCAATTAAAAAAAAAATCTTACACTCCTGCAGTTATCATTTTTAACCTTTTATTTGTGTTATTCTTTTAGTCTCGACACAATACCGAAGATTTTACACTCTTTACATTAGATGATGTGGATGCAGCCTTTGATAAAATACAACAGTTAAAATTCTCTCAGATTGTGAACTTGAAAGGTAAAAAATGTTTCCAGTAGTAAATAATTGGACTAATGGGGTTTAACTTACTGAAGAGGACAAGGGGAATTTGTAGTAAGAATTATAGGCACTACAGTCTGAAGAATAAAGAATTAACATTTTCTGATATTGAGCTCTGAACTCCCAAGTCATTTGGATTTTAAAATATTCCAGACTAAACACTAACAAAGTGTTAACAGCTTAGGCCTTTTCACATTTAACTTGGGAAAGACTTATTTAGTGTTTACTGTGTATAAAGCGCAGAAGTATTGTGGCCGGATCCTCCTCCTAGGAGCTCACAGTTAGGTTGAAGTAGCTCAGATGACTAAATGCAGTGAATCAAGTAAATGAAGTGCAGTGGCGGCACAGAGTAGAAAACGACTGAATTCTAGAATCAGACATTAAAAAGTTTATTTAATTAGGCTGGGAAGTCATATTTAAGTTATCATCTATAGAGAGAATTGTATTAAAGATTTTCATAGATATGAACCCCGGCATTGAAAAACTGGTGCAACAATGGCCTCTGAAGATGTAGCCAGGAAGTAACAATGGTCTCAAGAGTTTTGCTTGTACTTAATTTTTCCATAGGATAAATTCTTTACCATGAGATTTGAATTGTGTTTTGTCAGTTTAGAGGTTAGCAAAAATGGAAACACTTGATAATTGTATGTACAATATAAATATTAAAATTTATTTGTTCATACTAGGTAATTTAATAGTGTACTAGCTTTTAAGTCCAATCACTAGCCTTCTGTTTATATGCACAGATATGTCTGCAAGAATACATAATAAAATGACAAGAGTGTTTGCCTCCAGTGAGGGAATGGAGTAGCTAGGGGACAGGAGAGTGAGACTTGCATTTCACTGAATGCCTTTTTACTTTGGAATTTTGTATCATTGCATATATTACCTATTAAAAAATAGCTTACACATAAATAACTTTTCTTTAGGGTTGTAAAAGAAATCTGAGTGTTGTCATTATCTTGTTGACATAGGTAAAGGACATGGCTTGTCTATCACACCTCTGCCAGCTGGTCATATGATAGGTGGAACAATATGGAAAATAGTCAAAGATGGAGAAGAAGAAATTGTTTATGCAGTTGACTTCAACCACAAGAGGGAGATGTAGGTATATCAAGACAAAAGCTAAGGGAAATGCAGTTGGTGTGATTTCGTTCTTTGGAGGGAAAATTAGAAACAAAGCAATTTTTTTGGTTTTTTTGGGAGGAAGATTGGCCCTGTGCTAACATCTGTTGCCAGTCGTCCTCTTTTTTTTTCTTTTTTCTCCCCAAACCCCCAGTACATAGTTGTAGAGTTGTAGCTCTTCTATATGGGGTGCCATCTCAGCATGGCTTGATGAGCAGTGAGTAGGTCTGTGCCCAGGATCCGAACCCGCGAACCCTGGGCCACTGAAGTGGAATGCGTGAACTTAACTGCTATGCCACTGGGCTGGCCCCGAACACAATTTTTTAACCAGAAATCTCAAGCAATTTAAAAACATCAAATAGTGACTATTTTCAAAATTACATAATTATTTGCATTGTAAGAGAAAAGGTTTGATATAAGAGATAAAAGATTAAAATTTACATATAAGTATCCACTCTATAAAACAAGTATCTGCCTAGAGATGTTGCAAAAGATATTGCTTTTTGTACATCAAATTGTATTTTATATGCTCTTGATCTGCTATTTAAAGGAACTTTGTGGGGTTTTGTTTTTTTTTTTCATTTTTGTAAAGTCAGTAATTACCATATAATGTAACTGTTTTTTTTTGGTAAGAAAGATTGGCCCTGAGCTAACCTCTGTTGCCAATCTTCCTCTCTTTGCTGAGGAAGATTAGCCCTGAGCTAACATCTGTGCCCATCTTTCCTTTATTTTGTATGTGGGTTGCCACCACAGCATGGCCAGTGTGTACATCTGCACCCGGGATCTGAACCTGTGAACCCCGGGCTGCTGAGGTGGAGTGCGCGACCTTAATCACTACGCCACCAGGCCGGCCCCTAATATAACTATTTTAAAGCCAGACCTCCTTTAAAAGGGAACACAGTAGCATAATTTTAAATACTTCATTTTGTACTCACAGACTTACTATAAAATTGTTTTGGTGTTTAGTCTCATACAGGCTTCTTTTGTTATTTCTATAGATTAAGTTCATAGCTATTTTGTAGTAGATTACAGTAGCCTCAAGATCTTTTGTGTCTTATATTAAGAAATATTTAAGACTAATAAGTTGAATTTTAGGCTCTTATAATCACAGATTAATGAGGAAAGGATGGATATTGGAGTAAATGGTATTCAACCATTTTGGGGAAAAAAAATCAGTTTGTGTCTTTTTTAACCATATAACAAAATAAATTTCAGGTGGGTTAGAATTAAATAGAAAATGAAACAATATTGGTGAGTCTGATCTCTGATTTGGAAAAGACTTTTTAAGCATAAAGGCAATGGACCATGTTACAAAGGAAAACTTTGATAGATTTGATTACATATAGGTTTAAAATGTCTGAAACAATAAACTAAAAGACCAATAAACTAAGGGAAATACTAGCAGCAAGTTGGCCAAAGACTTATATATATAACACTAGGTATTAATGAATCAAAAAGATACCAGTTGTGGGGCCAGCCCAGTGGCTCAGCGGTTTAGTTCTCGCTTGGCAGCCCGGGATTCGCTGGTTCGGATCCCGGGCACCCACCGATGCACTGCTTGTCAGCCATGCTGTGGCGGCGTCCCATATAAAGTAGAGGAAGATGGGCACAGATGTCAGCCCAGGGCCAGTCTTCTTCAGCAAAAAGAGGAGGATTGGCAACGGATGTTAGCTCAGGGCTGGTCTTCCTCACAAAAAAAAAAAAAAAGGATACCAGTTGTCAAATGGACAAAAGTTATAAAGTCAAAAAAGAGAAAATTTAAATGATAATGATTTTTTAAAATTAAGTACCATTAAAATTATTTTTAAATGGTAGTATTCTTCTGGAAAATATTTAGTGAGTTGGTCAGTCTTTCAGGGTGAACCTTTCTGGAAAAGGGGGAGCTTTCTGGAAAAGGTTAAACCTTTCTGGAAAGCCATTTAGCAATAGAGTATATTCCAGTAAATACATTTCTAGGAATGTGTCCTAAAGTAATAATCAGAAATTCAGTTGAAGCTTTTTGCAACAATATTGTTTGAGAGATTATTTATAATGGCAAAAAAAGTAACCTAAATATCAATAAAGGGAAATGATCAGATAAATACAGTACAGACACCATAGAAAGTTTTTATAATTGTTAAAAATTAGATTTAGAAAAAAATTTTAATGTCATGGGAGAAAACCAGAATATAGAATTGAGTATTTAGGGGTATACACGGGATATGACGTCTTTGTAAAATACATACATATATATGCAGAGAAAAATTTATGTGCTTAGAAGGATGTACACTAAAATATTATGTTGATTATCTCTGAATGATGGTACTCTGGAAGATCTTAATTTTCCTCTTTATAATGTTTTGAATTTACCAGATTTTCTTATTAATGAGTGTGTATACTTTTATAGGTAGAGGAGGAAAAAGTCTTATAAAAGAAGTTGCTTAATTTTTAGGTAAGATAAGCTATTGTTTATTTGAAGTGATATAAAATATTCCTCTTCTTCAAATTTTTTATAGCCACTTAAATGGATGTTCCCTGGAAATGCTAAGCAGACCCTCCCTACTCATCACAGATTCATTTAATGCTACGTATGTGCAGCCTAGAAGAAAACAGAGAGATGAGCAACTTCTGAGTATGTATTCCATCATGTCCTTTTGAAAGAGCGTGGTAGTATGAATTACCGTTTATTCTGTGTGACACTTGGTCAGAAGAGTTTGCTAACTCTAGTATTTTTGAAAAAATATTATGTGGCACTATCAATATTGTACAAAAAGTTGCTTTAGTTGGTTTGAATTTAACTTTTGTGGGATAGGTGTAAAGATTGGCTTCTCCCTGCCATTCATCACATAGCTAGCTGTCCCTGGCACTCAATGGTATGTGTCTAGGGAGCACTAAAATATATAAAGATCTCATATAAATCAGTTAGAAAGACATATACACTAAACGCAAAATGAGCAAAGGAGATAAATGAGGGTGCAGATCGTCCTTTGATTTTGGTGTTGGCTGTTTTACACTGTAATCTAGTAGTCTTGGTTCTAAAGAGGTGCCTCTGGGCCGTCCCTGGTTGCTTCTGCTTTGACTTGAGCTGCTTTCTTCTTATTCTTTTTTAATAAGCTATATGGAATTTCAACAGGGAAAATTGGATTCCACTTTTAAACAGTTTGAAACCACTGACTTTGTCTATCTACTTAAAAAGTATAACTTGTATGCTGTGTTACACTAACTTTAAGGTCTTTAATTCTTGGTTTGTTTGTTTTTGCTAGAGTTTGGTTTTACCAAATATTTCTAAGCAGACTTCATCTAGAGCAAGGAAGTCTATTTATAAGATACTTTTGCTGGAAGAGGGAATATGATCTATATTTTATTCTATAGGTGTACATACATACAAAATATTATAAATACAAAGTGTGCTGTGTGTGTATGTAAATTTGGAAATTATTTGTAACAAAGTTCACTGAGGTGGACAGGTGAGACCAGGGTGACCTGGAAACCTCAGGCTGGTTGCATTTAGCCTAGTCACCCAATTTTCCCAGTGTACTGTACAAATATCATTTTCTTTGTGTGCTATGATGTGAAAAGGGATGGGAACCACTGATTTATAATTTTTCAATGAAAAAATTGAGTTAATGGTATTGTTTTTCACTTTTATGAAGATGTATTGACAGAATAAAAAGTAGTTGTAATAACCTGAATGAAATTCTTTTATTTTGTACCTCACATAGTAATTGCTTATTTATAAATTATGATCTTTATAGTAAAAACAGGGAAATAAAGTCTTCTTTAATTTTGTAGCAAAGTATTATTTCGTTCTATAGGGATTTTACATTCTTGTTTTCTAGCAAATGTCCTGGAAACACTTCGAGGTGATGGAAATGTATTAATAGCAGTGGACACTGCAGGCAGAGTTTTGGAACTTGCTCAACTTCTTGATCAAATTTGGAGAACTAAAGATGCAGGACTGGGTGTTTACTCATTGGCACTCCTAAACAACGTCAGTTATAATGTGGTAGAGTTTTCTAAGTCCCAGGTTTGTTTTCATGTTAATCATTTGTAATAAGGAAGTTTGCTACAGTGATTGGGCTTATGGAAAACAGTGTCTTAATTGCCCTTTGGATTTTATAATTCTGTTGAAGAGGTTGATAATCATAGCTAGAAATGAACCACTTACTGTTGTGTGCTTTACATGTACTATTTCATTTAATCCCTATATATACTATGAAGTAGTTTTATTTTTGTCCTTATTTTACAGATTGGGTGAGTTGCTTTACCTCTAACCCTTAGTATCCCAATCTGTAAAATGGGGACAAAAATAGAACCTACCTCATAGGATATAAATGTTAGAATTCATTTTTCTCTTCCTTTTGAATAAACTCTTTCCCTTGAAATAACAATCTCTGGGTAAGATATTCATTTAGAAACTTATACACTGCCTTCTCAATAGGATTTAAGGTGACTGGTAACTGAAACCTAATGCAAAATTGGGTTTTTAGGGATGAACGATGGGGTGGGAGGATCTAATGGAGAACAGAAGCGGGAAATAAGCTGCTTTTCAAAATGGTACAAATTTAAGCAACCAATGGGGGGAAAAGACTTAAAACAAGATAGAACTTTAACTCCTTGACTGTTGTAGAATACATTGAAGTTATAATATTTTCTAATTACTGTCATCTTTTCCCCCTATATTAGGTAGAATGGATGAGTGATAAACTGATGAGATGTTTTGAAGACAAAAGAAATAATCCATTTCAGTTTCGCCATCTCTCTTTATGTCATGGTCTTTCTGACTTGGCTCGAGTACCTAGCCCTAAAGTGGTACTTGCCAGCCAACCTGACCTAGAATGTGGATTTTCAAGAGATCTGTTTATTCAGTGGTGTCAGGACCCTAAAAACTCAATCATTCTAACTTACAGAACTACTCCTGGGACTTTAGCACGTTTTCTAATTGATAATCCTTCTGAAAAAATCACAGAAATAGAGGTAAGTACTTGTAGGTGAACTATCTTAATACTGTTTAGGGGATACATTATGCATGGTGTTTATAAAAATCAGTGACCAAAAATAAAACTTGAAATTGTTTTAGGATTTTTATTAGAGTAACAGTAGAGAGCCTTTAACAGCACAAATTTCAGAGTTCCGTAATTTGAAAATCTCATTCTTGAACCCTTCCGTGGTACCCTCTGGAATGGTACCCAGAGGGTATACATATGCATTGTATTCTCAATCTCTCTTTGAATAATTCCTTTCACATCCTTTCCTTAGTTGAAATCTGGCTCTTTCCAAATGATACTTCTTCCTGTAGCCCTCTCAAGTAGAAGCTCTTTTTCTCTCTCTCACACTTCATGTACTTTGGGTGGGGTAGGTGTCCTTTTTCTGTATTGCAGTTTTCAAGCCATTTCTCTTTCCTCTATAGTCCATGCCATCAGACTTGACAATACACTGACCCCTCCTTGTTTCTCACACTTACTGATGTCTTGGTCATTCTCTGTCATTCATCGGTGACTTTAGGCCCTGATTTACGGTCTTCCTGTCCACTTGTACTTAGGACTCCATTCTTGATGACTTTAGCATCCATGTGTATGATCTATCCAATTCCTTGGCCCTCTCAATTCCTCGACACCTTATTTCTTAATGATCTTTTCCTCCACTCCACCTCAGCCATCCATTTCCACGATTATGCTGTCCACTCCAGTGGCCATACCCTTAACCTTGTTAGGGTTAAACAATCTCCAGATCTCTACCTCAAGCATCCCACTCTGATCCTACAGCTGACTTTCTCTGCTACTCCCATGCCAACAGTTCTTTGGTCCACTGGGACTTTCAATTCATGAACCTCACCACTTGTGCTATCCATCATCCCTCTGTTGTTCGAGTCAATGGTCCATCATTATTTTGCAAACACTTTTAGCTCTCTTACCCTCTTTCTATTTATAGTACTTACCTGGCAGAGCCTTGACTCTAAACCATCTGCTTAGTCTGTGCCTATACCCAAGCAGCTTTATATTACTGGAGTTAAACACACTGCTGTGTGGACAGGTTTCCCTTCACATTCATGATCTCACTTCTCAGCAGGGCACCCAACACTAGCACTCAACACTGTAGGATATTCCTTTTCCCACTCTAGTAAGAAAATTTCATACCTTCTTTCTCCTCAAGTATCTTTACAGCTCAATCTCAGCCCTTACCCATAGCACATGACCTTGTTTCATACTTAATTGAGAAGTAAAAGCAGTCAGACAGGAATTCCCTTATCTTCTCACCATTAAATATCCTAACCTGTTTCTGCATCTGCTACCTTATCTCCTGTTATAGGGGCAAGATGATTAGCCAAATGACCAATATGCCGAAAGATCATTTTGCTTAATAACAAACCCATCGAGTCTATCAATCTTCCAAAACTAGTATCATTAACTATAAGGTTTATAGCAATTAAGAATGGGTTAGTTAATAACTGCCAGAGTCGAGCAAAGTTTCACTTTTCATTTTGCCTTCATAGCAGCCATTTTAAGGAATATTTAGTTTGTTAAAAGCTGAGTGGTAAGGGTATCTTAGCCTTATAACTCTACTTAAGAAAAGCGTAACAAAAGTAACTAAAATCTGATATACATTCACTATAAATACAGAATTATTGAGGAAGGATTCAGAGCAAGAATACCAAAGTAAAATACTGTCTTTTGGGTTATTTAATAGCTTAGAAATACAAAATTAAAAGTACTCAGAAATATTTGAAACAGTTTGATCAGATATGAAACACTGAATTTGAAAATACTAATTACTAGAAATTTAATTAAGGCTGATATGCCAATTGAGGAATTAATAAAAGAATATTAACAGTGGCTTAAGGTTGAAAAAAGAAAATGACATTCAGAAGCATCCTAAAGAAATCAGAAGCAGCTGAAACTCGAAACGTGAAGTTTTTGATTTCTAATAACTAGTACTTATGCTCAGGATACTTGCCTCTCACCTTGTTAGGAATATTCCTTCTGTAGTTATCCCCTCTCCGTTACCTATCAGGTGTTCCCTCTGCTTGGTCACACTTGAAACAAGTTTGACTGTTCCTCCTCCCCCACTCCCAGACTTGCTCTTTGCTGAGTCTTCCTCGTCTCAGAGAATAGCAGCACTTTCCACGTATTCAGCCAAAAATCTAGAAATTTTTTAAATGTTCGCTGAAGTATAATGTATACCAAAAATATTGTAAGTGTACACTGTGGTGAATATTCACAAATTGCATACACCTGTCTAGACTCTACCCAGATCAAGAAGTAGAATATTACCAGTACACCAGCTGCCCCCTTCCTGATCCTCCCTGTCTCTCCCAAGGGTAACCACTATCCTGAGTCCTAACGCACAGATTATGAAGACTTATTTTTAATTCTTTACTTTTCTCTCAGCACCCATATCCAATCCAGCAGCAGGTTTTGTTGACTCAACCTCCAGATATATCCTATATCTGTCTACTTTTCTCAGCTCCACTGCCATCATCCTGCCCATGCTAAGTGGTCTTGCCTGGACTGTGCAGTAGTTTCCTAACTGGTTTCTCTGTTTTTCCTTTTTTACTCTTTTAATCCTTTCTTCTCATAACAGCCAAAGAGAGCTCTCTCTCTCTCTCTCTCTTTTATTGTGGTAAAAACCATGTAACAAAATTTACCATTTTAACCATTTTTAAGGGTACAGTACAGTAGTGTTAACTTATGAACATGGTTGTACAACAGATCTCCAGAACTTTTTATCTTGCAAACTGAAACTCTGCCCATTGAACAACTCCCAAAGACATCTTCTAAACATTCATCGTTTCATGTCACTCCCTTGCTTAAACCCTCCAGTGGCTTCTTTCTGCTCTTTGAATAAATTCCAAACTCCTTCTCCAGGCTTTTAAGATCCCACATGATCTAATCTCCACCCACCTTCCAGACTTTATCTCATTCCACTTTCTCTGCTCTACACCATGTCAGGATCTTTGCACTTGCTGTTCCTTCTGCCTATAATATTCTTTCCCAGCTTTGCACTTGGCTGGCTTCTTGTCATTCAAGTCTCAGTTTAAAGGTCATCTCCTCAGGTAGGCCTTCAACCTAAATTAACTTCTCAGCTAGTTGCCATCACCTTACTTTGATTGTTTTCCCTAGCACTCGTCACCATCTGATATTTTCTTGTTTGTTGTCTTCCTCTTCCCACTCCCAACTAGACCACAAGTTCCATGAGAAAAGGGATCTTGTTGTTTTACATCCCTAGCACCCAGAACAGTGCCTGATACATTGAAGGTCCTCAATAAATGTGTTGGTTGAGTTCATGAATGACCACATGAGTGAATATGTAATAAACCAGGTTTCTGAGCATGTGAGACAAGAGTTTACTATGTATGCTGTTTTTTCTTTCTTTTTTTTTTTTTTTATTGATGTCTTAGTTTATAACACTGTGGGGTTTTAGTTGTACATTTTTGTCCGTCACCTTGTGGATGTAACCCTTCACCCCTTGTGCCCCCCCCACCCCCCTTCCCCTTGGTAACCACCAATCAGTTCTCTCTGTCCGTGTGTTCACTTATATTCCATATATGAGTGAGTTCATGCAGTGTCTGTCCTTCTCTCTCTGGCTTATTTCACTTAACATAATACCCTCTAGGTCCTTCCATGTTGTTGCAAATGGGACAATTGTGTCTTTTCTTATGGCTGAGTAGTATTCCATTGTATGTATATACCACATCTTCTTTAACCAATCTTCAGTTGAGGGACACTTGGGTTGCTTCCACTTCTTGGCTATAGTGAATAATGCTGCAATGAACATAGGGGTGCATACGCCTCTTGTGATGGTTGATTTCACGTCCATTGGGTAGATGCCCAAGAGTGGTATTGCTGGATCATACGGTATTTCTATTTTTAATTTTTTGAGGACTCTCCATACTGTTTTCCATAGAGGCTGCACCAGTTTGCATTCCCACCAGCAGTGAATGAGGGTCCCCGTTTCTCCACAACCTCTCCAGCATTTGTTGTTATTTGTCTTTGTGATTATAGCCATTCTAACCGGTGTAAGGTGATATCTCAGTGTAGTTTTGATTTGCATTTCCCTGATGATTAGTGATGTTGAACATCTTTTCATGTGTCTATTGGCCATCTGTATCTCTTCCTTGGAAAAATGTCTGTTCATATTCTCTGCCCATTTTTTGATCGGGTTGTTTGTTTTTTTGTTGCTCAGTTGTATGAGATCTTTGTATATTACTGAGATTAATCCCTTGTCAGACAAACGATTTGCAAATATTTTCTCCCAGCTGGTGGGTTGTTTATTCCTTTTGATCCTGGTTTCATTTGCCTTGTAGAAGCTCTTTAGTCTGATGAGGTCCCACTTGTTTATTTTTTCTTTTGTTTCCCTTGTCTGGGTAGACATGGAATCTGAAAGGATCCCTTTATGTCCAATCGCAATTAGTGTACTGCCTATATTTTCTTCCAGGATTTTTATAGTTTCAGGTCTCACTTTTAGGTCTTTGATCCATTTTGAACTGATTTTTGTATATGGCGATAGGAGATGGTCTACTTTCATTCTTTTGCATGTTGCTGTCCAATTTTCCCAGCACCATTTATTGAAGAGACTTCCCTCTCTCCATTGTATGTTCTTTGCTCCTTTGTCGAAGATTAGCTGTCCATAGGTGTGTGGTTTTATTTCTGGGGTTTCAATTCTGTTCCATTGATCTGTGTGTCTATTCTTGTACCAGTACCATGCTGTTTTGATTACTGTAGCTTTATAGTATATTTTGAAATCAGGGATTGTGATGCCTCCAGCTTTGTTCTTTTTTTTCAGGATTGCTTTAGCTATTCGGGCTCTTTTGTTGCCCCATACGAATTTCAGTAGTTTTTGTTCTATTACCGTGAAGAATGACATTGGGATTCTGATTGGGATTGCATTGAATCTGTAGATTGCTTTAGGTAGAATGGACATTTTAACTATATTTATTCTTCCAATCCATGTGCATGGAATATTTTTCCATTTCTTTATGTCCTCCTCGATTTCTTTCAATAGTGTCTTATAGTTTTCATTGTATAGGTCTTTGACCTCCTTGGTTAAATTTATTCCCAGATATTTTATTCTCTTTGTTGCAATTGTAAATGGGATTGTCTTTTTGAGTTCTCTTTCTGTTTTTTCATCGTTAGTGTATAGAAATGCAATTGATTTTTGTAAGTTGATTTTATACCCTGCCACTTTACTGTAGTTGTTGATTGTTTCTAGTAGCTTTCCAATGGAATTTTTGGGGTTTTCTATGTATAGGATCATGTCGTCTGCAAATAGTGAGAGTTTCACTTCTTCATTGCCTATTTGGAGTCCTTTTATTCCTTTTTCTTGCCTAATTGCTCTGGCCAGAACTTCCAGTACTATGTTGAATAAGAGCGGTGAGAGTGGGCACCCTTGTCTTGTTCCTGTCCTCAAAGGAATGGCTTTCAGTTTTTCCCCGTTGAGTAGGATGTTTGCTGTAGGTTTGTCATATATGGCCCTTATTATGTTGAGGTACTTTCCTTCTATACCCATTTTGTTGAGAGTTTTTATCATAAATGGTTGCTGGATCTTGTCGAATGCGTTCTCTGCATCGATTGAGAGGATCATGTGGTTTTTATTCTTCATTTTGTTAATGTGGTGTATCACGTTGATTGATTTGCGGATGTTGAACCATCCCTGTGTCCCTGGTATAAATCCCACTTGATCGTGGTGTATGATCTTTTTGATGTATTGCTGTATTCGGTTTGCCAATATTTTGTTGAGGATTTTTGCGTCTATGTTCATCAGCGATGTTGGCCTGTAGTTTTCCTTCTTTGTATTGTCCTTGTCTGGCTTTGGTATCAGCATGATGTCGGCCTCATAGAATGTGTTGGGAAGTATTCCATCTTCCTCTATTTTTTGGAATAGTTTGAGAAGGATAGGTGCTACATCTTCTTTGAACGTTTGATAAAATTCTCCAGGGAAGCCATCTGGTCCTGGGCTTTTATTTTTTGGGAGGTTTTTGATTACTGTTTCAATCTCTTTACTTGTGATTGGTCTGTTCAGATTCTCTATTTCTTCTTGATTCAGTTTTGGGAGGTTGTACGCATCCAAGAATTTGTCCATTTCCTCTAGGTTGTCCAATTTGTTGGCGTAAAGTTTTTCATAGTATTCCCTAATAATCCCTTGTATTTCTGTGCTGTCTGTTGTAATTTCTCCTCTTTCATTTCTAATTTTATTTATTTGAGTCTTCTCCCTTTTTTTCTTAGTGAGTCTGGCTAAGGGTTTGTTAATTTTATTTATCTTCTCAAAGAACCAGCTCTTTGTTTCATTGATCCTTTCTACTGTTTTTTTGGTTTCAATTTCATTTATTTCTGCTCTGATTTTTATTATTTCCCTCCTTCTGCTGATTCGGGGCTTTGTCTGTTCTTCTTTTTCCAACTCTGTTAGGTGCAATTTAAGGTTATTTATTTGGGATTTTTCTTGTTTGTTAAGGTGAGCTTGTATTGCTATGAATTTCCCTCTCAGGACTGCTTTTGCTGCATCCCATATGAGTTGGTATGGTGTATTTTCCTTTTCATTTGTCTCCAGATAGCTTTTGATTTCTCCTTTAATTTCATCAACGACCCATTGGTTGTTCAGTAGCATGTTGTTTACTCTCCACATCTTTGTCCCTTTCCTAGTTTTTTCCTTGCAGTTGATTTCTAGTTTCACAGCATTATGATCAGAAAAGATGCTTGTAATGATTTCAATCTTCTTAAATTTATAGAGGTTTGCCTTGTTTCCTAATATATGGTCTATCCTTGAGAATGTTCCATGAGCACTTGAGAAGAATGTGTACTCTGCTGTTTTTGGGTGGAGTGCTCTGTATATATCTATTAAATCCATTGCGTCTAGTTTTTCATTTAAGTCCAGTATTTCCTTATTGACTTTTTGTCTGGATGATCTATCTATTGATGTAAGGGGGGTATTAAGATCCCCTACTATTATTGTGTTATTGTTAATATCTCCTTTAAGGTTTTTTAGCAGTTGTTTTATGTACTTTGGTGCTCCTGTGTTGGGTGCATAGATATTTATAAGTGTTATGTCTCCTTGGTGAAGTATCCCTTTTATCATTATATATTGCCCTTCTTTGTCTCTCATTACCTTTTTTATCTTGAAGTCTACTTTGTCTGATATAAGTATGGCTACTCCTGCTTTCTTTTGTTTGCCATTAGCTTGGAGTATTGTTTTCCATCCTTTTATTTTGAGTCTGTGTTTGTCTTTAGAGCTGAGATGTGTTTCCTGGAGGCAGCAGATTGTTGGATCTTGGTTTTTAATCCATCCTGCCACTCTGTGTCTTTTGATTGGAGAATTCAATCCATTTACGTTTAGAGTGATTATTGATATATGAGGGTTTAATGTTGCTATTTTCTTGTTCATCTTCTGGTTCTTTTGCATTTCCTTCGTTTCTTGTCCCTTGTGTTTCGGACTGCAAATTCAATTTGGTATTTCTGCATGTTCATTCTCTTGGTTTTCTCTTTATTTGTCATGTGTGGTTCTCTTCTGGTTGTTTGTTTAGTGGTTACCGTGCGGTTTATATAAGCGATCTCCTGGATAAGAAAGTACATTTTCAGATGCCTCCTTTTTCCTGAGGCTGGGTCAGTTCAATCCCTTACCTCTTCCCCTCCTTATTTGTTATCTCTTTATTCCAGATTGTGTCATGAATGTGTGTTTCCAGTGATGAGCTTGAATTAATTTTTGATGTTTTCCAACTGTATTTTGTTCTGGTTTAGTCTCCTTGCTTTTCTCCTTGCTGAAATCTTTGTATCCCCTTTCTCATTTGTTTTTTTTCAGGCCTAAGGGCCTTCTTGAGCATTTCTTGTAGTGGGGGTCTTGTGGTGACGAACTCTCTTAGCTTTTGTTTATCAGGGAGAGTTATTATTTCTCCATCGTATTTGAAGGATATTTTTGCTGGATAAAGTATTCTCGGCTGAAGGTTTTTGTCTTTCATGATTTTGAATATATCATTCCAGTCTCTCCTAGCCTGTAGAGTTTCTGTCGAGAAATCAGCTGAGAGCCTGATGGGGTTTCCTTTGTATGTTATTTTGTTTTTTTGTTTAGCTGCCTTCAATATTATTTCCTTGTCACGGGTATTCTTCAAGTTTGCTACTATGTGGCGAGATGATTTTTTATTCCTGTTTATATATTTAGGTGATCTATTGATTTCATTCACTGTTATTTCCCTCTCGTTCCCTAGGTTGGGGAAGTTCTCAGCTATTATTTCTTTGAACAAACTCTCTGCTCCTTTTTCTCTTTCTTCTCCTTCTGGAATACCTATTATCCTTATGTTGCTTTTCCTCATTGAGTCTGATATTTCTCGAAGAATTTCTTCATTTCTTTTTAGTCTTAGCTCTCTCTCCTCCTCTACCAGGAGCATTTCTGCGTGGCTATCCTCAATAGTGCTAATTCGTTCCTCCATATTGTCAGTTCTGCTCTTTAAAGACTCCATTTTTTCCACTATCTCGTTGATTTTGTTTTTCATCTCCAATAATTCTGATTGGTTTTTCTTTAGGGTTTCAATCTCTTTTGTGACATAATCCCTGAATTCGTTGATTTGTTTCTGTGTGTTCTCTTGTATTTCGTTGAGCTTGTTTATGATAGCTATTTTGAATTCTCTCTCATTCAGGTTATCAAATTCTGTGCCTTCAGGGTTGGTTTCTGGGTGTTTGTCATTTTCCTTTTGGTCTGTAGCCCTGACATATTTTCGCAAGGATCCGACGGGGACGGCTTTATTTTTACCGTTATGATTAAAGTTAGTCCTGCAGTTTCCCCCTGCTGCCACTAGATGGAGATCGCGAGCGGTTTGCTCTGAGGCGGCTGCAGCCCCCAGAGGGATTATGCTGAAACACCGGGTGTGTGGGGGGAGGGGTCCTCTCTTTCTCCTGCTTGACCCGGGGGTTTCCTTTCTGGCTCTCTTAGGGTGTTTGCTACACCCCCTAAACAGTCCGTCGTCGCTTCCCCGTGGGGACCTCGCGACAGTCTGTGAGAGCACCTGGATGGCGCTAGTTTTCCCCGCTGTGGGCCGCCCCTCCCCTCTCTGTCCACGAACCGCCCTGTTTTTGCCGATCGATTGGGGAGGGGGAGTACAACCTCCTACCTCTCCTCCCGTTCTCCTGGGCTTCCCGCGCCTCCACCGTCCGATGTATGGCAGCAGGGGTTTCTCAGAAGTCCTTCGTAGTGTTTGATTGAGCTCTGTTGGAATGTGAATGATGTTTTCGTTGTGTCGTAGGGGGCAGAGATTCAAAGAGGGAATCTCACTCCGCCATGATGCTGACCTGTATGCTGTTTTTTCTTCTGCATTTATTGCTGTTCTCAATCTGGTCTTACTCATGTAAAAAGAGCAAACACAGGAGATGAATAAGGATTAATAAATTGGAGTAGATTTGATGAGGAAAAGGAATAACTTGGAGGTAATACAATGAAGGAGTGGAAAGAAAAATATCATAGGGTAATTATTCTAGAAACCTGTTTATGAATATAGCCATTAATTTTATTTTTTAAAATTTTTATTGATATCTTAATAGTTTATAACATTGTGGGGTTTTAGCTGTACATTATTATTTGTCCGTCACCATATGAATGCATCCCTTCACCCTTGTGCCCATCCCGCAACCCCCTTCCCCCTGGTAACCACCAACCGGTTCTCTCTGTCCATGTGTTAGTTTATATTCCACATATGAGTGAAATCATGCAGTGTCTGTCCTTCTCTCTCTGGCATATTTCACTTAACATAATACCCTCTAGGTTCATCCATGTTGTTGCAAATGGGACAATTCTGTCTTTTTTTTATGGCTGAGTAGTATTCCATTGTATATATATATATATATATATATATATATATATATATATATATATATACACTACATCTTCTTTATCCGGTCCACTTCTTCGCTATAGTGAATAATGCTGCAGTGAACAGAGGGGTGCATAAGCCTCTTGGGATTGTTGATTTCGTGTCTGTTGGGTAGATGCCCAATTGTGTGATTGCTGGATCATAAGGTATTTCTATTTTTAATTTTTTGAGGAATCTCCATACTGTTTTCCGTAGAGGCTGCACCAGTTTGCATTCCCACCAGCAGTGAATTAGGGTTCCCATTTCTCCACAACCTCTCCAACATTTGTTGTTTTTTGTCTTGGTGATTATAGCCATTCTAATGGGTATAAAGTGATATCTTAGCTTAGTTTTGATTTGCATTTCCCTGATGATTAGTGATGTTGAACATCTTTTCATGTGTCTGTTGGCCATCTGTATCTCTTCCTCAGAAAAATGTCTGTTCATATCCTCTGCCCATTTTTTGATCGGGTTGTTTGTTTTTTTGTTGTTCAGTTGTGTGAGTTCTTTATATATTATGGAGATTAATCCCTTGTTGGATATACGATTTGAGAATATTTTCTCCCAGCTGGTGGGTTGTCTATTCATTTTGATCCTGGTTTCATTTGCCTTATAGAAGCTCTGTAGTCTGATGAAGTCCCACTTGTTTATTTTTTCTTTTGTTTCCCTGTCTGAGTAGACGTGGAATCTGAAAGGATCCCTTTATGACTGATGTCAATTAGTGTACTGCCTATATTTTCTTCCAGGAGTTTTATAGTTTCAGGTCTCATTTTCAGGTCTTTAATCCATTTTGAGTTGATTTTTGTGTATGGTGAAAGAAGATGGTCTACTTTCATTCTTTTGCATGTGGTTGTCCAATTTTCCCAGCACCATTTATTGAAGAATCTTCCCTTTCTCCATTGTATGTTCTTCGCTCCTTTGTTGAAGATTAGCTGTCCATATGTGCGGTTTTATTTCTGGGCTTTCAATTCTGTTCCATTGATCTGTGTGTCTATTTTTGTACCAGTCCCATGCAGTTTTGATTACTATAGCTCTGTAGTATATTTTGAAATCAGGGATTGTGATGCCTCCAGCTATAGCCATTAATTTTAGATATCTTAAATGAAAAATAAGATGGAGAGCAAAATTTATTGTAGCAACAACAGGCATAAACTAAATCATGGGGTAAATGTTCTGTTAAAACTTGTTTGTGGGTAAGACAGGCATCTGTATAAGTTGCTAACTGTATAATAAAGGAAAATAATGACACTTTTCTAAATAAAAGTTATTTTCAAGTAAGCCACTAGGCAAATGTGAAATGCCGGGTGTAAACATGTAAATCAGTCATCCTGTATAGTAAAATCACTCTATTTTGGTTTAATTTTTTTTTGTTACTTTTTATTTTGAAAAAATTTCAAAGTTAACAGAAAAGTTGTAAAAACTAGTATACCCAGATTCTCCAATTGTCAACATTTTACTGGATTTGTCTTATCATTTCTTTACATACACATAGATACAATATTAGATTTTTTTTTCGGAACTATGTGAAAGTAAGTGCAGATGTTCCATCATTACCTCTAAACACAGCAGTGTGTATTACCTAAAAAGAAGGACACTCTGCTGCAAACCAGAGTACATCCACTGAAATAAGGAAACGAGTACTGATAACCACACTGCCATGACGTCCGCTGGCCCCGTTCGACTTTGGCAGGTTGCCCCAACAGTGTCCTTTATAATTGCTCTTTCCTTTTTTGTCCGGGATCCCATCCAGGATTACACATTGCATTTAATTGTCATGACTGTTGACATTTTTGAAGCATGTGTGTTCTGTATTTTTTTCCTATTCACATACAAATATCTGTATGATTTTGTTTTTTTTGGTGAGGAAGATTAGCCCTGAGCTAACATCCGTTGCCAATTCTCCTCTTTTTGCTGAGGAAGATTAGCCCTGGGCTAACATCTGTGCCCATCTTCCTCTACTTTATTTGGGACGCCACCGCAGCATGGCCTGCGCCCAGGATCAGAACCTGCGAATCCCAGGCTGCTGAAGCGGAGCACACGAACTTAACTGCTGTGCCACCGCACTGGCCCCTCTGTATGATTTTTTTTAAAAAAAGAAATGGGACCAAATTATCCACATATTCTTGAACAGTCGAAGTAGATACAGATTTACCTTACATAGTATTTGTTCTGTTATAAACATTCAAATGTTTTTGAATAAATGAATGAATTCTTTTTAGTAATTTTATAGTTACACATTGTGTATATATACTGTGATTATTGAATCCAGTGGTTCTCAAAAGTATGATGCGAGGACCCCTTGCAGAGGGATCCTTGAGACCCTTTCAGGGAGTCCACAGAGTCACAACTATTTTTCATAATAGTACTAAGATGTTTGCCTTTTCACGGTGCCTACATTTATTTAGATGAATAAAGGCAGTGGTGGGTGAAGTGCAGGTGCCTTAGCATAAATCAAGGCAGTGGCACCAAACTGTACAAGCAGCCACTGCAGTTTTCTTCACCACACACTTGTAGGTCCAAAAAACACGTCAGTTTCACTTAAGAATGTCCTTGATGAAGCAGTAAAAGTTATTTTATTATCTCCTTCTAGTATAAAGTTTTTTTAATAGTCTGGGTGACAAGATGGGAAGTTGCATAAAGCACAGTGTTGCATACCAAAGCACTATGTTTGTCTCGAAGAAAGCCACTTGTATAATTGTTTGAGTTGTGAGTTAAACAAGTCACTTTTTTCTGGAACACTATTTTTACTTGATATAATGACATGGTTATTCAGACTCGCATATTTGGCAGATATTTTCTCAAAAATGAATAAATTGAGCTTGTCACTCTAAGGAAAACAATTGATAGCATTTGTTGCTTAAATCTGATAAAATTCAAACTTTCAAGTGAAAATTTGAATTTTGGAAAACTTATGCCATCACTGTGAGGTTGACAGCTTCAAAGTCTTTGCTGATGAGATTGGTGTTGATATTTGCAAATAGGATTTTTTAAAATATTGTCAACATTTGTAAGATCTATGTAACTTGGTGAACCAATATTTTCCAAATAACCGATGCATGTGGTTACAAAATAATGCACAGATAAAAGATCCATTCAAAGTGCAAGATAAATCAATAAATTGTAATACAACAGAGTACAAAAAGTTATTGGTATGGTTTCAGATTCCATATTACAGCTAACCTTTAAGAACATACCACTTTTTGAGTTTTAGTGTAATATCAAAGGAGAATATTCATGAAAGGCTATTTAAATATTTTTCCCTTTTCCAACTATACATCTGTGTGAGGTTGGATTTTCTTCATATACTTTAACAAAAACAACATATTGCAAGAGATTGAAGGCAGAAGCAGACATGTGAATCCAGTTGTCTTCTGTTGAGCTAGATATTAAACAGACTGGCAAAAATGTGAAATAATGCCATACTTCCTGCTAATTTTTTTTTTTGCTTTTGGAAAATATAATTATCTTTTGTAAAAATATATTAATGTTAACATGTAATGGTTTTATTATTTTTTAATGAACAGATAAATATTTTTTAAATTTCTCAGTTTTAATTTCTGATATGGTAAATGTTAATAATGTAACCTACAAAAAACAAAAACTCTTTGGAGTTCTCAGTAATTTTTTACCATTAACTCCCTGTTTTTTTGGTTTTTTTTGGTGAGGAAGACTAGCCCTGAGCTAACATCCATTGCCAATCCTCCTCTTTTTGCTGAGGAAGACTGGCCCTGGGCTAACATCCGTGCCCATCTTCCTCTACTTTATATGGGACGCCGTCACGGCATGGCTTGATGAGCGGTGTGTAGGTCCACGCCTGGGATCCAAACCTGTGAACCCTGGGGCTGCTGGGGCGGAGTGTGTGAACCTAACCTCTATGCCAGTGGGCTGGCCCCAGTTCTCAGTAATTTTTAAGCATCTAAGGCAATCAAAAGTTTGAAACCTACTGATTTAATTATTCCATGTTGATGGTTTTTAAAGTTGTGTTCAATTTTTGACTATTATAAACATTGCTGCAATGTACTTTTCTTTCCTCACATATGTGTGATTGTTTCAGTAGGATAAATTCCTAGAAGTAGAAATACTGTGTCAAATGACCAGCACATTTTTATATTTAGATGTTGGCAAATTGCCTTCTAATGTAGTTGCGCTCATTTTCCCATAGATAGTGGCTGAAGGTTCGTACTCTCCCCTTATAGTAATTAGCATTGCCAATCTCATAAATTAAAAGATGGTATTACATTTTTTATTACATTTAAAAAATTCTACATTTTTAAAAAATCATTAGTGAAATTAGGCATCTTTTCATAGCTATTATTTATTTGTTTTTGTTATTTTGTAAATTGCTTATATGTGTATGTTGTCTTTTTTTTTGTTTCTTAACTGATTTGGAAGAGCTCTTAGGAAAAAGTAGCTTCTCATAGTCATATAGTGCTGCAAGTAATTTTCTCAGTTTCTTTTAATTTTATGAGACTTAAAATATCAGAGAGACTTTTTTTTCTTGTTGCCATATTTATCCATTTTTTTTCTTTATGGCTGTTGGGTTTTATATCATGTGTAGGCCTCAGCTATGCCAAGTTATAAAAATACTTGCTGTATTTTCTTTTCCTATTTGGTGCTTTTTAACCAGTGTGATTTAAATAAAACCTGTCCTGGAAATGTGACAGCTAAATTTTAGTACTGATCTTTACAATTGTAATTGCATGTAATGGAAACTTGAATAATTTCAGAGGAAAATTTAGTTAAAGATGATGAATCAATTCAGAGATGTGATGTATCTCACACCCCACTGCCTTAACTCCCTAATATTGGTGTTTCCTTTTGTCTGCTATTTTCCTTTAGTTGAGGAAACGTGTGAAGCTTGAAGGGAAAGAACTTGAAGAGTACTTGGAAAAAGAGAAACTAAAGAAAGAAGCTGCTAAAAAACTTGAGCAGTCAAAAGAGTGAGTTATTTTCAGACAGATTAGAAGTTTATATATGTAATTTGAGAACTTATTTCTGACAAAATTGAAAATGTTTAAATTTTCTTTTGACTCCATTACTTTTGTTACATCTTTCAAATGGTGCTAGAATGCCAGATTTTTTTAGTGCTGATATTACTAGGTATTTAACTGGCAATTAATGCTGTTTTATAAAATATCAATCCAGTAATATTGATTATTATATTATCATTGAATTAATTCAATAATAATTTTATAAATATTAATTCAAAAATTGGGGGGGACTTAATAGCTTTTATCTATTCCAAAATCTTCTTAGGGCAGATATAGATTCCAGTGACGAGAGTGATGTTGAGGAAGATATTGACCAGCCATCGGCTCATAAGACTAAGCATGACCTGATGATGAAAGGTGAAGGTAGTCGTAAAGGAAGCTTCTTCAAACAGGCTAAAAAGTCTTATCCTATGTTTCCTGCCCCAGAAGAAAGAATTAAATGGGATGAATATGGAGAAATTATCAAGTATGTGAGCAGAACAAGCCTTTCTTTTTTACAAATTGGAGGTATCAACTGTTTCAAATGGTACCATTTGAGCTCAATGCGTTTGGTCTTTCTGGTCATAATGTACTTGTTAGTGTCTGTGTCCCTCAGCTTGAAAGATACAGAAGACTTGTAATTTGAAATGCAAAAATAGAAAGGTTGACGAACATCTGGAGAATTAATATGAAAGGAAAACTAGTCATTTTATTACTTAAGTATGTTAAAGGTTTAAAAAGATCAAGACTTTTTTTTCCCAGTTAAGAAGAGAGATAAGGAACATGCATTGGAGAAAGCCATAGGATAGGAAGGAGTTTTGATGGATGGTGATTGTGTTAAGTTTGGGAAATGGGTTATGTCTCAAATAGTGCTGCACACATGTTTTAGTTACAAGAGGAATATGAGATAGCATGAGTGGAACCATGGAGATCTACACCCACTGTCAGAAAAACAAGTGAAATCACATGTTCTAATCACAAAGTAGAAAATGCTACTATCCTGTGTAAAGATCCTTCAGGGTTTCTGTTGCTTTCAAATGCCTTAGCACAAGGCACGATGTCTTTCACGATCTGCTTTCTCCCTACTTTCTGTTATGCTTCTGTGTATTTCTGTTATGTCAGTGTGCATTCTCCACTCTGGTGGTACCAGCCTTCTTACTGGTACTTTCCTTCTGCTTGGCATTTTCATGTCATGCCCTTGCCCATGTTTTTCCTTCAGGCTTGTTCCACCTTCCCATCCCAAGCTTCCAGGCTGCTGAATCTGGCCTCACAAACTGCTGGAAACCTTTCCAGTTTCTTTATTGCCACCCCAATACAGTTAGGTCCCTCTCTTGTATTTTGTTTGTACTTCCATAATGCTGTCTTGAGTATATAATGGTCTTAGGTCATTCTTGGATTTAAGTAGGAAAATTCCATTGTCGAGTTGGCCCTCTAAAATAATAGAGAGAAAAAAATAATCTAAACAGCATTGGTGAGTTTGTTTACCATTCCACTTAATTAGTGGCCAATCTGTCTAGCATATGGACAGTGTTCTTTAGCTTCAATTTCCTTATCAAAAAAATGGAATAAGAATTAAATGAGGTTGTGTTTTTAAGGCACTTGACATAGAACCTGACTCAGAGTAAATGCACTTTCAGTGGTTGCTGCTGCTATTGTTATTATGTGGACTACAGTTGGAGATATTGGGCTCCAGGGGCTGAGAAGCTGCTGTAGCAGTCTAGGTGTTGGGTAACAGAGGCCTGGATTTTCAGAGTCTGAGTAGATTTGGGGGTGGGGCATAGACAGCTACAGGAGGTTAGAAAGAATGTTTTTAAAAATTTGTTAGTTTTAACATACAACTCTCTCTGATACTGGAAGTAAAATGGGAAGATAGATGTGTTAATAATTTGTTGAAATAAAGTTGAAGGCTTTTGAGGGAGGCAGTGATTTTGTAACTCAATCTTCAGTAATGTGCGAATGAAGAGTCATCTGCTTTCTTTGGGCAGGGGTGGACTAACTGGGGGTCTTAAGGAAATCAAAGGAGGTCTGAGATTTATGAGAATTGGGAGTTGGCAAGGGAAACCACAGAAATTGAGAAAAAGAATTATTGAAACACATTCAGGGCCAGGTTGTAATAGTACTTATGATAGCTACTAAGATCTTCTAATGATCTGTCCTAGGCCCTTTCACTAGCCCACATGATGTGTTTTAAATAGCACTCCTTAATGGTCATAAAGAATATAATATATGCAGTATTCTGATAGTTGGTATTATGAAGTTTCATTGGCTTTGGATCAAATGTATATTTAAATCTTGAGATATGTGAGGAGTCTAAAAATGATGCCATCTACTAGTTATATATGTTATATAATATTAGCTTGCTTGTTACTGTTTCTAATTAAAGACTTACTGTTTAGACCAGAGGATTTCTTAGTGCCAGAACTTCAAGCTACTGAAGAAGAAAAAAGCAAATTAGAATCTGGCTTGACAAATGGAGATGAACCCATGGATCAGGATTTATCTGATGTTCCTACTAAGTGTATTTCCACAACAGAGTCGATTGAAATAAAGTAAGTGCTTTCGTGGCATTTTGAATAGGTTACAAGATAAAATTTCAAGCACTTGAATTATATAATTTATATTGTTTCAAAAGTGAAATTTCTGAATATTTTCTAGTAAGTTTGCACTTTTAAAATTTAATTTCTTTTTTCATGCAAATACTTGTGAAGTGTGGTGGTATTTTCTCTTCATTAATAATATTTGAATGCCAAAGTAATTGAATTGGTAGTGGGGCGGGGGTTAAACATTAAATTACACATTTCTATGAAGAAACATTGTTTCTGTCCTTTTTAGTAAGTCTAGTAGGAGGTGAACTTGTGCAATTCATGAGTTTAATTTTTCTAAGTGCTTGTTTCATGAAATATACTCCTTGACTTAAACATCTCTGGTGCTTTAATGTCTTAAAAATACCATTGTGATCTGAAGTAGTTAAGTAAACTTTTTTTTCCCTTTTCTACTTGGTACAGTTAATAACATCAGCCAATCATCTTCTTGGAATTGTTTTTAAGTCATTAGAGAGCAAAATGGCTTCTTTGTCCAGTGATACCATTTACTGTATATTTTGGGGTTATAGCTAATATCTAAATAACGCATATTAACAGCATTACAACATTCACTCCAGAATGGCTGCACCAGTTTATATTCTTGTAGCAGAGCAGGTTTCCTGCATCCCTGTTTACTCACCAGCATTTGATATTATCTAAGTCTTTAATGTTTTCCAGTCTAATAGGCCTAAAGTAATATATCAGTACTGTTTAAATTTGTTTTACTGATTATTATTGAGTTTGATTATCTCTTCAAATGCTTGTTACCCTTTCTGTTTTCTCTTCTGTAAAGTCTATGTTTATGTCCTCCATGCATTTTTCTCTAAGAGTTGCTGCCTTTTTGTTACTGATTCGCAGGAGTTCATTGTATATTCTGGATATTATCCCTCGTTGGTTTTAGACAATGCAAATATCCTCTCCCATTCTGTTGTTTATAAGAGTTTTCCATGGTCGTCTTCTTTTTAAAAAAAATCTTTAATTTTGATATAATGAAATAAGAAAATATCTTCCATTATGGTTTTTGGGATTTCTTATATAAAGAAGTCCTTCTCTGTCCCTGGTCACAAAGGTAATTCTTACGTTTTATTCTATTAAATTTAAAGCTTCACCTTTCTCTTTTATGGTTTCAACTCACCCGCTATCATTTGTGGCATTAGGTCAGGATCCAGTTTTACTTTTCCTTGTATACAGTGAGCCATTTTTTCTAATAACACCTATTCAATAATACATAATCCCCCTCAATACATATTAACACTATAACTCATATGTATTCCTTAAATCTTTATTTTAAATGTGTATATTTATACACATTTCTTTCCTGATGATAAAAGCCATTAAAAACCTAGTTTTAGGATTATCTTATCAGAAAAGTGAGCTTGAATAATTATGTCTAATTACAGAGCCAGGGTTACTTACATAGACTATGAAGGACGCTCTGATGGGGATTCCATTAAAAAGATCATTAATCAGATGAAACCACGACAGTTGATCATTGTCCATGGACCACCAGAGGCCAGTCAAGATCTCGCAGAGTGCTGCCGTGCATTTGGCGGGAAAGATATTAAAGTGTACATGCCAAAGCTACATGAAACAGTTGATGCCACTAGTGAAACTCACATCTACCAGGTAAATATGCTGGCATTTGAGCCACACAGAAGTACTTTTTGTTGCAGATTAGGGACGGATACATTAGGAATACAGTGGTGAGTGAGACAGACATGGTCCCCTGCCCAACAGATTTTATAGTTTATAGGGCTTATAAGAAGGAAATAGCATTTATCACAGTGTTATACCTCTGATAGAGAAAGTACAGGATGTTATGAGAGTATATATAAAGAGGGAGAACCCAACCCAAATTTGGAGGTTTAGAAAAGATTTCCCAGAGGAAGTGATAACTAAGCTGGATCCTAAGGGATGTTTAGTTTTGTTGTCAGGGTGGTATATAGAGTGGGAAAGAGAGGAAGAAAGAGTGTTCCAGGCCGAGGGAACAACATTTGCAGAAGTGTAGAGGTGAGGGGAATGGTGAGTGTTTAAGAATTCAGAAGTTTTCAGAAGTTCAGTTCAGATGTCGAGGTTCTATTCCTATTCGAAAAAAATGGAGATAGGTACAGAAAACAGGAACAGCCCAGGGAAGAGGTTGATTAACTCTTAGATGATAGTGGGAGATGCTGTCAGTTAAGGCAGGAGTGATGTCCATATTTGTTTGAAAAAATGGATTGGAATTCACCAGGCAGAAAAGTCATTCTGGGCAGAACAAGAGGAAGCAGCATTCGAAGAATATGGAGGTGTGAAACTACATGGTATATTGAGGAAACCATAAGCAATTCAGCATTCTTGAAGAAGCCTCAGGTACTAGAAGCTTGAGGCCTTTTAGTGGTTCCCAACCTCCGCTGCACATGAGAATCACCTGGAGAGCTTTAGAGGAGTCAGGCAGACTCAGCGTTCTGGTCTTGTTCTCACCAGTTATATTAGAATCACTGGAGGTGGAACCCTGGCTTTTGTTGTTGTTGTTTTTTTGCTGGGAAAGATTCACCCTGAGCTAACATCTGTTGCCAGTCTTCCTCTCTCTTTTTTTTGCCTCCCCAAAGCCCCAGTACATAGCTGTATATTCTAGTTGTGGGTCCTTCTACTTCTTTTATGTGAGCTGCCACCACAGCATGGCTATTGACAGATGAGTCGTGTGGTTCCATGCCCAGGAACCGAACCTGGGCTGCCGAAGCAGAGCGCGCTGAACTTTAACCCCTAGGCCATCAGGGCTGGCTCATTTTTTCCTTTTTTTAATCCCAATGTGCAGTCAGGGTTAAGAGCCTTTTCTTTGGAAAGTAGACAAGGGCCATAGTGATCTTATAGGTTGTTAGGTCATTATCAGTCATGGTGAGGATCAGATGAGTGAAAGATTTTCAAATTTTAATATATATTACCAGAGTTAGAAAATGATAATAATAGGTTATATTTAATTGTTAGTTTATACTCTGGGTTTTATTTCTCTCTCTCTCCTTTGTATCATGTCTAGGTGAGATTAAAAGACTCACTTGTCAGCTCCCTTCAGTTTTGTAAGGCAAAAGATGCTGAATTAGCTTGGATAGATGGTGTCTTAGACATGAGAGTTTCCAAAGTGGACACAGGAGTTATTTTAGAAGAAGGAGAACTAAAGGATGATGGAGAAGACTCAGAAATGCAAGTGGACGCTCCTTCAGATTCTAGTGTCATAGCACAGCAAAAGGCCATGAAAAGTCTGTTTGGAGATGATGAGAAAGAAACAGGTGAAGAAAGTGAGATCATTCCAACTTTGGAACCCTTACCGCCTCATGAGGTAAAAAAAAAACACATGCTGCTTCTGTCTCTTCCTTAATTTGTGATCCTTCAAATTTTCCTTTTATGTTTTTAACCATTTAAAATATGTGTCAAATGTAGGCTGATTCTGATGTTTTTAAAAAGATTACTTAAAATATATTTATGTGTGTGCATGCACGAGCGTGTGTGTGTGTGTATCCTGTACGGCTAGGGAATGATAACAATTTAAAGGAAACCTTTAGCAAATCTTATAAGATGCATAATTGTTTCATGATTTGTTTTTTCAGTATGGATTTTTAAATATTAAGTTTGATGATTGCAAGGATCACCTGCCTGCTTCCAATCAGGAGATTCATAGTTTTCTACAAACGTCATACTCCTGCACTCCATTTTTGTATCTTGCCAATACAGTTTAAATCAGTTTTGGTTTTGCTATAGTTAGAAATCTTTTAAGTGCAGATATAAATCTAGTCTAGTATTTACATGTTCTCAAGAGCTGTCTAGTTAATTAGCAAAGATTTCAAGTAATTAACTTAAGCAATGTTAAAACTGTAAGAGTCCTGCATGCATGTCAAGTGATGTTCTTAGCCTTTCTATGCAATAAAGAATAAAGAGACAGCCTCTGTCATTGGATTCTCCAGTACTACTCTTGAAATGGAGAGGAGGAATTAGATTTTTTTTTTCTCTCTGTGTTAAAGCTAGCACTCTTCAAACCAATTTCCAAGTAGCAGCATTAGGTTGAACCACTTGCCTTTCTGATTCTAAAACCCATGGCATCCATTGCATTTGCTCAAAGGGAGGAGGGAAAGTGAAAGTGGGATTGGGGAGAATTATCCTCTGAACTAAGCAAGGGACTAGGATCTGGAAAATGAATTTTTGGTTCAGTTCTGCCTACTGGCACTCTGGTTGACCCGCTTAGGCAAGTGGGTGAGTGAAGAGCATAACATTACCAAACGTCTCTCTGTTATTATGAGGCATGACTAATAAATTGATTGTGAAACATTCAGAAAATGTGAAGGGCTTTGTAATGTTAAGTAATGAGGTAACATTCAGAATAGCAACTTGGAATGTGATTTACAGTCTTGAACTGATCTGTCAAAGGACTTCAGGGGATAGAAAATATCTTGGAGATCATGTGTTATTTCACTTTATTCAGTACAGCTATGTGTCTGGTGCTTTATTTGAAGTTACTCTTTCCCTTTAACCTTATCCAAGGTTCCAGGACATCAGTCAGTTTTTATGAATGAACCAAGACTATCAGACTTCAAACAAGTTCTTTTGCGGGAGGGGATTCAAGCTGAATTTGTAGGAGGTGTGCTTGTTTGCAACAATCAAGTAGCAGTTCGTAGAGTAAGTGTGTTTTTAATAAGGGCTGAATTGAACAAATGCTTCTGATGTTTTGTCATTTTGAATTCTGTAATTCTTGATTGGTAATTTCATAAACTGGAGATCAGTAATTTATATTCATAATGATGACCTTGAAGACTTATAAAAGTGACTCAAATGATGTAAAATTTTATTGTAAATTTTTATTATTTGAATCCTCTGACATTTATATAAGTCTATGTAAAATTCATGACTTGAATATTATATCCATATTCTGTGAATCAGAGCACCCCATTTGTGGACCAATCATAAAGTAATCTAGTTAATATATTTTGGTTATTATGTCTGCATATTAATAGATAGAAAATGTACTAAAGCACTTATTTTTTTTTCTTGGTTTTTAGACGGAAACTGGACGCATTGGATTAGAAGGCTGCCTTTGTCAAGATTTTTATAGGATAAGAGACCTTTTGTATGAACAGTATGCCATTGTGTAAAGGACATGATGTCAAGAAGTATCTGTTTGACCTTTCTAAGAAAAAAGGATTCTTATCTTATTCTGAGCTTTTCCTTTTTTGTTTTGTAACACACAAAACGAATTGCCAGAAAAACTTAACATGCATTAGATTTTTTAAAAATGTAAATAGAGACCATTTTGCCAATGCTCAATTGAGCATTCTGTCTTTTGGCTTCCAGAGTGATAGAGATCCTAGCAAATGTGCAGGCCCGAGAGTTGAAGGTGAGTGGTTTCCTTTACAGACCCCTTGTTCTAGAAGGGCTGTTTACTTGAAACAAACAATGCAACTTAGCAAACCAGTTCATGGCCTTAGAGAAACATGTTTGCATGTTACAAACTGTTTCTTACATTTTCTGAATGAAAAGTGAGAATTATTTAGAAAAGATGTGCTAGTAAAAAAACTGGTAAAACAGTTTTTTGAGACCTATTTAGAAAACGAAAAACAAAGAGTGTGTGCTGTAACTCTTCTTTTGAATTCTAATATGCAATTGTCTTCACGTGGAGCGAATCTACTCCATGCCTGTATTTCCCAGCAATTCACTCTAGTATGAGGTAGTATACATTTGGTTCAGAAATACATTTTTATTTCTCCTATTTCTTGTTTTATCAAGATTTTGTTGTTGCTCAATTTGAATTATAACACCATCATTTGAATATTCATAATTCAGAGGAACTCGTTGATGTGTTATAGTCTTAAGGGTTCTGCATACATTTTAGATACATCTTAACTGTCAGCTAGCTTACTGTGTTGGAAACTGTTTAGTGCTCTGTTTTTAAGGAAACAAATGTTGAACCTCATATTTTTTTATAAAGTAACAGTATAATTTAATTAAAAGGTGTAAATGTTTTCATCTCTTAGGCTTGCTCTCTCCTAACGTTGCCGAAGCAGTGGTGGAATTTTATACCCATTACTACAAAAATAATGCTGAGGATAAGGTCATCCTTTCTGTGTTCATGTCTTTCTTGGGACTAGCAGCCCTGGTACAATGTAAACCACTTGTGTTTAAGAGTAAAAACTGAATATATGCAATTTTCATTGAGCTTAAAAATGAAAAATCATGTCCTATTGTAGTCTGTTGATATGGCTTAATCATGGCAGACCTTGATGATTATTTCTTAACTATTCAAGCCCTCCTCTCTACACTTAGCATTTTTAGAAGGATCAGTCTTTTTTAACTTATGGAACTATGTATAGTATAAGTCAGTGATATCAGACTAGAGTTAACATTTCATTCTATTTCAAATGCTTCCAAAGCTTTTGTTATGGATTATAGTGCTAATGCAAAGTATACAGCCTCCTGATACTGAAAATCAGATATACGAAACAATGTTACAGAAGATGAAGATAAAGAGTATTGTTTTCTTTGTAGAGTTTGAAAAAATTTCACTTAAACTCTTATTACTGAGTAGCGTAGGCCTAGAATCCTATTTATATTCCAAGGGAAAGAAAGTCTGCATTTGTTTCATGGCTTAAAGTGTCTAGTTATACTACTACATTGCAATACTGATATTGAAAAACTGTTTCCTGCCTAGCCTTTTTATTGTCCTATGAAGAGGAATTAAATTTTAAAGTACTGCTTGAAGATGGCTGTGCCTAACTAATGTCATTGTAGGAGCAATACTCTTACCTGTTTCCAGATGACGATATTACTAAAATTTCTAAAATGAAGAAATTTGTTTAGCCTCATTTACTTAAAAGTATGAATTTAGGAAAAGACTGTGAGATAAATCATGAGCTCAGAGGAACTTTCAGATTTTTACTGTTTAGAAGCAAAATAAATACAAGTGGACCATCAGTTGATATCTATAAATAATTTGGCTAAAAAGAAATTTCACTGTAGTATTTGTTGCATTGGGATTAGACATGTCAAATATCATTGCAAACTCTTCTATATTTTCAGGAACCAGTAGGTGGTCTGAAACAGAAGTGAGGAAATGAATTTTCTAAGGAGGGCCATCTGCCTTTTAAAAAAAAATAAAGATACGATGCACATGCCATAAAATTCCCTCTTTTAAAGTGTACAATTGGTTTTCAGTATATTTACAGAGTTGTGTAACCGTTACCACTATCTGATTCCAGAATATTTTCATCACCCCAAAAAAGAAACTCTATTCCCGTTAGCAGTCACTTCTTATTCTCATTCTCCCTTCTCCCCAGCCCTAGGCAACCATTAATCTATTTTCTGTGTCTATGAATTTGCCTATTCTGGATATTTCATAAAAGTGGAATGATACAATATGTGGCCTTTTGTGTGTGACTTGTTTCACTTAGCATAATATTTTCATGGCTCATTAATGTTATAGCATATCTCAGTGTCCTTTAAATGGCTGAATTATATTCCATTGTGTGGATGTACCACATTTTGTTTATCCATTCATCAGTTGGTGGACGTTTGGGTTGTTTTCACTTTTTGGCTATCATGAATCATGCTGCTGTGAACATTTATGTACAAGTTTTTTGTATGGACGTGTGTTTTCAGTTTTTTTGGGTATATACCTAAGAGTAGAATTGCTGGATCATATGATAACTCTGCGTAACCTTTTGAGACACTGCCAGACTGTCTTTCAAAGTGGCTGCACCATTTTACATTCCCACCAGCAGTGTGTGAGGGTTCCGGTTTCTCCATGTCCTTGACAACACTTGTTACTCACTGTCTTTTTTACTTTAGCCATCCTAGTGTGTGTGCAGAGGTATTCTATTGTAGTTTTTTTTTTTTTGAAAATCATTGCTTTCCCTAAAACCTTTCCTTTCATGTTTTTTTTTTTTTTTTTACCATTTTTTTTTATTGATGTCTTAATAGTTTATAACACTGTGGGGTTTTAGTTGTACATTTTTGTTTGTCCGTCACCTTGTGGATGTAACCCTTCACCCCTTGTGCCCACCCTCCATCCCCCTTCCCCTTGGTAACCACCAATCAGTTCTCTCTGTCCGTGTGTTTACTTCTATTCCATATATGAGTGAGTTCATGCAGTGTCTGTCCTTCTCTCTCTGGCTTATTTCACTTAACATAATACCCTCTAGGTCCATCCATGTTGTTGCAAATGGGACAATTGTGTCTTTTCTCATGGCTGAGTAGTATTCCATTGTATGTATATACCACATCTTCTTTAACCAGTCATCTGTTGAGGGACACTTGGGTTGCTTGTACTTCTTGGCTATAGTGAATAATGCTGCAATGAACATAGGGGTGCATACGCCTCTTGTGATGGTTGATTTCATGTCCATTGGGTAGATGCCCAAGAGTGGGATTGCTGGATCATACGGTATTTCTATTTTTAATTTTTTGAGGACTCTCCATACTGTTTTCCATAGAGGCTGCACCAGTTTGCATTCCCACCAGCAGTGAATGTCCATTGTAGTTTTGATTTGTATTTCCCTCATGACTAATGACGTTGAGCATCTTTTCTGTACTTATTGGCCATTTGTATATCTTCTTTCGAGAAATGTCTGTTCAGATCCTTTGCCTGTTTTTTAATTGGGTTATTTATCTTTTTATTGTTTTAATGAATTATAAGTTTTTTATATAGTTTGGATACTAAACCCTTATCAGATATATGATTTGCAAATATTTTCTCCCATTCTGTGTTCTTTTTTCACTTTCCTGTGAAGCACAAAAGTTTTTAATGAAGTCTCATTTATCTGTTTTTTTTTTCTTTGGTTCCATGTGCTTTTGGTGTCATCTTAGAAACCATTACTTCATCCAAGGTCACAAAGATTTATACCTATATTTTTCTTAAGAGGTTTATAGTTTTAGCTCTTATATTTTTCTTTGATCTATTTTGAGTTAATTTTTGTATATGGTCTGAGGTCGGGGTCCAGTTTCATTGTTTTGCATGTGGATATCCAGTTGTCCCAGCTCATTTGTTGAAGACTGTTTCCTCATCAAATTTTTTGCCACCTTTGTTGAAAATCAGTTGTCCATAAGAGTATGAGTTTATTCTTGGACTCTCAACTCTATTTCATTGATATGTATATGTCTGTCCTTATGCCAGTACCACATTGTCTTGATTGCTGTAGCTTTGTATTAAGTTTTAAAATGGGCAAATGCGAGTCCTCCAACTTTGTTCTCTTTCAAGATTGTTTTGGCTGTTCTGGTTCCCTTACATTTTCATATGAATTTTAGAATCAGCTTATCAATTTCTGCAAAAAAGCCTTAGGAATAAAAAAAGTAGTTGAAAATTACAGCTTAAAATCTTAGGACTCTGAAAGGCTGGGTTCCAATTCCAACTCTGTCTCTGACCAGCTATGTGGTCCTCAAGCAAATCCCTTCCCTTCCATCGGCCCATTCATTCACTACTAAAATAAGTGTGTTGAACTAGATGAATTCCACAGTCCCTCTCAGCCATAACTTTCTGAGATCTTAAGCTATAAATTTCAACTACTTTTTTCTGCACTGCTGTACTGCTTCAGTTCCTTAGTTTACATTCACTTTGCTTAGGAGTATGTTCGGTTTATCTGCTCTAAGAACAGCACCCGGCAATCAATCATTGCTTAGGACAATAGCATACTGAGAGAGATTGATTGCCATTCTATGTGACGACCAGTAAAGGTGGGGAAAGAGAGGGTAAATGTCACTTTCTGTACTTTTCTTCGCTTGTAAGTTCTAGAGTTTTATCACGAGGATGTTGTCCTTTAAATATGGATGAACTGATTACCAGCCGTCAAAGAATGTAAATAGTGGTTAGTAATTCAGTGATTGACAGGTTAATTGTTTGTTTTGGTGGTGGTTGTTCTCTGCCACCCTCAACCCGCTTTTTTATTCAGCCGTTCGATAACTGTAGAATGAACGTGTGAGTAAAAATGCAGTGGGAACTAGAGAAGGAACATTCAGATCTGCCTACCTGGGCGCAGATCAAGGAAAGAGTTTCTTTCTTCTTCTTTTGCTTTTCTTTCACTTTAACCACCTCAACTGAGTTTGTGAGAAAATACCAAAAATTACCAGAATAATTAAAAACTTTGCTGGAAGTGAGGGTATCTCTGCTTTTTTCTCCTCCCTGCCACCACCACCGCCCCCCCCCCCCCCCGCACCCACAGTTCTATTTTCTGGTGCTTTTCGTTCATTACTCAGGTCCATTTCATTTTAGTTCTTGAAGTCAAAATGTGATTTCAAGGAGCAAAATAGAAGTTTGGAGAGTTTTAAAACCCTCTTCACCATAGTTGGAGAGAACCAAAAGTGTGTATGCTGCTTTTGTGAAATTGTTAATGGATTCCATGAATCCTACTCGAATTCTTGATACTGGGGGAGAATCTCAAGTGGAGCATATACAAAGGATTCATAGGGCTTACTACCTCATCTTCTGAGGTTTTGTTGATTTTAATGTTCAATGTCCAATTTATTGTATGCATTTCTTTTTTTTCCCTTGACACAATTGTTATATTTTTTTAAAAAGACACTACTAATTGTACATTCAGAACTAGTGAAGTCTTTCAAACAAATCTCTGTAGGAAGCTGTTTTTATTCCAAAGGTGTTGCTGTTCTTGTTTTAAATATTTTTGGAGCTCTCGTTTCTCTTCAGATTCATTTACCAAACTTATGAGAAATGTAAATTATTTTAGAAATATGTTGTGGTCTTGGCCCAAAATGACATTACCACCTGACTCTAAATGACAAGAAAAAAAGATTAGAAAATCCTTCTTCTATGGACAGACATTTGCTACCATAGATTTTGTATATTAAAAATTATCTATTTAATACCAAACTATAATTAAAATGAAAGTAGTGGAATAATGTAACAGAAATCATAAAGATACTCTAATTTTCAACATCACCCATAGGTCATAGTTCAGGTTAAATTTCATATTTAAATGTCAAAGGACGTAAGTCTCTAATGAGATTGTGTAAATCCTTTATCAGTTATAAGAAAAAAGTTACCCTAAATGTACAGAATTCTAATTCTCAAGGTTTTTCAATATCTCGTGTATGTGATTTTTTCAAGGAGACAAACTATTGCAGGAAAAAAGTATGTTTAATGAGGACGATTAGGAACATTGTGCATTTTTAACTATTAAGCAGGATTTTATATCTACATTATTACCCATTGAGAAAAGCCTTTTTCATGGGCTGGCTGGTGGTATAGTGGTTACATTCTCACGCTCCACTTTGGCGGCCCAGGGTTTGGATCCTGGGTGAGGACCTATACCACTCATCAAGCCATGCTGTGGCGGCAACCCACATACAAAAATAGAGGAAGATTGGCACAAATGTTAGCTTAGGGCCAGTCTTCCTCAACAAAAAAAAAGAAGAAAAGCTTCTTTCACATTTATTTTGACTATTCTTTTGAATAGTTTTACCTGAGATAATGAAACCATTAAGCAGAGATTTTCCTAGTAGTATAAAAACCAGAGTAATAAATTCTTAATAGCTGAAAGACCACTTGTATCTTATTTTTTTAATTTCTTATTTTTAAATAATTTTAAACTGACAGAAAAATTACAAGAATAGTTTAAAAGATCCTGTATATCCTTCCCTTAGATTCCCCTGTTGACATTTTACCATATTTACCTTATCACTCTATATGTACACATATTATTTTTTAAATTATTTTATACTAAGTTGCGGTTATGATGTCCCATTAGCCCTAAATACTTTTGTGTGTAGTTTTTAAAAACAAGGACTCACCTGCATAACTACAGCACTTCCATCAAAATCAGGAAACCAACATTGACAAAATTCTACCATTTAATCCACAAACTTCATTCAAATGTTACCAATGACCCCAAAAATGTCCTTATAATTATCCTTTCCTTTTTGGTCCAGGATTCAGTCCAGGATGATACATATATTTATTTAAGTTTTTTCTTCAGTCTTCCTCAACTTGGAGCACTTCCTCAGTTTTTCCTTGTTTTTTTATGACCTTGCCATTTTTAAAGAGTGCTGGCCTATTACTTTGTAGAATGACCCTTACTTTGGATTTTCTGATGTTTCCTTGTGATTAGGTTCAGGTTATGAATTTTCAACAGGAATACCGGAGAAGTGATGCTGTGTTTTTCTCTGCATTGTATCAGGAGGCACATAGTGTCGGTTTTTCCCACTACTGGTGATGTTAATTTTTAACAGTTGGTTATGTCTGCAAGGGTTCTCCACTGTGAAGTTAATTAGTATTTTGTGCTTATTAATTAATGAGTAATAAATATTTTGTGGGGAGCTACTTTGAGCCTATATTAATATCTTATTCTTTATAAATTTTTATCCTCTAGTTTTAGCATCCTTTGATGATTCTTATCTGAATCAGTTATTGCCAAATGGTGATTTTCTAATTATACTTTTGCATCTACATTTAATTGGCATTCTAGTGTAAGCACTTTCTCTTCTCCCCCTTTTATTTATTCATTATTTATATCAGTATGGAACATGCATTCTATTTTATAATCTGCAAACTCATTTGTTTTTGATGCTCCAGTTGTCCTAGATTTGACTAGTGGGAGCACTTTCAGGCTGGCTTCTGTGTTCTTTTCACATGTCCTCAGGTTTTTTTTTAATCGTGGTAAAATAACACAACATTAAATTTACCATCTTAACCATTTTTAAGTGTGCAGTTCAGCAGTGTTAAGTATATTCACATTGTTGTGCAACATATCTCTAGAACTTTTTCATCTTGCAGTACTAAAACTCTGTACCCACTAAACACTAATTCCTCTCCCCTCCCCCCAGCCCTTAGTAACCACCTTTCTACTTTCTGTTTCTATGATTTTGACTGCGTTAGATCATGAGTGGAATCATACAGTATTTGTCCTTTTGTGACTGGCTTATTTCACTTAGCATAATGTCCTCGAGGTTCATCCATGTTGTAGCATGTGACAGGATTTTCGTCCTTTTTAAGACCGCATGATATTTCATTGTATGGCTCTACCACATTTTCTTTATCCATTCATCTGTCGGTGGACGTTTGGGTTGCTTCCGCCACTTTGCTATTGTGAATGAGGCTGCGATGAACATGGGTTTGCAAGTATCTCTTCAAGATTCTGCTTTCAGTTCTTTTGGATATATATCCAGTGGGATTACTGGCTCATATGGTAATTCTATTTTTAATTTTTCAAGGAACTTCCAACTGTTTTCCATGATGGCTGCACATCCCGTGGTTCTTGAGCGCTTCCTTACATTCAGGCACCACATGTTCCAGGTCCCGTCTTGTATTGTCCCTGTCCCAGTCCTGGGATCGGCCGTTTCTCCAAAGAGTCCTGTTTCCTTTAGTGGAGAAGGGCATATAGAACCAAGATCTGGGTGCCAGGTTGTGCTCATTGCTGCTGTGTGGTCATTGCTACTAGGTCCTCTCAGCAGACAGTTAGGAAGTATATACATCTATGCTTCTTTCCTCATCCATCCATCTATATATGTTAAAAACTACAAGTTCACACCAATTTCCAATTCTACTTCTACTCCAGAAGGTTTATTCTAGTCTTCCCACTTTCCATATTTGTACCTCCTTTACCCTATAGTAAAAAACAGGGCTCCCATAATCCTCAATATATTCACTTATTTGTTCATTTCCCCTATGATTAACCAGTCTCCTGACCAGGGGGCTGGCTGCTTTGCTGCAAGCCCCTGCACGTGGCTTCTGCAGGGACTGAGTTTCCTCCCATTCCCCAATCCATGGCAGGACCTGCCAATTGAACCCCATAGGTTCAGTATTTTAAAGAAGGCACCTTTGGCTCAGATGGCAATGCCACAACAGATGTTCCATTCCAATTTACATGGTGGTCTAGCCATGGTGAAATAAGCCCAGATTCCCCAGATTTCTTCTTTGAATGGGACCGTATAGTCTTTGGGTATTTGTCTTGGTTATTTTGTTACAATATTTTCCTCACTACTTTCTACTCTATAGTTAAGCCAGACAAAGTAATGATCGCTGTGGAGCGGGGTTAGTGGAGGAGGGCGTGGAAAGGAAGGAGGTGGAAACCCAGTCTTGAGGGGAGTAATGGGTCTGGGAGGATACCACACAGTAGCAATTGCATCCAAATGCTCTCAGCTAAAACACACTAGCAGTTAAAGATCTTAAGTTCTGTGTTAATATTATTTTATAACTGTCCTTGCAAAAACTTTAACTGTCAGTTCATCATTTGGATCATCCACCCCCTCAACTCTTAACTTTTAGGAATGTCAGGACCAAGTTCACTACGTCGAGTGCTGAGGTGTTCTTTTATTAAACAGTCAGTTATTCTTCAATCTTAACAAGTAGTAGTGGGAGGAATATTCATGCCCCTGGACAAATGATTCCTTTGGAAGCTCGGGATGGAGTCCAGTTATGTAACAAATGTGGGAACCTGTATAATAATTATTGGAACTTATTCCTACCTGTGGGAAAATGGAGTCTATGACCATAATTATTTCCTTTTTAGAGATTTGGTTCCCCCAATGAGAATAATTGCTCAAGTCCCCTTTTACTAAAAAATAACTGAGTACCTCGCAGTAGTAGCTGACACTGAGTATTTTCTATGTACCAAGTACTATGCCAAGTATGTTACAGGCATTGTCTCATTTAATTATAATGATTGTGAGCAGAAAAGTCACTGTTATTACCCCATTTTACAGATGAGGAAACTGAAACTTATGGTCTGTCATTAGTTCCCCAGTTCTCATATATAATAGGCATTGCAGTGTGTACTTACATTGGTTTTGATACATTATCAGATTTCTTTAGTTTTAAGCAAAACAAACTGTCTCTGGCTAACGTAGGAAAAAAGGGAGTTTATTGGGACAGTAACCCCAGGTAGTTCTGGGGATCCAGGCAGCTGGCTTGAGAGTCTTTCAAGGCACCACTAAGGGAAGAAATCAGCTACAGTTTGGGTCCCTCAACATACAGAGTCATGAGGGAAATCCATCATTGGCCTGGCTGTTGTTATATGCTGACTCAATGGCTAGAGAGATGGGTACCTTGACTGTCAGTCTTACCAAGATTAGACAGACACGTGTAGTGAGACTTTACCACAAGAATTTGAGGGACTTTTACCACAAGGTAGAGGAATGGATACTGGGAGGCAAAAATACAACAACCAATATCCATTCTGTAGAAGATGTGCCAAGAGCATAGGCTCTGGAGTCAAGGGCTTCAGATGCCAAGGCCACTCTTTCCTGTGTGGATTGGTCCAGTTATCTTAGCACTTCAAATATATGGGGATGGTAATGGTACCACCTCTGAGGGTCGCACGAGGATTCGGTGATATGAACCATGCAAAACACTTGGAGTGTCTGGACATAGTAAGTACTTCAATACATGCTAACAATTATTTAGTGCTACTGTCACATACATTGCCTTATTTACTCTTTATTACAACCCTAAAAGCTAGCTAGGTATCACCTCCATTTTTTCAAATACAGAAACTGGCTCTGGGGATCTAAGTGGCTCATTCAAAGTCACACAGCTGATCAGTAGTGAATCGGGTTCTTTTACCATACTGCTTGACCTACAAAAAGGTGCTCTAATATTTATCCTTGGAGCTTCCAGACAAGAATCCTTTAAAGTAACAGGTAATGTATTACTCAAAGTTTCCTCTAAATAACAGTAGAATTTACACCATATAACCTGATGTAGATCTAAGACATTTTTATCTTTAGATGTTTTCTAAGACATTTAAATGCAGCAAACTTTCTGGTTTGATCAAAGTGATAATGCATTAATCTAGAGATAGTGAATCTTTTCTTGTCTTTATTGCTGATTTTACTCTCCATAGAATTATAGAAAACAGGCATCCCTTGGTCCAAAATGAGAAAATCCACAGGTTGCATGAGAATCTTGAAAGATATTTATCCAGGAATGCTTATATATTGATTCCAAAAGGCCATCTAACACTTTTCCGTAAAATCTTCATTGATATGAGGGAGAGATGCAGGTTGGATTGGGATTTAGTCAAATGGGTTTCCAACTCTTCCAAAGCTATTTCCAAAAGTTCATTGATGGATATGTGCTAGTCTGAATTAGCAGACTCTGTCCTCATCTTACCTTGACACTTTTATAAATTTTGTGGTTGAGGATATTGGTGACAGGTTAAGAAAATTTGCAAATGACCTGCCACTGAAAGAAGCAGCTCTTGTATGAGAGGACAGAACTGATGCCTACAGAGATCCTGACAGTTTGCACAATGATTTGGACAGTGGGCGAAATCTAAGAAAATGAAATTTCACCTGTCTTTCTAAACCAACGACACAAATACATAATGAAGAAAAAAAAGCATAGAACTCTAGGTTAAAAAAAAGAATTTTATTGGACTATAAACTGAGTATAAAGATGGCTACCAGAAAAGGTAATGACTTAGGGCCATGTGACTAGACTAATGGACTCTCTAATTACTAATAGACTGTTTAAAGATGGTGATGGTCCTGCTTCATTCTACTGGTGAGATCTTGCTTAGAGCGCTTCATTCAGTAAACATTTTTCTCCCTCTTCCTCGCCTCCTTTTTAAATTTTCTCATCTAATAAGTAATAAATGCATCTTATAAAAAATTTAGAGGGTATAGAAAAGCATAAAGAAACAGGAAAAAGCCCTCTACAAATGTAGTACTTTTATCATTTTGGCCTATTTCCATCTTTTTTCAATGAAATGTTTGTGTAATTGGTATGTATACAATTTTTCATTGTGCCTTTAGAGAAAATTTTCCCATGTTTATAAACATCTTTTAAAGACTACAAATAATCCATCATATGGCCGTATCATTATTTATTCAGCGCTTCCCAATTGTTGGATAGATTCCAATTTTTCTCTATAATCTGAAATGCAGGCAGATTTATTCATAAAGCCGTGCATCATGGTGATATTAATACTAGCATGTAATTGCAAACAGCCTAAATTCCACTTTTTAGGGACATTTGTGTCTGAGTTAGGTCCAGAGGAGAGTAACCAGCTTGCTGAGTGACCGGGAAACCATAGCAAACAGGAACTAAAGATATAGTTTGGAGTATGCATTGGGGCTCATTTTTGAAAAGAAGGTACCTTAGATAGAAATGAGCTAAGGATCACTAAAAGCATCCAAGAAGCTGACTATCAGGAAAGTTGCAGTGGCCTTCAGTTTCCCAACAGGGACCTGCCTTTATGTACTCAACGTGCAGTAAACCCTCTTTGGGGAAGACAAGTTCAGTCTTCAACGTTCAACAACTAAATAAGAGCATCAGTAATCTACCCACCACCCATCCCCAAACATAACTGTTCCAAGAATTTGCTTCCAGTCCCAGCATCTTATATGCAAATTATCTACATTTATTTTTCCTTCTCTTCCTTTTTTTTTTTTAGGAAGATTTCTCTCTCAAAACTTGTCAGACCACATTTGATCCTGACCATCCCAGGGAGCCAGAACAATTTTTTAAAAAGATTTGTTAGAACTGTCACTCTTTTCTTTGCGTTGTTGATGGTAATGATTAAAAATATGTTTCACGGTGGGAAAAAGCAAAGCTACTGTGGCAACTGTGCAAAACTCATCCGCAGTCATCAGCCTCGAGCAGCTTTCCCAGGAAGCACCAGTGCTTAAGTCTTGGGTGAGTTCTTCATCCATGACTTTGGTTTCCTGAAAAGTGAGGCCAGTGTTAGCACAGTTAGCTCTCAAGCGCTCAGAAAGGACTAACTTCTATTGGCAATCCTACAGAAATCGATGAAGGAGAGCAGAAATAAATTGTTAACGGTAGAGAAACACTCTTTGATACACGAGGGTGGGAAAGGATCTGTCTTTCTATTTAGTTGCTGACCCAGAATGAAGAGGACTATTACTGAACACTTGCTATATATCACATATGTGCCCTGCATTACTTTTCTCTAATCTCGCAGCAGCCCACGCCAGATCTAGTTACTTTCACTTTATAGACGAGGAAGTGAAGACTCAGGCTAAGAATTTCTCCCGATATCTGTCACTAGTGAGTAAGAGCTGTAGCCAGGATACGGATCCAGATTTCTGAGTATTCCAAAGTCCACACTCTTGGACTAGGACAGTTTAAAGACTTCAAAAGAGTGACTACGATCGTAGACCTATCCCATTGTGGCAACAAATAGGTATTCAGGAAAGAGGAAGGAATCGGTTGAATGGATTGTAAGGACATGAAGACATTTCGTAAAACAAGTAAGTGTATTCCCTATCTTTCAGAGAAGGAAACCTCTGTGTTTCTCTGTCCATTGGGTTGAAACTCCAGGATCTGTTTATTCCCAGGTCTTCAACTTGCTTTCCTTGCCACCATTTCAAAATAGAAACAGTGGTCATCTTAGTTAAAGCTGGTGTTTAATCCAGAATCAGGTGATATTTCCCCTGTTCTAAATGCTTCTGCAGCGTGATGCTACTTCACCTGTCCCACTTTTGGAGCATTTTTTTGCTGCTGGTAGAGCTGCTCCAGACAGATTTAACATTTTGAGATCTCCACCTTTGAAATAAAGTAGGGAAAGGACTAGTGTCAAATGGAAATTCAAAAACTAAGGAAAACCCATGAACTCAGGAAGCAGAGATGTACAAAATGATTAGTGGGTCTTCAGAGTTGCTAACTTCCACTTCTGTTCTAATTCTCTTTCTGGCTGGGAAGGTACCAATAGCTAAGGAAGGTAGGGAGCCTGACACTTGGTTTTTCTATAACCACAGGCACTGGGCTAGGCACTGTATTACTGCATTTTTTGCAATAGCATACCTGATTAACACCAAACATCCACGTACAGGGAGTGGTTGAATTGATTACGGGACATCCACAGTGTGGAATATTTAACACCTATTTTATTATTATTATTATTATTTTTTATTTTGTGGGGAAGACCAGTCCTGAGCTAACATCCGTCGCCAATCCTCCCCCTTTTTGCTGAGGAAGACTGGCCCTGGGCTAACATCCGTGCCCATCTTCCTCCACTTTATATGGGACGCCGCCACGGCATGGCTGACAAGCAGTGCGTCGGCGGGCGCCCGGGATCCGAACTCGCGAAACCCGGGCTGCCAAGCGCGAACTAAACCGCTGCGCCACTGGGCGGCCGCTAACACCTATTTTAAAAAATAATCTTGATTGATAGATTAATACTACTTACTGACCTGGAAAGATGCTTATGTTAAAATGACAAGTTGCAGAGTAATATATACGATATGATTACCTTATTGTAAAACCATATATGCAAATGGCTGAGGGAAGATCTTAACCCAGTTCTGCATTAAAGATGAACATTTTCCCAGTTTTCAGTTGATGAATTTTACTAATTCTTTTCTTCTGCCTCAATGAGTACTTAGTCTGAAAGGACACTGTTTTGGATGTCACATGACAATTCCCACCTCCCCTTTCCTCAGCAACCCTTAGTGCTAGTGTACAATGGAATTGCAGAAAGGCAGTAGGGGAGGTGATAGGGAGAGGAGGAGGAGGAGAAAGAATAGGGAGGTAGAGAAGGCTGCATGGAAGCATTTCCCCCAGAGCATCGCTGGCTTTCATTGCTCTCCCACTGCCTACCCTCGCAACGAATGGACACCTGTCTCTGAAGACATCACAATGTAGTCCAATCTAGCCCATCTCATTTCCAATATATGATTCGTTTCCCTTTAAAAACCAGAAGTCTAGACAAATTCTGATATTTAATATGGTTTCAGGTGAGATGTTTAAGAACATGTACACTTGGCTTGGCACTAGTATTTTGGATCTTGTCCCCAGCTTGGCCATCCTAGTTGGATGAAAAACATGATGAATGAGAACAAATAAGTGTCTCAGTGTAGAAAGAACACTGACTGGAGATTTGGAAGGCTTGATACTGCCACCTTCTATGGGACCTCAGCCAAGTCTCTGGTCCCCTCTGATCCTCAGTTTATTTACCTGTAAAGTGGACCTGGGGTGGGGTTAGTCTGGATAATTTATAAGACCCTTTTCTACATTATGATTCTATCATCCAAGTCAAATATATTATGCTGCTTAGGGCATGGCATTCTATTTTTTAGATCCAAAACACTGTGGGGAATAGGTAATAAAAACAAGACTAGGCAAATGAATGCCTTTCTGGGTCCCCACAGCTCTCATCCTTCACATGGCCCTCCCCTTCCTCATTACCATTATAACCCAGTGCATAGAAAACAAGTATTACATTAATTCAGTCCACTGCTCCCAGCAAAGGGGGAAACTGCTCACATAATTTTAGCACTTGCAACCAACATTCCTTTGTTGGATGGATTTACTATAGATCTCCTCAAACCTGAACTGGGGAAAATCTTTCTGGGACAAATGCCTGTCCCCTGGAGGTATCTTCATATTAAAACCACATTTTGCTCATAATAAATTGGTTTTATTAGTTATTTTCAATGGTGGTAAACCTAAAGGCTTCAACCTAATATCTAATCTTAAAAAGGGTAATTAGTTGGAGTTATGAAAAACTCACCATCCTGCAGATTTTTGTAAACTCATGCAGGGCTTCAGAAAACATTAATTCCCCTTTAAACTCTTTTTTCTGCAAAATAACCTAAGCACATGAGATATTCCTTAGAAATAGAAGTCTTATACAGAGCAATGGAGGTGATAAATCTTTAATGCTTTGGATATTCTAACTCCCTATTCTTAGCCTGAAGTAGGGGATAGAATCTAAAGAAGACAAAAATTTGAGGGAAATGAAACATATTAATTTATCTATATCTATAGCTCTCCTATAGAGATCTTCTTTCTATGTGGAAAGAATGAGTATTCCAAAGAATGGAAAGAGAAATGTAAAAGAAGGGCTTCTTTATTGTGAGGAACTAGGCTAAGAAAGGGCACTTTGGAGAAATTATTTTCTAAAAATTACACTGTAAAGCAACTGAAAGATGCTTTGAAAAATAACCCTAAGACCAATTCATACCTTATGTAATACTTATGGAATTGCTCCCATTCACTCTGGAACAATCTGTGGCTTCTGGAATAATCTGTGATCAGAAAATTTAGAAATAGCAATAGAAATGAGTAATGCCTATCACTGTGCCTTCTCATTATCTATTGATTGTTAACCCTCAAGTCACCCCACAAGTGGGGCCAGTGCAAGTCAGAACCATTTATTGAAGGCTGACTATATACAGGGTACTGGATTTCACTCTGGGGGAAAAAAGAAATAAGGCACAGTCCCTGGCATTGAATCGTTGTATGTTTAAGAACACGGCACAGCAGCTCTTAAATAGATCAGAACTGTATTGATTAGATAGATGCCCAAAAGCAGGGTGATGGAGAGAGAGGGAGGTGGGGGTGTACTACTGGCTGGGGACCTGGGGTGGGGCGGGGCCAAGCTCAGGAATGGAAGCTGGGGCCTAGAAGACTTTCCCTATGCCTCCAAGCAAATCTAAAGGAAGAACATGAGAGGGCTTGACCGTTGACTTACTGTGTCCTTGAGAATATGTTCTCTCTAAATGAAAGGCGTTTACAGGGTGGTGGTGGGAGATTAGCTAACAATGGGAAGTGTGGTAGGGTGGGCACAAGCCAGGATTCCTGACAAGGAGCGTGTGTTCAGAGCTGAAGAGCAGGTGGGCTGAGTTCTGTTATCAGTTCAGCCATTTCAAGGCATGTCAGTGGATTCCTCTCCACTAGTGTGCAAACAGGCTAAGGCATCTAGAGTCTGAGATCCGGCTATGGGCCCAGACAATGCCTCTCTGCTTCAGTTTTCTCAACTGAATAGTGAGAATGGTGAATGTAGTAGACTTGTATAGTTTCTGCCTACCCAGCAACTGTTCCCCCTCTGCTGATGACAGCCCTTGGTTTGCCTTTGAGATACTCATCCCTTCCTGGCTCTCCTGTAATTAACTGGAAGGGGAATGACCACACCCCAGCCACAGTGATTGGTTCAGCATTGGGGATGACTCAGGCCAGGCCAAAGAGGCCCAGCACCAGATTTATCATTGACACAGTGGTGGGAAAGGACTTTGCTTTCCCCTGGGCTGCTAAACTGGTAGGATCTAACCCTGGGTGGTGGTCATCTTTGCCTCTTTGCCACTTCTTGGAGGACAGCCTGCCTGAGAATGAAGCCAAACAGAAGAAAGCTAAAGATGGAAATGGAGAGGCGGTAGAGTGAGAGCTGATGATACTGTTTGAGGTCCTCTGAATCCATCCCTTGAACTTCTTATGTATGAACCAATGAATTCCCTTTTTTGGTTTGCTCATTGTTTAAGCTAGTTTGAGCTGATTTTTCTGAAAGTTGCATTAGAAAAGTTCTGACTAACGAGAGCCCACCCCGTAGATCAAACATTGTGAGAGCCATACAAATGTGTTAGTTTTCACTTTTCTCTAAACCTAAGCTTCTTTGATGTGCAAACTGGAGATAATACTTGCCCTGCTTACCTCACAGGGTCGTTCTGAGGGGGATCAAATAGGATGGATAGACAAGCCCTTTGAAAATCAAAACACCACACAACTGTACAGCTAAATAATTTTTAGTTAACTGTTCTCTCAAATCAAAATTCTTTGGGGAATTCTAAGCAGAGTGGAAATGTTGCAAAATCAGAGATTTTCCTTAATTTTTTTTTTCAGTTTTTCAAAATATGACACCAAATTTCTTTTTAAATTTTTTCTTTTTCTTTTGTTGCAAGAGAAGCACTAACCAGGCACTGTGGAGAGGAGAGTGAGTTGAGTTTGGATTTCTCAAGGTTCCCTAAAGATAGGACATGGGGAGCTCCATTGGCCCTCTTGGCTGCTGCTCTGTCTCCCCTCCCTCACTGCTCTATCCCTCTGCTCTTCTCCCTCCATCTCTGTGAAGCTCAGACCTCCTCCTGCCTCGCTGGTGTGGAGGACTCTTACCTCTGAAGGGGTGATGGAGGCGGGCATCAGGTCAACAGTACCCACCTTAGTGACATTGTGGCCAAGGCGTGCTCTGGCCTAAGAGCCATTCTGGCTACTCCGAGGCAGAACTGGAGGGTGTTAGCCTATGGGGTCTGAAGCAAGACTCCAAGGTCAGCCTCAGACACTTCTGTGCCTCATCCGTGAATTCTCCATGTGTAAATTGGGAGTTGTAATATTATCTACTTTATATTATTGTGAGGATTAAAATAGGTTATACTTGCAAAACAAAAAACAATGGTGACTGTTCAATGAATGCTAACTATTCATGTTATTTAAAATATCTGAATGATTCTGATTTTATCTGTTTTATGATGATTATATCGTTTACCCTTAGAAGTCAATTTAGTTATATCATTTCCATGTCTTTGGGAGGAAACTGTTGCCCTTTAACAGTCCTATATATCATCCACGTCTACTGCTTCATTCATTCATTCATTCATTCATTGAACATTGAATTCTAACTGTCTCCCTGCAGGTGACAGTTTGGTCTCTTTCTCTGCTGTTGTTGCCTTTAAATCCAGTAGGAATCCAACATCAATCTTTTCTCCTCCAGCCCCTCCCTTCCCACTCGAATCATGGTATCTCAAGAATATAAGAGGTGAGTAGGTCTGACAGGTCATTTGGCCCAGCACTCTCATCTTTCAGGTGATGAAAAGGAGGCCCAGAAAGGGACCATGGCTCGCCCAGGTCACACCGTGAGTGACAGGGCAGGGACCCACTCAGGTGTCCTCATTCCCAGCTGCCACGTGCCCATCCTCTACAGAACTGGTGCAGCTGCTCAGAGGTCCTGGGAGGGGAGCTGGGAACAGGGCAACACCGGCTGAAGGCCATGAGGGTGCCTCCTCAAGTGGCCTCTCTAGCTCGTAAGCGAGTCTTCTCCTGTTGGTGCTCCCTCTCAGCTAAAGGTGGCACCCATCCTTTGCAGATGGCAGCTACAGAGGAGCCACGGGTTGGAAGGCTGCCCTAATCCTGCTCTCTCCTGCTCTAATTCCCTGCAAATAATCTTCCCAGGCTGGCCTTAGCCTACTTACTCAGGCTGGAAGGCACATGAGGTAAGCCACTTGGCTTAACAGCAGAGTGGCCAGGCTCTGAACCCACAGCATGTCACTAGCACAAACCACCCAGAAGGGTGGGTGCCGGGACTTAAGTCCTAGGCCACACAGCTGTGGGGTTTGAATTCTGACACCACACCATGAAGCTCTGGCTGTGGGAAGATTAGGCCCACGCTGTGAGGTGTTAATTATTTATGAGGCCTGCTCCTGCACTCCTGGAGCCTGTCCGCCTTCCTGGGCCTGTGCTAATGAGTGAGCCCGCATTGCTGTAGGCCCTGAGGGGGATGTCTGTTTAGTTTTCCTGAAATGACAGGTGGAGCCGGCCTGCTCATCACCACCACTAAAGGCTTATTTGTGAACAAGCACCGTGGAGCCCGCTCATGCAGGCCAGCTTGTGGGTAGGTGGGTGACTGCTCCAGGGAGAAGAGCTGACTCAATTTGTCAGAGGCTTGAGATGTCCTTTCATTCAATAAACACTAATAAAGCACCTACTATGTGCCAGGCCCCGTTGCAAGAGACTCGCAAATTTAGTTCTCACAGCAACCCTAGGAAGTAGCTTCTACTTTTGGCCCCAGTTCCTCAGTTTATAGATAGGGAAACATACACAGAGAAATTAAGTTACTTCCCAAGGTCACACAGTGAGCAGGTTGGCAGAGCAGGGATTTGAACCCACACCATCTGTCTCTAAAGCCCTCATGTTCTTAACCACTGCGTGTACAGTCGCTGTTGAATGTCGCTCCCCGTGCAGCCCTTAGAGATGGGTCAGATGGAAATGACCTTTCCCCGAAAGATGCCGACTGGAATATCAGCACCTGTAGTGTAAGGCACAAAGGCACCAGTGCCAAGAGCAGAGTACAGATAGAGCTCCCAGGACTTCAGAGAAAGAGGGATAGCATTTAATTTACTGATTTAGTTAATTAGTTAAATTTAGCTGTATTTATTTGCTCACTTGTCTATTGTCAGTGTTCCCACTCTAGAAAGTATGTTCCATAAGAGCAGGAATTTGTCACCTCTGTATTCCCAGCACCTACAATAGCACCTGGCATGGAGTAGGTGCTCAGTGCATATTATTGTTTGATAAATGTGGTAAATTCAAGATGGCTGTAAATTCTTAGCTAATTCTCCCATTGAAAGGTGGGTCTAATTCTCCTCACTTTGAGTCCAGGCTTGCCTTAATGACTTGTTTGACCAACAGAATACGGCAGAGTGATGTTCTGGGACTTCTGAAGCTAAGTCGTAAGCAGCGTTACAGGTTTCACCTGGGTGTTTTGAAACTCCTACTCCTAGAATGCTCCTCCGCAGAACCTGGTTTTCTTGGTTTGAGCAGTCCAAGGCACACGAAGAGGCCTTGTGTAGGTACTGCAGTCAACAGCACCCCCCTGTGCTCCCAGCTGACAGGCAGCATCAACTGCTGGCTATGAGAGTGAGCCAATTTGGACATCCAGCCCGGATGAGCATTCAGATGCCCACAGCTCAGCCAACATATGCTAGCAGCTACACAAGAAACCTTGTGTAAGAGCCACCCAGCTGAGCCCAGTCAACTCTAAGGACCGTGAAAGATGGTGGTGGTGGGGTTCTGATGTGGGATGAGAGGGGAGGTGGCAGCATGCCCATGATGAAACACCACGTCTGTTCTGGTCTCATTTATGTAAAATCAGGTATGTATGTGTGAGCATGCACAAAGATGGGCTTGAAAGATGATCACCAAATTGTTAATGGTGGTTATCTCACGACAGTGACATCAGGTGTCACTTTACTCCCTGCTTTATATTCAATGAATTGTTCAGGTTCTTTACAATGAGTATATATTATTTATACAATTACATATAATAAGCAAGGTGGAGGGTGGAGTGGGAGAAAATTAATAAACTCAAGGTTTTACTACAACAGTAGATGGCTTTGAAGATGATCACAGCTATTTCCCTAAGGTGGTAGAATTAAAAGGGCTTACATTTTCATCACTAGGCTTCTATTCAGATCCTGGCTCAAGGGAGGTTAAAGAACTTGCCCAACTTTGCAAGGCTAGTGTATCAGTTAGGGGTCCTATTTGCAACAGAAACCGACTCTCGCTGATTTAAGCAGAAAAGAAATTTATTAAAAGGTCATTGGGCATCTATTTACGATAAAAACTCTCAGAGAACTAGGAATAAATGGGAATTTCTTCACCCTAACAAAGAGCATCTATGAAAACCGACAGCTAACATCATATTTAATGGTGAGAGACTGGACATTTTCCCCCAGATTGGGGAAAAGGCAAAGATGTCTGCTCTCACCACTCCTAGTCAACATCCTCCTCAGCACAATAAGGCCAGAAAAAGGAAGAAAAGGCATAGGATAAGGAAGAAATAAAACTGTACGCAATATGGTTTTCTACAAAGAAAAAGCCCAAAGAATTTACAAAGATGCTGTTAGATCTAGCAAGTGAGTTTAGCAAGAATGACACAAGGTCAATATATTAAAATGTATTTATTTAATTTTATCTTTATATACTAGCAATGCACAAATGCAAATGGAATTTTTTTTAAAGGGTACCATTTACAGTAGCACCAAAAACATGAAATACTGGGACAAATAATATGCAAGATTTGTAAGCTGAAAACTATAAAATATTGATGAGAGAAATCAAAGGAGACAAATAAATGAGATATACTGTGTTCATGGATCGAAAGACTCAATATTGTCAAGATGCCAATTGTCTCTAAATTGATCTCCAGATTCAACACAATCCCAATCAAAATCCCATCAGGCTTCTTTGGAGAAATTAATAAGCTGATTCTAATAGTTATATGGAAAAGCAAAGGACCTAAATTGGCCAAAACAGTTTTGATAAAGAATAATATCATAGGACTCATACTACCTGATTTTGAGACTTACTATATAGATAGAGGAATCAGTATAGTGTGATATTGGTGAAAGAATAGACACAGATCAAAAAGTAGAAAACAGGGCTGGCCCTTTGGCGTAGTGGTTAAGTTCATGCACTCTGCTGAGGTGGCCCGGGGTTCGCAGGTTCAGATCCCAGGCACGGACCTATGCACCACTTAACCAAGCTACATTGTGGCAGGCGTCCCACATAAAGTAGAGGAGGATGGGCACGGATGTTAGCTCAGGGCCAATCTTCCTCAGCAAAAACGGGGGATTGGCAGCGGATGTTAGCTACGGGCTAATCTTCCTCAAAACAAACAAACCTCCCAAAAAACAAAAGCAGAAAACGGAACCCAGATATAGACCTATGCATAAAATTGATTTTTGACATAAGTACCACAGCAATTCAATGGAGAAAGGATAATCTTTTTAACAAATAGTGCTATTGGACAACTATATGCAAAAACAAAACAAAACCCCCCTCAATCCATACCAAATACAAAAATTAATTTGAAATGGGCTATAGCCCTAATGTAAAAGATAAAATTATAAAACTTCTAAAGAAAACAGAAGCAAGTCTTTGATACTTTGGGTTAGGCAAATATATTTTTTTTAATTTTTCATTTTTATTGATGTCTTAATAGTTTATAACATTGTGGGGTTTTAGCCGTACATTATTTTTTGTCCATCACCATGTGGATGCATCCCTTCATCCCTTGTGCCCACCCCCCACCCCCCTTCCCCTTGGTAACCACCAACCAGTTCTCTCTGTCCGTGTGTTAATTTATATTCCACGTATGAGTGAAATCATGCAGTGTCTGTCCTTCTCTCTCTGGCTTATTTCACTTAACATAATATCGTCTAGGTCCATCCATGTTGTTGCAAATGGGATAATTCTGTCCTTTCTTATGGCTGAGTAGTATTCCATTGTATATATATACCACATCTTCTTTATCCAACCATCAGTCGAGGGACACTTGGGTTGCTTCCACTTCTTGGCTATAGTGAATAATGCTGCAATGAACATAGGGGTGCATAAGCCTCTTGGGATTGTTGATTTCATGTCCATTGGGTAGATGCCCAAGAGTGGGATTGCTGGATCATACGGTATTTCTATTTTTAATTTTTTGAGGAATCTCTATACTGTTTTCCATAGAGGCTGCACCAGTTTGCATTCCCACCAGCAGCGAATTAGAGTTCCCATTTCTCCACAACCTCTCCAACATTTGTTGTTTTTTGTCTTGGTGATTATAAAGGCAAATATTTCTTAGGACATAAAAAGTGTGAATCATAAAAGAAAAAAAATGATAAGATGAACTTTATCCAAATTAAAAACTTCTGCTCTTTGAAAGACACTTATGAAAATAAAAGACAAGCCACAGACGGGGAGAAAATATTAGCAAAACACAAATCTGATAAAGGACTGGTAACCAAAGTATATAAAGACCTCTCAAAACTCAGTAATAAGAAAATAAACAACCCAATAAAAATTAGCAAAAGATTTGAACAGACACTTCACCAAAGAAGATATATGAATGGCAATAATCACATGAAAGGATGCTCAGCAGCATTTAAAATTAGGCAAATAGAAATTAACAACATAATGAGCTATCACCACACACCTATTAAAATGGCTCAAATTCTAAAAACCTGACAATATCAAATGCTGGTGAGGATGTGGAGCATTTAAAATTAGGCAAATAGAAATTAACAACATAATGAGCTATCACCACACACCTATTAAAATGGCTCAAATTCTAAAAACCTGACAATATCAAATGCTGGTGAGGATGTGGAGCAACTGGAATTCTCATACATTGCTGGTGGGAATGCCAACTGGTACGGCCAATTTGGAAAACGATTTAGCAGTCTCATAAAATTATACCTATGTTTACCATATGACTCAGCAATTCAACTCCTTCATATTTACCCAAAGGTAAATATGTCCACACAAAAACCTCTGTGTGAAAGTTTATACCAGCGTTATTCATCATCACCCCAAACAGGAAGCAACCTAAATGTCCATCAACTGGTGAATCGATTAACAAATTCTGGTGCATTCATAAAATAGAATACGACTCAGCAGTAAAAAGGAACAAACTACTTAGACCTGGAACGGCATGGATGATTCTCAAAAGCATTATACTAACTAAAAGAAGCCGGGCTCAAAAGGCAGCACACTGTCTGAGTCTATTTATAGGATATTCTGGAAAAGGCCAAACTTCAGGGAAGGAAATCAGGCCAGTTATTGCCAGGGTCTGGAGGAGGGGGAGGGGATTGACCACAAAGGGGCACACAGGAACTTTTTGGTGTGAAGGAAATATTCTATATTTTGATTGTGGGAGTGGTCATGCAACTGTATAATTTTGCCAAAATTCATAGAACTGTATAGTTAAAAAGGGTGAGTGTCACTGCATGTAAAATATCCCCCAATACAAATGGCCCACAAGCACATAAAAAGGTGCTCAACCTAACTGATCATCAGGGAGAGGCAAATCAAAACTACCATGAGATGTTACCTCACACCTGCTAGAACGGCTATTATCAAAGAGACCAGAGACAACAGGTGCTGGTGAGGATGTGGAGAAAAGGGAACCCTCGTGCACTGGTGGTGGGGATGTAAATTGGTGGAGCGACTATGGAAAACAGTATGGAGGTTCCTAAAAAATTAAAAATAGAACTACCAAATGATCTAGTAATCCGACTTCTGGTTATATATCCAAAGGAAATGAAATCACTATCTGGAAGAGATATCTGCATTCCCATGTTCATTGCAACATTATTCACAATAGCCAAGAGACGGAAACAACCTAAGTGTCCATCCATCAATGGATGAATGGGTAAAGAAAATGTGAGATGTACACACACACACACACACACACATAATTCAGCCATAAAAAGGAAACCCTGCCATTTGTGATAACATTGATGGACCTTGATGGCATTATGCTAAGTGAAATAAGTCAGAGAAAGACAAATACTGTATGATCTCACTTATGTGTGGAATCTAAAAACATTAAACTCACAGAAACAGAGAGTAGAATGGTGGTTGCCAGGGGCTGAGGCGGGGTCAGGGGGAAGGGGGAGATGTCGGTCAAAGGGAACAAACTTCCAGGTATAAGATGAGTAATTCTGGGGATCTAATGTACAGCTCTAATGTACAGCATGGTGACTGTAGTTACCAACACTGTTGTATACTTGAAAGTTGCCGTGAGAGTAAAGTTTTAATGTTCTCACCATAACAACAACAACAACAAAATGGTAATTATGTGAGAGAAGGGTGTAACTAACCTTACTGTGGTAAACATATCACAATATATAAATGTACCAAATCATCACCTCGTACAGCTTAAACTTACATGATAATGTAATGACAGATGTCAATCATATCTCAATAAAGCTGGAAAAAAATATACTCCAATAAATCTGAAAAAAGAGGAGGGGGAGTCATTTGGAGGGCCAGAGAACCTAGTTTTTTTGTGTGTGACAAAAATTAGCCCTGAGCTAATATCTGTTGCCAGTCCTCCTCTTTTTGCCTGAGGAAGACTGGCCCTGGGCTAACATCCATGCCCATCTTCCTCCACTTTATATGTGGGATGCCTGCCACAGCATGGCTTGATAAGCAGTGTGTAGGTCTGCACCTGGGATCTGAACCCGGGAACCCTGGGACACCGAAGCAGAGCGTGTGAACTTAACCAGTAGGCCACTGGGCTGGCCTCCAGAGAACCTAGTTTTGAGACCTCATGGCCATGAAGAATTCCCAGAGTCATACTGGACATTGGACTTAGCCAGCATCAGTGAGTGTCCAGCCAGGAAAACAGAAATCACCCCAGGTTTTCCAGCAGAGAGGGACTTAATCCATGGGCTGAATTCATGGAATACATGGGGCCTGGGTCTTAGCAGCAAGGGGGGTGGGGACTGGGACCATCTGCCATTTTCAACCTCTGTAGTGGGAGGCGGGCTCCACCTTTTCAGGTGGGACATTCACCACAAAATAAAGGGGTTCAGATGCTGGAGGCCAAAAAGAATGACAAATGTCCACCATGGTTAGTAAACATGAAAGTTGGGTTTCCAACCCTTATCAACCAGGGCCAAACTCTTAGTCACTACATGGCAGGTCTTGAGATGGCGCCTAAACACTGCTCTCAGGATCCAGAACTGCTCAGTCTGGAATGGGCTAAAACCTGTGGACCCACAACCACATACTGTACACATGCATTCTCTCCACCATGAGAGTGGAGAGCTCTGGGCTTCTCCATGGCTCAGCTGCTCCCCTCAGCCCTGCCCACACTGGGATCCCATCTGGGTCCTCCAGCAACATGTGTGTCTTGAGAGCAGCCAGGTCCTCAGAGAACAGGAGGAGGAGCGGGAGGCACCCCATCCCTGAGCCCATGTGCCGTGAGGCTGGAGCTGTGAGACAGACCAGGAAGGAGGAGAGGGAGGTCAGGGCAGGGTGAGCAGGAAGAGGAGAGGTCAAGCCGAGGTTTGAAATCAAAGCCCTCACCTCCCCTCTGTCCCCTTCCGCTGTTCCTCGAGAAGGTCTGGCTCAAGGCAGCCCAGGCTCTCCCCTGCCTCTGGTCTCCGCCTCGGTTGGCCCTCCCAGGCAGCTCAACACTGTCTTCTCCCCCCGTCCAGTGATACCCGGATCTCTTTCTACCTACTTCTTGCTAACTCGCAGCACATCCTCAGCCTCGAAACACCCACGCACCTACAAAGCAACACCTGCAGGCCTTTCTCTTCAAACGGAATAACACAGCTGAGAGAAAGGTACGGACTTCCCAACTCAAAATCAACAAAGTCTGGGAGGGCACCTTGGAAAAAGGAAACACAAACAGAGCAGAGAGGAAAGAGAAGAAAGATGCAGGGAACTTCTTGGATGCACATCCACCAACCATTCTCCACCCCTGCTTCCTCTCCTCCCATAGAGGCTGAAATGGCCAGACATGAGCCTCCCCATTCTCCTTTGCAGCAAAAGTAGGGGCATATGCTCCAATCCTGGCCAACGCGACGAATGAGAGGAGGAGTTTGTTGGTGTCTTCTTCCCTGATAAGAGGAGATGCATAGATGGAAATGTTCTTCTTCTCCAGCCAGTTGTTGTCATGTCTACATGTGATGTTGGAACTGTGGCAGCCATCTTGTGACCATAGGGAAAAGTCTAGGATGTAGCTATTATGCTGAGGAAGGCTAAGCAGAAAGATGAATAAGAGTCTGGGTGACTGATGACATCGCTGAGAACCAACCTTGGACCTTCCCTAATGTGGGTGTTCGAATTATGTGAGACAATGAAGCCCTTATCGTTGAATCCTCTTGTATCTAGGTGTTTTGCTCTGTACAGCTGAAAGTATTCTGACGGACACGGAAATAAACCAGCATTTGCCGAATTCCCCAGCATGTAAGACTGTGTTAGGAGCTTTATATAAGGTAATTACTACATTATCCCCATTCTACATTCGAGGAAACTGAGGCCTAGAGAGGTTAAGTAACCTGCACGAGGTCACAGATTAAGTGCTGAATGCAGGACTCTAAGCTATTGTGACTTAAAAAAACTTACTGAGTGCTTACTACATGTTAGGCATTCTCCAGGGGCTGGGGATGCACCGCCAAGGAGACAGATAAATCCAGGCTTTCATGGAGGTTCCATCAGTAGAGGAGGCTGACAATAAACAAGTAAACAAATAAGCAATGTAATTGTAGATTAGTGTTAAATAGGGTGATATGGTGGAAAGCAATTGGAGTTTCTGGTGTGTTGGGGGAGGAAACGTTTTGGATAGGATGATTGGGGAAGGCTTTGTTGAGGAGCCACTTTTGAACTAAGCCCTGACAGAAGGGAAGGAGCTGCCATCGCCGTGTGAAGACCCAGGGAAGGGCCTTCCAGGCAGAGGGAGCAACAAGTGCAAAGTCCCTGCGGCACAAGAACTGGGGACATCTGAGGAACTGAAAGGAGGCCACTGTGACCGGAGCTCAGTGAGAGATGTGGAGAGCGCAGATGGCTAAGGTTGGAGAAAGGCAGGAGCTGGATCCTGTAGGGTCTTATAGGCCATGGTAAAGTGTCTGGATGTTATTCTGATTGAGATGAGGAGTCACTGAAAGATTTTAAGCAAGGGATGACATAATCCGATTTACATTTTTGATGGACGCTGTTGTGTGGAAATTGGATTGAAAGGAGTAAGAATGGAGGCAGCAAGATCATTTGATAGGCCATTGGTGTGGCCCTAGAGAGAGCTGATGGTGACATGGGGGGGGTAGCCTGGAGAGAGGTGAACAGCTTCCAACCAGGTTCCCAAGGCACAAGCAACAGGACTTACCAGTGGGTTGGATATGCAGGTTACAGAAAAGGGAGGACTCAAGGTTGACTCCTAGGTTTGGGGCCTGGGCAACTGGGCAGATTGTGGTGCCTCATGGGAGAGGAAGAGATTTAGGGCAAAATCAAGAGTTCTGTTCTAGAGTCCGAAGCTGATGTTCTGTTTCCATTCCACTCCATTGCTTCCCTAAAGTTAATAAACTATGAACCTTACACTTGGAGTTATTTCTGCCCTGTGGGCAAATCTATGTGGTGAGTGATGTGAAATGGTAATGGGAAGCATGAAAGGACTCCCAGGTATAGCAAAAGTTCTGAGAGAGCATTTTCTTCTCACTTCCAAAGTGCTTATAAAGCACAAGTTCCACGATTTGATCATTGGGATCATTAAATTAGCACAGTGTCTTAGATAGGGCTCCCCAGAAGCAGATCTTGAGATGAGGATGTGAGCACATGTAGTTTGACTGGGAGGTGATCTCAGGAAGCACTGGTAGGAGAGTGGGGATGTGAGAGAAGAAAGGGAAGGAGCCAAGACAGGGTTTGGGAACGGGCAGGTTACCACTGAGGGTAACTGGGGTGTGGCCCTGCTGAGGACCTCTGAGAGAGAGCACAGAGCATGCATCACAATTGTCTCCCCTAAGTGGCAAAAAGCTGGGCTGTTTATCCTCCAAATCCTGTTCACTGACCAAAGGGTGCTCCCAGGGGCATCAGCTCTCAGCGCTTCTGTCTCCCCTGGTGATGGCCCAAAGAGAAGGCCATTGGGTGGAATATCGCACGCAGGTGCTGCAGGAGGAAACTGTCAGTGTGCCCTGGGACAGTGATGCCGAGGGGACATGGAGAGGGGGCTGCAACGGCTTCCGCTGTTGCTCTACCAGCAAGATGTTTTTACTTCTGCTAACCCTTTAGAGTAAGTCTCAAAACTACTAGACAATGCTATTCAAAATGTAGTCAACAGATCAGTGTCACAAACTGTTACCTTTCACTATAAAGAATTTGTAAATCAACTCACGGCTTCCTTCACTGAGAAAATCTCGCTATTAAAAAAAGTCAGCTGAGGGGCTGGCCCAGTGGCACAGTGGTTAAGTTCGCGCACTCCGCTTTGACGGCCAGGGTTCATGGGGTTTGGATCCCGGGCGCGGACCTACATGTAGCTCATTAAGCCATGCTGTGGCGGCCTCCTATATACAAAATAGAGGAAGATTGGCACGGATGTTAGCTCAGGGACAATCTTCCTCAAGCAAAAAGAGGAGGATTGGCAATGGATGTTACCTCAGGACCAATCTTCCTCACCAAAAAAAAAAAGTCAGCTGATCTAATTGATGTGCCTAGTGATGAAAATTGATTTACATGCTGGTGCAAGCTTCTTATCTTATTGCAGACCCGTAACAAACAATTCACAGACTGGGACTGTGCTAAACCATGGATCCTTGAGGATGGATGCTGTGACATAGTCATCTCTGTATCCTCAGGGCCCAGCACAGCATCTGGTATAAGGCTCTTGGTGGATCTGTATTGTGCCATTTTACAGATGAGGAAATGGGGACACAGTGAGGCAGCCTTTCAGTTCTGCTGCTTGATCCCTCTAAACCAGTGCTGCCTCCGGATGTGACACATCCACTTGGGATGAGCTCCTTTCTGGGAGAGTGACACCAACTGGAATCAATCTTGGTGTCATTACCCCCTTTAAGGATTGTGTTTTGGGCTGTGTCTATCCCTAGGGACCAGTCATACAGCCAAAGTGCTTCCCCACCTTGCTTCTGCCTGGACCAGGCTGCTTTCTGCTCCTAGGGCCACGAGTAGCTAGGTGGCCACCATTGAATATTCCCTTGATGCAGCTGATGATGATTGTATGATTCCTCGATGAAATGGGAAAACTCAGGCACCAGGGAGTTGCCTTTTAGTGGTTATTCTTTTTAACCACATAAGGCTGGCAAAGGACTCAGAAACCCTTGAGGGTTCCTGATGAGGGAAAACTCTTTGATCATTGCCACATTGACTTATGGACAGAGTGAGAGGGTCCAATGGCTAGGTGGGTTAGATTATCCTGCAGTGACAACCCCAAATCTTAGTGGTTTAACACAACTAGAGTTTATTTTTTGTCCACGCTATATGTCCAAGATGTGTCAGCAGGGGGTTCTGCTCACATGTCCACTCAGAGACTCAGGCTGGCGGAGGCTCCACTGTGCATGTGCTTGAGTGACCACTGCAGCAGTGAAGGGAAGGGAGCCGAGAGAACAGCTCACCGGTTCTTCAGGCTTCCTCCTGGAAGGACACGTGCCCCTTCTGCCCAGGTTTCATTGCCAGAGCAACTCACATGACTCTCCTAACTTCAGAGGAGGTGGGGACGTGAAATCCTACCAAGTGCCTGGAAAGCAGAGTCAGCACTAACAGGTAACAGCGCTAATGCCAACCACAGGTATGCCCTCTGCAATTGGCATGATCCCCACCCCTCCCTAGTCTCTTACATTTATGTCAGCTGCCTGTTTCAAAGGGCATTTAGGTTTGCTGACCCTTGAGTTGGAGAACTTGAAGCATCCCATGTCCAACCCTATAAAACTCACCATTTTCTAACTCAATCTCAAACCCTTAGGTATAATCACTAGACTTGTTCCTTGTGAATTGTCCACTATACCACCTGCCCACCTGCTGGGTTGTTAGCTATTCCCTGCACCTGGATTCCCTATTACCATCACATTGACTCCCTATGCTCTCTCTGCCTGGACTACTATAGTTTGCCAATCACTGTACCCTTCAGATACCATGGTCTTTGCTGAGTATAGGAGGGCTTTTTTCCGGCACCCACTACTGATTCCTTCCCCTGGCCTACCCTTAGCCTGTGCTCCTCACTACCCTACCACGGACAGATCTGGAATCAGCCCCCATCCCCTCCTAGTTCATTCATCCAATTAAACTGACCATGAACATCTCTCCTGAGATGTTTGCATTCCAGATTACATTAAAGATACATCCAGATAAGCCATGCATCCACCCATTTTTTCCCATACCCTTCAACCTCAGGAGGTGTAGCTAAGATTTATATACCACTTGCCTCAGTTCTTCCCCTTCTGCCAGAGCCAGGTTGCTAAGTTTAGGAATACTTTCTGTTCCTACTTGTGGTGCCCAGGCTGAGCACTACCCGCAGGGTGAAGAGTGGAGGTGAGGGACATTTCCAGAATAAGAGATGTCAGGACCAGGTTGAGCTGGGAGGAGCATCTGCTAAAGACGGCATACCCAGGGTGTGTTGGGTGTCAGCCAGAAATCGTCAAGGTGAAACCAAGGTCAAGGCCAGAAAGGCAGTGCCAAGTACAAGAGGCAAAGAGGATGGGACACAGGACACAAACCACAAAGCCTTAGCCAGGAGGATCAAGAGCAGGACAGTGCGGGAGCGGGGTGGACAGGGCTGTAAACAGCCAGAGCGCTCTGGGCCACCTGGCTTGCCTCCCTGCTCCCCACACCTCGCAAGCACTTCTAATCCAGTGTCAGAAACATTGGCTTAAGAAACCGACAGACGAACAGAAGCTGAAAATCTGTGCCCGTGGCTGTGATGAAGCTACCTCTCAGCAAGTGCAATGAACCAATGGGCAGAACCAAGAACAACTAGTATGAGGCTTTGGGGCTGGAGGAGTTTTGCTCCTGAGAGGAAAAGGACACGGGGTTGGAGTCTCTCTCAGGTACCCCTTGGCCTGGCCCTGAACCGCCGAGAACCATGGAGGGACAGAAAGAGCAGAAGGGCATCAGTGGTGCCACTTTGATTCCTGATGAGAGCGTGGGTGGGGCAGCACCCTGCCCCCTGCTGGTGGATCCCAGGGGGACTTTGCTAAGCAAGGACGGCATGGAGGGCAGCACAGGGAACAGCACTCCGGCACATCCATCCGCACCCTCCCCGAGCGTCCAGCAAGAATGGTTTCACAGGCAGCAGGACCCGGATGGGCCCGGAGCGGAAGAACCCGAGAGGACCACTCGTGACTACGCAGGAGCCGCCTCTGGGGCTTCCGGAACTGCTGGGGGAGCTTGTGTTGGGCGAAGAAGTAATGTGGGGGTCTGGGGGAGGCCCCTCACGTGGGGCTGTGTTCGGACTGGCTGAAGAAATCTCAGATACCATTAGTGTCAAACCTCGCGTGTCTAGAAGAGACTCAAGGAAATGAGGACCCTAAACAGCAAACCTCAGCCTCTCAAGGGTCCTTCTGCATCATTTGCAGGCTTTGGGGTTGGGGGCATGGGGGGGGATTCCTGTCTAAAGGGTGCATCCAACACTGGGGGCCGCACTCCCTGATCTCCTGCATCCAGGAATTCCCCAAGACTCTGTTCTGTGCTCTCCAGGGTCCTGGGGGTACATCGTCAGCACCGGTACCTCTTGCTCTGCATCCTGAGGGCAGCGGGCAGCACACCCCTGATTTGGGGAGGGATGGGTGAGGGCTCTTCAGGTCCGCCCCTGTGGGCAGTCATTTTTCCTTTGCTCAGTTCCCTCCAGCCACATCTTTCCCTTCCTTTTGTCTTCTTATCACAACCGAAGAGAACATAAAAACACCATGTGCTCTTGGAAGCAATGTCTTTTAGCAGTAGACACAATGGAACCCCCTAGAATGCTCTATGCTATCCTTCTTTCCTTCTGTCTCCTGGAACCAGGGAAGAGTGAAGAAGTCATATCTTGCATGTCCTGTCCCACCCATGGAAGGCACTAGAAATACCCACCCCACCATATTTGACACCCTGCGCTGTACTAACCTAGTTTCCAACCCACCTCAATGAGCTCGAGACAAGCCAAGTCCCAGAACCCATCAACTCAATTCTCTTTGGGAGCATTTGCTGCCCTCAGGGCTTCAGCAAGTAAAACCCAACCTCCATCAGCAGCCCCCTTACTTTGCAAAAATGGCAGATGCAACACGCCTGCTAAAGCAAGGTTACTTTGCATGCACAGATTTTTTTTTTTTCCTTTTGGCTTACTTCTAGCTACATCCCCAGAACGCTAAGGGAAAGAGATTCCCTGGTCAACTCCATAATCATTATGCCTGAGAGAGAATGCAGAGCAACTCCCTGACAGCTGTGCAGACACGGTCTTGTCACGTTCTGATTAAGCGAGTTTCGAAGGTGAGAGTCTGCTAAGCTCACACTCAGCTGAAAGAAGTTGACTTGGAAGCAGATTTATCAGAGAGCTGGAAGGAAGCCCGCTGGAGCGGTTGCCAAGGGCCCCGCGCAGAAGTGCTGAATGTGTAAACTGTGTCATTGTTTAAAAATGAGCCAACCCAGAAACCCTGGCTTCAAAGAGCTCAGCCTCAAACAGCAGCAGGAAGCAGTGAGGAGAGGCTCGCCTGTGATCATGCTCCACGGAAGGGGTTGTCATTCCAGCCACGGGATACAACAGCTCACTGGCCCAGCTCCCACTGGGGTCTGGAAGCCTGGAACTCTGGATGGCAATGCAGGGCATGGCATACAGAGGCCAGGGGGCCAGGTATGGGAGAGAAAATAAAGGAGCAAGAATGAGGATGGAGACTGTTTGTGCCTAGACGGTGCCTGACACATTGCAGACACACGGTAAATTTGTCGAATGAACGAATGCCTAATACATGCCAGGAAGTGTTCTAGGTACTGGGGATACATCCATGAACAAACAAAACAATCAGATATTCCAATCCCTGTGGAATCTGCATTCTAGAAGCAGGGGAAACAGACAGTAAACATACCAAATGCAGAGATATGTGCCCTGAAAAAAATAGAGAAGGCCAAGGGGCTTGGATGTGCTGGGGGTGGGCAGATGTTGCAATTTTAAATGGGACAGCAGGGCAGGCCTCCCTTACTGTGTCGGACCTGAGCAAAGACTTGAAAAGGGATGAGAGCCGGTCATGTGGGTATCTGGGAAAGAAAGCTCCAAGAAAAAGCCTCTGCCTTGAAAATGTATGTCCACACAAAAACTTGCACATGGATGCTTATGCAGCTTTATTCATAACTGCTAGAACTTAGAAGCAACCAAGATGTCCTTCAGTAGGTGAATGGATAAATAAGCTGTGGTCCATTCAGACAATATTTTTCAGTGCTGAAAAGAAATGAGCTATCGAGCCATGAAAAGACATGCAGGAAACTTAAATGCGTATTACAATCTGGAAAGGTTTCATACTATATGATTCTAACTATGTGACATTCTGGAAAAGGCAAGACTATGAAGACAGTCAAAAGATCGGTGGTTACCAGGGGTTGGAGGTCAGGGGAAGGATGAACAGGCAGAGCACAGAGGATTTTTAGGGTCGTGAAATGACTTTGTACGATACCATAATGATGGATACATGTCATCATACACTTGTCCAAACCCATAGAGTGTACAAGAGTGAACCCAATGTAGACTCTGGACTTTGAGTGGGTTCATCAATTGTAACACATGCATCACTGTGGGGGGAGATGCTGATAATGGGAGAGGCTATGCCTGGGAGCAGGGGCAGGGAGTATATGGGAAATCTCTGTACCTTCCACTCAATTTTGCTGTGAACCTAAAACTGCTCTAAAAAAAGTATTAATTTTAAAAATGCAAAGTAAAAAATAGGCCTGTGCAAAGGTGACAGAACCTGGGGAGTCCGAGGCACAGCGAGGTGGCTGATGTGGAGACAGTGAGGGGAGAATGACAGAAGATGGGGACAGGGAGATGAGGAGGGGAATGCCAGTCACGGTCCTGGAAGGAAGCAGATGGCCTGCTCACACTGGCTGATTGGAGGAGAGTTTCATCAAAGGACAATTCGTAAAGAGTAGACAGGATGTAGGGACACCTTGGGGATAGTTCAGTATCCCTGGGTGCCATTACCACCCCTAGAACTGAAGGGGCAAGAAAAGAGAAGTTACTGGAACCTGGGGGAGAGGACATGGCTGCTTGATGGTTGAGTGGCACAACCAGCCCATGGGAAGCCCTGCAGGGAGGAAGCTGGGGGAATAAGTACCCCAACTTCACTCTCCTCTCTCCGTCTAGGCTCCTGCTCAGGTTCCCCTGTTGTTCAGACCCAGCTGGAAGCCAGAGACCTCAATGCAGGTCGGCCTCCCGGGGCAAGAGTAAGGTGGAGAAGGGTGAAGAGTGGAAAGAGAGAGACCGACCAGCAAAGCCCAGGACAGAGCAGACTGTGTGGGACCCTGAGGCCACCTAAGGACTTTGGCTTTTACTGAGAGAGAGAGGAGCCTTTGGGGCTGCTGGACAAGGAGTGACATGATCTGACTTCTGTCACGAACAAATGGATGAACGTGGTAAATGAACACAGGTGCTGACCTCAGTGCCGACGTTAGCACCCAGGAGCTGAAGGAAGGGCGTGAGCCCTAAGGGTCGGTAGGGAGGGAGGCACAGGACTCAGTGAGGACGGTTTGTTCATTCTGAGGGAAACAGGCCTCAGGAACAGGAAACAGGAGGGGAGGGCGCACAGCACCCAGCACCTCCAGATCGAGGCAGCTGGGATCTGCCAGGGCTACCTTTATCCTCCTTGCCCTGAAAGAAGTTTCCAGATCAGTGGTTCCCTCTAAGATTCCACCCTAGCCTGGTGAGGTGGGCCTGGACCCCTAAAGGACTACCACGGAGACACTTGTGGGCGTGGTCCCAAGCCATGCTGTGGGGACTTTGTGAAGGCCCTGGTGCCATCCTGCATTTGACTGTGTGCCACCCTTTGCTGACTGTTAATGGGCTGAATTGTGTTCCCCCAAAAATATGCTGAAGTCCTGACCCCTAGTACCTCGCAAATTGACCTTATTTGGAAATAGGGTCAATGTAGATGTAATTAAGTTAAGATGAGGTGGGGTAGGGTGGGCCCTTAATACAACATGTCTGGTGTCTTACAAGAAGAAAGAAGACAGTATGAAGACAGACACACAGGGAGAAGGCCATGTGGTGACAGAGGCAGAGACGAGTGATGTGGCTGCAAGCCAAGGAAGGCCAAGGATCAACGGCCACCCCCAGAAACTAGGAAGAGGCAAGGAAGGACTCTACCCAGAGTTTCAGAAAGCACGGCCCTGCTGACACCTTCTTTTCAAACTTCTGGCCTCCAGAACTGTGAGGGAATGAATTTCTGTTTTAAGTTGTCCAGTTTGTGGTACTTTGTTACGGCAGCCCTAGCAAGCGAATGGCCATACCCTCCCAGTTCAAACACCTGAGGAGGTGTTTTCAGGCTGCTGTGCTGTGCAGGCTACACTGTGCTGGCTTCCTGATTAGGGTTCTTTTCATATCCAAAAAGATATGTCCATGTACAAATCCTGGGAGCCTGTGAATGTGACGTTATTTGAGGAAAGGGTCTTTGTAGATGTAATTAAATTAAGGATCTTGAGATGACATCATCCTGGATTAACAGGTGGACTCTAAATCCAATGACAAGTGTCCTTATAAGAGACAGGAGAGGAGACACAGACACACAGAGAAGAAGGTGATGTGAAGGTGGAGACAGATCGCAGGGCTGTGGCCACGAGCCAATGAAGCCAAGGAATGCTAACAGACACCGAAAGCTGGAAGCGCAAGGAACGGATGCTCCCCAAGAGCCATTGGAGGGAACATGGCCCTGCCGACTCCTTGATTTCAGACTTCTGGCCTCCAGAACCATGAAGGAATAAATTCCTGTCGTGTTAAGCCACTCAGTTTGTGGTAGTTTGTTAGGGTAATCTCAGGAAACGAATAGAGCTGGTAACCTTAACTAAAGGATAAGCCAATTCTATGGTGACAGAAGCCAGTAACAATGAAGGAAAGCCTGTGGGTGGCACTGAATCATTGGCTGAACTTGGGAGGGTTCAGTTCTAAGAAGGTTCGGGGTGAGTTAGATCTACTGAACCCAGAGATAGAACTTGGACAGAGAAAGTTATTAGCCAAGGCTGGCTGTTCGTGTTCCTTTCGATCTGGCTCTCATTTGTTTACCCTGTTTTGTTATTTGTCCAATACTCGTTAGTGTTCCTGATGAAAACTTTCTCTCTCTGATGATTTCTCTCCGTTGAAAGAAATGGCCTAGTTATGGGCCCATCTCAGCAGGACATTCTCTTGATAGACAGTTCCTTTGCCTTCCTGGGATCCCATCAGCGTTGGCGCAGTCCCCCAGCCACCAGGAGGATGGTTTACTTCAGAGTTTCCTGGACAGCTGGCTCGGCGTGGGTGGCCCGGAGCAGGTTCCTCACCTCTGCCAAGCGGCTCTTCCTGCAGACAGCACGGCACCACACCATCTGGCCTCTGCGACGTTTGGAATGAGACAGTTCGGACCAAGGCCAGGCCTTCTGCCCCACCGTCCCCTTCGGGCTGGCCTTGCCAGCTGTCCCGCACACCCTCAGCCCAAGTCAGAACATGAGGTTCAAGCTTCCCATCTCTGCCTTCCTCACTCATATCTGCTTTTTTAGTCTGAGGGTTCTTCTGACCAAATGAAAAAACAAGCACGCTACGAAGAAGAGGTGAAGAAACTAAGGATGTTGATTTAGCCTAGAAAGGAGAAGACGTGGGGGCCCGTGAATGTAGCCTTGGATATGGGAAAGGAACTCCACAGAAGATTGACTGGACTTGGTCTGGAAGGTTCCTGACCTGGATGGGGCAGATTCAAGAGACAGATTTTAGCTTCATATGTAAACACAAACATGATTACTTACAAGAATGTGGTGGTTGTACATGGACTGCCTTCTCCACCCTCTGCCCACTTCTGTGATAATGACTCAGCCCTGTGCCCCTGCTGAAGGAGCAAGTCATGATGCTTTCCCAGATTGTGACCACTCAGCCCTGGACGACTGGAGTGAGGGTCACCACCTAACCCAAGGCCAACCAGCCCATTGGCTGGGACCTGATTGGTACTCAAGGTAACTTGCTCAATATGCTCCCTTAATTGACTTTCTCCTTCTCTGTCTCACTTCCTCATGCCCCACAGTGCTGTGGGATACTTCCCAAATAAACTACTCACCTAGAACCCTTTTGTCAGGGTCTGCTCCCAGAACAACCAAAACTAAGACAGGGCTGGATGTACTAGGTCATGCAAACTTGAGGCTGGAGGCTGTGTTGGGTCAGACATTAGCAATGAAAAATCTAGGATGCCCCATTAAATTGGAAACATATTTTTATGAAAAAGTTATTATCTGAAATTCAAATTTAACTGAGTGTCCTGCATTTTATCTGGCAATCCGATATACTATGAAGCAAGTAGTCAATATCATTTTACACATGAGGCACCAGAGCAGTTAAGTAACTTATCCAGGTTCACACAGCTGCTAAGTAGCAGGGCTGAGCTGTGCACCCAGACAGTCTAATTCCAGTACTTGTCCTCTCAGCTGTCGTGGTGGAGCCTTGACTGGTTTCCTATCACTCAAAAGCGAGGTGCACTGTATCTCAAAGGAATGAGTTCCCTGTCGCTTATTTTTTCCCTGTCGAGCAGCTTGGGAGCATAGTGGATGATGTTTGATTCCTGCCTGGGAAAGCTTTAAAGGAAAAGAGATGAGCTCGTGAGCGGCCTCGGTGGAGGCGCAAAGGGAAATTGCTACTGTGTGTGGACCAGAGCTTATCCAGGCAATGGATGTGTGGGCTCGTTGTGGTCATTGGTAAATGACCACCTACCCTAGTTTGCTGGGGACAGTTCCAGTTTAGATCTATTGTTTTGGAGTCTCACCTGTTCAATATGTCATTTCTAAACAAAGAATGTTATATTGATAGTTCCATTCAAACAGACTGGATGGATTTGGTAGACTTCCACTTGGTACTTCTAGCTTCCACCATGGTCTCATCTAGTCGTGTGTGACACATGTGAACACTTTAACATGTGGTTAAATCCAGAATTTTCCTAGCAACATCTCTCTTTCCCTGTTGTACAACTTAACCAACATCTTTCTTTCAAGGACAGCATGCAGGGCGCTGGCAAATAAATACAGTGCGCTATGACATGAGTGGTTAGGGAAAGCTAACTGCTGTCAGTCTTGCCTGGTGGTCGGAGAAAGTATTTAATGCTGCTGATCCGGTGGCCACTTGGTCCACCAGCGAGTTGTGCCAGTGGTCTCTTCCGATAGCCGTGGCTGTAGCCTGCAAAATACTCGAAGTCACCAAGTTGCCAGTTGATGGTGTCAGTGGGAAACATGGGAAATTGTAGATTAGGTGTATGGAAAATATGTGTGGGAAGTAGAAGCTGAGCAGTCCTATCTGGAGCAGACAGGGAGAAGTCTGAGTGCTCTTGTGACAGTGGTGTTGTCACTTGCAATATGGTGTAACTCTACTTATTCACTGTATTGTTTGGTAATGCTTGTTACATTTTTCAGTACACCCTTCCAGCCATAATGAGCTCAAAAATATTTGCCTGTGTATTTAATGAACACTTAAGCACCATAGCTACAGAAAAGTACATTTACACACCACTCTGAACCATGATTTTTTGTTCATATCAAATGATTGTTCTTTAAAATTAATCTTGCTCATTTTTTGGGCAAAGGACTTGAATAGACATTTCTTCAAAGAAGATATACAAATGGCCAAAAAGCACATGAAAGGATGTTCACTGTCACTCTGATGCAAATCAAAACCACAGTGAGATACCACCTCATACCCATCAGGACGGATGTTATCAGAAACAAACAAGTGTTGGTAAGGATGTGGAGAAATTGGAACCCTTGTGCATTGATGATGGGAATGTAAAATGGTTTGGTCTCTACTGAAAATTGTATGCCAGTTCCTCAAAAAATTAAACATAGAATTACCCTGTGATCTAGGAATTCCATTTCTGGGTATCAACCGAAAAGAGTTGAAATCAGGCACTTGAACAGATATTTGTATAGCCATGTTCACAGTAGCATTATTCACCATAGCTAAAACATAAAAACAACCCAAATGTCCATCAATGGATAAACAAAATGTAGCATATACATACAATGGAATATTACTCAGCTTAAAAAAGAATGAAATTCTGATACATGCTATAATATGGATGAATCTTGAGGACATTATGCTAAATGAAATTAGCCAGACACAAAAAGATGAATATTGTATGATTCTACCTACATGAGATATCTAGAACAGTCAAGTTCATAGACAGAGTGGAATAGTGGTTACCAGAAGCCGGAGGGGGAGAGAAATGAAGAGTTATTGTTTAATGGGCACAGAGTTTCAGTTTGGAATGATAAAAAAGTTCTAGAGATGCATGGTGGTGATGGTTGCACAATGATGTGAAGGTACTTAATGCCACTGAACTGTACCTTTAAAAATGGCTAAAATGGTAAATTTTATGTTGTGTATATTTTGCCTCAATAAAAAATTAATCTTGCTCCTTTTTGATTCCGAGTTTTCTAGTACGTGTACAAAGAGAAGTGATAATTGGCAATGTGTGGGCTCCATTGGCAGAACAACTTTGCAAACAGTTACATGATGCCAATTTGATGTCAGTGTCATCCGATGTTTTAAGCAGATCAGTTAACTCCAAGGAGGATCTGATTTTTTTCAACCAATTCATGGACTGAAAATAAAGCTTTAGGAAGTTCATTCTGCCAAAAGCAAAACATCCAAAATTAATGTAAACACTATTGCAAATTTAATTAAAATGTCCAGCACTGAAGATAAAATTGTTCTTGCAGTCTCAAAACAAATATATGTTTTGGTGAAACACAGCTTTATGATCAAAATGATGTTTTTACTAAATAAAACTGTCAAGTAGCAATGACCTTGGAACTGGTTGTGATGCACATGTAATTTGTAATTCATTCAAACCGGCTGTGATATTCCACCAACTGAAATAGAATCTGCCGTTGCTAAACAATACAAACACTTTTATACATACTCACAGTAACTGTGATAAAGCTGAAGCAGCATTAAAAAAAATACTTCAGCATAGTAGTACCCACTCTCTTTCTTTGTTGCAAGTTATTAATCAGATGTTCTAATTGCTCAAGCTTTTGAAGAACTGCTTTGTAAATCAGCCCAAGAGTCTTACAATGGTACCAAGCTTTTTTTTTTAAAGAGAGTCCTCTTCATTTTTGTCAAATACAGTTAGAAATATTTAATCAAAGTACTCAACGAATGAAACACTAAAATGAAACGTCAGCTTTGAAAACATTTTAGCAAAATGCAATGATCGTAAACAAAGCTTGCAAACGGGAAGGCATGCAAACTGACCCCGGGAAAAGGAAGAGAGGAACTGAAAAGATTCAAGGATGAGAGCACCCATAGCACAACCTTCAAATGTGCTTTGGGAAATCTTAACCTGAGAGGAGACTCTTTTGATAGAGCTTCTCTTTTTAATTGTATAAATTTATATTCTGTAGCAGAGTGGAATAAAATTGAAAAAAGCCTGCAATCTAAATTTCGCAAAACATTCAAAAGACCCATAAATAGGCCTTTTATTTGATGTTTTTTATCTTGTAACAAGACTTACCAAAGAAAAGTACTTTGAAAGAAGGCAAGAAGACAGTGCCTGCGGAAGTGTTTGGGCTGAAATATTATACATTTCAATATGAAATAAATTAGAAATGAGAATATCCTTCATTTAGCAGAATTTCCTTTGAGTTCACCAGGCACCTCAGCACCTGTTAAGGATATTTTCTCAATTAAAAATATCACGATCTGTAGAGGAGTCTTTTGAAGGTGTTAACAATTTCAAATCTATTAACAATTAAATGCAACTTTGAAGACAATTTCAGGCTATGTTATAAAAATCTAAAAATAATGAGCCCAAATTGAAAAAACAAAACATATTCTTCCAAAGAATATTTGTGATATAGTATTAGAATCAGATATAGCTACAAAATGGATTAAAGTACAAGATTGTATATTCAAAATAATTATTCTTCTAATGTTTTTTAAATGTTCATGTAATTAGTATGAATACTTTTAAAATTTTGCTCAGACACATACAGATACAGACATGTTATTTTTATTCTGAGAAAGAATTTTATTTTTAAATATAGTTTTTGAATAGAACTATTTTATAGGCCCACTAATGTAATAAAACCAATTTGTTGATCAATATATAAATATTTTTATGTAATTTCAATTATTTTTAACATTCCCTAACCTCATGGGAGAGAGACCAGTCTGAGAGTTTTAAATCCTGCCCAGAAGACTATTTGGAGAGGCCTTGGGACTCCACAGTGATGGTGTAGAGGGAGCAGGCCACGGGAAAAGAATAGAAGGCATTGCCCCCCATCAGGGTGATTGCAGTTGTGGTGGCCCAGCAGGAGCCACTGAAGGACCCAAAGAAATGTCCCTGCGAGAAAGGTGTGGAATACAATCAGACGGAGAGCTTGAAGCCATTTTACTGTAGTACCAGTCAAGTAGCAAAACTTCTGCCCTCCTTTCTCTGCTTTCCCTCCCTACACTCCAACCCACAGAGGCCAGAAACCAGAAACTGGACACAGCAAATTAAGGAGGAGAAGAGAAGGAGAGAAGGACCACAGCTGGCCTTCCCCAGGGAGGTGGTGGGGCTGGAGCGGGAGGCACTGTGGCGGGACGTAGGAGCAGAAGTCTTACCTCTGAGTTAAGATTTAAGTGTTGATTGGATTGGAGAGTTGAATTTCTGAACTGAGTCAATTGCAAAGAATATTACCAGAGGACTTTTTAAAACTAAAGAGTAAGCAAAAGTCAAGGGGCTGATAGGAAGGAATGAAGCACTGATGCATACTACAATGTGGATGAACCTCAAGAACAGTATCCCAGTGAAAGAAGCCAGACAGAAAGGTCACATATTGTAGGATTCCACTTATACGAGGCACTGAGAATAGGTAAATCCATAGAGACAGAAAGTGGGCTGTGGTTGCCAGGGGCTGGGGGAGAGGGGAATGAGGAGTGACTGCTAATGGGGATGAGTTTCCTTTTGGGGTGATGAAAATGTCTTGGAACTAGGTAGAGGTGGTGGTACGACACTGGGAATGCAGTAAATGGCACTGAATTGTACACTTTATGATAAATTTTATGTTATGTGAATTTCATCTTAATTAAAAAAATATACATCATGGGGGCCGCCCGGTGGCGCAGCAGTTAAGTTCGCGCTTGGCAGCCCGGGGTTCGCGAATTCGGATCCCGGGCGCCCGCTGACTCACTGCCTGTCAGCCATGCCTGGCGGCGTCCCATATAAAGTAGAGGAAGATGGGCACGGATGTTAGCTCAGGGCCAGTCTTCCTCAGCAAAAAGGGGAGGATTGGCAACAGATGTTAGCTCAGGGCTGGTCTTCCCCACACACACACAAAAAATATATATATATATACATCAAAGGGCTGCCCCAAATATTCACCCAGGGACAGGAGAAGGACGCCCCCTACTGGGCAGGCTTACAGGACAGTGCCAGACAAAATTATAAAAGTTTTTGGTGAGGATTGTACCCCATGCATCCTGCATCTAACACCTACTACTAAACAGGCCTATATGCATCACACTACATCAACTGTGCTCTCTGGGGGATTTAAAGAATTTTTCAAGCACAAAATTTGACTCTACTGAAATGTCACCTAACGTGCTGACTTCAGAGCATTAGCTCCACAGACTCTGAGCAGCAGAAAAACATTAGACAGGTGAAGGCAAGACAGAAAGAAACACCCCGAGCTGTCTCCCTGAGAGCTGAGGCTCATTGATAGGAAAGTTCTAGGCTGGGGTGAAGTCCTGCAAACTTCTGCTGCTGCAGGCCCTGGGCCACTCTGCACCCGGAACCAGCCATCACTCCCTGTTGTTCCTGAGATCCAGCTCATTGGCATGTCCTGAGTTCCCTTTCCCCTGAATTCTGACCATAAATCCCCCAGGTCCTGAGACCGATTCTGTACCTAGCAGCCAACGAGCTGGACAGCACAGAGTCTAGGAAGCCTGCTAACTCAGGAAAAGGCTCTTGTTCTACGAGAGAAATGACTACCAGCTGGCAGGCGTCCTGGGTGTCTGCCCAAGGGAAGGTGGGCAGGCTATTTAAAAAAACTGGCATGGCACTGCTAAGTTTTAAACTTATAAATGTGCATTAAAATCAGAAATTATTAAACCAGAGAAGCAGGGAAATAATTAGGATCCAAACTCTACCATTAACAGAAATGAACATATCACTTGACCTCTCCACGCCTCAGTCTTCTCCTCTGCAAAATGGGAATCCTTTTGATTTAACCTGGTGGTTGTGAGAATAAAATGGCATGGATACATATCGAAATGCTTTGAAAAGTACAAAGTGTAATAAAAAATGCAAGAGTTTTACCTCAGTCGATTCACATAGGAGCTTACTCAGAAACTCATTTAGTGGCAAGACCGAGGGCTTTCAATACTTAGAGGTAAGGTGGGCCAGTGGATGGATCTACAGCTAGGCCTGACTGTTTGGTGCAGGAGTGGCAGATCTGTTTGGGCCACGTACAGACCTCCTGTTCTGAATTTGTCATTTATTAGAAAGAGAAAACTAGCTGGAAGGGAGAAACCCAAATGAGAAAAATTAATCACTGATCTCTCATTATAATTGCCTTTGTTTTTCAGGATTCATAAATCCTAGGTCATAAAAATAGTACAATGATTTCAGAGTTTAAAATTTGGGTATTGATTAGTGCAAATAACAAATTACAAGTGTTTCTTCTTGGTTTTTCTAGCTGGGAAGATGCAGGATTTGTAGTTAAGTTGGCCTATTGAGCATTGAGAGAGTTTGATCTGTATGCCCCATTCTCTACCACTCAAAATGACATTCAGTTCAACTCAGTAGATATTTACCGAGTTTCTACTTTGTTCCCGAACCAGGATACGGAAGTGAACGAGACAGCTTTCCTCACCCTGTGGTGGCACATGGGATCTTGGAGATCAGCCCAGCCTCAGCCCTGGAGTTTGAAGGAAACAGGTGGCCCAGACTGCAGGCATACACACCCAACGTGCTTCAGAATGTATTCTGGCCAGGGATTTCCATGGAATTAGCACCAGCAGAGGTGAGCACCTGAGTGTGAAACCATTCCTTCGAATAGCTCCAGAACTCTCTGGTCCCTTAAGGGTGTCCTGAATCAAGAGCCTGGTATTTAAACCAACAGCCATTTGCCACATTTGAAGGGCAGCCATCTGAAATTAGAATGCCAAAGATCAGGGAAGCAGAAGTTGATATTTGGTGTGCTTTCGCAAGGTGGTGTGTTTTAAGATACTACACTCAGCTGCACAGTGGTTGAAGGATTTTTTTTAAACAACCAAAACCCCAAACCAATTTTCAGCCTGAGTACTCTCCGTGCTTTTGCTCCAACTACTGAACAGATGGGTCTGAGCTGAGTTTTCCTGAATCTAAGCGCAAGCAACCTCGCTCAGCTCAGAAATACAACAAGCAGGACTTGCCCCAAAGTACAAGAACACTGATTTTTAAAGAATTTTATCCCCCCGAGGATCACAAAATACTTGCCTAGAGCTGCTGCAAATGCAAGTTTCTTCAGGCGCTTCCAGTCTTCCCTTGGCTAGACGCAAGACCAGCCAAACCCACAGACGCTCATCAGGTGTTTGTTTCCGGAACAAATCTGGGAAACGCGGGCTGGAAAGAGACTGAGGATTTGATTTTGCCATTTGGTGAAGGAAATGAGGGAATCTTCTCTTATGTTCTGTTAGCACCAAAGGCATAGAATTTCAGAGCTGAACACCTTGGACTTGGTCCAATGACCCCTCTTTATTTTATTTTATTTTTATTGTAGTAAAATATACATAACATAAAATTTACCATTTTGGGGGCCGGCCTGGTGGCATCGTGGTTAAGTATGCGCAGTCTGCTTCGGCGGCCCGGGGTTTGCCGGTTCTGATCCTGGGCGCGGACCTACTCACCACTCAACAAGCCATGCTGAGGCGGTGTCCCACATAGAAGAACTAGAAGGACTTACAACTAGGATACACAACTATGTACTGGGCTTTGGGGAGAAAAAAGAAAAAGAGGAAGATTGGTAACAGTTGTTAGTGCAGGATCAATCTTCCTCAAAAAAAGAAACAAAAACAAAAAAAACATTTATCATTTTAGCCTTTTTTAAGTGTACATTAAGTGCATTCATATTGTTGTGCAACAATCACCACCATCCATCTTCAGAACTTTTTTATCTTCCCCAACTGAAATTCTATTCCCATGAAACACTAACTCCCCATTTCTCTTTACCCCCAGTCCCAGGTAACCACGATTCTACTTTCTGTCACTAAGAATTTGGCTACTCTAGGTGCCTCATATAAGTGGAATCATACAGTATTTGTTTTTTTGTGACTGGCTTATTTCACTTAGCACCATATCTTCAAAGTTCATCCAAGCCGTAGCATGCAGCAGGATTTCCTTCCTTTTTAAGGCTGAATAATATTCCATTGTATGTATAGACCATATTTTGCTTATCCTTTCATCCATCGATGAACATTTGGGTTGCTACCACCTTTTGGCAAATGCTGCTGTGAACATTAGTGTACGAATATCTGTTTGAGTTCCTGCTTTCAATTCTTTTGGCTATATACCCAGAAGTGGAATTACTGGGTCATACTGTAATTCTGTGTTTAATTTTTTGAGGAACTGCCATAACATTTTCCACACCGGATCCACCATTTTACATTCCCACCAGCAGTGTACAAGGGTTGCAATTTCTCCACATCCTCACCAACACTTGTTATTTCCTGTTTTTTTTTTTTTATAGTAGTCATCCTCACGGATGTGAAGTGGTATCTCATTGTGGTTTTGATTTGCATTTCCCTAATGATTAGTGATATTGAGCATCTTTTCATGTGCTTTTTGGCCATTTATATATCTTCTTTGGAGAAGTGTGTATTCAAGTCCTTTGTCCATTTTTAAATGGGGCTATTTGTTTTTGTTGTTGTTGAGTTGACACCTCTTTATATATATGTGACAAAAATGGGTCATAGAAAAGCTACACTTATACAAAGACACTTAGCGGGATGGTGGCAGAGCCAGAATCAGAATCCAGGGGTCCCAGAACCACAACAAGGCCTTGTCCCACTTCATTCCTTACAGAGAAGGAAACTGAGGTGTAGCGGTGAGGAGACCCACCTCTACTACTTAGGGCTGTAACCTTTGGGGCCCACTCCACCAATAACAGCTACACTCACTTCCTGCATCTTGCTGAGTGATTGGAGCCTAGTTTCTCAACCTTGATGTTATGGACTGAATTGTGTCTCCCTTCCCCAAATCCATATGCTGAAGCCCTAACTCTCAATGTGACTACATTTGGAAATAGGGCTTTTAAGGAAGTAATTAAGGTAAAATAAGGTCTTATGGGTGGGCCCTAATCCAGCAGGACTGGTGTCTTTCTAAGAGGAAGCGATGCCAGAGCTCTCTCTTTTTCTTTCTGTGCACGCACACAGGAAAGACTGTATAAGGACACAGCAAGCCAGGAGGCAAGGCCTCACTGGAAACCACCCCTGCCAGCACCTTGACCTTGGACTTCCAGCCTCCAGAACTGTGAGAAAATGAGTTTCTGTTGTTTAAGCCCCCAGTCCATGGTATGCTGTTATGGCAGCCCAAGTTGACTACTACATCTGGATTCAGAAAGTTACCAGATGGAGAGGAACCCAGAGAGAAGTGCTGGGATGGGTGGGTGGGTGGTCAAATTGGCCAGCTGGGTCCCACAATGGGTTGGGCCATGTTAAATTTTTCTGGAATCTTCTAGGCTTCAGTCTGATGTTCAAGTAACCTCCTCCTGGCAGAATACAGTTTCGTTATGTTGAAAATAAAGAGCTTAACAAAGCCTACTAAAATAATTCCAAAGGCTTCCTGGATATCAAATGGCTCTCACCAAAAAGTATTCTGATGATTTACAAGTCCCAGACACATGCATATTAGATTTCCCTCAAAGTGCTTATGGTTTTACCTCCAGTATTGAACTTCTCATTTTCCATTCTCTTCTCTGTGATCCCTTTGGTTTGGGTGGTTTTTCTCAGTCAGTTCTGATGTCTGTCAGCCTTTCCCTCCCTGTCCACCAGATTAACTACTTTTTTCTCTTAGATCCCTTTCAAGGCCCCTTATTTCTGTAAGATCTAGTTACACTTCAGATGATCTTAACTGTAAGGCAAATAGGATCTAGCAAACAAGGGCCAATGGGAAGAGGAGGAAGCTAAGAGCAGCTGTGGATGGGGCATTGGTGGGGTAGGGAAGCAGGCTAGTCATCGAGCAGGCTCTTAAGGATGGGCCTAGGGCAGGGGGGATGGAACGGAAAGTGGGAAACTGAGGCAGAACCCTAACCAAGTAATAGGTATGCGTTCAACCCCACTGGCGTTGTCCAGCATGAGGCACTAGCCTTATGTCTGTGGACTTAATCTTCTAAGCCACTGACTTCCTCCTTTCTGCCCCTCACCCTTTGCTCCATTTTCCCCGGCGGTAGCCTATCCTTCCTGTCCTCACCCCGCCTCACCCACCCAGTCTCTCTGCTTCCTGCCACGTAATCTTTCATCACTCTTTCTTGGCTTCATCTGCTCCCTGGAGACTCTCAGGGTAATGTCACAGTCCTGGGACTTCTCTCGGGGTCAAGGGCAGGATCTCAGCAGGAGTTAGGGGCTGGCTGAGACTCACCTGTCTCAGCTTCCCAGTGAACTCTGGCACACACCCCAGAGGCTCTGAAGGTTTTACCTGTTGAGTCAGGAACTGGCTGGCTGGGAGTTCTAGATGGAAGGTCTATGAAAGTGGCGAAGTTGGAATTTACACTCAGGAATTAAGATTCCAAACCTAGTGCTCACTCTACTACAGTACTTCTCAAACTCTAATGTGCCTCTGGATCTTCTCAACATGTAGATTCTGATGTAACAGGTCTGGGGCACGGCCCTGGATTCTGCATTGTTAACAAACTTCCAGATGATACGGACGTTGTTGCTCATGCCCTTTGAGTATCCAGATACCACTGCATCATGTTAAGGAAAGGATACCATGGAAGGCTGGAACGTTTTTGAGTACCGTGGGCCTCTGGTCACACCTGGTGGGCACCACCTCCTCCTCTCCTGCATCTTGTCAGGCTTGATCCTATAGAACAGAGGTTCTCGAGTTTGAACGTGCATTAGAATCACCTGGAGAGCTTGCATGATGCAGCCAGCTGGGCCCCATTCTCAGACTTTCTGATTCAATAGGTCGGGGGGGGGGGCTCAAGAATTTGCATTTCTAATAAGTTTCCAGGTGATTCTGATGCTGCAGATTGGGGGACCAGACTTTGAAATCACTGTTCCTTAGTAACTAAAACCAGGTACCACATGTGCCCTGCAATAGAGAGTCAGATGGCTGTGGGTTTGAAACTGATTCTACCCCTTAGGAATAGTGTGATACTGGAAAGTCTCTTGTGTTCTCTGAGATCCAATTTTCTCATCTACAAAACGGTGATAATACACCTCACTTTGCAGTGTTGCTGAGCAGATGAGAATGTTCGCAAGTGCCTTCACATACTCTTGTCCTTGAGAAGGAGTCCCCAGTCTGTGTCCAAGAGCCCGTCTGCTGCTGTCACATCAATTAAAAAGTTGTTTTCAGTCAACTGGTCTGCTGTTTTAGTTGCTTGACTTACCCTTTTCATGGAATTGAGTAAACTAACCAAATGAATTAGTGCATTTTTTTTCTAGGACACTGTTTGGGATAGTGAGGTCAAGAAGACCTGTATCTGAAACATCCAGGGCAGGGTTTTGTTGGGGATCAGGGCAGTCTGGCCCAAAATACATCACTTTGGCATATGGGTCATTTTGAATTAAAGTTACTTAAGAAACAGCCAGTGCAAAAAGGACACACTGACCGTCCTTTGTCTCCCTGAAAGCAGGAAATAAATCTTCTGTGTGAAAGATACCCTCCCTGCACCAGGAGGTAGAGAGACATCCTTATCACTAGAGATAGGGAATTCAGGGTAGAGAAGGCTATGTAAACAAACTCTGCTTAGTTTCTGCTCTAAGTACCCAAGCATAAGTTTTTTTGTCTTGTCAAGTCCTCACAAATTTATTCTGTGTCTAAAAGGTATAAAATCTGCCTGTTTTGGTCACTTCTTTGACCCTCTCATCTTTATGTGAGGCTCCCATACATACAAAATTAAATTGGATTTTCTCCTGTTAATCTGTCTCCTGTCAATTTAATTCTTAGACTAGCCAGAACCTAGAAGTGAAGAGGAGAAATTTTTTCCTCCCCAACAGCTTCTTAAACTTTAATGGTGTACAAATCACTTGGGGAGCTTGTTTAAGTGCAGATTTTTATATGGTAAGTTTGGGATGGGGCTTGAGAATCTGCATTTCTTTTTTCTTTCTTTTTTTGTGAGGAAGACCAGCCCTGAGCTAACAACCATTGCTAGTCCTCCTCTTTTTGCTGAGGAAGACTGGCCCTGGGCTAACATCCTTGCCCATCTTCCTCTACTTTATATGGGATGCCGCTACAGCGTGGCTGACAAGCAGTGCATTGCAGGCGACCGGAATCCGAACCTGCGAACCCCGGGCTGCCAAGCACGAACTAAACCGCTGTGCCACCGGGCCGGCCCGATAAGCTGCATTTCTAACAAGCTCCCAAGGTCCTGTGGACATTGTTGGGCCCAGGACCACACTCTGAGTAGCAAGAATCTTAGAACAACATCAGTATGTAAATTCCTTGGCCCTGCCCAGACCTACCCTATAATTTCCTCAGGTGATTCTTTGGCAAACTAATGTTTGAAAGCTATTATCTCAGCAATCACCTTAATCTTTTGCCCTTTAAATTTCAGCTATAGCCCAAACAAACAATGAGAGAGGTCAACATCACACAGTCAACCCCACGCCTTTTCATGGGGATGTAGAGGGAAGCAGAGGTGCCTCCTAGGCCCGCTTCTAGCACTTACTAAGTGGATGATGCTGGGAAACTCATTTCACTTTCAGTTAATTTTTTTGAAATAATCTGCTCATCTGTAAAGTGGGGAAAATTATGTCTGTCCTTACAATGAGTCATTGTGAGTCTAAGTGACCCACTGTGTCCAAAGCACTTTGGAAATTGTAAATTTCCAAATTCAAAGGATTATCTTACAAAACAAAAAGGCTTGGGGTGAAACTTTCTGTGTCAATTTATGAAAAACTAACTTTACATGGGCCTTGATCATAGGCATGTGGGATGAATGCAGAAAACAATGAAAATAGTAAAATATTTTAGTGTTGGCCCTCACTTAATCCAGCTATAAGTTTACAAAACCTTTGACTTTTGACCATCTCCAAAGAGAGCCAGCTGGGTATCAACATCTCTCCCTTAAAAGTTGCTCACATTCTTAAATGTACATTAGTACATGCAACAGCCAGAGAGTAACACATGACAGCACAGGCTTTCTCCACCTTAAGAGTCAGTAGGAAGCAAGTGAGTTGTTTGGAACTCAAGCTCATTTCACAACACAACCAATGTTGTGAATATTTGAGTTCCTAAGCTTGCTCACAGGCCCGTTCACTTCTCAGTATAGCTAAAACCCTTTTTGCCCTCTTCCCTCTTCCTTTCAGCCAAAAACCTGATCTGTGAAGGCTAGAGCTGCACCAGCCATATGAGTCCATGAGGAGAGCTTGTGGATGGAAGCAAAGTTCCTGAATGGTGGAGCAGAAAGATTGAAGTCTGTGTCCGTAATGACACTGTGGAATCTCCATGCCAGTACTGGACCATCAGTTCTGGACCCTTTTGCATGAAAGAATAATAAACTTCAATCTTTAAGCTAAGTTATTTTGAGGGTTTTTATATCTGCTAAATTCAGCTGAAACTAATCCTGGTTACCTACTCCCCACCCCTCCCTGTGCTGACCTGAATCCAGGCAACTGTTGACGCAGAGGTCCACATTATTATTTTTGTCGTTTTGATATATATTTTTTTTAAGTAGGAAATCAGATATCAGCCTATTGTGGAAATTCAGCTTGTTAAATGAATCGAACTAAGGAAAAGAATATGAAACATTCCCAAACAAACGGAATGAACGGGCCAAGTCAAGAGATGGCTTCCTTCCATGTCTCTGCACAATGCAGGAGGTGTGCTTCTCCCGGCCCAGGATTGTGGGGCTGGGGAGCACCATTGCCCCCTGCTCCCCCACCTCCTTCTCCCTGCTCGCCCCAGTCTGGGCTAAGGAGTCTGGTGCTTATTTTCCACCAAAGACCCCTGAGGAATCCGGGGCTCAGGCTCAGTCAGGAGACCTGGTAAGTGTCAGGCTGTCCAGAGTCTGCAGCCCTCCTTCCTTCCTGGAGTCTTAAGTTAAGGCCGGGGAGGGTCTTTGCTCTGCAGAGGCCCTGAGACTGTGGAAGAGGGAGGCTGAGGTGTGGACAGCGAGGCCCAGAGGAGGCTCAGAAAAGTTCTCCCCAGCCAGCGTTCCTAAGGAAAATGCTCCCGAGGTTGGTTGTTGTCTTTCCCTTCACAAGGTCCTTGCTTAACCGTGGAATCCCCTTCTTCAGTTCTACAGAAGTAGATTCAGTTCCCCGTGTCCCGTAAACCCAGACTCCTTCCTCTGAGTGTGTAGGAGGGAGGTCAAGGCCCTGAGGGAGCAAGATTTCCTGTCAGTAACCCAAAGGCAAAGCTGGCCCGGGAAAACTGTATGGAGTAAATCTACCTCTCTTGGAAGATTCTAGCAAACTATCATGTTCTACACTATTCACACACTCTCTACAAAAGCAAAAATTAAATGGTACTCTGGGAGACAGGGCCTTGGGATGTCTTGCACCATAGCCCAGGAGAGCTTACAGGTTTCTTTTATGATCCATAGTCCTCATTAGGCAAGATTTATTTTTACTGCACCTAGCTCTCCATTCAAATGTTCAGTGCAAACCCAGTTGCAGATGACAGTATCTCTTTGAAATTGTGAATGGTCAGAGGATCTTGAGAGTTTCTAATACATAAGGGACGGTGAATGGAATATAACGGTAAGGTATTCTTTATTACCAATATAATGCGTAAACTGTCACTGACAATCTGACTTGTGCATTAGATATTTATCTGTGTATCATTTATTTGTGTACTAGTTAATTTGTGCATTAGTCTATTCAACTGTGTATTAGTTATTTAATTTCTGTGTTAGTTATCATTACCCCCAAACATAGTGGCTTAAAACAACATCTATTATCTCATAGTTTCTGTGGGTCAGAAATCAGGAGTGGCTTAGCCCAGGGTGCCTGGATCAAGGTCTCCCTGGGGTTGCCATCAAGGTGTCAGCCAGGGCTGCAGTCTCATCTTAAGGCCACCAGAGGTGGCGGATCTGCTTCCAAACTCACAGTTTTGGGCCGTCCTTGGTCCCTCTCTACGGGGGCCTCTCCACAGTGCTGCATCATGCATGACATTTGGCTTCTCCCAGAATAAGTGATCCAAAAGAGACTCAGGCCCAAGATAGACACCACAGTCTTTTTATAACCTAATCTTGAAGCGGTGTTCCGTTAATTCTGCCATTTTCTATTTGAAAGAAGCAAGTCCCTGGTCCAGCCCACACTCAAAGGAAGGGGATGAAACAAGGATGGGAAAACCAGGCAGCAGTGATCCTTGGAGACTATTTCAAAGGCTGCCTTCCACAGTTGCTACCTTTTCTTTTTGTAAAGCATCACAAATACTTCAGGGATTTCTTTGGCTTAACCGTTATCTTGGTGCCCCTACTATTTTTTCTTTAAGGTTAGAAGTTCCTCAACCATGAACTCTCCTGACAAGGGAGTTTTCAGGAATCTAAGTCTTGGAATTGGAGAGAGAATTATATCCTGTGGTTATAGGGTCTTCATTTTCCACGGTTTGGGGACAAATGTTCCACAAAGTGGATTTTCCAGACAACCGAGGGCTTTTCCCTTTAAGCACCCAAGTTCTTTCCATACTATACAGGAGACCCATGTTATTCTAGATCATAATTCCTGGGACCATTGAGAATACTTAGGTTACAAAAGGAACGGCATGTATATGTGACTGGATTTATCAGGAATCACAGTTCCATGATGTCACCTGTTTCCATAAACATCCTTACACATTAAGTTAATATCTTTATAAGTTTTCCTAAAATCTCTCTCACTTGATTAACAATATTTGTGCTGGTTGGAAGCAATTGCTGAACTAGCTTCAAGAATTGATTTTTCTTCTTTCTGAAGGACTTGATTATGTCCTAGCTATGCACCACCATTCCATTGAACACGTCATCCTTTAAAAAAAAAAGTATGATCTTTTATTCCAAGCCAAACTGTCATTCAAGTACATAGGCAACAGAAAATTCCTGTGTGTTTGAATGTCGGAATCTGTAGGGCGGATAAACTTAGACCCACCAAGAGATGAGTGGAAAAGCTGCCTTAGAAGAACAGGCAGAGAGCATTGGATTTACTTCACTGTAGACCAAGACAAAGACAGGCAGTGACTGTGATGGAAGAATAGGTTATAAATGATCCAGAAATGATATAACTGACAAAAATTCAGATGTGAAGGGGGAACAAAGGTAGAATAAGGTATATACATGGTGTGGCATAAATGAGACACTTCATCCTGTAGGTTACGCCAAACATCTATTTCCTGCAAAGAAGCAGCAATTTCTCAGTTGTCCTCACATTCTCTTCTCTTCGATTACAGCTCCAAAGGTCAGTTTTCTCTGGGCTCTTTTCCATGTCATGGCTCACTTCTTGACACAGTGGGGCACATGGTTGTGAGGGGGAGGGTCCGGGGCTATACTGTCTTGACCCCAGCACTGACTGGATGCATGACTTTAAGCAGGTCACTTGACCTCTCTTGCTTCAGTTTCCTCATTGGTAAAATGGAGCTTATTATGGTTGCTGCTCATAGGGCTGTTGTGAGGATTAAATGGAACGATCCATGGACAGCTCTTAAGAAAGTGCCCAGAATACAGTAGGTGCTCAATAAGTGTTAGATGTGATGATCACTGGTCATGGGACTCATAGACAACAGCAAGGCCATAATGAGGGCAGATGCTGGCCATTGACAGGTGGACTCACGGGCATTCTGGTGTCCAAATTCGTTCCCAACTAAAGGGTGAACCACTGCGCATCCAACCCTCAGGGTTGCTCATGAGTAGATACCAAGATCTACCCTACTGGGTACTTCCTCCTGTGCATAGAGTCATATACCTGACATGAGCTCTCTCTTGGGATCCATCAAGAACCAGGACTGACGTGAGTCCTCACCCGTCTCAGAGATGTGTTTTGGGGCCTGTTAACCTTGAACAAAATGGCCCGAACACTAACATGTTTTGAATGCGAATGTCTGCGTTTCATAGTTTTCTGCCTTCGCTCTCGCAGCTGCTGCTGCTGGCTGTTATTGCCAGTGTTAGCTTCCAGCGGCTCCCTTCCTTCTCCTTCTAATTTCTTGCTTCCATGGGCTGGGAAACCTGAGAGCAAAAGTTATTAGAATTTTCCTGGCCATGAGCAAAGCCTCGAGCTGATTTTGGTCGAGACGGCAGTGGGCAAGGAGTTGAACTGACCTCAAATCACCAAGCTTTTTTTAAAGTTTCATTAAAAAAAAATGATCAGACAGTAAAATTTGGCTCTTTTTCCTTTTTGTGTACAGTTCTCTAAATTTTCACACATGTATAAATTTGTGTCACCACCACCACAATCGAGATACAGAACAGTTCCATTTCCCCAAAAGACTCCCTTTATAGCCATAATCTCCCCGATGCAGATGCCTTGGCAACCACTGATTTGTTCTCCGTCACTACAGTGTCGTCTTTTCGAGAATGTCATGTAGATGAGATCATACAGCATGCAGGTCTTTGAGACAGGCTTCCCTCACTCCACATAATGTTTTTGCGATTCATCCAAGTTGTGTCTATCAATGGTTCGTTCCTTTTACTGCTGAGTAGAAATCCATTGTACTTGGTGAGAAACATCTGGGCTTTTCCAGCTTTGGGCTATCACAACCAAAGCTGCTATTGACATCTGTGTACAGATTTTTGTGTGAACATAAGTTTTCATTTCTCTAAGGTAAATGTCCAGGAGTGAGGTTGCTGGGTTGTATGGAAAGTAGGTTCACTTTATAAGAAACTGCTGAACCGTTTTCCAGAGTGGCTATACCATTTTGCATTCCCACCAGAAATGTCCCAGTTGCCCCACATCCTTCTCAGGACTTGGTTTCGTCTCTTTTTATTATAGTCTTCCTAGTGGGTGTGAGTTGGTATTTCACTGTGGTTTTAATTTACATTTTCCTAGTGGCCAATGATGTTGAACATCTTCTTATGTGCTTATTTGCCATTCTTACATCCTCTTTGGTGACATGTCTATTCAAAGTCCTCTGTCATTTTTTGAAGTAGGTTGTTGGATTTCTTATTGTTGAATTTTAAGAGTTCTTTATATATTTTGGATACATGTTTTTGTCAATATGAGATCCACCAATGCTTAAGCAAATTACTTATGCACCTGAGCCTCCCCCCTTATTAAATGGGGATAATGCAGTTTTCTCTACCTGCTTCCCAATGTTGCTCTGAAGATCAAATGATAAAGGCAGGCGAAACATTGGAATTTGGTGAGGGACCACCGTTGCTGTTTGGATTACCCAGGTTCTTGTGTGAAGGTCTGTGGCTGAACAGGTGTTGCTTTATTTGCATAACGTAACGCTCCTTCCTAGCAGGTACTTGACAGACACAAAGTTTCACGATGAAGGGGAATTGTGTAGAGAAATGGCCTTTGCTGACAAGGCCCTTTTGTCTCAGTCACAACCTAGAGCACAATTTCTTCTCCAAGAGCCCTTGAAAACTTGGCCAGGGAGGTGCTAGAGGTCGGACGGTGTTAGGAGCTCCTCTGCACACCATCTGCCCAGGCTTTAGAAAGCAGATCCTGCTGGCCATGGGCAGAGCCCCGGGCTCCTGTTGAGAGAAGATCACACGTCACGACTGAAGCGTAAAGAGAGGTGCGCTGGAGAGATATGCCTCTTTCCCAAGTTAAAGGAAGATTGCTGGACTCCATCCTCCAGTTCCCATTGCTTTGCAGGGTGCCTTGTGAGCAAGCCCAAATTTGAGGGTGACTGAGAGGTGGCAGCAATGGCGGAATATATAGTATCCACATTGTAGTAGTGCTTACTCATATAATAGTGGGCACAGTGGTGGCCTCCCGCCGGCCCTCCCGTCCCTCCTTCAGAGCAGAGCAGAACTTCAGTTTGAAGAATTAACTTCAGCTCATGGGGTGATCCTGAGGTGTTTGAGAATAATCCCATTTACCCTGCTACCGACTGGTTCTGGAACAGGCGTGACCTGATTCTGCCAGGGAGACGCAAGAACTGGTTTGCTGAAGACCTCCGGGAAAATGTTCTACCTCTTGTGGAGGGATGAGAAGCCAGCTCCATTCTCTGCCTCCCTGTCTCTCTCTCCCCCTTTGCTAAGATGCTCGTAGCTAAGACTGCAGGGCCCAGACTTGGAATGAGTTCAGCGCTGAGGATGGACGAGCAGAGACCTGGAAAGAACCTAAGTCCTTGGGCCACAAAATCGACCAGCCCTGACGCCCACCCTGTCTGGGTGTCTTCACATGCAGTTGATGATCTTCTCGCCAGTTTAATTTGGTTTGAGTTGGGTCGCCTATTTTTTTGCAGCCCCAAATATAGTAACTGTTACAAGCTGTCCCCCTCACCAAGCTCAGGAGCCGTCTTTAGTTGACTAGTTAGGCTTCAGGGGTGCAGCGAGTTTCTGGGGGTGGAGGACAAAGGAAGAAGATGGAAAAGACAATGACCTCTTTTCAATGCCCTGACATCAAGACAGTTCTATGGACCAAGGCTCAGGTTTTTTTATTTTAACATGGAAGCATTAAAAATCACCTAAACCTTATTAACTTGGGTTAAATGGATGGAAAATTCTGAAATATGGCCTCTATTCAAAGGAATGCAGTTTTATTCCATTTTGAAGTGCACAGTAACTGGACGAAGACCCGGTAGAGGTCCTGGTGGCCTGTTTTAGGGAAGACGCAATTAACATATTGTTGCTATGCCAACACTAATAATTTCTTTGGGGATTTTTTCTTCATGTATATAGGCATTGTGTCTGAGTCAATAGCGTAAACGAGGTAAGAGAGGCAGTGGAGGGGGGTTTAACCTATTTCAGGGAACAGACTGTTTTCAAGGACTTGAGCAGTGGCCACTGGCAGGACAACACGGTGCTGATTATGCATTCATTAAAGCAAGTGCGGCCACGCCAGCCCTGGCACTGCCCATACGTTCACAGATTTTAAATCTGAGGACTCCTGACGAACGGTGCTCCATGGCACACGCACTGGAAGGCCGTGCATGCACCTGGACTCACACGTTCACGGGCAGGTCCAAAGCAACGCACATGAGATGCTTCAGGAAGAAACTCGCTTGTGCTTCTGTGTATTATCAGAGGGTGTCTCATTGTAGGGACTGTGGCTGCATTGGGGCTTTTTCAGTAACCACTGGTTACCAGGGCAGACTGTGTGTGTGTGTGTGTGTGTGTGTGTGTGAGAGAGAGAGAGAGAGAGAGAAAGAGAAAATGGGAGAGTGAGAGAGATTGAATGCCAGCTGGCAAGAGCGCCCTTGATTTGTGGAGATTTCTCACAACCCTCAGGCCCTAAAAGGAGTCCTGACTCCACTCCGATTTTCCTCTTTGACCTCTCACATTGTTACCTGAAACCTTGGAGACAGGAACAAATCAAGCTATTGTTTTCCTTAGCAGATACAGACTTGCTCATTTTACGAAAAGCAGCCATCTAATATTGGCGCCTATTTAAGATGGGGGGTGGTAAATACATAGGAAATGATGGGGAGGAGGGGGGGATCCCTTAGCACGCCCCAGGTGGTGCGCTACCTGATATCCAGGTTTCCCTTTTTCTTCCTTCATCAAGTGTGCTGTGAGCACCTGCCACGTGTCAGGGACTGCAGTGTGGATTCGAGGATGCATGAGACGCAGAACCTGCCCTTGAGGGGGTCACGGTGTCACAGGAGACACACACTCAGCTCGAAAGCATGCTGAGATGTATAAGGAGCAGGGATTAGGAGGAACAGCATTGGGGCTGGAGTTTGCAGGTGGAGCGGGCACCCCAAACATGGGAGGGAGAGTGACAGCAGGCGCGGAGGCCCAACAGTGGGAAGCTGAGCCCTTTGTTTGGGGATCCGGGATGACCCCGGCCTGGCATATGGCGTATGGGGCAGTGATGAAGCGCACGGGCTCTGTGGGTTGCATCCTGCAGGACCCTGGCCACTCTGTCCACCCTCTCTGAGTCTGCTTTCTCTCTGTAAAAGGGCATAGTTCTTACACCTGCAGATGAGCACTTTTGTGGTGATGAGATGAGATCAAGCAGGTGAAGTGCTTAGAACAGTGCCGGGGGTGGTAAGCGTGTCTCTCTTTCGTGCTGTTTCACAGGCATCGCTGTCAGAGGCCTGTGCCTGTGATTCCGTCCTGTCTGAAGCCCACACTCCCAGGATTCTTCCTCAAGGCACTTTGATCCTGCTGGGTAAGTGAAAGTCTTGGTCACAGAAACTACATACAATTTTTTAAAAATGAGGTTCTACACGACATTGTATTGAACTGGAACTATCAAGACATATTCATAATCTCAAAAAAAAAAAATGTTTCCACCCTTGTCACTACTCCTCGCGGCCTGCTTTTGATCTTTAACACTTGTTCTCCGCTATCGGAATCAGGACTCTTTGGAAGGTAGCTGATTCCGTGTCTTGGGGAAGGAGAAAATCAGGATGGAAAGTTCTGGATCATCTTATGGTCGCCAGAAAGGAAGAATGCTTTCAAGGATGCCAAGGGCATTTTAAAGGTGCCCATATGGACAAGTTTGGCAATTTGACCATCTAATAACGTGGTTAATTGGAGCAAACTCATGAAAGGCCATGAGTTCATAATTATATGCAAATGAGAAAAATTGGTCTAACGTTGTACAAAAGAGTAGTTGAATGATTTGAGGTAGATCACTAGTAGGGTATATTTACTTTTTATTCTGATAAATAGGGGAGTGTTAATATATATGAGTATTTTGTTTCTTCTATAAGGCTTGTGACTGGTTATAACGACTGGGGATGGCTGTGTGAGCCTCAGATATACTCTTGGCCCTTCTCCTCCTCTGTTCTGCATCACTCAGGGGCCAGGTCTGACAGGCTGCATTTCCTAGGCTTCTGGCTGGTGTGGCCAATGGGGAGGGAGGCCAAAAGTGGGAGGAAAGGAGAAGTCAGGCTATTTCTCCCTACTCTTCTCTCTCTCTGCCAGTCTCCAGCACCAGCTGCATCCTCTCCCCGCATTGCGTCCGTAGCTCTAGCTGCTGTCCTGTTGGAGCCACCACGGTGCCAGCTTCTTCTGGGGGTCCCCAGCCCCCAGGCTCCAGTAGCACCTTCTCCTTCTTTGTCCTACCAGCCCAAAGGTGCTGGCAGTTTCCTTGCATTGCTAATCTCTAGATTACCTCACCATCTCCTGTTTGGGTTCTCAGCTATAGAACCAATTACCTTTAATAAATTCCCTCCATGTAAATTATTGAAATGAACTCTGTCTTCCTGGTTAGTATCTGATAGACTATGTCATTGTTTCTATCTGCATATGCAGGAAAGAATAAACACCAGGAGCTGTGAATAAACCAAATAATCCCAAAATAAACAGACACAGAAACAAGGGCAGGAAGGGTCGATGAGCACTGTGGTCACATAAAATCCAGGCAGAAGGGACCCAAAGCTGACTGGGGACACGTGATGGGGATGCACAAGGAGCAAGGAGAAAGGGTTCAACAAGATGTTCCCTGGTGACAAATTCATCAAATGTCCTGAGGAGAGGAGTTCACTCTGCACATTCAATCCCAAATCAAATAGGAGATGAAATTTTTAGATGGTCTTATATTAATTATATGTTTCAGATAATATTGTTGGACCAGGTCAATGCATTCTAATAGGACCTTGGGGGTTAGAGGCCATCAGCCAAGAGACATTTAAAAGTAGAATCAGTTCTAGGAAAAATGCCAGGAGTGGCGGGTGGCATCAGTGTCCTGTCCGTCTCCCCTTGACACACATCAGCCCCTTGCCCATCGCTGGACAGCTTCTGACCGTGAGCCCTGCAACTCTTTGCCTGAGGGCTGTCTGTGGCTTCTGAAGCCTACATGGTCCCTGTGGGGGCATTCTGGAAGTGTCCACCTGCAGGCAGCTCTCCACCAATATCTGATGAGAATGGTGGATAAATATTCAGCTCCCCTGCCTCCCACTTGGGTAGCTCTCAGGTGTGGGCTACACTGTTTCCTACAGTTCCAAGCAGGACCGTGCCTGGTCATCCACAGAGGTAACCTGTGTGCCAGCACAGCCTCTCTGGATTCTTCCTTCCCAGTCTCACATCCCCATACCCTGCCAGGTCATTCCTAGAATCCCCTCCCAGGAAATGACTTCCACTCATATCTTTGTCTCAGTGTCTGCTTCTAGGCGAGCCGAGACTAAGGTATCATTTAAAAAAATAAACTCATTTGGAATAATTTTAGATTTAGAGAAAATTTGCAAAGATAATACAGAGACTTCTTGTATACCCCTCACCCAGCTCCTTGTAATGTTGACTTGTTTTTTAAAAACTGTGTTACTGAGGTATAATTGATATATAAAGAGCTGCACATATTTGATGTGTACAGTTTGATGAGTTTGGAAATATGCAAATACCTGTAAAACCATCACCATAATCAAGGTAATAGACATATCCAACACCTCCCCAAGTGTCTTAGTATCCCCCCTTTTTGTTGTTTGGTTTTTTTGGTAAGAACACCTAATATGAGATCTATCCTCTTAATAAATTTTGAAGTGCACAGTACATATTGTTAACTGTAGGCACTGTCTTATACAACAGGTCTCTAGAACTTATTTGTCTTGCATAACTGAAACTATACCCATACATTACCTGGCCATTTGTCATTTATCAAAACTAAGAGATTAACATTGGTACGTTACTATTAACTAAACTCCAGACTCGATTCAGATTTAATCAGTTTTCCTGCTAATGTCCTCTTTCTCTTCCAGGATCCCATCCAGGATCCCACATTGCATTTAATCCGCATGTCTCTGGTCTGTGACAGTTTCTCTGTCTCTCCTTATTTTGTGTGACCTTGCCGGTTTTGAGGCGTACTGGTCGGGTATTTTGTAGAATGTCCCTCGATTTGGGTTCGTCTGATGCTTTTTCTCACGGTTAGACTAAAGCATAGGTTTGGGGGAAAAATGAAGAAGATGAAGTGCCCTTCTCATTACATCATGTCAGGGAAGACACCAAATTAAAAAACTTTAAAAAAATCCATGAAAAAGAAAGATGCTTGAAATTCCCAATTCATCACAAGTAAAAGTTTTTTATAAAAAGAGACCCAGCCTGGAGACCCAGGACTCATGTTTGAGTCACCTTACATTGGACATCTAGGTCCCATGTCCCAGACAAGAATAAATTGGCCAATAGTCCAATTCCATGTCCTCAGCTTGTCTGAAAAAGTGTCCTCTGTCTTTTGGCTCTGGTAAGACTAATGACTCCCCAGGAAGTAGTAAAATATTACTGAAATCCTAGGATGATATAAAAAATGCAACGCAATAAAGAATAAATAAATGTAGCAGTAGTTCTAGGAAGGTAATATATCAAGCGCAGAATAGTGAATTAAGGCCATGGTGGGTCTGTTTTAGACTGGGCGTAAGCAAGGGTCCTAATAAGTTGTGTAACCATTGTGTTTCTGAATGTTTTGTCTGCTTGTTGTGGCATTTGAAGTATTCAAAAGAATAAAATGCATTGTTTGTAATTGCATTTCAAATTAAGAACATTTAATTCATCATGTTTATAACTGAGAAAAATTGGTTTTCTGAGTTCTGTTAATTAGACTAAGTGTAACAAATTAAGCATTAAAGAAGGTCCACACAATTGTGGGAGCTTCTTTCCTCCCATAGAAAAGCCCCTTGGGCGTTAAGTCATGTATCAGCGGGTTCCAATGGGACTAACAGTCCTTCCCATCCCCATCTTTAAAGCTGTTAGCTTCCAGACCACTGAAATGCTCAAGTATTCTCATAGATGCTTTAGGATTTTCTCATCTTTCATCTCATTTTATCCACAAAAGGACTTGGCAGAATTATCTTCATTTGACAAATGAGGAAACTAAATGTGTAATTTAGAATGCATTTGATTGCAAGAAAGAGAATACTGGACAAAAAATGACTTAAATAGCAACAGATTTATTATCTCCTTGAAGAGTAGTCCTTCCAGCTGGAAGCCTGGTTAATTCAGGGGCTCCATAACACCAGGTCCCAGCTTCTCTGTGATTCTCTTGAACACTCCTCATGGTCACTGACTCTTCAGGTCACTGAAGGTGGCTGAAGCAATTCCAGACATCCATAGCGTCCTAGGGGAGGGAGGTTCTCACCTGGGGATTGTGGCATTAGGGAGGAAATCCTCTCTCGGCAGTGCCTTGGCGGCTTCTCCTCACTGGCCAGGATTGAGGCCTGTGTTCTGGTCTAAGCCAATCACCAACAGAGGGCAGAGCTACATGATGACTTGGAGCGGTCAACCTGCATCCCCTGGGGCTGGGAGGGTGAAGCCCCAGCCAAACCAGCAGGGAAGATGAGCACAGGCAGCAGTGGCTGTGAGCAGGCGCTGGGAGGAGTACGGCGTGACTAAGCTCACCCTGCCAAGCCAGGACTGGAATCAGGGTCTGCCTTACACTCTTGACATTTCCCGGTAGACCCCTCTGAGTCCTTGGAATGAGGTCACACCTTTAAATGGTCTTCCACTGGGAAGGAGCCTCCAGGGACTTCTGGGCCTCTGACCAGCAGGCAAAGGTGGGTTTAAACTACTCAGGACAAAGAGTTGTCTTGCTTCTTGCTGAAGGCTGCCACAGCTCTTGAGCCTCCGAGGTCCAGCTAGTCCATTTGTTGCACAGAGGGGAGCGCTGAGGTGGGGCAAGAGAAGGGTCTCAGTCACAGTGAGCTGACGGGTATCAGGGCCTTCAATTCCTGGTTCTTGATATGTTGCCCTTTCTACCACACCTTGCTGTTTTGCAGGTGGATACTAACAAAAGTGAGCATGTATGGGAGGGACGTTAGAGCAGCATTTGAGAGCATGGACTGTGGGGCTAGACTGCTGGGTTTAAATCCTGGCTCAGCCACCCACCAGGTCAGTGACCTTGGGAAAGTTGCATAATCCTTCTGTTCCTCAGTGTCCTCATCTGAAAAGCGGGTATAATAATAGCCCTGCTTCCTTGGGTTGTTGTGAGGAGTAAATGAGTGAGTACAAGTAAAGGCTTCAGAGCACTTAGTAAGCTTTTAAATTATTATTGCACTCCTACTGCATGCCCAGCACCATGCTGCATGGTTTGCATCCATCTGGTCTTTATGACACCTCTCTTATTAGCAGACTTATTTTATAGACGAGGAGATTAAAGCATAGAAATGTTGACTTACACAGGGTCCTGTAGCTGAGGCCATGCTGAGTGTCAGAACCATCTGTCTGCCTCCAGAAGCCTGAGCTCTTAATCACGTTGCTATTCCGTCCCCCTCCCCTCGGTGTTCTGCCTCTTGGGTCCTCTTTGCAGATAAAGGAACCGAGGCCAGCGAGATCAACCCCTAGTTCATGGTCACCTAGCTGGTCGATGAAACGGGAGCTGGGAAGCAGGGACCTGTCACTACCCCACACTTTCCCTGCGGGGACAGAGGTACCTCAGGTTCTGACAGCACAATTTGTCTCAGCCACCCTGTCAAGCAGTTCTTCCTTGTGTCAGAACAAAGTCTGTCCTGCTTTAATTTATGCCCATCTTCTTTTGCTGAATTCTCCAAAGAGGGTTTTTCCTGGTCTCTTTAAATCATTAGCTTATGAGTCAATGAGCCCTCCCACCTGCCACTCAGCCCTGCCCTGTGTGTCCCCACATGTCCACAGTGCCTATCCTTGAAGATGTGGCCAAGGCCTTCCTGTGCCACCTTCAGGGACAAGGAGACCAGGAGTCTCTAGGGCGCGTCCACTTCTGCCACTCTTCAGCTGAGCTTTGGCGGGATCTGGTTTCTCCCCAGCCTGGCAACGAAGCATCTCCTTCCCAATGTCTTCTCTCCCCATACTTCTCCAGACTCCCCACTTTCCACCTGAGGGTTCCTGTGACTACTTCTAATATGTGAACTACTTCTAATATGGGAGAGACTGTCCTCTAGACCTGCACTGTCCAGTAGGGCAGCCACTAGTCACATGTGACTATTTAAATCGATTAAAAATAAATAAAATTAAAAATCCAGTTCCTCAGCTGCACCAGTCACGCTTCAAGAGCTCAGTAGCTGCATGTGGCTAGTGGTTTCTATATTGGACAGTGTGGATACAGAACATTTCCACCATTGCAGGAAGTAAATTAGCAGACATCTGGGCCTGTCCAAAACATCCATCAGACATTTGGTCCATACCAAAATGTCCTTGATATCTGGTCATATTTGGTCCTGTCCAAAATGTCCTTGGAGACATTTGGTTCACACCAAAAGGTCCTTGATATCTGGTCCTGTCCAAAACGATTTGGCATGGACCAAATATGCTCATGGACCTTTTGGACAGAATCAAATGTCAAGGACCTCTTGGCGTGGACCAAATGTCTGCTGGACCAAATATCTTATGGACCAAATGTCTTATGGACATTTTGGACAGGACCAAAAGTCCTGCAAGACTGAAGCTTCTATTATTTGGTGCTATCCGTGGATCTCAAACTCAGAATCACCTGGAGGACTTGTTAAAACACCTAATGCTGGGGGGCCGCCCGGTGGTGCAGCGGTTTAGTCCACTCTTGGCAGCCCGGGATTCGCGAGTTCGGATCCCAGGCGCCCGCCGACGCACTGCCTGTCAGCCATGCCGTGGTGGCGTCCCATATAAAGTGGAGGAAGATGGGCATTGATGTTAACCCAGGGCCAGTCTTCCTCAGCAAAAAGGGGAGGATTGGCGACGGATGTTAGCTCAGGGCTGGTCTTCCCCACAAAAAAAAAAAAAAAAACACCTAATGCTGGGCTTCAACCCGCAGAGTTTCTGCCTCAGTAGGTCTGGGGCCAGCTGGAGGATTTTCATTTCATATGATGCCACAGCAGCTGGTCCGGGGCCCACACTTTGAGAGCCGCTGCTGTCCACCCACTTCTGGGAAAGCCTGCTTCAAAGACTCCGTGCTCTGTCCTGAGCTGATGGTGGGAAGGAGTGTCTGGTGGACACAGCTCCCTCAGCTGAGCTTCAAGAAGATGCCTGAGACCAGCTTTCTGAAAGCAAACCGGCAGGACAGCGGAGTTTGGATTTGCCAAAAATACCCCCCCAAAAACAAAACCCAACCCAACAGAACAATCCTACACTCCCGTGGATTGCCTGGGCTTAACGTCCACTTGTCTATAACTTCTGAGAAGGAATGGCTTCAGTTCCAGCTCTGATCACTGTCCTTCTCCGAGGATGGATACAAAGTGAGGAGTCACCTGAATGTCACCTGAGATATTGGTCCTTGGTTGTCGTTTTCCTTCCACCTGGAACTTTCCAAGACCTGCTGGTACCTGGTACCTTCTCTTTTGGAGAGGCCATGTGGGGTACAGGAAAGAACTGGATTTGAAGTTAAAAGATTTGGATTCAAGTCCCTGTGTGACCTTGGGCATCACCCCTCTGAGTTCAATAATGGGGTAATAATAGTCATATTACTTTATAAACCTGCTTTATGCTCAGATGATATAATATGTGAATTTTGTTTGTAAATCACAGAGTACTGCCCAAACCCCAGGTCCTGTAGCTGGTATGTGACTCTTAGAGCACAGGCTACATTCAATCAGAGTTATTTTTCATGTGCACGTCTCTTGACAGCCCGCGAGCTCCCTGAGGCAGGCTCTGTCTTCATCTATTAGTCTGTGGCCCCCTAGTGCTTGACTTGAGGTCCAGCACATAGTTATACTGATAATCATTATTATACTAAAACAGACAGCTTTTATTATGTGTCAGGCATAGGTCTAATGTGTTAATTCGTGTAATTCTTACTGCGTTCCCACAAGGTGTGTATTGCTGTTATGAAATGACATGTAATAGGCACCCAGGAAATCTCTACGGAAGTGTCTAGGGCAGCAATTCTCCGACTCTAACACGCACAGGAATCATCGGGGATCTTGATCTTGTGAAAATACACATCCTGATTCAGCAGGGCTGGAGGGGGGAGCCTGGGAGTCCGCATTTCCAACAGGCTCCCCAGGGATGCTGCCAGTCAGCAGATTGCACTATGGGTTCAAAGATCTAGAACGTTTAACGTATTGTCAAGTAGAAAACATCCAGTCCCTTGTGGGGTGGAGGCAGAGGCAGAAGACACTCTGGAAAAAAACAAGTCACTTCTTACTTTGGCAGTGAGAAGAATTACAGATCCTCAGGACAGACATTCTTTGAGGGGATGATGCTGTGAGTCAACCAAGGTGGCCTTTAGAGTCTCATTGAAACAGTCTGTTCTCACAGTTCCCAGGAAAGGAGCAGGCAAACACATTCCAATGTTAGGAATGGAGCGTCAGGGGCTGGGGCCACACTTCCGACCTTAACAGGGAGCCTAGCAACACCTGCCAAATCGCCTGGAGTCTGCCATCCAGGGAAGGCTGTGAGACCTTCCCAAGGCAGCCACAGGTACAGGTGGAACCGAGGCCAACATCCCCAGAGGGTGGATGGATGTTCAAGGGCAGTGGGAGGAAGTGTGCAGACGAAGCATGGCCTCAGAGTCAGACAGGGCTAGGTTCAAATCCAGCGCCCCCACCTACTAGCTGTTCAACTGTGGCAAGTTACTTATTCCTGTGGTTCTGTTTTCTCAGTGTAGCACAGAGATGATACTAGGTTCAATGGGGAAATTGAAGCTCCTGGAGGATTTAAAACACAGCGACTTTAATGCAGGGGGTTGGTTGCACAGGAGATGGCAGAGCTGGGCAGCCATATGGGGAAGGTAAGGCAATCCAGAGATTAGCAAGAAGACAACCGTAGGCTGGAAGGCTCCAGGGAGGAGGCGGTGTTACCGCAGCCCAGGGGTCAGGTCACCAGCTTGGGACTGGAACCACAGGGGACACAGGATGCTACCTGAGGCAGGGAGGGAGGAGGAGAAACACCTCTGCTTCTCCCTTTCCCCACCCTCCAATCTCCCACCATCACCTCCCTTGGCTGAACCCAGCTGGAAGCTGGGACGCATGGCCCGCAGGGGTCAGCTGTGCTGCAATCCAGAGCAGAGCAGGAAAGTGAAGGAATGGATCTGAGGGCCACAAGTTTGAGGACTCCCAGAGCTCAGTGCCCGCCACGTCGATAAAGAGCCTGCCCTTCCCTCCCCTGCAAACAGCCAGCCTCCGTGGGGTTAACTGTCTTCTGGGATGGCGTTTTGGCATCAGCAATTTCTCTCCTAAGCGTTCAGGGACTCCAGGCTCCGTAACTCAAGAGAACTCTCCTCTGGCCTCTTGGGATCCCGGGACAGGTGGGAAATGATTCCTCAGAACAAAGAACCACCAGGGGGCCAGGGAAGTGGCTGAAGCTGGATGCAGGGACATTGGCAAAGGGTGAGGGCCTGGACAGGCCTGTCTGTGTTGTTCGTTCATTTGTTCATTCATTCATTCATTCATTCATTCATCCATCCGTTAACAAGCAGTTACCGACCAGATCCACACCGGGGGCTAGAAATGCAGACGGTGTTCCAGTCTAGTGGGTGAAGCAGGCTTGTAAATGAACGTTTCAGCCAGGGCTCTCCTGGTTGTAAGAAACAGAAAGCCATTCAAAAAACTCAAGTGAAAAGGGGTTTTACTGAAAGGGGCAAGGGAACTTGATGGAATCCAAGTTCAGGAAGTGCAGCCAGACCTCACAGGAACTGTCCCCGTCTTTTTCTCTGCCTGTCCTCTCTGTCCTCTCTGAGCACCTCCAAACCAGATCTCTCACTGCTCCTGCTCCCCCATAACTCCTGCTCATGGGTGACTTCTGGCTTCCCTGGGAGCTAGCCGGCTCAGGCCTTGATTCCTGGAGACTATGCAAGTCCAGCGCATTTTCACTGGCCGACTAAGACCACTGGTCTCTTTGGTTACATTACTGAGAGACCCTGACTGACCGCTCGCCAAGGTTGGACTCCATGTCCCATCAAGGCGATCTGGACAGGCGAGGGAGTGGGGGAGGGGAAGGTCCCCAGGGGGCTGCCCTTGGGAGGGGCAGGTTCTGAGCAGGGAGCTGGCGGGCAGAGCAGCCAATGAACCGTGCTTCCTGCAAGAAATAATTACAACTCTGGCCTAAGAAGAGTAGCGGATGTGGAAAAGCATTTAAAGTGATAATAGCAAATACTTATCAAGCCTTCTGTGTCAGACACTGTAGAAGTGCTCTTTATACATTCACCACCTTCAGTCCTCACAGTAACCCTCAGAAGTTGGTATTATTATTATCTTCATTTCCCCATTTTACAGATGAGAAAACTGAGATGTAGGTTAAATAATCTGGGGTCAGATCAGTGGAGGTAGCAGCAGCAGATGATCCACATCTCTGAGCCACGTGCCTGAATCCTGTGTTTCTCTGCTTCCACCAAGAGCAGACGCCCATCAATAAGGCCCGGTCCTACCAAAAACCTCCAAGAAAGATCTCTCCAATCAAAACCTTCCTCTTGTTAAAGGTTTCCAGGTGCACAGACTGGGGGCAGTAATGTCCCTCATTTTATGGCTCCCCATCACATCCACCTGTGTTCAGCTCCTCCTTTATCTGGATTGTCATCTTCATCCAGGTCCCAGTCCTGGTCCCCTCCCCTAGACATATCCACTGTAGAATAAATAACCTATATTCTTCCAGTTTACCTTGCAGATGTGTAATTAATACATGTTTTCCTTGGAAAGTGTATGTGTTTGAGGGTTTATTTTTCAGGGAATGTTTATTTTTTTATTTCTTTTCTTTTTTTTTAGATCACAAGTAATAGGGCTAATTTCACTTTTTTATATTAAAAATGAATATCATATTTTTAGAATAGATTTAGAATTATAGAAATGTTGGGAAGATAGCATAGAGAGTTCTTACAAACCTCACACCCAGTTTCCCCTATTATTAACATCTTATATTAGTAGGGTACATTTGTCACAATTAATGAATCAATATCGATACATTATTAACTAAAGTCCATATTTTATTCAGATTTCCATAGTTTTTACCCGAAGTCCTTTTTCTGTTCCAGGATCCCATCCAGGACACCACATTACAAGTAGTCGTCATATCTTCTTAGGCACCTCTTGGCTGTGACAGTTTCTCAGACTTACATTGTTTTTGATGACCTTGACAATTTTCAAGAATAGTGGTCAGGTATTTGGAAAATGTCCCTCAGCTGGGGTTTGTCTGATCTGTGTCTCATGAGTACAGTGGGATTATGGGTTGTTGAGAGAAGGTCCACAGAGGTAAAGTCCCATTTTCATCATGTCATATCAAATGCCCTTGGCTTGTGGCTGCATCACTCCACCCTCTGCCTCCTTGGTTGCATTGCCTTCTCCTCTTCTGTCTGTCAGATCTCCCCTGTAGGTCTCTTGTCATTGGATGTAGGGCGCATCTGTGTAATCCAGGATGATGTCATCTCAAGACGCTCAACATTATACAAAGCCCCTTTTTCTAAGTAAGTTAACATTCACAGGTTCCTGGGATTCAGATGTGGACATGTCTTTTTGGATTCATCATTCCACCTGCTACATCAACTTATCAATTTTTTCTTTCATGGATTGTGCTTTTGGTGTACCTAAAAACTCGTCACCAAACCCAAGTTCATGTAGATTTTCTCATATGTTTTCTTCTAAAACGTGGACTCTCCATTTATTGGATCTTTGATTTCTTTCATCTGTGTTTTGTAATTTTTCACATACAGATTTTGTATATATATTGTTTGATTTATCCTAACTATTTCATATTTTGGGTGCTATTGTACCTAGGGATTTTTTTTTTCAAATTCTAATTGTTCATTTTGATATGCAAGAAAGCAACTGATGCATATACTGATCTTATATCTTGTGACGTTGCAATACTCACTTGTTAGTTCCAGGAGTATTTCTGTGTTGTTTCTTTGGGGTTTTCTACATAGACAATCATGTCATCTGTGAATAAAGGCAGTGAAGTTTCTTCCTTTTCAATCTCTACAGCTTTTATTTATTTATTTTCCGAGCTGGGACTTCCAGTATGATGTTGAATACGAGTGGTGAGAGAGAACATCCCTGCCTTACTCCTGATTTTAGGGAAAAGTATTCAGTCTCTCACTACAAATTCTGATGTTACCTGTAGGGTTTTGTAGACATTCTTTTTCAGACTGAGAAATTTCCTCTCTGTTCCTAGTTTATTGAGAGTTATTATCACGAACGGGTGTTGGATTTTGTCAAATGCTTTTTCTGCATCAATTGATGTGATCATTCATGTGATTTTCTTTTCTTCAGCCTGTTGACATGGTGGCACATTTAAAGTGATTATTGATATAGTTGGATTAATACCTACCTTGCTTTGAACTGTTTTCTATTTGTTGTATTTGTTCTTTGTTTCTTTATTTTCATCCTTTTCTGTCTTCTTTAGTTTTTAAAAAAAATTGCAGTAAATATACATACCATAAAATTTACCATTTTAATCATTTTTAAGTGTAGTTCGGTGGCATTAAGTACACTCACCTTGTTGTGCAACCATCACCACTATCCATCTCCAGGACTTTTTAATCTTCCCAAATAGAAATTCTGTGCCCACTAAACAATTGCCTTTTCCGTTTTTTTTTTAATAGACTTAATTTTTTCAGGTTGTGTACCTGAAAAATTGAGCAGAAGGTACAGAGATTTCCCATATACCCCCCCACATACATAGTCTCCCACATTATCAATATCCCCCACCAGAGTAGTACATTTGTTACAATTTAAAAAATGGGCCAAAGACCTTAACAGATATCTCACCAAAGAAGATATACAGAGGCAAATAAGCATATGAAAAGATGCTCCACATTATATGTCATCAGGAAAATGCAAATTAAAACAACGATGAGGCCAAAATCTGGAGCACTGACAACACCAAATGCTGGTGAGGACGTGGAGCAACAGGAACTCTCATCTGTTGCTGGTGGGAATGCAAAATGGTACAGCCACGTTGGAAGGCAGTCTGGCGATTCTTACAAAGCTAAACATATTCTTACCGTACAATCCAGCAATTACTCTCCTTGGCATTTACCCAAAGGAGTTGAAAAGTTGTATCTACACAAAAACCTGCAGATGGATGTTTATAGCAGCTTTATTCATAACTGCCAAAACTTGGAAGCAATCAAGACGTCCTTCAGTAGGTGAATGGTTAAACAAACTGTGGTACATCCAGACAATGGAATATTGTTCACTGCTGAAAAGGAATGAGCTATCAAATCATGAAAAGACGTGGAGGAAACGTAAATGCATATTGCAAAGTGAGAGATGCCAGTCTAAAGAGGCTACAGACTGCACGACATTCTGGTAAAGGAAAACTATGGAGACAGTAAAAAGATCAGTGGTTGCCAGGGGTTAGGAGGGAGGAAGACAGGGATGAATAGTGAAGTGCAGAGGATTTTTAGGGCAGTGAAACTGCTCTGTATGATTTTATAATGTGGCTTCATCTATGTTCATGAAAGATATTGGTCTTTAGTTTTCTTTTATTGTAATGTCGTCATCTGGTTTCGGTATCAGGGTAATGCTGGCCTCATAGAATGAGTTAGGAAGTATTCCCTCTGCCTGTATTTTCTAGAAGAGATTGTAGAGAATTGATATAATTTCTTCCTTAAATATTTGGTGACATTCACCCGTGAACCCTTCTGGGCTTGGTACTTTCTGTTTTGGAAGGTTATTAATTACTGATTTGATATCTTTAATAGATATAGACCTCTGCAGATTGTCTATTTCTTCTTGTGAGATTTGGCAGATTGTGTCTTTCAAAGAACTGGTCCATTTCACCTGGGTTATTAAATTTGTGGCATAGAGTTGTTCACAGTGTTCCTTTATTATCTTTTTATGTCCAGGGGATCTGTAGTTATGTCCCCACTTTCGTTTCTGATATTAGTAATTTGTGTCCTCTCTTTTTTTCGTTAGTTAACCTGTCTAGAGGCTTATCAATTTTACCGATCTTTTCAAGGAGTCAGATTTTGGTTTCATTGATTTTCTCCATTGATTTCCTATTTTCAGTTTCGTTGATTCCTGATCTAATGTGTATTTCTTTTCTTCTGCTTACACTGGATTTAATTTGCTCTCCTTTTTTCTAGTTTTCAAGGGTGGAAGCTTAGCCAATTGATTTTAGATCTTTCTTCTTTTCTAATGTATCCATTTGATGCTGTAAATTTCCCTCTAAGCCTTGCTTTTGCTGCATCCCACAAATTTGATAAGTTGTGTTTTCATTTTCATTCAGTTCAAAATATTTAAAATTTTCTTTTGAGATTTCTTCTTTGACCCTTGTGTTATTTAGAAGTATGTGGTTTAATCTCCAAGAATTTTGGGATTTTTCCAGCTATTTTTCTGTTATTGATTTCTACTTTAATTCCCTTGTGGTCTGAGAGCAGTCATAGTATGATTTCTATTCTTTTAAATTTGTAAAGGTGTGTTTTATGGCCCAGAATGTGGTCTATCTTGGTAAACGTTGCATGTGATCTTGAGAAGAATGTGTAATCTGCTGTTGTTGGATGAACTAGTCCATAGATGTCCATTATATCCCATTGATTGATGGTGCTGTTGGGTTCAGCTATGTCCTTACTGATTTTCTGTCTGCTGGATCCGTCCATTTCTGGTAGAGGGCTATTGAAGTTTCTAACTATGATAGTGGATTCATCTATTTCTTCTTGCAGGTCTACCAATTTTTGTCCTATGTATTTTGACGCTCTGTTGCTAGGCCCATATACATTAAGGATCATTATATCTTCTTGGAAATTGACCCCTTTATCATTATGTAAGGCCTCTCTTTATCCCTGATAGCTTTCCTTGCTGTGAAGTCTTCTCCATCTAAAATTAATATAGCTACTCCTGCTTTCTTTTGATTAGTGTTAGTAATGTATATATTTCTCTATCCATTTACTTTTAATCTACATGTGTCTTTATATTTAAAGTGAGTTTCTTGTAGACAACAAAGAGTTGGGTTTTGTTTTTTGATCCACCCTGACAGTCTCTGTCTTTTAATGGGGGCATTTAGACCATTGACATTCAAAGTAACGGCTGATATAGTTTGATTAATATCTACCATATTTGTTACTATTTTCTATTTGTTGTCCTTGTTCTGTGTTCATGTTTTTGTCTTCCACTCTTTTTCTGGTTTTTTTTTTTTTTGGCTTTAATTGAACACTTTATATGATTCTATTTTCTCTCCTTTCTTAGCATGTCATTTGTACTTTTTTCTTTTTTCTTTTTTTTTTTTTTACTTTTAGTGGGTTGCCCTAGAGTTTGCAATATACATTTACAACCAATCCAAGTCCACTTTCAAATAACACTATACTGCTTCATGGGTAGTGTGAGTACATTATAGTAACAAAATAATCCTAATTCCACCCTCTTGTCCCTTGTATCATTGCTGTTATTCATTTCACTTATACATAAGTATTCATAAATAAATATATATATACACACATACACATAAGCATACATAATCAAATACATTATTGCTATTATTATTTTGAACAAGGCATTATCTGTTAGATTAATAAAAATAAGAAAAATAAAAGCTTTTATTTGACCTTCAATTATTCCTTCTCTGATGCTCTTCCTTTCTATATGTAGACTTGAGTTTCTGATCTGTATCACTTTCCTTCTCTCTAAAGAACTTCTTTTAACATTTCTTGCAACGCGAGACTACTGGCAACAAATTCTCTCAATTTTTATTTGTCTGAGAAAGCTGTACTTCTTCATTTCTGAAGGATAATTTCAGAAAGTAAAGAATTCTAGCTTGGTGGTTTTCTTCTCTCAACACTTTAAATATTTCACTCCATTCTCTTCTTGCGTGCATGATTTCTGAGAAGTTGAATGTAATTCTTATCTTGGTTCCTCTGCAGATAAATTTTTTTCCCTCTGGCTTTTTTCAGGATTTTTTTCTTTATCTTTGATTTTCTGTAGTTTGCAAATGGTGTGCCTAGGTGTCGTTTTGGGGGCATTTGTCCTGCTTGGTGTTCTCTGAGCTTCTGGTTTGGTGTTGAACATTATTTTGGGGAAAGTCTCAGTCATTATTGTTTCAAATATTTCTTCTGCTCCTTTCACTCTCTTCTCCTGGTATTCCCATTATGTGTCACTTACACCTATTGCAGTTGTCTCACCACTTGTCCTTGAATATTCTGTTCTGTTCTCTTTTCAGTCTTTGTTCTCTTTGCTCTTCAGTTTCAGAGCTTCCTATTGCTATAGCCTCTAGCTCAGAGAGTCTTTCCTCAGCCGTGTCCAGTCTACTAATCAGCCCATCAAAGGCATGCTTCATTTCTTTTACAGGGTTTTTTATTTCTAGCATTCCATTTGAGTTCTTTCTTAGAATTTCCATCTCCCTGTTTATATTACCCATCTATTTTTGCGTGCTGTCTACTTTATCAGTTACAGACCTTAGCATATTAATAATAGTAGTTTTAAATTCCCTGTCTGATAATTCCAATATCTTCGCCATATCTGAGTCTGGTTTTAATGCTTGCTCTGTCTCTTCAGACTGTATTTTGTGCCTTTTAGCATGTCTTGTAATTTTTTCTTGACAGCTGGACATGTATACTGGGTAAAAGAAACTGTTGTAAATAGGTCTTTAGTACCGTAGCGGTGAGGTGGGGGGGAAGCGCTCTATAGTCCTATGATTAGGTCTCAGTCTTTGAGTGACGTGTACCTCTGGATTGTGGACTTCACACGTGATTCTCAGGGTTTTTTCTCCCTCTTAGGTGGGACAGGCTAGAGGGGGCTGAAGTTGGGTATTTCCCTTCTCCCACATGGAAGGCTAGGGCTATGCAAAAGTGTAGGGGCCTCCCTGTGACTGGGTTGCCCCGGAGTTTTGAACTCTCAGACGTGTCTGCACTTAGCCTCCAGCAATTGGTTAATTGCAGTTCAGATTTTCCTACCTCAGCACTGGTTCCCTCAGAGGTTGCTGCTTATGGGTTTCTGCTCTCAAAAGTTGTGGTTCTCTATATTTATCTGTTGGTCTCTCCAATTTTGAGGCAGTGGTTTGCCCTGTGACCTCACTTCTCTTACAGATCTAAGGAGAGTTGTTGATTTTTCAGTTTGTTCAGCTTTTTACTTGTTGTTAGGATAGAGTAGTGATTTCCAAGTTTCTTACAAGCCAGACCAGAATCTGGAAGTTTCTCTTCTCTAGTTTTTTTTTTCGGTGAGGAAGACCAGCCCTGAGCTAACATCCGTTGCTAATCCTCCTCTTTTTGCTGAGGAAGACTGGCCCTGGGCTAACATCGTGCCCATCTTCCTCTACTTTATATGGGACGCCGCCACGGCATGGCTGACAGGCAGTGCGTCGGCGGGCGCCCGGGATCCGAACCAGCGAACCCCGGGCTGCCAAGCGCGGACTAAACCGCTGCGCCACCGGGCCGGCCCCCTCTTCTCTAGTTTTAATTGAACACTTTTTATTATTCCATTTTATCTCTCCTCTTAGCATATCAATTGTGACTCTTAATTAGTTTTAGTGGTTGCCTTAGAGTTTAAAAAATACTTTTTTTTTTTTTGGTGAGGAAGATTGGCCCTGAGCTAACATCTGTTTGCCAATCTTCCTCTTTTTGCTTGAGGAAGATTTTCACTGAGCTAACATCTGTGCCAGTCTTCCTCTGTCTTATATGTGGGGCACCACCACAGCATGGCTGCCAACAAGTGGTGGTAGGTCCACGCCTGGGAACTGAACCCACGAACCCTGGGCTGTTGAAGTGGAGCGAGAGAACTTAAGCACTACACTCCCAGGCCGGCCCCCCCAAAATATGTTTTAAATTAATGTAAGTCCACTTTTTAAATAATACTATACCACTTCACACGTAGTGCAAGGACCTTTTCCCAGTTTCTCCCTCCTATCCCTTGTGACTTTGCTGTCATTCATTTCACTTACCCATATGCTATAATCATAAAATACATTCTTACTATCATTGCTTTACACAAAGTTATCTTTTAGATCAATTAAGAACAAGAAAAATAGAAGATTTTATTTTACCTTCATTTATTCCTTCTCTAATGCTTTTCCTTTCTTTATGTAAATTAAGTTTCTGACCTATGTCATTTTCTTTCTGACAATAGAACTTCTTTTGTCATTTTTTTGCAGGGCAGGTCTGCTGGTGATAAATTCCCTTAGTTTTCATTTGTTTGAGAAAGTCTTTATATCTCCTTCACTTTTGAAGAATAATTTCACTGGATATAGAATTCTAGGTTGGTGGGTTTTTTCTTTCAACATTTCCAATGTTGCACTCCGTTCTCTTCTTGCTTGCATTGGTTGTGTTGAGAAGTCTGTTGTAACTGTTATCTTTGTTCCTCTACAGGTAAGGGATATTCCCTCCTCTGGCTTCTTTCAAGATTTTCCCTTGATTTGGGTTTCCTGTAGTTCAAATGTGATGTGCCCAGGTGTGGAGTTTTGTGTATGTTTGTTTGCTTTGGTAATTGTTCTGCTTGGTGTTCTCTGAGCTTCCTAGATCTGTGCATTGAAAAGTTTAGGCCATTATTACTTCAAATGCTTCCTCTGCTCCATTTTCTCTCTCTTTCTTTCTGGCATTCCAATTATATATATGCTACACCTTGTGATGTTGTCCTACAGTTCTTGGATGTTCTGTTCTGTTTTTGTCCTGCTTTCTTCTCTTTGCATTTCAGTTGGGGAAATTTCCATTAACCTATCTCCCAGCTCACTGATTCTTTCCTTGGCCATATCTAGTCTCCTGATAAGCTCATCAAACACTTTCTTCATTCTGGTATAGTGTTTTTTATTTCTAGCATTGCCTTTTGATTCTTTCTTAGAGTTTCCGTCTCTCTGCTTACATTATCTATATGTTCTTGTATGTTGTCTACTCTTTGCATTAGAGCCCTCAACATATTAATCATACATATTTTAATTCTCAGTATCCAACATGGGTATCATATCTGAGTCTGGTTCTAATGATTGCTTTGTCTCTTCAGATTGTTTTCCCTCACCTCTTGTCCTGCTTTGTAATTTCTTGTTGAGAGTTGGACAAGTATTGGGTAAGAGGAACTAAGGTCTTTAGTGTGAGAATTTGTTAATCTGTCAAGGATTTGTGCTGTGCTTAATGTTTGCTGCAGCTATGTGTTCTGGAGTCTTCAAATTCCTCTAGTTCCTTGTTTTTGTCTTCTCTTGACTTTGGGCTTCCCTAAGTGCTCTTCCTTAGAGAGAGTCTGTGTCTTGCAGCTCTTTCGCTGTAATCCACTGTTCTTATACTGGAGGCCTCTTGGTGTGGTGGCTTTGCTATTCATTAGCTTTGTGCCTTAGGCATGTGTCTTTACTGAGCTCAATTCCTAATCTATAAAATAAGAAGAATAATAGCGCCTTGTAGGGCTGTCCTAAGGATTAAATGAAATTCTAAATGAAAATACCAAGCACTATGCCCAGTATTGACTAGATTCTTGGTTGAATCAGTGGGCCTATTTGGCTCTAAATCATTAATTGCTACTGGTTTAGTTGGATGGTGACCCAGAGTATGGTTTTGCATCCCTTGACCACATAGTTAGAGTCAGAACTCATCTCTCCTCATCCCAGTGACTCAGCTGGATGAATGTTGCAATGGGCAAGTTTCTTACAAATAAATGAAGGGTGCCTTCCAGGTACCCCAGATGCTTTAAGCAGCACCTAATGACATATTTAAGTATAGGACCTGCCGGAACCGCCTCCCTCTCTTGAGAAAATAATAACCTCCCTAATTGCACACTGACCCAAAGTGCATTCTCCCAAGTAAATAATACACCATTCAGAAGCCTCCTAATTAGGTATTTACCTCAGAGATTGCAATGGCCTCACCCTGCTCCCCAGGGAAGTATTAAGCATCATATCAGGGCCGACAGGACTGAAAAACAAACCAGCATCAAGAAAATAAGCCCGGTCAATGATTTTCCACGAGAAGGCAGAGGGCTGAGGCTTTAGGGAAGGGGAGTTGTTGGCCAACCTTGAGGTCAGGCAGCCTCCCTGCCGGAATGTAGGCAGGCCCCTTCAAGTCAAGTCAGGCTAAGAGGCAGCCCCTCTGTGTCCCACCTCCCCAAAATTAGGAGTTGGGGCTGTGCAGGGGAATGCCTTTTGTCCAGTCATGGGTGGCTGAAACAACAGCTCACCTAGGAGCTGGGGCTCCAATCTTTAGGAAGCACGTGTTGCTGGGAGGTGGAGGGGTCCTCTCTGTGTCCTTCTCCCAGTTCTTGTTGTCCCTCAGTCGTTGGTAGCCCCTGGAGGGCCTGGCCTGAAGATGGAGAGCTACTTGCTCCTGCCCACTCTCCTTTTCTTTCTTCTCTCTCTTCCTCCATCTCTCTCCTCTGCCTTCTACTTCTCACTCTCATTCTCCTTCCCTCTCCTCTTCTTCTTTCCTTTACCTTCTTCCTTTCAGCTCTCAACAACTTCCTTCTCCTCTGTCTTTCCTTTCTCTCCTCCCTCTGCCCTCCTTCCTCCTCCACAGTCTTCCACTTGCCTGCTCCTTCTCCAGAACTCCAGGAAGTCCAGATCGGTCCTCACCACGCACACAGCAAATGTCCCCTGGCTGGGCAGTGGTGCCCCCGGGGCAGGCCCTCTGGTGCTGGGAAAATTGTGAGAGTTTGGGAAGGTCAACCTCAGCCTCTCACCAGGAACTGACAGGAGATACTTCTCAAACCCCATTGTTTTGCTTGCAAGCACGATCCACTCAGGATTAAAGTCCTAAAGCCCTCTGGGCTGAAGATTTCTGTGGATACACTGAGGTACACAGGGACTGCCCTTGAGAGCTCGCAGACTGTACACTCAGAGCCGGAGGGTGGGGAGACTTCTCAGCACCCTGGGGACGACCGGGGGTCATGGTCAATGAAGGGGGCCTGGAGCACTTGGATCTCCTCATCTTGGCTTGTTCCACAGTGACCCAAGGAATATGCCCTTTTATCTTCATTCTCAGAGCCCTAGTTTTCCAGCACAGAGGGCTTTGTCAGCGTGGGCAGAGTCGAAGGAACCATAGAGATTGTCCCGTTCTGGAATTCTTCACCTGGGGTCTGTGGACTGGAGGGTGGTATTAGTCTGCTCAGGCTGCCATAACAGAGTAACACAGACAAGGCAGCTCGAACAACAGAAACTTATCCACACAGTTCAGGAAGCCAGGAGTCCAAGGTCAAGGTGTCGGCAGGTTGGTCTCTGCTGAGGCCAACCTCTCCTTGGCTCGTAGATGGCCGCCTTCTCTGTGTCTTCACATGGTCTTCCCTCCGTGCATATCTGTGTCCTAATCTCTTCTTATAAGGACACCCATCATATTGGACACCCACCCCAGTGACCTCATCTTAACTACCTTTTTAAAGGCCCTGTCTCCAAATAGAGTCCCATTCTGAGGTACTGGGAGTTAAGACTTCAACATATGAATTTGGGGGTGACACAATTCAGCCCATAATGGGTTTGTGGATAAAATTACGGGGAAATGGAAAGGGAAACATTGCATTTTTATTTTCAGTAACCTCTAACAGAAATGTGGCATTTCCTTCCTACGCGACGAATGTGGGCAATAAACCATAGTTGCAATAGCAGCCCCTGTGACATCATCGCCAATAAAAACCACAAATACTTTCATATCAAATTACGGTTATCACAGACATCCTGAAATATTGTTTATGCTCATAACTACTTTGAAATTACAGTCGTTATACCTATTGCTGGCTCTTATTCTTTATGGCATTTAGTAATAAGTACATATAGTACTATAGAACAAATTTGTTTTTTCAATATGTTGATAGTTTTACGACAATATAATTGGTTTTCTTTGTAAATTTGATTTTACTTTATGCACTTCAAAACATTGTTCTGAGAAGGGGTCCATAAGCTTCACCACACTGCCAAAGGCATCCATGGTACCTAAAAGAACCCTGGACCTAGTTCAACCTTCATTTTTACACAGGGGAAGAATGGTGCCCAGAGAGGGTAATTCACTTGTCCGTGGTCACACAGCTGGTTAGTGGAAGGGCCGAGGCTAGAGCTCACGTCTTATAATTCTTAGTTCACTGACTGGTGCACTCTGTCACATTGTCTAGTTGTTCTCCCCAGATGAAGACTGATATAAAATCATTAGCCACAATATGAATTTTCAAAATACCTTCAGATGACTAGTGTACCCCATCGGTCCCCCAGATGTGCAGGGTCACCCTTTCCTCTAACAGCCAACTAGCCTACTCCCCTTTCTGAGAGATGGAAGGAAAGCCAGCTTTTAACTGCTTCCCCTCCTGCCATATTAGGGAGATCTTGGAGGAATGCTTACAGATTCCACAAGTGGGTACTGGTTTTCTCTGATCACCCCATCTAGTAGGGGTTCTAGTAGCTCATCCTGGTTCATCTGGAACTTTCCCAGTGCCAGCACTGAAAGCCACCTCCCATTCGGCCTCTTGCCTGGACGGCTGCTCCACCCCCTTGGGTCATCTCTCACCCTCTCATTATTGGCCTGTCCAGGCTGCTCCCTCTTTGCCACCCTGCGTGGTTCTCCAAAGCCCGGCTAAAACCAGGCTATTTCTTGCTTCGGAATTTCTCTGAAGACTTGGGAATTATATTGCAGGAAAGAGAATAACCTAATATCCGGGAGTGGATCTCAAGGCTCCTGGCTGCCGGGGACCCTAGCCCACGAGCTGGTTCTCTCTCCTTGCCCCCAGCCTGCTGCTGCTTGGCATGGGGTCAATATGTGGCCCATGCTAAGGGTGCTCACCCCCCTCTTTTCCCACCAGTGGACCCTGACCATGGCCCCCTGACCTCTGCTCTCTTGGGGTCCAGATCACTAACATCCTTCCCTCCTCCCAATCAGTATCCTGATCTTTCTCAAAGATGCTCCTTTGCAGTGAAGACTGGCTCTAACACACTCCCCAACTCGGCTTCACCTCTGCGCAGTGAGAACATTCATTGACATGGTTTTCTCAAAACAGAGCTTCTTTCCCTCCAGCATGACTTCTGCAGCCATTCCTGGAAAAAGGCAGCACTAAAACAGCAGTTTGTCCTGCTCCTGACTCCCAGGACAGTAGAAGATATATTTGCATCATTGTTACAGGCATTCATTTATGCATTCAAGATACATTCACTGAGACCTACCATGTGCCGGGCACTGAGCTGGGATGTGTAGACACAAAGATGGACAAGGTCAACACTGGCTCTCTAGTAGTCCTCTGCTAGTAAGGGAGATCGACCATGAATAGCAAACATGACATGACCAGGATTATATGGTGCAATCCATCAGGTGTTGGGTGAACCTACTGAGGATGTGGGAGTTTCTGCCCTGGTGATGGGGTGGAGGGTGGGGAAGAGGTGTAGGGCCGTGACTCTCAAATGGTGCTGTGTGGACCATCAGCGTCAGCATCACCTGGGAACTTGGAAACGCAAATTGTCAGCTCAAGCTCGACCTCCTGAATCAGAATCTCTGGGGCTGAGGCCCAGCAGTCTGCGTGCTAAGAAGTGCTGCAGAGAGTTCTAGAACCACTCAAGTTTGAGAGCCATTGGTGCAGTGGATGCTGTTGATGCCACCCCCCCGCCCCCCAGTGCCTTTTACAGGTTAGTATGAGCACCCCCCAGCTGCCGCAAGTACTGGCCGCTAACCCTCACAGCTGCCCTCTTCTCTGGAGAATTGCCCTCTGCAGGAAGCTGCCTCACCTGGGCGCTTACCTTCACCCCCACCCCCACAGATCACAGCCAATGAGCTGCTGCCTTTGCCTCAGCTCTGTGTGTATGGCAGCTCTGGGGTGCAGTGTATGATCCAGAGCTCCCCTATGCTCAGACTGAAGCTCGTCCCCAGCTGAGTCCACACTCTTGCTCAGCCTGTTCCCTCCCTATCCTGCTTCCCTCACACCCTTCTCCTCAGACGACCCCAGTAAATCACTGGAACAAGAAACTCCGTCTCAGGCTCCGCTTCTAGGGACTCAAGTGAGAGGCTTCACTGAGGAAAGAAAGCTTGAACAGGGCTGGAGGGATAAATAAAAGCCTGTCCATCAGAAAAGCAAAGAGGAACATCCAGGCAGAGGGAACCGAATGTGCAAAGACGTGGAGGTGTGAGCCGGCACGGTAGGGTTGTCTACTCACCAGTTGTTTTGTATGGCTGGGATGCAGGGTGCTGGGGGAGAAGAATCTGAAAACTTTCTAAGTCCTACAGAGGAGTATCGATTTGTATCTCATGGGCAGTGTGACCTCACTGAGAGATAAGGTAGAAAATGGAGCATAATTCAATCTGCATTTTGGACAAATTACTCTGGCAATAGTGGAGAGAGAGATTAGAGAGCAGAGAGACCACTCAGGAGGAAATTCCAGTAGTCCCATCATAAATGATGAGAGCCAGACCTAGGGTACTGATGGTGGAGAGGAGAGATCTATTGATGAGAGATGCAGAAGGTAGAATTACCACGTGTGGGCTCACATCTGCCTAGGTAGGGGTGGTTGACAGAGGTGGGGGCACTGAGATGACTCCCAGACATTTCCAGTGGACCCTGAGACCACTGTGGTGCTACTCCCGAGAGAGGGAACAGGGGGAGAAGCCCAGGCTCTGTGAGGGTCTGAGTTACGTATTGGGCACCTTGAGTGGTGGTGTCTGTGGGAGATGTATGGGAGGCTGAAGATGTCTGTTCAGCATAGGGGGATGCTTGAGTTTCTGGGGGTTGGGTGGGCAAGTCAGAACCCTAGGAGCAGCAAGATTAAGCAGCAAGTGGAAGACAAGGAGATGGACAAACAGCAGGCTGAGTTTGAGGAGAGCCTGCTGTCATGGGAGACGCAGAGTAGAAAGTAGAGGGAGAGTGGTCATTTGAGTCACATGCCCTGAGGTGTGCATGCTGTCCACTGGATGTGGTCATCAGCCATTTTAGTTATTTTTCAGTGGCATGGGGAGCGAGGTGTGGGGGACATCAAGTGGCTGGGGAGTGAATGAGGTCCAGGAAGGGTAGAAGGGAGTACAAAAGCAATTCTGTGAAGCTTGGCTGTGATGGGAAGGGCATAACCAGGCACCCCTCTGATCCCCTACACCACCTCCCAAAGTCCTCCTCAGGACCAGCAACATGTCATGGTCATGCAGGACAGCCAGCCATAGCTGGCTTCAGGCTGTGAATCCAACAGAAGCAGAGCTACCTGAACGCAGGACATTCTGATGGTGACCTCAACCTCATGCATCCCAGATTTAACCACCCGAGCTACCTGTCAGCACAGAGGATGATGACACAGAGGAGCTTGTATGCAGATACACATATACAACACATTCCAAAATTCTCAACTTCACACCTTGGCCAGGTATCAGCAAAGTGATTTGTACATACCCAGACAGAAGGGCAATAATTTAATAAGGCTGACATTATTTGAACATGCATTTTTCACTGGTGGAGATGCAAGTACGCTCTCCAAGGCAGTTTTGGGCAATGCTTTAAAGAGATGGCCTAATCAATCACTTCTGATTCCCCGGCTGCTTATTGGAGCCATCAATCATGATGAACTCTCTTGGCACTAATGGGAATGTCATCAGTGCTTCTACAGGCTTCTCCCTGCACCTTAACTTTAAATAACAAGATTACTATTTTTGACATGTTAATCAAGCTGGGATTTCCTCCCTCCCCCCAGTTGTGTCATGTCTGGGAGCCCCTCACCTTGAAAGCACTTCTCCTTCTGGTCCACCCAAGGGAAGTCAACTTGCCTCAGTCAGTTTGGGGAATGGAACTAAGCCAAGAAGCCTTTACACAGACTAATTAGAGGTTGGACTTAATTACAGGTGTTCTAAAATTTTTGCAAAGGTTGCAATATGTCTCTCCTGATGTTGGCGATTTATCTTCCGGAGGTCAGGAGGGGCTGTGGGCAGGGGCTTCCCCGGCGACCTCACACATTACTGGGGCTCCTGCTGAACTTTAGGTGGGTGTAGTGGGGGTAATCATGGTGATCGTGAAGTGGTCCTTATTAAATCATAAAGAGGATATAAAAATAGTGCCCAGCTATTACCTCCCAGTGATTATCCTCTTTGACCAAGAAAATCTGTGAATCAGAAGAGCAAATGCATGTGTCCCAGACCAGTCCCCTAGAATGAGCATTCCCTGAGGACTAGTGAGATTAAAGCGCTCAGTAGAGAGGTGAGGGGTGAATGAGTGAATGAATGAGTGGAGGGGACTTTAGGAGTGTGCTGGGGCAGGGCATGAGAGAGCAGGAAGGCACGTGAGGCCTCATGTTGGGGTACAGAGCAGAGACCCTCAGCCTGGCATGGAGTCTAGTTTCAGTCTCCAGCACCATAGTTTTGTCTAGTCAGCCTTGACTTTGACCTTGGGTTTAAAAACTCCTCCCGACAACCCTCCCTGTCAGCCCTCCGTTATTGCTGGCCTGTCTGACCAGTTCAGGAATTACTGGGCCCTTATTACGTTTCTACTTTTGGCTCATTCCCTCCAGGAGTGACCGCGTGAAGTACATCTGTGCTGGGGGCAGGGAGAATGGGGCCCAGGGCTCAAATTGACCCCTCAGGCCGTGTTGGCTACAAGATCAAAAGAAGGCAGAAGTTGTAATGTGGACAACAGGGTTTAGGATGACAGTATTTGTTGGGTTTTCCTCATTTATGCCATCTCCCATCCTTACTGCTACTTCCAAAGGAAGGGAGCGTGGGGTGAGTGAGTGAATGAATGAATGAATGAATATAGTTTAGCTGCACCTTGCTTCTTTTCCCTAAAAGACCATCATTCTCCTCCCTGGCTTGGAATGGTCTCCACACGCCCTGTTCTCCAGCCCCTCCCTCAACATCTTTGAGACTCAGCTGAAGTGTCGCTTGCACATGTTGCTCTTTTGATCTTTTATCTGAAAGACACACATGATCCTGTCACCTCTGCATTTAGAACCTATAACTGCCCTCTTGTTGTTATGAATCCATTCAACAAATACGTACTGAACTCTTCATGCAATCGTGGCAATGTGTCCCCCTGTGCCTGGGACCAATTCTGGTACCCGGTGATACTGTGGATAAAGTCTATCTCCTCACGGAAATTTCATCCTAGTAGAGGAGAGAACCACTGAACAATTAAAAATAAACCAGAACATTCCAGATGGTAGCCCTCCGAGCACATAGTCTTGGGCTGGCAGATGGGAGGCCACATTAAGTGTTTCTGGAGACCACACTCTCATCCCGGTCACCTCTGCTGCCTCTGTTTCTTTTTCTGAATCTCTTTCTCTCTCTTAGACATGCATAGCTCCAGTTTTCTTAGACTGTCACGGGAAGCTAGAAGAAGCATCTATGTCAGTGGTTTATGCCAGCGTGAAATGAAATGCCCAAGGAGCATGCCAGAGATGTAGTTTAGGGGTGAGGAAAGGTCTTGATCAGTGACCTCAGGAAGGGAACATTTGTCCAGGGTCTGCTGAAGAAAGGCAACCAGGTCTAGGGGCCCCTTTCAGGGCCCACCCCCCTACCCTCCAGCCCCTCTCTTCCCCCTCACTCCTTTCAGATCAGACTCTGTGCACAGATGGCAGTTGGTGAGCCATGGGGGGAAATTATTTTTCAGTCCTAGGAGACAGAAGAGCTTGATTCTTGTCCTACCGCTGCCCAGGTGCCCTCAGAGAAAGCTCCTCGTGGGCCCCAATTCCTCATCCTTGAGATGACAGGGTTATGTCAGATGACCTCCATGGACCCTTCCAGCTTCGCGTTTGACCAGACATCTTTCCTTCCCTGAAGCGTGGCGAGTCACTGTCTTCAGCAGCTCTCTCAGGGGCAGGTCTGTGCTGTTTGTGATTTGAAACACATTGGGGATGGGGGCATTTGTTCACTTAAGACTTTCAGACGATCTGTTGCATCTTGCAGCACCTGCCCTCTCAATCCACTTTCTGCTACTGGTGTCAAGAGGAGGGTGGAATCCCCAAACAGGAAAATCATAGGCGGAAGAAACCTGCAGGTCTCCAGTGAGGTGGTCATTAGAGCTAATGCCAGGTAATACCATCTGTTTGTCTTTTGGGTAAGTGGTAGGATTGTACTTCCTGACCCCCGTGGGGCCAGGTGATTATTTATGGCCCGTAAGTTGTAAGTGAAAGTGGTGCACATCACTTCCAGGCCAGAGCATTTAGGTGACAGTGCTCTTTAGAGCTCTTGACAATTTTTGAGAAGGAATCTTTTCTGTCAGTCTGGGTCTCTGAATGACCATATTAAGCAATGCCTCCAGCTGACCCTAGATAGACATGTAACATGAGAGGGAAATACCCTTTGTTATCTTAGCTCACTGAAATTTGGGGGCTATTTGTTACTGCAGCATAACCCCATATGTCCTGACTATTACACAAACCTAGATTTTGTCAAGAGCAGTGGACACAGTTACTTTCCCCTGAGCAACTATCAATAATCTTTTATTGATGAGAACGATAAACACAAGATGCCCACTCGGAAGCCTAACTGGGTCTTTCCTTCCCATTTTCCAGTGTGCAATGCTCAAGGATAAAGAGACCTTGGAAACATACTATGAAAGTAAAGATCTGTGTAAATTCCTGCTGCACCAGTTCAGACTCCTTAGGACGCAGGGCCTGTCTCTACCCAGCCCCATCCCCCCAGCCTGACTCTGTACCCCAGCACAAAGAGTTTCCCTTCCCCAGTATGCCCTTTCTGAGTCAGATGGCTGAAAAAACAGTCGAGGAAGGGAAAACAAGACATGGTAGATCTTGTTGTCTTTCTTGATCTTTCAGGGATGAGTTTGAAGGGCTTTTCCCAACTTATTATTTTACCTGCCAGGGAAAAAAGAAAATACTCATTAGGAAATTATCTGTAAGAGCCCCATGTGAGGGATGAGAAGAACTTTCCTCATTGTTTGCAGTTATGTTGGCAGAAGATGTGATTTACTATGAATAATATCAAGAGGGATTATAATTGCAAACTAACCCACTGTCTGCCTCAGACGTTCATTACCAGGGAAAGCTGATCACATGCATAAGAACGTTAATACCTGACCAGCACCCCACAGTGGATGATTTCAATTGTATGGACTTAGGGAGAAATTTTAGCAGAAAATTTCCCCTTGAGAAGACTCTACAAATATCAGTCTTTCATGTACCATTACATGGGCTCATTATCCTTAAAGTGGAATTGGGGGCATGTCTAGTATAGGAGCAATTGGTCCTTCCCTTGGCAAGAGGTGTCTGTGCAGTGGTAATGATCAATGATAGAATTTATGTAAATCCCCTAGACGTGCCCCACTGGCACCAATGGCCCTGGCTGGCTCCCAGGTTTGGCGTTAGGTGGCTTGGATTCAAGACCTCAGCTACTCACTAGCTCTGAGACTTGATTTCCTCATCAACAAAATGGAGATAAATTTACCTGCTTCTTAAGGTGGTTATGAGGCCCGCTGCTTCTAAGGCAAAGTTCTGGTCAGGTTTTCCCGCCTAAAAATTTCCATTGGTCATCACGTCACTGCATTGTTCAAGATGGTAGCCACAAGCCCATATGGCTATTTCCATTTCAATTTATATTAATCAAGATTAAGTACGATTAAAATTTTCTTTTCTTAATTACACTAGTCACATTTTAAATGCTCAATAGCCGCCTGTGGCTAGTGGCTACTGTATTGAACAGCGCAGATATAGAACATTTCCCTAACTGCAGAAAGTTCTACTGGACAGCACTAGATAGCACTCGTTCTCAAATTCTTTGTTAAAACGACATCTTGTGAGAAGGTCCTCTATGTGAAACAGGTAAAATGAGATGTGCTGACTGACATCAGGTGGGGAGCTCAGAGCCCCACCTGTCCCCACCTCTCCTGGCAGTCTCTCAGCAGGCTCTAAGGTACCCCACAGGGGCCCTCAGAGCAAAGTTTGGTTCATAGGATAAAGCTCAGATAAAGCTTTGTATGTGGCCCTTTATGACCCAGTCTCACCTAAATGTTCTCCTCCCCTTACCCCCACATTGCTCTCCTCACCCCGACTTGGCCTGTTAATCATCTTCCAGGACCCAGTTTGAATACCGTGAAGCAGATCCCACTCAACAAGTGGGTTAGTCACTCTCTGTACCCTTCATGGCGTGTTAACTGCCTTGGATTGGGCCTGTCTCCCCGCCTAGACCGGAGCCCCTGGAGGGCAGGCCTGTGTCCTATCATCTTTGCACGCGGAGCACACAGTACTTAGGGAATGTTGGCGGACTGGATGAACACAAGCTGGGTGGGGCCTTGCAATGGCCCTGTCTCCCCAGCTAGACTGTGGGGCCCGGGGACTGTCCTGTTTCTCAAGAGAGCAAACTCACACTGACCACTTCATAAGCCCAGTCGAGTCCTGGTTCTGGGCAACATGGCCGCCTGCAGTTCTCAGATCTGTCCCCAGCGCTGATGGGGAGGGACATTGTGCCAGGCACAGCCTGGAGCTCAGCAGCTCCTCATTCTTCCTCCCACAAATATTTGTTAGATGCCTACTGTGTGCACAGCAGAGTTAGTGCTGGGGACAGAGCCCTTGGCCAAGCCACACAATCCCTTGCCCTCGTGAAGTTCACATTCTAAGTAAAATAAACACTAATAAGTAAAACATATATTTTGTCAGATGGTGTGATGGAGAAAATTCAGCCTGGAAGGGGGAGACGGAGAGTGCAGTTGAGGCAGGAGAGCAGTGCTGAGGGGGTCACAGTGTGAGATAGCTTGAGCAGGGGGCCTCACAGGACAGTAAGTGACTTAAAGGCGGTGAGGGGGGAACCATGTGGATGTCGGGTGAAGGGTGGTCTGGGCAGAGGGGGCGGCAAGGACACAGGCCCTGAGGTAGGAGGGTGCCGGGCGTGTTTGAGGCCAGCGTGGGCAGGGCCTCGTAGGTCTCTTACCATGGACTGAATTGTGTCGCCTCCAAATTGCTATGTTGAAGGCCTAACCCTCGATGTGACTATATTTGAAGGTAGAGCTTTTAGGAGGTAATTAAGGTTTAATAAGTTCATAAGAGTGGGGCCCTAATCTGATGAGATTGGTGGCCTTATAAGAAGAGGAAGAAAGAGATCGCTCAGAGGAAAGGCCATGTGAGCACACAGCGAAGGCAGCCTTCTACAGGCCAAGAGGCTCTCACCAGAAGCTGACCACACCAGCCCTCTAATCTCAAACTTCCAGCCTCCAGGACTATGAGAAATAAGTGACAGTTGTTTAAGCCCCTGGTCTGTGGAATTTGTTATGGCGGCCCAAGCAGACAAAGCCTCCCCTGGAGGTGCTTTGGCCTTTACTCTGAGTTGGGAGCCATGGAGGATTTAATGAGGAGTGGCACACACCCACCTATTTTAAAAGAATTTGTTTGGCTTCTGTGCTCAGAATAGAAGGGATAGGGGGACAAGCGGAGGCAGGGAGACCCGAGAGGAGGTTATTGCAAGCACCAGCAAAGCCTATACAGTGAAATACTCTTCAGTAATACAAAGGGACAAGCTGATACCTGCTACAACGTGGAAGAACCTCAAACACTGTGCTAAGTGAAAGAAGCCAGGCACAAAATGTCACATATTGTATGATTCCATTTATATGAGATGTCCAGAAAAGACGTGATGGAAATGTTCTAAAACTAGTCTGTGGCGATGGTTGCATAACTCTATAAATTTGCTAAAAATTGTTGGTTTGGGGACCAGGGTGGTAACAGGGCAAGTGGTGAGAAGCAGTCACATGCTATTCAGTGGGTGCAGCAAATAGGATTTGCTGAAGGATGAGACATGAGATATGAGAGAAGGAGGAGAGTCAAGGATTGATTATGTGCTGGTACTTACAGCACTTATTATGTTCCAGACCCTGGTCTAAGCCCATTACATATATTAATTCATTTAATCCTCATAAAAACGCTGAGATAAAACTATTATTTCCATTTGACAGATGGGAAAACTGAGGCACAGAAAGGCTAAGCAACTTGTCCAAGATCACGTATTTAAGACGACTCCAAGGAATTAGATGAGTGGATATATATATTAAGATGGGGCAAGACTGTGAGAGGAGCTGGTTTGTAGGGATGGAAGATCAGAAGTGCAGCGTGGACACATCAGTTTTGAGAGGGCAACCAGACATGTGAATAAGCCATAGTATAATCAAGTCCAGAGTTCAGAGGAGTGGTCTAGGGCAGAAATATAAATTGAGAGTCATCAGAACATCAATGGTATTGAAACCCACGAGACTCACCTAAGGAGCGAGTGTAGATGAAGAGGTGGGAGGTCCCAGAGCTGACCCCTGGTGCTCTCCAACATTTAGAGGCTGTTGAGATGAGGAACGTACAAAAGATTGGGAGAGGGAGTGGCTGATGAGGTAGGAGGAAAAGCGGGAGACAGCGGTGGCCTGGTGGCCACAAGGATGAGTGTTTCAGAGGAGGTCAACTGTGACAAATGCTGCTGAGAGGTCGAATAAGGCGAGGCTCAATAATCGGCCGTTGGACGGAGCACTGAGGAGGCCATGGGGCCTGGCTGCTGCTGGGGACAGAGCTGCACAGTGCTCTTGCTCCCCTGCTTCTATTTATTGTGTGAGTTTTCGCAGGGAGTCTAGGAGGGCTCAAGGACAAAAGGATGTAGGAATTCTGAATCCTACTGAGGTTTAGGCACAAACAAACAAGAGACACACAGGGGTGGCCCCTTTCTGAGGCCACATTTAGGAAAGACCACTTTTCTTAGCAGTGCTTCCCCCACCCCCTAACCCAGTAGGAGCCAGCAGAGGGGAAAGAGGACTCTGAACTTGTCGGTGGCCTCAGCACCAAGGAGACAGGGTTGGGGGGGAGGATCAACAAAGCGCTGGTCAAGGAGCCATCTGGAGGCCACTCCCAACTGCCGTGTCCTTGGGAAGGAAGTGTCTGGGGGCGTGGGGATGAAAGGAGCTGGAACACATGGGGGCTCAGGTCACTTTGCTATGGGACTCCCTTGCCCAAGCATAAAACAGAAGGTGTTTTTACTTAGGAAGGCAACTCAGAACTGTCCCGCCGCGGTGGGATGGAGATGGTGGGGCTAGAGCCCTATGCAGCTAGGAATGGGATGCCAGAGGGGTAGTGGATGGCATCTGGGGAGACTGGCCATCACAGGGGACCTGGTTTCCTGCCCCACCCTCAGGACTAGCAAGATGTGAGGACCCAAATTCTGGTTTCCAGACATGAGTCAGCACACCTGGTGCTTCTAAGAACCCCAGGCAATGACTAAGTCTCCCTTCAGCCAAGCAGACAGGGCCTCAACACAGAGATGTGGGTAATTAATGTAATTTGGGTAATTAATTGGCCTGATTTGGCCTCATCTGGACTTTCCAGCTCTCGATAATGTTTGAGATACAGTTAGAGGTTGTTACGTGTTTCCCTGTTGCCCCGCTTGCGGGAGACTCTTTCTGAGTTCACCTGGAGGGGTGTGAATGACTTCATCCGGCTTATCGTGTGAAATGCAGTGTCTTACTTTCAGCCCTGTGGTGTGTGGGGAACAGTAGACGGGAAGCCACGAGACTGGCTTCTGGTAATCCCAAGGCAATATTTAGAGGGGGCAGGCGGTCAGACTAGACGATCTTCAAAATCCCATCTGTATTAGTCTGCTCGGGCAGCCATAACAAAGAACCACAGACTGGTTTAAACAACAGAAATGCATTGTCTCACAGTCCTGGAGGCTGCAAGTCTGAGATCAAGGTGTCAGCAGGGCTGGCTTCTCCTGAGGCCTCTCTTCTAGGCTTGTAGATGGCCCCTTCCCCTTGTGTCCTCACATGGTCATCCCTCTGTGCCTGTGTCTTAACCTCCTCTTCTTATAAGGACACCAGTCATATTGGACTAGGGCCCACCCTAATGACCACATTTTAAGTTAATTACCTCTCTAAAGACCCTATCTCCAAATACAGCTGCATTGTGAGGGACTGGGCATTAGAACTTCAAAATATGAATTTGAGGGGACACAATTCAGCTCATAACCCCATCCAATCCTCAGAGATTCTGGGTCCCCTCCCTGCTGCTACCTCCCCATGAACCTAGGTGTGACATTCTGTCTCAGGGCCTCAATTTTCCCATCCGCTTTGCCTCCCTCAATTGGGAGGCACAAATCAGTTAACGTCCAAGAAAGTGCCTTGTCAGCTCCACAGCGCCGTCCTCGGAGGGACAGCATCACCTCTAGGGGGCGTTTTGGAAATTGTGGGTGCACGCTTTCATTGTCACAATAGCTGGGGGACCTCACGACAGTCAGTGGGCCGGAGCCTGGGAGAAGTCCTGCTTCGTGAGGGACGCTCCCACTCCATGAACTCTGTCCTCTGTCACTCACGACTCTAAGATCCTCTGTGCAGTCAGGTAGGCAAAAAACACAACCTGCGCAGTTTAAATGTAGGCTTTTTGTGGGAACGTGCTGCCGGGCAAATCGAGGGAAGGTTGTGCCTTATTGTGTTGGGAGCTTTATCAGAAATTATTCACTTTAGAAAACTCACGTTTTCTATGACATTTAGAAGACGGGGCTCTGATGCAATGCTGTTCATGGTGCTTGGGTCATCGATACAACATAGCTCGGCCAGTTTGCCGTGCAGCTGTCGCATCCGTTCTGGTTACAGATGCAGGTGTCTACCTCATTGTGTCTCCTAGGACAGCTGGGAAATATATTATCCTAATTCACTCTGCTTATCGCCCTTCTATCACAGCCAGGGCATTATATATGTCCTTGAAATTGTGACCTGAGTCGTTATATTATCTATGAATTTCACTTAAAAATTGTAAAGGGAATGCTAAATATTTTTAAATGGGGGCTATAACATAGGAGTTGAGAAATTCTGCTCTAAGGCACCAGGTGGGTGCCAACCTTCACCGTCTGGTCCCCTGTGGTTCTCCTGGGGATGGGCATTTCTTTAGCCCCCCGCCACAGCTGCCCAGAGACATCTGATTGCAGTGATGCGCTTCTTCGCTTTTGTCATTTCTCCTGCCTCTAACACCAGTGAGGGGCTGGCATCTGCATTGGCCACTACTCATTACATTAGACAGCACAGTTGGTCTCCACTGAGGCCCCTGGACTGCCATCACCCTGTTGCCTGCCACAGGGAGCCTGTGGGTGAGGGGGGCATGGCTGAAAGAACTACTCCCCTGAGCCCAGCTACCTGTGCCAAGCAGCTGGCAACAGCCCGAGAAGCCGGGTCACTTGGAGGCCCAGGCTGGGGCAGAACCCTGGGGACTGGGTCGTCACTGGCGACGTCACTGGGCGAGGCGGGGCATCGGCACAGTCTGTACCCTGGGGCAGGCCGACTTGACGCCCTCACCACTTGTTTATGCTCCAGCTTTGCGCCAAGCCTGGGTGCCAGCCCCTCTTGGGGCCTTGGGCTTAATTAGTGGCACAACACATAAATGAGACCTGTCTCTCCTGGGACGGCCACACTCCCTGGGCGCTGCCGCTGAGCAGGCAGATCCTGCCCCAGCCTCTCTCCCGGCCCAGGTTACTCTTCCTGGCCTTATTACTCCAGGTGACACGGGAAGTCCACCAGAGAGAGGCCTTCTGGGCATCATGCCAGAAGCGGTCCTGCACTATCCCTCCGAGCACCCGCCCTGTGGTTCCTTGTCTCTGTGATGATCCAATCTCCACTCCCTCCTCCAGGTCATTTTCCACAGGCCTCCAACTAAGAATCCCCAGATACAAAGTGATGCTCCTTCCTTGGCACCCCGCCCCCCAGCACTTCCTCAGCTCTTACAGAGAGATTTGTCAACACGTGGACCACCTGCATCAGTGCACGTCAAAATGCTTGTTTCCACGTCCCACCTCGGACCCACAGAATCACAATTTCTGGAGGTGTGGCCCTGGAATCTGTATTTTAACATGAGCTCCCTACCCTTTCCCAGTTCCTCTACACGTGTCTTCTGTCTGAAAGAACTCTCCTTCCTTTTCTTCCTTGCAATCTCCTATACATCTTTTAAGACAAGGTCAAACAGCACCTCTTCTGGAAGCCTTCCCTGACTCCCCCTTGATAAGTATTTGTTTCCGCAGCACAAGGTCATACCACGATTATAACACTTCTCACCCTGTTCCATCCTCTTCTCTTTAATCCCACCTGGCAACCCCACCCACACCCCACAATGTCAGCCCCTGGAGGCAGGGGGGCGTCTTATTTATCTGTACAACCCCAGCAACTAACACCACTCCTGGTACATAGTGGGTGCTCAGTAAATATTTACATAACTTTAAGTGGTCTCTTGGATGCTAATGTCCCATCTCTTCTTTTTTTTTTTTTTACTTTTTTTGTGAGGAAGACCAGCCCTGAGCGAACATCCGTTGCTAATCCTCCTCTTTTTGCTGAGGAAGACTGGCCCTGGGCTAACATCGTGCCCATCTTCCTCTACTTTATGTGGGACGCCGCCACGGCGTGGCTGACAGGCAGTGCGTCGGCGGGCGCCCGGGATCTGAACCTGTGAACCCCGGGCTGCCAAGCGCCGACTAAACTGCTGCGCAACCGGGCCGGCGCCTTTCCCATCTCTTCTTAATTGGGGTTCTGCCTCAGGCTGCTGGGCTTCATTTAAACCTTGGTCATTAAAAAGCAGTTCCTTTGTTTCCTCTGCATGCTTCGTATTTAGCCAAAGAGATTTATTTCTCCAATAAACCTCCGCTCTCCAGGCAGCCACGTTCATCTGCTTCTCCTACTGAGGAAGTCACTGGAACTCCTATGCTGGTGGATGCAGATAAAAGGACCAGGGAAACTTGTTCAAATCTCACCGCCAGCTGTTGATCAAGGTCACTTCCCTGGCAGTTGTCTCCTGTTTGCTGAGTTAAATGAGATTCCTTAGGGGGAAAACTACTCAGAACTCTTTTCTTTGTTCTATTGACTGCTTTAATTTTTAATATGACAAAAGACAATCTCAGGTTTGCCTTGTAACAGGGTGACTAACCCATCAGAGAGTGTAGAGATGACAGGTGGGGCTGTAAGCAAACCCACCAGGCTCTAAGCTCCAAGCTCCAGAAACGCAAGCTGGGGATATTTCCTGATGACCCAGGACTGTTGGAGAATTTCTGCCTGATATTGTGAATTCACATACCAGTTCAGTCTTAAGAGGTGGGGTTGAAACCTTTCTGATTTCTTCATCACAGACCTCTTCCTTTCTGTTTTCCCTAGTCAAGAATTTTATATCTCTAAGGATTCCTGCTGCTGAACTATTTTCACAGATCTGGTGGGGAGCCTGTTGTATTCCCTGCCAACGCGTCTCCAGGAGAATTAAGGGGCTTTGGGGGAGGGGAGGATGCCAGACATTAAATGGGCTTGCTGGCGCCGAGTTGGACCCAGATAATATGGTCGTGCTCCTACAATTCTGAAACTTTAGGGTGGCAAGGAACTTAGACGATCACCTTGTCCAGCTGCTCCTTTCTGTGCTTGAATTCCCTTTGTGACATTCCCAGCAAATGATGATTACTTGCCCTCGGTCAATCGCTTCCGGAGCCAGAGAATTCATTACCTTCTCAGGCAGCCCATTCCATTTTCTGATTGCTCGGCTAGCCAGCTTTTTCATATGTTAAGCTGACATCCGTCTCTGTAACTTCTAGGGGCTGGCCTTGTGTGTGCCTGCCTGTGTCATGTAGAGTCTTCAACGAGTTGAGGTTTTTCTTGTTCAGGCTCACCATTCCCGGTCCCTATAACTACCTCTATGGGTGATGGAAATCCACATTAATTTTACTCTTTTTCTACATATTGGAGGTGTTCTGACAATGAGCCATTTGGGGAGAGCTCCCCAGTGGTATAGTTCACTTACTTCTCCCCAGAATGGTCATGCGACTGCCATCCACAGTCATCCACATCAAAGTGGTGGCTGTCACTACCTCAGTACTTGGCATAATGCTGGGCACATAATGGTACTCAATAAATATTTATTGGATGGACACAAGGATAGATGGATGAATGGGTGGGTGGTTAAATAAATAGATAAATGGATGAATGAATGAAATTATGACTCAGGAAGTGGAGGAAGCCAACCTGGAAATATTTAGATCAATCAATTAATATCTATGGAACCTCTTCTACATCAGTATTGTGCTGGGTAGAGGAAAGGAGTGCTAGGAAAAAAAATGAGGTGCTTACAAAGAAGTACAGATATAATCTTTGTCCTAATGTTGGAAACAAGCTGGACCCAAACCTGTGAAAACAGTGTCTTCCCTCTCTAGATCTGATGTTGATTGACATCTGTCACATAGCAAGTCACCTACAGCTATGTGAGTTAAGTTGGCTCCTAGAAATTCCATCCTGTGATTTGGGATTGAAAGAAGTTAGAGCTGGAAGGAATATTAGTGATGAATTGGTCAAAACCCTCTTTTTTACAGCGAGGACATGGAGATGGAGTGACTTACTCAAAGTTACACAGGGAGGGAGTTAGTGCCAGAGCCAATTCTGGAACCCCTCCCTTTTTACTCCCCATCTAGCGCCTCTTTGCAGTATGTTTTCTTTGCTCAGAAATTATTTGTTTTAATCCACACTTCTTGTGTATTTGCTCCAAAATGTCTGCTTTTCACTGACCTTGCAGACCTGGTTGGCTTTGGATTCTATAGACATCATTCATTCATTGACTCACTCACTCTTCATCCAGCCACAACTGGGGAATATTTATTATGCATCACGCCCTGTACTAGGCTTTGGGGGTAGATGAATGAGACACGGCCCATACCATGGAAGAATCTAGCAAGGGAGAAAGACCTATAAACAAACAAAAGGCAATATACTCAAGCTATAAAATAGGTGTGAAAGCCTAGAGGAAGGAATAGCTACCTCTGCTTGGGGACACAGAGAGGGCCTTCCAGGCTCCCTAACAACTAAATGGACGTTGAAGGATCAGTAGGAGTTTGTTGATGAATAAGTAGGGAAGGCATTTGAAGCAGAGAAAATCCATTTGCTAAGGCCAGAAGCTTGAAAAGACCCAACATCAGCTATAGCCCGGGGTGGGAGAAGCAGTGTGGATTGCAACTACACATTTGGATTAGGAACATGACTATAATGGATCCCCAAGGCCCAGGGAGTGGCCTAGGATGGCTTTAGCAATTCCATGATTATTCGTTCTTGTGTCCTAATGAAATGCTGGTCAGCGAGAGCCTGAAGAACGAGTCCATTTGAAGGAGAATTCTTTCAAAAACCTCATTATAACTTAGTAGTTAAGGAGCAAACTCCAACTCTCCTTACTAGTTGTGGGAAGTGCAATGATTTGCAGAGATTATTTAGATTTTTTGGTTTTCATTTTTACCGTTAGTATTAACAATAAACAATGCTCCGTGTGTATATTATAAATAACTTTGAAGTTAGCCTCCTTGGTTTTTATGTAAGGCTCACAACAATCCACTGGAAGCCTGTACAGAGTTGAGAAAGAATACATATGATTTAAATTTAAAGATGGGCCAGATATGACCTGTGATCAATTTTCGGTGGCTGTTGTATACTTGGGTTGCAGTGACATTAAGGAAAGCTTGTAAACTACCTAATGGAGCACTTAAAAATCTAATAAATAAGAAATACAATGCCACTGTCAGAGGCCTTGATGGAGGTCAGAGGGAGCCAGAGAAGTAATTTGTGCAATAAATCCTGTGAATTCCCATTACCTTTTTCTTTTTTTTAGACAGGCTAAAAATAGAAGCCCCAGATAAATATACATCAGAGGTAGAAAAGAGAAAACGGTGATTTGGAATGAATTGCTTGATGGCCTAAACTGACAATATAGAAATTAGAAGTAGAGATGATGAGCATGGCGGACACCACCATGTTTTCTAGGGAGCCCTGTATGATTTGGCAAAACTTCCAAAGGGGTCATTGGGGAAAAAATATGGCCCTAGAAACAAAACAAAGTGAACAAGGTAAAGACTCAGGGAAGTATGAATTTAGTCCCTACTTGGCTGATATTTCCTGGACGTTCCATGGTCTGACTTCTCTATGATCGTTAATGTCCGTGATTGAAGGTGTCTCAATTTTGACGTCTCAAACCATCAGGCTTCCCCTCCCACCATGCCACTGCTCTTCTGACAACCACCAATGACCTCCTTGTTGGTGAGGCCAATGGACACTTGTCTTATTTTATCCCCTGCTGCATGTGGCACTATTATTGACCCCTCCTTCCTTGAAATGTGGCCCTCTTAGCTTTCACGATACCTGCATCTCATGCTTTTCTTCCTGCTTCTCATTCTCACGTTCTCGGTATCGTTTGCTGGCTCCTTTTCTCCTCTTGGACTTGAACGTTGATGTCCCCCCAGGGCTGTCCTTCACTCTCCTCTCTTCTCACTCCACACACTCTGAGCAACTTTGAGGCTCCCAAATTTCTGTCTTCACCTAATATAAGTCTCAGCTCCATGTTTTCAAATTCTTTCTAGATCTGTGCTGTTCAATATAGGTGCTGCTAGCCACACGTGACTATTCATTAAAAATCTTAAAATTTGACATTTGGTTCTTCTGTCACATGAGCCACATTTTAAGGGCTTGATAGCTGCATGTGGCTACCGTGTTGGATAGTGCAGCTATAGAACATTACTATCCTTGCAGAAAGTTCTGTTGGACAGTGCTGTTCTAGTTATTGCCACCTGACTATTCCCCAAGCACTTCAAACTCATCATGCCTCAAACACGTTACCGGAAGGATGCTGGTGTGCATGGAAAATGGTGACAAAGAGAAATAAGGGATGGAAAGAAAAGAATCTTTCAGTTGTAAGTAATATAAAGGCCATCTCAACAGGCGTAAATAATAGAGGGAGTTTATGGAGCCATGTAACTAGATGGCCCAAAAGAAGGGTGAGTTTTGCATGAGGCTTGATCAGCAACTCAGCAATGTTATCGAGGGCCATCTGTCACTCTACCATCCATAGCGCTGACCACATCCAGTGGCTAGCACCACTTGTGGACGCAGGGTGGCTGCCAGCACCTCCCAAAGCAATGATCTTCCTCACTCCTGTTCAAAGGGGGATGAAGATCTTTGTCTTAGCATTTTCAATGAAACTCTTGAGATCCACTCTGGTTAGACCAGCCTAGGCCACATGCCTGTGCCCGAACCAATCACCGTGGCCAGGGGCACGGAAAGCATTGACTGGTTTAGTCCCATCGTTCATCCCTGAAGCCAGAATTACTTGGAAGAAGCTTTTCCTGACTCACAAGAGTCCTCAGACAAAACGTAGGAGCTGCAGGGGAGAGACAAAGGAAATGTGAAGGTTGAGGGGACACTCACAGACGTCTGACAGAAAGGAGACGGCGTGATTTTAAAAGCAGATTGAAAAGTGGAACTTGCATTGAATTTCCTTTCTTTTCCAGTTTTAGAATCTGTACTTAGGTACTTTAGATTGACAGGAAGAAAGCAGCAGGACCATGCTTCTCCCATGTAAACCCCTACTGACCAGGTGCCAGACATGGCTCTTTCCAAACTGTGTGTTTCCTAAGGAAAGCTTTTGCTTCTTAGCTGCAGAAATGATGGAGTTTCACTGGGGGGGGGGGGGGCTGTCGGGGGGTGGGGGCCAGGATGGGCAGAGGACTAGAAAGTGGTGGTGTTCTTTCAAAGCCCAAAATAGAGTGGGGAGAATTGTATTGTCCATTTACTGTGATGTATTTTTTCTCAAAATGGAGAAAGAAATACAAAGAATCAAGGGAGGGGAAGAAAGCAGAAAGAGATAAGTGGATATAGTACCATACGTCTCCAGTTTAGACTGGCAAAATGTAAAACTTCTACAATGGCACAAGAAATCACATGTGGGCACAAGATATGTGCCCAAACTAGAATAGCCAGCTTGTCTATAACTTTTATACTGCTTTATTAATTTGTTACCAGTAATCCGCATCATCTGTAAGGAAAACACTATCTTCTTGAGAGTTCTGGCAAAAATGCACTTCATTTCATGCAACAGAAGTTAGTAAAGCCATGTCTTTTCAGCAAATATGAATTAAGGTAAGCATTCAAATGGATCGGACCAGAACTGCTTGCTTTCTACATGTATTGAGCATCTTAAGTGTGGAGTGAGAGCAGCCCCACAAACTCCATTAACAAATAGTTACTTTATTCGGAGAGCCTTATAAATCCCATCTAGCTTTAAGTATTTGTCATACCTGGAGGGTCTCCAATGAAGGGGCCCCAATTTTCTGTAAGTAATGTGGTGCTGGGAAAAATAGGCTAGAGCATGTTGAAATTCCCTTCTTGCACAAACGTGGAAAAATATTTTTTTCTGAAGTTGCTTAAGATTATTCTTTTTTCAAAGCCAAAGCATTTGAAATATGTCCATTTTGGGAAGCCCTCCTGACAATTATGTATGAAATTCTGAGAAGTGGTGGACTGGGGGACAGCCACTGTTATGGGTTAAATTGCATTCCCCCAAAAGATTTCTTGAAAACCCCCAGTACTTGTGAATGAGACCTTATTTGGAAATAAGGTCTTTGCAGATGTAATCAAGTTAAGACGAGGTCGTAGCCAACTGGGGTGGGCCCTAATCCAATGGCTGGTGTCTTTATAAGGAGAGATCATTTGGACACAGAGACAGAGACACAGAGAGGAGAACAACATGTGATGACAGGTGGCAAGTCAAGGAAAGGCCAGGGATTGCCTACAACTGCCTAGAAGCTAGGAAGAGGCAAGATCGAATCCTCCCCTAGACCCTTCAGATGGCACGTGGCCCCACCAACGCATTGGTCTTGGACTTCTGTCCTCCAGAACTGTGAACGAATAAATGTGTGTTGTTTTGAGCCACCCAGTTTGTGACAGTTGGTTAGAGCAGCCTGAGCAAACTCGTTCAGCCACCATAGGCTCTAAGGTCTTTTCTCAGGCAGAGCAAGACCCGCGTCCCTTCCCTCCCTGGTTCTCCAGAGAAACACAGGTCCTGAATTGCCAGACCGCCTCAAGGTAACCTCACAAATATCCCACTCAGCTGCTATGGCCACCTGCCAGAGTCACTGGGGCACTTTTCTGGTTCCCAACCTTCTGAGTCTCACCAACCAGACAACAAAATTTAGTTAGAAAACGGGAGATGTAGCTAGAGAAACAATAGAGGATCTGATTTTCTGGGCACGAATTAACTCCTGAGCCCAAGAAATTCTGCATATTCTAGTAGAAGGGCGTTGACTAAAAGACCTGCTTCTAAACTTTAATCTGACACTTAAGCTCTGGGAAACTCAGGCTCCTCATCTGTAAAATGGGTCTATAATTTCTGCCCTGCCGATTTCTTAGGGTTGTTTGGGGATTAAATGAGAGAGAATGTGAGAGAACCAGTTTGAAATGGACATTGCATACAAATCTAAGGCAGTGATTTTACCAGAGTGGCCACAAAACCCAGCTTTTTAGTGAAAGAAGGAGAAAGTGTGAGAGTAAGAGACTCCTGGGATTGAATACCAGTGTCTTTCTCAAGGAGAGCTCAGAATGAAGGGATCTGCTCAAGGTTGACCAGCAAAACCAAAGATCCACAACTAGAACTTGAGTCTCCAAGACTGAACACCCTGCTTCTTTCCTATCTTCTCACTGAACCATCTCCCCCCACCCCAACTGGTCTGATACATTTTCTTCTCTAAATTATTTTTATACTTTAGGAAATTTCTGCCTCTGCTTCTCCACTCTCAATTCCTGTCCTCTCTCTCTCCTCTTTTCCTCATCCTCTTTCTCTCCCTCTCAAACCCCATCTTTCCTTTGAAAAGTCTCAAGTAGAATGAATTCAGTATTCTCAGCCAAGACTCCGCATAAAGAGCTCACTATGCACTTCAACAGAAATGATCTCCTTTGAAGAATCCCCACTTTAATCTCCGCCAAGGCAGGTTTTTGTGGTGTTAGAACAAAATGACACAATACTCTTCAAACTAAAAGTCTTATTAAGTAGCATTCAGAAAATCTTGCAACTTCCTCTTCTTACCTTCCTTGTAATTAGAGGCTTAATTAAATGGGTGAGTTTAAATGATTTTTAATGGCATTTGGTTATTAGGACTAATCAAATATTCCAGAATAATTGTCTCAACTTTGGGGGGGGCCATTATCATCTCTAACATTGTTGTGATTAAAAAAATACATCTTGGTTGAGTTAAAATATCTTTCAAAATAACGCATGTCTCAACGGAGTTGGAACCAACATACACCTGAGCCAACAGCCTGTCATGGCAGATACGGTCACAGCAGGTGACCCCAACCCGAGAGAGCATCTCTTTCATCTGAGAGCCCTTGTGATGCTATGAAAAGCTTAATTGTTTCTGGGGGACCTGTTTCAAGACCTGATTACAGGTATGGGGGAAGGACAATTGGATTAGATCATGGCATTTCATCTCACCATGAAGATAATAACCACTATCCCAGGCTGGACACCCCTTCATCCCTTACTAACTGTGGAACTTCAGAACAGTGTGGGGGTCACTGGGTTCTCAGCAGGCGAAGGGAGCATAATAACTCCTGCCCCTACCTGCATCATCCACATGAGAAAATGAGCATGAACAGCCTTGAAATAAAATTGCAAAACTCTATACAAATGGGAAGTGCTATCCTCAGTGTAGTAAATGATCTTAGAGAGACGCAATGGGGTTGGGGGACGTCCCCTGTACTATTACATTCTTTGATTTAAACTTCAAATAAGCCCCCAGCCCAGCCCCTTCTCAGAAGCCGGCCTTGACATTCTGATCCCAATGGGACCCTTCGGTCCTCCTGACTTGTCCTTCCTCGTTGATTTTGCACCATCCCCAAGGAAAGTATTGTACCCAAGAGTCTCCCTTAGCATACTTTGTCCTTCGATCCCCCTATGGTTCTGCTGCTCCTGTGGCTGCTCTGGTCTTGCTTGCTGAAGGCAAAGCCTTAGAAGACCTGGTGAGAGGGTAGGCTGCCCTCGCCTCTGGCATCTCTGGCCCTCTGCTGCCACTCCAGCCATGAACGGAAACTCACCTGAGGTCCAAGCCACTGCCGCCTACTGCGCTGTGGTTTTTCAGGGATGGTAGACACCACTCTTCTCCATTTCCACCTTTGACCAGAAAGTTCAGAACAAAACAAGCCTGGCCCCATGACACACACATTACTCCTGTCAAATCGCTCCTCTTTCCTAAGGGCCGAGGAAACAAGAGGACCCGTGCCTATCTCTGGGAGGCAGAGTGTTCCGGGAGCACCCAGAGCACTTGTTCCCAGCAACTGTGAGGTCTCTGCTCTGGGGCTTTGACACAATCTTCCTTGAAGGGGAGGGAGGAGCATCCCTCCAAGGTGCTCTGCCACCAGCTGGAGACTTCACGCTCTTTCACTGGCACCTTGATCTGTGGAGCTGGTGGGGAGAGAATCAGTGGGGACACAGTGACCCTAGGAAGACTTGGGGTGACTATTCTGCAGACAGTTCTTCAGAAAGAGAAGGAGGCATCTTCTTTCCTGCCAACCCCTGCCTCCACCTGTATCCTTTAGTGCAACATTCCAGCAAAAGGGAGAACCCCTTCCCTTCTATGGCCAGCTCTGGTCCGGCCTCCTAGGGCACACGAAAATCACAGTGGCCATCCCCTTCTCCCACGCAGTTCTAGACTGTGGGTTTCATTACTAAATTCATAAAATCAAGACAAAGCATATCGGTCACACTGGAACCTGTTCAAGGGGGCAAGAACTGAACTTGGGCTTACGGATCCAGGAGATAGAAGGTTTCCCGTGAGCTCCTTAGTCAGAGCACATATTCGGACTTCCAGATTCCCAGGACAAGCCTGGGAGTCATCCCGACCCCTCCCTCTTCTCCCACTGCCCAGGCCTCTTCAATCAGTCAGCAACTCCAGTCAATTCATCTCCTAAATTTCTTCCAAGTCTATGCCCTCGTGTCTGGCCCCACTGTCAGGCCTCAGTCCACATCTGGCTTCCTTCATCTGATTTTCCCTCCTGGAATCTGCCCTCTGCAGTCCATCTTTCCACATAGCTGCACAGTGGTCTCTTTAAAAGTCGCATCTGACCATGTCACTCACCTACTCATGCAGAATCCCTGAGGAGCCTCTTACTGTCTCCAGGAAAATAGCCAAACTCTGTGGCCTGACACCCAAGGCCCCGGAGAACCTGGCAGCCGCTGGCTTCTCCGGGATCACCTTAGCCACCATTCCTCACATTCTCTTCTGCTCTGCTACTGTTGCTCCTCAGTTCAGGGGTGCGCCTTATTCTTTTCTTTCTATGTGTAATATTGCTGAAATGCAGACTTGTCTGAAATTGGCATATACATTTAGTATTTCAATTCCCTCCCCTGGGAAATTGTTAATAAATCAATGGTGCATCATATAATCAATACCATATTGGGTCAGAGGAGCCAGCGTGGCAAGTGGTGGAAGCAACAGTCAGTTCAGCGAGTGAGGCAGGAAATGGAGAGAGATGTTGTACTCTGGAATTTGGACTTCATCTAGTGGAGCTTCTGAAAGGGGATGGGAATGGTCAAACCGATGTTTTGGCGAGATCTGCCTAGAAGTCCTGTGAAGAATGAATTGGAAAACAATGAGAATGGAAGGACAGGGGAGAGAACCAGAACTTAGATGCTGAAATTTCTAGAAGACACTTTGCAGATGGACATTAAAGTAATGGCTTATTAATGTACAGTTAGTGCAGAACAAGGGTGGGCAAACTTTTTCTGTAAAGGGCCAGATAGTAAATATTTTAGGCTCTGCAGGCCATTCTGTCTCTGTTACAACTATGCAGTTGTCAGTGCACTGGTGTGAAAGCAGCCATAGAAAATTTATAAGTGAATGGGTGTGGCTGTGTTCCAATAAAACTTTATTTATAAAAACAGATGGCGTTCCAATAAATAATAAAGTGTTTTAACAAAACTTTAATTATAAAAGATATGGCCTATGGGTCATAGTTTCCCAGCCCCTGGGTATGACAGGGCGATACCCAGCATTTTCTTAACCAGAATTCTGTAGTAGCTAGAATCTAGGAGTTGCACAGTGGGTATCGGTCAGGGTCCCCAACTGAAATTTTGAAGGTAAAGGGCCTATTAATAAAGGTGTGAGTAGGATAAGGGAACTAACAAGGGATGTTGAGGCCCCAGGGACCCACAACAGCAGGAAGCCATCACCACCCTGAGGCCAGAAGGGATACAGGGGGTTGGGGGGAGTGGAGCTCCTGGAGCCCAGGTAAGAGCTGCAGCCTTGGGACAGGAGCCACCTGGCAGAAGCTGTGGCCGTGGTGGGATGCAACCACCCTGGAGACTGCACCCAAGTCGGGAAGAGAGGGAGGAGGGGACCAAATACTCTGACCTCTCTCTGTGGTTTGATATTTGCCCCATCGCCCATCCTCACTCCCATTTTGCTTTTGGTTCATCCTTCTGCCTCCAAGCACTTACGTATCTCAAACTAATGAATGTCTGTAAGAAATTCCAGAAAGGCTATTTCATAATCCTGCTTTTAGTAATCGACTGCAATGTCCAGTCCTTTCTACCCCACAAGCATTTCCCCCAACGTAACCCTCACATTTAATTGTTTATATCTTCTTGCTGTAACATTCATGGAAGCCAGGCACAGTTTTAGATATTGTGGATAATTCAAAGGTAATTAAGACTCAAGGAACTCAAAATCTAGTAGAAGAGATAGACCTGCTACCTAACCAGAATAGGGATTCAAACATGCTATACAAGAGGTACGAACCAAGGGCCATGAGAATACAGAGGAGGGAGGGCTTAATTCTGACTTGTCCAAGAGAAGGCTTTGCAGAGGAGGTGATAGTTGAATTGGACCTTAAAGGATGGAATAGAGTTTTTCCAGGAAGAGGAAACAGCGTGAGCAGAGGCACAGAGGTGAAAGTAGTATGTTCTGGAAGAGCAAGGGGCTAGGGGAGAGAGAGCTGGAACAGACTGCATGAGTCCAGTGCCTGGTGGAGAGTAGCTGAGATGAGATCAGAAAGGCAGGTGGGGGCCAGCCCGTGAAGGACTTTGCATACCTGCCAAGACAACCGAGTCTGATTCTGAAGTCACAGCAGACTGAGCAGAGACAGATAATAATTGATCCCCAGACCTTAAATCTTAAACTTTCACATTAAAATTTTTAAAAACTCTCTCCAAAACTTGGTCCTCTTGCCTTCTCTGCTCTGACATTTACCTCGCCTTCGGGTCTAGCTGTGTCTCAGAAACATTCCCCACCCTCGCCAGCCCCCTGTTCTGTTCAGTTACTTTTCCAACTAAATCTGTTCTTCCAAACAGTCTAATGTGAATTTCGGATCTCATTTATCTATTTCCACCTATTACCAACTGCAATTGGAAGATTTGCATGATGAAAAGTGAGAAGACGAAATTGTCTTCTCCTTGGAGAAATAATTTGTGCACCTGCCTTTTAGAAATTATTCCAAGTTCACGCTTTGTGAGAAAAGTTACAAATTGCTCCCTGGAATGGAGCTAATGTACCCACCCATAAGCAACCTTGTTTGAGACTGGGTATGTTATCAGCTGGCACACCCCCTCCATGTGGCCTCAGGGAAGCGAATGAAGCATCATGGATCAAGGTCACTGTTAGGCCATTTGTTCATTCACTTATTAAATATTTATCAACAACTGATTAGGTGCCCAGCACCAGGCACGAGGTACTGGGAGATACACTCACATGTATCGAAAAACACAAGTCTTCCCCACTAGAATGTAAGCTCCAGGGAGCAGGGACTTTGCTTGTCCCTATTGCCAGTCTCTATAACAGCATCCGTCACGTAGTGGGGGTCCATCAATATTTACCGCATGAATGAATAAAGGAACGAAAGCATTTATGTTGTAGTGGGAAGAATACTGGAAACCTGGGTGTGAATCCTGGAATCTGATTACGAGCAAGCCAGTTTCCTTATCTCTAAAATGACTTGCTGAACCTATTAAAAGGTAAAGATTTGATCCTAACAATACTGAACACGTGGAGGTCCCTGTCACGTGCCCATACATCTTGATCTTTCCGAACGGGAGCAACCAATCTAACCCATATGGAGAAACCATAAACATCACAGTTTCTAAAACGTCTCCATCTACTCTCTGGGCCCCAGATAACACTAACTGATACTATAAACAGGGCAAATTGAGAATCCAACAGAATAGAGATAGTAAACTCCAGAATGAATAACTGCTTTTTTTTCCTTTGTTGGCATGGTTTTCGAGAGCCAGAGGAAGAACAGAAACCCTACCAATTTTCGCTCTGCCACAGATCTACGGTGCCAGTTGATGGAACTTTCTCTAGCCCCTCGTTACACAATCAGCAAAGTGAAGTGGTCAGCAGAGAGCTCGCCCGCCACCCCCACTCCCTTTGCTTTTTGGTCAAGTGAGTCCTGACAATGGTCAGCAGGCCCGCTCTTCCTGGGTGGTTATAACAGTTCAGACAACAGGCCCACAGACGTCAGCCCTGCATTCATCCGCTGACAATGGCTCAGTTCTGCACTGCGGCACTATTTGAAGCCCACTTTGAAACAAACACGCCTTGAAACACATACAAATGTGTCCCCTCCACCGCCACCCCCACCGGAAACTTTGAAAGATACCTCAGCGAAACCAAGCGGGGCTGTAATGAGAACCGGGTTTTCCTGAGCACGAGCCAGAGGCGGGCAGAATCCCAATCAATACACTCAAATGCCAGGTGCGTTTTAGATTCAGGGGCAGAGTGGGGCCGCCACGTCCTTCCTGGCTTGCAGAGTCCCAGCTGATATGGCTTCTCCCAGACTGGGTCACAGACGTAGGCAGAGGAGGTGGTGCGACCTGAGATGGTTCACAATGTTCTGTTTAGGAGAAAAATATCATCCTCCTCCCCGCTGACGATCGTCCCTCATGCCTGAAGTGTCCAACTTCAGGCCGCTCTTTCAGATTACTGGAGGCACCGGGTCCCTAAAACTTCCCTGTAAATAATGGAAGTAGTAGATGTACTTGTCGTTGTCATTGTCATCATCATCGTCATCAGCTGTGCCTTTGACCGTATTTAAATTGACAAGGGGTCTTCGCTATTTTGTCACTTGACCCCTGCAATACTTGTATCGAGGCACATGAGGCAGACACTCCATTTCTATATAAGGAAGCTGAGACTAGATGGGTTAAATGACTTGCCCAGGGTCACCTTAGACCCTGATACACGTTAGAACCGAGACTCTTATGTTTGGAATCGACTCAAAGCTCATCTAGTCCCAGGCATTGCTTCTACAACATCCTAGACAGGCAGTCACCTAACTTCTGCGTGGACGCTTCTAGCGATAAGCTTACATCCTCACAAGACAACCACTCCATTCCACTGTTGGTTACCCCTCACTGTTGGGCAGTCCTCCTTTATATTCCGGAACCCACGTCTGCCTCCCTGTATCGCATGTCCAATGCCCTGGCCCTCTTTGGCTACATGGAATAGGTTAAGTCCTTCTCTGTGACAATCTTTCGTATGTTTGAGGATACTTACTATGCTTTCCACTCCCAGGTCTTCTTCTTCAAGCCAAACAATTCCCCAAAGTTTTGAGATGCCCTTACTATCATTGTCACCCTCCCTTGAATGTTTTAAAGTGTTAGCGTGCCTTTAAAAAAGGGACCATCAGAACTTAAACATGATATTCCACCTGTGGCCTGAGAAACAGAGTAGAACTATTACTCTCACCTCCTTAGATTAGGACCCTGTGCTTCTAATAATGCCACCAGAGCCCGCAGTGATAGATAAAAAGATATGATATTTATTTCACCTAGAATAATCAGATTTAGGGAAAGTAAGATTTGATAAAAGGATCACAGAATAAGGGGACACAGGAAAGGGGAGATTTGATAGGAAGAAATGCAGTGGAGAGGTTACCCTGGGGACAGTATGATGGGTACCTTGGGGTGCTGGGCTGCTAAGAATAGCAGTCAGAGACTAAGAAAAGAGGACCTTGGGTCAGCTACATGCCCACTTCCTCTGCCTTCCCCTGTGAGGCACCAAATTCAGGGACCACATTTACTAACTTAGCTGCTTCAATCTCCCATCTTGTGATTGGCAGGGGGACTGAAGACATTCACAGCAGAAATCCTCATGATCCACCAAAATCTGTTCTCTCCTGCCGTTAGTTATGGAGTTATAGCCAGGCAGTGGCCACCTAACAGGAGATGACAGTCCCCAGTCCTTGTGGCAGGTAGGTGTGGCCATGTGATGTTCTCACCAGAGGATTGTGAGCCACCTGCTGGTCTAGGCCTTAGAGAACTGGGCAGGACTCCTCCATGTTCTTCTTTCCCTCTCCCCTCCCCCACCAGCTGAGATACAGGACGTGGTAGAGACGCGACTTCAATGATATCAAGAGGATAGAACCTAGGGCCGCGGTTCTCAAACTTGAGTGCATCAGAATCACCCAGAGGGCTTGTTAAAGCAGACTGCTGGGTCTGATTGCTCCGAGGGATTCCTGAACCTAGCAGGGCAGAGGGCCCAGAGCAAAAGCCTGGGCATCTTGTCAAACGGGCATGGAGAAGTGTGAGCTGTGCTGTGGCCCCTCCCGTGGAGTGAGACTGTTTGCATCCCTGAGCCCGTGAAGCAGGACCCGCCAATGGCTCAAGATTTTGTTCCTTTCAATTCCTTGGAGCTGGGCTCCACTCATCTGAGGGGACCTCGGGGAATCTCACCTTGGTCTTGGGATGCGGGCCACCCCTGACCTGGGAGGGGGAGCTGCTGTTCCTCTGTCCACCCAGCAGAACCTCAGCTGTCAGCCCCTCTTCTGTCCAACTGGGGTGTCTAGTGCTTGTCCGTCTGCCATTCCCCCGTGCCGGGGGGACCTGGCAGGACCATTGACTGCCTCCTCTGCCCTGGGCCCTCTGCCAACTGTTCTCACACTTTCTCCCATTTTGATCCAGTCATTTGTGTTATTCATACAATTACATCTGGATTCGTTTCAAAAGGATTTTAAGGTAAATTCATTTTTCAGCCCTCACAAACACCCTGTGAGGTAAGGATGAGGATTTCCATTTAAAAGACCTTGAACTGCTGCTAGAGAGGGGACGTAGCACAGCAGTGTGCACAGCTAATGGCAGAACTGGCACTGGAACTCTGGTCCTTTTGACTCCAAATCGAATTCTCTTTTTTCTCCCTAATAGGCTTTAAAAAAAACCTATGAAGCATTTAATACATATAAAAGAACATATGTAATGTATATGTAGGTTATACTGTGTAACAATAAAATGCCCCCCTGTGAACCCGCCCCCTCGGGCTCTCCGTGGGTGGGCCACACTGCCTCCGAATGCACACTGCCAGGGACCCTCCAGGAGCAAGCTGAGCTGAGAGCTTTATTGTCTTTTGTCCTGTGACTCTCATGTCCTCTGAGGAGCAGAATTTCATCCTCAGCATACGGATGGGGAAACTGAGGTGCTGGAGCTGTCCCAACCAGGCCAAGGTCCCAGGCAGAGGATGTGGTGAACTAGAGTTCACAGAGCCCAGGGGTCCCGCATCTGGCTGCTCGTCACACCCTCTGGGAACATCTTTGAAAATGTAGGTCTCTGAGCTCCATCCCTGACCTTGTAGATGAGAATTTCCACAGCTGTGGCCCAGGAAGGATATTTTCAAAACTCCCCAGGTGAGTCTGGTGCAGCTGGCCCACAGGCCGGGTTAAGGACTCATGTTCTCCAGCATCGTGCTGTACCGAGTGACTGGGAGAGGTGGGGCTGGGGCTGCAGGCAAACCCACCTACTTGACTTTACCTGCTCGTGACTCTCAGTGACCTGCAGCCCAGGGATCAGCCTCAGGGACTCTCGTGACACGACATGCAACCCTTCCCCCAGGCAAAGGGCTCCCCACCTCAAAGGCTGTCATCGTCACATACAATCAAGGTTACTTAATAAATTAATATTGAGGGGTTCTAATATTTGATACTTATAAGGTAAAATGAGCCTATTGCTGGAGTATACTCAGGACTCTAATTAGCATTCTGCTAAGAAGTCTGGCTGCCACCCAGCTCTTGGCAACAGAGATGGCTGGGAATCCTGCAACTTTGGGAAAGGATGCACACTGCCAGCGTCCCGTTGGTGCTGTCTTATGTTGGCTGCTTTTCAGCTTCACCAGTATCCATGGAGTTGGCAGCAGGCTGTTTGGCTAACCCCACAGTGTGTGGTGATGTCTGTTTGCCTCAACCGTCTGGGGAGTCTACAATTTTCTAATAACCAGATGCTCATATTATGGATGCTATGATGCACCTGCGAACCATCCACATCCCTGTTGCAAGGGCAGATGTGTACACGCCTCAGATTTGCATGGACAAGGGCACTGCATGTTGTCACACAGTTCCTTCTCCATTGGAAATTGGGACAGGTTGGGGCAGGTGGACCATGGGATCCTTTATCCAAGTGGGCCACCTGTCAACAAAGTTTGAGAGCCATCTGCCCGGAGGCATCAACTCTTAGAGCTGGGAGGGACCTCGGTCCCAAAGTCAGGGAGCCTCAGAGTTAGCTGTGGCTTCTTTAACACACTAGGACCAAGAGGTAGTTTCTTCCATTTCTAAGACTAAGGCTAGGCACCCGGACTGTGGCTGCCTGCCCAGTAACGTGGTATTTCATTTACAGCAGCCCAAGAGCGTAGCTTGGGCGTGTTAATATTGGATTATTTCTCTTCATAGTTAGCTGCCTCCTCACTTCACTGTTTCCATGGCAACACTTCTCAAACACCACTTCGTACTCTGAATACACAATGTAAACAATCTGTGGTTGAACATTTCCCAATTTAGGGGTTTGGAGCCAGAGCCGGCAGGCCTGCCACGGGGATACAGGCAAGACTCGAACCCCGGGAAGCTGCCGAGAAGTGGGGCGCTGGGGGGGCTCACTGCGAGGGAAGCCTGAGCCAGGTCTTTGGTGGACTGGGGGCCAAAAGGTCACTCACTAAGTATTCTGCTCTTTCTTTTAGCGGGCATTTAGTGTATGAGGGGCTCAGGTAACTTCCAGAACGGGCAGGGATGCCTCCATCACCTAGAGATGAAGAACCTAAGGCTTGGGGAAGTGAAGTGACTTTCCTATTGTCACACAGTTTGTGACAGAGCCCAGACTCGAACTAGGGCTTGCCCAGGAACTGCAAATGCTCATCCAGCGTGCGGTCCCTCAGCCGTCCCGTGCTCAGGGCAGATAGTCCGTCCTGGTATTCTTTCCCACTGAGCCTAGGCCCATACTTCTTAATTTCAGCACAACTCTCTGGGAAGTCACTGCCAGGTGATCAGAAATGGCGTGTGAGGTGACGTTCTGTTGCCATTCCAGCATAACCCAGTACTAGATCCCGTACTGCATACTGAATGGCATTAGCATGAGTCACTCAAGGTCAGCTTCCAGAAGCCTGGAGATCCAAGAAATAGGAAGATAAAGCAGGAGGAAAGTAACTCAACTGAGCATCCTCTGTGTGCCAGACACCGACCGAGGTTGGTGCTTCCATGTGCATGAGCTGGTCTCACCTTTGAAACCCACCAGATCCCCATTCAAGGGGAGTCGAGGGTGGGCTTAGTCAGGACAACAATCAAACAGGGCACAGAGCCAAGTGGAGGATGTTAGAGAGAAACTAAGTGTGGACAGAGCCAGAGGCATATGATAAAGCAAGTTCATGAAGTGCTCCAAGGGATGGATGGGGAAACCAAGATCAAAGGACAACAGTGGCGCCAAAAATGGGAGACCAAGCTGAGTGGGATGAACAAGGGAGCAGATAAAGATGCACCCTGGGATTGCATCTCGAGTGGCGTTAGAGTGTCCGCAGCTCACCTTCATGGGCTTTGGGGCATGTGATCATTGAGAGAGGCTCTTGTAGACGTTCAGGGCTTGGTGGACAGTGACAAACTGACAAACTTTTAAGGAAAGATCATCCCCATGTTCACAGCCATGAAACTGAGGCATCAAGAGATTAAGTGATGCTCTCAGAGCCACCCAACCTGTGAGGCCTATGTGAGACCGGGGCTCAGGTCTGCAGACTCCATCCCAGTGCTCACACTGCCTCCTGGAAGGTTTTCCTCTTCTGGTTCAGAGTTACAGAAAAATAGGTGGGAGGGGACAGCATGGACAATGCTTGGAGGTGTGGGGCCTGAGGGGAGGCACAGCTGAGTGGCAGAAGTGGGGAGGGATGGGGTGGAGTGGGGGGACCCTAGGGGGCAGGCACCTGGCCAGGGCACTCCGTTTTCTCCAGGGTTCTTGTGCTGGGGCAATGCTGGTTATCTGGAGCTGCCTGACTTGGGGCTTCCTCAGCAGCTGGTGGCAACACTGCATCTGTGCCTCTTCTCTTGAGAGTTGCCTTCACTTGGCTTGCCGGCTACAGGAATGTTCCTGGAGGCAGCCCAAACTGGCACTCGCCTCCACCTCAGGGAAAGGCAGTGATCCTTCTAGGCAGGAGCAGGGGCAGCGTTGGTGGTGCCCAGAGGAGAGGGACACGTCCTTTTCCCCCAGTGCATCCTGTCAGCCCAGAGGGACACCACTGATGGACCTCACTGGAGCCTGTGCTCAGGTGGCTCCAATGGAGGACTTCCCTCAGCTAGAGAAACAGGTGTTCAGCCTGCTGTCTGGGGAACAGCTCAGGACCCCACAAAAGGTATCATTATTTTCTTTTTGTCAAAGGTGCTATTTGTATTTTCAGCCTCTTTCAACACATGGAAATGCACACATTTTCCGCATAGTTATAAGCATGACAAGAATTGTGTTTTTTTTAAACAGAAAAATCTCAGAACTTTTCCTTTCAACTTAGCAACCTCAGCATCCTTTGATCTCTGAGCAAATGATCACATGATGGCTGTGTCTTTAGCAATGAGCCAAAGGACACTCCTGGCCCTGGGAAATTGAAGAGAGGCTCAGATAGCGTGTTTGGGCAAATGGCAAAATAATCCTATGGGTCCCTAAGGGTCAAGAATTTGGGAAATGGGGGGAGGTTTCTCCATTTAGCTGCCAACCAGGCTTTGGAGCAGCGGGAGGATGGAGTCCATCATTTGTAGGTTTTAAACAAGCAAACAGAAAGGAGGCTCATCCCTGATGCAGCTGGTGCTGAATTCCTGCCTCTCCGCCTGCATCCCGGGGACCCAGAGCTCCATTCACCCATCGGAGCCCTTGCTGCTCCTTTGAATTTTTCAGTTTTGCTGCTTACAAAGGTGTGCACTGGGGAGGGGGTTTTCCAGCTGTCTGTGCTCCCAGGGACGGTCCATCGGGTTTCCCCAGTGGGGCCAGGCGAGGTCATCAGATCTATGAGTGTCCCTGAGAGCCAGGCCTGGGCTCCAGGTCCCCATTCTGTAACCTGGGCTGGGCTGGTCCTGCCTGGGGCCCTCGGAATATTACCAGGGAACAAAATCCACATGCACGTCAGGGCTCTGAGCTGCGATGACCCGAGGTGGATGTTGAACGTTAAACCTGGGGCACTGACAGTGCCCTCCGCACTCCGTGACTGCGACCCAGTCATTTCTGCTTTCTGTTCTCCATTCTCCTCTAGGAGGAAGGAGGGGGCCGCCCCTCCCGTCCTCAAGAAGACCCCTTCATTATGGCAGTTTGCCAAACGGAAAGAGCTACGAGCCAGTAGACCGAGGCCTGGCTCCACCACTGACTCACTGTGACTCTGGGAGAGTCGTGTCCCTTTTCTGGGCCTCAGTTTCCCCATCTGTAAAATGCAGGGCTTAGGCTGTATCAGTATCCCTCAAGACACCGGTCCTATGGGGCATATTAACTGGGGATAGGAGCAGAAAGGATTCCAGGGCCGGATAAGCTTGGGAAATGCTGAATTCAGCAAAATAAAAGATATTCCATTACTGTGGATCTTCTCAGAGCTGTGAATTTAACTTGCAGATCTCCAAAAGGGGATTATAGCATGAAGTATTTCCAAAATGTATTTAAACATAGAACCTCTAAACTCTTCCAGTGTCAGCATTAGAATTCTCTTTTTCTCCTTGGAGAGGCAACAAGATATTGATCTTCACTTCTTCAGCATCTAAGGTCGTTTGGTCTTTTCATTTATATCTAAAATATAAACAGTCCTTGGTGAGGTCTAGGTGGCGGGGTGAGGATCTTCCTTAAACCAGAGGTTCTTCAAAGTCCTGAGAAGATGGGTTTGGGGGGAAGCGTTCCACTTCTCCAGAATTTCCGTTCAAAATCCAATGTGGGGCCGGCCCGGTGGCCTAGCGGTTAAGTTTGTGCTTTGGCATCCCCGGGGTTCATGGGTTCGGATCCCAGGCGCCACCGACGCACTGCTTGTCAACCATGCTGTGGCGGCGTCCCATATAAAGTAGAGGAAGATGGGCACGGATGTTAGCCCAGGGCCAGTCTTCCTCAGCAAAAAGAGGAGGATTGGCAACGGATGTTAGCTCAGGGCTGGTCTTCCTCACCAAAAAAATAATCCAATGTGTATTATTTGTACACTTTCCCAGGGGACGAGGTCTACAGCATTCATCGAATTTTCAAAGACATCTGTACCCCAAAGATGGTGAACAACTGTGTTGAAACTCTTACCTTAGTAGAAATTGTCTGCTTTGTAGGAATTTGGATGTGAAAACATACTAGGCGAGACTTTGCTATCTTGATGGGATTCAGGGCTGTGGGGCACGGGGAGCAGAAATGACGGGCAAGTGGACAGAAGATGGAAAATGGGAGAGAGCAGCAACTCCATCCTGGGCAGGCCATGGGGTCCCCAATTTCTTCCCTGGTCCCCCTGTGGATGCTTCTAAAAATCATCACAGGGTTCTTAGTTATGGAACTTGGCTTCTGAATATTAATGCTTTGTGGCAGAGAGAAAATTATTGCTGTCCCAGAAAGACTCCATCTCTTACAGGTCACCGGGGCTCCATTTATTAAATTGTTGCTCAAGGGCACAAATGTCCTGAAAGTATGTGTCCCCTCAAGTCCAGACACTTTCTTTCTCTTCCTCAAAGACACCAGGGCCTCCACCTCGGACTCCTTCTGCGCAAACTGGGGAGCGATATTGAGAAGCTGAGAAATGGTTTCAAGGCCCATTGTCATCCCCCACCTTCCCCGAGAGATTGTGAAGTGTTAACTCAGAAGCAGAGTTCTCAAGTTCCCCATTCTGGCTGTCTGCTACCTGTCTTTTGATCACTGGCCTTTGAAACAGAATACTAATCATAAGTTTATATGTTATTGTTTACCAGTAGCCTGAGGGATTAGAATTTTCTGGGCTTGAACGGCCTCCTGACTGCTTGCAGGCACGACCCAGTGGAGGGGGGTTTTAGCAGTTTGGTGGAGGGTAGAGCAGAACTATGTGTGTGGATCACAAAAGCTCTTTTCTTTCTCTCCTTGCATATCTTCTGAAGTATCTGCATTTTCCTGCCCGAAATATCTCCACCCTGCAGGTAAGAATTTGCTAGAGAGTTTGCTTTCAGGACCTGGTTAACAGGAGGGAGAGAGAAAAGAAAGGCCCCAAAGCGAACCAACAACATTCATCAGAAATCCTTTAAATTAATTTAAAACGCTGAGTCATACAGGCCCATCGACATTGCGTAACAGCCATTAAAGTATTAGTAGTACTTTGGGGGGCATTTCATTATGCAACCCCGCGGTAAATCTCCTCTGGGGCCTTTTTTTTTTTTTTAATTCCCAAAAAGAGTTGCAGTTTGCTAATTTATTTTCCAATGGGCTGAGTCTGTGTGGATCCCAGCCTTCTATTCAGCTTTTTGCCTCAGTGCAGGGATGGTGGACCATGTGCAAGTCAGTATCTAGCATTAAAACCGTGGTTGATATTTTAAAAACACTCTCAGTGCTATATAAAGGCAGAACCGTCAATCCATTAATTGAGCGCGTGTTTACTGATGGCGTACAGGTGCAGGGGAGTGAGCTCTGCTCCTGGACAGGAGCTCTGGGCTTCCATCTTGTTTGGTCTTTTCTGGGTCTCAGTGTCCCCATCTATAAAAGGGGGGCTCGGTCAGGAAGATGCATTCTGGAAGCAGGATGGTTAATAGCAGGGATCCTGGACCCAGACTGCCTTGTTTTGAATCCCTTACGTGTCACTTACTAGCTGTGTGACTTTGGGGAAGTCACTTAACCACTCAGATCCTTGGGTGCCTTCATCTGGAAACTGGTGATTATAATGGTACTTACCTCCAGAGTCGTTGGGAGGATTAAGTGGGTCGATAGATATGAAGTGCTTTGAACACTGCCTGGCCCAGACCAAGGATAGATGAATATGAAATATTGTTATGCTGCTTCTTTTTTTAAAAAAAGATTCTCCCTGAGCTAACATCTGTGCCAACCTTCCTCTATTTTGTGTGTGGGTCTGGGTCACCCCCACACCTGGGACCCAAACCAACAATCGCAGGCCGCCGAAGCAGAGTGTGGTGAACTTACCCACTATAGCATGGGGCCAGCTCCCGTTAGGCTTGTTCTTGTTGAGGCCCTGGCAAGATGACTGCTGGTGCCTGGCAGAGACCACCCACCAGGCCACTTCCTCTTCTCCCTGGGCACCAGCTACACCTCATTTCCAGCCTTGCACGCAGCCATGGCCACGTGGCTGAGTTCTAACTCACAGAATTGTGGGTGGAAGTGAAGTTGCCAGGTCCACGTCTGACCCATAAAACGCTTCCACTTGGGATTCTCTATGTCTTTCCCTCCCTCTGCTGTTTCAGCACAGATGAGCTTGGCACCCCTGGAAGCCACGTGCCGAAGATGGCACAGCCACTAGATAGAAGGGACCAGGATCTCTGACTAACGGCTTGGAGAAGAGCCACCGGCTGATACACCCAATATGGCCTTCATTCGAGTGAATAATAAAACTTCAGAAGTGCTAAGCCAGTCGGCTCTGGGGAAGCTCGAGTTTCTATAGCAAGGCGCTGGGCTAGGTACGGAGTTGGATGGAGACTAAGACATCTTCCCGAGGGGCTGAACCTGGCTGTGGTTGATCGGTGGCTGGACTCCGAGTTTCTGATGTTGTCTGGGTAACTGAACCAAAGGACGCTCAGTTCTCTGGTCGGGGACAAGAGCTTGTATGTCCAGCAAGCACTGGCCTGGTCCCTGGCAAGCTCCCAGCAGACAGCTGCCCCAGCTGGCCGCCTGGGCTCGCTCCCCCGCTTTCTAGACAATGCAGCTGCATTTCTGCCCAGATGCCACAGGGAGCTCCTCGGGTTCCCTGGGCAGGAGCCCAGGTTCAAAGTAGACCATTTCAGTCCTCAGATCTTTGTCCCCTTCTGTTTTCCCAGCCGTGGCTGTCCCTTGAGTGGGAATTAGCAGGAATGTTTGTACAGGAGCCTCCAAAGTGGGCAAAGGGAAACTTTCTCTCGTTAACACTCCAAACATGACACACCCCCTGATGAAGCTAGAAGGATGCTCACCAAGTGGACTGGCTTCTGGCGGGCAGTGATTTGCTGAAAGTGCACTTGAGTCGGGGACAGGTCTGTCCCACTGTCCCAGCTGCATTTGGTAATTCCCCTTGTGACAGACTCGCTCTCCCTTTCACGAAAATCTCCTCCAACACCCTATCCGTCCCTCTCTCCCGGCACTTCTCATTTTGCTCCTGGCACAATCGTCATTTCTCCCCATGTACTCAGGCCTTTCCACAGATGCAGAGAGGCCAGGGCTTTTGAGGCCTGAGCCATTAGAAAGAAATGAAGAAACGTGAAAACAAAATAGAGCACATTCACGGAAAAACCCAAGCTGCTCTAGCCTTTGGCTGTGCGGTGCACAGATTGTAAAGGATAATCTGGCTTTTGTGCAATGTCACGGCTCTTATGGAGCATGGAGAGGCCAACCCAACAGCAAGAAAATACCAAGGTCTAAATTGGAGGCACCTTTTGAGCCATGGCCCTTGCCAAATAGCCCTTCCTACCTGCCTTATCTCTGCTCTCAGACTGACAAGAGGGGCAGTGGGGGGAGGGCACTTGGGGGTCTGCGCCTTGGGGAAGAGGCCTGGATTTGTGAGTTATTACCCAGGGAATCCTGGACAAGTCACTTAGTCTCCTTGAGCCCCAATTCTACATCTTTGGTGGCGGTTGATAGTCGCCACCTAAATCCCCACTCCTCTGCTCCACAGTCAGTTCTCCCGGGCGCATGCTGCTCAGCTAGGCATTTTCCAGCCTTGCTTGGTTAGGTGTGCTCATGTGACTAAGTTTCCATAAATGGAATATGAGAAGTGAGATGGGCTGGGGCTGTGGCTAGGACTTACGACACTGGGCGCTCCTCCTCCTTCCTGTTGACTGCACCCCAGGTATTGTGGGGAATCAGCTTCAAACTGTAGATGATGATAATACCCTGGGGGATGGTAGAGCCACAAGGTGGCAGGAGACTGGGCCCCTGAGTGACGGTAAGGAGCAGAGTTACCTTACAAACCTTGACCACTCCAGGGGGACTCTTGCATAAAAGAATCCACTTGTTCTTTAAGACACTCTAGTGCTGGATTTTTATGATATAGTAGGTTAGTCTTCACTCTAACTGATACATTCTTCATAGGCCTCTGGTGAGGTAAGATATATAAGTGTAAAGTGCTATACAGTTAGGTGCTCAATAAATGTTTTCTGAATGAATGGTGACCAAAGGGATTCGTCATTTCCATGTTTAAATCCAAGGACTCTGAGAAGCAGGCTTACAAAGCATGTTGCAGCTACAAAACTTGATTTCGGGGAACCCCAGACTCAGTCTGTTTAAGCATCTTTCCTCCACTAGTCAGCCTTGGCTGGGAGTTCCCACCATTAGTCAGTAACCAGGAGATGACCCAGCAGGAACCAGTGCCATCACATATAGCCTTCTGTCTCTACTAGGAACCAGCTTAGCCAATGAGATAGTTAGCACACCTATCAGGATGAGTAGCTGTGACATGGTGTAGTGGTTGAAGGGTATAGCTAATGGGCAGAGACTGGCTTCAAATCTTGGCCATACCTCTAACTCCTTGAGCAAACTTGAGCAGACCACTTAATTGTGAGGCACCTCATAAAACGGGGATTCTAATTCCAGTTCTGCCTACTCCTCAAGGCTATTATGGGGATCAAAAGATACAACAGGGGGCCAGCCCGGTGGCGTCGTGGTTAAGTTCGCGTGCTCCACTTAGGCGGCCCAGAGTTTGCAGGTTCAGATCTTGGGCGCGGTCCTACACCATTTATCAAGCCATGCTGTGGTGGCGTCCCACATACAAAACAGAGGAAGACTGGCACAGATGTTAGCTCAGGGACAATCTTCCTTACCACCCCCCCCCCCCGAAAAGATACAGCGATGGTGAAAACACTGCATATTGCAGATGCTAGTAGAAGAAATATGGCTGGTCAAGTCACACTGGCTGATTGCTAGCCACGTGTGCTCATCCCTTCCTTCCATGAGTATTTGTTGAGCACCTAGTAAGTCTAGGCAGTGAGCATGATAGACATGGTTCCTGTCCCTACAGAGCTTAGAGTCTGGTGGAAACTATACACAAGCAAAGAGGCAATTACCATATGGCATGGTGAATTATTTGATAGAAGTACAAGGCTCCATAAAAACACAGAAGAAGGGGCTCTGAACTCAGACTTGAGCCGTCCTGGAAGACTTCTCACAGGAAATGATATCTCCTCTAAGACTGGAAACCAAAGGAAGAGTGAGCCAGGTGTCTTAGTCTATTTGGGCTGCTATAACAAAAATACCACAAATTGCGTGGCTTATAAGAAAGAGAAATTTATTTCTCAGACTTCTGGAGGCTGGGAAGTCCAAGATCATGGCGCTGGCAGATTCTGGGTCTGGTGAGATCCACTTCCTGGTTTATAGATGGCATCTCCTTGTGTCCTCACATGACATAAGAGGCAAGGGAGCTCTCTGGGGCCTCTTTCATGAGGGCACTAATCCCATTCATAAGGCTCCACCCTCATGACCGAAACACCTCCCAAAGGTCCCATCTCCTAACACCATCGCATTGGGCAATAGATTTCAACATATGAATTCTGGGGGAACACACTCAGTCCACACCACCAGACACAGGGGGCTTTGCAGGTGGGAAGGCATGTTCCAGGCAAATGGAACAAGGGTCACCTCTGAAGAACAAGAAAGAGCCTGGAAGAGGTTCTGAATGGCTGAGCGCCTGTACTGAAAGGAAGGGAATGATGAAAGATTGGGCTGGAGGGGCCAGGCGGTCTGGAGCAGGGGTTCTCTATCCTGGCTGCAGCTTAGAGAAAACACTGATGCTCAGGCCCCACCCCCAGGTAGTTTAAAAGCTCCCCAGGTGAATCAAATGTGCAGCCAAAGTTGAAAGCACTGATTAGATAATACAGGAGCTTATAGACCAAGCTAAAGAGCTGGAAATTATCCTGAGGGCAATGGGGAGTCTCTGAGGGTTTTTTGGAAGGAAGGGACATAACCAGATTTTTCTTTTTTCAGAAAGATTACTCTGGCCGCTGGGTGGAGAAAGGAATGTGATGGAAAGATGGGGTTGAGAGACACTTGTTAAGAAGGCTTGGCATCCAGGTGAGAAATGGAGCCAGCGGTGTCAACAGGGATGGCAGGAAGTGGACCAATCTGAGCTCTGAGTGATGATGGACTGGAGGCGGGAGGGGGAAGAGGCGGGAAGACAAGGACGAGGCCCGGATTCCTGACGCGGGCAATCCCCTGGACATGCAGGTCAGAATTCCTGAAAAGCCTCCAGCTCCAGCTCCAGACTATGAGTCAGCAGCAGAGAGCAAATAATTTCAGCCAGAGAATGGATGCGCTCTCCAAGGAAGAGGGGTCAAGAGTAAGAAGAAAACACGGCTTAGACAGAAGCCGAGAGGGTCGAGGGAAGAGCTGGTCAGAGAAGGGAGAGAAAAACCACAAGCACGCGCTGTCAAGAAAGTTAAGGATGTGACTGTTGTGAGAAGGGTGCGTTTAAGAGTGTCCAGTTCTGCCGAGATGTATCCACAGGTCACTGGTGACCTTGACTTTGAAGATGAGTAGAAACTTGGGGGCAGTGCTGAAGTGGCGAGAGTGAGCACCACTTGACAGGGGCAACGATTCTTTTTCTTCTTCACATTGTAGCCGAAATGTGCTTATCTAGTCATTCCATAAATACTTCACTAAACACCTAACGTGCTGGGCACTGTGTTCACAGCGGTGGATATGATGGCAAGTCCTTGAGGATCTCATGCACCAGGAGGAGACAGACACCCTCACTCATCACAAAACCCTGTGACGTAAGTGCTATCCTGGGGACACACGTCAGGGGCTTTGGAACAAGGAGACCAACTCTCCTAGGGACGGAGAAGGGCAGGCAGGAAACATCCTAGAAAGCAAAGAAGATGGACAAGGTTTGCCCTGGTGTGACTGTCATTGGGGACGTCTGCTGCAGAGTTCAGATCTCAGCCAGCAGGGGAAGACCAGCACTTCTGGACCTCCTGGAGGTTTGGTGGGGCTCCTCCCTCTGGCAGGGCCAGCGGCAGTGTTTGAGACCAGCTGCTCCCGGGTACCTGAGTAACTGGCCTCAAGATACACTTCTCTTGATAGACAAGAAGTGTAGGGGAGGAAAAACTATTCTTCCTCTACCCATCTTAGGTTCATTGGCAGGGGCCCTATAAATTAGACCAACAAAAGACAGATCAACAAGAGAAAAACAAACATAAGTTTATTAACATGTGCATGGCTCAGACACATGGGAGCACCCAACAATGGCAACTCAGGAGGTTAGAAGTTGGGCTTATATAACATCTTAACAAGAGAACAGAGATGTGACAAGACAAAGGAAAAACACTTTGAGCTTCTAGGGGTGGCAAATTGTGGGAAGGCAAATATATGCGGAAACTAATGGTAGATAAGGGCTACTTTTAGCAAGATTTGTTAGGAAGATTCTTCTGGTGCTGTCTCTGTTAGAGTTGTTACCAGATTAACTTCCGTCCTTCCGGGCAGAGAGAGCAGGGGGGATATCTACAATTTTATGTCCTGCTTTTAGGCAAATAGGGGAAGGGCCCAGAGCTTTTCTTGTATCTGCTTCTTCTCATTTGCTTTCAGCTCAAAATAATCCTTACGCCAGAGTGGCATATTTTGCTATGGCATAGTCTGCTACCCTGAAGCAAACTTTTGTGGTTTTACTGTTGGTCGTGTTACCATAGCCCGCTGGTTCTCAAAGTGTGGTCTCTGGACCAGCAGCATCAGCTTCACCCAGGAAGTTGTTAGAAATACAAATTCTCAGGCCCCACCCTGGACTTAGTGAAACTGAAACCTTGGGGTGGGGCTGAGCAATCGGAGTTTTAACAAGCCCTCCAGGGGATTCTGATGTGCTCTCAAGTCTGAGAACCGCTGCCCTAGCTGGTGCTGACTGATGCAGTCGTCTGGAAGGTAGAGCAGGAGGAATTAAAATTCACAGAGAAGGTCGTTCTAGGAAAGTAAACCTGAGAAAACTGAGTAAGAAGACTAATTAAATACTGAGGCTCTTCATTTCACAGGAAAGAATTTTTAAGAAAAAAATATTATGCCCATCCCCACAGACTGAGCCTTCCTATCAAAATGGCCAAAACTGGCTGTATGGACAGTCTCCTACTATGTCACATCAGAAGAAAACACTGTCACAGAGGGGATACTCTGAATCCAGTGGCATTGAAGCCAGACCTAGAGCCTAAGATAAACCCAGAGATGCATTTTCATTTGTCCTCACGGCCTTGCTGACTTAGAAAATGCTCCTGAATGCTCTGAATCTGAAAGGTACATAAAACCCAATTCTCTCTTTTGTGAGCAAGTCATTAGAGCTGCAGCCCGGGCTATTTTATAATGGGCACTATTTAAATGAAGCAAAAAGTACAATTTCAAACAAATTGCTTTTTAAACTGTCAAATAAAAGCAATCCATTTGTGCCTGTGAAATTCTTCCAAGGGTTCTAACTATTAACTGAGAGCAGGTGAAAGATGTCAAAGAAAAAAATTCTATTAAAGAGCTAGCTAAAGGTTTAAAGACAGACACCTGATGACTCCTTTGGCCCGTTTTGGATTCAAAAATTCCTATCTTCACCAGCCCTAGGTGAGCTCCGCGGACAAGCGTTTTAGGAAAATATTAAATCCTAGTAACAAGATGCCATCGTGTTCACTGGGGTTGCTTCAACCAGTGTGAGCCTCATGCTCTCTAATGGGCAGGACAACAGCATCCAGTATGACCAGTTTAACTTTTCCCTTTGACTTAAATATGACGCCAAGGGCCCTTGGCTAGCTTTCCAAGTGACATATTTAACATTTAAGCAAATATGGTCTTCCTTTTGCTATTGATAAACGAGTCCTTGTACAGCCTAGTCAATGAGAAGAAAATTCTGCAAAGGTATAAAGAGTGTGTTTTCCATCACCGGCAGGCATGCTTGGTACGAGTCACCAATATGGAGGGTGCGCCTGAATGGTAAGTCGTCTCCAGGGACAAACAGAAGCCTGGGCTGTTCTATACAAGGCCAACCCCAGCCTCTTCCATTTCATTTCCTCTAGGGGTTTCCACTGCAATTACTCTCGTGTCCATGCCTTCAGTATCTTTGTGGGTACGAAATGGGGCTGCTGAAAATAATTAGTGAATCTTCTCCCTTCCCTGGCCCTCCAGGTACCTCTTACCTGTGTCACTACACCAGGCTGACACAAGCAAAATTGTCCCTGCTTACTCAGTCCAAGAGGAACCATTGCAGATGGTGACCGGCTAGAGGCACTGGGACATGCTTCTCACACTTGATTGTGCACACAAATCTCCAGGAGGTCTGGTTAAAAATGCACATTCTGACTCAGTAGGTCTTGGCTGGAACCTTAGAGCCTGAATTTTTTGCAAGCTCCCAGGCAATGCTCCTGCTGCTGCGGCCCACATTTTGAGTAGTGAGGGAACAAGGCACATTCTGCAAAGCAGTGCCTTTTAGAACTGACCCTACTAAACGGGCATTTATCTAAGGGTCTGGCTCCCCTTTGATTTAGGGTTCCTTGAAAGCAGGGACTGAATCTTGCACATTTTTTGGGTTGTTTTGTTTTGTTCTCTGGCTGGCACTTGGCACAGGTCCCTCACACGGTGGGTGTGTATTTATTTAATTAAACAGAGCTGGCCTTGTTCCAAAAAGGATTCTAAGTGGACTTAACCCCTAGCAGGCCATAACTAGGTGCGCGATGAATTGGCCAGGGAAGGCGGTCAGTCCCAGGGGTAGTCCCAAACCCCAGAGGCTGAGGCCCTGCCGGGGAAGGTTCCCACCACCTGCTTGCACTTAGATTACATGTCCACGGCTGCTCTTCTGAAATTCTCCCTTCTGCCCCATTTTTAAAGCCGTTTACGCTAGAGAGCCGATCAGAGAGAAGGAGGAAAAACAAAACTACACAAAAACCAGAGAGCCCTGTGAGGCGGTGAGGCTCCACCACATCAAAGCTCCACTCTCAGCGGCAGAACCCGGACTTCTCTCTGCCCGGTCCGAGCGTTCTGCAGGTCGGCGCTGCGCCCCCGCCGCCGGCTCCCCCGCCCGCCCCGAGAGCCCTGCAGGAGCGGGTCCCGGCGGGCGCGGGCGCTCGTTGGCCTGGTGCAAGCCTGTTTGTTAGCTCTGCTCGAGCAATTAATCTTGTCGTGCATCTCGAGCCCCAAGGGGGTGGTGGGGGCCTCGGATCGCCTCGGGGGTCGTGGGGAGCCCGGACAAGAGCGGCTGCTCTACAGAAACCTTGTTCCGAGAGCCCCCAGCGGTGCCATAACCTCTTCCTCTCTGCAGCAGCCTCCGAGGGTAGAGGGTGGGCTCGTTTCGGCTCCACAGGGGAGGAGGGAGAGAAAAAGGGAGAAAGGGGGCGATTATATTGGTCAGTAGTTGAGCCTCACAGGGGGTAGGGAGGAGCGCACCCTCGAGTGCGCCCTTGGGGAGGAGTACACGTGCTGGGGAGGGGGTGGGAGGCGGGCGGGAGGGGAGAAGAAGGGAGGAGTGAGCTGCGGGCGGGAGGCGCCACGGCCTCGCAGACGCAGGCGCCGGCAGCCGGAGAGAAAGTTCCCGGGGAGAGCTCGCCCCTGGGAGGGACGACGTCGAGGCCGCTCGCGGCGAGGGTCGCAGGTCCCGTGTGTCCAGCCTGCCTTCCCCCTGCGCTCACTGGGTCACCCGGGCTCGGCTCGCCGGGAAGCAGCGAAGCATCGCTGGGCGGCAGCCGCCGCAAACTTGGAGGAGGAGGATGCTGCAAGTGGGAACGGCTGCCCGGGGCGCGGGGGCGCACTGAGTGCTCCCCGCGGGCGGCCCCGGACTCTGCTGCCAGGGTTGCGGCCGGGCGAGCGCGCCGAGGCTAAGCGGGCAGGTAGCGGCTCCAGCGCCGGGACTGCGCCAGCCCTGCGAGCCAGGGCCGCCAGCGCCACCGTGCCGGCGTCGCCTACTCGCCACAGAGCCATGGTGCGCGGAGCGCGCACGCCGCGCGCGGGACTCTGAGCTCCGGCAGTGCTGCGCGCCCCCACCTCCCTTCTGCCCTCCAGGCTTCCCCGCCGACCTCGCCCACGGGACATGAAGCTTTGGCCCGGAGCCCCTCACCTCTGAGCCTCGCGTCGCCCGCTCCAGCCCCCGCGCCGCTTGGCCACAGATAGCACTCCGGCCCCTGAAGCTTCCCATCCTCTCCCAGAGACGGCCCCCAGGCGCTCCGGAATGGCGCTCCGCGGGCCCCTCCGGCCGCGCAAAGTTCGCAGGAGAAGAGAGATGCTGCTGCAGCAAGTTGGCTTCGTGTGCGCGGTGCTGGCCCTGGTGTGCTGTGCGTCCGGCCTCTTCGGCGGCTTGGGTAGGTGCCGGTGCGGGCCCACCCCGGGAATTGGGGAGCTTGGGCTGAGAAGCCGCGGGGCAGCTCTGAGATGTCTTCCCTTCCTTCCCCGTCGGGTTGGCCCCAAGGGTTCATTCAGTCTCCTCCCCACTGGGCAGGTAGAGCGCACCCAGGAGGGCTGATAGCGACACTGAGCTGTGGTGCCCTTTCCCGTAAGCTGCGCGCGGCGCCCGGGGGCGCAGGACGCTGCTGCAGGTCTATGTTACTAAAACGAAAGCCTGAGCCGCTGGCCCCTCGGTGCCAGAGTTCTGCCCCTGGGGTGCGCGGGGACTGGGCGCGCAGCGGCGGAGTCCAGGCGTGGATTCTCTTGGCCTGGGGCGGACGGGACTGAGTGGCCCGTTTTCCTGTTCTGCGGAGCGGAAAGGGTTGTGCACCGCATCCCTCGAAAACCGCTTCTCAGCCCTGCCCTCGCCCCTGCCCGGGTCCAAAGGGGCGCCCTGAGTGTCCTGACATTTCCTCTCCAAACCCCCAAAGCGCTGGGGCGGCCTGTTCCCTCGGGAGGTTGCTGCCATGTTTCAGCATAGCTTCTCTCTACTCCTAATCCCCACAGGAGGGGAGCGCTGGTGTCTGGAGCCACAATCCACACTCCATCCAAGAAGAGACCGAGGGATTTGGGAGTCGCTTAGGCTATGCAGTTTAAGGTGGAGAGAAGGAGAAACTTACAAAGAAGATCTGCTTGAGGGTGGAGTGGGGGTTTGAGCCCATGTGGAACCTTCGGGAGACATTCACTTGGCTAACATTGTCATTTTTAGTTGGATGCTGTGGACCTTTTAGTTTTTCATATTTAAAAAATGAAAGAAATGCAGGTGATTTAGCACCCAGGATGTGGAGATAAAGCGAGTGCCACCTTCTTCAGCAGTTAGACAGGGACAATTTAGAGTAGTTTACAGTGATTGGTAAAAATGGGGTGGAACGTGATTAAACTCTTAAAAAAAATACTGCCTTTCAAAATCCAAACTTTATGATTTGAAGATACAACGTCACAAAGTGACTCTTTCCAGCAGAAACCCAGAAAGGTTATTCGAACATCTTAACACTTGATGCTTCGCAATTGGGCGAGTCTGTGTGTTGTTTCCCTCAATTACACACCAGAAATAACAAAGTACATAGAGGCTTGTAGATGTCAGTGTTATAGAAGAGGTATTATTACCCGGCTGAAGCAGTGTGCACATCAGGAGAGGTAAATGAATACTTTAAAGGTCTTAAAGTGAGAATCATTTTTCTTTGCTGGATCAAGAATCACCTTTAGGAGTTTAACTGCATTTAGTCACTGGCACCCACACCAGCGATCTCCTTTGTTACCCAGGACCTTTGGACCAGCAGGATAAGCATCACCAGGGAGCTTGTTAGAACAGAGTCCGAGGTCCCAGCCCAGACCTACTGAATCAGAATCTGCATTTCAACAAGGTCCCCGGGTGATTTGTGTACACATTCAAGGGTGAGAAGCTGTGGACCAGATCCATCAACCTTCTCCACTTGCTTGCTGACTTACTGTTCATTTGTAGTTCCTCCAGGGCAGGGACACCTGAGCATGTTTACTGGCCCAGAATTTAATAGTCACCTGTCTAAATCCTATGTTGCACCTGTGAGAGCAGAGACCGGAGCGATCTTGGCCAAGGTCAGATCACATGCTGACCATATGGGACTAGAAACAATGAACTAGATCTAGGAAGCAGATTATTGTAAGTAGGTGATATTGTGCTTCCAATCATTGTGTCACTCCTTACAGGTGGCTCTCAATAGACAAATAGGGCTGTTGCTGACATAGCTGGATACAGACAGGTAAGGTCATTGTGAGAATGCAGGCTCCACACTGACCTAATGGTGTCTGTGATTTATTTTCCGATCCAGGGCACAGAACAGCTTCTGCTAGCAAACACGTTCTACCAAACACATGGAGAAATAGAAAGCTGATGGCCCCAGTGAACGGGACTCAGACAGCGAAGAATTGCACAGATCCTGGTGAGACATATATTCTCCCCGCCCTCACCCCAGGCGTTTGGCCTGGAGATGGTGCTTATGTGGACAGTTACTGCCTGAGCAGAGAAAGGTGGTTCTCTGAACCTGAGTGGGAATGGGGAGCTGTGAGCATTGAACGGTAATGTACAGGCGTTAACTGTGCTGCTAAGCAACTGAAGTACTTTCTTTATCCAACAACCGAAAAGGTCACATTGGAGAGGTTTAAAATTTCATTTTTTATTCTCACAGTGCTCCTAAAGGCTTGGTGTTCCCCTCGCTCTCTTGATTTTGTTGGCCCAGGTGTCTGTTTTTTTCCCCTTTTGCTCACTGTGCCCTTTCGATGGAGCTTCTAGGGCCAGCAAATCCAGATGCTCTGGCAGATGGCACTTTGGGTGACCCACTGGGGTCGGACCATGCTGGGCAGCTGTAGTGGTAGGACGCTCTGGGGTGCTGGGGCCACTTCTCTGGAGATAGGTGTTCCCGGGTGTCCTTCCAGCCCCAGAGGTGGATCTGCTTGCCCTGGGAGGCAGTTTTGATGTTCCTCTTCAGACTTCTCTAGGGGATCAGGGGCTATAGGGACCCAGATATGACATCTTATCTGTTCTTCTGCCATAGGCAGGTTTTGCTTAAATGGGTGAAGCAGATTCTTGGGAGAGAGTACAGGAAGCAGCAAGGTGACTGGAAGCTGCCCAGGCCTCAGACAAGTTTAGTTCTGGCTTCAACACTGGGGGGTCTTGGTGAGAAGGATCCGGTGGGATGTATTCAAAAGGCTTTTGGCACCCATGAGGTCTTATAGTGCTGTGGGTACCACTTGCTTTTCCACCAATTTGCTGGGCAAGTCAGTAATCTTTTTAGGTCTCTGTTTTCTCACCTGTAAAATGGGCAGAATAGTACTTGCTGCTCCTAGGTTGTTGGAAGAATCTGGTAGAGCTCTGTGTGGGGCTGTGCATAAGAGGAAATGGAGACCCAGAGCAAAGGAAGGGTTTGGATGGTAGTCTTCATGTGTCTTATCTTCATAGGCAGGTCTTATCTGCATTTGACAGGTCAGGAAAGTGCGAGGGAGGATGCGCAAGTTGCTCAGAGTCATAAAGCTTGTAAGTGGTGAAGCTGGCAATGGAAGCTGGGCCCGTGTGGCTAAAATGTTTGGTTGGTTCCACACGCTTAAGGCCAGGACCTTCCCTCAAAGCCACCAACTTCCGTCAGGATGCCTTCTGAGAAACTTGTTTGGGATGTGGAGGGTGGATGAGCACAGGCTCGCAGAGAAGCAACTGGGATTTCCTTTGAACTTTGAACTCCCGAATCTATCCGGGTGACCCAGCAGGCGGCAGTGTCTGTCCTGTCATTTAACCTCCTCCAGTACATCTTTCATCAGCCCGAAGTGGCAGATGTATGTGCTGGACTGGCACGTGAACACATGTAAGGCCAGGGACTAATGTTGGTGCCCATCTCCTCATGCCAGGGACCTGAGATGCTAGAATTAGCACCATCTATGGGGAACACTTAGCTACTCTGGGTAAAGAATCAGGGTTAACACCTTTTTGGCTGGTTTCTAGCTCACTGGCACTGTCATTTTGGGCTGGCTGTACCCTCTTCCCTGTCATGTATAGTCTGGACATGTCAGCTTAGATAGGGCCCAGTTTCTTAGGATAGAGTTCTTCTCTGCCCCATTGTTGCCCCTGTATCTTCAGTGTACTGATTAAAAATTATTCAGTTAACTATGGAGCAGTCAGTCTTGTTTGGCAGGAGGACCTGGCCTTGTCCCCCTTATGGAGGGAAATTGGCAATATCTTTAGCAATAATTAACATTTGCCATTATGCTTTGTGTTGACTGTTTCCAAAACATGGCCCTGCACATAGAAAGGACTCGGTAAATATTGGTCAAATGATGGAATGAAAGTACATTTTGAATATTAAGCACTTTAATCCTTACGGTGTTTTTGCAAAGATGAAGATTTGAAGTCTCAGAAGTTTAGTGACTTCCCAAGATCTCTTGGCTGGCGGGAGCATCCCTGGGTTGCCTGGCTCCAGATTCCATGCCCCCGCACTCCCCTGCACCTGCCCCCGCTCTCCTCCCAGCCCAGGCGGGGCTGAGGCCTGACTTCCCTTCCAGCTGCCTCCTCCCTGGGCCACAAGAATACCCAGCCCCCTTTCCATTTCACAAGTTGCTGTCATCTGTCTGGCCCTGTGGCGGGTGCTTGTTGGGGACTATAAGCAAGTATAAGAGGCAGCCATTGTCATCAAGTGGCTCACAATCGAGGAGAGAAGACAGGGTCCTGACACAGGGAAGACTTGGTGACAAAGAAGGACCTCAGAGGTCCCCCAGTCAGCAGCCCCACGGGAGCCACTTCAGGGGCTCGGAGGAGGGTGAGCGGGTCTGATGCCGTTCTGTGCAGTCTTGGGGTGTAGATGAGGCAGGCCTCTGCTCCAGAGACAGAAATCCTCCCCACACTGGGTTTAGCAAAAAAAAAAAAAGGAATTTATTGGCTCAGTTAACTGTGAGATCAAAGGTTAAGAAGTGTCATGACTCAGTTTTTCTTTGTCTCTGGACTCAGCTGTCCTCCAGTGTGGGAAGGTGGTTACCAGCTCTAGCTGTGTCTTCCCAGACCCAAAAATGCTGGAAAGAGCCCCTGTGGCTGAGGTGCTTGTGCAGAAGCCCCCAGGTTATGTTGGCCTGGGTCACATGACCCTAAGGCAGTCACTCTGGCCAGGGGCCTGTGGTCTGGACTGACTTAGACGTGGGTCACAGGCTCTGCCTCTGGAGGGAGGGGCTGAGGCCTCCTCCAACGCCAGAACTCCACCTGGAGTCAGCCAGCTTGGGCATTTGGGGAGTAGGCACTCGGTTCTTTCCAACTGTTCATGCGGTCCCGTCCTGGAGCTGCTGCTGTGATAGAGGTGGACCCCAGCTCCCTCCCAGTTAGTTTGAGTTTCAGGAGCGTGATAGAGGGTGGCATCCAATGGCTACCCACTTCTCTATACAGAGGAGTTGCCCATAAAGCACCACGGGGGTTCTTGTATCCTCCTAGGCTTCTGCTCTGCATCCATCTCCTAGAGGGCCCCCCATCCTGATCTACCAGGTGAGGTTTTTTACGGATGCAGGAAGATGGAGCTTTAAGACTTTCCTACTGGGCTGGCCCCATGACGTAGGGGCTAAGTTCATGTGCTCAGCTTTGGCAGCCTAGGGTTCATGGGTTCGGTTCCCGGGTGCAGACCTACACACCACTCATCAGGCCATGCTGTGGTGGCATCCACATACAAAATAGAGGAAGATTGGCACAGATGTTAGCTCAGGAACAATCTTCCTCACCAAAAAAAAAAAAAAAAAAAGACTTTCCTACTGTGTCAGAGCACCTAGAGCTAAGGTGCCCACCCACAGTGGGTGTTCAGCAGATATTAGTTCACGTCTACATAAGGACCTCCACGTGGGGCAGGGGCCGTGTCCTATATTCTGTCCCCTCCGAACGCTCCTCTTGGCCCGCAGAGGAGTAGCATCGTTTTCTAAAAATACGAGTGGGACCCTGCTCTAGTCCTCCTTTAAGACTCCACGTGTGGGCTCTTTGCTGTGTCTGGGGTCATTTCCCCAGATCTTGGTCGTGTTTCTATCTCATTTATGTTGCAGCTTCAGTGCCCCCCCGCCCCGGTCACGTTATCCTATCTTGTTTTTATGACATGCATCACCATCCAAAATAATTCACTTATTCATCTTCTGTCTCCGCTTGAGGGCTGCCTTGCTCACTGCTCTATGCCCAGAAGAGTGATTTTTAACCCTGGCCGCACATTCAAATCACTGAAAAGCTTTTGAAATGCCCAAGCCGCACCCCTGGAGTGTCTGATATCACTGGTCTGGGGTGGGGCCCAGAAATCAGTCCTTTTTAAAAACAGCTCCCTGGGTGATTCCAAGATGAAGGCAGTGTTGATGCTCACTGGGCTGGAGCCCTGCTACTCAGTGTGGTTGGCACCACCTGAAGCTTGTTAGGAATGCCGAGTCTCAGGCCCACCCCAGACCTACCGTGAATGAGAATCTGCATGCTAATGAGATCCCCAGATGCACACCAGGGGCCGAGAAGATGGGCTAGAAGGCTGCCCAACACTCGGTAGGTGTTTTGTAAGCATTTGAGTGTTGAATGAAAGCTAAGACTTGGTTTAACATAGCAATTTTCCTGAAAACGAGTTTGGCTTCTTTTTTAAATGTAGGGAAGCTAAAAAAAAAGTCTGCTTCATTTTTGACCACTGAAGTCTATGAAAAAATGATTAATTTATCTTCCCCCAGAGATCTGGGCCTCAAGGCCTTAGGTTTTTGTTTCAAGGTCTGTGCAGAGCAAGCACTAAAAAAGGGAGGTGGGTCCGTCTATGCAAAATGCATGAAATTGGAGTGAGAGGCAGTGAGTCTGAGTCCCTTGGGGACTGGCTTAGCTTGGGCTGCCATAACAAAATGCCACTGACTGGGGGCTTAAACAGTGGATGTTGATTTCTCATGGTTCAGGAGGCTGGAAGTCCAAGATCAAGGTGTTTGCTAGTTCACTTCCTAGTGAGGGCCCACTTCCTGGCTTGCAGATGGCCACCTTCCCCCTGTGTCCTCACGTGGTGGGGAGAGAGCATGAGCTGTGGTCTCTCTTCTTCTTCTTATAAGGGCACTAATCCCATCATGGGGAGCCCACCCTCGTGATCTCATCTAAACCTAATTACCTCCCAAAGGCCCCACCTCCAAATCCATCACATTAGGGGGTGAGGGCTTCAACACAGGAATTTTGGGGAGACACCAACCTTCAGTCCATATCAGGAAATAGAGTTTCCACACATCCTCGGTGGTGGCACCTGAAGTGATTGAGGACATCCGAGGGTGGAACCTGGTGCTTCTCAATCCCGGCCTGCAGGTGAGAAACATCTGGGGGCTCTGAAAATACAGACGCCTGGGCCTAGCCCCAACCCATGAAATCAGAACCAGTGATGGACGCATCCTGTGGCTGATTTCTGGAGCTTCTGGGAACCTTGTTCATCCCGCCGGGTCTTCCATGGTGGGCTCCTTGTCAGTGCAGTGCCCCACACACTCCCTGATCATCCAACCCAAAGGAGCCTTCTAAGTCATTGGCTCTGTTGTTTTAGCTCTTTGCAGGCACTAATTCTATCCGTGGTTATATTGTTCGTTTGCCTCCCCCAACTAGAATATAAAAGATGAAAGCCTTGGTTGCTTTTTTTTTTCTTTTGTGAGGAAGATTAGCCCTGAGCTAACATCTGTTGCCAATCCTCCACTTTTTGCTGGGGAAGACCGGCCCTGGGCTAACATCCGTGCCCATCTTCCTCTACTTTATATGGGACATCACCGCAGCATGGCTTGACAAGCGGTGCATTGGTCCATGCCTAGGATCTGAACCTGGAACCCTGGACCCCCAAAGCGGAGCGCACAAACTTAGCTGCTACACCACTGGGCTGGCCCCGTGAAAGCCTTGTTTGCTTTTTAAAACCACAGCATGTACTTCAGTTTTTCCTTCTGTAAAATGGGGGGTGATGACTGCATCCACCTCATAGGGTTGTTAGAATTAAATGAGTTAATACCCATCAAGTAATACTTACACACATACATACATGCTCAGACATTAGTTTCCATTATTATTATTATTTTCTTATCTGCTTACCCAGAGATGATACAATGCCTGTGTATAGTAGGTACTAGAAAAAATATTTGTCAATGGAATTTTATGAGGACAAGTTAAGAAGTAAACGTCTTGCCAAACATTTTTTCTCTTCTCTTCTGGAAACAAGTTTCTTGTTCTAATTTTTTTATCTTTTGAGGATTTGGGCTACTGGAGGCTGGCATATCCTGTAGAACTTGCCTCTAAAGAGAAAAACTGTTTGGTTTTTATCTCTTGACAGGTGTTATTTTACATTTTGGCTTTTTAGCTGGGGTGGGCATGGCTGCCCCCATTCTTACACCGCCTTTACCCCACATTTGAGATTAAATCAGTGGTCCATCCTCCACAATGTCACCCTGTTTGTTTAGGTTCCCCAACATCCTATGCCCTGCGTTTAAAAGAAGGAGAGAGACAGAGGGGAGCTTGGTTCCCCCATTGTTGTTGGAGGGATTTGCAATATATCTTGGAATGCCTGGTGGCATGTCTTAGCTCGGGCTGCCGTAACAAACACCATAGACTGGGGGCGTAAACAACAGGAATGCATTTCCTCACAGTTCAGGAGGCAGGAAGTCCGAGATCAGGGTGCCAGCGTGGTCGGCTTCTGGTGAGGACTCTCCCACTGGCTTGCAGACTGCCGCCCTCCTGCTGTGTCCTCACGTGGCACGGGGAGAGCGAGCGAGAGTAAGCTCTCTGGTGTCTCCTCTTACAAGGCTGATCTCAGACCAGAGCTGCACCCTCAGGACCCCGTCTAACCTGAATCACCTCCCAAAGGCCCCATCTTCGAATACCATTGCTTTGGGGGTTAGGGCTTCAACATAGGGATTTGGAGGGGGTGTAATTATTCGGTCCATAAGTGTCCATAGGAGGGAGGCTGGGAAGAGGGCTGACAGAGTGGTGCCTGAGAGAGATGGAAGATGAAGGTGGTTCCTAGCCTTTCAGGAGAGCAGAGGAATTGGATGCAGGTGCCAGATGGAGGATCAGGTCGTCAGCCTGTCTCTGGTCTACCCTTACTTTTTATTCTGTACCAGGGCTGATGTTAAGCCATAGTGGGAGGAGAGGGGGTGGCAGAGTCGAGTGGGGGCGGGCTCTCGTGTATAGGAGTTGGCATTGAGGCTGGTTAGGAGGAGATGAGATCATCGAGCAGGTACCTGCCGCAGTGGACCTCCGTAGGCGCCCCTGTGTGGGGAGCAGAGGAGCAGAAAGCATGAGAAGGCAAGATTTGGAGGAGGGGACCCGGAGCTGCAAAAAGTACATCAGGACGTGTGGGCGTGGAGGTGAGGTGGTACTGGCGACAGGATGAAGGTCTGGGTTCTGAACGAATTTCCTGTTCAGATGCTGCTTCAGCAAGCTTGGGAGACAAGTCGCACATCCGTAGTTTTCAAGTTGTTACGTAAAAGCAAACCTTGGGTCGGAAAAGCAAGAACTGAACTTACGACTGTGGGCAGGGAGAGCTCGGTTGAGTTACTGTCCCCAACGGCAGGGGCAGGCGTTCCAGCCTGGGGAGGGGGTTTCCTGGGCAGGGCAACCTCCAGAGAGCCAGGTGTCTTCTTGGAGAAAGTGTCACCAACCACCTTGGGACAGGGATAGGCTAGCAGAGCCACCAACCTGATCCCAAATGGAGACCGAGGGAGATAGCAGCCTGTCATCAATGTGCTCCCTCTTTGCCTCTTGGGGGGACATGGGTCGTGTGGCTTGGGAGCTGAAGATCTGGGTTCTAGTATTGGCTCTGCCAAGATCCTGCCTGGCATTTGGGGTTTCTCTCTCTCTCAGCAAAACAAGGTTGCGCTGGATGCGTACAAAGATTTCCAGCCGTGAGAACAGGCTCCTGTCCAGCAAGCACCAGTTCTTTCCTTCTTGGAGATGACAGTTTGAGGTGGTGAAGGCAGATGAGCGGGTTTGAGTCCCAGCTCACCCATCCTCGCTGGCTGTGTGACCTTGGGCAAGTTCTGAGCATCAGGTTTTCTCTTTTGTAAGATGAGGATAGCAGCGGTTCCTCCCTGCCTCATCGGGCGCTGCGAGACTTAACCCACATGATGTAGGGAAGTGCAGAATGTGTACCGAGCACACAGAAGCTGCTGTCATCATAAAGATTGTGGCTAACAGCAGTGTACTCAGGGCTGGGTGCTGTTCTGAGGGCTTTCTGTGGAGTCACTTATTGTTCCTCGTAACAACCCTGTGGGTAGGTGCTGTTAGTACTTTCATTTTGCAAATGAACAAAAGGTGATCCAGAGAGATTAATTAACTAGTCCAGGGTCACCCAGCCAGCAAGAAGCAGAGGCGGGTGTGTGTGTATTTTTAATTAACAGACTATTTTTTTAGAGCAGTTTCAGGTTTGCAGCAAATAGATTTCCTATATCACTCCCCCACCCCAGCTACCCCTATTTTTAACATCTTGTATTAGTGTGGTACCTTTGTTGCAATTGGTGACCCAATATTGATACATTATTATTACTAAAGATCATACTTTACATCAGGATTGCTCTTTGTGTTGTACTTTCTGAGTTTTAATAGATGTGAGCAGTAACATGTATCCACCATTACAGTATCATACAGAATAGTTTCACTGCCCTAAAAATCTCCTGTGGAGCCTTTTAATTTGGATGGTCTGATTTGTGAACCTATGTCCTTATCTATAATTATTAATAAATGAGTTGGAAAAAGACAATTTAGAGATGAGGACTTCCATCCCACTTCCAGCCTCCATCACTGTCCGGGTACCCCTCTGAGAAATGGGGTGCCTGTCCATTGCGACAGCAAACATCTGTGTGGGCCCTGCTTTTGGTATGTTTCTAATACCGATTTGTTTGCAATCAAAAGTCGTTTTTTTTTGTTTTTTGCCTTCTCCAAACTATCGGGGCCATCTGCTAGCAATCACTCCTCCTTACCGGGCCATCTGCTACCCCCCAACTTCCAGATTCTCCGCTCCTGACGCCATGCGGGCCTCCCGCAATCCAGCGAGCACCCACTCGGCTTCCTCCTGAACTCTGAGGAACATTCCTCCCCAAGTTAAAAATGGAAATCATTAAGCATTGCCATGTGTTGCCTTGAGTGGAAGAGATCCATTCAACTCAACAGAAGATTCGCATGCTTGAAAAGGGATTTTTTAATTGAACATTGTCCATTATTGAAGAGGCCATTGGAGCATAGCATTTTACTTAAAAAAGAAGAAAAATAAATGTGCCGGAATAATTTACAGTTTCTCCTGAAAGAGCAGTGGATGTCCCCCTTGGGAAAGGAACAGAAAGTCAGTGTGGCTGGGAAGCGAAGGAGCGCTCTGCCCAGTGGATCTTCCCCTGGCAGGTGGGAAAGCATGGCCGCTCAAGTTCTGGGCCTGCAGCTCCCTTTGGTAATTCAGCACAGTGCAGGCTGCAGCCCTGGGTCTCACAGTAATTGCCCGAGAAATTAAATGCAACGTGCCTTTGTCAACTCTCTCCACACCCTGTGTTGTGCTAGGCTCTGAAGCTGGAAAGACCCCAGTCTCTGCTTTTAGCGAGCACACAGCGGAATGGGGGAGACAGGCAGGGGCTCAAATAACGGAGCTGACTGTAGCAAATACTCCCGGAGGAAAGAGCATAGTGGTTCAGGGCAAGGGGGCCGTCCCTGGAGGAGATAACATCTTAGCCTGGCCTCGAAGGGTAGGAGGTGGCAGTGGAAGGACATTCTAAGCAGATGGCACAGGGCATTTGAAAGTGCTTCCTGAGAAATCACAGCATCATCCCCTGTACCTGGAGCAATGCTTACTGGCAACGGCTGCATCTTGCTCATTGGCTGTCCGAGGGGAGAGAGAAGACAAACACCTCCTAAGATTACCATGCACAGTAGTGAGTAACTAGGCTTTGGGGATTTAGCACGGAGTCGGTGCTCAACCAGGGCTAGGGCAGAAGCAAATTACTTTGATTTTTTTTTTTTTTCTAAAGCTGAAGGAGGTAGGGCTGGGAAATGCACTGGGCCTGGCCCAGGATGAAGTTGGCAGACTGGTTCACCGTGGCCCCCCCAAACCTCAGTTAGGGCAGTCACTCCACCTCACAGGTTGTGCTGGGCTCAAAGATCGCAGGGCAGATTGCAGTTATACTAATGGGAATATTTGCCAGTCTTCCCCACCAGCCCCAAGGGCAGGGCTGTGTCCCTGGCATCCTTGGCTCTAGGGCCAAGACCAGAGTCGGCCATAAACTCAGCTTGCAGCAAATGGTGACTGGATGGACAGACCCCTTGTTCTACTCAACAGGGAGCTGTGCTCACAAAGGCGGCTGCTGTTTCCCTGCTGTCCCTTCTAGCCTGTTGATGCCTTGGGACAGATCAGGACACCCAGGCAGGAGGGATTAAGGGTTAAGAGCTCAAGGGTTATGAACATGGACTCTGGAGCCAGACCGCCTGGTTTGCAATCCTGCCTCTGCCGTTACTACTTAGTGACCTTGAACTAGTTACTTTACCATCTGACCTCAGGGAAGGGGCAGGGTTTGTTTTGTTCATTGATGGATCCCAAGCTCTAGAACTGTGCCTGGTGTGTGTGCTGGTGTGTGCAGGAGGCCATACAGTACCTTCCTCACAGGGTTGTGAGTGTAGAATGTGTTAATCTCTGTAAATCCATGTAAAGTGCTTACAGGAGTGCCTGGCACAGAGCAGGTGCTATACAAGCTTTTGATAACTTGAAAGATAACTTGAGTTATAACTCTCTGAAAGATAACTTGAGTTATAACTACAGGATAAATTTTGGGAACTGACCTCTAATGAAGGATGGAGGATAAACTTTGTAAATACAGCAATTTATTTCGAGTAAAACAGTTAAAAACGACTATCTGGACTTACGTTTGCCTGTTGTTCATTTTTTGAGGACAGAAAGCTGTTGACTTTTTTGTGGCGGATGCTGAGAGACTGCCCAGACCATGCAGGCTGTGAGCCTCCGTGTATGTCCTAAATCTGGTCCCCTCTATTGGTGCCATGGGACCTGATGAAAGAGATCTGGAATTTGGAGACCAGAGTTTGTGTCCTGGCCCTGACACAATCTTTGCAATTTTTGCCTAAGTCACTTTGGCTATTGGAGCCTGAGTTTCCTGCCTGTGAAATGGGCATAAGGATGATGCTGTTTATCCTACCGGCTTTTAAGGATTAAGTGCAAAGTGCTGAGCAAATATCATTACTGTTGTTTGCATCACTGTAGTACATGTTTAACTTTTTGAAGAACATTCCTTCTTTGTGAAATGGGGAAAATTGGTCATTTGGGGTTTTTCAGAATTGATTCATGAAACCATGAATAAGATTCGGTGAAATCATTGTGCTTGTGTCGTATGTGGCAAAGGCCCCATTGGTGGAGTCTCTGGCTAGAAGAGAAGGATGAGGGAGATCATTTAGACTGTCCTTCCACGTACCAGCTCTTATGATCCCACCTGGGTTTATCTCATTTCACACTATAAATATCTGACTTTTGATTCCATTATACATGCCAAGTTCAGGGACCAACCTTTTAGCTGAGCCGATCCCACACCAGCTGGCTCAGCTCTGTACCTAAGATATGTGTTCATTAAACTAATCACATGTATGAAAAAATTACCCTACTTAGGAGGCCTCCCGAGGTCAGTTTCTCTGAGCTCGGGTAGGAAGCCGTTCTTGGGTTTAATATTTGGTTGCTGGACGAATGTTGCTTGAGCAGCCCTGTCTGCTGGGTGCGTGAGGAAGTTAAAACTGACCTAGATGTGGACTGTGCCTCCAGGGAGCTTCCATTCTAGTTGAGAGGATCGAAATCTACAAAATTATCCTGTAACACGAGGGGGAGTGTGAAGCTGTGATCCTGGTGGGAAAAGCAGAGGAGGGACAGCTAAGTCCTGAATGTCAGCATCAAGAAAAGCATCAGGTGAAAGCGGGCAGTGAAGATGGGCAGGTGTGACTTTTGAAGGATAACAGTGAAGTAGACACAGGTGGCTCTGTCCTCAACAGTCCCTCTCTGAGCCTTATAACAGCCCGAGGAGGGTAGGTGGTAGATATTATTGTTGTTGTTATATCCATTTTATAAAAGATGTGAGTAAGACACAGAGAGGTTAAATAATTTGCCTGAGTTCTCTTGGCTCAGAATTGGCAGAGCAGGGATTTAAACTAGGGCAGCCTGGCGCCAGGGCCTGTGCTCCTTGGGGGAAGAGGATGAAAGGTCCCCAGCTGAGGGACAAGTAGGAGCTGAGTGAGGTTGGGGCACAAGGCGTGTGGGTGGGTGCAGTAGGCGAGTCATCCTGTAGTGAGCGTGTGGGACCAAGAGCTTTCAAGTCCCAAAGGCCTTTGTCCTCTGCCATGTAGCGGTGGGGGCCATTGACGGTTTCTGAGCAGCTCTGTGTTTTAGGAAGGTGACTCTGCTGGCCACGTGGGGGATAACTGCAACTAAGATAATATGCAGGAGTTCTTAGCATTGTGCTTAATAAGCTTTTTAGGGCAGAAAAAAGTGAAGACAACAATTTGGAGCGATTGCAGAGAGATTTAGGCAAAAGTGATAGTCTGGTGCGGGATGTCGAGGAACAGAGAGAGAGGCTGCAGGTCTCGGCAGATGTTGGACGTGTGAGCCGAGAGGTGGGGTTGTCAGCTCTGATCACAGATGCAGACAAGTGGTCCCTGACACCACCATCATCCAAGGTGGGGGCCGGGGAAGCACCCCTTCCTTCTTTAGATTTGGACCCCTCTGCGGGGACCCTCGTCCACGAAGAGCCCTGTACTGAGCACAGTGGCTGGTTTCTGTTCCCTACTTCATATTTCAAAGTACGCATCCCGCAGACGCTCATTGGACATCTGAGGGTGGGGCACAGGGAGAGAAATCCCTGTCCTCAGTGAGCCCACAGGTTAGGAGGAGAAGGTAGACCTGTCGTCGCCGTGTGTGACCTGGAGTGACACACACTAATGCCCAGTATGGCTGGAAGGCAGCACGAAGCATGTAACATTTGAGCTGTGCTTTGACGCAAGTGGGTATTTGCTGGACAGACGGGGAGCGTGTGACATTCCTGGCGGTGGGGACGTGATGGCAGAAATAGGGTGGTAGGAGAGAACCTGGTCGGATCAGGGACGAGGGTGGTGTTTTCAGTTGGCCTTAGGTTCAGGTCCTCGGGTGGGCATGGTGGGCCCTATGACTGCATCGTGCCGAGTCCGAGGTGCCCCGCTCTGGAGGCTGGGCCTCCATCTGGCTCGTGTAGGTTTTAAGAGTAGGAAAATTGCCTTCACTTCTCCGGGAACTGCCTCCCCTTTCACCCACATACAAGGGCTCCAGGCACCTGCTGGGCGGGGAACGGAAGGGATGGAAAGATGTGGTTCTTGCCCTCAGGGAGCACAGCCAAGAGGGGGTGCATCACCGCACGTTCATGCCCCTTCTGCATGCTGCCTCGCATGTTGGGACACCCAATTCATTGCACTTTTTATATCGGCAGGGCTTTATCCCAGCAGGATTTTGCGGAGGACCCCATGCAGAGGCTTGTGCTATAAGCAATGTGTAGGCATTTAAACAAAACCACGAGGAAGAGGTTATAAAATGTAGAGCACGGTCCATGCGAAAGGAGAGCCTCGGTGGCCCTTTCTCTGGGGGACAGCCGATACTCGGAGCCTCACCTGGTTTCCTTTTCTGCTTCTCTTCACCCCCCTCTGATGAGTTTGCAAGGGGGCAGCTGAGTGCTTGTCTCCTGAAAGAGGATTTGTGTCACCACGTGGGCACTTTGCAAAGTGGCAACAGCCCAGCCTCCCTTTGTGGCCTGATGAACACCTGGGATGGGTGACCATTAACATGCTATGTGAATGCCCTCTGTGCTGAATGGGCATCCTCCTGATGGCTGATGACCTTGTCCGACCCCAGGGTGTGGACGAAGGACTCACGGGTAATGCAGGACAGGATTCAGAAGATGTGGGTGAGAGCCAGAAGTGGGACTCGCTGCACCGAAATGCTTGTCTTCAGCTTGGAGAGACCTGGTACTAGAAGGAGGTGGAAACTCCCTGGAGACCCACAGGAGTGGCTATAAAAGCGATTAATGGAGGAGATAGAATGACTTCTGAGCAAAGATTAGAGAAGCTGAGTCGTTCCGGCTTATTAGCTAAGCCTCGTGAAAGAGGGGTGTGTGAGGAAGGGGCACTTGAGAAGGTTTGGCATGATTCACCTGGTGGCAAGAGGCTGCACCTGCGGAATCGTCAGCCCAGGAGGGGAGGGACCAGGGGGCAGCTCCCCTCCCCTAAGTGCCTTTTAAAGGAAGCCTTGGCTTCTCAACAGCCTCCCCAAGAAAATGGAGGGAATCCCATCACCTGGGTATTTCAGTTAAATTGGGCAGCGTGCTGGAGAGTTCATGAGAGACCCTGTGCTTGCAGCAGAATGGACTGGCTGTGCTGTTGTGTCTTTTCTCTCTGTAATTTCTGGGTAATTCTCCTGTGGGCCTTGGAGGGGCAAGCCGTTGAAAGCACTGCTTTGAGATCTCTTTGATTGTTTAAAGCGTGCTTGTTTTTCCTTAGCTGGGTGCTTGTTTTTCCTTAGCTGGCAAAAACCCCAGGGTAGCGTGGTGTGATGAGTAACTAAATGACTTGCGGCCTTTGGGTGATCCATATGCATTGGGAAGAAGAAAGAGAAAAGGGGGAGGTTGGTATCTAATTTGCAGACCACATGCACTGAGAGGGTGTTGCTGCTGATTCCGCAGCCCCTGAGCTCCAGGCTCACAGTGAATCCTGAGAATCGCACAGTGAAGTCAGGAGGGACCTGAGAGATTGTGGAGGAAGGTGGCGTGTGTTGTAGCTCGGAGCCGTGCTCTGTCTTTAATGTGGCTGTGGTCACCTGGGGACCTTGTTAAAATGCAGGTGCAGGGGGAGGTCTGGGGGGCCCTGAGGCTCTGCATTTCTAACAAGCTCCTGGGTGTTATCAATGCTGCTTCTCTGGAGACCACACTTTGAGAAGTGAGAGCGTAGAGTCTGCCTGACCTGGGTTTAGGTCCTAACCCCACCAGTGAGCTGTGTGGCCTTGGGCAAGCTACTTGGCCTCTCTGAGCCTCAGTTACCCCCATCAGTGAAATGGGGGTCATAGTACTTACCTGGCAGGAGTCTTCGCAGAATTAAAGGAGATCATGCCAGGCAGCTGCTTTGCTTAGTGCTGTGACTGCGACATAGCCAGAGCTTAGTGATAGAAGGCTTGTGCTTAGAGCTTGATCCAGGATTCCCCAAGCCTCTTTAAGGAGCCTGGTCCACAAGGTGGACCACTCCTCTCCCCTTTTCCTGTGCTAAAAAGCTTCCGTGATCAAGTAAGTTTGGGAAGACTGAAGTCTGCCTCGAGTGAAGATTGGGCTGCAAAAGCATGTTGAAGGTTCTGAGATATTCTGCAATAAAGAAACCTTTACGCTTAAAAGATCCATTGTGGTAAAATACACATAACGTAAAACTGACATTTTTAACCATTTAAAAGTTAAATGCCACTGGAGTTTAGTGGCATTAAGTACATTCATGTTGTTGTGCAACCATCACCAGTATCCATCTTCAGAACTTTTTCGTCTTCCCCAACTGAAACTCCGTAATCATTAAACACTAACTCCCCAGTTCCCCTCCCCCGAGCCCCGGCAACCACCATTCTACCGTCTGTCTCTTATTTCGACTACTCCAGGGACCTTGTTATAAATGGAATCCTGTGGTATGTGTCCTTTGGTGACTGACTTATCTCACTCAGTATAATGTCCTCAAGGATCATCCATGTTACAGCATGTGTCAGAATTTCATTTCTTTTCAAGGCTGGGTAATATTTCATTGTTTGTGTACATGCATTCATCCATCAGTGGAGACTTGGTTGTTTCCACCTTTGCTGTGACTGAATAATGTGAGTAATGTTGCTATGAACGTGGGTGAGCAAGTATTGGAGCTTTAAACTTCTTTATACATAATATCCAAAATATTCGGGGGGCAGGTGTGGATGGAAAAAGGCTGAACAGTCCAAGCCGCTACCCCCAACCCTGTGTGTTACAGTCCGGGTGGGAATCTCAGGTCTGTAGCTGAGATTTTCACTTCTGGCTGTGCTTTAGATTCATCCAGGGAACTAAAAAAAAAAAAAAAAAAAAACCTATGCCTGGGCCCTGTGCTGGACCAATTAAATCAGAATCTCTAAGGTTGGGACGTGGGCGGAGGTGCTCTTAAAACTCCCAGGTGACGGTGATGAGCAGCCAGGTCTGGAGACTTGTGGAGGTTTATGCCCAGTGGCAGTGCAGGGCCAGGACAGGAACTGAGGCCTGTCAAGCCCCAGGATGTCACCTGCTGCAGCCCCTCAGTGAGTCTCCCTCACCCGGATCAGGCTCCCGCCCTGGAGCTCCTGCCGTGGGTCTGCAGGGCACAGGGGCGTGAGAATGGTGTGTCCAAGAGCAAGGGAATGACCTGTGGTTGTCAGCCCCTCGACCTCGGGTTCCCATCAGTCCCGCCCATAGTGACAAGTGTCTGTTGTCCACCTCTGCGAGGGAGGCTGGCCAAGGGCCTGTCCTCGAGGAGTGAACTCAGCCAGGAGGCAAGCCCAGGCCCACGTGAAGTCACCAAGGATGCCATTCAGTGCGCACGGGTGGACTTGCCTTTCCTCGGTGTACAGAGCTAAATGCAGACTCGATGGAGCATTCTGACTTTTTGTTTACGGAGAGCAATAAGAGTGCCACATTCACATATTTCTCACCCAGGAAGTTTCGTCGATTCTCCTTATCACTTTGAGATTCAGAGAGGGAGTTTCTGGCCGTCCGTTTCTACCAGCCAGATGGCCTGGGCCTGTAAACGCTGCTTGTTCCTGAGACGGGATTTGCCTCGGCCCAACTTGACCTCAGGAGCCACTGTTGAGTGGTCTGCTGTCCCTAGTTCATTTCCAGGATCTGCAGCCTTGGTTGCCCAATCTCACTTTGCTCTAATGGTAATAGTGTAGAGGAAAGAATTAAAGGCCTTTAAATTATTTTGTTAAGCGTATCGTGGGCCCAGGAGAAGCCGCAAGTCCATTTTTACTCCAGGTTAAGTCTTCTGATTTGCTCCTCTCTTTCCAGGAGTGTGTGATCCTGGGGTCGTGATTTGCTGGATATGGTTCGTTATGGCTCATCTACTCGTTCACCTTTTTCTCTTTTGTCATCATATCTTAGGAATTGTCCTTTGGATACAGTCTGTGTCTTAAGTTGTAGTACCCTGTCTACTCCCGTCTTTCAAGGAATAGTTGGCAGACAAAGCAGAAACAGTTTGCAGACTTATCAGAAATTCACCGTCACTCTCCCTTTGATTGAATAATTGTTATTTCGAGTTTAGCTAATCCTCAAGGCCAGATTTTTCCAGCCAGCTTCTCCCTGCCTCTCAGGCCGATTGGGTTCCTCACTCATCCCTCTTCTGCCACCTCTGGGGTTGAACTCTCCTCAGGCTTTCTGCTCACTCATTTATTTACTCATTTGTTCATTTATCCAAGAAATTCAAGAGCATCTGACATGGGAAGCACTTTACCAAGTGTAGATGAGTCGAACAAGGCTCACCCTAACGTACAATGCAGGAGGGACGGGGAGACATGAATCCAAATATTAGCTGGTCATGATGAGGAAAGAAACTAGGCTTCTGCCAAAAAAAAAAAAAAAAATCTCCAAAGCCAAAGGGAAATCTAGCTCTCTACTTTGTAAACTCATTCACTCACTAAATACACATTGCTTAAATGCCTGCCATGTGCAGGAATTTACAGGCAGGAAAACCAACTCCACTTTCAAGGATCTTAAATTATAACCCGACAAGGAAGATGAACCGTGAAATGCCAGTAACAAAAATACTCCCTGGGGAGAGAGGGACATTCAGATCTACGTATCTTCAGAGGCAGATGGAGCCATGTCAAGGCTCAGAGAAGTAAGAGATTTTTCCTTGTGGGCCTTCCTGGAGGAACTGGCCTTGAAGATATGGACAACCTTTGACCCTATGGATGGAGGGAACCCGTGGACCTGGGCCCCGAGACAGGGCTTTCTGTGATGGCTCGTGTCATTGTTTGCATGCGCTTACCTCCAAGACCTTCCTGTGTAGGTGGGGATGTGACTTGCATTATAGGGTATTCAATCCATTGACATTGGACATGCGACTTGCTTTGGCCGATGGCATGTGAGCAGACATGACTTACACCAGGGTGACCAGAAGAATTAAAAGCAAATGTGTTTCTGCCAACTCTTATTCTTTTCCCTTTCCCACGAGGATGGCGTGTTCTGCATGGGGCTTATTCTTCTGCCTGGATTCTAGAATGGGTGGACAGGAGAAGCAACCCATAATTGCCAATATGTGGGGAAAGTAACAAATAAATGTAAGTTGTATGCCACAGATATTTTGGGGGTTGTTTGTTACTGCACCATAACAAACAGTTAGCTAGTGAAAGCTGACTGATAACAGCCTTGGGAGCAGAATAGTGTGGTTTGCTCGTGTGTGGTGTTAAGTGAGGGGAGATCTGGGGAAGAGAGACGGTTTGGGAATCGGATAAGAGCAAGCTTATGTGGTCTAGGTAGGGAGTTTGGATTCCTCACTGAGGCAGTGGGAGCTGGGGAGGGCTTCTGAGCGAAGGGTTGATAAGACGAGGAATGTGCTTTGGGAAGAGGATGGAGCTGGTTCTGAGGGGACATCTGAGGCTCTTTAGGGTGTCCACGCACAAGGAGAGGAGGGCAGTGGCAGCGGAGGGGAGAGAGGGTCCAATTTCAGGGACTAGGTTGTGGTCAGAGTGACGTGGATGTGGCAGCTGCCCGAGGTGAGTGAGGGAGAGAGGCACGTGGGCCGGGTTCCTGCCAGGCAGGAGCTTTGTACTGCTGGGCCCCCCACAAGCGTGGAGACCCGGGCTGACCTAGTGCGCACCATCTGGCTGGCTCGCCAGGCGTCTGAGCTGAGCGCTGCCTGGTTCCAGAACGCCGCATTTTGCTGTGTAAAGACAAGATGTCTGGGGAGATGTGCCAGGCGTTGGGCGGACTTCAAGTTCCCTCTCGGCTTTGAAATTTCCTAAAATTCTGCTACACAAACTGTTGTGCAGACAGGGTGAAGGTGTGAAGGGGACTGACTGAGAGACAGACAGAATGCCTGGAGGATGGGGTCCAGGCACGGGGCACTGCGCCCCAGAGCAGAATTCGGGCGATTCCGTGAGCGACTCCGGGGTTTGGCCTGCCCCACTCGTCGATCAGCACAGAAGCATCGCTCATCCGTTCGTTATTCATTCAACAAAGTGGTGAAGAGTGCAGACTCTGAGCTGGACCGCCTGGGTTTGAATCCTGGCTCTGGTCCTTGCTGGCAGTGACCTTGGGCAAGTTACTTATTAATCCTTCCATGCCTCAGTTTCCCCGTCTGTAGAGTGGTGATGACAACCTTGAAGTGAATGGTCTTCATGAGGGTTCAGTGAGTTAACCTAAGTGTGGCTCTTAGAACAGGATCTGATACATGATAAGGGCTGTTGTCGTGGCGGGGGTATTTACTGAGTGCCTCTGGGTGCCCAGCACAGGGACACAGCAGGGAATAAAAAGTCCCTGCCCCTGTGGGGATTGTTTTAATGGAGGAGGCAGAAAATAAATTTGCAAATAAGCAGATGTATAATGTCAGGTGATGTATATTGAAATGAAAAATAAACTGGGATAAGGAGATAGTGACCAGGATGGGTTTGGGGATCTAAGAGTGTTTGGGAAGGCCTCTTAGTGGATGGGAGCTGAATGCCGGGAGGGATGGCTGTGTAGCTATCTGCTAGAAGAAAGGGGAGCGCAGGGAGTTGTGTTTCTGGCCAAGGGAACAGGAAGTGCAAAGGCCCTGGGGAGGCTGTTTCTGGAACAGCAAGGAGGCTGGTGTGGCTGGAACAGAGTGAGCTCATTGAAATATTTCTGTTTCTTGTTAAGGAGACTGAAGCTTTCTGCTTCTATTACTGGTTCAGAGTTTGTAGCAAATGGGATAGAAAATAGCTCAGGAATATGAAGATCTGTTGTTCTCAAACGTTACATGGTTTTTGCAGCCTCTGTTTTTCCATCTGTAAAATGGGAATGGTCTTCCCTACCTCGCAGGATGGTTGTGGGGAATACACGAGGTCACGCGCCCTCAGTCTCTGCACGCAGGAGGTGTTCAGTAAACATTAATTATTAGGAGTCTTGGGAGAGAGTGGTCTGAGGGTGCAGATGGAAGTGTCTCTCCAGTATAAAATGTTGGGCTAAAATCTGAGGTTGTAAGAAAGTGGTGTATCATTATTGTAACCGTCTACTTCAAAAAATTAAAAGGACTTTATATTCAAGCTGTTATTTATATTGCAGTAACAGCTGTTGCAGTGGTAATTTTGCTTGTGAAAGGGGAAATGAACGTGACACCTGTGAATTGGCATTTGAAATAGGCCTGTGGTTCTCAACTTTGGCTGCGCATCAGTTACCTGGGGAGATTTAAAAAATCCTGATGCCAAGGCCGTACCCCAGGCAAATTAAGTCAAAATCTCTGGGTGTGGGCCCAGTCTGCAGTGGTCTTTCAAGGTCTCCTAGTGATTTGAATGTGCAGCTCTAGTTAAAAAACTGCTGAGCTGGGTTGGGTGGGTTGTGGCCTCTCTTGCTCTGGAAGATTCTGCAGGGAGACTTGGGGGCATTTGTGCCAGATCTGTGACCATTGCCCCTGTGATATGGGACTGGGAGGGGATGGGGGATGGGATGTGGTGGTGCTGGGGTAGGGACGACCTCAAGAGTCAGGGTTCCATGGATCCACCTCCTTGGTAGTCCCCACGCTGGTATAGTTCATTTATGCAATTGGACGTAACTTTGTTTTTAACCTTCTAAGAAGTCATAAAAAAATGAGAATGCTTTATAGTTGACTCTAGTCTTACTAACACATGTACAAGTTCTTCAGTAGGTTCTGATATCAATCTTCTATTTCTTCCTCCTGGGGAGTTAGTGATAACCCTTAGCCAGTGTGGTGATGGGAACTGATGCGACATATTCTTGATCCCATTTAGTTTCCCACACTGGGCTCATTCCATCTGGTTTGTCTGGAATATTCCAGATCTTTCAAGGAGCCAAGGCACCAGGATCCTAGTATGTCTCTCTGTGGCATGAGACCTCACTAACGGCTAAAGGCAGAGTCAGGAACAGTGAAGCTTTGAGGTAAAATAGCAGCCAGGAAGGGATGATTCATCTCATTAGGTAGTAAGATTCTCATTGTTTCCTGTATTGCTTTGGCTGCCAGGAAGCTCAAAAGTGTTTTATGCTTATTTTACAAAATGTAATCATTCATTCCCTCTTTACCATTACTTTTCCACACTGTTAAACTTGGCTTTCAGCTTTTCACTCTGATCTCAAATCTTTTTGGAGGATTTGGGTTACAAAAATACTTTTAAAGAAAATAATGTAAGTGCTGGACATTTGGCACATCACCCTGTACCATGATGTCTGATTGGAAAAGAGTTGTTCTCATCATGTTCAAGGGGGTAGTTGGGATGTTAGATCTGCTTTTGCAACCCTGACATCCTCACAGATGAGGACCCAGGCCCAGGGAGAGGAAAGGCTTGCTCAGGAGGTAAGACAATATGATGGAAGCAGCCGGGCACTCAGCATCAGACTCACTAGAGTTTGAATCCTGGCTTCTCCATTTATTAGGTATGTGAACTGGGGCAGGTTTTAACCTCCTTAAGCCTCAGTCTCCTTTTTTATGAGATGGAGACCATCTGAGCTTTGCTGGTTCGTTGTGCAGGTGAAATAAGCTAAGGTGTAAGAAGCACTTGGCATGGTGCCTGGAATTTAAAAACACCATCAGTACCATTTTTATCATGATTATTGCTCCAAGTCGGGGGTCAGCAAACTCCTTCTGTAAAGGGCCAGATAGTAAATATTTTAGGCTTTGTGGACCAACCAGTGTCTCTGGAAGCTGCTCAACTCTGCTGTTGCAGGGTGAATCCATAAAGGAACGTGCATGGCTGTGTTTCAATAAAACTTTAACCCCAGGCTGTAGTTTGCCGACTCCTGCTCTAAGTCACAAGGCCAGTGGTGGTTTTCTGATTCCCAGTCCCTGGGGCCCCTTCCTCTGCACCCACACTGCACACCATCAGAGATGGAGACTGCATGGTAATTAATTTCGTGTTGTCCATCTATTAGTTTTCTGGGTTCATTTTTTTTTTCTGATTCACACTAATGCTAAGTTTCATCTTGAGAAATCGGAAACAGGGTCGGCATGCCTGTGTATTTTCTCTGGGCTTTATCTCCTGAAATGCATGGGGAGAGCCCTTTTGAAGCACGGTGTTCTAAGGGTCCCCTTTGTTGAAGGCTTTTTGGGGTCCAGGGCCACCAAAGCGTGGAACCAGGCTCCTGTGAATATGGGAGCATCGATTACTGAGAATGTCCCACGGGAGTGACAGCCTAAACTCAGGAAGGAAACCGGACTTTGTGTGGGGTTTAACTGCTGACTGTGGTTCATGGTCTGGAATTGCCAGCTCTCAGGGGGGCAGCAAATCATGCCACAGTCTCCAGGGGGCTCGTAAATGAACCAGCACAAAATGAGGGAAAGAAGGGGGACACCCCTAATTCCAGGTGAGAAGGCTGATGTCAGGATTGCTGTGAATTCCACCCCCCAAGCCAGATTTTCAATGTCCTAAATAATTAAAGTGACTGGGGGATGTTTCTTGAGTGTATAGGTCATATTCTTTTTTAGTTTTTTTAAAACGAACTTTTTATTTTGAGAACTGTATGTTCCCAAGCAGTTGTAGGAAACAGTACAGGGAGATTCCATGTACCTTTTACCTTGTTTTCCTTAATGGAAATATTTTGAAAAACTACAGTACAATGTCACAACTAGGATCTTGACCTGCATACAGACCATTTCCCTCACCACAGGGATCCCTGTAGGGCATTTTAAAATATAAGCTTTCGGGGCCGGCCCAGTGACGTAGTGGTTAAGTTCGTGTGCTCCACTTCAGTGGCCCAGGGTGCACAGGTTTGGATCCTGGGCACGGACCTACACACTGCTCATCAAGCCATGCTGTGGCGGCTTCCCACATATAAAATGGAGGAAGATTGGCACAGATACTAGCTCGGGCCAATCTTCCTCACCAAAAAAAAAAAAAAGATAATAAAATACAAGCTGTTATTGAACTTCGGGGCATTCAAATAGAGTGGCATGCCAGCAGAGTGGTTCAATTGTTTTAATGACTTGCTTTTTCAAAGATGCTTGGTGGCTGAGTCTTGCTTCCAGTGGCAGAATGTCTCCTTCCTGCATTATGGCTAAAGGAGCTTTGTAATTGATTGTCTTCCTAAGAGGAAGTTCTTGTAGGTTTGAAGATGTCACTGTACAGGTCTCACAGGGCAGACACTCGCCACTCAAGCTGGACCAAAGGGAGTCATTTAGGGCTGATCCTGGAGGGGGAACTTGCCCAGGCTCAGAAGAATGCATTTATAAACGATAGCTGCAGGCTTTGGAATGTCCTAGACCCTATTAAAGTCTCGGTATCTGGAAAGATAATGTAGATTAGTGGTTGAACTGACCTCCGCCAGTCTGATCACGTGCAGTTAAGTTCTTTGGGAGCTGCTGACGGTGGTGGGTGAGAGCCAGCTGCTTCTCACCAATCTTGCTACCAGGTTATAAAGAAAGCAAGTTGCCAACCAGATCCTGCCACACACACAGGAACAACCTTCAGTAAGATAAATGAAGTCCTGACACTCGGTCCTTTCAGGTGTTGTGAGCACAACTTGCAGGAAAGATTGACTCAAGGTAGATCGAAAACACTCGAGTGTTGGGATTCAGTTAACCTTTTAGTCAGGATCAGGCAACCGGAACCTGCCCAACCCTGTGGCCAGACTCAGGACCATTTGGGGATTGGGCCTTGGCACCATCCCTAAGGATGCAGGATGCAGGATGCAGGCTTCTCTCCCTAGTCTCCTGGGATGGGGATGGCCGCTAAGATAGCTCAGCCTGTTGACACGTCTCAGGTGCCGCTGATTTCATCAGCGAGAGTCTGACACCCAGTGTGCTAGTTACCGAGTCACCAAGTTACCAGTAAACCCAACTCATGCAGGTGGGCAGTGTCTTTGATGTTGATGGGAAAGAGAGGCAGCTGAGGGACTTGAAGTTTGGCCAGTCGTCATGCTGACTGACCATCCCTGGGGTGGGAATTCCTGGTTAGGGCAACTGACTTCCACTAGAGTTTAGCTAAACACACACACACACACACACACACACACACACACTCACTCTATGCTGAAAGCTCAGAGTAAATTATAGGCATCCTAAAAATGGTTCGCAGGGCTTCAGAAGGCCATCTCTAACACCTACAAGCTGTAGGATGCTGGGATTTTTTTGTTTTAACTGCTCTGTTTCCCCATCCACGAAATGAGGATAAGAAGACCTCCCTCTGAGGGTTGCTGCGGAAGCTCAGTCAATGTTAGCTGCTGCTGTTAAGTCAAAAACAAAAAAGAATGCTGCTCAGCCTTCTTCCTCCATACCAGCTTGCCTCCACTGGGATGAGCAAGACCTGTGCCCATCAGAATCATTCTCCAGTGCTCCTTCCCTTCTGGAAAGCTACAGGGTTAGTTTTGGTTGGAGAGATGGGAGTAAGAATGGCCGGTGTTGGGGGTAAACAGAAAGGAGGAAGGAAACTCGCATTTGAGCCCCTGCTTTCAATCAGCACGGTTGCAGATGACAATAAACAAGAGGCCTGACCCCGAGGGAGAAGTGGGGGTTGTGCCAGGGACGAGAGACCTGAATAAAGAGCTAAGAGTGAGATAAGCTATGAACCAGTGCAGGCGGCAATCAGAGCATGTAGGGGAGGTTGACCAACAAAAGAGAGCTACCCTGAAGCAGGGATGTTTAACTTGAGACATGCTAGACAAGTAGGAGTCATTACCTAGGTGGAGAGAGATGGAAGAGGAGAATGGCAGGTACAAAGGCCCTGGGGCAGGGAAGAGTGTGATATGTTGCAGCAACACAGATGAGTTTGGAGTAGAGTGATGGGGGGGATGGTGGGAGACGAGGTTGCAGGGACTACGTTGAACAGGACCTTACAGGCCAGGGGACGGAGTTTGGACTTCGGTGGAAGGCTCTCCCCTTCTAGGGCTTTGCATTGCCATTAGCATAGATCCTGTTTTCAGAAGATGGTTGTCAGATGAGTGGCATCCCCATTTTGCTGATGAGGAGTTGAGGCCCAGGGAGGTTAAGCATGTTGGAAGCTGGAGAGTGGTCATCAGACTCATTCATTCCCTGGGTCTTGTTTCTCCATCTTCCAATGGGAGAGGTTGTGGCTGATGTCTCAGATTCATTCCAGCTAAATTAGGGCAGGTTAGAGTTGCAAGGGGATTTACATGGGGGTGAGAACAAGGTGCCTCCTTAAGAACATTCCAGAAAGGAACTGAGGTTGCCTGCTATGTTAAAAAGGAAATCTACACTTAGGAGATGCCATCATCCATCTGTAGAAATAAGTCCCTGTCTTAGTCTATTTGGGCTGCTGTTACAAATAGACGGCTGGCTCATAAACAAATGAAATTTATTTCTCACAGTTCTGGAGGCTGGAAGTCCGAGACCAGGGGACCAACAAGTCGCATTCTGATGAGGGCCTTCTTCTAGGTCACAGACCACCAGCATCTCACTGTGTCCTCACATGGCAGAAAGAGGGCAAGAGAGCTCTCTGGGGTCCCTTTCATGAGGGCACTAATCCCATTCATGGGGGCTCCACCCTCACGACCTAATCACCCCCAAAGGCCCCACCTCCTGATATCATCACAGTGGGGGTTAGGATGTCAACATATGAATTTGTGGGGGACACATTCGGTCCATAAGAGTCCCTATGTGTTAGAATGTGATTCTGGAGAGTTTGAGAATCCCCCCTCGCCCAAATTCTAATTAGGATTTCCTGGCGTGCTTTTAAGATGACCCCGGAGTATAACTGCAGTTCAGTATAGGAAATTTTTAAAAAACTTAGTCTTTGAATAAGTACTGTGTTTATATGGTTCAAGATTCAAAAAGGAAAAAGATGATAATAAAAACTCGCCCTCCCACCTCTGTCCCACAGCCGCCCAAACCCCTTCCTTCAAGGCTCTCCCAGGTTCTGCATGTGTTTGCATAGAGCACGAGGCTGTGTGGTGATTCATACATTTCACAGTTAGGAGCATAACATATACATTGTTCTGTACCTTTCCTCGCTGAAGGCCAACCCAGATCATTAGTGTGTTTTTCACTTTTGAGTCTGCACAGCATTCTGTTGTGTGAGGGACTCTGATCTGGTTAACTGGCTCCCTGCTGATGCATGCATGTAGATTGTTATGGACACAAAAGAGGGCAGAAAACAGTGTTGTGATGAGTAGCTTAGAAGCGGAATTGCTGGGCCAGAGGGTTTGTGAATTTGTGATTTTGGCAGTTGGTGCCAAATGGCCCTCCATCAGGTTTGTACCAATGGACCACCTCTGTGCCGTGAGCCAAGGTTGAGACACACGAGGTGTCATCAGACTTGTCGAGGTTGCCAGTCTGGAGGGGGAGTCATAGTGTCTCAGTGGAGTCTTTATTTCTGTCTCACTCAGGAGTGAAGCTGAGCATCTTTTCTTGTTTGATCCATCTGTGTCTCCTTTCTGCTTGCTGTTGCTCATGTCCTTTTCTATGCACACACTTCATCAATTGCACACTACTTGGGCTGTGTTGTCAGAAAGGGAATTGTCACCTTCAGGTTTCCAGATAATATGGTTATAGAACCCCAAGATGGCAGGGCTGGTCCAGCACGGCCAGGGGAGGGGCTTGCGTGCACAGTTCCCTAAGGCAGATGTAACCCTCTAGTGGACGATAGCTTCAACTCCGCTTGTCCTGCCTGCATCTACCACAGTCCTCACATGAGCTTCCTGCACAGCTGGCCCAGAGAGAGGGGGTCGCTCTGATGTGCTGGCATAAGCACTGCAGTCACCCAGAGTCACTTACTAAGAGATTGAACTAAATCACCTCCTGACTTTCCATGCACCCCCCCCCCCCCCCGCCTCAAAACCCAAGGCCAGGTCTTGGACCTTGTGAGGTCACCTGCTACCTGGCAAGGTGCGCTTAGTCCCCTGGCCAGCCGCACGGGGATTATACTCCGCATTGTTCTGACCTTGACTGCTTGCAGTTCATTCATTTGTTTGTTATCTATTAGGATGCCTGCAACATGGCAGGTACCTTAGTGTTTTGGGGGCCACAGTCGAGATTAGAAGAGGAGCTTCTGGTCTGGCGGGGAGGAGACAGACACAATAAATAAGCAAAGTCTATAATGTGCTAGAATAGAGTTTCTCGCACTTGAATGTGCACACAAATCCCCTGGGGCACCTTGTGAAAATGCAGATTCTGATTCAGCAGGTCTGGGGGTGGGGGCTGAGATTCTGCATTTCTGATGAGCCCCCATGGGCTGCTGCTGCTGCTGGTCCATGGACCACACTCTGAGAAGCAAGGCCCCAGAAAGTGTTAGAGGCAATGGGGAAAAAAATAGAGCAGGGAAGGGGGTCCCCCGAGTGCTGTTGGGGGTGGGCCAGTCGGAATAGCCTATGGGCTGCGCAGCCAAGGCCCCATTGAGGAAGTGATGTGTGAGCAACAATGTGAGTGGGGGGTGGGCTTGGAGACACTGAGGGGACAGCCAGCACGCAGGCCTCAGGGTCTCAGGAGAGGGCCTGGTTGGTCTGGGAACAGCAAGGAGGCGGGTGTGGCTGGAGTTTGGTGGGGAGCAGTAGGAGAGTAGGTTGTAGATGGTCAGGCCGGGGGCAGATGGGCATAGGGTCTCGTAGGCCACAGAAACACGAACGGACACTTCATTTGCATACTGACAACAGCCCGGCGAGGCTCTTACTCTTGGTAGAAGCCGAGGCTGGAGAGATTCCATGAGACCCAAAGGCTCGAAAGCCGGCCCTTGTCCCAGGTCCTTGGGCTCCAGGTTTTGTTCTTGGAGATGCTAACCTGTGGGACGTAGGAACTCTTCAGTTCACGCAGGGATTGGTCTGGTATTTTGAAATACTTCTTGGCCCAAATACTAGAAGTGAGGACTGGACTGGGGAGGAGCAGAGGACAGAGAGGGAAGCTCAGGTTTGCTGGGCCTGCTGCCCGCCCCGGGTTCAGGGGTGTGTGTTCCCATGCTCTTGAGGACCTGCCTCCCTTCTCTAGCCAGAGGTCGTGAGTGATGTTGGCCCCGAGAGCCGGCCCGGTGAGGCATCCTGGGTGTGGCCGCTTGGCCGGAAGTCTTTCCACTGGCCGGTTCCTGTTGGAGCTCGCCTGCCCTCGTTGTCCCCTGACTGGCTGGCGTCATGCGTTTATTTGCTTGTGGGTGTGCACACGCTGCTGGAAAGTATGAGGGCTGGACTGCACTGTATACTTGCACATACCCAAGCCAAACAGGAAACACGGAGCACTGATGACATTAATGTGACATTTTTCCATGTTTTCTCTCCTGAAAACCAGAATGAGCGTGCCATTCTGTGGACTGTTTCAAGGTACTAAAGCTTCATGGTAAGAACACAGGCTGTGAAGCCAGAACACCTGTATTTGAACCACAGATCCATCACTTACTAGCTGGGTTACGTTGGGCGAGTCATTTGAACTTTCTGTGCCGTAGTTTCTCTAACTGTAAAGTGGGGTGGCAGTGACACTGTCTGGGTTCTTGCGAGGATTAGAGGAATTAATAGATGTACATTACATGGCACAGTGCCAGGAACATAGGCCATGCTCAGTGAATTGTCACAGCGTGGACTGTGTCCTCCTTGATGAAGCTTCCATGGGTCCCGTGGATACAGGATGAAGTCTGGTCTCTGCTGTGGGGCGCCGTTCGGTTCTCTCTGGGATCTGGCTTCTGTTCTCTCTGGTTCCTCTCCCCTTGTGCACCTTGCCTACCTATAGCCCAGGTGTGCAGGTCACAGTCACACACACATTATGGCTACATGTCCTTGAGAATCTGATACTAAGCCAGAACCCTTCCTGACTCGCACAGTAGAGAAAGCACTTTAAGTGTTGAATGAATCTGATGGAGATGACCTGAACCTGAGTATTTTAGGTTTCGCAGGCGATGGAGCTGGGGCATTTGCCTCCACTGGGGCTGAGTTGAGTTGGGGCTGAATTGTTTCCTCTGCGTCTTACTGGATGGTATTTCTAGCTGTGATGAGTATTATTTGGATAATTACATTCTCCCTTCAGTATTAGAACCACATTTCTGAGTTTCTTGAGACTTACTTGGGCTATTTCATCAACGAAGGTCAAGTCACTGTTACAGCCTTCCTTGGAAGGATGAAATCAGGATCATCTCCCGTAGCACTTGGCACAATTAAGATCTAGGAAGAAGTTCTTCTAAAGTCAATAAAGATCCAGACAGAAGGCTGGGTTGTAAGAAGGAATCGGATATCCTGGTGTAAAACCAGAAATTGGTCAGCTTGATGAAATTTCATTCAGGAAACTTAACTATGCAGAATACATGTTGCATTTTGGGGACTCGAAGAGATATTTGTACACGCGTGTTCATAGCAGCATTATTCACAGTAGCCAAAAGGTGGAAGCAACCCAAGTGTCCATCGATGGATGAATAGCTAAAATGTGGCATATACATGCAATGGAATGTTATTTAGCCTTAAAAAAAGAAGGAAATTCTGACATATGTTACTACATGGGTGAACCTTGAGGACATTATGCTGAGTGAAATAAGCCACTCACAAAAGGACAAATACTGTATGACTCCACTTATATCAGGTCCCTAGAGCAGTCAAATTCATAGAGACGGAAAGTAGAAAGGTGGTTTCCAGGGGCTGTGGGGAGAAGAGAATGGGGAGTTATTATTTAATGGGTACAGAGTTTCATTTTTATAAGATGAAGAGTTCTGGAGATGGATGGTGGTGATGGTTGCACAATAATTTGAATTTTCCTTATGCCACTGGACTGTACACTTAAAAATGGTTAAGATCATAGATTTTATGTGTATTTTACCACAACTTAAAAAAATGTAAAAAGAATATATGTTGCATTTCAAAATTGTTAACAAGTGAAGGAAGTTTGTTTCAATCTGTCTCAGGCTGCTTTTGGTGGAATGAAATAAATGGAGGCGAAGTCTTACATACAGAGCTCCTTAAAACACAAAACTAGGTATGAGCAAATGTTTGTTTTTAGTAAGTTAACTTCTGAGAATATGATCCTGGAAGGCCTGCTATTTGAGGCTGCTTTGACAAAAAGTGTGGAGCAGAGAGAGAAATTAAAGTTGGTTCTTTTCTACTCAAAAATTCTCCTCTTCCTAAAATTACTTGTTTTTGTTCTGCCTAGAGGGGACATAAGGTGGAAATATTGTGTAGGGAACTGGAAAAGACAAAGAGAATGTTCAGATAGGCCAGTTAAATGCATTCAACTGGGAGAGGGTTTTTTTTTCTCCATCTAAAGAGCAAATGGTGGTGACCCATTTTGAAACGTGTTTTGTTTTTAAATTAAATTGACCCTTGGCAATGATGGATGTAATGCTGGTGGGTTCTGCTACTTGAGAGCACATTCTGAAATCCCATTACGCAGAGCAATACATTATTTGCTGATCCACATGTGTTCTGTAGGTGCTGGGGGGCTGGCGTGCAGGAGGGATGAGCAACTTGCCTGGGCCGCCCGGTGACCACCACTCACCTTTCTTTACTCATCTTACTATGGTGAGTTCCAGGCTTAGATATCCAGTGGCCTCCGGGACACCTGCTCTGGGATGTCCAGTAGGCACCTCCAGGTTAACATGATGGATGCAGATTGTTTATGTCCTCCCGCACCCCTCCCCACACCTGCCCCAGCTCTTCGCCACCTCAGTGACATCACCAGCTGCCCAGGTGCACGAGCCAGAAGCTATCGATGTCCTTCTTTCCCACACCCCACATGTCTGACCCATTGCTCCCAGAACATATCCTGAATCTGTCCACTTTTCTCCATCTCCATTATCGCCTTTCAGGTGGGGCCACCATCGTCTCTAATGTCATGTAGGATAATCAAGTCTAGGGGGCTTGTCCCATCTTGCCTAGCCTAGGGATCTTGTCTAATCTAGTCTAGCCTTAGCCTAGGGAGATGTCTGATCTTATCTAGGCTCTTCTAGACTAGTGGAAGAGCATCTCACGGAGCTCCTTGCTTTCCCTCTCCCCACAATCCACTCTCGATACAGCCAGAATGATTTGTTAAAACCTTTTAAAAATGATAAAATATTACCACACATACAGAAATATACATAAAATGTAAATGTAAGCATAACAAATCATGATAAAGTGAACGCTCATCTGAAAATCACTCAGGTCAAGGAATGGAGCATTGTCTGGACCCCCAGTAGCTCCCCAGCATGTCTCCTGCCAACCACACCCCTTTTTCTCCGGTAACCACCGTCCTGACCTAGATGTAATCACTGCCTTGCCTTTCCTCAACTAGGTAAACCCAGTTTAATTTTGCCTTTGAAAAAACCTTTCTATTAATGGAGTTATACTAAAACACACACACACGCACGCACGCACACTCGTATGTATTCTTTTACTCAGCGTTAGTTTCGCCCACGTGTTCCTTGTAGCTGTAGTTCACTGTCGTTGTTGTGGTTATTTCCTACAATGGAATACTGTATCATTTATTTATCCATTTGCAGTTAGCTATTTGGGTTGTTCCCTGTGTGGGGCTGGTACTAATAATGCTCCTGTATACATCCTTGTTTATGTCGCCTGGCACGCATGCTTACTCTGTTTCTAGGGTAATACTTAGAAATAGAATTGCAGGATCATACTGCCAAGCAGTTTTCCAAGGTGTTTGTATCAATTTACATTCCCTCTAGTTGGGATTGTGGGTTTTCATTGCTCCATATCGTTGCCAACACTTAGTATTGGTGGCCCTTTTAATTATGGCATTTCTGGGGGTTTGTGTGGTAGTGTCTCACTGGGGTTACACTGCCCTGATTTCTTTTTTTTTTTTTAAAGGCCAGAGAGGGCAGAGAACGCTGGTTCTTTTTTTTTTTTTTGAGGAAGATTGGCCCTGAGCTAACATCTGTTGCCAATCTTCCTCCTTGTTTGCTTTTTTCTGCCCAAAGCCCCGGGAGATAGTTGTATGTCATAGTTGTGCATCCGTCTAGTTGCTCTATGTGGGACGCCACCAAGCATGGCTTGATGAGCAATGAGTAGGTCCGTGCCCAATATCCGACCTGGTGAACCCTGGGCACCGACGCGGAATGTGCAAACTTAAACCGCTGCACCACTGGGCCAGCCCCATCCCTGATTTCTAATGAGATTGAGCACATGTTCATCAGTCTAACGGCTGCTTGCTAACCTCTGTGCAAAGTGCCTGTTGATATCTTTTACTCATTTTTCTGTAGGCTGGCTGTCTTATTGATTTGTAGAAGCTGTTTATATAGTTTGGATAGGAGTTCTTTTTGCTACAAATGTCTCCCAGTCTGTGGCTTGCCTTTTTTTTTTTTTTTTTTTCTTTTCTTAAGAGAGACTCTCTCTTCTCTCTTTTTGAGGAAGATTGGCCCTGCACTAACATCTGTTGCCAATCTTCCTCTTTTTCTTCTTTCTCCCCAAAGCCCCAGTACAGAGTTGTGTATCATAGTTGTAGTGTTGTAGCTCTTCTATGTGGGACGCTGCCTCAGCATGGCTTGATGAGCCCAGGATCGAACCGGTGAACCCCAGGCCACCAAATCAGAACGCGCAAACTTAACTGCTATGCCACCGGGCCAGCCTCTTGCCTTTTTTTTAAGGGTGTCTTGACAAAGAGAGGTAAAATTTTAATGGAGTCAAAGGCATCAGTCTATATAGTTAGTGTTCCTGTGTTTTGTTAAAGATTGATTTTCCTACCTCAAGATCACAAAGAAATTCTCCTACTTTATCTTTGAAAAGACTGTCTTGGGGCTGCCCTGGTGGCACAGCGGTTTAGTTCACGCTTGGCAGCCCCGGGTTCGCGGGTTCGGATCCCCTGGGCGCCTGCGGACGCACTGCTTGGCAGCCACACTGTGGCGGCGTCCCATATAAAGTAGAGGAAGATGGGCACGGATGTTAGCCCAGGGCCAGTCTTCCTCAGCAAAAAGAGGAGGATTGGCAACAGATGTTAGCTCAGGGCTGGTCTTTCTCACACACACACACACACACACACACAAAAAAGATACTTTCTTGAAAAGTGGAATTAATGGGGCAGAGTACACATATTTTTAAGGCCTTGATCCATGGAACTACTTTCCAAAAGAACCATGCCATCTGCAGGATATAGAATTTTCTTGTTTTTAAATAAATTTTAGTGATCTATTTTAAATTAGAAACTTCTATTACAAGGTGGGTAATTGGTGCCATGAATTTTTCATATCCTTACCATTCAACTTGCTTCCCATGTGTTGAAGTAAGACTAGTCTTCACGAACCATTCTCCCCATTTCAAGTTTTGTAGCTTCTCTTCCCTATAAAGTAAATAGCTGATGTGTTTGTTCCTTATCTGTTTGGGGATTTTGTAGTTATACAACAACTGTGTGTTATGTTATTTAAACAGACTAAGAAAAGGCCTGATCAGATACTGAGATTCAGCACGGCTGCTCAGGGGGTTTGGGCCCCGGACGGGGATACATAAGAGCTGGGCCCTTGATATGGCGGTGCGTCCCTTCCAGGCTGAGCTTGGTTAGGCATTTGAGTGTGATCCCCAGACAGTCTGCACACAGTTCCTTCTGCTCACAATCGAGCTGATAGAGAATATGAGTTTATTTGTTCCAAGCATCTGCAGTTTACTAGCGTTTTGAAGACCCCCAAAGTCCAAAAAGGAAAAGGGATTTCAGGCATTTTTACTGGTTAATGGAGAAGACATTTTGGATAGAGATGCCTACCCAGTGCTTATAATACTAAAGCTTTATATTTCTGTCGTGCGTACAGTTTCCAACGCCCTGACATGTGTACTCCCTTCATCTGATCCTCCCAGAAGCCCTGTGAGGGAGAGAGAAAATGATGGCTGTCTCAGTTACAGATTAAACGATGCCCATTGGATGGGTGAGGAAGTGGCTTCTGGAGAAGTTGGGTGCTCACTGCTGGGCTGTCCATCACCACCACTAGATTATAAGCCTTCTGAGAGTGACTGTCCTTCGATCCATGTTCCTGGTGCCTGGCACGTTGCCCATCCTCCGTCTGGCTCGAGTCATTTACCAGGGTGACCCAGCTCGTAAGCGGGAAACTCGGCCCCTGTCTTTCCCTTCACTCCCACCAGGCTTCTAGGTTACCACAGAGACTTTCTCAGAGTTTCTACAGAACAAATATCTCCAGTGCCCGACTTGGCTGCACAGTGTCATCCTTGCATTTCAGAGGACAAGCCATTCCGTGTGTGAAAGTAATTAGAATAAAGCGGTCGAGCCTTTTAAATACACCTTTGAAGTGAAAGGGAACATTTCAATCTTACACAAAGACATGGGGTTGCCGTGCTCCCAGCGAGCGTGGGGCCTTGGCTCTCGGGTAGGCGACATCAGGATGGAAAGAGCCACAAGTGTTCATGGCCAAAATGTGCCTGTGGCTGTGGAGGCTTTCTGCAGGTTTTCCTACAGTTGGCATCGTGTCCCACACATTTCTCATCTCGGGGATGTTGACTGATTATGTAATAGAACCTTTTTTGCTGAAGATAGCATTTGAAACTGCAAAAATGTTCCCTGCACTAGCTAAAAAATCTTCAGCTTCAGGGATTCTCTTTGGAAAATGTCACGGAGGCAGAGAAGCAGAGTTGGGGAGGGAGGGGGGCTTGGGAAGGTAGAAGGAGGGGGTAGCTTGATTAATTTTCTTAAAACTGTAAGATCTCAGCTGCATGAATTTCTGGTTGCTGGGTCACTTTGTAAAACTCAAGCCAATGAAGGTTGAAATGGAAAGGAAAAGGATGAAGGGAGGGACCTTTCAAAGGGCAAGGGCAGCATGACTAGGTTCATTCAGCCAGTAGATGTGACAAGTGTGATCTTTGCTGGGTGCTGGGGACAGCGATCAAATAAAACAATCCTTGCCCTCATGCTACAATCTAGTGTACATGGGGAGAGAAATGGTAAACAAATATTATGTTTGGTGGAGAAGCAAAGCTGGGTGGGAATTATGGAGAATGGGGAGTGGGGGAGTCAAAATGACTCCACTTTGAGTTGGGTGTCTGGGGCGGGTTAAGATGGCGAGCTTAGTTCTGATGGTGTTGAATTTGAGTTCTCCTGGGGCCTCCAGGTGGGAGCAAGGGCCCAGCTGGTGGCTGGAAATGGAGCCCAGAGAGACGGGGGCTGGATGTGGGATCTTAGGGTGGGGGGCGGGGCAGAGACAGCAGCCTTGGGAAGTACCCTATTCTGGGCCTGGAGGGGACCCTGTGCAGGGCCTGGCTCACAGGTGCTCAGAAAGGGTCTGTGGAAGTGACAAATGCTGAAAATGGCCTGGAACACTGGGAGTAGAGCAGGTGTCTTTCCCTGCCCCAGTAATTTGGGCCTGAGGCCTGGGACTTTCCTGTCCTTGCTTGGTTGGGCTAGAATAGAAACCCAGGCCTCGGCCTCCCTGTCCACCCTGAGCCTGATGCAGGTGACCCTGGTGTCTGACCTCAGGGGCCTCTCAGTTCTCTCGACTCTGTCACTCAGGCCCAGCCTTCTCCGTTTGCTTCTCCAGGTCTCTGGAGAGAGAGCTTCTAAGCTCCCTTTCCAAGATGCCAGAATGGCGGAGCCTTAGCCCCTCGAGTCTCTCCAGGCTGGGTCACCACCTGACTTCCGGCCCCTTCCCAGGCTCTTAATCCCTCTCCTTCTCCTTCTCTTACTTCAGTCCTTTTCCTCCTTCTGGTCCCTCTACTCTCGGCTCTCCCGGTGTGCACCTCTTGCTGCTCAGAAGCAGACTGGGGGTTGGGTAGATGAACCAGTTGGGCAGCTGTGGGCTGGACCCCACTGAAATTTAATGTCAAGTCGTTGAGCCAATATATTCACCCAGCCACTGGCACAGGTGGGTGCCCGTAAAAGGGATTTGGAGGCTCCTGATAGAGATGGCTTCTAGCTTAAGAGCTTCCAGGGAAATGGAAGTTTTGGCTTAAAAATAAGGTGATGACCCCCCATGCAGCACTGGTGTCTGTGTGGGGTCAACATGTTTTGCTCAAAAAGTTTTGCAGAATGAATGTGCAAAGAGATGAGGCAGCTCCAGGCAGAATCTGCAATGCTGTTGATACTCGGTCAGCAAACATTGGATACCTACAGTCTACCAGATGTTGCGCCAGGCAGTGGTGTCCTGCAGGGAACACACAAGAAGAGGCTGTCATCCCAGCTGGATTTCTCTTAGATTGTTCCCTCCCTGCCTTTGCCAAGCCCTGGTTAATGAAACTTGGAGTGTGTTGGTGGTTTTTAAAAACTAGTAACAAAGAAGAAGAGAGAAGGAAAACTGAGGAAGGGAAAATTCCTTTATTTTTCAGGCATTTGAGTGTCTCCCTCTCGGGCTGGTGCTGTACTGCGATGTGAGGCTCACGAATCAGACAGATGGCTCGGATCGGTCTGTGTCTGGAGGACAAGCCTGTCCCTGTCTGGGTCAGGGAGGTGACAGTTACAGGACATGGAGACAGAGCAGGCCAGCTCGGGGCTCAGCACAGAGTCAGGGTGCAGGGGGTGACTGCTGTGCAGTGCATGCGGACACCTGCAGTCTGGAAGTGACTCTGTTCCTGCAGGCTGTCCAAGGGCCGGTCTGTGTGCCGTGGTCAGTTGGCCACCACCTTGTGGCCAGTGGCTGCTGCTTGACCAGAACTTTAAGGCACTCGATGATTTCACACTGTGTTAACGGCACAGATTCAGCGCGTAGGGGTTTGCTCTCTGCGTGGCCACGAGACTCCCTTCTGAAAGCCCTCACTGTCTGCGTCCCTCCTTTGGTTCAAGTCTCCAGAGGTCCCCACTGCCCTGGGGATGAAGAAGAAACTTCTCAGCCTGGTGTCTGGAGCCCCTGGGGCTGTGGCTCGCTGCGCCTGCGAGGGTTTGTAGCCACCTGAACGACATGGTGTCCCTGACTGTGTCACCCTTGATGCTTCCTGGCTGCCCCTGCGCTGCCGTCTCCCCTCCTCTGCTCTGTGTCTTTCTGGCGTCCTCTCTCTGGGGACTTCGGCTTCACTCTTCAACACCCAACTCAGGCAGCTCCTCCCTCCGAGCAACAGCATTCTCGACTCCCTCGGGCGGGGTTAGTTATTCTTTCCGTTTTTCCTTTACTGCTTTTGCAACATAATTAGATTGTAGTTGTTAGTGTGTGGCATAGTCAGCTTGGCATAAATAGCTGTCTTTACAGACGCTCTGTGAGCTCCTCAGCTCACCGCCCAGCCACTGGCTGGCCTGTGAGGGTCCCAAACCTTCACAGAGTGGACCAAATCCAGGATGGTCGTGGTGATCTCCATCCACTCCGGGCAGAGCTCTCCACTAGGCTCTTGGGGGTGGAGTGGGGTGGGAAGGACAAGAGGAAGTTGCAGGGGAGAGTCACAAAGTAAAGGGGGGTGGGCTCGCTGGCCTTGAGGAGGAAAAAGGAAGAGGCAGAGAAAGCACAAATAGTTATCCACAAACAGACGGGATGAAACACGTGTGTACACAGACAGCAGCACCTGTGCAGGCGTGGGGAGGGGATAGGATGACAGTGGCTCTGGACATGAGGAGGTGACACTGGAGCAAACAGCCTTTCCCTCACTTCCAGAGTCTCCGCCCTAGTCACAGGAGGCTGGAAGTGGGAAGGAAGGAAAAACTTGAATTGCACACTTGCTGTTCCCTGGGCCAGGCATGCTCTTCCCTGGCCTTTGCACGGCGAGCGCATCCTCCTCCTTCAGGCCTGTCGTCCCCGATCACCCAGAGGAACTCAGCCTCTTCCTCTGTCCCCTCTGGACAAATGGCAGTAGCGACCAAGAGGGCTGGGGCTCCTCCTTGAGTGTATCCAGCAGTCTCCAACAGTATTCAGCACAGACCAGGTGCTTAATAAATGTGTGTTGAATGAGGCTCATTCTCTCCCCTCTTCCCTCCACCCCTGCTCTTTCAGGCCCAGCCGCCTGCATCCGTTCCCAAACACCCCGTGGGCCCCCTTTTCCCTGTCTTGCTCCTGCCCTTCCCTCTGCCTGACCTCCCTCCTCCCGATCCTTCCAGCTTAGTTTATGTGGTGCCTCCCTCAGGAAGCCCCCCTAGATACCCCTGAATACAGTCTGAACCAGGCCCTCCGCTCTGGGCACAGGCAGGCCACTGGGCATGGACAAACTTGCAGTCTGCCCACTGCCCAGCTGTCACCCCCCCGTCTTGGGGGCTCCCTGAGGGCAGCGACCACTTGCTTGTCATTTGGTTGCTGGCGTGCAGCACGTTGTCTGGCACACGCTGGCGCTCACAGGGGAAATGTTGGAGTTAATCTGTATTCACCTCTCTGGGCCCTTGGAGCATTGACGAGACTGGGTCGGCAGATCAGCTCCCTCTTAAAATATTCTGAGGCTTGCTATTGTCTTAATAATCCTTGTTTTGGAGTGAGCTTCTGAATAGGCTGGTAGTTCGTGCTCAAGGCCACGTGTCGGGATGGTCTGGCCCAGGAGGACTTGGGTTGACACCCCCACTCCCTTGGGCCCCGGCATTTGAGAGGACCATGAGCTGGAGTCTCTGGGTACTGGTTTGTGCTTCTCCCTCCCTCCTAGACCCCCCGCCATGTTCCCCATGTAGCACATCCTAGCTGTGACACGTTGATGGCATCCTTCTTCCCCCTGTGAGGGCGGGACTCCGCTCTTCACCCCTCTGTCCCCAGGGCCTGACGCTCAGAGGGATCTCAGTAAAAGATTGAGCCAGCCTCGCTTCCCAGGGTCTGACAGTCCCCCAGGGGTGTGTGTGCTGTGACAAGCAGGTTGAAAATGACTGTAATAGCAGCTCATGTTCATTGATTCCTTACTGTGTGTCAGCCACTGTTCTTGGAATTTCATGTGTATTAACTATTAATTCTTTTTATTTTTTAGCTTTATTGTAGTATAATCGACATACACTAAAATTCACCCATTTTAAGTGTACAGTTTGAAAATTTGGTGATTGTATATGGTTGTGAAACCACACTACAATCAAGATGTGGAAATTTCCTTCACTCCCAAAATCTCTTCATGCCCGTTTGCATTCTATCCCTCTCTGACCTCTAGTCCTAGGCAAGCATTGATTTGCTTTATGTCACTAAAACTTTGCCTTTTCTACAATTTCATATGAATGAAATATGTACATTTCATACAGTAGGTAGCCTTCCTCTTTGGCTTATTTCATTTGACATAACATTTTCAAGATCCACCCATGATGGTGCATATATTTTTGTTGCTAAGTAGTATTCCACAGTGTGGCTGTACCTCTATTCACTGGTCGATGGATATTTGGGTTGTTTCTAGCATTTACTATTAGTTCTTGCAACAAGACTGTGAGGAAACTGGGGCAGAGAGAGAGAGTAATGAACTTGCCCAAGGACACGGGGTATGAGTGGCAGAGGTGGGATTTGAATCAGGCAGTCCGACACCAGAGCCCATGCCCAAACCACCATGTCCTGCTGCTCACCAGATGCCTACAGTCTTCCAGGCACTGGTAGTAATAGCTTATGGGTAAGAGCTTACGTGTGCCAGGCACCGTTATAATGCTTCATGTACATCAACTGGTTTAATCTGCAGAGGCTTTTGTGGGATGGGCACCATTATATTCCCATTTTGCAGATGAGGAAGTCGAGGCATTGAGAAGTTAGGTGGTTGCAGCAAAGGCTGACTGAAGGAGGGGGCGGGGCTTGCTTTTCCTGCTGGATGTGCTGCCCGGATGGTTGCTGGCCATCTTGGCCTTCACCTGGGAGCTCCTGATCCCAAGGCCAGGCCTCTGGGAAGGGAGGAGGCAGAGTGTTCATGGGGTACGGTCCTGCCAGCGCATGCAGACCTCTCTGGTGGGCAGGCGGTCCTGGGGTGGTGGGGTTGCCCACAGATGCTCGGGGTAAACACAGCTCTGGTCCCCAGCCAGAGGGACGAGGTCACGGCAGCCTTGTTCAGCCAGGAGTATGTGCAGGTGGCAGAGATGGGGATGACCTCGTGCCCTGCAGCAGAGGACAGTATGTTGATGGGTGTCAGGTTTTTCTGGATTGTTGTGCTCAGGGCTGCCCTGTGACTTCAGTGAGCAGGGTGGATCTCCTTGCCCTGAACTGATGCCCTGCCCTTTGACTGTCTTGACCAGAGTTTGGAGCTTAGAAGTAAAACATCGGGGACATTTTCAGGACTTGCTTGGATGGGCACTGTTCCTACAGCCCTCACCCCCCAGGCCCCGCCCCCCACAGCCTAGGTTAAAATGCAGGGACGTCCCCTCCACAGATACACGTGCGTGTGCCTTGTCCTGCCCACTTCATTGCCGCTCCTGTGGAAAACAAATAAAACTGGAACTGGAAAGAGGCCCCAGGCACTGTTTTCTTTTAAACTTGCTGTCTGATATAAGACCTGCCCTTGGGTGACCGTGCTGGTTTTTATGGGTAGGTCAGGGTGAAGCTTCCCAAAGCCAGATTTGCTGTTTGTGTCCTTTTATCTCTTTCTTTAGTATCTGTCTAAATATTGAGAACTCTTTTAGAAAAAAGAAAGTCAAACGGAACTGGTACAACTCCTCTGTCGGCTGGATAATGAGGATCGTGGTGATAATAATTTTCACTTTATATTTTTCTGTGGGTTTTTACAAGCATCATCTTTTCTTGATTTTTAAAACGACACTGAAGTAGGCAGGGAAGGTGTGATTACTTCCATTTCTTTTTCAACGCAAGGCTCAGAGAGCCTGAGTAACTTGCCCAGAGTCACACAGCTGGTAAGTGGCCTGCTGGGTCTAGACCTAGCCTCTTTTTCTGGGTACAGTGCCTTTTTGGCCACTCTGCAAAGTCCCCTTTCTGATTTTGGTTGAGGAATGAGCTTTCTGTCCAGCTTTGAGGTGATATGTTCCCAGGAGTAGAGTGAGGGAGCCCCTGGATACCCCGGGTACCATCCAGGAATAGGGGGTTCCTCACGTGTCAGGTCCTCACGTGAAAGGAAAAGGCACGTGGAGGCCTTGCTAAGTCAGAGGCTGGGAGGCCTGTCCTTTGACTCTGATCACGAGAAAGCAGGATGTCACCGTTTCTGCCCAAGCACTGTGCTGTTCACGCTAGAGATGGGGACTTATGCATCCAGGAGCCCCTGAGTGCTTGCTGTGTGTGCGCTGGGCACAGTTCTAACAGCGTCTTGTACTGACTCCCTGAATCCTCCCAACAAGCCAGAAAACCAAAGCAGGGTGAGGTCAAGGTTGCCCAGTTAATACGTGCAGAGCTGGGATTCCAGCCCCCACAGCCAGACTCGCTCTTGACCCCACACGGTTCGCAGAGCAATGCAACAGAGGTTTGCTTATCCGAGGATTGGCCCCAGCCTAGTTTGGAGGAAGAGGAGATTTGAGGTAGCGAGCTGAAATGCTCAGCCTGAGACACGAACAAGGATCATCAACCAGGTAGCTCCCTGCGGGAGACACAGCAGGAAGAAGAAGGTGGCAGGCCGCTCAAGGAGAGGGACTGCCCATCCCGCAGGGAACAGTCAGGGCGCTTCAGAGCGGCTGCGTACGGCTCGTGTCCGGTGGTGGTCGTGCTCTGTTACATGAAACCTTCAGCCACTGTCTGCCCGCGAGGGGCTTTGTGGGTTGGGGTGCTTTGGGGGGGATGAAAAAACAGGAGGTGACATCACAACATGGGGCAAAGCGGGGAAGGGCCAGCGTTTGCTGCTGGTGAGTTGCAGGTTGGAGAATGAGCATTCGAGAGAAGCAGAAACTCAGAAGCACTTGGAGGGTTGTCAAAATATATTTTTGAAAAAGTTAAACACATAATTCTCACACAAATAGACAGCAAGCATGCGTCAAAGACTTATTTAAGTCATTAATGAGGGAGCCAGCAGGGTGGCAAAGCCGGTTCCAGGAAAGATGTGGGAGACAGACAGATCTCATTAGTGAGAGGATGCTGAGTCCGATTCCTAGGTGAGATACTAGACCAGTGAACACCCTGCAGGGCAATGGGACCAGCACCTTTGGGATTGTCTTTTATCCCTCCAGACAGAAACAAGTGGCAATTTACCAGTCCCAACAAGTTCACCTCTAACTTTACAAAGTCTGAGCCACAGTGAGGAGAAAATTATCAGACATTCCCAAGAGAGTCAGACGACCCTTTGCTGGGCAGGCGAGACGGTGCTCCAGTGTGACATCGAAAGGACAGCAGACATCCATCCATCTACCTTGTTTTGAAGTCCTGGATGATTTTTTCCCCTAAGTCTTTGGAGACATCTGGGGAGAGGCTCCACTGAATTTCTTATAGTGGATGGGTTAGGACTCTAGCCGTTATTTAAATATTAAAGGATGCAGGCTCACCATTACAGGTGGTAGATTAAAAATGCCTATCACCTTTGCTCCTTCCCAGAATCCAATAAGGAGGCCAATAAAAGGGTTTTTTTGAAAAGCTAAAATCCAGAAAGCCAAGAAAGAAAAAATATCAAGAACTTTGGAAGCTGGAAGGTAGAAGTGTGAGCAGTAACTAAGTTGTCCTACAAGTCGGGGGACAGCGGGACTGAATACAGGAGGGTTGGTGGGGGGTCAAGGAAGGAGTTTGGTGCCCCCCCCGCTACCCCAGTTAGCACAACCAGACTACCCTCCTCCACCCCAACTGTGGCAGAAAGTGAGGGTTTACTCTTTGGAGAGGGTGAAACCGAGGATCCTGGAGAAGAGGGACCAAGAGGAGATTTATATGCTGGATGGAGACCCGCAGCTGTCTTCCCCCGCTCAACTTCCAACGAGCTGGTGGTCAATTCTTTACCCACTCAGAGGACACCGGAAAGTTCTTCTCTGGGGACTCTGGTCAGCCTGAGAAAAAGGTGAGGACCTCCAGAGGTTCCCACCAAAACGACCTGATCGTCCTCCACTGGGACCTTCCCTGCCAGCCTCACCCACGTACCCACAGTGTCCAGGCAGCTCGTGCCTCTCACGTGAGCCCAGACGGCCAAGAATCACCCGGAGTCTCAGGAGAGCCTTGACTTCGCAAGACAAACAGAAGAAAAGCAGTTTGGAGGCAACAAACACTGCGGGGAGGGAGATGAGAGTTGGGGGCGGGCGTATGTTCCAGGATGAAAGCCAACCTTGCATCACCTGAGTAGTGTTTGTGCCAGGATGTTTAGTGTGGATGTAAAATCATGAGGAAACCGGGGAATCCACGTGTGGAGGATCCTGCAGGAAACTGCCGTGGAGACTCAAAGATGTAAATGAGAAGAAGAAGTTGACCCCACTCTAGAACCAAAGAGATGAAGACATGACACCAGATGCGATGGTTAGATCCAGAACTGGAAAACATTCCACGTATCTGGGGATATCATTGATAAATAATTCAGTGTGTATCTCTAACAGGATTTTTTTTAATGACATAGCCACCATTATTGTGTACTGTTATTGCATCTAAGAGATGATCTGTTTTTATTCTTTATTCAAACTGGACTGGGTCTCTCCTGCCTCCTTGGGAAAGGAGGCCCCAGCCAAAATGCAGAGAGAACCCCAGAAAGTTCTTTGCCTTGTTCTTCCCTGGGCAGAGGTCCTGGAGATGGAGGAGTGGTTTCAGGGACTGTCAGGAATGCTTTTGGCGCTGTGTGATTTTTACCCCACCTTTTCCTGAGCCAGGCGGGGCCCCTGTGTCACTGTCAGTCCCGTGCTTATGCCCAGAAGGTGAGGAAGGGAGCACTGGTGTCAATTGGCCCCTCCTCTGGTGGAGGAGGTGGTGTGGTTCCCACTGAAAGAGAAGATGGCGGCTCAGAGGCCCCTCAGGCAGAGAGACAAGCCAGGATCAAACCCAAGACCATTCTGAAGGACCCGACTCTGTCTGGTCACACGAGCCATCAGTCCCTTGGGAAGTGGTGTCAAGTCACAAAGGTGATCTCCGTAAATGGAAGCTTTCCTGTGCAGGTGTTCTCCCATAGGCAGGTGCCTGTCAGGTGGGCACTGAGCACCTTGTACCCAGTTTGCAGAGGGCTCAGGCATTCCAGAAAGAAAAGCATCCCTTGCAACGATCCCCAGCCCCACCTTCCCTTCCTTAACTCTCAGCATTACTGTCTCTTACCATTTTTTCTCATTATGCTCAGTGTTTGAGAGCTGAGTCTGAATTTTAAATTCATGTTCTCAATATATCGAGCCTTAAAAAATAGGACGTTTCAAGATCCTATTATACAAAGTTAGGGACCTTTAAACATTGGGTGCCACGCTTTGCAATTGGCTTGCTTGCCCTATTTTTTGTTAATAGATCTTTAATTCTCTTTAAACATTTGCTCCTATCTTTTGGTTTTATTAAATTTTGAAATGCACATGTGTTTTTGAGTCCTCTGGGTAGCAAAATGTCAACAGATTATAGAGTACATTTTTTCGTTGCTTGCTGGCCTGCAGAGTTACAATAACCTAAATCTGATTAGAAATGAGGTTATGACCCGCCCACCCTTACCCAGACCTTCTGAAACGTGAGAAATTAAAGCAATGACTAGATTCTCCTCAAATAGTTACAACTTTTTACCAAATTCTTTTCTGGGGATTGGGCTTGGTCAGATGATGTATAATCCAACTCCCATCAGTGAGCTGAGGACTTCTAGAATAAGGTGCATTGAGTGTTTGACCAGAGACATTTTGGGAGATGCCACTTCATATCCATGGGTGACCATGATTTAAAAAAAAGGAAACAAGTGTTGGGAAGGAGGTGGAGAAATTGGAACCCTTGTACACTGCTGGTGGGAATGTAAAATGAGGCTGCTGCTGTGGAAAATGGTTTGGAGGTTTCTAAATAAGTGGAACAGAATTACCATATGACCCAGCAATTCCACTCTTTAGGTGTCTGCCCAGTATAATTGAAAACAGGCACTCAAGCAAAAACTTGTACACGAACATTCATAGCAGTATGACTCATAATAGCTAAAAGGTGGAAACAACCCAAATGTCCATGAACTGATGTAAACAAACAATGGTATATCCATGCAGCAGAATATTATATAGCCATAAAAAGGAGTGAAGCACGGATACATACTACAGCATGGGGGGGACCTGGAAAACATTCTGCTAAGGAAAGAAGCCAGGCACAAAACGCCTTGTATTTTATGATTCCGTTTATATGAAATGTCCAGAAGAGGCAAATCCATAGAGACAGAAAGCAGATTGGTGATTGTTAAGGGCTGTGGGGAAAGGGGAGATGGGAAGTAAGTGGTTAATGGGTAGGGAGTTTAACTTTGGGGTGAAGAAACTGTTTTGCAGCTAGATGTGGGGGGTGATTGCGCAACATTGAGAATGTACTAAATGCCACTAAACTGTGTACTTTAAAATGGTTAATTTTATGTTAGATGAATTTCACCTCAATTGAAAAAGAAAGACAATTTGACTTCTTGTGACACAGTCCCTGTTGTTCTGCTTGCCGTGAGGCCAAATAAGTGAGTTGGGGAGGGTCTGCAAGTGGGGAGGTCCGACAGGTAGTATGGTGCAGTGGATAGAGGATGGGCTCCGGAGGGAGACAGACATGGGTTCAGATAAATCCTGGCTTCTCCAAGCCGTGTGATGTTGGGTCAGTTAGTTAACCTCTCGGAGCCTCCTTTCCCTCCTCGAAAATGGAGCTGCAATAGTGCCGACCTCACAGGGTCCCTGAAGAGACAAAGCTCTTAGGGTCAGCATGCATGGACGGGTTCAAGCTGGCCGCCCAGGACATGCCACTTCTCCTAACTCTAGTTTCCTCTCCTGCAAATCTAAGACTGAGAACCCTGCCTGGCGCGCCCCGTCATGTGGGCAGCGGAGACCGTGGGCAGGAATACGCTTGAGCAACTCCAAGTCTCTTGGGCCGCAGAGGCTGTGGCAGGGTGGCAGGGGACTTAAAAGGTGTCCGGTTGTCCTTCCTCTGTGATCCGTCCACTGCACCCTGCATGTGGGAGGCTGGGCTGGAGCTGACCGAGGCCCCGGAAGCCCTTTGCCGGGTGACAGGCGGGCCCATACCTGTCCAGCTCCTGCTGAGAGGCCACAAGTGTGCCCGTCGCCAGTGGGGGCATGCAGGTTTTTCCAGGATTATCCCCCAGCACCAGGATCAGCCGGTTAAACCAGCTTGAGCTCGGGTGCCGGGAGAGTTTGTGGGTTCCTGGGATCAAAATCTAAGTCAGTGGCTCTCAACTGCCTCCCAGGGGACATGTGACAACATCTGGAGACATTTTTGGTTGTCACACCCTGGGGAGGGGTTTTTACTGGCATCTGGTGAGTACAGGCTGGGCATGCTGCCAAACACCTGCAGTGCACAGGGCAGCCCCCTGGACAGAGAACTATCTGGCCGAGAATGTCAATCACGCCAGAGAGGAGAACCGTCCACTGAGTGACCTGTTGGAAGGACAGGTGTGTAACGCCCTGGGAAACTCCCCACGAGAGGACCGTTCCTGCCTGCTGTGTGCATCTCATTAGTTAGCTCAGCAGCCAGGTGGGCATCTGCCCACTTCATGGATGAGAAAAGTGAGACCCAGAGGGATGAGTAATTGGTCCAGGGACCCACAACTGCCAAGTGGCCAAGCTGGGACTTGGGTCTGTCTCACTCCGGAACCTGTTTCCTTAACTGCCCATCAGTAGAACAGAACAATACCTGTCTAGGCTACCTTATGAAGACCAAATGGGGTAAGGTATTTTACTTCAAGAAACCAACGTTACTCAGCACCTCTTCTTGCCTGGGAGCCATGTGGTGTGGTCCTTGCTCATAAGGCGCCTAGAATGTAGTAGGGGCGGGGGTCGCACAGACTTAGAACAGATAAATGAAATACACGGTGCTGAGGACTGAGTCCAAGGGAGAACTGTGTACCCAAACCAAGGAGGTGCTGCCTGAGCTGAGAATGAAGATAAGAAAGAGGCAGTCAGCATGTAGAAGAAAGGTGGGAAGGGTGTTCTAAGTAAATGGAACAGCAGGCACAAAGGGGTGGGGTCATCCAACGGTGTGGAGCTGCAGTGGGAGATGAACACTGAGCTGACTTAGAGAAGTGTAGCTCTAGAGGAAGCGGCCTGGACACCTTGCTGAAGGGCTCGGACCTTATCCTGACGGTGAGATGGGGAGCGACAGGTCAGGGTGTGTTCTCGATCAGCATTCCGGCTGCTGTGTGGAAGACGGATCTGGAGGGGCAGTGGGCCTGGTTGTCAGGTTGTTTTATTCCATGCTGGGATGGTGAGGGTCTGAAGTTGACTGAAGCAGTAGGACGGAGAGGGGAGCCGATTAGAGGCAGGAGGTGAGCGAGGCAGAACTTCACAACTGGTTTGCCTTCTGGAAAAGACGGAGAGGGGCCTAGGGTTATCCCAGGTTTCTAGCTTGGGTGAGGGGCAGTGTTGGTACCCTGAGAGGGATGACGCAGGAGATGGGGGTGGGAGGTTCGAGTTTGAGCTGCTGTGGGGTGAGCAGAGGGATTTGTCCAGCACAGGGCTGAGTCTGACCTCGGGGGAGAGGACGTGCCTGCAGCTGGCTGCTCTCACCCACACTATCTGTGAGATTCACCCGCGTTGCGGGAGCAATCGTTCCCTCTTTCATTGCTCCGTAGGACTCCGTGGTATGAGGACAGAAACGACTGGTTTGTCCGTTCAACTGTGGAACAAGTGGGAGCCACTAGGACTAATGCTGCTGTGAACATCCTTGTACACACCTTTTGGGGGACACAGGCTTTCATTTTGGTTGGATGCTTAGGAGTAGAATTGCTGGGTCACGGGAATGTGCTTGGACATCTTCATAGATACGGCTGGTTTTCCAAAGTCGACCGCCTAACTAACCTACCACTTACCAGTCTACCCACCAGAGGTACGGAGCTCTTGTGATTTTAATATGCGTTTCCCTGAAGATGGATGGTGCTGAGCACCTTTTCCTGTGTTTATTGGCTATTTGGGTATCTTTTCTCCCCCGTAATGTGTTGTCTTTGTCCAGTTTTCTATTAGACTCTTTTTCTGATTGATTTGTACCCAAGTCCTTTGTCAGACACATGTCCTGCGAGTATCTCCTTACCCCGTGCATTTTATTTTCACTCTCTTACTGTGTCTTTTGAATGGAAGTTTTTAATTTTAATAAATTGAAGTTAATGATGACAGCAATGAATGTCTTTATTAAAAATGGAGCCAAGTGGTGTCTTAGAAAGACAGAGGAAGCCTAGTGCTGTGACTAGTGTGATTTTTAAGGGAATTAAATCTGGTTTCATGAGAGGAGGGAGGCGGCCTGGGAGTGGATCTTGAGTCTTAGACTCTCTATTGGGCAGGTCCCCAGTCCTCCATCTGTAAAAGCGGGTGCTGTCTGCCTGGCTTCTTGGGGTGTCCCCAGGATCCAGTGAGTTCACATGGGGGAGGGGGCTCTCAAGAGGGGTGTTAGCATTGTTCTCAGAGGTTCTGCTCAGACCCCTAAGCAGAGGCGAGGCCCAGAGCCCCCTCATCCCTGGCTGCAGGGCAGGCCTGGGGGATGGGGGTGTAGGGGCACGTCAGGGGATGCTGGAATAACCTAGGAGGGAGAGGATCGGGCCTGGGCCTGAGCATGTGGGGGGAACCAGGGCACCCCTGCCCTCTCCTCCTTCCTGGGGTCTCCCCCTTCTGGTCCCTTCCTGTCCAAGGCCTGTGAGCCCTTGCCTCGTGGCAGAGGAGCTCTGGAGAGAGGAGACTCCGGGGGTGCTGGCTGAGTTGAATTCCACTTGTGCCATCTCTGTTGGTAGGTGCCCAGTCGATGGGGCTCGGAGCTCGTTCCCACAAGGGCCAACAGTCATGCTTGGAACCCACATTCCTGCCACGCGACCCCGTCTCCCAATGCCTCCCCATCACGTGCTGTGCTCTAACCATGCTGACCTTTCTGTTCCATGAACACGTCGCCACTTCCTGCCTTTGCCCAAACCCTGCCCTCAGCTGAAGATTCCTCTCTTCACACCGTCCAGGCCTCCACTCTCTGTCTCCCCTCTGGAGGCCCTGTTCCCTGTCTGCTGTGTTCTCTTCATGGTCCTCACCTCTCCCTGGAGCTGGACACGTGGCACTGCGGGGTAGGGTCCCCTCTCTCCCAGCAGCACAGCAAATGCTCGAGGGCACGGACTTTACCCTGTTCACTGTATCCCCCAGCCTGTCATTGTGCCATGAGTTCACGTGGGGGAAGGGGGGGACGCACAGACAGTTGAAGCCAAAACGTGGGTCTTCTGCAAGTGAAGGCGGAACCGGGTGGCAGTGACGGGGAGCAGAGAGCGAATTCCACAGCTGGAGGTGAGAGCACCTCACGCCTCGGCAGGGCCCTCTGTCCTCGTTGAAAAGAGAACTAGGAAGGGGATTTTAAGTCCTCCGGGCCAAGCTGAGTTTCCTAGGAGGTGACCAGCTGTACTTGCTTGTCCCTCATAATCCTTGGGTCCTGGGCGGCTATTAAGAGGGGGCTAGCACTTGGCCACGTTTCAGGGCCTCAGGTGGGGCCCCCTTGGAGCCACACATTGCCATAAAGGCCTCAGCCCCATGCGGGGCTCAGAGGAGCACAAGGTGGCCTTTTGCAGGGGCAGGACAGGTGTCGGTGGCAGAGTGGCCTTCAGGTGTCCGGGCAGACACTGTCAGCAGCTGATAATTTGCAACTTTGTGTTCAGTGCCCACCCCACGCCAGTGGGGCTTTTCTGCAACTCGGGGCCTTTGTGGGATTCCACTCTTGAGGCAGGTGCATTTTATCACCTCCGAAGGAACGTGGGGCTCCTGCCCAGGGTCACACAGCGCCCAGAACTCTCAGCCTGCGGATGGGACTGTTCCCCCTGCCTGGCGGAGGGTGCAGAGGCCTGGTGGGCAGGACGGGGGCTCTGGAGGCGCCAGGGGCTCAGGCTGGACTCCAGGTGCTGCTGCGTGTCAGCCAGTGACCGTGGGCAAGGGAGGTGACCCTCCCCAGGCCTCAGGTGGCTCTCGTGTAGAACAGGAAGTGCTCCTTCCTCCGGGGCCTGTTGTGGGGGTTCAGTTGACAGCAGCAGCCCTGGGAGGGTGGGCACAAAGTCAGAGGAGGGATGGCAGAGAGGCTGATCGAGCCACAAAATGCAGTCTGATGATCACTTGAAGAATTTTCAGTTGCATTTGCAGAGTATATTTAAGTTCTTCAATTATTTAATGATATTATTTTGCTTTGTGTGGAGTTTTTTAAAATCTTTTTTGGGCTGGTGTTTCTCAACCATGCCTGCACATTGGGGTCACCTGGGGAGCTTTAAAAACTGCCCAGGTTCCCCCTCCTCTCCCAACATTGTGACAGTCACTCAGGTGTGGCCTGGGTACCAGGATCTTTTAAAGCTCTCCAGGTGATTCTAAGGCTGAGAGCCCCTGTTTTAGGCAGTCACGTGTATTCTTTAAGTCAGCACCTTTCAGAAATCTGTAGGAAACCCAAGATAGATTATTTAAAATGCATGTAGGTTCTTAAAAGAAATTTTGCCTTATTGTGTCAATTCATATCTACCATCTTGTCTATTATTTGAAGTGTTTATCAGTCAACTCCCTAGCTGACAATCCATACTGGCTTTCTTTAGAGTCCTCTAACCCCACCCCCTTTCTGCCTCAGGGCCTTTGCACTTGCTG